>JALAZF010000217.1:0-2400000 GCA_022829125.1 Lathyrus tuberosus
AAGTCCATAAGTTGGGATTTGTTAGCCAAAGAAAGAGAACGATCATTTTCTCATTTTGTCGTATCTTTTGTGAAGAACACTGAAGAAGAAAGGAGAAGGAGAACTAGGGCTTGAGGATTACTAGAGGAATCTTGAAGAAAGAAGGAAAAAGCTTCGGATTACTCTAAGGTATGGGGAGAGTTCATAATTTCTTATAGTTTTATAGGAATTGGAGATGAATAGATTAAGGATTGTATGAATTATGTTGATTTTGATGATTTTTGATGTAGAATGAGTAATTTGATGAAAGTATGATGGATTTGATTGATATGTATTGCTATATGTGTGTTTTGTGAGTATTTATGATCAAATTATGTGGGGAAAACTGATTTTTGGGGTAATCGAAGTCAAAAACGCAGAAAAAGCACTTTTCGGGAAAAGTTGGGTTTCGTCGCATCCTGACACGGGTCGTGTCACACAACACGGGCACCCATGTTAGCCTACTGGTTGGGGGAAAATAAATAATTTTGTTACAGAGCTTCTGACATGGGCCGTGTCACAGGACACGGGCGGCCGTGCCAGGCCTCTGTTCCTGCTAAAATTTTTTCTGTTTTGGGTTTTACGTGTAGGCCTCCTGACACGGGTCGTGTCACTGGACACAGGCGGCCGTGTTAGGCCACTGAGTATTTTCCGTTTTTGCTGTTTTGACGTTTTTCGTGCTGATTTTTGCTGTCTCGTTGCTTTGTCGCTGTATGGATGATAAAACATGATTTTTATGATGAATAATGTTGAAAGTGAAATGAATGCTGCACATGTTGATATTTGGATGAAATGAAGAGCTTAGCATCATTGCATTTCATGGAATTTTATGTTGGGGCTTCGGCCTATTGGTAGCTTCAATCCCATAGTGCGGATTGGAGTGATATGTTGTTATGTTGTGCTCCCTTGTGGAGGGTTGATGGCCAGTGTCCATCACATGGAGGAAGATCGGTACCACATGCATCCTTTGCATACCATTATGTTTGACATAGCATTTTGTGAAGTAGTTGAGATTGTGTTGTGAATAATTATTGATGATGATTCCGATGTCGTTGTTGCTTATTTATTTATTTATTTTCCATGTCTTTGTATTACTATAATGAATTATGTTTTCTCACCCTTCCTGCTTGGAAATGTTTCCTCTTATGTGGGTAACTTGCAGATAACCAAGAATAGCTACGAGGTGACGAAGGAAGTAGCTTTAGAGTGTTTCGTTATTACTGTCTAGTTAGAGGTGTCCTGCTCTGTGTCATGTAACATCGGGTTGGGAAAATTGTTGTGAACCTCGTTTCTTTTAGTTTATGACTGAATTTTTATAATGTTGATGATGGTGTTTTATTTGGACATATTTACTATGAAGTACTTTATGGAATTGAAAATAAAAGTTGATTTCCGCTGCGTAGTTGTTAATTTTGATATTGATGAACGAGTAACCCGTGTTACGGGACATGATAATGATTGTTATATGATGTCTTTGAATATGTGTGACACCCTTTATGTTGTTTTTACTCTGATAATATGAAATGTTTCACTAGAAATTGTGTGTGGGGTAGAAGGGTGTTACAGGCGAGCTCGAGCGACCACCTGAGCATCCTCCCCGCCATGTCTGGTCGTCCGAGGAGCTGCCTTATAGGCTATTCGGTCCTTACGACGACGGTGTGGGCGAGGAAGTGGTGGCGTAGCCTCCTGGCCGCGGTAACGAGGCCCAGGGCGACTTTATCAATCTGCTGATATCTGAGCTCGGGGCCTTGGAGGGCTTTGCACGTGAAGTAAACTGGCTTCTGCCCGTCCGGGGTTTCCCGAATGAGGACGGCGCTGACTGCTTCACTCGTGATTGCAAGATATAAGAAGAGTGTCTCCCCGCTCTCAGGCCGTGAGAGGACCGGGGGTTGTGATAGGACTTGTTTTAAGTGGACGAGCGCCTGCTCGCATTCTTCGCTCCACTCAAACTCCGCTTTTTGTCGAAGAAGTTTGAAAAATGGGAGTGCGTACTGTGCGGATTTGGCGACGAAATGGGAGAGGCCGGTGGGCATCCCGTTCAATGATTATATCGACTTCTTTGAGTCCGGAGTAGGGAGCTCGGAGAAAGCCCTACACTTGTCGGGGTTGGCCTCAATTCCTCGTTCTGTGAGGTAAAATCCGAGGAACTTACCTGCCCGAACGCCGAAGGTGCACTTGTCGGGGTTAAACCTCATGCGGCATCTCCTCGCCGTGTCGAACACCTTCTTGAGGTGCGCGGCGATGGTCGACTTCTTCTGCGGATTTGACGATCATGTCGTCCATGTAGACCTCGAGCATGTCGCCGATTTTCAGCCCGGAAAACCCTGTTCATCATCCGTTGGTAGGTCGCACCAGCGTTCTTCAGACCGGAGGGCATTACGTTGTAGTAGTAGTTGCCCGACGTGGTCATGAAGGCCGTGTGTTGTTTATCGACCTTGTCCATGGGAATTTGATTGTATCCCGAGTAAGCGTCCATGAAGGATAGTAGTTTGTAACCTGTAGAATTGTCGACCAGTTGGTCGATGTTAGGCAAGGGATAACAGTCTTTCGGGCAAGCCCGGTTAAGATCAGTGTAATCAACGCACATCCTCCATTTTCCATTATTCTTTTTAACAAGTACAACGTTGGACAGCCAGGTCGTGTACCTGGCCTCCGAAATAAAATTTGCCTCTAGGAGGTCTTTTACAGCTTTTTCGGCAGCCTCCGCTTTTTCGGGAGACTGTTTATGCCTACGTTGTGCTATGGCCCTAGCGGCCGGATCAACTACGAGCTGATGGCAAGCCACCTCGGGGTCGAGGCCAAGCATCTCGAATGCACTCCATGCGAAGAGATCAACGTTCTCCCTTAGACATTCCTTCAGCCGCTCCTTTGCCAGGTCGGGGATCCCGGTGCCAATCTTCACGTTACGATCTGGATCGTCCCCGAGTACCACGAGCTCAAAGTCACCGTCCGGGATGGGGCGCATTGGGTAGAGAGGCCGCCCATTGTTTTCCGCCTGGAGGTCGAGGTCTTCTGCCCCGTCTTCATCAGGTTCGCCCGGGAACCTGCTGTCGAGCTCGACCGCGTTGACGCGCGGGAGAGGTACCTGTTCGGCGTCCTGGGGTGGCTTGGCCACGGTCTTGGGTTTGGGGCCGATGGAACTCAGGCCTTTGATGGCGGTGTCGAAGCATCTTCTGGCCACGTCGATGTCCCCGTGCATCGTCACTACTCGTCCCCTGGTCATGTAGTACTTCATTTTGAGGTGGACCGTTGATGCTACCGCCGTAAGTTCGGCCAGGGTGGTCCTCCCGAGGATGCAGTTGTAAAGGGATGGGCATTCGACCACCAGGAAATGGATCTTCACCTGCCGGGCAGTGTCTTCAGACCCGAATGTAACCATCAGCTCCACGTAACCCCATGGTCTGGTGGTGGTTCTGTTGAACCCCTGTAGATCTGAACCGACGTACGGGGTCAGATGCCTTTCGTCGAGCTGAAGGGTTCCGAACAGATGGGCATACATGATGTCGACCGAACTTCCCTGGTCGACTAGGATCCTTCGAACGTCAAAGTTCACCATCTGCACCCTGACCAGGAGGGGATAATGGCGTTTGGCGCTCCCCCGAGGAGTTCCTCGAGGTAGAAGGTGATAGGGTTGGAGTTTCCCCGCACTTTCTCGAGAGTGGTTGCCTTCGCCGACGTTGTGGATTCCAACTCGTCAAATTTCCGCTTGATCGATCTGACAGAAACTTCTCTGGGCCTCCCCCGGAGATGACCATTGCCCTGGGGAAGCTTTCCCAGGTGCTACGGGCAGTGACGGGGTCCTCGTGGGGGAAGGTCGCCCACATGTTGCGAATTGCTTCTTGGCCTTCAATGATTGGGGGGACAAAGAAGTCTTCGGGTTGGGTGACACTGAGGGCGACTTGAAGGCGACTCTCGTCGGGGGGAGGCGTCGTCTCCTCGACATTCTAGGCTTCCCGGGAGCTGGAACGAGGAGTGTCATTCTTCTGGGCGTATTTCTTTAGGTGCCCCTCCTTGATCAGAATTTCAATCGCGTCTTTGAGATAGATGCAGTCTTCCGTCACATGCCCGTGACTCTGGTGGAACCTACAGTATTTTGACTTGTCAACGTTTGATTTGGGGGCAGTGGACTTCGGAAAGCGGACTTCTACTTTCACAAATTCTGAGTTCTGGCACTCGGAGAGGATACGCGCATGGGGAGCGTTGAGTGAGGTGTACTCGGTAAACCGGTCAGCTGGTCCGCGTGGCTCCCGAGGTTCCCGTGGGCGATTATCTCTCTTTCTTTCTCCTCCTCGTCGGGGAGGGGGAGTCTTCTTCTTTGTGGCCGCGGGGGCCTTCTTTGCGCCTCGATTCGAGGGCGATCTGTGCCGCCTCTGACTCCTCGAGCTCGATGTACGTCTGCGCCCATTGGAGGAGATCCTCGAGACGGCGGGGGTCTGCGGAGGCCCACGGATTTGGCAAAGTCAGATCCAAAGCGTAGCCCGTGGATGATCAAATACTTCTTCATGTCGTCGGTCGTATGGACCCCGACAGCTTCTCTGTTGAATCTCTCAATGTAGTTCCGGAGAGATTCGTTCTTCCCCTGAAAGATACTTTCTAGGGCAGCTTCCGTCTTCGGGTGTCGACGAGAGGCAGTAAAGTGTTTGGTGAAGCGTTGTCTGAGTTGCTTCCAGGACGTGATCGACCAGGGTGCCAGACCCTTGTACCAAGTCATGGCGCCCTTCCTCAAAGTGGTGGGGAAAAGCCTGCACTTGATGGCTCCCCTGACGTTTCTGAAGTTAAGCATGGCTTCGAAGCTTTCGACGTGGTCGTCGGGGGTCGGACAGGCCGTCGTAGTTCCCCAGCTGCGGAGGTTTCTCCATACCCGCAGGAATCGGGGTGTTCATGATCTCCCACGATAGAGGGGTCCTCTGATTTTCGTTGTCACTTCCTGTCGGGGACACCGAAGGGGATTGCTGATGCCGTGGAGGGGAATTCCTCGAGTGGTTCCTCGGCCTCTCCTCAGTCTGCTTGGACTTCTTGGTAGTGGTGGAGGCCCTGGGTTCCTTCCGAGGCGAGGAACGAGGGTGTTTCTGGGAGATCGTCGGCTGGGGGCGCTCAAGACGTGGCCGACGACCCTCGCGTACCGGCGAGGGGGGTCCGAGATTCGTCTGAAGGAGTCCTTCGCGGGGAAGGGGAACGGCGAGGCCACGGTGGACGACGATGTCTTCGCGGGGAAGATCGTCGTGCCCGCCCTTGCTCTAGCGCTTCAATTCTAGTATTCTGGTGCATGATCAGCTGATTAGTCTGATTGATCAAGGCGAACAGGGCCACGGTGCTCGCGTCTGCATTGGGTGGCGGAGCAACTGGCTGAAAAATGGCCTGCTGATTGTCTTGGTGGGCAGCGTTGTAAGCCACGTCTTGGGAGTCTGGGGAGGCGGTCTGCCCGTCTCTCATGTCGCCTTCTTTGACGTGGAGGGCAACAGCGTCTTCGCGGTGGTTCCCGTTCTTGAGTTGCGCAAGGACGGTGTCCAGAGCTTTGGTAGCGGACGGATTGCCGGTCATGATGGTGATGAATGAGATTGCTTTGGTTTATCAGAGGAAAAACGGGGAAGCAAAGGGTTCCCACAGATGGCGCCACTGATCGTACCTGGATCAGACAGTTTCTGGTGGCCAACAACGTCGTTTGGGCTTCAGCTCCGGTGCGGTTAGAAGACGGCGGGGGGGGGGGGGGGGGGGGGGGGGGGGAAGGGGGTGTACCTACAAGGTACTCCGACGCTCAAGTAAGGTAACCGTCAGAGAAAAGCAAGTACAAGAGAAGAAGGTTAGAGTGCTAAGAAGTGAGTAACCTGGCCCTCTCAAGTGAGAGGATATTTATAGAGAGCCCCCAGCGCGGGGCCAACAGTCACTAGCACTGGGCTGGATTGCCAAGCCCAATCCAAGCAACTGCCAGGGCTTACGTGACATAGTGAAGACCAGCACGTGGTCTTCGCCTTGGGGTAACCGCTCCTAGATCTCCGGAATTAGGGCAGACCGATTCCATTGGGAGTGGGCAGTTACATGAGAACGTGTCCTCGCGGGGAGGAGTCTTGCGTGTCGGGGAGAGACGTGTCCTCGCGGGGAGGACTTAGGTGCAGAAGGAGATGTCCCTGCGTGTCGAGGAGGGGCGAGCTCGGAGAGACTTAGTGCCTCTGCCCGACGCTCTATACTGCATGTGCCCGAACACTGCCGAGGTTGTTGTACGTGCCCGACATAGTTGAGGCGAGCCTGCGCTCGACGTTGGTTGTGATAAGAGGCCCTTGTTGGGCCATCCCAAGATGTGTGGGTTGGGCCTACTCGATTTATGAGCAGACCCCGGCCCAGTCCAGAACAGTATTTAAACAAAATATATACCAAATACATAAGTTATTGAATGAATATAAAAAACAAATTTTTTCTTATAAATAGGACCAGAGATAGTAGTTACTATTATTGCACTACTACGAAAAACACCTATCACAACGGTTGGAAAAGGAATACCACAATGTTGGACCAATCGTTGTGAGGTAAAGTGTGATTGTATGTATGATGTTTTCCACCACGGTCATGCAACCGTGATTAAAAATCAAGTAGCATGCTACCTACCACAACGGTTACTTTAAACAACCGTTGTTGTATATCTCAACTTATCACAACAGTTACTTTAAATAATCGTTGTTATATGTCTTTTAATAAATAAAAAATAAAAAAACAGCAGTAGAACAACAAAACAACAACAAAAACAAGAACTATAACAAGAACAACAAGAAGGAGAACAACGACAACAACAAAAACAAGAACAACAACAACAACAACAACAAAAACAACAACAACAACAACAACAACAACAACAAAAATAAGAACTACAACAAGAACAACAACAACAAGAACAACGACAAAAACAACAACAATAACAACAAGAAAAAAAACAACAAAAACAAGAACAAGAACAAGAACAACAACAAGAACAAAAAGAATTTCAACAAGAACAACAACATTGACAAAAACAAAAAGAACAAAAACAACTACCATTGCTAACTTGAATCCATGTTTTCCTTGTCTCATTCAAGTTGGATAATAGGTGATGGAGTTCTGAAATTCGTTAATGAAAGAAATGATGTTTTCAAGTTTTGTTTATGGAAGAAATGATGTTTTTGAGTTTGGTTTAGTGGAAAAATAGAGTGTCGTAAATGGAAGAAGATGTTTGGAGGTAGAAGATGAAGTTCGTTTAAGTTGGAAGTTCATCTAAGTTTTAGGTTTCACGCGGATCACTAATGATATTTTCTTGAGCGTTGATACTCAATAAATAGACGACAAGGATTTGTTTAAGAACGGTGAAAAAACTCAATAAACACGCTTACTTTAATAAAATAAATAAATAAAAAATTGTACTCAATAAACTTAATTGTATTCATATATTATTTGTTGATTTTGATAAATAGATGACTTTTTTAACTAAGCAAAATAAACGGCAAACACTGCATCAATATTTTTTTTCCTAGCAAATATAAAATTAATAGCACTATTTAGATGTGTCACAATATACTAATTTCGTACAATATTCATATAAATTTTAAATAATGAAGTATAATAAAGGAATATATCCTTTAGAATTTGAATTTATTTTACCAATATATTTTTGAACATTGTAGTTTATATTTTTAATTTAGTTTTTCTTATAAGTTTTTAATTCTATAAGATAATTTTTCTGTGCTTTCGTGTATTTTCTGGATATCTCAAACTTTTTTTATTGTTGAATTCTCCGGTGCGATTTCTGTAATAGAGTTCGCTAATGAGAAGGGTTGGCATAACATTTGATTGGAAACGAATTCGGTTGTTGTGGTTCAAGTCTTCAAACCTCCGTTCGTAATTCTTTGGCAAATCGCACTAGATGGATAAATTATGTAAATATAACTTTGAAAATATGTTTTGTAGCTTCTCACATATATGAGAAGAGAATACTCGTGCAAATTCTCTTGCTACCTTAGGACTTACAATTTTAGATTCGATTCACTTTAGTTCGCTTTCCTTATTTTTGAAGGAAGATTTTGTAAATGATAGATTTACCTTGCCTTATTAAAAAACAAACAAAGTAGTAAGATGCTACTTTACAAAAAGTATATATTTGTAAAGGAGATAAACAATAAAAATAAAAAAGTAGGGGGACTAAAGTCAAAACCACCTTAAAAATTTACAAATCTAAAATTAGTCAAGTCTAACTTGTTTTCAAAGTTAAAACTAACTTGTTTTTCAAGTAACTATCTCTAATACCAATGGAGAAGTCAAACCAATTGGTAAGAGTTTGCAAATTAAAACTAATGTTTCTTATAAGTTTTTGACTTAGTTATAGTTTTAATCTATCTATTTAACATCATTCACAAAATTAGATAGTATGTTTTAAATTTAAATAATTTTAATTATTTTATTACATATTTGCACTAGAAATTAATAATATATCAATTTTTAATGACTTTTAACTTTTATTACTTATATATATATATATAATAGTAATGCTAAGAAACTTATTTGTCTTGAAAATATAATTAAAAAAATTAATTATACGTTTGTAATAAATTAAATCTATAATTTCCAAGATAACATTTCTTTATTTAGTTCTTAACATGTGTCTTTAGGGCACTGTTTATAGGTGTTTTTAAAAAACAATCACGGGTTTGGTTCGGTTGTGGGATTAACTCGAAAAATCTCATAAACAATCTATGCAAAACAAGTTTACAAGAAAAAATGTGCGTGAATTGAATGTGGATGTATGTACGAAAACAAACCGAACACAAACTTTAATGGCGGAAAAACTTGAATCAACGTAATAAATGAAAAGTACAATAAATGACATTAAATAGAAAATGCCGTAAATGATATTAAATTAAAGCATAATGTTTCAGTTAAAGAAACATAAAAACAATGAAGAAAAGGGACACAGACTTGCATAGATTACTCACAAACAGTTTCGCTTTTTGACTCTAGTACTCTAGTTCTATAGAGAAGTATATCAATTTTGCTACCTTAATTACAATGCATGAGTCTACAGTTTATAGTAAACTAAAGATAATTGCCCCGAACAATTCATTTCTAGGAAGTGGACACGTATCAAGTACATACAACTTAGTCTTCTGAGGCACCTAGACATTGGCAGAACTTGTAAGCTGCCGAAAACCATTATCCCACGTTCGTAACTGCTCCAAGCATATAATTGTCTACTTGCCGGAGGTAGTTTTGTGAAGAACTATAATGCTGAGACAACTTCTTTCAAGTCTTTGGATTCCAAAATATTCTAAGTCATTGACGTCTATCGAATGCTTCGACTTCGACATGGTGTTGAATGATCATATAGATTTGTTCCTGATATTCTTCCAAACCATATTCAATATATGTTCTTGAGATTCTTCTAAATCATGTTCAACATGCTAGTCGAAATGCTCCAGTCGACACGTTTGTTCCTGTCGAAGATTATCAATAAATACCAATACTTAGTATTTCCTCAACGCAGTCTTCCTTGTTGACTTTTCTTCAACTTGAAATTCTAGGCTAACAAATGCCCCCCAAAAATGACAGTTTCGATCATATGTGTCTTATGTAAGAAAGGTGGCGTATTTTGTAACTCCTCGACATTGTCCAACTAGCATGTACATGTTACCTCAACTAGACATTTTATTATTATTATTATTATTATTATTATTATTATTATTATTATTATTATTATTATTATCATTATTATTATTATTACTTATTGGTCATCATGACCACTTTCTACTTGAATGTCACGTGATAGATGTGTGTGGCACTGATCATCATTAACCCTTATTTCTTAGGAGATTAACACACAATTAACTTAAATGAAATTAAAAAGAAATCATTTAATTTTATTATTTTCATCCTTTCCCATGACCTCTTGGTGCCAATTGTCAATCTGCATGTGCCATGTGTCCGAAATTTTGGAGGGAAAACTGAAATGTTTTCTTCCCCTTTGGCTATTTAAACTTCAACTCTCTTTTCTCTCACCATTTCTTCTCTAACAAAGAAACTAAAACCCTCTAGAGAGATTTTTGTGACTTATGTTATCTTTTTCCTATACATTTATTTCCCAAAAACCTCTGAGAATCAACAATGGCTCCAAAAAATGCATTCAAACATGCTCCACGTGCTCCCTTTGTTACTACCATTGACGAACCCCTCTTTATCAATTATCACACCTACATTTCGGAGTCTCCCATGAAAGATGGAAGAAGAAAAGTCTGGTATTCTAAAAATGATTCCTTACTCCATTTCAAGTACCACTTTCGCTTTCATGGGTCCCCTTCCTAGGCGCGTTAAGAAACCACTTGTTCTCAAATATTTCTTCCCTATCTACCCTTCGTATTAACCTTTAGTGTTTCAGGATGAACCTTTTGATTTTAGTTTCATTAAGAATATGGTATTTTGTTTATCTCCTCCATCCGATGACGACTCTTACATCCAGTGGTTGAATAGGGTTTAATAGAGGAAATAACACTTATGGAAAGATCTGGTTATTTTTGACATGATACAACTCTCAAGAGTTGTCCCTAGGTACAACTATCACATGCTCCTTGCAGCCATGTGCTTTTGGGATACCTCTACCAACACATTTCACCTACCTTGTGGGATGGTAACCCCTACACTCTTCGACATCGTCGCTATTGCTGGCCTTCGATCAACTAGAGGGCCTTTTGAGCCTTCAAGAATCACTAAGACCAAACCTAGCTTTGTTTTTAGCAAAACTACCTACAACTCATTCATTGATGAGTATCGTGCTTCGACAAAGCATATGGGGGAACATGAACACATAGCATTCCTGACTTACTTGCTTTCTCGCTATGTCTTCTGTTTTCGGTCCGTGCAAGTGGCCAATAGATTTGTACCTCTAGCTATCCAACTTCATGAGGGGGGAATCTCTACCTCGACAAGCTGATCTTATGCGACCTTTATGAATCTTTGGGGTTAGCATCTTGTGATCTCAAGGAATGACAAAACCCTTAAAGTCTCCAGCTGGTGGCCCCATCTGGATCCTGCAGTTGTGGCTCAACGCCACTTTCGAACCTTCTTTGAAATCCAAGGTTCCTCCTATTTCAGAAGTGGGAGTCGAAGGCCTAAGGCTCGATCAGCTCACTCCAGATGATGGAAAAGTTGTGTCTAAGGAGGGTTTTGAGACGTAATTTGACATGTTTTACAAATGTAAAACATTTGTTTCGACTATGGCACCATTTTCCAATCGAAAATATGGACCGTGTATGGTTTAGAAAACCATTTCCACATTCCTCACACAATGAAGAGAGGGAAAATCAAGACACCTTGTTGGAATGCTTCCAACATGCTGCTCTGTGGACGAAACTCGCCTCCTCTAAAATAAGGATAAAGGCAAGTTACCTATCAGCCAAACTTAGTAGCTAGGAAGTTTGGTTTGAGCCAAATATAACCTAAATCTTTGTTCCATAAAGTAGAAGAAATTTTATTTTCCAATGACAAACTAGATGAGGATTGGCTTAGGAGTTGTAAGGATTTCTTTGAGAAGAAGAGACTGGTCCTTAATTCTTTCGAATTCCCCTCTCTCTCTCTCTCTCTCTCTCTCTCTCCCTCTCTCTCTCTCGCTCGCTCTCCATTGTACCAAAGAGTTCGATACTGGTGGGCTCTTTACTATGAAAGCATGCCAGGTCCTTTGCTTATGGTTCAGCGCCTGGATGATGCTTTCTCCTTTCTAAAGTACTTGGACAAGAAAAACAAAGGAAAATCTCATCGTCTTTTTCTAGAATGTAGGAAAGACTAATTATATGCTTGTTTTAACTTTATCTTTGGCTCTAACCCATTCCTGTCAACCTATTACATGTGTTTCCCACAATCCAAAATCGTCGACTGCTGCCTCTCAAGGAATGAGCATCACATGAGTGAGGTCTATGCCTACCCAAGAAATTTTATAGGTAGATTTTCTAACATTGTCTTACTTTAGGTTATTAGTTTTCTGTCAACTCTCTAACCTTCCGTTCTTCTACTCCTTCAAAGTCGAAAGAAAGGAAAGACTTCTTCCAATGTATGACCCTCAAGGATGAAAAGTATATAGAGCAAGGATGTTGAAGCTTCAGCTAGTGAAGACACTCTGGTTTGTAATCTCGTTGTTTCCGACTCTTATTAAATTCATCTTCCATCTTATTTACGCCTGTCAAAACAAACCATCCCCCACAGAAAGAGGCAGAGTTCGACATTAGTGATGAAAGCCTGAATTCCATTCATCTATCCCTCCAAAGCATCAGCCAGATACAGCTACCAGAGTGTTGATGCCGACTTTGCAGATCAGAGGAAAGGTAATGCCCCTGTTGAATCTTCTGGCCTTCGATAAAATAAAAATATAAAGAGGATTAGACAAGAAACCATTGTCGTTTTTAACGATGAAGGGATTGAGAAGATTGAAGTTCATGCGCTTAAGAAGAAGAAGAGGGGTAGCACAACCCCTAGCCAACTCGCTCAGAGCCTAGGGAGTGCCCACACAAGCCCCCATCCATATGTTAATAACGTAACTTACTACCCTATTTACCTTTTCTTTGATTCTGACTATCTTACAATTATAACGTTGGTTCAAAATTTCCTTTTTACTTGAAAAGCCTATCGATGTCGACCCTACAACCCTTCAGGAACAACCAAATGTATCTTGCACCCATGTTGACTTCTCTAGTATGAAGTACCCAATGCCTTTGACAACCACTTCACCATCAGTTCATCCACATACTGATACCAGAGATGGTGATGTAGTTGTTGACCAAATAGGAAAAACAACCAGGCGGAATTTAGACCCTATTGCAAAAACTGCTGAAAATTAAGCAGATGAGTCTACGCCTGAAAAGAAAGGCCTGCTTGTACCTAAAACAAATCCTCCTCATACTGAAAGGATAGAGGCTTCAACGCCAAAAACACCCAAAAATTTCTCAGCCGAGAAGAATTTAGGTATTGGTGTGCCTGACAAAGTTCAAAAACCTGTTGAGTCTCCGTCTTATGAGGGTACTCAAGATCATACACATTCTTTCCTTACATCTTAGTCCCAATCTTTTGAGAACCTTAGTAACATTTTCGATTCGACTCTATATCACATAGAGGTAGTGGTCAATCAGGAAGAGAATCTAGTCGAGGCCTTCAAGAGAATCGTGGACAGCCAAGGAGACTTTGTCGATATATCTCCTGCTTTGCCCGATGTTAAAACATAATATCTTATTGAGTTGTTCCAGAAGCTAAAGTCTGAGCTTGTTGATATGGACCTCATTCAGATTATCAGGGACAACCCAATTATTCTCTTTGAAGTCTAGGGGTTGGTATTGAATCTAAACAAGCTAGATGTGCCAAATTCCATTGCTGACTTTGTCTTAGACTTTGAGCCTCTTATCAAACAGGTTATTCAAGTTGTCAGGCTTAAACAGGACTCTACCAGCCAACTTGAAAGGAGAACTGAAATCCTGCTCCAACAACATGGCTTAATTTCTTAGTCTCAGAGTCGAGTTATTGAATTAGAGGCAAGGGCCAAAGACAAATATAGACTGGAATACTTGAAGGTGGACAACTTATCTTGGAATGAGCAAATAAATTGGTTACATATGAAGATCGAAGCAACGAAGTAGGAGAGAGCAGACGTAGATGCTTTTGAACTGGCTTTTATCGATGAGAAATATGTCGAGGAGGTCAATGCTGAAATTGAACGTGCAAAGGCTGCCTGCATATTAGAGGGGGGTGAACGACCTAAACGCCAAAGACCTCATGATCGACAGAAAGCTTGAGCGTACGAGATTATGCTTCGAAGAAATGAGGAGCAAATTGAAGTATTGATATTTTTTTCCAACGTACTGACTATTGTAATGACTGCCATTTTTGGCATATTTAAAATATATATACCATTTTATCACACTAATATTTTTGTACATTGTTTTCCTTTTGATACTTTGACTTCTTGCAACATAAGTTTATTCTTGGCTTAATACCCTTTTTCGTCCCTTATCTTTTAGGCAGGGTTTATTTTGGTCCCTTAATTTTAAAAAGGACCATTTTGGTCCCTCGGCTTTTTAAATTGGTTCACGTTTATCCTTTCCGTCTAAAACGTTAGTCAAATTCAATTGAGATGTAATGCTGGCACGCACGTGTATAAGTTTTTTATGACATGGCAATGCTGGCATACACATGTATAGGTTGTTGATGACATAATGTATTGTAATATATAAAAGGGATGCATTTATATTTTTCACTCTAATGTCACAGTTGTCTGAAACTCACTCTAGGGATTGTTTCTGACAAACGAAGCGAACAAGGAAGACGGTTCTAACGAACAAAGTGAAGAAGGCGTTCAAGCACGAAGACTAGGGATTTCTTTCTAGAATACTGGTAATGTCATCTTACTTGTTTTTAATCTTCACCCATTTCTATTTTAGGGTTCATTCTATTTTAGGGTTCGTATGTATTTGCATTTTAGGGTTTGTCATGGGTTTAGGGTTTTGTGTACCTGATTCTAAATGTTGTACTTTTTAGGTTTGTTATGGATGAATATGTTCATGTATTTATACACCATGGGGGTTATTTCGAAGGGGATGATGAGTCAAGTTATGGGGGTTCAGTTACTGATGTGAAGTGTGATGTTGATAAGTGGAGCTATTTTGAGGTGTTAGGGATTGTTAAAGAACTAGGATATGAGGATGTTGGAAAAATAATATACAAGGACCCAACATTTGGTTTATTTACTTTGACTGATGATAAAAGTGCCTTAGAGATAGTTAATTTATGTAAGGTGTAACACCCCAAAATTTGCCCTCTCATTTCTAACTTTAACTGGCTTATGTTTCATTTCTTTTGCATCATCAATCATATCATGGCATTGGTTCTTGGGACATGGGATCAAGTGGTTTCTGAGGCTCAAGGCTTCCTCTTATTCCAAGTTTAAAGCAACAAGCATCAGAAGCTCCTGCATTTATTTTGCTCAGTGATTTAGTGTTAAACCATATTTTTTCAGCCGGTTATTTCAAGTGCGACAGGAAATTCACAGAGTATTTCAGGTATTATTCAGGCACAATATCAAATGACAAGTTTCAGAGACAATACAAAGCTCAGAACAAGTGGCAACAAGCGGTTTTCCATGTTTCCCTCCTTGTGGCGCCAAATTTGAAATTTTGAATGTGGTAATCGGTTACCACAATCTGGATAATCGATTACCACAAGCGAAATTTGGCCAAACACTTCATTTTTCAGCACTGCAGCATTTGGATTGCATTTTGGTCATGTGATTTCCCATGTGCATCAGTAGAAAGATCTAGAATTGGTTCAAATTTTGATTCATTTTCACAATTTTATTTCATTTTCCTCCAAAGTTCAAACACTTTCCATTCCTAATCCCACTCCTAATTTCCATTCCAAACACTAACCCACACTCCAAACCACATTTTGATTCCTAACCTAGGGATTATTTAAACATGTTTGCTCCAAACCTCACTCATTCACTCTCATTCACCCTCATTTTTCTGAATTTTCTACACATCTCATTCCAATTCTCTCTTAATTTTTCACTCTCCATTTTCATCCTCAACCTTCACCAAAGCTCTTCCATTAGAATTCTCAAATTCTTCATTGGAGTTTGTGAATTCTAGAGCTAACCCTTCATCATTTCCTCTCATCAACACTAATTTTGCAGTAGGAAGTGATTTGGATCTAGATTCAAGGTTAAGAAACACTTTCTTGAAGAAACTTTGAAGCAAGTTCATCACATTGCATTGTTCTTGAAGTTTCTTGCTAGGAGATCATCAGATCTTGGAGTTTCTTTGCTTGATCTATCCATTTTCATTTGCAACATTCACTAAAGCAATTCTCCTCTTTTTAGGTTGGTAAACTTCATATCCAAAATGATTCTAGCTTATTTACAACTTTTGCAATGTAGATCTTTGAATTGTTGATTTTAATTGATCTATTGGTGAATTTAATTGTGAATCTTGTTGTTTGATTGATGCAATTGGTGTTTGATTACTAATATTTGATGTGTTTTTCGTCTACAATTGCATACCTATACATTTGGATGATTGGATAAGTGATTTACTGCTGAAAGTGCTTTTGGAAAGTTAAATTTCTGCCACTGTCACAGTGGTAATCGATTACCATATATGGGTAATCCATTACCGTGCCTTTTTTCACGTGTGTTTTTTTGAAGTTTTCAAGTGGGTAATCGATTACCATATATACGTAATCGATTACCATTGTGATAAAATGTGTTTTTTCTTGCTTTTTCTTGCTTGTTTGGATCCCTTCCCGTCTCTAAACTTCATGGATTGATATGATGCATATTTTTGGATTATTTTGAAGTTGTTTTACCCCACATGACTGTATGAATGTGATTCTTCGACACGCGACATTTAGTTTTTGTGACGCGTGTCCATGATTCTTTTGTTTTGCATTCTTGATGTGATGATCATATTGCGTAATCAATTGTACGATCGTGTTTGTTCATTATTGATGTTCACTTTGCTTGATATATGATTCATGTTCATGTTTGCTCTCGATTCCGTGAATGTGTGTTCGCTTTAAACGATTAATTGTTGATTTGATGAATTGTCCATGATGCTTTTAGTGAATGCTTAAGTATGCAATGTCATTAAAGTGTTATTCATGCCTAGTTGTTTGTGCTTAATTGTATGTACATGCGAAGCAATTGTTCTTACTTGATGTTCATTTGTGATTGCAATTCGTGTGCATTCGTTTAAATGTGAAGGCATGTTTATGTTCGATTCTTTTGACGATTGGTTATGCATGATTATTGGACATGTCTATTATGGATTAATTAATCTTTAATGCATGCTCAACTTGATGTTGTGTTGTTACATGATCATCCATGCTTGATGCATATCCATGAGCATTTATTTTGATGCATTGCATGGTGCCTATGCATTTACACCTGCCCTGTCCTGAGTTATGCATGCTGTTAAATGTGCACATTCTATTTGTTGCATTTTACACCTGTTATGTACTGAGAACATGAGCTGTTAAATGTTGTCTTGCTTATGTACTGGAATTCACTGATGTTCTGAGCTGGAGCGCTGTTGTAGCTATTGTTTTTGGTTTATTTTCTTGGTTTTGGTTTGCTTTTGTATGTTCCCTCAGGATTCCCTAGTCCAACTTTATTTCCAATTAAGCTTGGAGTAGGATAGACATTAGGACTTAAACCATGCATGATAACATTAGGGTAGTCCCTTTAAACCTCAACATTAGGTCCATCATTTGTATGATAACATTAGGTACACCTCCCTTTCATCCTCAACTATAGGGCCATGATGCAAGACAACATTTAAGTGAGTTTTCCCCTAGATTTTCTTTTGCCCTTTGAGTCTTATTTATTTTCTCAAAACAAAATCAAAACACTTAATAAATATGATGTGCATTGTGCGACACGAGCCTTAAGCACATGGGAAAAGGTGAGTGAATGCATTTCTAACCTCATCTTAGGGTACTTTGTGCTTGAGATGTTTGGATCGTTAGCGCGAAGTATTCGATCCGATGTCATAGACTTTAGTGCGATGCGCATTTCAAATAATTCAATCCACTTCTGCTAAAACTCATAAACAAACTGCAAACCTTTTTATCCTTCGGGATTGGTTGTCAAATCATTTTCAAAAAAGAGTACGTTATTTATGTTCTACCGCAAACAAGCATCGACCCTAACTGCCGGAACGCGAACTTGACATCGCTCATAAAAAACACCTATCGTCTCGTATGTCGAAATACGATCACTCTGACTTCCTCATTCTTGTCCGATTGAGGATATGTAGGCACAAGACGGCGATGTCTTGGCGAGCACCCTTCCTTTCATTTTCCGTAGTCCCACGAACTACGGATGCTCTGGTTTCCTTTTTCTTGTCCGAATGAGGATACGTAGGCACAAGACGGTGAAGTCTTGGCGAGCAACTTTCCCCCATCCACCTGTAGTCCTCCAAACTATGTTGACTCTGACTTTTCCATTACACGAGGGAATACGTAGGCCTAGGACGGCGAAGTCCTATCGAGTTTCCTTTTGTATTTTCCCTTTCCGTTTCCGTTTAGCAGTAGAGCTTTAGATGACACACCCTTGATTAGACAACAAGCATGGATCCCGTTGAGTACAACGAATGCGAGGGGATGCTAATATCTTCCTCTCGCGTAATCGACTTCCGAACCCAGGATTTAGTTGTGATTGCCATGTCTTTTCCCTTTTGAGGTTTCTTCAATCGTTTCCTTTCCCCCGTCGGGATAAATAACGTTCGGTGGCGACTCTGTTTTTTCCGCTGATTATTTTTTGCATTGCGACAGCTAGCGACTCTGCTGAGGACTCTGGTTCCCTATGCGAGTCAATCCTAGCGCCTGTCTGTTTCTATTTCATTGGGTGTTTATTTCGGTGCATTTATTTGTTCTATCTGTTGTACATTATCTGTTGTATATTACTTGCATTTTATTTATATTTGATTACTGTTATCATATTATTATGTTGTTGTTGTGTTGTTGGGTGGGTTTGTTCCACGAGAGATAAGCCCATTACCCTGGCTTGAGTACACACATAGGATTAGAGTGGGCTCTTGTTGACATGCGTGGCGTTTGACACGTATTGTTGGCTTGAATTCACATCCTTATGAGGTTTTCTTGAGGATACTCTAAACTACATGTTTATGTAGTAACCAGGGTGGTTTGATAGGAGCTTATGACTCTGGGGACCGTTCATGGGAAATCAGTTGAGGTCTCCTTGATTGATGATGATGCCAAACCAGAGATGGTGAACGTATAATCATTTCTCGACCTGAGATTCCGTGATACTGAGGACCTTCTAGGATGCCTTGTCCAAGATCAGAACCCACGCGTGAGAGGGGATGGGTTTTTTGCAGGAAACCTTGACTTTCAACCTACCCGGATTTTTGGTTTTTGAAATTCTGGTATCAGATATGTGATGTCGAGTGAGATGTCACAACATCAATATCTGCTATATAAATAAGACAATAAAAGTAACAACACTTAAAAGCAATAAATAAACACAGAGAATTGTTCACCCAGTTCGGTCTAACAACCTACGTCTGGGGGCTACCAAGCCAGGGAGGAAATTCACTATCAGTAGTATTAATTCATAGACTCTACAATCAACATACAAGTTGACAATCTATTCACTTAATCATGTCATACCCCAAATTTTGACCACTAAGATTTCCCATCATTGTGAAAATCATCATCACAATATGGATGAACCATCCTACCTCATCAATCTCCTCAAGGAATTGTTGAGCATCCATTACAATCAAATTAGGGTTTCAAGCCCTCTCAGGGCCTTAGACAAAGGATCAATCAAGGAATGACATGATCTTCAACTTGTTTAACCTCTCAAACATCCACAATGGATCAAAAGGACTCCCACCCCAAGGATTAAGCACAAAGCTGCTCCCTTCTAGGTGGATCAAGCCTCAAGATCGCCAGTGTCACCAAATTAGGGTTTTGATCGACCAAGGCCTCCAGATGGAAATTTTCCCCTGGGCATGAGCCAAAGATCCAAAACATATCCTAATATACTCCATGGGACCTCATGGACCCATTCATCAAGTCAATTTGACCTCAGGGGATGCATTAATCAAAAATCAGGAATTAGGGTTTCTTGACCTAATTCACCCCTAAGTTGACTTTTGGGACAAATCATGAACCAAGACCTCAAGAGAGGGTTGGAGGGGCTCTAATAAACTATATTGATCCATTTGGAACAATGGATTAATCCAAGAAGTTTGAGCAACAAGCCTCAATTTCATCTGCACCACAATTAGGGTTTCGCGGGAAAAGTCAACTGTAACTTTGACTTTTGACCAGGACATGCTCCCAAACCCTAGGACATGCCTCAATATACCCTATGACACCCATGGAACATGTCCATCAAGTTTGATTTAGGTCAAGGACATGATTTCCTGAAGAATTGCACAATTTGGAATTCATCTGATAAAAAGTCAACTGTGCACAAAAGTCAACTTTGACTTTTTGAGATTTTTCACAATTATGGATTTTTAACCCTAAAATGATGTTAATGTATGATTTGAATCATCATTCATCAAGAAAAATCAAGAAAAGTGAGATAACTTGTAAAAGGGGTAACCATAAAAACTTAGAAAATTTTCTAAGTTAAAAATAAAGTGGTTAGGGTACCAACTTTGGAGAATCATAACTCCTAAACCACAAAGCCATTTTTCCTCATCCAAAGATGGATTTGTAGCCCTCATTACCCTCTACAAAAACTTCAACTAGACCTAAGTCCAATTCATTAAGGATTTTGAGTTATGGAGTGATCAAAATGTCTGAAAAATGAAAATGTCACTTTTCCAACACTTAGTGAAATTTTCACTAAGTCCAAATCTGTCTTCACTTTTTTCCAAATGTAGGGGGATTTTTCACTTGGATTCAAAAGAGATCAAAACCAAACATGTTCAAACAGTTGTTGTATCATGTAAGGGCTTTCCAAAAATGGCCAAGAAAATTATCAAATTCCATTTGAGTCATGAGATATGACATTGGCAAGTTGCCTTGTTGAATTCTGTCAAGGCTAGGCAGAATTTGCAATTTTGCTCGATTTGCCAAAATAGTGCAAATCCAAACACTCCTATCCACTTGGACACATCTGAGGATTGATTCTCAAGGGGACAATCACTGAGCCAAGCCTCCAAAGTCTTTGGAACAAGAAATAGCATGTTGAACCTAGAATTGCCAAAATAGGGACAAGACTCCAAATTTGGATTGGAGCATTCAATGGAAGCATCAAGGTGGCATGGACTGAGCCATTTTCATTTGAATTCAGTCAAGACTTATCCAAGACCAAGGGAACCAGCAGCCTGTGCCCTAACCTCTAGTCAATGGCTAGAGGAGACTTGGATTTTCATTTGCCAACATTGGCCAAACCTACTCAGCAGTTGCCATTCACTATTCCTTGCAAAACAAACTTGCTCTACTATAAATAGAGCTCAATTGTGATCAGTTTAAGTACACCAAAGGCCTACAACACTTGCCTTTCTCAAAATCTCTTTCTCTTGGAAAAAATGCCTTTCTTAGCAAGGTAGCTATCAGGTTTTGAGCTAGAGGGCAATTCCACTCAAACCAATCACACACATACCTCATATACATCACATATGAGCTGATCAAACACTTAAACAACAACTGGAACACTGATTACTCAGAATCACCAGTAAATTGCTCAAGGTTTTAACCAAAATGCAGTTGAGATGCCATGAAGTGATCCAGCCAATTTCAATCAAGTCCAAGCATTCAAACACACTCCACAGGGTGTAGGGAAGCTGGTCAGATCATCACCACTCATTTGTAACACCTCCAAATCAAAAATCACATTGCACTTGCTGTCACGGCCTAGGGGTAAGCATAAACTTGGTCATCTCTCAATCTATGCATATTTCCTCGCACAATAATTTGGCCATATGTTCTTAATCATGCATGGATTGTTTCCCCTCAATAAATTACATTGTTTGAATCGTGTGTGAAATTTCTGAGCCCTCATGCAAAAATTAGGGTTCTTGAGGTTTCTCTCTGATTTCTTGTTTTATGTTTAATTTAAATGAAATTAATTGACATAGACATGATCGTGAGGTTGAGACGAGCATAATGATATGTAGATTACATGATATGATCAAGTATTCAGTGAGATTGGATAGAAAATGCAAATCTGGGCAAGGCAGAAAACGCGCGTGTTCTTGGTCTATGTTATTGGCGCCATTTTCACAAATTCAAATATTTGAATTTCGTGATTTTATTTAATTGATTCAAAAATTAATTTCTCTCTGAGTTTTAGTGATTTTGAGTTGATTCTTTTTGCAATAATTCACAAAAATGTTAAAATATTTTATTTTAACAAAAAATCCCAAAAATATTATTTATTTCATATAATTGATATTTTTGCAAAGAATTAATATTTTAATTGTTTTTGACATTTTAAATATTTTTTTCTACATTGATTTTGCAACTTTTAATGCTTTCTAATTATTTTGTAGGTCAATACTTAATTTTTGAAGCATTAATCCAAGATCACAATTTGTTTTCCATATGTAAAACAATTTTGATCATTTTAATTGAATTTTTATTCAATTAAATACATTTTTGAAAACAAATTAGGGTTTTTGGATTAATTCAACCCTCATAAATCATTTTCAAAACACTTGGGCCTCTATTAGAGTGTAAGACCCAACCCCCTTGTACAGAAAACATTTTGGGCCTCATTCGTTGTATAAGTCCCTTTGTACATTTTCAAATAAACGGCGCGATCGTCGCCTTTTCAAAATAACCCTGGGCCTACCCTCGAGTAGTAAGACCCATTTCTTCTCTTAAAACTCACTTGGGCCTCTAATAGAGTGTAAGACCCAATCCCCTTTTAACCAAAACATTTTGGGGCTCACTTATTGTATAAGTCCCATTCGCGTTAAAAGAAAATCTCGGCGCGATCGCCATTTCAAACGAAAAGTCAACTGGGCCTACCCTCGTGTTATAAGCCCCACTCTTTCTCTTTAAACTTTTTGGGCCTCTTGAGAGAGTGTAAGACCCACCCCTTTGTACAGAAATAAATTTTTGGGCCTCAGTCACTTGTATAAGTCCCTCTGTACAAATTCAAACAGTGCGCTCACTGATAAAACCCTGGGCCTCTCCTTGAGCTGTAAGCCCCAAATCTTTCTTTTTTCAAAGAACTTTCTCCTTTGATTTTGAATATACTATTGTTTTCAATCTTTCTTTGTTGAAACAACTAACCAAACAGCATGGAAGCTCTACAACCGAGTAAGTGGTTATTGCTTTCATTTACCGCTTTCATATACATATAACTGTATTGTGGGGTTGTTTCATTGTAAGCCTTCTTTCATAAACTCATATCAACTATGTAATAATAGTATAGATATTTAGAGTTTCCCCGGCAACTACGTCTAGCACTAGCTTTAAGCCCGTTGATCACTCTTAGAAATAGTCTAAACTAGATCCCCATAGGATTACCAGACACAGTCTTCCCTCCTCTTGGGGTTAAACAATATGGAGACATGAAAGGCAGCATTCTCTGTGAACCCTTTCATAGACTGTCACTCATAGAAGTTGTCAAAGAAACTCTATTCCCCAGAGATGATCTTTTCTCCGTGAATGGCATCTCTTGAGTTTCTTCCAAATTCTCGAACTTTCCTGGCTTGATCTATTCCTTGTGGATAGCTTGCCTTGAATTTCTCAGGGTTTGGGGACCCATCGGCTTCTTAAAAGCATCGGCCTCCTCTTGGGCATCATACAAGGACCCACAGGCTTCCTAAAAGCAACCCCGCCTTCTCTTGGGCTTAGTACAAGGACCCGCCGGCTCCTTAGAAGTATTCACAACCTCCTCTTAGGCTTCGTATAATGACCTCTTCCTCCGGGAATGATAGCCTTCTCTTGGGCTTCGTACAAGGACCTCTTGGCTTCTTAAAAATTTCCAGCCTCCTCTTGGGCTTCGTACAAATTGTCCCGACTACCTCCTAAAGGTATAGGAACATAACTTAGTCATCTGCATAGAACAGTCCTTTCAAAGAGTCTACTACTGTTTTTCAAAACGTAGTACAAAAGATGAAACTCTAGACTTGGACAGTCTAATCTCCTTGAGTCTCAAAGACATTCTGAAGCACCCTTCAAGAATAGGAAGTAAACCCGTAGACTTGGACAGTCTCAATACCCTTCGGATTTCCCGCTTCCTTAAAGAACAGGAAATAACCCTGATCCTCGAATCAAATCCTTGAGTACAGTGTTGCTCATATAAGAACTGATTTTCTCTTTTAAAATCAGTATACTGGACCTGTCACTCAACTGAAACAGTAACCGTAGCCTCCTCTTAGACTTTGTATAATGATCCTTCTCCAGTGAAGTTAGCCTCTCTCTTGGGCTTTATACAAATGATTCTCCCCAACGGAGTCAAACAACCCTTTTAGCCTCTCTCTCAGGCTTTGTACGAGACACATAAGAGACTCCCTCGTTGAGTCAATTACACCTTTCGCCTCCATCTCGGGCTTCGTACGAGATACAAAAAGGTTTTTATTGAGCCAAACAAACAACAGCCTCCATCTCGGGCTTTGTACGAGATACAAAACACTCTCTTGTTGAGTATAAAAGACTCTCTTGTTGAGTCAAACCCTTTCAACCTCCATCTCGGGCTTCGTACGAGATACCAAATCACTCTTTTGTTGAGTATAAAAGATTCTCCTGTTGAGTCAACCCTTTTAGCCTCTCTCTCGGGCTTCGTACGAGACACATAAAAACTCCCTCTTGTTAGGCCAATAGCCTCCTCTTAGGCTTTGTATAAGAAAACCACTGGTTAATCCAATTAACCTTTTAGCATCAAAGTTGTACCTCGTTCACAGTACACAAACATCAAGCAACTCCCTTCATCTAATCACTGTAAGCGGCAAGCCTCTGGATCATCTACATCCATGCCACTGTTCCTCTTTTAGCATGAGAAATTCCTAAGGAAAGATAGCATTGCTCTACACTGAGTTAAAGTCTTCTCCTTCAGGATAAAACCCCCTATAAAGGAAATTACGGCATTGTCGGATTCACAAATCCCGGTTAAAGTAATCTTCCTTTACAGTCAGTCACCCAACAGTTGTGACAAACAGACCCCTCTTTAGAGATAAAAAATTCTCTCTAAAGACAAACCCTTTCAGCTTCACATCTTGGGCTTTGAACAAGATATAAACCACCTTTAGCTTCATGTCTTGGACTTTGAACTAGACACCAAAACACCATTTCCTCCCATAGAATAGGAGGAACTACGATCGCTCTGATTTCCCTGTTTCGGTAAACGGGAATACGTAGGCATAAGATTGAAAGAAAAATCTTAGCGAGCACACTAAACAAAAAACCCAAAATCCCATACTCTCATGTATCTATCAAAAAGCATCAGTCCTAACATCCTAATCCTTGTTCCCCGCAAGAAAATCCTAGAAAGAAAGAAAACAGTATTGGCGAAAATACAAATAACCACAAAATGGTGAAAACCTTTTAATAGGGTATTAGGTCAAAACCTTTCTTTCTTTCTAGGATATTACTCTTTGTTGACTTCACTAGGATCTTAGGTCAAAACCTTTTAATAGGGAAGAAACCACAAAATGGTGACTCTGCCGGGGATCCATTTTTGTCAGGAACATAGGGTTCATAGCTCTTTAAAGTCTAGGACTTTAGGACAAATATATATATACTGTTTTTCGTAATTGCTATTCGTGTTTATTTTTCTGCTAATGGGAATACGTGTGATGCCGCATGTGGAAAGATTGAGTATACACTTAAGATAAGTGATGGCGACGAGGTCGACCATCAACCTCAGTGGAGGCTGACCAATGCAACCCATTCTCTCACCTAGACAATGGGCCGATTGTGATGTCTGAGAAGCTGAGGAGCCAAACCCTTTTGTAGTGCGGAAACTATCGGGAATAGTTGTTACGCGATACTACCCTCATTTGAGGCTGGTGATCTATTCTCGGTGAATGGAACTTACTCTAAGATTGCTCTACAACTCGCTGGCGATCCGCTTGTTGTTTTGCTTTCCTGGGAGGAGCTGATGATAATGAGTACATGTACAAAAATCACCCTAGTATAAACCTTTGGGGATGGGTAGAGCCTTGACTTCATGACAACGACCCTTTGACCCCATGTTTTTCCTATGTTTTTGTGTGCTGCATTCATGCATTCATTTAAAAAAACATTTAAACATTGAAAAAATTTCTCTTCTAGTCTCTCTGTTTTTCAAACTAAACTAAGACTGTGATTGCAAATATCAGAGAAAAGGATTGCACTAATGGATTTCGGTAGAAGGAGAACTCATACGTATACCTTCAAGGTTCCAAAGTTAGAGGATTTGAGAAGGTTAGCAAGGATGATCACAAACCAAGAGGCATTCAGAGCCAAGCACGGAGGTCTGCTACCACTGTTAAGAGTCCATGTGATTGAGGGAATCATGGATGCGCTCATTCAGTTTTACGATCTGGTTTATCACTGTTTCACATTCCTGGATTACCAGCTTGCACCAACGCTAGAGGAGTATTCTCACCTGATTGATCTACATATTACAGATCGAGCTCCATTTTATGGATGGGAAGAAATTCCAAAGAATTAGACCATTGCAAGAGCAATTCATTTGGACGAGTCTGAGGTCAGGACTCACATGACAGCTAAGGGTGGCATCCAAGGTTTTCCAGCCCAGTTCTTGACAAAGAAAGCCCTGTATTTTGCCAGTATAGGAAATGTGACTGCTTTTGAAAGCATCTTTGTCTTGCTCACCTACAGGTTATTTTTGTTTCCCAACATTAATAACTTCGTCGATATCAACTCCATTAAGGTTTTTCTCATTGGAAACCCTGTGCCGACTTTGCTCGCAGATGCGTATCATTCTGTACACTTGGGAAATTTGTACAGTGGAGGGGAGATCACATGCTGTGTACCTCTGCTTTATAAATGGTTTATCTCCCATTTGCCTAAGTCTGCTGCTTTTTGGGATTGCAAGAGCGCCTTACGTTGGTCGCAGAAGATCATGTCCTTCACCAACTCTGATATAGATTGGTGTAATAGGATCTATGATGGAATCAGAATCATTGATCGTTGTGGAAACTTCCCCAACGTACCTCTCATAGGAACTAAAGGAGGAATCAACTACCATCCGGTATTGGTTCGCCGTTAGTTTGGATACCCGATGAGACATGTCCCACGGGGTGTTCATCTGGAAGGTCTTTTCTTCAAGGAAGGAGAAAATGACAGAGCACTAAAGATGGAAATAGTGCATGCTTGGAAACAGGTTATTAAGAAAGGACGAGAGTCTCTAGGAAAACTAGATTGTGTCTCGGTGGATCCTTATCTCCATTGGGTACAAACTAGAGCTCTCAAGCTAAAAATTCCTTATCCTCGTTACGGAATTCTTCCGCCGAGGGAATCTGTCATGTACTTCATGACGGAAACTGAAAAGCTTCAGGTTACTCTCAACAAAGTTCAAAAGGAGAGAAGGTCTTGGAAGAACAAGTACCGCACCCTCGATGTAGAGTGCATCAAAATACAACAATTACTGAAAGTGAAAGGTGCTCTAATTGAAATTTTGGAGCAACATGCTGTAGAGAATCAAGATGACCAAAGGAATTTGCTCACTCCTTTCACCTGGAAAAGGAATGACAACCCGACAACGGCCCAAGAGCCCCGATCAAAGAAAAGGAAAATACCAGAGTCAGCACCCGATTCTCTTCAGAGAGGACTCGGGACCCATTAGCTTAGGTTTCTGTTTCTGCACCTTGTAATCTACTGTATTTCCATTTCTGTAATCCTTTGAATTCAATAAAAAAGGGTTTCCCCACTGTTTGATATTTGCAATCTAATTGTCGAAGTTTATTTTGATTAAACCAAAAAAACAATTAATATAATCATTGTATTCATCATTCTCACATCGCGTATTCTTCTTCCCTACGAATCTCACGTTTGTGTCTCGATTCTAGAGTCAAACTGTCTCATTCGTACAATACTCGGGCCAATCGTCAGAAAAGGATGGATGATCTTGAGGAAGAAAATAGAGAGTTGAAGGAAGAGATCGACGCTCTGAGAGAGAATATGAGAAAGCTTCGTAACGACATGCAAGCCATGGCAGAAGCTCAGCTACAAAGAACTGTGATCTCAGAGATCACCTCAACGCCCATCGTGGAGAAGTATGATCCTAGGTATCAAATGCCAAAAGATCGTCCTTGGGGCATGCCTGTTAACTATATCCCAGAAGGATATGTTCCGCCGATCACTGAGGATCAGGGAATCTCAACAGAAGCCGCTGGGCCTGAAGGTTACAAACTTCGGGAAAGCGAAGGTGCCAGGGGCATACTGAAGACTCCTGAAGGTTACAAACTTCAGGAAACGCCAAGATTCACTGCCGTAGTCACGGTCCCACCCCCTGTGGTGCACACTGTCCCGGAAGGACATATTCCACAGATACCTTCTGGTAAGAAGGAAACTTTGTTCGATAGGATGGATGAATTCCAGGAGCAGTTCCTGGAAATGCAGAAGGAGCTGCAAGCCATTCGCGGTCAGGATTTATTTGGAAAGGACGCCGCAGACCTCTGTCTGGTCCCCAATGTGAAAGTTCCGCACAAATTCCAAGTGCCCGACTTTGAAAAATACAAGGGTAACTCTTGCCCTTAAATCCATCTGGTGATGTACGCTCGGCGGATGTCAGTTCAGACGGAGAATCAGGACCTACTGATTCACTACTTTCAGGATAGTTTAACCGGTGCCGCATTAAAATGGTACATGGGTTTAAACCGTACTACGATCAGTACATTCAGAGATCTTGGCACTGCCTTCGTCCAACAATACAAATACAATTTGGACATGGCACCCGACAGAGATCAACTCAGATCAATGTCGCAAAAGGACAAGGAAACCTTTAAGGAGTATGCCCAAAGGTGGCGTGAAATTGCAGCTCAAATTTGTCCACCTCTTGAGGAAAAAGAGATGACAAAGATCTTCTTAAAGACCTTAAGCTCATTTTACTATGACCGAATGGTTGCCAGTGCACCCAGTGATTTCACCGATATGGTGGGCATGGGTGTACGTCTTGAGGAAGCCGTTCGGGAAGGACGTTTGGTAAAAGACACTGGATCATCGAGCGGTACTAAAAAATACGGTAGTGCTCTCCCTAAGAAAAAAGAGCAAGATATTGGGAATATCTCTCTCGGAAAGCAAAGGCGACGTTATCAACCGATAGCAGCTGTGACTCCTGCTATCAACCTTGCGCCTATTCCTACGTATCAACCTCAGGTGTCGCAAAGCCAACCTGATCAGCAAAGGACACAACAGCCTCTTCAGCAGGCTCATCCTCCATATAACAACAACCGTACAACACGGCCACCAGGGTTTGATCCTATACCCATGTCGTACGCAGAGCTGTTTCCGTTACTACTGGCTAAGGGGCACATTCAGACTAAGTCTCCTCTTACAGTATCGAAAAATTCGCCTTTTTGGTATAAGGTGGATCAAACTTTCCCTTATCATCAAGGAGGACCAGGGCATAACATAGAGAATTGTCTCAGTTTCAAATCCGACGTGCAAAAGCTTGTTAAGAGCGGGGTCTTATTTTTCAAGGATACAAATCCTAATGTTCTTACGAACCCGCTGCCTTAACATGAGAAGGCTGCAGTCAATTTGATAGAAGAAGAGACTAACAATGTCTATCAAATTCACGATGTACTCTTGTTAAGGACCAATCTGGTCAAGATGCATTGTAGACAAAGTGGATATGGTCATGTGCCACCTCATAGCTATCACCAGTGTAATATCTGCTCTAAAGACAACCAGGGATGTTCTGTGGTGCAAGCAGCTCTACGGGAACAAATGGATCTCGGATGGATCCAAGAGCACCGAGTTCGTGGAGTTAACATGGTCTACACGAATTCTAACATCATTCAGAACCACGACATCCGTGCGATGAATGTCAACTTGGTGGCGATGCACTCAAGGCAAAGCCAGTATCATAATCTACCACGGCACGATTACAGTTCCTGTCTGACTTGCTCGGTAAACAAACAGGGATGCTCTTTCATACAAGAGGCCCTCCAGCGTCAGATGGATCTTGGATGGATCCAAGACTACCATGATAGGAACCCTTATCAAATTAACATGGTTCAGATCTTCGATATTCGCGTGATGAATACCAACCTGGTAGAGTTACATGCTGAACAGGTCCGACTCGGATTCCTGGTATCACATGACTATCAAAGTTGTAAAGCGGGTTGCAAAAACGATCGAGGTTGTACCCTTATCCAGGAGGCACTTCAGCACTTGTTAAATCACTGGTGGATGCCAATCTACATGGATGAAGATACTCAGCAAATTAGTATCAGTAACAGGAATCCTACTCGGCGTCAGAGTCAGGATGTCCGATCAGTGGAAGCTAACCTAGTAAGGTTACATTGTATTTAAAGTGGGCGTGGCCAGGTGCCACCACACAATTACGACCGTTGTAGCGTCTGTTCGGAAAGTAACCAAGGGTGTTACCTTGTGCGAGCAACTCTTCAGGGTCAGGTGGATAGTGGAGAGATTCGTCCATATCCGGGTTCTGGACCCATCAACTGGACGCCGAACTACCTTGCCGATCAAATTGAGGATGTTGTTGTAATCTCTGGTCATCATAGGGCCAGGGATGTTTTTGCCATCATCCCTCTACTTGACGAATCTAAAGTTCCCAACCAGGAACGGATCGAGATTACTTACGATGGTCAAAAAAATCAGAAGGCTCCCATAGTCATCTATTTGCCGGGACCATTACCGTATGAATCAACTAAGGCTATCCCTTACAAATACGGTGCAACAACCATTGAGAATGGAAAGGAAATTCCATTACCCTCCGTCGTGAATATTGCAGACATCAGTCGAGTAACACGGAGTGGTAGAATCTTCAACTGAGGGGTTGGGGAATATAATAAAGAAAAGGAACTTCAGACAGAAGCTCCCGATCCACCAGCCGGTCAATCCAGTAATTCCGACCTTTTGAAAAATGATGAGATGCTGAAGCTCATCCAAAGGAGTGAATACAACATTGTTGATCAACTGTTACAAACTCCTTCAAAGATCTCAGTATTATCACTGTTACTCAGTTCAGAAGCGCATAAGGAGGCTCTACAGAAAGTCTTAGAGCAAGCCTTTGTGGAACAGGAAGTAACAATCAGACAGTTCGATAGCATTGTCTCTAACATCACTTCCTGCAACAATTTGGGATTTAGTGATGAGGAATTACCTGAAGAGGGTCGTCGTCATAACATGGCACTCAATATCACAGTTAACTGCCAGGACGATGCTTTAGCCAGCGTACTGGTAGACACAGGGTCAGCCCTGAATGTTATGCCGAAGTCCACTTTGAGGCAATTATCATTCAAAGGCCCTCCGATGAGAATCGGTGAGGTCGTCGTCAAAGCATTCGACGGATCCAGAAAAACGGTTATCGGCGAAGTTGATCTTCCCATAACTATTGGTCCTCACACTTTCCAAGTCACTTTCCAGGTCATGGACATCCGGGCAACGTACAGTTGTTTATTAGGAAGACCTTGGATACACCAGGCTGGAGCGGTTACTTCAACCCTCCACCAAAAGCTAAAGTTCGTCAAGAACGATCAACTTGTCACAGTTTGTGGGGAACAAGCCTTGCTTGTGAGTAACTTGTCATCATCTACTGGTATAGAACCTGAGGAGGTTATTGGAACGCAGTTCCAAGCACTATCGGTAAGCAAGAACAATCAGTTCAACGAAGAAACTTCCATTTCTTCATACAAAGATGCTATCAAAGTGGTCGAGAGTACCAATACAACCGGATGGGGACAGCTTGTCATTCCTATTGACAATAAAACAAAGAAGGGTCTTGGTTTTTCTGCAACCTGTACCCAGACAGCTGCCAACGACGAAAGTCTTCATCCCCTTCAAAACTTCTTCCACAGTGGAGGTTTTCTCCACCCAGTGTCTCAAGCAGTACTGTAATACCCCAAATTTTGACCACTTAGATTTCCCATCATTGTGAAAATCATCATCACAATATGGATGTACCTTTATGCTTCATTAGTCTCCCAAAAGATGGGTGAGCATCCACTATAATCAAAATTAGGGTTTCAAGCCCTCTCTGAGTGCTTAGACAAAGGATCAATCAAGAAATGACATGATCTTCAACTTGTCTAATCTCTCAAACATCCACAATGGATCAAAAAGGACTCCCACTTCAAGGATTAAGCACAAGGCTGCTCCCTTCTAGGTGGATCAAATCTCAAGATCGACAGTGTCACCAAATTAGGGTTTTTGGGCGACCAGGGTCTCCAGATGGAAATTTTCATCTGGGCATAAGGCAATGATCCAAAACATAACCTAATATGCTTCATGGAACCTCATGAACCCATGCATCAAGTCAATTTTGCCTCAGGGGATGCATTCATCAAAAATCAGGAATTAGGGTTTCTTGACCTAATTCACCCCCAAGTTGACTTTTGGGACAAACCATGAGCCAAGACCTCAAGAGATGATTTGAGGGTCTCTAATACACCATATTGATCCATTTGGAACAATGGATTGATCCAAGAAGCTTGAGCAACAAATCTCATTTTCATCTGCACCATAATTAGGGTTTTAAGGGAAAAGTCAACTGTAACTTTGACTTTTGACCAAGACATGCTCCCAAACCCTAATACATGATTGAATATACCCTATGACACCCATGGAACATGTCCATCAAGTTTGATTTAGGTTAAGGACATGATTTCCTGAAGAATTGCACAGTTTGGAATTCATCTGATAAAAAGTCAACTGTGCACAAAAGTCAACTTTGACTTTTTGAGATTTTTCACCAAAATGGATTTTTAACCCTAAAATGATGTTAATGTATGATTTGAATCATAATTCATCAAGAAAAATTAAGAAAAGTGAGATAACTTGTAAAAGGGGTAACCATAAAACTTAGAATTTTTTCTAAGTTAAAAATAAAGTGGCAAAGGTACCAACTTTGGAGGACCATAACTCCTAAACCACAGGCCATTTTTTCTCATCCAAAGATGGATTTGTAGCCCTCATTATCACCTACAAAAACTTCAACTACAAGTCATTCCAATTCATTAAGGATTTTGAGTTATGGAGTGATCAAAGTGGCTGAAAAGTGAAAATGTCACTTTTTCCAACACTTAGTGAAATTTTCACTAAGTCGGATTTTGCCTCACTTTTTGCCAAATGTAGGGGGATTTTTCACTTGGAATCAAAAGAGATCAAAACCAAACTTGTTCAAACAGTTGTTGTATCATGTAAGAGCTTTCCAAAATGGCCAAGAACATTGCCAAATTCAACCTACATCATGAGATACAACATTGGCAAGTTGCCTTGCTGAAATCTGTCAAAGCAAGGCAGAATTTGCACTTTGGCTCGATTTGCCAAAATCAGCCAATTTCAATTGCTCCAATCCACTTGGACACCTCAGAGGATTGAATCCAAAGGGAACAATCACTGAGCCAAGCCTCCAAGGTCCAAGGAACAAAGAATAGCATGTTGAACCTAGAATGGCCAAAATAGGGACAAGACTTCAAATTTGGAATGAGGCATTCAATGGAACCATCAAGGTGGCATGGACTGAGCCATTCTCATCTAAAATCAGTCAAGACTTATCCAAGACCAAGGGGACCAAAGCTCTGTGCCCTAACCTCTAGTCAATGGCTAGAGGAGACTTTCATTTCCATTGGCCAACATTGAGGAAACCTACTTACCAGCTGCCATGCACTATTCCTTGCAAAACAAACTTGCTCTACTATAAATAGCGCTCAATTGTGGTCAGTTTAAGTACACTAAAGCCATCTAACAGATGCTTTCCTCAAAATCTCTTTCTCTTGGCAAAAATGCCTTTCTTAGCAAGGTAGCTATCGGGTTTTGAGTTTGAGAGCAATTCTGCACAAACCAATCACTCACACACCTCACATACATCACATATGAGCTGATCAAACACTCACATAACATCTGGAACATCAAAATCTCAAAATCACTTGCCATCCACACAAGTTTGAAGTGAAGTTACAGCTGAGGTGCCATAAACTGATCCAGTCCATTTCAATTCAATCCAAGTGTTCAAACACACTCCATATGGTGTAGGGAAGCTGTCCAGATCATCACAACTTGCCTGTAACACCTCCAACTCAAAATCACATCTGCTCTTGCTGTCACGACTTGGAGGTAAGCACATACTTGGTCATCTCTCAATCTATGCATATTTCCTCGCACAATAATTTGGCCATATGTTCATAATCATGCATGGAATGTTTTCCCTCAATTAATTGCATTGTTTGAATCGTGTATAAAAAATCCTAGCCTTCATGCAGAAATTAGGGTTCTTGAGGTCTCTTCGTGATTTCTTGTTGTATGTTTAATTTAAATGAAATTAAAGTACATAGACATGATCGTGAGGTTGAGGCGAGCATAATGATATGTGGATTGCATGATATGATTACGTATTCATGGAGATTGGATAGAAAACGCAAATCTGAGAAACCAAGAACACGCGCGTGTTCTTCAGCTGTTCTTGGCGCCATTTTTGAATAATTTGAATATTTGAATTTTGTGATTTTGTTTAATTGATTCAAAAATTAATTTCTCTCTGAGTTTTAATGATTTTGAGTTGATTCTTTTTTTAATAATTCACAAAAATGTTAAAATATTTTATTTTATAAAAAAATCCCAAAAATATTATTTATTTCATATAATTGATATTTTTGTAAAGAATTAATATTTTGATTGTTTTTGGCATTTTAAATATTTTTTCTACATTGATTTTGCAACTTTTAATGCTTTCTAATTATTTTGTAGGTCAATACTTAATTTTTGAAGCATTAATCCAAGATCACAATTTGTTTTCCATGTGTTAAACAATTCTTGATCATTTTAATTGAATTTTTATTCAATTAAATACATTTTGAAAACAAATTAGGGTTTTGGATTAATTCAACCCTCAAAAATCATTTTCAAAACACTTTGGGCCTCTATTAGAGTGTAAGACCCAACCCTTTTTTTTGACCAAATCATTTTTGGGCCTCACTTATTGTATAAGTCCCGATACCGTCAAAAAACAAACGGCGCGATCGTCGCCTTGTCAAAAATCATCTGGGCCTACCCTCGAGTAGTAAGACCCATTTATTCATCTCAAAAATCTTTGGGCCTCTTGAGAGAGTGTAAGACCCATCCCCCCTTGTACAAAAACTTTTTGGGTCTCACTCATTGTATAAGTCCCTCTGTACAAGTAAACGGCGCGATCGTCGCCCGTTTAAAAATAAAACTCATCTGGGCCTCTCCTTGAGCTATAAGACCCATTCAAAACACTTTGGGCCTCTATTAGAGTGTAAGACCCAATCCCCCTTTTAACCAAAACATTTTGGGCCTCACTTATTGTATAAGTCCCTCCGCGTTAAAAGAAAACCTCGGCGCGATCGCCATTTTTAAACGAAAAAATCATTTGGGACTACCCTCGTGTTATAAGCCCCACTCTTTTTCTTTAAACCTTTTTGGGCCTCTTGAGAGAGTGTAAGACCCATCCCTTTGTACAGAAAACCTTTTTGGGCCCTAGTCACTTGTATAAGTCCCTCTGTACAAAGTCAAACAGTGCGTTCACTGATAAAACCCTGGGCCTCTCCTTGAGCTGTAAGCCCCAAATCTTTCTTTTTCAAAGCACTTTCTCCTTTGATTTTGAATATACTGTTGTTTTTAATCTTTCTTTGTTGAACAACTAACCAAACAGCATGGAAGCACTACAACCGAGTAAGTGGTTATCGCTTTCATTTACTGCTTTCATATTATAAACTGTATTGTGGGGCTGCTCACTGTAAGTCTCCTTTCATAAACTCATATCTACTGTGTAATATTAGTATAGATATTTCGAGTTTCCCCGACAACTATGTCTAGAACTAGGTGACGCTGTTTCATTTATTCGTAGAAATAGACGCCTAGATCCCCAATAGGAGCACCAGATACAGTCTTCTCTTCGGCTGTCCTCCTTAGGAATCGTCAAGAAGCTCTACTCCCCAAGATGAATGTATTCTCTGTGAATTGCATCTTTGAGTTTCTTCCTAATTCTCGAACTTTCTTGACTTGATCTATTCCTTGTGGATAGCTTGCCTTGAATGTCTCGGGGTTTGGGTACCCACTACGGTCATAATCTTGGACCTTAACTAAGGAACCCTCTTTAAAAGCTAAAAGTCGCTGGATAGTAAACCTCGCACGTTTACCAGTGGTTTTCATCTTTAAAAGAGTTATCTCTCCTAATGGAAAGGAGATGATAAGACCCACGGGATTCTTAAAAGCATCGGCCTCCTCTTGGGCATCGTACAAGGACCCGTCGGCTTCTTAGAAGTATTCACAGCCTCCTCTTACGCTTCGTATAATGATCTCTTCCTCCGGGAATGATAGCCTCCTCTTGGGCTTCGTACAAGGACCCGTCGGCTTCTTAAAAGTTTCCAGCCTCCTCTTGGGCTTCGTACAAATTGTCCCAATGACCTCCTAGAGGTATAGGAATAGAACCTAGTCATCCTCATAGAACAGTCCTTTCATAGAGTCTACTACTGTTTCTCGAAGCATAATACAAAAGATAAAACTCTAGACACGAACAGTCTAACTTCCTTGAGTCTCAAAGACATTCTCAAGCACCCTTCGTTAAATAGGAAGGAAACCCGCAGACTCGGATAGTCTCAATACCCTTTGGATTTTCCGTTTCCTCAAAGAGAAGGAAATATCCCTGATCCTCAAATTAAATCCCTGTGTACAGTGTTACTCATATAAGAACTGATTTTCTCTTTCAAAATCAGTATATTGGATCGGTCACTCTGTTGAGTCAAACAATCGCCTCCATCTCGGGCTTCATACGAGATACAAAAAAAACTCCCTTGTTGAGTCAAATAGCCTCCATCTCGGGCTTTATACGAGATACCAAAAGACTCCATCGTCGGGTCAAAACCTTTTAGCCTCCATCTCGGGCTTCGTACGAGATACCAAAATAACCTTTTAGCCTCTCTCTCGGGCTTTGTACGAGATACAAAAACACTCTATTACTGAGTATAAAAGATTCTCCAACTGAGTCAACTCTTTGCTAGCCTCCTCTTAGGCTTTGTATAACGATATGCCCCACTGGGTCAAAAACTTTTAGCCTCTCTCTCTCGGGCTTTGTACGAGACACAAAATAACCTCCTCTTAGGCTTTGAATAATGATTTTCCTAGCAGAAATTAGCCTCCTCTTAGGCTTTGTATAAGAAAACCAATGGTTGATCCAATCAACCTTTTAGCATCAAAGCTGTGCCTCGTTCGCAGTACACAAACATCAACAACTCCTTTCCTTTCATCTAATCGCTGTAAGCGGCAATCCTCTGGATCATCTACATCCATGCCACTGTCCCTCTTTTAGCATGAGAAATTCCTAAGGAAAGATGGCATTGCTCTACACTGAGTTAAAGTCTTCTCCTTCAGGTTAAAACCCTTTCTTCGGAAATTATGGCATTGCTCGGATCCGCGTATCCCAGTTAAAGTAATTCTCCTTCCCCCTCTTTAGAGATGACAAATTCTCTCTAAAGCCGAGGTTCTTTCAGCTTCACGTCTTGGGCTTTGAACAAGACACAAATAGACCTTTCAGCTTCACATCTTGGGCTTTGAACAAGATATAAACCACCTTTCACTTCACGTCTTGGGCTTTGAACAAGACACCAAAACACCATTTCCTCCCATAGAATAGGAGGAACTACGAACGCTCTGATTTCCCTGTTTCGGTAAACGGGAATACGTAGGCATAAGATCGAAAGAAAAGATCTTAGCGAGCGCAATCAACAAAAAACCCAAATCCCATATCTTCGTCAATCAAAAGCAGTATTTCAAAAGCACCAGTCCTAACATCCTAACCTTTGTTCCCCTCCAGAAACATTAAGCCCTAGAAAGAAAGAAAACTGTATTGGCGAAATACGAATAACCAGTACAAAGGCCCCCCCACATTGATAGCATCCGTAACCTAACAGACTGCTGTTTAAACTCAGTATGCAAAGCAGGGTTAATTGGAGACATCTATTTCCCTTCCTTATTCAGCTCACAATAGGATAAAAAATGAATCGACCTGTAGTCAAAGCTCAAACCGCAGAGAGCGATCAACGCTTAAGAACCGCGTCCAAAATCGCTCGCTACAGAAAAATGGCGCCCACCGTGGGGCCTATTTCTTTCTTTCTACTTCTCTTGTGTGAAAATTACACAAATGGCGACTCTGCTGGGGAGTCTCCTTTTCTGCCTTAGGGCATCATCCCCGTTTTCTACGGAAAATGGGAACTCTGCTGAAGAGAAAGATTGACCTATGCTGGTTCATCTCTTAGGCAGGGAACCACAGATTGGGGCTTCCGCCGGGGAACCCATTTCTGTCAGGAACTTAAGATTCATAGCTTTATAAGTCTAGGATGATTAGGACAAATATATATACTGCTTTTCCTAATTGCTATACGTGTTTATTTTTCTGCTACTGGGAATGCGTGTGATGCCGCATGTGGTGAGATTGAGTATACACTTAAGAAAAGCCAACCTTTTTCGTAGTGCGGAAGCTATCGAAAATAGCTGTTACGCGATACTACCCTCATTTGAGGCTGGTGATCTATTCTCGGTGAATGGCACTTACTCTAAGATTTCACACAACTCGCTGGCGATCCGCTTGTTGTCTGCCTTCCTGGGAGGAGCTGATGATAATGAGTACAGGTACAAAAATCACCCTAGTATAAACCTTTGGGGATGGGTAGAGCCTTGACTTCATGACAACGACCCTTTGACCCCATGTTTTTTCTATGTTTTTGTGTGCTGCATTCATGCATTCATTTAATAAAACATTAAAACATTCAAAAAAAATTTCTCTTCTAGTCTCTCTGTTTTTCAAATTAAACTAAGACTGTGATTGCAAATATCAGAGAAAAGGATTACGCTAATGGATTTCGGTAGAAGGAGAACTCACCAGTATACCTTCAAGGTTCCAAAACTAGGGGATTTGAGAAAGTTAGCGAGGATGATCGTTAACCCGGAGGCTTTCAGAGCCAAGCACGGCGGTTTGCTACCACTGTTAAGAGTCCATGTGATTAAGGGGATCATGGACACGCTCATTCAATTCTACGATCCGGTTTATCACTGTTTCACATTCCCGGATTACCAGCTATCACCAACGCTGGAGGAGTATTCTCATCTGACTGATTTACATATCACTGACGAGCTCCATTTTCTGGACTGGAAGAAATTCCAAAGAATCAGACTATTGCAATAGCAATTCATTTGGACGAGTCTGAGGTCAGGACTCACATGACCACTAAGGGTGGCATCCAAGGTTTGCCAGCCCAGTTCTTGACCAAGAAAGCTCTGTACTTTGCTAGTATAGGGAACGGGACTGCTTTTGAAAGCATCTTTGTCTTGCTCACCTACGGGTTATTTTTGTTTCCCAACATCAATAACTTCGTCGATATCAACGCTATTAAGGTTTTTCTCATTGGAAACCCTGTGCCGACTTTGCTCGCAGATGCGTATCATTCTGTACACTTAGGAAATTTGTACAGCGGAGGGGAGATCACATGCTGTGTACCTTTGCTTTATAAATGGTTTATCTCTCACTTGCCCAAGTCTGCCGCTTTTTGGGATTGCAAGAGTGCCTTACGTTGGCCACAGAAGATCATGTCTCTCACCAACTCTGATATAGATTGGTGTAATAGGATTTATGAGGGAATCATAATCATTGACCGTTGTGGAAACTTCCCCAGCGTACCCCTCATAGGAACTAAAGGAGGAATCAACTATCATCCGATATTAGTTCTTCGTCAATTTGGATACCCGATGAGACACATCCCACTGGGTGTTCATCTGGAAGGTCTTTTCTTCAAAGAAGGAGAAAGTGACAGAGCACTAAAGATGGAAATAGTGCAAGCTTGGAAACATGTTCATAAGAAAGGACGAGAGTCTCTGGGAAAACCAGACTGTGTCTCGATGGAGCCTTATCTCCATTGGGTACAAACTAGAGCTCTCAAGCTAAAGATGCCTTATCCTCGTTACGGAATTCTTCCGCCGAGGGAAATTGTCATGTACTTCATGACGGAAACTGAAAGGCTTCAGGTTACTCTCAACAAAGTTCAAAAGGAAAGAAGATCTTAGAAGAACAAGTACCGCACCCTCGATGTAGAGTGTATCCAAATACAACAACTACTAAAAGAGAAAGATGCTCTGATTGAAGTTTTGGAGCAGCATGCTGTAGAGAATCAAGATGACCAAAGGAATTTGCTCACTCCTTTCACTTGGCAAAGGAATGACAACCCGACAACGGCCCAAGCGCCCCGGTCAAAGAAAAGGAAGATACCAGAATCAGCACCCGGTTTCTCCTCAGAGAGGACTCGGGACCCATTAGTTTAGGTTTCTGTTTCTGCACTTTGTAATCTACTGTATTTCCATTTCTGTAATCCTTTGAATTTCAATAAAAAGGGGTTTCCCCACTGTTTGATATTTGCAATCTAATTGTCGAAGTTTATTTTGATTAAACAAAAAAAAACAATTAATATAATCATTGCATTCATCATTCTCACATCGCGTATTCTCCGTACCTACGAATCTCACGTTTGTGTCTTGATTCTAGAGTCAAACTGTCTCATTCGTATAATACTCGGGCCAATCGTCAGAAAAAGATGGATAATCTTGAGGAAGAAAATAGAGAGTTGAAAGAAGAGATCGACGCTCTGAGAGAGGACATGAGAAAGCTTCGTAACGACATGCAAGCCATGGCAGAAGCTCAGCTACAAAGAACTGTGATCTCAGAGATCACCTCAATGCCCATCATAGAAAAGTATGATCCTAGGTATCAGATGCCGAAAGATCGTCCTTGGGGCATGCCTGTTAACTATATCCCGGAAGGATATGTTCCGCCGATCACTGAAGATCAGGGAATCGCAACAGAAGCCGCTGGGCCTGAAGGTTACAAACTTCGGGAAAACGAAGATGCTAGGGGCATACTGAAGACTCCTGAAGGTTACAAACTTCGGGAGGCGCCAAGACTTACTGCCGTAGTCACGGTACCACCCCCTGTGGTGCACGCTGTCCCAGAAGGACAGATTCCACAGACACTTTCTGGTAAGAAGGAAACTATGTTTGACAGAATGGATGAATTCCAGGAACAGTTCTTAGAAATGCAGAAAGAGCTGCAAGCCATTCGCGGTCAGGATCTATTTGGAAAGGACGCCGCAGACCTCTGCTTGGTCCCAAATGTGAAAGTCCCGCACAAGTTCCAAGTGCCCGACTTTGAAAAATACAAGGGTAACTCTTGCCCTCAGAGCCATCTGGTGATGTACGCTCGGCGGATGTCAGTCCAGACGGAGAATCAGGACCTGCTGATTCACTACTTCCAGGATAGTTTAACCGGTGCCGCACTCAAATGGTACATGGGTTTAAACCGTCCTACGATCAGTACATTCAGAGATCTTGGTACTGCCTTCGTCCAACAATACAAGTACAATTTGGACATGGCACCCGACAGAGATCAACTCAGATCAATGTCACAAAAGGACAAGGAAACCTTTAAGGAGTATGCTCAAAGGTGGCGTGAAATTGCCGCTCAAATTTGTCCACCTCTTGAGGAAAAAGAGAGAACAAAAATCTTCTTAAAAACCTTAAGCTCATTTTACTATGACCGAATGGTTTCCAGTGCGCCCAGTGATTTCACCGAAATGGTCGGCATGGGTGTACGTCTTGAGGAAGCCGTCCGAGAAGGACGTTTGGTAAAAGACACTGGATCGACGAGCGGTACTAAAAAATACAGTAGTGCTCTCCCTAAGAAAAAAGAACAAGATATTGGGAATATCTCTCTCGGAAAGCAAAGGCGACGTTATCAGCCAGTAGCAGCTGTTACTCTTGCTATTGGCCCCGTGTCTGTTCCTATGTATCAACCTCAGATTGCGCAGAGCCAACCTGACCAACAAAGGACACAACAACCTCTTCAGTAGGCTCGTCCTCCATATAACAACAACCGTACAACACGGCCACCAGGATTTGATCCTATACCCGTAACGTACGCAGAGCTGTTTCCGTTACTGCTGGCTAAGGGGCACATTCAGACTAAGTCTCCCCTTTCAGTTTCAGAAAATCCGCCTTTTTGGTTTAAAGCGGATCAAACATGCCCTTATCATCAAGGAGGTTCAGGGCATAACATTGACACTTGTCTCAATTTCAAATCCGACGTGCAAAAGCTTGTTAGGAGCGGGCTCTTATCTTTCAAAGATACGAATCCTAATGTTCTCACGAACCCGCTGCCTCAACACGAGAAAGCTGCAGTCAATCTGATTGAGAAAGAGACTAACAATGTCTATCAAATTCACGATGTACTTTTATTGGGGACCAATCTAGTCAAGATGCATTGTAGACAGAGTGGATATGGCCATGTGCCACCTCATAATTATCACCAGTGTGATATCTGCTCTAAAGACAACCAAGGATGTTCTGTAGTGCAAGCAGCTCTACGGGAACAAATGGATCTTGGATGGATCCAGGAGCACCGAGTTCGTGGAGTTAACATGGTTCACACGAATTCCGACGTCATTCAAAACCACGATATCCGTGCGATGAATGTCAACTTGGTGACGATGCACTCAAGGAAAAGCCAGTATCATAATCTGCCGCGGCACGATTACAGTTCCTGTCTGATTTGCTCGGTAAACAAACAAGGATGCTCTTTCATACAAGAGGCCCTCCAGCGTCAGATGGATCTTGGATGGATCCAAGACTACCATGATAGGAACTCCTATCAAATCAACATGGTTCAGATTTTCGACATTCGCGTGATGAATACCAACCTAGTAGAGTTACATGCTGATCAGGTCCGACTCGGATTCCTAATATCACATGATTACCAAAGCTGTAAAGCAGGTTGCGAAAACGATCGAGGTTGTACCCTTGTCCAGGAGGCACTTCAGCACTTGTTAAATCACTAGTGGATGCCAATCTATATGGACGAAGATACTCAGCAGATTAGTATCAATAACAGGAGTCCTACTCGTCGTCAAAGTCAGGATGTCCGATCAATGGAAGGTAACCTAGTGAGGTTACATTGTATTCAAAGTGGGCGTGGCCAGGTGCCACCACACAACCATGACAGTTGTAGCGTCTGTTCGAAAAGTAACCAAGGGTGTTACCTTGTGAGAGTAGCTCTTCAGGGTCAGATCGATCATGGAGAAATTCATCCATATCCAGGTTCAGGACCCATCATTTGGTCGCCGAACTACCTTGCCGATCAAGTTGAGGATGTTGTCACGATCTCTGGTCATCACCAGACCAGAGATGTTTTTGCCATCATCCCTCTACTTGACGAATCTAAAGTTCCCAACCAGGAACGGATCGAGGTTACTTATGACGGTCAGAAAAATCAGAAGGTTCCCATAGTCATCTATCTACTGGGACCACTACCGTATGAATCAGCTAAGGCAATCCCTTACAAATACGGTGCAACAATAATTGAAAATGGAAAGGAAATTCCATTACCTTCCGTCGTGAATATTGCAGACATCAGTCGTGTAACACGGAGCGGTCGAATCTTCAACCGAGGGGTTGGAGAATCCAACAAAGAAAAGGAACTTCAGGCAGAAATTCCTGATCCGCCAGTCAGTCAATCTGGTAATCCCGACTTTTCAAAAGACAAAGATGAGATGCTAAAGCTCATCCAAAGGAGTGAATATAACATCGTTGATCAACTGTTACAGACTCCCTCAAAGATCTCAGTATTATCACTGTTACTCAGTTCAGAAGCACACAGAGAGGCTCTACAGAAAGTCTTTGAGCAAGCCTTTGTGGAACAGGATGTAACAATCAGACAGTTCGATAGCATTGTCTCTAACATCACTTCCTGCAATAATTTGGGATTTAGTGATGAGGAATTACCTGAAGAGGGTCGTCGTCATAACATGGTGCTCAACATTACAGTCAACTGCCAGGGCGATGCTTTAGCCAACGTACTGGTAGACACAGGGTCAGCCCTGAATGTTATGCCGAAGTCCACTTTGACGCAATTATCATTTAAGGGCCCTCCGATGAGAGTCAGCGAGGTTGTCGTCAAAGCATTCGACGGATCCAGAAAAACAGTTATCGACGAAGTTGATCTTCCCATAACTATTGGTCCTCACACTTTCCAAATCACTTTCTAGGTCATGGACATCCGGGAAACATACAGTTGTTTATTAGGAAGACCTTGGATACATCAGGCTGGAGCGGTTACTTCAACCCTCCACCAAAAGCTAAAGTTCGTCAAGAGCGATCAACTTGTCACGGTTTATGGGGAACAAGCCTTGCTTGTGAGTAACCTATCATCATCTACTTGTGTGGAACCCGAGGAGGTTATTAGAACTCAGTTCCAAGCACTATCGGTGAGCAAGAACGATCAGTACAAAGAAGGAACTTCAATTTCTTCATACAAAGATGCTATCAAAGCGGTCGAGAGTACCGATACGACAGGATGGGGACGGCTTGTCATTCCTATTGACAATAAAACAAAGAAGGGTCTTGGTTTTTCTGCAACCTGTACCCAGACAGCCGACAACGATGAAAGTCTTCGTCCCCTTCAAAACTTCTTCCATAGTGGAGGTTTTCTTCACCCAGTGTCTCAGACAGTTCATGCTATCAATGAGGAAGATCCCTCTGACACAGATGAAGAATGGAAGTCCTACCTTAACAAGGACGACTATATGTCTCAGGAAGAGGTGCCTATGCCTTTTTGCTTTCCTACAGAAAGTCCGAGATTTATACCAAGATCAGATGTCGAAATGATCTACGGAGATTGTGATCCGGAAGGATGCCGTGCTCCGCCAAATTCATTAGAGGAAGACACTCCGATGAAAGACAACTTTGATCACAATTACTATGGCCCGATGGATGGCCTGCCAATGTGGCAGCCTTACCCAGGAAACTTGGGGCAAGAAAGTCAGCCGAGTAATGAAACTCAGCTGAGCGTCATTGAACAGAATACCTGTGTCCCCACCATGTCATGGGATCAACACTCAGGTCATTCGAAAACTACTCAACATGAAGATGAATTCGCAATGTTTGCAGGACTTGAATTCATCAACTATGCTTTTCCTGAGGTCAACGTCATCGAGAAAGATGACTCCTCCAGTTCCAAAGAAGTTTGGGACACCTTGGGAGAACCAAGTGGAAAATACGACTATATGGTTAAGTACACCGCTCCCGAAAGCTCTCGTATCAGGCTCGAAGACATCCAGCCAACTGGATGGGGAGATACAGCTGAGAGCTCCAATGCTATGTAAAATGCAAAAGAGGAATCCTCCTACGACAACTCTGCTTGGGAGACAGATTCCAACGATCCTGCTCCACCAGAAATCAGCGTCATTTCTGAAGACAAATCAAGGAAGGTGCCAGACTTTGTGATTCACCGAGGAGTTCGCCGCTGATGGGTTACCGTCGAGGTTCCGAAGGTCGTTCATCAGTCAAAGTAATTGCCATCTTTAACCTTTCCCCCTGCCCAAGTGAAACGGATCTTTTGATAGGGCTCGCTTTCTGTAAATTTCCCTCTTCGCTTTGCCCAAAGCGACAGAGTTTTGTTTTATAGGGCTGTAGTTTCAAGATTCGAATTGTTCATTAATAAAATAATGTCGTTCTGTAATTTCCGCATTAATTGCTGTTTTCTCTTTTTGCTTTTTCAGAAAATGGTAATCCTAAAAAAAACATTCAATAATAAAAACAAGTAGTAAAATCAAAACACTGCACACACTTGCATTTTCTCTATCTCTTCTAAACACGAATCATCACGTCATGCAGATTGCTTGTTTTATACCCCGTTGAAACATACGATCCGATGCCTTCTTCCAACTTTGAGTTCCCGGTATTCGAGGCTGATGAAGAAAATGACAACGAAATTCCAGAAGAGATCTCCCGACTACTCAGACAAGAGGAAAGGTCCATTGAACCTCACAAAGAGCCATTGGAAACGGTAAACTTGGGTTCAGAAAAAGAGAGAAAAGAAATCAGGATTGGAGCACTGCTCAGTCCAACTGCCAGAGAGGGTTTGATAAAGCTTTTCAAAGAATTCCCTGATGTATTCGCTTGGTCCTATCAGGATATGCCAGGGTTGGATACCAGCATCGTGGAACATCACTTACCGTTGAGATCGGAATGTCCGCCAGTAAAGCAAAGGTTGAAGACGCACTCACCCGGACATGGTCATCAAAATCAAGGAGGAGGTACAGAAACAGATCAACGCGGGTTTCCTCGCTACATCTGAATATCCTCAATGGTTAGCCAACATCGTACCCGTTCCGAAAAAGGACGGAAAGGTCAGAATGTGTGTTGATTACAGAGATCTAAACAAGGCAAGTCCAAAGGACGACTTTCCTTTACCACACATTGACATGCTGGTTGATAGCACAGCAAAGTTCAAATTATTCTCCTTCATGGATGGATTCTCGGGCTATAATCAGATCAAGATGGCGCCGAAAGACATGGAGAAAACTTCGTTCATTACCACATGGGGTACCTTTTGTTACAAGGTAATGCCGTTCGGTTTGAAGAATGCCGGGGCAACCTATCAAAGGGCCATGATTACTCTGTTTCATGACATGATACACAAAGAAATCGAGGTATATGTCGATGATTTGATTGCAAAATCAAGAACAGAGGATGAGCACGTTGAACATCTGTCAAAATTGTTCGAACGTCTAAGAAAATTCAAGCTCCGCTTGAATCCCAACAAATGCACCTTCGGTGTCCATTCGGGGAAACTACTAGGGTTCATCGTCAGCCAGAAAGGAATTGAAGTTGATCCTGACAAGGTCAAGGCCATTCAAGAAATGCCTTCTCCGAAAACTGAAAAGCAAGTCAGAGGATTCTTGGGACGTTTAAACTACATCTCCAGATTCATATTCCTTATGACCACGACTTGTGCGCCGATTTTCAAGTTATTGAAAAAGAACCAGGATTGCGTTTGGTCAGAAGACTGCCAAACCGCCTTCGACAGTATCAAGGAATATCTGTTGAATCCTCCGATTCTATCACCTCCAGTGGAAGGAAGACCACTAATCATTTACCTCACAGTCCTAGAGGACTCAATGGGATGTGTACTTGGCCAATAAGACGAAACTAAAAGGAAAGAGTCTGCCATTTACTATCTAAGCAAGAAATTCACCGACTGCGAGACTCGGTACACAATGCTTGAGAAAACTTGTTGCGCTTTGGCTTGGGCAGCCAAACGTCTTCGCCAGTACATGATTCGCCATACTACTTGGTTGGTCTCCAAAATGGATCCAATCAAGTACGTTTTCAAAAAACCTGCTCTCACGGGAAGGATTGCCCGTTGGCAGATGTTACTATCAGAATATGACATAGAGTACCATGCTCAGAAAGCCGTTAAAGGAAGTATTTTAGCCGATCATTTGGCTCATCAACCGATTGATGATCAAGAATCAATCAGGTTTGACTTCCCAGACGAAGATGTCATGTATCTAAAAATGAAAGATTGCGATGAACCGCTACCCAGTGAAGGTCCAGAACCAGGTTCCCAATGGGGACTTATCTTTAACGGAGCAGTTAATCATTATGGAAACGGAATTGGGGCAATCATTGTTACCCCTCAGGGTTCCCACATTCCTTTCACTGCCAGACTTACGTTCAAATGTACGAACAACGAGGCCGAATACGAAGCATGTATTATGGGTCTCGAAGAAGCGATTGATTTAAGGATCAAAAACTTGGACGTATACGGCGATTCAGCCCTGGTTATTAACCAGATAAAAGGAGATTTGAACACATAACAACCAGGATTGATTCCTTACAAAGACTATGCAAGAAGGTTGTTACCCTTCTTCAACAGAGTCAACTTTCATCACATCCCTCGTGATGAGAATCACATGGCTGATGCATTAGCCACTCTCTCTTCCATGATTAGTGTAGGTCGATGGAATGACATACCTAAGATTGACATAATGCGCCTTGAACGGCCCGCTTACATCTTCACGATTGAAGCAGTCATAGACGACAAACCTTGGTATCACGATATCAAATGCTTCCTTCAGAAACAAGAGTACCCACCTGGGGCACTCAGAAAAGACAGGAAAACCCTCAGAAGATTGGCTGGAAACTTCTTCCTGAGCGGTGACACTCTTTATAAGAGAAATTTTGACATGGCCTTGCTCCGATGCGTCGACAGACCAGAAGCAGACGTGCTCATGAAAGAAATTCATGAAGGATCCTTTGGCACTCATGCCAACGGACACACAATGGCGAGAAAAATTCTCAGGGCCGGGTACTATTGGTTGACCATGGAATCCGACTGCTACAAGTACATGAGGAGGTGTCACAAGTGTCAGATATACTCCGACAAAATTCATGTACCGCCATCACATCTCAAAGTTCTTTCTTCCCCGCGGCCTTTTTCCATATGGGGAATCGACATGATTGGCATGGTTGAGCCCAAGGCTTCAAACGGACATCGGTTCATCCTGGTGGCCATTGACTATTTCACCAAGTGGGTCGAAGCAGCGTCATTCGCCAATGTAACCCGACAAGTGGTGGTCCGATTTATCAAAAACAATATCATCTGCCGTTATGGTGTTCCAAGCGAGATCATTACTGATAATGGATCTCACTTGAACAATAAGATGATGAAAGAGTTATGCGCTGAGTTCAAGATTGAACACCATAACTCATATCCCTACCGACCCAAGATGAACGGAGCGGTAGAAGCGGCTAACAAGAACATCAAGAAGATCGTTCAAAAAATGGTTGTAACCTATAAAGATTGGCACGAGATGCTACCCTTTGCTCTTCATGGTTATCGCACATCTGTCCGCACTTCGACAGGGGCAACCCCTTTCTCTCTAGTATATGGCATGGAAGCAGTGCTCCCCATAGAAGTAGAGATCCCATCAATCCGGGTATTGATGGAAGCTAAGCTCACCGAAGCTGAATGGTGTCAAAATCGACACGACAAACTGAACCTGATCGAAGAAAAGAGAATCACGGCGCTATGCCACGGTCAGTTGTATCAACAAAGAATGAAGAGGGCGTTCGACAAAAAGGTCCGACCTCGTGTCTTCAGGAAAGGAGACCTCGTGCTCAAGAAGATACAATCATTTCTCACTGACTCTCGGGGCAAATGGACCCCAAATTATGATGGCCCCTATGTGGTCACGAAAGCTTTCTCAGGCGGCGCCTTGAGACTTGCAACCATGGACGGAGAGGAATTTGCCTACCCCACGAATGTTGATGTAGTCAAGAAATACTTCGCCTAAACTAAAAAAAAAAAAAACGTCTTGGTGAATTGAAAACCCGAAAGGGCGGTCCAGACAAAAGTTAGAGACATGAAAAAAAGAATCATCCCGATGGATTGGAAATCTCATAGTACAATCCAGGCAAAAGTTAGGGATAATGGCAAGTAACTATGTTCAACAGAGGCAAGTCCCTCAGCAGCAGTTACAGCATCATCTATCGGAGGAAATCTCCAGTCAAAGGTCATCTTCGACAGAAGCTCAGGATGCCCCGAATTCAAAGTTGGTAGAAGGATAGTGGTCGTTATGTTTCAACGTAGCCCTTTTCCCTGTAAATTACCATTTTCTAACTTTGTATATACTCTTTGGAATCACGCGTTTGGCTGATCTGCATCTTATCAATAAAATTTGAGCCCTTGTGCTTTTGTTTGTAATTCTTGCTTGTTTTAGCTTTACAGAACGACGTTGTTTAAACTTAATCAGCGATTCTTGAAATAAAACAAAAATGAATTTACTTGTTAAACTTTTTTTGCTTTTAAATTAAAGATGGCAATTTCTTTTGACTGTTGAACATCAGAAGACCATCGATCGCTTCTCCCGAAGTAAGCGAACTTCAAAGTGCAGAATCAAAGTACTCCTTCTAAGCCAGTATGCCTGAATGAAGGGATCAACTGTGTCAGAGACCTTGTTTCGTCTGACATCCTCGGCCGAGTTCTCATCTCCTAAGCCCGATCAATATAGCTCCCTACGGGACTATCTCTCCTAAGCAAGGTGGAATTGCTATTTTGAATCAACGGTACTTCTTCGCCCCGCGATGGCCGAGTATCCAATTGTGTTCATCCATTAGTCTGTATGTCGCGTCTGTTTTGTCAGCATATACATACACACTTCATGCATTTTTTATTTGCATTCACATTTCATATTGCATCACTATCACTCTAGTCGGTCTTGTCCCCTAGTGGTAGAAGTCCTCTCCATCGAGTTGTCAGTTCTTGCCTCATCAGGAAATACTGTGTCTGAACAACCTCGCTTCCAGTTTAATTCTGGAAAGAAGTTGGTCCTTGACCACTTTGATAACTTGAACCTCTGAAAAGCCAGAGAAAACTCTCAATAAACATCACTCTTCGCCATTGAAGATGATATCCTTGCTTTCCCGGATTAAGGAAAATCCACAGAGAAAGCCTCGTGATCAGAGATTCGGCAACACGCCAGTTTTGCTCCGAAAAACCACTGATGAGAAGGTCATCGGCACCACAAAATTGGACCCCATCATATGGCGTTTCTCCGGGAAGATCCCGAGAAAAGTATGATGAAAGATCCCAAACGAAAACAGTCTCTCAAGAGACTCGCTTTCCCCAGTAGAAACAAATGGCGTCTCCAACAGAGAAGTTTGTACAACTCTACAACTCAGACGAATGGGTTCCCCAGCAAGTCTGACATCAAAACTTTTTCCACTCAAATGGCATCTCCCCAGGAAAATTCGGCGAGAAGTTTGAGGAAAGCCGCTATGAATAGCATCCCTTGTCAAGAAAGTTTATTGACAAAAGCAACTAAGACCAGTTCTTGGTAGGAAACCAGGATCGAGGGGAAGTTTAAAAAAGAAACTAAGACCAGTTCCTGGTAGGAAACCAGGATCGAGGGGAAGTTTAAATCAGAAACTAAGACCAGTTCTTGGTAGGAAACCAGGATCGAGGGGAAGTTTAAATCAGAAACTAAGACCAGTTCTTGGTAGGAAACCAGGATCGAGGGGAAGTTTAAATCAGAAACTAAGACCATTTCCTTGGTAGGAAACCAGGATCGAGGGGAAGTTTACCTTTTCTAAGCATCATCGCTTAGCTAAAGAAGATGAATGCGTAAGCTACCATTCATAACCACCATCAAAATTTTGGATATTCCGATATTTAATACTCTTGCACCCCGAATGCCCGAATCCCTTCGTCATTCATACCTTCGGGTCCAAGAAGATTAAATAGGGGCATCTGTAATACCCCAAATTTTGACCACTTAGATTTCCCATCATTGTGAAAATCATCATCACAATATGGATGTACCCTTATGCTTCATTAGTCTCCCCAAAGATGGGTGAGCATCCACTATAATCAAAATTAGGGTTTCAAGCCCTCTCTGAGTGCTTAGACAAAGGATCAATCAAGAAATGACATGATCTTCAAATTGTCTAAACTCTCAAACATCCACAATGGATCAAAAAGGACTCCCACTTCAAGGATTAAGCACAAGGCTGCTCCCTTCTAGGTGGATCAAGTCTCAAGATCGACAGTGTCACCAAATTAGGGTTTTTGGGCGACCAGGGTCTCCAGATGGAAATTTTCATCTGGGCACAAGGCAATGATCCAAAACATAACCTAATATGCTTCATGGAACCTCATGAACCCATGCATCAAGTCAATTTTGCCTCAGGGGATGCATTCATCAAAAATCAGGAATTAGGGTTTCTTGACCTAATTCACCCCCAAGTTGACTTTTGGGACAAACCATGAGCCAAGACCTCAAGAGATGATTTGAGGGTCTCTAATACACCATATTGATCCATTTGGAACAATGGATTGATCCAAGAAGCTTGAGCAACAAGTCGCATTTTCATCTGCACCATAATTAGGGTTTTAAGGGAAAAGTCAACTGTAACTTTGACTTTTGACCAAGACATTCTCCCAAACCCTAATACATGATTGAATATACCCTATGACACCCATGGAACATGTCCATCAAGTTTGATTTAGGTCAAGGACATGATTTCCTGAAGAATTGCACAGTTTGGAATTCATCTGATAAAAAGTCAACTGTGCACAAAAGTCAACTTTGACTTTTTGAGATTTTTCACCAAAATGGATTTTTAACCCTAAAATGATGTTAATGTATGATTTGAATCATCATTCATCAAGAAAAATCAAGAAAAGTGAGATAACTTGTAAAAGGGGTAACCATAAAACTTAGAATTTTTTCTAAGTTAAAAATAAAGTGACAAAGGTACCAACTTTGGAGGACCATAACTCCTAAACCACAAGGCCATTTTTTCTCATCCAAATATGGATTTGTAGCCCTCATTATCACCTACAAAAACTTCAACTACAAGTCATTCCAATTCATTAAGGATTTTGAGTTATGGAGTGATCAAAGTGGCTGAAAAGTGAAAATGTCACTTTTTCCAACACTTAGTGAAATTTTCACTAAGTCAGATTTTGCCTCACTTTTTGCCAAATGTAGGGGGATTTTTCACTTGGAATCAAAAGAGATCAAAACCAAACTTGTTCAAATAGTTGTTGTATCATGTAAGAGCTTTCCAAAATGGCCAAGAACATTGCCAAATTCAACCTACATCATGAGATACAACATTGGCAAGTTGCCTTGCTGAAATCTGTCAAAGCAAGGCAGAATTTGCACTTTGGCTCGATTTTCCAAAATCAGCCAATTTCAATTGCTCCAATCCACTTGGACACCTCAGAGGATTGAATCCAAAGGGGACAATCACTGAGCCAAGCCTCCAAGGTCCAAGGAACAAAGAGTAGCATGTTGAACCTAGAATGACCAAAATAGGGACAAGACTTCAAATTTGGAATGAGGCATTCAATGGAACCATCAAGGTGGCATGGACTGAGCCATTCTCATCTGAAATCAGTCAAGACTTATCCAAGACCAAGGGGACCAAAGCTCTGTGCCCTAACCTCTAGTCAATGGCTAGAGGAGACTTTCATTTCCATTGGCCAACATTGAGGAAACCTACTTACCAGCTGCCATGCACTATTCCTTGCAAAACAAACTTGCTCTACTATAAATAGAGCTCAATTGTGGTCAGTTTAAGTACACCAAAGCCATCTAACAGATGCTTTCCTCAAAATCTCTTTCTCTTGGCAAAAATGCCTTTCTTAGCAAGGTAGCTATCGGGTTTTGAGTTTGAGAGCAATTCTGCACAAACCAATCACTCACACACCTCACATACATCACATATGAGCTGATCAAACACTCACATAACATCTGGAACATCAAAATCTCAAAATCACTTGCCATCCACACAAGTTTGAAGTGAATTTGCAGCTGAGGTGCCATAAACTGATCCAGTCCATTTCAATTCAATCCAAGTGTTCAAACACACTCCATATGGTGTAGGGAAGCTGTCCAGATCATCACAACTTGCCTGTAACACCTCCAACTCAAAATCACATATGCTCTTGCTGTCACGACTTGGAGGTAAGCACATACTTGGTCATCTCTCAATCTATGCATATTTCCTCGCACAATAATTTGGCCATATGTTCATAATCATGCATGGAATGTTTTCCCTCAATTAATTGCATTGTTTGAATCGTGTATCAAAAATCCTAGCCTTCATGCAGAAATTAGGGTTCTTGAGGTCTCTTCGTGATTTCTTGTTGTATGTTTAATTTAAATGAAATTAAAGTACATAGACATGATCGTGAGGTTGAGGCGAGCATAATGATATGTGGATTGCATGATATGATTACGTATTTATGGAGATTGGATAGAAAACGCAAATCTGAGAAACCAAGAACACGCGCGTGTTCTTCAGCTGTTCTTGGCGCCATTTTTGAATAATTTGAATATTTGAATTTTGTGATTTTGTTTAATTGATTCAAAAATTAATTTCTCTCTGAGTTTTAATGATTTTGAGTTGATTCTTTTTTTAATAATTCACAAAACTGTTAAAATATTTTATTTTATCAAAAAATCCCAAAAATATTATTTATTTCATATAATTGATATTTTTGTAAAGAATTAATATTTTGATTGTTTTTGGCATTTTAAATATTTTTTCTACATTGATTTTGCAACTTTTAATGCTTTCTAATTATTTTGTAGGTCAATACTTAATTTTTGAAGCATTAATCCAAGATCACAATTTGTTTTCCATGTGTTAAACAATTCTTGATCATTTTAATTGAATTTTTATTCAATTAAATACATTTTGAAAACAAATTAGGGTTTTGGATTAATTCAACCCTCAAAAATAATTTTCAAAACACTTTGGGCCTCTATTAGAGTGTAAGACCCAACCCTTTTTTTTGACCAAATCATTTTTGGGCCTCACTTATTGTATAAGTCCCGATACCGTCAAAAAACAAACGGCGCGATCGTCGCCTTTTCAAAAATCATCTGGGCCTACCCTCGAGTAGTAAGACCCATTTATTCATCTCAAAACTCTTTGGGCCTCTTGAGAGAGTGTAAGACCCATCCCCCTTGTACAAAAACTTTTTGGGCCTCACTCATTGTATAAGTCCCTCTGTACAAGTAAACGGCGCGATCGTTGCCCGTTTAAAAATAAAACTCATCTGGGCCTCTCCTTGAGCTATAAGACCCATTCAAAACACTTTGGGCCTCTATTAGAGTGTAAGACCCAATCCCCCTCTTAACCAAAACATTTTGGGCCTCACTTATTGTATAAGTCCCTCCGTGTCAAAAGAAAACCTCGGCGCGATCGCCATTTTTAAACGAAAAAATCATTTGGGCCTACCCTCGTGTTATAAGCCCCACTCTTTTTCTTTAAACCTTTTTGGGCCTCTTGAGAGAGTGTAAGACCCATCCCTTTGTACAGAAAACCTTTTTGGGCCCCAGTCACTTGTATAAGTCCCTCTGTACAAAGTCAAACAGTGCGCTCACTGATAAAACCCTGGGCCTCTCCTTGAGCTGTAAGCCCCAAATCTTTCTTTTTCAAAGCACTTTCTCCTTTGATTTTGAATATACTGTTGTTTTTAATCTTTCTTTGTTGAACAACTAACCAAACAGCATGGAAGCACTACAACCGAGTAAGTGGTTATCGCTTTCATTTACTGCTTTCATATTATAAACTGTATTGTGGGGCTGCTCACTGTAAGTCTCCTTTCATAAACTCATATCTACTGTGTAATAATAGTATAGATATTTCGAGTTTCCCCGGTAACTACGTCTAGAACTAGGTGACGCGTTTCATTTATTCGTAGAAATAGACGCCTAGATCCTCAATAGGAGCACCAGATACAGTCTTCTCTTCGGCTGTCCTCCTTAGGAATCGTCAAGAAGCTCTACTCCCCAAGATGAATGTATTCTCTGTGAATGGCATCTTTGAGTTTCTTCCCAATTCTCGAACTTTCTTGACTTGATCTATTCCTTGTGGATAGCTTGCCTTGAATGTCTCGGGGTTTGGGTACCCACTACGGTCATAATCTTGGACCTTAACTAAGGAACCCTCTTTAAAAGCTAAAAGTCGCTGGATAGTAAACCTCGCACGTTTACCAGTGGTTTTCATCTTTAAAAGAGTTATCTCTCCTAATGGAAAGGAGATGATAAGACCCACGGGATTCTCAAAAGCATCGGCCTCCTCTTGGGCATCGTACAAGGACCCGTCGGCTTCTTAGAAGTATTCACAGCCTCCTCTTAGGCTTCGTATAACGATCTCTTCCTCCGGGAATGATAACCTCCTCTTGGGCTTCGTACAAGGACCCGTCGGCTTCTTAAAAGTTTCCAGCCTCCTCTTGGGCTTCGTACAAATTGTCCCGACGACCTCCTAGAGGTATAGGAACAGAACCTAGTCATCCTCATAGAACAGTCCTTTCATAGAGTCTACTACTGTTTCTCGAAGCATAGTACAAAAGATAAAACTCTAGAGACGGACAGTCTAACTTCCTTGAGTCTCAAAGACATTCTCAAGCACCCTTCGTTAAATAGGAAGGAAACCCGCAGACTCGGATAGTCTCAATACCCTTTGGATTTCCCATTTCCTCAAAGAGAAGGAAATATCCCTGATCCTCAAATTAAATCCCTGTGTACAGTGTTACTCATATAAGAACTGATTTTCTCTTTCAAAATCAGTATATTGGATCTGTCACTCTGTTGAGTCAAATAATCGCCTCCATCTCGGGCTTCATATGAGATACAAAAAAAACTCCCTTGTTGAGTCAAATAGCCTCCATCTCGGGCTTTATACGAGATACCAAAAGACTCCATCGTCGGGTCAAAACCTTTTAGCCTCCATCTCGGGCTTCGTACGAGATACCAAAATAACCTTTTCGCCTCTCTCTCGGGCTTTGTACGAGATACAAAAACACTCTATTACTGAGTATAAAAGATTCTCCAACTGAGTCAACTCTTTGCTAGCCTCCTCTTAGGCTTTGTATAACGATATGCCCCACTGGGTCAAAAACTTTTAGCCTCTCTCTCGGGCTTTGTACGAGACACAAAATAACCTCCTCTTAGGCTTTGTATAATGATTTTCCTAGCGGAAATTAGCCTCCTCTTAGGCTTTGTATAAGAAAACCACTGGTTGATCCAATCAACCTTTTAGCATCAAAGTTGTGCCTCGTTCGCAGTACACAAACATCAACAACTCCTTTCCTTTCATCTAATCGCTGTAAGCGGCAAGCCTCTGGATCATCTACATCCATGCCACTGTTCCTCTTTTAGCATGAGAAATTCCTAAGGAAAGATGGCATTGCTCTACACTGAGTTAAAGTCTTCTCCTTCAGGTTAAAACCCTTTCTTTGGAAATTATGGCATTGCTCGGATCCGCGTATCCCAGTTAAAGTAATTCTCCTTCCCCCTCTTTAGAGATGACAAATTCTCTCTAAAGCCGAGGTTCTTTCAGCTTCACGTCTTGGGCTTTGAACAAGACATAAATAGACCTTTCAGCTTCACATCTTGGGCTTTGAACAAGATATAAACCACCTTTCACTTCACGTCTTGGGCTTTGAACAAGACACCAAAACACCATTTCCTCCCATAGAATAGGAGGAACTACGAACGCTCTGATTTCCCTGTTTTAGTAAACGGGAATACGTAGGCATAAGATCGAAAGAAAAGATCTTAGCGAGCGCAATCAACAAAAAACCCAAATCCCATATCTTCGTCAATCAAAAGCAGTATTTCAAAAGCACCAGTCCTAACATCCTAACCTTTGTTCCCCTCCAGAAACATTAAGCCCTAGAAAGAAAGAAAACTGTATTGGCGAAATACGAATAACCAGTACAAAGGCCCCCCCACATTGATAGCATCTGTAACCTAACAGACCGCTGTTTAAACTCAGTATGCAAAGCAGGGTTAATTGGAGACATCTATTTCCCTTCCTTATTCAGCTCACAATAGGATAAAAAATGAATCGACCTGTAGTCAAAGCTCAAACCGCAGAGAGCGACCAGCGCTTAAGAACCGCGTCCAAAATCGCTCGCTACAAGTACATGCTATCAATGAGGAAGATCCCTCTGACACAGATGAAGAATGGAAGTCCTATCTTAACAAGGACAGTTATATGTCTCAGGAAGAGGTGCCTATACCATTTTGCTATCCCGCACAGAGTCCGAGATTTATACCAGGGTCAGGCGTCGAAATGATATATGGAGATTGTGATCCGGAAGGATGTCGTGCTCCGCCAAATTCGTTAGAAGAAGACACTCGGATGAAAGACAACATTGACTACAACTACTATGGCCCAATGGACGGCCTGCCAATGTGGCAGCCTTACCCAGGAAACTTGGGGCAAGAGAGTCAGCCGAACAATGAAAATCAGCTGACCGTCATTGAACAGAATACCTGTGTCCCCACCATGTCATGGGATCAACACTCAGGTCATTCAGAAACTACTCAACATGAAGATGAATTCGCAACGTTTGCAGGACTTGAATTAATCAACTATGCTTTTCCCGAGGTCAACGTCATCGAGAGAGATGACTCCTCCAGTTCCAAAGTAGTTTGGGACACCTTGGGACAACCGAGTGGAAAATACGACTATATGGTCAAGTACACCGCTCCCGAAGGCTCTCGTATCAGACTCGAAGATATCCAGCCAATTGGATGGGGAGATACAACTGAGAGCACAAATGCTATGCAAAATACAACTGAGGAATCCTCCTACGACAACTCTGCCTGGGAGACAGATTCCAATGATCCTGCTCCACCAGAAATCAGCGTCATTTTTGAAGACAAATCAAGGAAGGTACCAGACTTTGTGATTCACCGAGGAGTTCGCCGCCAGTGGGTTGCTGTCGATGTTCCGAAGGTCGTTCATCAGTCAAACTAATTACCATCTTTAACCTTTCACCCTGCCCAGGTGAAACGAATGTTTTGATAGGGCTCGCTTTCTGTAAATTTCCCTCTTCACTTTGCCCGAAGCGACAGAGTTTTGTTTTATAGGGCTGTAGTTTCAAGATTCGACTTGTTCATTAATAAAATAACGTCGTTCTGTAATTTCCGCATTAATTATTGTTTTCTCTTTTCGCTTTTCTCAGAAAATGGTAATCCTAAAAAACAATGCAATAATAAAAACAAGCAGTAAAATAAAACACTGCACACACTCTTGCATTTTCTCTATCTCTTCTAAACACAAATCATCACGTCATGCAGATTGCTTGTTTTAGACCCCGTTGAAACATACGATCCGATGCCTTCTCCCAACTTTGAGTTCCCAGCATTTGGGGTTGAAGAAGAAGTTGACAACGAAATTCCAGAAGAGATCTCCCGACTACTCAGACAAGAGGAAAGGTCCATTGAACCACACAAAGAACCGTTGGAAACGGTAAACTTGGGTTCAGAAAAAGAGAGAAAAGAAATCAAGATTGGGGCACTGCTCAGTCCAACTACCAGAGAGGATTTAATAAAGCTTCTCAGAGAATTTCCCGATGTATTCTCTTGGTCCTATCAGGATATGCCAAGGTTGGATACCAGCATCGTGGAACATCACTTACCGTTAAGATCGGAATGTCTGCCAGTAAAGCAAAGGTTGAGACACACTCACCCGGCATGGCCATCAAAATCAAAGAGGAGGTACAAAAACAGATTGACGCAGGTTTCCTCGCCACATCAGAATATCCTCAATGGTTAGCCAACATCGTACCCGTTCCCAAAAAGGACGGAAAGGTTAGAATGTGTGTAGATTACAGAGATCTGAACAAGGCTAGTCCAAAGGACGACTTTCCTTTACCACACATTGACATGCTGGTAAACAGTACAACAAAGTTCAAAGTCTTCTCCTTCATGGATGGATTCTCAGGCTATAACCAGATCAAAATGGCGCTGAAAGACATGGAGAAAACTTCGTTCATTACCCCATAGGGTACCTTTTGTTACAAGGTAATGTCGTTCGGTTTGAAGAACGTCGGGGCAACCTATCAAAGGGCCATGACTACTCTGTTTCATGACATGATACACAAAGAAATCGAGGTATATGTCGATGATATGATTGCAAAATCAAAAACAGAGAGTGAGCACGTTGAACATCTGTCAAAATTGTTCGAACGTTTAAGAAAATTCAAGCTTCGCTTGAATCCCAACAAGTGCACCTTCGGTGTCCGTTCAGGGAAACTCTTAGGGTTCATCGTCAGCCAGAAAGGAATTGAGGTTGATCCTGACAAGGTCAAGGCCATTCAAGAAATGCCTTCTCCAAAGACTGAAAAACAAGTAAGAGGATTCCTGGGACGTCTGAACTACATCTCCAGATTCATATTCCTTATGACCGCGACATGTGCGCCGATTTTCAAATTACTCAAAAAGAACCAGGATTGCGTTTGGTCAGAATATTTCCAAACCGCCTTCGACAGTATCAAGGAATATCTGTTGAATCCTCTGATTCTATCACCTCCAGTGGAAGGAAGACCACTGATCATTTACCTCACAGTCCTAGAGGACTCAATGGGATGTGTACTTGGCCAACAAGACGAAACTAAAAGGAAAGAGTCTGCCATTTACTATCTAAGCAAGAAATTCACCGACTGCGAAACTCGGTACACGATGCTTGAGAAAACTTGTTGCACTTTGGCTTGGGCAGCCAAACGTCTTCGCCAATACATGATTCGTCATACTACTTGGTTGGTCTCCGAAATGGATCCAATCAAGTACGTTTTCGAAAAACCTGCTCTTACGGGAACGATTGCCCGTTGGCAGATGCTGTTATCAGAATATGACATAGAGTACCATGCTCAGAAAGCCGTTAAGGGAAGTATTTTAGCCGATCATTTGGCTCATCAACTGGTTGACGATCAAGAATCAGTCGGGTTTGACTTTCCAGACGAAGATGTCATGTATCTAAAAATGAAAGACTGCGACGAACCGCTACCCAGTGAAGGTCCAGAACCAGGTTCCCAATGGGGACTTATCTTTGACGGAGCAGTTAATCATTATGGAAACGGAATTGGGGCAATCATTGTTACCCCTCAGGGTACCCACATTCCTTTCACTGCCAGACTTACGTTCAAATGTACGAACAACGAGGCCGAATACGAAGCTTGCATCATGGGTCTCGAGAAAGCAATTGATTTAAGGATCAAAAACTTGGACGTATACGGCGACTCAGCCTTGGTTATCAATCAAATAAAAGGAGATTGGAACATATACCAATCAGGACTAATTCCTTACAAAGACTACGCAAGAAGGTTGCTACCTTTCTTCAATAGAGTTGAGTTTCATCACATCCCTCGTGATGAGAATCACATGGCTGATGCATTAGCCACCCTATCTTCTATGATTAGTGTAGGCCAATGGAATGACATACCCAAGATCGAACATCATAACTCATCTTCCTACCGACCCAAGATGAACGGAGCGGTAGAAGCGGCCAATAAGAACATCAAGAAGATCGTTCAAAAGATGGTTGTAACCTACAAAGATTGGCATGAGATGCTACCATTTGCTCTTCACGGTTATCGCACATCTGTCCACACTTCAACAGGGGCAACCCCTTTCTCTCTAGTGTATGGCATGGAAGCAGTGCTCCCCATAGAAGTAGAGATCCCGTCAATCCGAGTATTAATGGAAGCTAAGCTCACCGAAGCTGAATGGTGTCAAAGCCGACACGACGAACTGAATCTGATCGAAGAAAAGAGAATAATGGCACTATGCCATGGTCAGCTATATCAACAGAGAATGAAGAAGGCGTTCGACAAAAAGGTTCGACCCCGCATCTTCAGGAAAGGAGACCTCGTGCTCAAGAAGATACAATCTTTTCTCACTGATTCTCGGGGCAAGTGGACTCCGAATTACGACGGCCCCTATGTGGTCACGAAAGCTTTCTCAGGCGGCCCCTTGAGACTTGCAACCATGGACGGAGAGGAATTTGCCTACCCCACAAATGTTGATGTAGTCAAGAAATACTTCGCCTAAACTAAAAAAAAAAAAAAAGTCTCGGTGGATTGAAAACCCGAAAGGGCGGTCCAGGCAAAAGTTAGAGACAAAATAAAAAAAATCGTCCCGGTGGATTGGAAACATCACAGTACAATCCAGGCAAAAGTTAGGGATAATGGCAAGTAACTATGTTCAACAAAGGCAGGTCCCTCATCAGCAGTTACATCATCGGAGGAAAACTTCAGTCAAGGTCATCTTCGACAGAAGCTCAGGATGCCCTGAATTCAAAGTTGGTAGAAGGATAGTGGTCGTTATGTTTCAACGTAGCCCTTTTCCCTGTAAATTACCATTTTCTAACTTTGTAAATACTCTTTGGAATCACGCGTTTGGCTGATCTCCATCTTATCAATAAAATTTGAGCCCTTGTGCTTTTGTTTGTAATTCTTATTTGTTTTAGCTTTACAGAACGACGTTGTTAACATGATTAACGATTCTTGAAATAAAACAAAAATGAATTTACTTGTTAAAACTTTTTCTACTTTTAAAATAAAGTCGGCAATTTCTTTTGACTGTTGGACATCAAAGGAACATCAACCGCTTCTCCAGAAGTAAGTGAACTTCAAAGTGCAGAATCAAAGTACTCCTTCTACGCCAGTGCGCCTGAATGAGGGATCAACTGTGTCAGAGACCTTATTTCATCTGACACACCACGGCAGAGTTCTCGTCTCCTAAGCCCGACCAACGGTAGTTCCCAACAGGGACTATCTCTCCTAAGCAAGGTGGAATTGCTATTCTGAACCAGCGGTACTTCTTTGCCCCGCGATGGCCGAGTATCCAGTCATGTTCATCTTTTAGTTTATGTGTCGCGTCAGTTTTGTCAGCATATAGACACATACATCATGTATTATTGATTTGCATCCACATTTCATATTGCATCACTATCACTCTAGTTGGTCTTGTCCCTTAGTGATAGGAGTCCTCTCAATCGAGTTCCCAGTTCTTTCCTCGTAAGGAAATACTGTGTCTGAACGATCTCGCTCCTCCAGTTTACTTCTGGATTGAAGTTGGCTCCTCGACCACTTTGATAACTTGAACCTCTGAAAAACCAGAGAACTTTCAACAGATATCACTCTTCGCCATTGAAGATGATATCCTTGCTTTCCCGGATTAAGGAAAATCCCGAGGGAAAGCCTCATAATCAGAGATTCGGCAGCACGTCAGTTTCGCTCCAAAAAAACCACTGATGAAAAGGTCATCGGCACCTCAAAATTGGACCCCATCATATGGCATTTTTCCGGGAAGATCCCGAGAAAAGTATGATGTAAGATCCCAAGCGACAGCAGTCTCTCAAGAGACTTGCTTTCCCCCCAGTAGAAACAAATGGCGTCTCCAACAGAGAAGTTTGTTCAACTCTACAACTCAGACGACTGGGTTCCCCAGCAAGTCTTACATCAAAAGTTTTTTCGTCAAATGGCATCTCCCCAGGAAAATTCGGCGAGAAGTTTGAGGGAAAACCGCTACAAATAGCGTCCCTTGTCAATAAAGTGTATTGATAAAAGAAACTGAGACCAATTCCTTGGTAGGAAACCAGGATCGAGGGGAAGTTTACAACAGACCAGTTCCTTGGTAGGAAACCAGGATCGAGGGGAAGTTTACAACAGAAACTAAGACCAGTTCCTTGGTAGGAAACCAGGATCGAGGGGAAGTTGACAAAAGAAAACTGAGACCAGTTCCTTGGCTTAAGACCAGGATCGAGGGGAAGTTTACCTTTTCTAAGCCTAATTTCTTAGCAAAAGAAGATGAGTGCGTAAGCTACCATTCATAACCACCATCAAAATTTTGGGTATTCCGATATTTAATCCTCGTGCACCCCGAATGCCCGAATACCTTCGTCATTCACACCTTCGGGTCCAAGAAGATTAAATAGGGGCATCTGTCATACCCCAAATTTTGACCACTAAGATTTCCCATCATTGTGAAAATCATCATCACAATATGGATGAACCATCCTACCTCATCAATCTCCTCAAGGAATTGTTGAGCATCCACTACAATCAAATTCGGGTTTTAAGCCCTCTCAGGGCCTTAGACAAAGGATCAATCAAGGAATGACATGATCTTCAACTTGTCTAACCTCTCAAACATCCACAATGGATCAAAAGGACTCCCACCCCAAGGATTAAGCACAAAGCTGCTCCCTTCTAGGTGGATCAAGCCTCAAGATCGCCAGTGTCACCAAATTAGGGTTTTGATCGACCAAGGCCTCCAGATGGAAATTTTCCTCTGGGCATGAGCCAAAGATCCAAAACATATCCTAATATACTCCATGGGACCTCATGGACCCATTCATCAAGTCAATTTGACCTCAGGGGATGCATTCATCAAAAATCAGGAATTAGGGTTTCTTGACCTAATTCACCCCTAAGTTGACTTTTGGGACAAATCATGAACCAAGACCTCAAGAGAGGGTTGGAGGGGCTCTAATAAACTATATTGATCCATTTGGAACAATGGATTAATCCAAGAAGTTTGAGCAACAAGCCTCAATTTCATCTGCACCACAATTAGGGTTTCGCGGGAAAAGTCAACTGTAACTTTGACTTTTGACCAGGACATGCTCCCAAACCCTAGGACATGCCTCAATATACCCTATGACACCCATGGAACATGTCCATCAAGTTTGATTTAGGTCAAGGACATGATTTCCTAAAGAATTGCACAATTTGGAATTCATCTGATAAAAAGTCAACTGTGCACAAAAGTCAACTTTGACTTTTTGAGATTTTTCACAATTATGGATTTTTAACCCTAAAATGATGTTAATGTATGATTTGAATCATCATTCATCAAGAAAAATCAAGAAAAGTTGGATAACTTGTAAAAGGGGTAACCATAAAAACTTAGAAAATTTTCTAAGTTAAAAATAAAGTGGTTAGGGTACCAACTTTGGAGGATCATAACTCCTAAACCACAAAGCCATTTTTCCTCATCCAAAGATGGATTTGTAGCCCTCTTTACCCTCTGCAAAAACTTCAACTAGACCTAAGTCCAATTCATTAAGGATTTTGAGTTATGGAGTGATCAAAATGGCTGAAAAATGAAAATGTCACTTTTTCCAACACTTAGTGAAATTTTCACTAAGTCCAAATCTGTCTTCACTTTTTTCCAAATGTAGGGGGATTTTTCACTTGGATTCAAAAGAGATCAAAACCAAACATGTTCAAACAGTTGCTGTATCATGTAAGGGCTTTCCAAAATGGCCAAGAACATTATCAAATTCCATTTGAGTCATGAGATATGACATTGGCAAGTTGCCTTGTTGAATTCTGTCAAGGCTACGCAGAATTTGCAATTTTGCTCGATTTTCCAAAATAGTGCAAATCCAAACACTCCTATCCACTTGGACACATCTAAGGATTGAATCTCAAGGGGACAATCACTGAGCCAAGCCTCCAAAGTCTTTGGAACAAGAAATAGCATGTTGAACCTAGAATTGCCAAAATAGGGACAAGACTCCAAATTTGGACTGGAGCATTTAATGGAAGCATCAAGGTGGCATGGACTGAGCCATTTTCATTTGAATTCAGTCAAGACTTATCTAAGACCAAGGGAACCAGCAGCCTGTGCCCTAACCTCTAATCAATGGCTAGAGGAGACTTGGATTTTCATTTGCCAACATTGGCCAAACCTACTCAGCAGTTGCCATTCACTATTCCTTGCAAAACAAACTTGCTCTACTATAAATAGAGCTCAATTATGATCAATTTAAGTACACCAAAGGCCTACAACACTTGCCTTTCTCAAAATCTCTTTCTCTTGGCAAAAATACCTTACTTAGCAAGGTAGCTATCGGGTTTTGAGCTAGAGGGCAATTCCACTCAAACCAATCACACACACACCTCATATACATCACATATGAGCTGATCAAACACTTAAACAACAACTGGAACACTGATTACTCAGAATCACCAGTCAATTGCTCAAGATTTTAACCAAAATGCCATGAAGTGATCCAGCCAATTTCAATCAAGTCCAAGCATTCAAACACACTCCACATGGTGTAGGGAAGCTGTTCAGATCATCACCACTCATCTGTAACACCTCCAAATCAAAAATCACATTGCACTTGCTGTCACGACCTAGGGGTAAGCATAAACTTGGCCATCTCTCAATCTATGCATATTTCCTCGCACAATAATTTGGCCATATGTTCTTAATCATGCATAGATTGTTTCCCCTCAATAAATTACATTGTTTGAATAGTGTGTGAAATTTCTGAGCCCTCATGCAAAAATTAGGGTTCTTGAGGTTTCTCTCTGATTTCTTGTTTTATGTTTAATTTAAATGAAATTAATTGACATAGACATGATCGTGAGGTTGAGACGAGCATAATGATATGTAGATTACATGATATGATCAAGTATTCAGTGAGATTGGATAGAAAATGCAAATCTGGGCAAGGCAGAAACCGCGCGTGTTCTTGGTCCATGTTCTTGGCGCCATTTTCACAAATTCAAATATTTGAATTTTGTGATTTTATTTAATTGATTCAAAAATTAATTTCTCTCTGAGTTTTAGTGATTTTGAGTTGATTCTTTTTGCAATAATTCACAAAAATGTTAAAATATTTTATTTTAACAAAAAATCCCAAAAATATTATTTATTTCATATAATTGATATTTTTGCAAAGAATTAATATTTTAATTGTTTTTGACATTTTAAATATTTTTTCTACATTGATTTTGCAACTTTTAATGCTTTCTAATTATTTTGTAGGTCAATACTTAATTTTTGAAGCATTAATCCAAGATCACAATTTGTTTTCCATATGTAAAACAATTTTGATAATTTTAATTGAATTTTTATTCAATTAAATACATTTTTGAAAACAAATTAGGGTTTTTGGATTAATTCAACCCTCATAAATCATTTTCAAAACACTTGGGCCTCTATTAGAGTGTATGACCCAACCCCCTTGTACAGAAAACATTTTGGGCCTCATTCGTTGTATAAGTCCCTCTGTACATTTTCAAATAAATGGCGCGATCGTCGCCTTTTCAAAATAACCCTGGGCCTACCCTCGAGTAGTAAGACCCATTTCTTCTCTTAAAACTGACTTGGGCCTCTAATAGAGTGTAAGACCCAATCCCCTTTTAACCAAAACATTTTGGGTCTCACTTATTGTATAAGTCCCTTTGCGTTAAAAGAAAATCTCGGCGCGATCGCCATTTCAAACGAAAAGTCAACTGGGCCTACCCTCGTGTTATAAGCCCCACTCTTTCTCTTTAAACTTTTTGGGCCTCTTGAGAGAGTGTAAGACCCACCCTTTTGTACAGAAATAAATTTTTGGGCCTCATTCACTTGTATAAGTCCCTCTGTACAAATTCAAACAGTACGCTCACTGATAAAACCCTGGGCCTCTCCTTGAGCTGTAAGCCCCAAATCTTTCTTTTTTCAAAGCACTTTCTGCTTTGATTTTGAATATACTGTTATTTTCAATCTTTCTTTGTTGAAACAACTAACCAAACAGCATGGAAGCTCTACAACCGAGTAAGTGGTTATTGCTTTCATTTACCGCTTTCATATACATATAACTGTATTGTGGGGTTGTTTCACTGTAAGTCTTCTTTCATAAACTCATATCAACTGTGTAATAATAGTATAGATATTTAGAGTTTCCCCGGCAACTACGTCTAGCACTAGCTTTAAGCCCGTTGATCACTCTTAGAAATAGTCTAAACTAGATCCCCATAGGATTACCAGACACAATCTTCCCTCCTCTTGGGGTTAAACAATATGGAGACATGAAAGGCAGCATTCTCTATGAACCCTTTCATAGACTATCACTCATAGAAGTTGTCAAAGAAACTCTATTCCCCAGAGATGATCTTTTCTCCGTGAATGGCATCTCTTGAGTTTCTTCCAAATTCTCGAACTTTCCTGGCTTGAACTATTCTCGGTGAATGGCATGTCTTGAACTTCTCGGGGTTTGGGGACCCACAGGCTTCTTAAAAGAAATTGTCAAAGAAACTCTACTCCCTAGAGATGATCTTTTCTCCGTGAATGGCATCTCTTGAGTTTCTTCCAAATTCTCGAACTTTCCTGACTTGATCTATTCCTTGTGGATAGCTTGCCTTGAATTTCTCAGGGTTTGGGGACCCATCGGCTTCTTAAAAGCATCGTCCTCCTCTTGGGCATCATACAAGGACCCACAGGCTTCCTAAAAGAAACCCCGCCTCCTCTTGGGCTTAGTACAAGGACCCGCCGGCTTCTTAGAAGTATTCACAGCCTCCTCTTAGGCTTCGTATAATGATCTCTTCCTCCGGGAATGATAGCCTTCTCTTGGGCTTCGTACAAGGACCTCTCGGCTTCTTAAAAGTTTCCAGCCTCCTCTTGGGCTTCGTACAAATTGTTCCGACGACCTCCTAAAGGTATAGAAACAGAACTTAGTCATCTGCATAGAACAGTCCTTTCAAAGAGTCTACTATTGTTTGTCAAAACGTAGTACAAAAGATGAAACTCTAGACTTGGACAGTCTAATCTCCTTGAGTCTCAAAGACATTCTCAAGCACCCTTCAAGAATAGGAAGTAAACCCGTAGACTTGGACAGTCTCAATACCCTTCGGATTTCCCGCTTCATTAAAAAATGGGAAATAACCCTGATCCTCGAATCAAATCCTCGAGTACAGTGTTGCTCATATAAGAACTGATTTTCTCTTTTAAAATCAGTATACTGGACCTGTCACTCAACTGAAACAGTAACCGTAGCCTCCTCTTAGGCTTTGTATAATGATCCTTCTCCAGTGAAGTTAGCCTCTCTCTTGGGCTTTATACAAATGATTCTCCGCAGCGGAGTCAAACAACCCTTTTAGCCTCTCTCTCAGGCTTTGTACGAGACACATAAGAGACTCCCTCGTTGAGTCAATTACACCTTTCGCCTCCATCTCGGGCTTCGTACGAGATACAAAAAGGTTCTTATTGAGCCAAACAAACAACAGCCTCCATCTTGGGCTTTATACGAGATACAAAACACTCTCTTGTTGAGTATAAAAGACTCTCTTGTTGAGTCAAACCCTTTCAGCTTCCATCTCGGGCTTCGCACGAGATACCAAATCACTCTCTTGTTGAGTATAAAAGATTCTCCTGTTAAGTAAACCCTTTTAGCCTCTCTCTCGGGCTTCGTACGAGACACATAAAAACTCCCTCTTGTTGGGCCAATAGCCTCCTCTTAGGCTTTGTATAAGAAAACCACTGGTTAATCCAATTAACCTTTTGGCATCAAAGTTATGCCTCATTCACAGTACACAAACATCAAGCAACTCCCTTCATCTAATCGCTGTAAGCGGCAAGCCTCTGGAGCATCTACATCCATGCCACTGTCCCTCTTTTAGCATGAGAAATTCCTAAGGAAAGATAGCATTGCGCTACACTGAGTTAAAGTCTTCTCCTTCAGGTTAAAACCCCCTATAAAGGAAATTATGGCATTGCCGGATTCACAAATCCCGGTTAAAGTAATCTTCCTTTACAGTCAGTCACCCAACAGTTGTGACAAACAGACCCCTCTTTAGAGATGACAAATTCTCTCTAAAGACAAACCCTTTCAGCTTCACATCTTGGGCTTTGAATAAGATATAAACCACCTTTAGCTTCATGTCTTGGGCTTTGAACAAGACACCAAAACACCATTTCCTCCCATAGAATAGGAGGAACTACGATCACTCTGATTTCCCTGTTTCGGTAAACGGGAATACGTAGGCATAAGATTGAAAGAAATATCTTAGCGAGCACACTAAACAAAAAACCCAAAATCCCATACTCTCATGTATCTATCAAAAAGCATCAGTCCTAACATCCTAATCCTTGTTCCCCGCAAGAAAATCCTAGAAAGAAAGAAGACAGTATTGGCGAAAATACAAATAACCAGTGCAAAGGCCTCCCACATTGATAGCATTCGTAACCTAACAGATCGCTGTTTAAACTCAGTATGCAAAGCAGGGTTAATTGGAGACATCTATTTCCCTTCCTTCATCAGCTTTAATAGGATAAAAAATGAATCGACCTGTAGTAAACTTATCCGAAGAGAGCCACCAGCGCTTAAGAACCGCGTCCAAAATCGCTCGCTACAAATCACTACCCAGTGACAATTCTACCTAAGACACTCTTAGATATGAGACACCTCTCACTCCCCCTCAATCACAGCAGTGGTAACAACATATAATAAAGAAAGTAGAAGACACACTTCAACGACAATACCTTGATCTTGCTTAAAAGCTTTAATCAAGAACAAACACTCGTGCTTAAAAGCTTAGAGTGGACAACATACAACTCAACTAAATCAGTCCAATTCAAACATTGAAATAGATGAATGAATGGCTCACAATACACAGACGAAAACACAAACCCTAATACTTGACACTCAGTACACAATCTCTTGTCTTCGTATCTTCCAAGTAGGGTTGAGACTTCTTTTAAAAAAAACAGATTCTTGGGCCTGGGCAATAATAATTCTCAGAATTAATTCTCAATTAAAACTGATAAAACTCCAAATCTTTTTGCCCTAAAATAGTAACAAAATATACTCCACAAAGTAATAGGAACTGATTGTATCAGAATAACTCTTCTCCAATAAATTTGCCTGCAATCTCTCAAACAAAATCTCCCAAGATATATCAAATAACGCACAGCACATAAAAACACAGAACTGGAAGTTCTGTCAAAAGATGTTAAGACATCCGCCTTGACATCATACACCATAATCCTGCAACACATGTTAGAGCCACATGTCTTGACATCAAGCATGACATCTTGATGTTACACCTTGTTTTACCAAAATTGCAGCCAATAACAGAACTAACAATCTCCCCCTTTGGCTAATTTTGGCTAAAACAATATCAGCACACATCAGAGATACCTGCAGCAGAAAATAACACATAACAACACTAACAATCAGCAGAAACCCCAATCAAAACTCAAACACCCCTCAAGTCAAGGAACCACACATGCCAAACAAAAACTCTCTCAGAAAAACAGAAAACCACAACTCTTAACTAAGAAACAACTAGCCTTTCTCTCCCCCTTTTAGCCACAATTTGACAACCAGCAGATTAAATCCAGAAGAACCAGCCTAAAATTAGTCACCAAGCCCAATGTTCTGACACGCAGTCAAACATTGTCAAATACCAAGAAAAATTGTTGAACCCAGCTTGGAAAGAGTGACACATTACTCAACAAGAGAGAGGTGCACAGACACCAAACAACTTTGACTGACCAAGCGATACAAACAAGGGGTTTCCATTATAAAAACTACACCAAACTGCTTCTTACTACAGCCAATCTGAGAAGGAAACATGAGTCAATCCTCCAAGACAGTTGATACACACAAGGGTCAGTTGAAGCAAGACCAGAAGAACAAGAGCACAAAACCAAAGGAGATGAAGTTCAAAGAAATGACAACAGGTGGATCCTCTACAGGGGCAACACGGACAGGAAGAAAGACAGAAACAAGGATGAAGGCCATCAAGAAAGCTCAGATGCAACTACACGATTCTAAGGATGGGGCAGATGAAGATTGGGTTACTTTCATTAACTCAGGTGGTTGGAATGAATAGCTGAATCCAAACATGAGAACTCTTTGCTTGTAGTTTCCAAAAAATGTAATGATGAGTACTTCCATCAATAAAATTGTTCTTAATTGTTTCCAAACATTCTGATTTTGTCACTTTCACATAAGACACCTGCACCAAAAATCACCTTCCTACACTCCAACAACAATCTACTAATCCTCATATATGCAAATCCCTAATTTGCTTCTTAAATTTTCAAATTGATTTGCATCTAAGGCTTTAGTAAAAATATCAGCTAATTGCATTTCAGTAGCAACATGTTCCAAAGCAACCACTTTATCTTCAACTAGATCTCTTATAAAGTGATGACGTATGTCAATATGCTTAGTCCTGCTTTGTTGAATTGGGTTCTTGGAGATATTGATAGCACTCAGATTATCACAGTACAATGTCATGACATCTTGCTTGACATTGTATTCAGTTAACATTTGCTTCATCCAAACCAGTTGTGAACAACTACTTCCTGCTGCTATGTACTCGGCCTCAGTAGTAGAGAGAGACACATAGTTCTGATTTTTACTAAACCACGAGATAAGATTGTTCCCTAAGAAGAAGCATCCTCTAGAAGTACTTTTTCTATCATCAGCACTCCCTGCCCAGTCAGCATCACAATATCCACTCAGTTCAATACCTGATCCATGACTGTATAGTATACCATAGTCACTAGTACCATTCACATATTTCATAATTCTCTTCACTTGATTCAGGTGGCTAACCTTAGGTTCAGATTGATATCTGGCACAAACTCCTACAGCAAATAAGATATCAGGTCTGCTAGCTGTGAGATACAGTAAGCTTCCAATCATGCTTCTGTATAAGCTTTGATCCACACTCACTCCATGTTCATCCTTGGACAGCTTCAGGTGAGTAGGGGTCGGTGTCCTCTTGTGATTAGCACTCTCCAGGCCAAACTTCTTGACTATGTTCTTTGCATACTTACTCTGAGAGATAAATATGGAGTCTTCCATTTGTCTAACTTGCAGACCCAGAAAATAGCTGAGCTCACCAACAAGACTCATCTCAAACTCAGATTACATCTGTTTCACAAAATGTTGAACCATTGCTTCTGACATCCCACCAAACACTATGCCATCACCATATATTTGAGCTATTAACAGTTTTCCTCCTTCCTCTTTGACAAACAATGTCTTGTCAATTCCTCCCTTTTTGTAACCATTCAGAGACAAGAATTCAGTAAGCCTGTCATACCAAGCTCTAGGTGCTTGCTTTAATCCATAAAGAGCTTTCCTTATTTTGTGGACATGGTTAGGAAATGTTGGATCAACAAACCCCTTGGGTTGATCTACATAAACTTCTTCATTTAAGTACCCATTCAAGAAAGCACTCTTTACATCCATCTGGAATAACTTGAATTTGAGATTACAAGCTACACCTAAGAGTAACCTGATAGATTCCAGTCTGGCCACAGGAGCAAAAGTCTCATCAAAATTAATTCCTTCTACCTGAGTGTAACCTTGGGCAACCAGTCTAGCCTTATTTCTGGTGACCACTCCTTGTTCATCAAATTTATTCTTGTAAACCCACTTGGTGCCAATCACATTTATTCCATCAGACCTTGGTACAAGCTCCCACACTTCATTCCTCTTGAATTGTCCCAACTCTTCTTGCATGGCATTAATCCAAAATTCATCTTTCAAGGCTTCTTTAACATTTTTGGGCTCAATTTTGGATACAAAGCAAGAATTTGACATAACTTCTCTTGACCTAGTGGTAACTCCTGAGTTTAGATCACCTATGATAAGCTCTTTTGGGTGGTTCTTTTGCACTCTGATGGAAGGTTCCTTGTTAGGCTGCTCTGGTTCAGGTTCAGCAGCAGTAGGACTGGGATTTACACTTCTGTCTTCAGCTTCTGTTGATACATCATCAACAAATGTTCCAACGTCATCCAGGACATCAGCAACTTCCTTCATTCCATAGTCATCAACAACCACATTTATAGATTCCATCATGACTCTGGTTCTGGAGTTGAATACCCTATAAGCTCTGCTGTTTGTAGAGTATCCCAAAAAGATTCCCTCGTCACTTTTAGGATCCATTTTCCTCCTCTGTTCACGATCTGACAGAATATAACATTTACTTCCAAAGACATGAAAGTACTTCACACTTGGTTTTCTTCCCTTCCACAGCTCATATAAGGTAGCTGAAGTACCTCTTCTCAAGGTAACTCTGTTGTGAATGTAGCAAGCAGTATTCATAGCTTCAGCCCAGAAATGGTAAGGAAGCTTTTTGGCATGAATCATTGCTCTAGCAGATTCTTGAATGGTTCTGTTCTTCCTTTCAACAAATCCATTTTGCTGAGGAGTAATAGGTGAGGAAAACTCATGACTGATGCCTTCAGTAGAACAATATTCAGCAAACTTGCTATTTTCAAACTCTCTTTCATGATCACTTCTTATTCTGATGACATTGCTCTCCTTTTCTCTTTGGCGTCTTTGACAGAGATCCTTAAACACATCAAACACTTCTGTTTTGTCTTTGATAAAATTCACCCAAGTGTACCTGGAATAGTCATCCACAACTACATAAGCATACTTCTTCCCACCTATACTTTCCACCTGCATAGGCCCCATTAAGTCCATACGAAGAAGTTCCAACACTTTAAAAGTAGTGGGATGTTGAAGCTTTTGATGTGACATCTTGGTCTGCTTCCCTATCTGACAGTCTCCACACACTCTTCCTTCTTCAATTTTGAGCTCTGGGATTTCTCTTACTGCTTATGTAGATATGATTCTCTTCATTCCCTTCAGATGTAGATGTCCCAGCTTTTGATGCCATACTCTGACTTCATCTTCTTTTGCAAGAACACATGTGGATGAACTTGAGTCTTGTGACACCCATAGGTAACAGTTGTCCTTAGACCTAGCACCCTTCATGATAACTTCACCTTTCTCATTTGTGACAATGCACTCGGTTTTTGTAAAATTAACTACGAGTCCTTGATCACATAGTTGACTAATACTGATCAAATTTGTTGTCAACCCCTTGACTAGCAGTACATCATCAAGTCTAGGTGTACCTTCACAATTCAGCTTTCCCACACCCTTGATTTCTCCTTTGACACCATCACCAAAGGTCAGATGGCCAGAAGAATGAAGTTTAACATCCACCAGCAAATTCTTCACTCCTGTCATGTGTCTTGAACAGCCACTGTCAAAGTACCACTCTTCTTTAGCAGAGACTCTAAGAGAAGTATGAGCTATCAAGATGACAACATTAGTTTTGGAGACCCATTGCTTCTTTTGCTTGATGACTTGATTACCTTTATGAATGACCTGTCTGGGTGCACAATTAGAAGTACTCTTAGGATACCCATGCAACTTATAACAGAAGGCCTTTATGTGTCCAAAGCTCCCACAATGATGGCATCTCCAGCGCCTGAATTTCTTCCTAGAGGGAGTCCTATCAGGATGTTTCAACATCTGTTTCAACATCACTGGCTTGGAACTAGGAATAAAATCATTTGAAGCAGATCCACTGTTGAATCCCAACCCACTTTTGTCTCCTGCAGTTCTTCTAACATCAAGAATCTTGTCTAAAACATCAGTTCCACTATTCAGCATTCTGATAGACTTGGACATAGATTCAAGTTTAGAGTTCAGCACAAATACTTCATCTTCCAGCTTGGCAATGGTTTCCAGATGCTCTGTCTTTTCAGCCTTGAGTTGAGCAATGATCTTCTTCTGCCTCTCCCCTTCTTGATGGGCTTCTTCACTGTTAATGCATAGCTCTCTATAATAATCAGTAAGCTCATCATATGTGCTCTCTTCATCCCTAGAATCATCATCAGATGTACACCTTCCAGTCAATACCCTAACCTGCTTAGCAGTCTCTTCATCTTCCTCGCTTTCAGTATCAGACCAGGACACAGATAAGCCCTTTTTCTACTTCTTAAGATATGTAGGGCATTCAACTCTGATATGACCATAACCCTCACATCCATGACATTGGATTCCTTTGTCATAATTAGGCTTCTCCTCAGTTCTTGTTTTCTTCATCTGATCACCTGACCTGTTGATGTCAGATGTGATGTTCTTGACATTAGGTTTATAGCTCCTGTCCATTCTTTTCAAAACCCTATTAAACTGTCTTCCCAGCAGAACAATGGCATTGGATAGCTCTTCCTGAGTTTCAGGACCACACTCTTTCTCATCATCTTCTGTACTAGACACCAAAGCTATGCTTTTGACCTTCTTTTCAGATCTATCATTCAACCCTAATTCAAATGTCTGAAGTGAACCAATCAATTCATCTACCCTCATCTGGCTGATGTCTTGAGCTTCCTCTATAGCAGTCACCTTCATATTAAATCTCTTGGGAAGGGATCTGATAATTTTTCTTACCAGCTTCTCATCAGATATCCTCTCTCCTAGGGCACTAGAAGCATTTGACAGTTCAAGTATATTCATGTGAAAATCATGAATGGTCTCTTCATCTTTCATCCTCAAACTTTCAAACTTTGTTGTTAGCAGCTGAAGTCTTGACATCTTGACCTTGGAAGTTCCTTTATGAGTTGTTTTTAGGATATCCCAAGCCTCCTTAGCCACTTCACATGTGTTGACCAGCTTGAAAATATTCTTGTCAATACCATTAAATAAAGCATTCAAGGCCTTAGAATTCCCAAGAGCGAGTTCGTCTTCTTCCTTGGTCCACTCCTCCTCAGGTTTCAGCTTTGACACACCATCTTTTCCCACAACGACAGGATGTTTCCATTCTGTCAGAATAGCCTTCCAAGCCCTGCTGTCTAAAGATTTCAGAAATGCAACCATGCGAGGTTTCCAATAGTCATAATTTGATCCATCTAGAATAGGGGGTCTATTCACAAATCCACCACTCTCCTTGTCCATTACACCAGAAAGTAACAGCCCTAGATCTCACCCAGATACAGAGCAGGATGACCTGCTCTGATACCAATTGAAATTCTGGTATCAGATATGTGATGTCGAGTGAGATGTCACAACATCAATATCTGCTATATGAACAAGATAATAAAAGTAACAGCACTTAAAAGCAATAAATAAACACAGATAATTGTTCACCCAGTTCGGTCTAATAACCTACGTCTGGGGGCTACCAAGCCAGGGAGGAAATTCACTATCAGTAGTATTAATTCATAAACTCTACAATCAACATACAAGTTGACAATCTATTCACTTAATCATTACCCAATGGCACTTCTACCTAAGACACTCTTAGATATGAGACAGCTCTCACTCCCCCTCAATCACAGCAGTGATAACAACATATAATAAAGAAAGTAGAAGACACACTTCAATGACAATACCTTGATCTTGCTTAAAAGCTTCAATCAAGAACAAACACTCGTGCTTAAAAGCTTAGAGTGGACAACATACAACTCAACTAAATCATTCCAATTCAAACATCGAAATAGATGAATGAATGGCTCACAATACACAGGCGAAAACACAAACCCTAATACTTGACACTCAGTACACAATCTCTTGTCTTCGTATCTTCCAAGTAGGGCTGAGACTTCTTTTAAAAAGAAACAGATTCTTGGGCCTGGGCAATAATAATTCTCAGAATTAATTCTCAATTAAAACTGATAAAACTCCAAATCTTTTTGCCCTAAAATAGTAACAAAATATACTCCACAAAGTAATAGGAACTAATTGTATCAGAATAACTCTTTTCCAATAAATTCGCTTGCAATCTCTCAAACAAAATCTCCCAAGATATATCAAATAACACGCAACACATAAAAACACAGAACTAGAAGTTCTGTCAAAAGATGTTAAGACATCCGCCTTGACATCATACACCACAATCCTGCAACACATGTTAGAGCCACATGTCTTGACATCAAGCATGACATCTTGATGTTACACCTTGTTTTACCAAAATTGCAGCCAATAACAGAACTAACAGTTTTCTTATCAGTGTGGACTTATGAACGTGGTATTCTGGTTATCTCAGTATTCCGGTATTCTGGATTTCTTGTCAGAGTAGAATTTTGGTCTTATTCAGTCAGCATCACAACAGTTTTTCAGAACATATGAAAGCCTTGATCCCATGTTTGCATTTACATGACATCATATCTACATTTTAACATTCATGTTTGTTTATTTCCAGGGTTTGCATCTTATCTTTGATTCCCGCTGACAAGCTCTTCACAAATGGGTACTAGTAGGAAGGACACCATCAGCTATAAGTTTCAATCACCAGATTTAAGTCCGATCTGCAACATGATTGCCAAAACTACTCAAAGTAATCTGGAGACTTTCAAAGAAGATTATGGAAAGATTCTCAACATGCTTTATACCATTATAGAATATGAAAGAGGGGTTATACACACCTTGCTACAGTTCTACGATCCTGCACTGAGGTGTTTCATGTTCAGGGACTATCAGTTGGCTCATACTCTGGAGGAGTTTTCACTCATTTTGGACATCCCGGTTAAAGATCAGGTGCCCTTCCATGAATCTATGGGAGTTCCCGATCCGGAAGCTATTGTCGACGCTCTTTATTTGAGCGCATCTGTGGTGAAGGATAACCTACAGTCCAAGGGAGGTTTATCTGATTTCTTATGAGATCTCTAGTGAGTGAAGCCATGGTATATGCCAAGGCCTGTAGCTGGACTACTTTCAAAGCCATACTTGCTTTATGCATCTATGGGACTGCTCTCTTCCCTATTGTGTTAGGTTTCGTAGATATGAACGCCATTTGGATTTTTATAATGAAGAATCCCGTGCCAACACTCCTTGGTGATGTGTATCACTCAGTGCACTCAAGGAACTATAAGAAGAAAGGTGGACTTCTTTATTGTTGTGCTCCTCTTATCTACAAGTGGTTTATGAGCTATCTCCCACATGATGGCGCTTTTGTTGATACTAAAGACTCCTTGAATTGGGCAAAAAGGATAATGGGCCTTGTCGCTAAGGATATCCAATGGTTCGATAGAAGATTATTGGGATTGGTGATGATTTACAGTTATGGGGAGTTTCCCAATGTCCCTCTCATGGGGATAAGGGGAGAAATCAACTATAATTCATCCCTTGCTAGGAGACAGTTAGGGTATGCATTAAAGGTTCCTCCGACAGATCAAGAAGTGAGAGAATCTTTGTTTTACAGTGGAATTGGCAATCCTGAAGCCATGAAGATAGCTGTGAAAGCTTGGGGCACTATTCAAAGGAGAGGAAAGTCGTTTCTAGGCAAAAGTGATTGCAAAGCGTATCCCCCCTTATGTAGAGTGGTTGCAAGAGAGAGGGGAAGCCGTTCACTTGCCTTTTCCAGTAAAGACTCTTTTGTATCCGTTGGCCATTGAACAACCTACTACAATGGAGGTTGAGAGATATAACAAACTCTGGGAAGAAAAGGAGGAACTTCGCAAGGAGAATGAAGAACTAAAAAGGGAGGTCTATCGGTTAGGGCATGATCAGAACGAAGCCGTCTATGTAGCCAAATTGAAGACATAGTTGTTGACCAAACGAGAAAAGGAATTGGCAGGGGAGGTAAATAATAGGGAACAGATAGGTCAAGATCTAAGAAGCTCCAACAACCAACTCCAGCTGACAAAGAAGGATTTAGAAAGAGCTCGTGTCAAAATTTCTAAGTTCAATAGTCAATGGAACGCCACAGTGACTGCTCACAAAATGAAAGAAGGTGAACTTCGAGACCAGATTAAAAAGCTGAAGCTAACTCTCAGACAAAGAAAGAGAGTGAAATTCTGGCATAGCAGACAGCAAATGTCCTAACACATGTCAAGACATATTCTGCATAATTAATTAAACAAAGAAGCATAACTGCAGACTGATACATTGAATATCAGAACTGCAGAATTACAGATGTTACGACATCTGACCCAACATGTTTATCAATACCAATAACAGAATATGTAAATCTGCAGAATGATAAAAGACACAACAATTGTTAACCCAGTTCGGTGCAATTCACCTACATCTGGGAATACCAATCCAGGAAGAAGACTCCACTATCTGTAGTGAACTTATAAAGTTAAACTTCCCTATTTACAACTTTATCTCCTAAATACTACCTAATGAATACTTTATCAAAGACATCTCCTTTGATATGAGAATCACCTCTCACTTCCTAAATCACAATTTGTGATTTCTACACCATCCCTGTCAATACAGAATTCTGTCAAGCATACTTGACCAACACGCTAACTCAGATTTGCTTCAAAGCTTCATCCAAGAACAATACACAATCCAATACCTAAAAGCTTATGGATCTGTGTTATTCCTATGTCTACCACAGTGCATCAAACAATACAAAGGGAGACTTACAAACCTAGAGAGCCAACGACTCTCAAAACCCTAAACCCTTATTTTTACGCAAGAGAACTAGGTCACAAAAGGTATCTATCTCTCTCTCACAAGTCCTAGGTCTAGGTCTTCTTTTATAATCTTCTGTTTCCTTGGGCTTCGAATCTTTTGTTAATTTCTTCCTTGATCCATGTTCTGAGTGCTCTTTAAATCTTGTAACAAATTTAGAAACATCCTGCAATATTAGCTCAAGATGTCGAGACATTCATTAGGACATCATATTTGACCAATCTTCTTTCATCAGACTTCTTCATGTTTAAACACATCTTTTGACATTTTGTTCTTCCAAAAATTTTCTCAAATGAGAAGAACTTTCAATCTCCCCCTTTTGACAAATTTTTGGTTAAAACTCCTTAGGTAGAAAAATAAAGTCCGGCGTTTGGTAGATATGATTGGAACACTTCTGAGACTATTTATTACCCCTGAAATTCCTAGTTCTATATTGGCGTACATGAGGAAGAGTACATAACCTAATCCCCCTGAAACCAGTGCTTGCCGCAGAGGGATAAATCTTCCCTTTTAAGGGGCATAAGAGAACCTATAAGAAGGTTCAGAAGGAGCTTAAGACGAAATAGTTGTATCATTCGTAACACAAAGTCCATAGAGAATGTAACTCAGGTCACAAGACACAATTTGCTTCATAACTCAGATCACAAGGTACAAAGGGAAAGACATAGATAGAATGTTAGAACATCATCTTCAACATCCTTACAAAACAACTACAAAGATGAACCAGATGTGTGCTGAAGGACCCATCCCCACACAGCCATTCTCCCCATTTTTAGCCAAAAATTGGAAAAAGTAGCCAGTACAGTTCCATATCCATATGTTACTTACCCAAACACGAATGAAAGACATGATGAATCAACCCCCAACCTAGAATACCATAAACAGATGCATGCTTTAAATACCCAAATAGTTTCTCTAGAGATTCACAGTCCAAAGAAGTTACCGCTAAACAATTCAATGGAGAAATAAATTTAAGTAGGTAAATTTAACATTAATAATTATGCACCGCCCAACTAGGATAAGACTGTTTCAACTTTTAAGAGTAATCACCCAAAAACACTTCCAGCAAGACACCTTCTAACCATGCCTTCTCTAAGACACACTCTCCACCGTCTAAAACAGCCAGTTAGGACCCACCCTCACGTCTTAAATAATGTCCTGACACTTTGTCAAGCTTGTTCAGTCCATCTGAAGCATAGTCACCATCCTTTTGATGAGTCCCAAGAATAATCCTTTGAAGCAGAAAAAAATGAAACTGACCAAGAGTAAAAACATTTCTTCAAACAACTCCCAGTTAGCAACCAAGACACCCAAGATACTTGTATTGACACTTCAATGATGGAATCAACTTTATACTATTAAGTCCCCCACAACCTTGCAACAGTATAACAATGTCAAGGCATCCTTCTTGATATCCCATCTTCAAAATAATCACATTTTGCTCGACCTCCAAACAAACAGGATTCAAACCTGCACCCCTGCAGTAATACATCTTAGATCAATGAGCAACTCCCCCAATCTAAGATAACCAATGCTCCTCCAATGAACACTTATGCTAATGAATGGAAAACATAAGACGCATCTTCATGTCTTCAAGAGCGCACCTTTTGTTCAACACACCTGTTGAACACAATCATCAACAACACTTATTGCTTCTTCTGACAAGAACCAATAATCACTCATACATGAACACCATCATGCTTTCCGTGAGATCACATTAGGTTCAACATCCTAAATTAACAAACTCTTGGATTGAGACCAAAGCTCAATTGATCCCTCTCTTCTTGAACCCATCTATACACCACACGAATTTCTCTTGAATTCTCATATACAGACCTCCATGTTCCTTGAGATAAAACCCAATTAATCTGGAATGCTCCACATTCCTCAAAGATATACCTTACCTCTTAGTTTGTTATCTTCTTAACGATGTCAGATATCGTATACATGCTCCAGAACTTCTCATCCCATTTGCTCCACAAGCACCAAACGGATTCACTTCTAGCATGTCCCATTCACATCAGACTTCCAAGACTATCCTTTATCCATCATTCTCCCGTATGATAAGATAAATACCTCTTAGACCAGATGTGAGTGTCAAGTTCCACACTCAGAACTTAGCATCCTACTCCAAGGATAACCAACCCAGAATATGTTCTAACATTAGTTAGGATATCCTTCACATATCACAGAAACCAATCATCATAGTTCTTGATATGCTCCACCACTGGACTTAATATCTACATAGTAATCCAACTGAAGATCTTCAAACAACACTGCGCCACCAGCTTGATCACTAAGAACTCCAGTAACCAAAGAGAGAAATAAACTCTCATCCACCGAAAGAAGGTAATCTTCCATCCTCAACTTAGAACTTCTACCACAAGCTCTAAGATAGACCAGAACCTCCTTACGTTTTCAACCAACTACCCTTCTGCACAAGAGTAATTAGTTCCAAGCACCCTGCTTGAATGCACACTAAAGATCAACCAAATGCCACTTTTTGACTAATCTTATTCTTTTTCAGACCTCCTACAAGATACACTGATCCTCCACCAATGAAATCTGATCTTCAAGTTACATGATCTACTTGCTCCATAGCAAGACATCTTGGATCCACCAAGCCTTAGACATGTAACATCTTCTCAATCCACAGCTCCCGCAAACTGTATGAGATAGACCTTTTTGAAGTATCCATAACTTCCATTCTCCTATAGATCTCCTTATCTTAAGCTGATGTGGCACACCACCAGCTGAGACTCTAATGTTAAGCTTGATGTCAGAACATTCTGATACAACATCCAGCTGCTGAATTCATCTCCTCCTTCTGCCACGTAGAATAACCTCCTACCTTTAACAGAACAATAGTTCCATGCTCTCATAGACTTGATTCAACAACCAAGTTTTAGTAGCCAACCTCCATCCTGCTTAATCTTATCACAGGCATTCCATTCAAGCTCACGCCTTGATGAATAACTGCTTTGAAACTCCAAAGACTTCACACCTGCCACGTCTGAATCTTCAGAAGATAAAGTAGCCCTAGACTACACCATAGCCATACCAAAGAATGCCACTTTCCTTAGTAGAACAGTCTGTAGAAAGTCAGAGATAACTGCCACTTAATCTTGACCTTCAAAATGAGCAAGATTCCGTACTCCTAAGTACCTAGATCAGAAATAAACTGATCCAAGTTGTGCCATCACTAGCACTCCATTCTGGACAAGTCTCTTGCCAGGAAACTTTCCAGATAAACACCAGATGCTTCTAGTAATAACTTGAACACACCTGTTGCACTCCAATACTCCTAGATCAGAAATAAATTGATCCAAGAACTACCCATCAAGATTATGATGTCTTCTTCTTAATCTTCCACATTGTAATACCCCAAATTTTGACCACTTAGATTTCCCATCATTGTGAAAATCATCATCACAATATGGATGTACCTTTATGCTTCATTAGTCTCCCCAAAGATGGGTGAGCATCCACTATAATCAAAATTAGGGTTTCAAGCCCTCTCTGAGTGCTTAGACAAAGGATCAATCAAGAAATGACATGATCTTCAACTTGTATAATCTCTTAAACATCCACAATGGATCAAAAAGGACTCCCACTTCAAGGATTAAGCACAAGGCTGCTCCCTTCTAGGTGGATCAAGTCTCAAGATCGACAGTGTCACCAAATTAGGGTTTTGGTCGACCAGGGCCTCCAGATGGAAATTTTCATCTGGGCACAAGGCAATGATCCAAAACATGACCTAATATACTTCATGGAACCTCATGAACCCATGCATCAAGTCAATTTTGCCTCAGGGGATGCATTCATCAAAAATCAGGAATTAGGGTTTCTTGACCTAATTCACCCCTAAGTTGACTTTTGGGACAAACCATCAGCCAAGACCTCAAGAGATGATTTGAGGGTCTCTAATACACCATATTGATCCATTTGGAACAATGGATTGATCCAAGAAGTTTGAGCAACAAGTCTCAATTTCATCTGCACCACAATTAGGGTTTTAAGGGAAAAGTCAACTGTAACTTTGACTTTTGACCAGGACATGCTCCCAAACCCTAATACATGATTGAATATACCCTATGAAACCCATGGAACATGTCCATCAAGTTTGATTTAGGTCAAGGACATGATTTCCTGAAGAATTGCACAGTTTGGAATTCATCTGATAAAAAGTCAACTGTGCACAAAAGTCAACTTTGACTTTTTGAGATTTTTCACCAAAATGGATTTTTAACCCTAAAATGATGTTAATGTATGATTTGAATCATCATTCATCAAGAAAAATCAAGAAAAGTGAGATAACTTGTAAAAGGGGTAACCATAAAACTTAGAAAATTTTCTAAGTTAAAAATAAAGTGGCAAAGGTACCAACTTTGGAGGACCATAACTCCTAAACCACAAGGCCATTTTTTTTCATCCAAAGATGGATTTGTAGCCCTCATTATCACCTACAAAAACTTCAACTACAAGTCATTCCAATTCATTAAGGATTTTGAGTTATGGAGTGATCAAAGTGGCTGAAAAGTGAAAATGTCACTTTTTCCAACACTTAGTGAAATTTTCACTAAGTCAGAATTTGCCTACACTTTTTGCCAAATGTAGGGGGATTTTTCACTTGGAATCAAAAGAGATCAAAACCAAACTTGTTCAAATAGTTGTTGTATCATGTAAGAGCTTTCCAAAATGGCCAAGAACATTGCCAAATTCAACCTACATTATGAGATACAACATTGGCAAGTTGCCTTGCTGAAATCTGTCAAAGCAAGGCAGAATTTGCATTTTGGCTCGATTTGCCAAAATCAGCCAATTTCAATTGCTCCAATCCACTTGGACACCTCAGAGGATTGAATCCAAAGGGGACAATCACTGAGCCAAGCCTCCAAGGTCCAAGGAACAAAGAATAGCATGTTGAACCTAGAATGGCCAAAATAGGGACAAGACTTCAAATTTGGAATGAGGCATTCAATGGAACCATCAAGGTGGCATGGACTGAGCTATTATCATCTGAAATCAGTCAAGACTTATCCAAGACCAAGGGGACCAAAGCTCTGTGCCCTAACCTCTAGTCAATGGCTAGAGGAGACTTTCATTTCCATTGGCCAACATTGAGGAAACCTACTTACCAGCTGCCATGCACTATTCCTTGCAAAACAAACTTGCTCTACTATAAATAGAGCTCAATTGTGGTCAGTTTAAGTACACCAAAGCCATCTAACAGATGCTTTCCTCAAAATCTCTTTCTCTTGGCAAAAATGCCTTTCTTAACAAGGTAGCTATCGGGTTTTGAGTTTGAGAGCAATTCTGCACAAACCAATCACTCACACACCTCATATACATCACATATGAGCTGATCAAACACTCACATAACATCTGGAACATCAAAATCTCAAAATCACTTGCCATCCACACAAGTTTGAAGTGAAGTTGCAGCTGAGATGCCATAAACTGATCCAGTCCATTTCAATTCAATCCAAGTGTTCAAACACAATCCATAGGGTGTAGGGAAGCTGTCCAGATCATCACAACTTGTCTGTAACACCTCCAACTCAAAATCACATCTACTCTTGCTGTCACGGCTTGGAGGTAAGCACATACTTGGTAATCTCTCAATCTATGCATATTTCCTCGCACAATAATTTGGCCATATGTTCATAATCATGCATGGAATGTTTTCCCTCAATTAATTGCATTGTTTGAATAGTGTATCAAAAATCCTAGCCTTCATGCAGAAATTAGGGTTCTTGAGGTCTCTTCGTTATTTCTTGTTGTATGTTTAATTTAAATGAAATTAAAGTACATAGACATGATCGTGAGGTTGAGACGAGCATAATGATATGTGGATTGCATGATATGATTACGTATTCATGGAGATTGGATAGAAAACGCAAATCTGAGAAACCAAGAACACGCGCGTGTTCTTCAGCTTGTTCTTGGCGCCTTTTTTTCAAATTCAAATATTTGAATTTTGTGATTTTGTTTAATTGATTCAAAAATTAATTTCTCTATGAGTTTTAATGATTTTGAGTTGATTCTTTTTTTAATAATTCACAAAAATGTTAAAATATTTTATTTTATCAAAAAAAACCCAAAAATATTATTTATTTCATATAATTGATATTTTTGTAAAGAATTAATATTTTGATTGTTTTTGGCATTTTAAATATTTTTTCTACATTGATTTTGCAACTTTTAATGCTTTCTAATTATTTTGTAGGTCAATACTTAATTTTTGAAGCATTAATCCAAGATCACAATTTGTTTTCCATGTGTTAAATAATTTTTGATCATTTTAATTGAATTTTTATTCAATTAAATACATTTTGAAAACAAATTAGGGTTTTGGATTAATTCAACCCTCATAAATCATTTTCAAAACACTTTGGGCGTCTATTAGAGTGTAAGACCCAATCCTTTTGTTTTGACCAAATCATCTTTGGGCCTTTTCAAAAAAAACAAACGGCGTGATCGTCGCCTTTTCAAAAATCATATGGGCCTACCCTCGAGTAGTAAGACCCATTTATTCATCTCAAAACTCTTTGGGCCTCTTGAGAGAGTGTAAGACCCATCCCCCCTTGTACAAAAACTTTTTGGGCCTCACTCATTGTATAAGTCCCTCTGTACAAGTAAACGGCGCGATCGTCGCCCGTTTAAAAATAAAACTCATCTGGGACTCTCCTTGAGCTATAAGACCCATTCAAAACACTTTGGGCCTCTAATAGAGTGTAAGACCCAATCCCCCTTTTAACCAAAAACATTTTGGGCCTCACTTATTGTATAAGTCCCTCTGCGTTAAAAGGAAACCTCGGCGCGATCTCCATTTTTAAACGAAAAATCATTTGGGCCTACCCTCGTGTTATAAGCCCCACTCTTTTTCTTTAAACCTTTTTTGGGCCTCTTGAGAGAGTGTAAGACCCATCCCTTTGTACAGAAAACCCTTTTTGGGCCACAGTCACTTGTATAAGACCCTCTGTACAAATTCAACGGTAAAACCCTGGGCCTCTCCTTGAGCTGTAAGCCCCGATCTTTCTTTTTCAAAGCACTTTCTCCTTTGATTTTGAATATACTATTGTTTTTAATCTTTCTTTGTTGAACAACTAACCAAACAGCATGGAAGCACTACAACCGAGTAAGTGGTTATCGCTTTCATTTACTGCTTTCATATTATAAACTGTATTGTGGGGCTGCTCACTGTAAGTCTCCTTTCATAAACTCATATCTACTGTGTAATAATAGTATAGATATTTCGAGTTTCCCCGGCAACTACGTCTAGAACTAGGTGACGCTGTTTCACTTATTCATAGAAATAGACGCCTAGATCCCCAATAGGAGCACCAGACACAGTCTTCTCTTCGGCTGTCCTCCTTAGGAATCGTCAAGAAGCTCTACTCCCCAAGATGAATGTATTCTCCGTGAATGGCATCTTTGAGTTTCTTCCCAATTCTCGAACTTTCCTGACTTGACCTATTCCTTGTGGATAGCTTGCCTTGAATGTCTCGGGGTTTGGGTACCTACTACGGTCATAATCTTGGACCTTAACTAAGGAACCCTCTTTAAAAGCTAAAAGTCGCTGGATAGTAAACCTCGCACGTTTACCAGTGGTTTTTATCTTTAAAAGAGTTATCTCTCCTAATGGAAAGGAGATGATAGACCCACGGGCTTCTTAAAAGCATCGGCCTCCTCTTGGGCATTATTCAAGGACACTACGGCTTCTTAAAAGTATTCACAGCCTCCTCTTAGGCTTCGTATAATGATCTCTTTCTCTGGGAATGATAGCCTCCTCTTGGGCTTCATACAAGGACCCGTCGGCTTCTTAAAAGCTTCCAGCCTCCTCTTGGGCTTCGTACAAATTGTCCCGACGACCTCCTAGAGGTATAGGAACAGAACTTAGTCATCCTCATAGAACAGTCCTTTCATAGAGTCTACTACTGTTCCTCGAAGCATAGTACAAAAGATAAAACTCTAGACACAGACAGTCTAACTTCCTTGAGTCTCAAAGACATTCTCAAGCACCCTTCGTTAAATAGGAAGAAAACCCGCAGACTCGGATAGTCTCAATACCCTTTGGATTTCCCGTTTCCTCAAAGAGAAGGAAATATCCCTGATCCTCAAATTAAATCCCTGTGTACAGTGTTACTCATATAAGAACTGATTTTCTCTTTTAAATTAGTATATTGGATCTGTCACTCAACTGAAACAGTTACAATAGCCTCCATCTCGGGCTTCGTACGAGATACCAAAATTATCCCCAGTGGAGTCAAAATAACCTTTTAGCCTCTCTCTCGGGCTTTGTACGAGACACAAAATAGCCTCCTCTTAGGCTTTGTATAACGATATGCCCCACTGGGTCAAAAACTTTTAGCCTCTCTCTCGGGATTTGTACGAGACACAAAATAGCCTCCTCTTAGGCTTTGTATAATGATTTTCCTATCGGAAATTAGCCTCCTCTTAGGCTTTGTATAAGAAAACCACTGGTTGATCCAATCAACCTTTTAGCATCAAAGCTGTGCCTCGTTCGCAGTACACAAACATCAACAACTCCTTTCCTTTCATCTAATCGCTGTAAGCGGCAAGCCTCTGGATCATCTACATCCATGCCACTGTCCCTCTTTTAGCATGAGAAATTCCTAAGGAAATATGGCATTGCTCTACACTGAGTTAAAGTCTTCTCCTTCAGGTTAAAACCCTTTCTTCGGAAATTATGGCATTGCTCGGATCCGCGTATCCCAGTTAAAGTAATTCTCCTTCCCCCTCTTTAGAGATGACAAATTCTCTCTAAAGTCGAGGTCTTTCAGCTTCACGTCTTGGGCTTTGAACAAGACACAAATAGACCTTTCAGCTTCACATCTTGGGCTTTAAACAAGATACAAATCACCTTTCGCTTCACGTCTTGGGCTTTGAATAAGACACCAAAACACCCATTTCCTCCCATAGAATAGGAGGAACTACGAACGCTCTGATTTCCCTATTTCGGTAAACGGGAATACGTAGGCATAAGATCGAAAGAAAAGATCTTAGCGAGCGCAATCAACAAAAAACCCAAATCCCATACCTTCGCCAATCAAAAGCAGTATTTCAAAAGCACCAGTCCTAACATCCTAATCCTTGTTCCCCGCCAGAAACCTTCAGCCCAGGTAAAAAAGAAAGAAAACCGTATTGGCGAAATACGAATAACCAGTACAAAGGCCACCCCACATTGATAGCATCCGTAACCTAACAGACCGCTGTTTAAACTCAGTATGCAAGCAGGGTTAATTGGAGACATCTATTTCCCTTCCTTATTCAGCTCACAATAGGATAAAAAATGAATCGACCTGTAGTTTAAAGCTCAAACCGCAGAGAGCGACCAGTGCTTAAGAACCGCGTCCAAAATCGCTCGCTACAGAAAAGTGGCGCCCACCGTGGGGCCGTTCACTGACTTTCTTAAAATTTAAGGTGAAAACCTTGGACGAATCTTTTTCATGGCGGTGGCCACCACAGAAAAGTGGCGCCCACCGTGGGGCCAATTCCTTTCTTTCTATTTCTCTTGTGTGAAAATTTACACAAATGGCGACTCTGCTGGGGAGTCTCATTTTCTGCCTTAGGGCATCATCCCCGTTTTCTACGGAAAATGGGAACTCTACCAAAGAGAAAGATTGACCTATGCTGGTCCATCTCTTAGGAAGGGAACCACAGATTGGAGCTTCCGCCGGGGAACCCATTTCTGTCAGGAACTTAAGATTCATAGCTTTATAAGTCTAGGATGATTAGGACAAATATATATACTGCTTTTCCTAATTGCTATACGTGTTTACTTTTCTACTACTGGGAATGCGTGTGATGCCGCATATGGTGGATTGAGTATACACTTAAGAAAAGCCAACCTTTTTCATAGTGCGGAAACTATCGAAAATAGTTGTTACGCGATACTACCCTCATTTGAGGCTGGTGATCTATTCTCGGTGAATGGCACTTACTCTAAGATTGCACACAACTCGCTGGCGATCCGCTTGTTGTCTGCCTTCCTGGGAGGAGCTGATGATAATGAGTACAGGTACAAAAATCACCCTAGTATAAACCTTTGGGGATGGGTAGAGCCTTGACTTCATGACAACGACCCTTTGACCCCATGTTTTTTCTATGTTTTTGTGTGCTGCATTCATGCATTCATTTAATAAAACATTAAAACATTCAAAAAACTTCTCTTCTAGTCTCTCTATTTTTCAAATTAAACTAAGACTGTGATTGCAAATATCAGAGAAAAAGATTGCATTAATGGATTTCGGTAGAAGGAGAACTCACCAGTATACCTTCAAGGTTCCAAAACTAGGGGATTTGAGAAAGTTAGCGAGGATGATCGTTAACCCAGAGGCTTTCAGAGCCAAGCACGGTGGTTTGCTACCACTGTTAAGAGTCCATGTGATTAAGGGGATCATGGACGCGCTCATTCAATTCTACGATCCGGTTTATCACTGTTTCACATTCCCGGATTACCAGCTATCACCAACGATTGAGGAGTATTCTCATCTGACTGATTTACATATCACTGATCGAGCTCCATTTTCTGGACTGGAAGAAATTCCAAAGAATCAGACTATTGCAATAGCAATTCATTTGGACGAGTCTGAGGTCCGGACTCACATGACCACTAAGGGTGGCACCCAAGGTTTGCCAGCCCATTTCTTGACAAAGAAAGCTCTGTACTTCGCTAGTATAGGGAACGGGACTGCTTTTGAAAACATCTTTGTCTTGCTCACCTACGGATTATTTTTGTTTCCCAACATCAATAACTTCGTCGATATCAACGCTATTAAGGTTTTTCTCATTGGAAACCCTGTGCCGACTTTGCTCGCAGATGCGTATCATTCTGTACACTTGGGAAATTTGTACAGCAGAGGGGAGATCACATGCTGTGTACCTTTGCTCTACAAATGGTTTATCTCGCACTTGCCCAAGTCTGCTGCTTTTTGGGATTGCAAGAGTGTCTTACGTTGGTCGCAGAAGATCATGTCTCTCACCAATTCTGATATAGATTGGTGTGATAGGATTTATGAGGGAATCAGAATCATTGACCGTTGTGGAAACTTCCCCAGTGTACCCCTCATAGGAACTAAAGGAGGAATCAACTATCATTCGATATTAGTTCTTCGTCAATTTGGATACCCGATGAGACACATCCCACTGGGTGTTCATCTGGAAGGTCTTTTCTTCAAAGAAGGAGAAAGTGACAGAGCACTAAAGATGGAAATAGTGCAAGCTTGGAAACATGTTCATAAGAAAGGACGAGAGTCTCTGGGAAAACCGGACTGTGTCTCGGTGGAGCCTTATCTCCATTGGGTACAAACCAGAGCTCTCAAGCTAAAGATGCCTTATCCTCGTTACTGAATTCTTCCACCGAGGGAAACTGTAATGTACTTCATGAAGGAAACTGAAAGGCTTCAGGTTACTCTCAACAAAGTTCAAAAGGAAAGAAGATCTTGGAAGAACAAGTACCGCACCCTCGACGTAGAGTGTATCCAAATATAGCAACTACTAAAAGAGAAAGATGCTCTGATTGAAATTTTGGAGCAGCATGCTGTAGAGAATCAAGATGACCAAAGGAATTTGCTCACTCCTTTCACTTGGCAAAGGAATGACAACCCGACAACGGCCCAAGCGCCCCGGTCAAAGAAAAGAAAGATACCAGAATCAACACCCGGTTTCTCCTCAGAGAAGACTCGGGACCTATTAGTTTAGGTTTCTGTTTCTGCACTTTGTAATCTACTGTATTTCCATTTCTGTAATCCTTTGGAATTCAATAAAAAGGGGTTTCCCCACTGTTTGATATTTGCAATCTAATTGTCGAAGTTTATTTTAATTAAACCTAAAAACAATTAATATAATCATTGCATTCATCATTCTCACATCGTGTATTCTTCTTCCCTACGAATATCACGTTTGTGTCTCGATTCTAGAGTCAAACTGTCTCATTCGTATAATACTCGGGCCAATCGTCAGAAAAAGATGGATGATCTTGAGGAAGAAAACAGAGAGTTGAAAGAAGAGATCGACGCTCTGAGAGAGGATATGAGAAAGCTTCGTAACGACATGCAAGCCATGGTAGAAGCTCAGCTACAAAGAACTGTGATCTCGGAGATCACCTCAATGCCCATCATAGAAAAGTATGATCCTAGGTATCAGATGCCGAAAGATCGTCCTTGGGGCATGCCTGTTAACTATATCCCAGAAGGATATGTTCCGCCGATCACTGAAGATCAGGGAATCGCAACAGAAGCCGCTGGGCCTGAAGGTTACAAACTTTGGGAAAGCGAAGATGCCAGGGGCATACTGAAGACTCCTGAAGGTTACAAATTTCGGGAAACGTCAAGACTTACTGCCGTAGTCACGGTACCACCCCCTATGGTGCACACTGTCCCGGAAGGACAGATTCCACCAACACCTTCTGGTAAGAAGGAAACTATGTTTGACAGAATGGAGGAATTCCAGGAACAGTTCTTGGAAATGCAGAAAGAGTTGTAAGCCATTCGCGGTCAGGATCTATTTGGAAAGGACGCCGCAGACCTCTGCTTGGTCCCAAATGTGAAAGTCCCGCACAAGTTCCAAGTGCCCGACTTTGAAAAATACAAGGGTAACTCTTGCCCTCAGAGCCATCTGGTGATGTACGCTCGACGGATGTCAGCCCAGACGGAGAATCAGGACCTGTTGATTCACTACTTCCAGGATAGTTTAACCGGTGCCGCACTCAAATGGTACATGGGTTTAAATCATACTACGATCAGTACATTCAGAGATCTTGGTACTGCCTTCGTCCAACAATACAAATACAATTTGGACATGGCACCCGACAGAGATCAACTCAGACCGATGTCGCAAAAGGACAAGGAAACCTTTAAGGAGTATGCTCAAAGGTGGCGTGAAATTGCCTCTCAAATTTGTCCACCTCTTGAGGAAAAAGAGATGACAAAGATCTTCTTAAAGACCTTAAGCTCATTTTACTACGGCCGAATGATCGCCAGTGCACCCAGTGATTTCACCGAAATGGTCGGCATGGGTGTACGTCTTGAGGAAACCGTCCGAGAAGGACGTTTGGTAAAAGACACTGGATCAACGAGCGGTACTAAAAAATACGGTAGTGCTCTCCCTAAGAAAAAAGAGCAAGATATTGGGAATATCTCTCTCGGAAAGCAAAGGCGTCGTTATCAGCCAGTAACAGCTGTTACTTCTGCTATCGGCCCCGCGCCTGTTCCTATGTACCAACCTCAGGTTGCGCAGAGCCAACCTAACCAACAAAGGACACAACAGCCTCTTCAGCAGGCTCGTCCTCCATATAACAACAACCGTACAACACGGCCACCGGGATTTGATCCTATACCTGTAACGTACGCAGAACTGTTTCCGTTACTGCTGGCTAAGGGGTACATTCAGACTAAGTCTCCCCTTTCAGTTCCGGAAAATCCGCCTTTCTGGTTTAAGGTGGATCAAACATTCCCTTATCATCAAGGAGGTTCAGGGCATAACATTGAGACTTGTCTCAATTTCAAATCCGACGTGCAAAAGCTTGTTAGGAGCGGGCTCTTATCTTTCAAAGATACGAATCCTAATGTTCTTACGAACCCGCTGCCTTAACATGAGAAGGTTGCGGTCAATCTGATTGAGAAAGAGACCAACAATGTCTATCAAATTCATGATGTACTCTTATTGGGGACCAATCTGGTCAGGATGCATTGTAGACAGAGTGGATATGGCCATGTGCCACCTCATAATTATCACCAGTGTGATATCTGCTCTAAAGACAACCAAGGATGTTCTGTAGTGCAAGCAGCTCTACAGGGACAAATGGATCTTGGATGGATCCAAGAGCACCGAGTTCGTGGAGTTAAAATTGTTTACACAAATTCTAACGTCATTCAAAACCACGACATCCGTGTGATGAATGTCAACTTGGTGGCGATACACTCAAGGCAAAGCCAGTATCATAATCTGCCGCGGCACGATTACAGTTCCTGTCTGATTTGCTCGGTAAACAAACAGGGATGCTCTTTCATACAAGAGGCCCTCCAGCGTCAGATGGATCTTGGATGGATCCAAGACTACCATGATAGGAACTCCTATCAAATCAACATGGTTCAGATCTTTGACATTCGCGTGATGAATACCAATCTGGTAGAGTTACATGCTGAGCAGGTCCGACTTGGATTCTTAATATCACATGACTATCAAAGTTGTAAAGTGGGTTGCGAAAACGATCGAGGTTGTACCCTTGTCTAGGAGGCACTTCAGCACTTGTTAAATCACTGGTGGATGCCAATCTATATGGACGAAGATACTCAGCAGATTAGTATCAATAACAGGAATCCTACTCGTCGTCAAAGTCAGGATGTCCGATCAATGGAAGGTAGCCTAGTGAGGTTACATTGTATTCAAAGTGGGTGTGGCTAGGTGCCACCACACAACTATGACAGTTGTAGCGTCTGTTCGGAAAGTAACCAAGGGTGTTACCTTGTGAGAGCAGCTCTTCAGGGTCAGATCGATCATGGAGAAATTCATCCATATCCAGGTTCAGGACCCATCATTTGGTCGCCGAACTACCTTGCCGAGCAAGTTGAGGATGTTGTCACGATCTCTGGTCATCACCAGATCAGGGATGTTTTTGCCATCGTCCCTCTACTTGACGAATCTAGAGTTCCCAACCGGGAACGAATCGAGGTTTCTTATGACGGTCAGAAAAATCAGAAGGTTCCCATAGTCCTCTATCTACCGGGACCATTACCGTATGAATCAGCTAAGGTGGTCCCTTACAAATACGGTGCAACAACAATTGAGAATGGAAAGGAAATTCCATTACCCTCCGTCGTGAATATTGCAGACGTCAGTCGTGTAACACGGAGTGGTAGAATCTTCAACCGAGGGGTTGGGGAAGCTAACAAAGAAAAGGAACTTCAGGCAGAAATTCCTGATCCGCCAGTCGGTCAATCTAGTAATCCCGACTTTTCAAAAGACAAAGATGAGATGCTAAAGCTCATCTAAAGGAGTGAATATAACATCGTTGATCAACTGTTACAGACTCCTTCAAAGATCTCAGTATTATCACTGTTACTCAGTTCAGAAGCACACAGAGAGGCTCTACAAAAAGTCTTGGAGCAAGCCTTTGTGGAACAGGATGTAACAATCAGACAATTCGATAGCATTGTCTCTAACATCACTTCCTGCAATAATTTGGGATTTAGTGATGAGGAATTACCTGAAGAGGGTCGCCGTCATAACATGGCGCTCAACATTACAGTTAACTGCCAGGGCGATGCTTTAGCCAATGTACTGGTAGACACAGGGTCAGCCCTGAATGTTATGCCGAAGTCCACTTTGACGCAATTATCATTTAAGGGCCCTCCGATGAGAGTCAGCGAGGTCGTCGTCAAAGCATTCGACGGATCCAGAAAAACAGTTATCGGCGAAGTCGACCTTCCCATAACTATCGGTCCTCACACTTTCCAAATCACTTTCCAGGTCATGGACATCCGGGCAACATACAGTTGTTTATTAGGAAGACCTTGGATACATCAGGCTGGAGCGGTCACTTCGACCCTCCACCAAAAGCTAAAGTTTGTCAAGAACGATCAACTTGTCACGGTTTGTGGGGAACAAGCCTTGCTTGTGAGTAACCTGTCATCATCTGCTTGTGTAGAACCCGAGGAGGTTATTGGAACTCAGTTCCAAGCACTATCGGTGAGCAAGAACGATCAATCCGAAGAAGGAACTTCAATTTCTTCATACAAAGATGCTATCAAAGCGGTCGAGAGTACCGATACGACAGGATGGGGACAGCTTGTCATTCCTATTGACAATAAAACAGAGAAGGGTCTTGGTTTTTCTGCAACCTGTACCCGGACAGCTGCCAACGATGAAAGTCTTCATCCCCTTCAAAACTTCTTCCACAGTGGAGGTTTTCTTCACCCAGTGTCTCAGACAGTTCATGCTATCAATGAGGAAGATCCCTCTGACACAGATGAGGAATGGAAGTCCTACCTTAACAAGGACGGTTATATGTCTCAGGAAGAGGTGCCTATGCCTTTTTGCTTTCCTACAGAAAGTCCGAGATTTATACTAAGATCAGATGTCGAAATGATCTACGGGGATTGTGATCCGGAAGGATGTCGTGCTCCGCCAAATTCATTAGAGGAGGACACTCTGATGAAAGACAACTTTGACCGCAATTACTATGGCCCGATGGATGGCCTGCCAATGTGGCAGCCTTACCCAGGAAACTTGGGGCAAGAAAGTCAGCCGAGTAATGAAACTCAGCTGAGCGTCATTGAACAGAATACCTGTGTCCCCACCATGTCATGGGATCAACACTCAGGTCATTCGGAAACTACTCAACATGAAGATGAATTCGCAACATTTGCAGGACTAGAATTCATCAACTATGCTTTTCCTGAGGTCAACGTCATCGAGAGGGATGACTTCTCCAGTTCCAAAGAAGTTTGGGACACTTTGGGATAACCAAGTGGAAAATACGACTTTATGGTCAAGTACACTTCTCCCGAAAGCTCTCGTATCAGGCTCGAAGACATCCAGCCAACTGGATGGGGAGATGCAACTGAGAGCACAAACGCTATGCAAAATGCAACAGAGGAATCCTCCTACGACAATTCTGCTTGGGAGACAGATTCCAATGATCCTGCTCCACCAGAAATCAGCGTCATTTCTGAAGACAAATCAAGGAAGGTGCCCGACTTTGTGATTCACCGAGGAGTTCGCCGCCAATGGGTTGCCGTCGAGGTTCCGAAGGTCGTTCGTCAGTCAAAGTAATTGCCATCTTTAACCTTTCACCCTGCCCAGGTGAAACGAATGTTTTGATAGGGCTCGTTTTCTGTAAATTTCCCTCTTCGCTTTGCCCAAAGCGACAGAGTTTTGTTTTATAGGGCTGTAGTTTCAAGATTCGACTTGTTCATTAATAAAATAACGTCGTTCTGTAATTTCCGCATTAATTGCTGTTTTCTCTTTTTACTTTTTCAGAAAATGGTAATCCTAAAAAACATTCAATAATAAAAACAAGCAGTAAAATCAAAACACTGCACACACTTGCATTTTCTCTATCTCTTCTAAACACGAATCATCACGTCATGCCGATTGCTTGTTTTATACCCCGTTGAAACATACGATCCAATACCTTCTCCCAACTTTGAGTTCCCGGTATTCGAGGCTGAAGAAGAAAATGACAACAAAATTCCAGAAGAGATCTCCCGACTACTCAGACAAGAGGAAAGGTCCATTGAACCTCACAAAGAGCCGTTGGAAACGGTAAACATGGGTTCAGAAAAAGAGAGAAAAGAAATCAGGATCGGAGCACTGCTCAATCCAACTGTCAAAGAAAGTTTGATAAAGCTTCTCAAAGGACTCCCCGATGTGTTCGCTTGGTCCTATCAGGATATGCCAGGGTTGGATACCTGCATCGTGGAACATCACTTACCGTTGAAATCGGAATGTCCGCCAGTAAAGCAAAGGTTGAGACGCACTTACCCGGACATGGCCATCAAAATCAAAGAGGAGGTACAGAAACAGATCGACGCGGGTTTCCTCGCTACATCTGAATATCCTCAATGGTTAGCCAACATCGTACCCGTTCCCAAAAAGGATGGAAAGGTCAGAATGTGTGTTGATTACAGAGATTTAAACAAGGTAAGTCCAAAGGACGACTTTCCTTTACCACACATTGACATGCTGGTTGACAGCACAGCAAAGGTCAAAGTTTTCTCCTTCATGGATGGATTCTCGGGCTATAACCAGATCAAAATGGCGCCGAAAGACATGGAGAAAACTTCGTTCATTACCCCATGGGGTACCTTTTGTTACAAGGTAATGTCGTTCGGTTTGAAGAATGTCGGGGCAACCTATCAAAGGGCCATGACTACTCTGTTTCATGACATGATACACAAAGAAATCGAGGTATATGTCGATGATTTGATTGCAAAATCAAGAACAGAGGATGAGCACGTTGAACATCTGTCAAAATTGTTCGAACGTCTAAGAAAATTCAAGCTCCGCTTGAATCCCAACAAGTGCACCTTCGGTGTCCGTTCAGGGAAATTACTAGGGTTCATCGTCAGCCAGAAAGGAATTGAAGTTGATCCTAACAAGGTCAAGGCCATTCAAGAAATGCCTTCTCCGAAAACTGAAAAACAAGTCAGAGGATTCCTGGGACGTTTGAACTACATCTCCAGATTCATATTCCTTATGACCGCCACTTGTGCGCCGATTTTCAAATTACTCAAAAAGAACCAGGATTGCGTTTGGTCAGAAGACTGCCAAACTGCCTTCGACAGTATTAAGGAATATTTGTTGAATCCTCCGATTCTATCACCTCCAGTGGAAGGAAGACCACTGATCATTTAACTCACAGTCCTAGAGGACTCAATGGGATGTGTACTTGGCCAACAAGACGAAACTAAAAGGAAAGAGTCTGCCATTTACTATCTAAGCAAGAAATTCACCGACTGCGAAACTCGGTACACAATGCTTGAGAAAACTTGTTGCGCTTTGGCTTGGGCAGCCAAACGTCTTCGCCAGTACATGATTCGTCATACTACTTGGTTGGTCTCCGAAATGGATCCAATCAAGTACGTTTTCGAAAAACCTGCTCTCACGGGAAGGATTGCCCGTTGGCAGATGTTACTGTCAGAATATGACATAGAGTACCATGCTCAGAAAGCCGTTAAAGGAAGTATTTTAGCTGATCATTTGGCTCATTAACCGATTGACGATCAAGAATCAATCGGGTTTGACTTCCCAGACGAAGATGTCATGTATCTAAAGATGAAAGATTGCAATGAACCGCTACCCAGTGAAGGGCCAGAACCAGGTTCCCAGTGGGGACTCATCTTTGACGGAGCAGTTAATCATTATGGAAACGGAATTGGGGCAATCATTGTTACCCCTCAGGGTTCCCACATTCCTTTCACTGCCAGACTTACGTTCAAATGTACGAACAACGAGGCCGAATACGAAGCATATATTATGGGTCTCGAAGGAGCGATTGATTTAAGGATCAAAAACTTGGACGTATATGGAGACTCAGCCCTGGTTATTAACCAGATAAAAGGAGATTGGAATACATACCAATCAGGATTGATTCCTTACAAAGACTATGCAAGAAGGTTGTTACCTTTCTTCAACAGAGTCGACTTTCATCACATCCCTCGTGATGAGAATCACATGGCTGATGCATTAGCCACTCTTTCTTCCATGATTAGTGTAGGTCAATGGAATGACATACCTAAGATCGACATCATGCGCCTTGAATGGCCCGCTTACATCTTCACAATTGAAGTAGTCATAGACGACAGACCTTGGTATCATGATATCAAATGCTTCCTTCAGAAACAAGAGTACCCATCTGGGGCACTCAGAAAAGACAGGAAAACCCTCAGAAGATTGGCTGGAAACTTCTTCCTGAGCGGTGACACTCTTTATAAGAGAAATTTTGACATGGTCTTGCTCCGATGTGTCGACAGACCAGAAGCAGACGTGCTCATGAAAGAAATTCATGAAGGATCCTTTGGCACTCATGCCAATGGACACACAATGGCGAGAAAAATTCTCAGGGCCGGGTATTATTGGTTGACCATGGAATCCGACTGCTACAAGTACATGAGGAGGTGTCACAAATGTCAGATATATTCCAACAAAATTCATGTACCGCCATCACATCTCAAAGTTCTTTCTTCCCCGTGGCCTTTTTCCATATGGGGAATCGACATGATTGGCATGATTGAGCCCAAGGCTTCAAACGAACATCGGTTCATCCTGGTAGCCGTTGACTATTTCACCAAGTGGGTCGAAGCAGCGTCATTCGCCAATGTAACCCGACAAGTGGTGGTCCGATTTATCAAAAATAATATCATCTGCCGTTATAGTGTTCCAAGCGAGATCATTACTGATAATGGATCTAACTTGAACAATAAGATGATGAAAGAGTTGTGTGCTGAGTTCAAGATTGAACACCATAACTCATCTCCCTACCGACCCAAGATGAACGGAGCGGTAAAAGCGGCTAACAAGAACATCAAGAAGATTGTTCAAAAGATGGTTGTAACCTACAAAGATTGGCACGAGATGCTACCCTTTGCTCTCATGGTTATCGCACATCTGTCCGCACTTCAACAGGGGCTACCCCTTTCTCTCTAGTATATGGCATGGAGGCAGTGCTTCCCATAGAAGTAGAGATCCCGTCAATCCGAGTATTGATGGAAGCTAAGCTCACCGAAGCTGAATGGTGTCAAAGTCGACACGACGAACTGAACCTGATCGAAGAGAAACGAATCACGACACTATGCCACGGTCAGTTGTATCAACAAATAATGAAGAGGGCGTTTGACAAAAAGGTCTGACCTCGTGTCTTCAGACAAGGAGACCTCGTGCTCAAGAAGATACAATCGTTTCTCACTGATTCGCGAGGCAAGTGGACTCCGAATTATGATGGCCCCTATGTGGTCATGAAAGCTTTCTCAGGCGGTGCCTTGAGACTTGCAACCATGGACGGAGAGGAATTTGCCTACCCCACGAATGTTGATGTAGTCAAGAAATACTTCGCCTAAACTAAAAAAAAACGTCTCGGTGGATTGAAAACCCGAAAGGGCGGTCCAGACAAAAGTTAGAGACATGAAAAAAAAAGAATCATCCCGATGGATTGGAAATCTCATAGTACAATCCAGGCAAAAGTTAGGGATAATGGCAAGTAACTATGTTCAACAGAGGCAAGTCCCTCAGCAGCAGTAGTTACATCATCTATCGGAGGAAATCTCCAGTCAAAGGTCATCTTCGACAGAAGCTCAGGATGCCCCGAATTCAAAGTTGGTAGAAGGATAGTGGTCGTTATGTTTCAACGTAGCCCTTTTCCCTGTAAATTACCGTTTTCTAACTTTGTGTATACTCTTTGGAATCACGCGTTTGGCTGATCTCCATCGTATCAATAAAATTTAAGCCCTTGTGCTTTTGTTTGTAATTCTTGCTTGTTTTAGCTTTACAGAACGACGTTGTTTAAACTTAATCAGCGATTCTTGAAATAAAACAAAAATGAATTTACTTGTTAAAATTTTTTCTGCTTTTAAATTAAAGATGGCATTTCTTTTGACTGTTGAACATCAGAAGAACATCGATCGCTTCTCCCGAAGTAAACGAACTTCAAAGTGCAGAATCAAAGTACTCCTTCTAAGCCAGTATGCCTGAATGAAGGGATCAACTGTGTCAGAGACCTTGTTTCGTCTGACACACCTCGGCCGAGTTCTCATCTCCTAAGCCCGATCAACATAGCTCCCAACGGGACTATCTCTCCTAAGCAAGGTGGAATTGCTATTTTGAATCAACGGTACTTCTTCGCCCCGCGATGGCCGAGTATCCAATTGTGTTCATCCATTAGTCTGTATGTCGCGTCTGTTTTGTCAGCATATACATACGTACTTCATGCATTTTTTATTTGCATTTACATTTCGTATTGCATCACTATCACTTGAGTCGGTCTTGTCCCCTAGTGATAAACAGTTTTCTCAATCGAGTTTGTCAGTTCTTTCCTCGTCAGGAAGTGTTGCGTCTGCACAATCTCGCCACCAGTGTATCTTTAGATCAGAGTTGGTCATTGACCACTTTGATAACTTGAAACTCTGAAAAGCCAGAGAAAACTCTCAATAAACATCACTCTTCGCCATTAAAGATGATACCCTTGCTTCCCCGGATTAAGGAAAATCCATAGAGAAAGCCTCGTGATCAGAGATTCGGTAGCATGCCAGTTTTTCTCCGAAAAGTCGTTGATGAAAAGGTCATCGACACCTCAAAATTGGACCCCATCATATGGCGTTTCTCTGGGAAGATCCCGAGAAAAGTATGATGTAAGACCCCAAGCGGAAGAAGTCTCTCAAGAGACTCATTTTCCCCAGATAGAGTCAACAAATGGCGTCTCCAACAGAGAAGTTTGTGCAACTCTACAACTTAGACGAATGGGTTCCCCAGCAAGTCTGACATCAAAACTTTTTCCACTCAAATGGCATCTCCCCAGGAAAATTCGGCGAGAAGTTTAAGGAAAACCGCTACACATAGCGTCCATTGTCAATAAAGTTTGTTGACAAAAGAAACTAAGACCAGTTCCTTGGTAGGAAACCAGGATCGGGGGGAAGTTTAAATCAGAAATTAAGACCAGTTCCTCGGTAGGAAACCAGGATCGAGGGGAAGTTTAAAAAAGAAACTAAGACCAGTTCCATGGTAGGAAACCAGGATCGAGGGGAAGTTTGTTTCCACAACTGAGACCAGTTCCTTGGTAGAAAACCAGGATCGGGGGGAAGTTTATATCAAAAACTAAGACCAGTTCCTTGGTAGGAAACCAGGATCGAGGGGAAGTTTATTTCAAAAGAGACTGAGACCAGTTCTTGGTAGAAGACCCGGATCGAGGGGAAGTTTGCCTTTTCTAAGCATCATTGCTTAGCTAAAGAAGATGAATGCGTAAGCTACCATTCATAACCACCATCAAAATTTCGGATATTCCGATATTTAATCCTCTTGCACCCCGAATGCTCGAATCCCTTCGTCATTCACACCTTCGGGTCCAAGAAGATTAAATAGGGGCATCTGTAATACCCCAAATTTTGACCACTTAGATTTCCCATCATTGTGAAAATCATCATCACAATATGGATGTACCTTTATGCTTCATTAGTCTCCCCAAAGATGGGTGAGCATCCACTATAATCAAAATTAGGGTTTCAAGCCCTCTCTGAGTGCTTAGACAAAGGATCAATCAAGAAATGACATGATCTTCAACTTGTCTAATCTCTTAAACATCCATAATGGATCAAAAAGGACTCCCACTTTAAGGTTTAAGCACAAGGCTGCTCCCTTCTAGGTGGATCAAGTCTCAAGATCGACAGTGTCACCAAATTAGGGTTTTGGTCGACCAGGGCCTCCAGATGGAAATTTTCATCTGGGCACAAGGCAATGATCCAAAACATGACCTAATATACTTCATGGAACCTCATGAACCCATGGATCAAGTCAATTTTGCCTCAGGGGATGCATTCATCAAAAATCAGGAATTAGGGTTTCTTGACCTAATTCACCCCTAAGTTGACTTTTGGGACAAACCATGAGCCAAGACCTCAAGAGATGATTTGAGGGTCTCTAATACACAATATTGATCCATTTGTAACAATGGATTGATCCAAGAAGCTTGAGCAACAAGTCTCATTTTCATCTGCACCATAATTAGGGTTTTAAGGGAAAAGTCAACTGTAACTTTGACTTTTGACCAAGATATGCTCCCAAACCCTAATACATGATTTAATATACCCTATGACACCCATGGAACATGTCCAACAAGTTTGATTTAGGTCAAGGACATGATTTCCTGAAGAATTGCACAGTTTGGAATTCATCTGATAAAAAGTCAACTGTGCACAAAAGTCAACTTTGACTTTTTGAGATTTTTCACCAAAATGGATTTTTAACCCTAAAATGATGTTAATGTATGATTTGAATCATCATTCATCAATAAAAATCAAGAAAAGTGAGATAACTTGTAAAAGGGGTAACCATAAAACTTAGAATTTTTTCTAAGTTAAAAATAAAGTGGCAAAGGTACCAACTTTGGAGGACCATAACTCCTAAACCACAAGGCCATTTTTTCTCATCCAAAGATGGATTTGTAGCCCTCATTATCACCTACAAAAACTTAAACTACAAGTCATTCCAATTCATTAAGGATTTTGAGTTATGGAGTGATCAAAGTGGCTGAAAAGTGAAAATGTCACTTTTTCCAACACTTAGTGAAATTTTCACTAAGTTAGATTTTGCCTCACTTTTTGCCAAATGTAGGGGGATTTTTCACTTGGAATCAAAAGAGATCAAAACCAAACTTGTTCAAACAGTTGTTGTATCATGTAAGAGCTTACCAAAATGGCCAAGAACATTGCCAAATTCAACCTACATCATGAGATACAACATTGGCAAGTTGCCTTGCTGAAATCTGTCAAAGCAAGGCAGAATTTGCATTTTGGCTCGATTTGCCAAAATCAGCCAATTTCAATTGCTCCAATCCACTTGGACACCTCAGAGGATTGAATCCAAAGGGGACAATCACTGAGCCAAGCCTCCAAGGTCCAAGGAACAAAGAATAGCATGTTGAACCTAGAATGGCCAAAATAGGGACAAGACTTCAAATTTGGAATGAGGCATTCAATGGAACCATCAAGGTGGCATGGACTGAGCCATTCTCATCTGAAATCAGTCAAGACTTATCCAAGACCAAGGGGACCAAAGCTCTGTACCCTAACCTCTAGTCAATGGCTAGAGGAGACTTTCATTTCCATTGGCCAACATTGAGGAAACCTACTTACCAGCTGCCATGCACTATTCCTTGCAAAACAAACTTGCTCTACTATAAATAGAGCTCAATTGTGTTCAGTTTAAGTACACCAAAGCCATCTAACAGATGCTTTCCTCAAAATCTCTTTCTCTTGGCAAAAATGCCTTTCTTAGCAAGGTAGCTATCGGGTTTTGAGTTTGAGAGCAATTCTGCACAAACCAATCACTCACACACCTCATATACATCACATATGAGCTGATCAAACACTCACATAACATCTGGAACATCAAAATCTCAAAATCACTTGCCATCCACACAAGTTTGAAGTGAAGTTGCAGCTGAGATGCCATAAACTGATCCAGTCCATTTCAATTCAATCCAAGTGTTCAAACACAATCCATAGGGTGTAGGGAAGCTGTCCAGATCATCACAACTTGTCTGTAACACCTCCAACTCAAAATCACATCTGCTCTTGCTGTCACGGCTTGGAGGTAAGCACATACTTGGTAATCTCTCAATCTATGCATATTTCCTCGCACAATAATTTGGCCATATGTTCATAATCATGCATGGAATGTTTTCCCTCAATTCATTGCATTGTTTGAATCGTGTATCAAAAATCCTAGCCTTCATGCAGAAATTAGGGTTCTTGAGGTCTCTTCGTGATTTCTTGTTGTATGTTTAATTTAAATGAAATTAAAGTACATAGACATGATCGTGAGGTTGAGACGAGCATAATGATATGTGGATTGCATGATATGATTACGTATTCATGGAGATTGGATAGAAAACGCAAATCTGAGAAACCATGAACACGCGCGTGTTCTTCAGCTTGTTCTTGGCGCCTTTTTTTCAAATTCAAATATTTGAATTTTGTGATTTTGTTTAATTGATTCAAAAATTAATTTCTCTCTGAGTTTTAATGATTTTGAGTTGATTCTTTTTTTAATAATTCACAAAAATGTTAAAATATTTTATTTTATCAAAAAAATCCCAAAAATATTATTTATTTCATATAATTGATATTTTTGTAAAGAATTAATATTTTGATTGTTTTTGGCATTTTAAATATTTTTTCTACATTGATTTTGCAACTTTTAATGCTTTCTAATTATTTTGTAGGTCAATACTTAATTTTTGAAGCATTAATCCAAGATCACAATTTGTTTTCCATTTGTTAAACAATTTTTGATCATTTTAATTGAATTTTTATTCAATTAAATACATTTTGAAAACAAATTAGGGTTTTGGATTAATTCAACCCTCATAAATCATTTTCAAAACACTTTGGGCCTCTATTAGAGTGTAAGACCCAATCCTTTTTTTTGACCAAATCATCTTTGGGCCTTTTCAAAAAAAACAAACGGCGCGATCGTCGCCTTTTCAAAAATCATCTGGGCCTACCCTCGAGTAGTAAGACCCATTTATTCATCTCAAAACTCTTTGGGCCTCTTGAGAGAGTGTAAGACCCATCCCCCCTTGTACAAAAACTTTTTGGGCCTCACTCATTGTACAAGTCCCTCTGTACAAGTAAACGGCGCGATCGTCGCCCGTTTAAAAATAAAACTCATCTGGGTCTCTCCTTGAGCTATAAGACCCATTCAAAACACTTTGGGCCTCTAATAGAGTGTAAGACCCAATCCCCCTTTTAACCAAAAACATTTTGGGCCTCACTTATTGTATAAGTCCCTCTGCGTTAAAAGGAAACCTCGGCGCGATCGCCATTTTTAAACGAAAAATCATTTGGGCCTGCCCTCGTGTTATAAGCCCCACTCTTTTTCTTTAAACCTTTTTTGGGCCTCTTGAGAGAGTGTAAGACCCATCCCTTTGTACAGAAAACCCTTTTTGGGCCACAGTCACTTGTATAAGACCCTCTGTACAAATTCAACGGTAAAACCCTGGGCCTCTCCTTGAGCTGTAAGCCCCAGATCTTTCTTTTTCAAAGCACTTTCTCCTTTGATTTTGAATATACTATTGTTTTTAATCTTTCTTTGTTGAACAACTAACCAAACAGCATGGAAGCACTACAACCGAGTAAGTGGTTATCGCTTTCATTTACTGCTTTCATATTATAAACTGTATTGTGGGGCTGCTCACTGTAAGTCTCCTTTCATAAACTCATATCTACTGTGTAATAATAGTATAGATATTTCGAGTTTCCCCGACAACTACGTCTAGAACTAGGTGACGCCGTTTCACTTATTCATAGAAATAGACGCCTAGATCCCCAATAGGAGCACCAGATACAGTCTTCTCTTCGGCTGTCCTCCTTAGGAATCGTCAAGAAGCTCTACTCCCCAAGATGATTGTATTCTCCGTGAATGGCATCTTTGAGTTTCTTCCCAATTCTAGAACTTTCCTGACTTGACCTATTCCTTGTGGATAGCTTGCCTTGAATGTCTCGGGGTTTGGGTACCCACTACGGTCATAATCTTGGACCTTAACTAAGGAACCCTCTTTAAAAGCTAAAAGTCGCTGGATAGTAAACCTCGCACGTTTACCAGTGGTTTTTATCTTTAAAAGAGTTATCTCTCCTAATGGAAAGGAGATGATAGACCCACGGGCTTCTTAAAAGCATCGGCCTCCTCTTGGGCATTATTCAAGGACACTACGGCTTCTTAGAAGTATTCACAGCCTCCTCTTAGGCTTCGTATAATGATCACTTCCTCCGGGAATGATAGCCTCCTCTTGGGCTTCGTACAAGGACCCGTCGGCTTCTTAAAAGCTTCCAGCCTCCTCTTGGGCTTCGTACAAATTGTCCCGACGACCTCCTAGAGGTATAGGATTAGAACTTAGTCATCCTCATAGAACAGTCCTTTCATAGAGTCTACTACTGTTCCTCGAAGAATAGTACAAAAGATAAAACTCTAGACACGGACAGTCTAACTTCCTTGAGTCTCAAAGACATTCTCAAGCACCCTTCGTTAAATAGGAAGAAAACCCGCAGACTCGGATAGTCTCAATACCCTTTGGATTTCCCGTTTCCTCAAAGAGAAGGAAATATCCCTGATCCTCAAATTAAATCCCTGTGTACAGTGTTACTCTTATAAGAACTGATTTTCTCTTTTAAATCAGTATATTGGATCTGTCACTCAACTGAAACAGTTATAATAGCCTCCATCTCGGGCTTCGTACGAGATACCAAAATTCTCCCCAGTGGAGTCAAAATAACCTTTTAGCCTCTCTCTCGGGCTTTGTACGAGACACAAAATAGCCTCCTCTTAGGCTTTGTATAACGATATGCCCCACTGGGTCAAAAACTTTTAGCCTCTCTCTCGGGCTTTGTACGAGACACAAAATAGCCTCCTCTTAGGCTTTGTATAATGATTTTCCTATCGGAAATTAGCCTCCTCTTAGGCTTTGTATAAGAAAACCACTGGTTGATCCAATCAACCTTTTAGCATCAAAGCTGTGCCTCGTTCGCAGTACACAAACATCAACAACTCCTTTCCTTTCATCTAATCGATGTAAGCGGCAAGCCTCTAGATCATCTACATCCATGCCACTGTCCCTCTTTTAGCATGAGAAATTCCTAAGGAAAGATGGCATTGCTCTACACTGAGTTAAAGTCTTCTCCTTCAGGTTAAAACCCTTTCTTCGGAAATTATGGCATTGCTCGGATCCGCGTATCCCAGTTAAAGTAATTCTCCTTCCCCCTCTTTAGAGATGACAAATTCTCTCTAAAGTCGAGGTCTTTCAGCTTCACGTCTTGGGCTTTGAACAAGACACAAATAGACCTTTCAGCTTCACATCTTGGGCTTTGAACAAGATACAAATCACCTTTTGCTTCACGTCTTGGGCTTTGAACAAGACACCAAAACACCCATTTCCTCCCATAGAATAGGAGGAACTACGAACGCTCTGATTTCCCTGTTTCGGTAAACGGGAATACGTAGGCATAAGATCGAAAGAAAAGATCTTAGCGAGCGCAATCAACAAAAAACCCAAATCCCATACCTTCGTCAATCAAAAGCAGTATTTCAAAAGCACCAGTCCTAACATCCTAATCCTTGTTCCCCGCCAGAAACCTTCAGCCCAGGTAAAAAAGAAAGAAAACCATATTGGCGAAATACGAATAACCAGTACAAAGGCCCCCCCACATTGATAGCATCCGTAACCTAACAGACCGCTGTTTAAACTCAGTATGCAAGCAGGGTTAATTGGAGACATCTATTTCCCTTCCTTATTCAGCTCACAATAGGATAAAAAATGAATCGACCTGTAGTTTAAAGCTCAAACCACAGAGAGCGACCAGCGCTTAAGAACCGCGTCCAAAATCGCTCGCTACACACATCACTATTGTCTTGACCAATTTCTTGCTAGGAAACTCTCCAGAAATCAGATGCTTCTGCCACACCACACTGAAGCAGTTTCTTAGGTCAACACCCAAGAGAAATAGATCTAAAAGTTTATGCAGTACCCCTCCCATGATTCTGCACAAACCAGATGAAGAGATGTTCCAACATCGTGTCGAACATCAGCAATCTTGAACTTCACCTTCAAGGATAATCAATTAAATACTTGTGAGTAACACAAATAGCAATTGATCTTAAATCCTTGTTCAATAATCTTGTTTCACTATTGAAGCCACACTCCACCAAATCACTTCATGAACACTTATCAAGTATTCAATCTTTTGCAAGTATCTTCTTTGACACACAACTTGTTGAGTTACCAAGGCTACCACCCTTGACTCAAGTAACTAAGATTCTCTCTGAACGAACCCTATTTACCTCAACAATTCTAAAAGCTCCATTCAAATTGGATCCACTCTTAGGATTAAGAGAGATGAATCCTTCCTTGCTGTTTTTGGATGGTGAAAATACATCACCTCCACTTTCTTCAGGTTTGTGTTTCACATAAACACCTTCTAGTCAGAAGAATAACTAGAAGACTCCAGATGCACGACTGAGACGCCTTTATGAGTGGACTTGAAAGAATTCTCAAGTATCTTTGACAACTTAGCTGATCAATAATTTATTAAACTCCTAGAGCAAGAACTTGATAAACCTAAACTGAACTCCTCTCCTCTTCAACTAACTTCAAACTGCACCATGGAACCATGCTTCCAAGTACCAAGTCATTATAACAGACATCTTCCAACAACTCTTTCCATTCCATCGCTCCCGACTTTGGAATAAAAAGATGCAGATATCTTCACATATAGAGGCCGACGATTGAGATCTTCCACCATCTGTCTTCAGTAAAGCCTCCAGAATCCCATAATCCTAGAGCTCTTCCATCATAAACATATGCAGCGGAACCACTAAGGAACAAATTCTGCTTGCCCTAATAAGATGTCAGAACATCTTATAAGACACCTCTATAGAAGAACTAGCCACTTCTTCTGCAGTTGTTGTAGAACCTCCTCAACAGCATGAACAACCACCGGGTTGTTACCTTCGATCCAGAACATCCATCCCATCATTAATACCATTGAGTATGTCTGAGTTGATTGATCTGATCTTCAAAACTCCTCCTTGTTTAAACGCCGGAAAGTATCTCCCAAAGATCTCATCCAGAAACAGACAGGATGCCTGCTCTGATACCAATTGAAATTCTGGCATAGCAGACAGCAGATGTCCTAACACATGTCAAGACATTGTTCTGCATAATTAATTAAACAAAGAAGCATAACTACAGACTGATACATTGAATATCAGAACTGCAGAATCACATATGTTATGACATTTGATCCAACATGTTTATCAATACCAATAACAGAATATGTAAATCTGCAGAATAATAAAAGACACAGCAATTGTTAACCCAGTTCGGTACAATTCACCTACATCTGGGGGATACCAATCCAGGAAGAAGACTCCACTATCTGTAGTAAACTTATAAAGTTAAACTCTCCCGTTTAAAACTTTATCTCATATGAGAATCATTACTCACTTCCTAAATCACAATCTGTGATTTCTAAACCATCCCTGTCAATACATAATTCTGTCAAGCAAACTTGACCAACACGCTAACTCAAATTTGCTTCAAAGCTTTATCCAAGAACAATACACAATCCAATACCTAAAGGCTTATGGATCTGTGTTATACCTATGTCTACCACGGTGCATCAAACGATACAAAGGGATACTTACAAACCTAGAGAGCCAACGACTGTCAAAACCCTAAACCCTTATTTTTACGCAAGAGAACTAGGTCACAAAAGGTATCTATCTCTCTCTCACAAGTCCTAGGTCTAGGTATTCTTTTATAATCTTCTGTTTCCTTGGGCTTCGAATCTTCTGTTTATTTCTTCCTTGATTCATGTTCTGATTGCTCCTTAAATCTTGCAACAGATTTAGAAACATTCAGCAATATCAGCTCAAGATGTCGAGACATTCGTTAAGACTTCATATCTGACCAGTCTTCTTTCATCAGACTTCTTCATGTTTAAACACATCTTTTGACATTCTGTTCTTCCAAAAATTTCTCAAATCAGCAGAGCTTTCAGACAGGTCATAGAAGAATCATCTCATAGGTGCAGAAGTGAGAAGCAGCTTTAAGATATATTGCGAGCCCTCGAGGAGTTTAAGGTTCGAGCATAGGTAAAGAAGCCTAAGTTGGAGGATGCTTTCGGTGAAGATGCTTGGGAATTACGGTGTCGTTACTTGGAGGGGATCATGCACAGACCCAATGTTCTCATTCAGGAGTTGACCCAAAGACCAAAGCATCCTGACACTAAGAAGTTATTCAAGGAGATTCAAGCCTGGTGCAAGGAGCGTGATGGCTGGGGAGGATTGTCTCTGGTGGATATTAATGATATGTCGTGGTGGCCTCTCTTCTTTTTGTATCTGATCACCGCCAGGCTTGTTGGCTGGGATCATTGACTCTTGTATTTAACTATATCTTTTTCTGTATGGGTTGTATGTATTGACTTGTTGTTATTCTCATATTCGGATAATCTATGAGCAGCTTTTATCGGTGTTTCATCCATCTCTGGTGTTTATTATTATTATAAAACTGGAATCAAGGTGTTATACCCCAAATTTTACCCCTTAGATGTCATGACAACCTTGCATTTGCATTAGGGATCAATCATCTATGCATTGTCAACTAACCATCATATTTTGCTAGTTTGTTCTTCTATTGAAAGCTAGGGTTTTGCATAAGGAGAGGGCAAGATCAATAAGCCACGCTCTCATACTTTTCAAAGCTTCCTAAGATAATTCTTGGCTCAATACATCCATCTCAAATGCTCACTAGGTGGTCAAGAAAGGTGTTTGAATTCATTTGGTCAAGAAAGTCAATGAAGGCTCCAAAAGCTCAATATTTGGTCTTGAGGGCTAATCATGAGGTTTTCAAATCATATTCCATTATCTCATATGATTGAATCAAGAGAAATAAAAGAGGAATTATAATGTCTTGATTGGTTCATCAACCAATTGAGCTTGCATACATTCAAGAGACCTCATTCATCAAGAAATCAAGAGTAGTTGGCTCCCACCACAAGTGCAATGAGCCTCAAGTTCATTTGGCCCCATAATCGGGTTTTATCAGGAAAAGTCAACCATGCCTTTGACTTTTGACCAAGGCATGATCCCAAGTCTTGGGACATGATTCCATATGTTCATATACACCCTTGGAAGTCATCTATGATGTTTGGGAAGTTTGAGAAAGTAAGATCATCAAGGATCACACAGTTGAATTCATGAAGAAAATTAGGGTTTCATCTGAAAAGTTAAACCTTTGACTTTTGGTATTTTGGGTCCAAGATGAAGTATTCAAGCCATATTCCATCTAGACATGTTTAAACTTTGAATTAGAGAATGAGAAATCAAGATTTAAGAAGTTTCTTGCAAAAGGGGCAAAGTTGGATAAGTGGAATTTTTCTGTGTGGAAGAAAACCCTAGTTTTTATGTGAACTTTGAAGAGTCATAACTTTCAATCCACACATCTATTTTTTTGTGATCCAAAGCTCAAATTGAAGATCTCATTATGAACTTTAACAGTGTGTTAGAGGGTCATACCTCAAAAGAGGCTTAATTTTTGAGTTATGAAGCTTGGAAGTTTAGGTCAAGTTGATGACTTAGTGAAATTTCACATTTTTCCCTAATTTGCAGCCAACTTCAACCTAATTTTTCATTATAATCCCTTTGGATTCAGAACTTTGAGTGAACATGAACATTGTAGAGCATACTTGGGGCTTTCTAGAAAGTAGACGAACTCCCAAATCCAATGTGTAAGCTGTGAGTTTCGAAGCCACAAAGTTGGAGGTTTGAAACTTGGTTTTTGAGGTTTTCCACTTGATGCACTTGAAGGAAAACCACTTCCATGCTGCAAATCTTTACATTTCAGATAGGATTACTTGTAAATCTTCATTTGTTCAGAAGCATTATCCATCAAGTTTGAGCATTAACCAAGTGATCTTGCTATTTATGGCATAAAGGCTTAACTACCATTTTGGAAAAGCATGGCTTTTTGCATAAAGTGTGATCTTGAGCTACCAACTTGTTTCCTTCTGTCCTCAACCTTGCTTTTGCAAAGAGAAAAGTTTTTAATTTCTAACCACTCTAGAGAAAGTCATCCCTATGCATTGGAACCATGGATTCCCTTGTAAACACCATTTGCATTCCAACTAAACCAAGATCAAACCAAAACCAAATCAGTTACATTTCTGCAATCTGATCCCTCTCACTCTTGTGCCTATAAATAGGACCTCATAACAAATTTCAAAACACACAAAAACTCAGAGAAAACCCTCATCAAACTCATCCAAACTCAGTTCTTGCAATCAAGCAACTTTTGTGCCAAGCAAGAACACCACTTGCATAAACTTTGCCAAAATCAGTTCCAGTCATAAAACCTTCAAGCCAATCACTCTAACACATCACAAAACATGTGTTAGAGCTGCTCAAATCATCACCACCACCAAAAACCTCTCAGAACCAAAAATCAACTCTCAAACCTAAAGAAAGTTGAATTTCTGCATTTTTCAAGACCAGTCCTTGTTCCTTCCACTTCCAATCACTCCAACACTTCAAAAACCTTCCATAAATCATTCTCAAGGTGTTCCAAACCTGCTTCACCAACTGTAACACCATTTACCCCAAGTTCCCTTTTGGCCACTTTGGTAACTTGTGCAAGAAGAAGCCATATACCAGGCCAGACATTTCCCTTGGTTTCCAAGCACTTAGAAAGAATCAAGAAGGTGTATAGAAGCAGTTTAGATCCTTGGTTTCTTGTTGGAGCTTCTATTTTGAAAATTACAAGTTTGAGCTTCAAGAGGTATGTGCTTTCTAATCTGACTTTTAGAAGCATGATGATTTTTGAGGTACACTGAACATGGATAGTTTAAATATGTTGTATATGATGTGTTTGATTCATTAATTATGACTTAGCATGACTGTATTGAACTGTATCTTAGAAAATGCAAGAATGAACATATTTTAGGACCCCCGTCGTGTTTCAAGTTAGAAACACTTTTTGCCAAATCCAATTGGACCATTGGATTCCTTGTGGAAAATCACACAATTTAGGTTTTTATAGCTTCCATTTTCATGGATTATTGAGGGAGTTAGAGGTATTTTTGCAACTGGTCAGATTCTAGGTCTTGACCAGGTTCAGCCATGGCACCATGGCCATTTTGTTTTCAGAAACATGTTCCATATATTATGTTTTAGGATCAGTTTAATGAACGGATGTATTGGCCACCCCAGTGGCGCAACCTTTGCCTTGCCTTGCCTTACCACTCTCATGTCTTGGGTTCGATTCTGATATCAACCCTTTTGTCCATTTTTCAACGCGTGTTTTCTTCTAGCTTTCAGTGAGAGGTTTCTTATTTATTTTAAGCAAGACATATAGTATACAAGCTACACACCAGCGCAGCTGGTGATTTGTTTTAACATTGAGACCAAGGGCGCGGGTTCAAACCCCATTAGGACCCTTTCCCTTATTTTTAGTACTTAGTTTTTTTATTTTCTTTCACAAACTTTAAAAATCCATAACTACCTCGTTTTTAGGGGTTTTTAACCCATTCTTTCATTCTTTTTGCCTATTTTATTTTGACATTAAAAAAATTTCTCAAAAATTATTTATTTTAAGGCTTTTGTTCATGTGTAAAGTGTAGATTTTTTAGGGTTTACTTAGGAGAGGTTTTCACTTCTATGGTTGTACCACTTAGTTTCCCTTACATTTTTAGGACTCATACAAACTTGTTTTAACATGTTTAGACCCTTGAACCATAACTTGAACTTGCACACATATGTAGAGTTTGATTTAGGTACCCTTTTAAGTGTATTTGTTTATGTAAAGCATGTGAACTTTTGTCATCCCCTTTGAGGTCTTAGATAGGTCTTTACCTACAATTAGGACTCTTTCCCCATGTTTATAACATCTTAATGTATACAAACCATCAACTTAGGACACACCATGTACACATGTTCCTAAAACAGTTAAAGCTTCTCCCTTTCTTCAAAGTGGATTTCCAATACAACTTAGGTGATATTTTCCCCTCTTGTAAAGTTTATGTCCAACCATAGCACTATGTTAGGTTATCACCTAGTTGATTACCATGTATAGACTTGTATCATGATCCCTTTGGGTGTTTACCTTGTGAAATTAATGAAAAACTTTTTGTGTTGACTTGCAAACTTTCTTAAGTGCTTACTTTGAATGTCATCACATTCACCATCATTATCCATGTGTTATATTTATGTGTTTTATCAACATCATTCATGTGTGAATATCATTTGTTTTCCAACTTTATTAAGTTATCCCCTTAAGTAAGGATAACTTGTTAGCTCTTCTCCTTAACCCTCTTTGTTCCCCTCCTTCCAAAGGAAAGTCTCTCTATTAACTTTAATGTCATAAATAGCTCATTACCTCTTGGCCTTATTAGAGCCATCCTCTCCCATTGGCCTCATTAGAGCCATTCCTTTCCCTTGACCTCATTAGGATCAATCCTTTGGCCTCATTAGAGCCACTTCTCCTTGATCTAGTTTAGGTTAGGATCCTTACCTCCCCTTGTAAGCATTATCATCATAGTTGCTTACTTCCCTCTCTGGGCTTATTAGATCCATTTACCTTACAACTTAGAATTAGGATAGAGTTCTTCAACTCTATGTGAGTACCATCATCATGTATACTCACATTTCCCTCTTTGGCCTCATTAGAGCCATTTTACCTTGAAACTTAGAGATTAGGATAGAGTTCTTAAACTCTATGTGATTCTCATCATAATGACTATTCACTTCCCTTTTGACTTTGTTCAAAGTCAACCTCTTAGACTTACCCTTTCAACTTAGACTTAGAGAGTTCTTTAACTCTACATGAGTGTCATACTCATCCCCCTTGGAACTTTGACCATAGTCAATGGTTCCTCACCCTCGTTGAGGTGAACTACGAATGCTCTGATTCCATCCTTATTAGGATACGTAGGCACGAGATGCGACGTCTTGGCGAGCATACTTAGTGTATATACCCCTAGGTCTTTACCATTAGGTCTTTACCTTTAGCACCTTGGTCTTTACCATTAGGTCTTTATCTTTACCTTGGCACAGATTCCTTAGCAAGAAAACATAATATAACACAAATACAAACAAGATGTTCATGTAGAGTACTACAGATATCTAGGATGCTAACACCTTCCCTAGGTATAACCAACCCCCGAACCTTAGATCTCTTAGTTGTGTCTTTACATAGCGCAATTAGGGTTTTCTTCAATCTTTACCCTTTCCTTTGGATAAATCAAAGCTCGGTGGTGAATTTCAAAGATTTGTGATTCAAGTTAATTAATAGCTTGATATCCGATTCTCACCGCAACAAAATGGCGACTTCATTGGGGAATCATCCAAGAGGGTTAAGCCCACCTTATTTTGTATTTGTGTTAGTTATATGTTTTGCTTGCTTGTATATTTATATATATTCATATCTGTATATGTTATTTCTGTGCTTTTGTGGTTGGCATTTATTTTGCTAAAACTATTTTAGCAGAAAGATGTTGAATCTTAATGTTCTAAGTGGCTGCTTTCAACATGTCGAATGAAGATGTTTCATGCCAGCTCATAGGACATCGCGCTGTGAATTCAGTTTTAATGCAGATTCTGTTACTATGAATTGTTACTGAATATTCTGTGAATATTTGGTTATCCTATGTGGCATCCAAAGCATTTTTGGATTGTGATTATTTGGTGGTTTTCGGATTTGCTGCTGTTTCTAATTATGGAGACATAATAGGAAACTTTGGATTGAAGACCTATTTTGTTGGAGTTATTTTTGCAGATTTGTGAGCAGTCTATTTGCTGCGTTTTTGAAGCCCAATTCAGTCCAGATTAATTGCTATATATTGACTGATGTAAACCTAGTTTTAGGTGTGGAACTTACTTGTGTTTTTAGGGTTTTCGAGTGTATTTTGTGAGCCTAACTGGTATCATTCTGATAACAGTATAAGGACTGATTTCTTGTGTTGTAAGTTCTATCAAGTTACTCATAAGCTTTTAAGCATTGAGTTTCTTGTGTGTCAATCCTCATAAGCTGTGAAGTATTGAGGATTGTGTGTTTTGAAAGTGTGTCTTTCGTTTTTGTTTCTTGTGTGGAAAGGTACCAATCACGGGTTGTGGTTGTAGAGGGATTTGAGGAGGGCCTCATACCTAGGTGAGTCTTAGGTAGAAGTCATAGGAAGGGTAGTGATTAAGTGAGCAGATTATCCGGTGTTTGTATGATCTGTGAATTGATACTATCGTATATTGATTTCGTCCCTGGCTTGGTAGCCCCCAGAGTAGGTGTGTTAGACCGAACTGGGTAAACATATCGCTGTGTCATTTACTTTCTGCACTGTTATTTTTAATTGTTATCTTGTTCATTGTGTTGGATATCAGTGTCTCAACATCTGTATACGACATCTGATATCTGTGCCAGAATTTCAATTGGCATCAAGAGCTTGCACCCTTATTTGGTTCTGGGTGAGATTCAGGGAAGGTACTTTCTGGTACAATGGACAAGGATGGAGGATTTCTGAACAAACCACCTCTACTTGATGGTTCCAACTATGACTATTGGAAACCAAGGATGATAGCATTCATCAAATCCATGGATGATCAAGCATGGAAAGCTGTTATAAAAGGATGAGAGCCCCCTAAGGTTAAAGATGAAAAAGGTACCCCTACTGATGTGGTGAAGGAAGAGGAAGACTGGGATGATGCAGATTACAAAGGGTCCGTAGGAAATTCCAAAGCCATGAATGCATTGTTCAATGGTGTTAACAAGAATATCTTCAGGCTGATTGAACACTGCACCATTGCTAAAGAGGCATGGCAGGTCTTGAAGGTTGCTCATGAAGGGACTTCAAAGGTGAAGATGTCCAAACTTCAACTTCTCACTTGCAAGTTTGAGAGTTTGAAGATGAAAGAGGATGAGAGCATTCATGATTTTCATATGAACATTATTGAGATAGCTAATGCCTCTAGTGTCCTAAGTGAAAAGATGTCTGACAGCAAACTGGTCAGAAAGATTCTCAGATATCTACCTAAGAGATTTGACATGAAAGTGACTGCTATAGAGGAGGCTCAGGATATAGACAAGATGAAAGTGGATGAACTGGTGGGATCTCTTCAAACATTCGAATTAGGGATCAGTGAAAAGTCTGAAAAGAAAAAGAGCATAGCTTTTGTGTCAAATACTGGTGACTCAGAAGATGAAGGTGACCGGGTCAGAGATGAAGGGGTGTCTAAAGATCTGGTATTACTTGGAAAACAATTTAACAAAGTGTTGAAAAGGATTGACTGGATGGATGGTGTTGGTGTAAGCCCTAGAGGCCAATACTTTTGGTACTTGTATCGAATTATTTATTAATAATAAAAGGCATTTCTTTATTATGTTTGTTTTTCCAAAATGATAAAGTCCCTAGAATAGCTAGTTCGTTTAATGAAACATTAAGTATGACTTAATCATGAGATTCCATTAAACATAAGGACACTATTCTTAAAGCATCCATAGTCGAGCTTTAATGTGAAATGGGATAGCCTTAAAGCATTAAAACTATTATGTAGATAGACTGATGATCACATCTCATGGATCATAGATAAGGAGTTATCAAGTCTTGACATAGGTATGAATATTAGGAGTAATATTTATACTGGATTGACCCACTATGAGAGTACTACATAGAATGTTATGCAAAGTGTCATAAGTTACTCTCATGGTGATAGTGGTGTATACCACCCTTCGACCTGAAACTACTATGTACCCTAGATGTAGAGTCAAGTACTTTATTACTGATCAAACATTGTCCGTAACTGGATGATCATAAAGACAGTTGATGGGTACTTCACAAAGCATGCTGAGGGACATGAGTAGCCTAGATGGAATTTGCCCATCCTGCATAACAGGATAAATGTCTAAGGGCCCAATATTGAACTGGACAAGGATGACACGGTATATGCCTTGTGTTCAATATAGACATAGGGGCAAAAGGGTAATTGTACACACAAGTACTATCACAAAAGGTTTTGTCAGATCACATGACAATTTTGTGACTTGGGTAGCAGTGATGTGTTGCTAGATACCGCTCACTATTTATTATGTTAAATACATTATTTAATATAATTGCCAACGTCGCGAAATCCTACAGGGTCACACACATAAGGACGGTTGGAGAAGAGATAGAGTAAATAAGGAACACCGTAAGGCACGGTGCACTTGAATAGAATACGGAATATGGTAAGGTACCATGTAATATTATAATAGTTATTATTATATTTATAATAGTTATAAAATATAATAATAATAAAATTATATTTATTATAATAATAGTTATTATCATAATATAATAATAATAAAATTATATTTATAGTTATTATAATAATAATACAATTATATTTATTATAATAATAGTTATTATAATAATATAATAATATTGAGTTGGGCTTTTAACTTGTAGCCCACACAAGTAGTTCTATAAATAGAACCCTTGTGCAGAAGCTTAAAGTAGTTTGTTGTTGAAACCCTGGCCGTATTCTATTTTTCCTCTCCCTCACTCAAAACCTTCAATCGTAATCAGCTAGCACTGTGACTGAAGGAAGCTGTTTGTGTGGACTGAGTAGAGGCGTTGTTCATCGTACAACGCTCGTGATCATCCATAGATTTGGAATCAAAGGTTTCATCGCCACAAAAGGTAACCTTTCTATCACAGATCATGATCTTTCGTAAGGATCTCTAAAGGGAAATTTTTGTTTTCCGCTGCGTTTAGATCGCAAATTTCCCTTCAGTGGTATCAGAGCCACTTACGAAACCATGAGTCTGGTAATTGTTTATTTTTTGTTTTAATTGGATTAAAACACGTAAAAATTAAATCAAATCCAGATATTGAATTTTTTTTGGCATCAAATTGTGTACTGTTTGGATGATTGATATTGACTATGCTTCGGAATCCGACAATAGTATGGTGAAGCAGCGATATGTCAATCGTCCATAAGTTACACATATATGATCGATCTAATTCATATGTGATATGATTAACTTTGATGCAAATATGGTATATTGGATATACTATTTTATTTCGTTAGTTCAAATCATGTAATGATTATCATTCGATTGAGCGATCTGTGGTTATCTGCTTCGGAATCCGACTTTAGTATGGTGAAGCGATAGCATACGGATCAATCATACTGAATTATTAATCATGGTGTTTTGATGGTATGAAATTGTTGCATCAAGGTTTATGACGGTACAAGGGTTGCGCCGTCAAAGAGGTTTATGATCAAAAGTCACGCATTCTGTTAGCGTGACAGTTTCCATTTTCGTTAGCGTGACGGTCGTCATGGCAAGTGTGACGGTCGTCATGGAAACTATGACGGTCGTCATAGGCAGTATGACGGCGCAAATGTTGCATCAAGCTTTAGGTCATGCATTCTGAATGTGTGACGGTCGGCATGTGATGTGTGACGGTCGTTATAGGCACAAAACTTGTGACGGTCGTCATTGGAGTTGTGACGGGCGTCATGGACATTGGACGGCGCAAGGGTTGCGTCAATGATGTCTGCAGTAATAATAAAAGTGTTTATTATTATTTTGCCGAAAGTTTAATTTGATTTATTTAATTAACAGGATTTAAATTAATAATAATAAAATTATATTTATTATAATAATAATAAAATTTATTTATTATTTTTCTTGTGGTGATCAGTTATGGCCTTAGTTTTTTTATTTTTCTTTGTCTTGGATTTTATAAATACGACATGCGTGTCGTGCCTCTCTCATATTCTCATCATGTAACTTCTTTTCTCATCTCACTCCCTCGTATGTAAAACGAGTTTCCTTTATGTAATGTATTGTTATGAAGAAAGAGAAGACTACAAAACAAAGAAGGACAGCCTTGGAGATCTTGCTTGGAGAAGTGAAGATTGTTATTAGGTTTAGCTTAAGTTCTCTCATTGGCTTGGGAGAACAATTGCGCTAGGGGCCATAACTGTTTCATTTGTATGTATGTATGTTGATATATATTGTATGCATGTGTGAGGAACGATTTATATGATAAATAAGCCGGTGAGATCAAACTAATTAAAAATCCCTCAAAACAAAATATTAAGTTTTTTGCTTTCCGAGTTTTAGAACTCATCAAGACTAGTATCGAATATTGTAGGTTTCGCCTAACGCAAGGTGCATGTTCTATATTAGTAAGGTGCAATGGGATAATTGTAATATCCAATTTCTAAAATAATGGGTCAAACTTAACTAAACAAAATATAATAAGATTATATGCGTTTAGAAGCAAGAGTTGGGAATAGTCCATATGATGGATTGGAATAAGGAGTTATTCACCCAACTGAAACATTCGAGAATTGTATTGGATACAATTGGAAGGAGTTCCTACCTAAATAGCTAAGTTTTGTGTAATCAGCCTAACGTTGACTTAAAAAAAGTGAAATATGGATCTCGATCCATTAGAAAATCTTCCAACGGGATTTTCCGAATCAAATGATGAGGGTCATTTGGTTTGAGTAAAATAGTGGGAGCATATTTAATTAAAGGCCTAATTGAATATGTTATGATACTTATATTTTTCCATTCCATTTTGTAGATTACCATAACAACAAACACATCTAATAACATTTTACGAACAATCCTGGATAAGGAAAAATTGTCTGGGACAAATTTTCTGGATTGGCACCGAAATCTGAGGATTGTCCTCAAACATGACAAAAAGCTGTATGTCTTAGAGACACCTGTTCCTGATGAGGAACCTCCTAGTTCTACTCTTAAGGCTGAAAGAGATGCTTATAAGAAGCATGCCGATGATGCCAATGAAGCTGCTTGCCTCATGCTGGCTACCATGAATTCTGAATTGCAAAAGCAACATGAAAACATGGCAGCGTTCGATATGATCGAACATCTGAAAATGCTCTATCAAGAGCAGGCAAGGCATGAAAGGTTTGAAGTTTCAAAAGCCCTTTTTCAAGCCAAGCTTTCTGAGGGAACCCCAATAGGTCCCCATGTACTCAAGATGATTGGGTATGTGGAGAATCTTGAAAGATTGGGATTTGCCCTAAAAAAGGAGCTTGCGACTGATTTGATCCTGCAATCGTTGCCGGAAAGCTTCGGTCAATTTGTCCTTAATTTCAACATGAATGACATGGACAAAACTCTTCCTGAATTGCTAAGCATGTTAAGAACTGCTGAGCAAAACCTAAAGACAAAAAGGAAATCCAATCTGATGGTCAGTAATGGAAAGAAACAGAACAAAAGGCCCACCAAGCAGGTTGGTAAATGGAAAGGCAAGGAAGTTGCCAAACCCAAACATACTACCCTTGCTTTGAAGCCTAGTGGAGGTATAGCAAAGGAGGGCACTTGCTTCTAATGCGGTAAGACCGGACATTGGAAGAGAAACTGCCCAAAGTACCTGGAAGATAAGAAGAATGGAGTGGTGACTCTGACTTCAGGTATTTTTATTATAGAAATAAATTTATCTACTTCTGCATCATGGGTATTAGATACTGGATGTGGTTCTCACATTTGTACCAATGTACAGGGACTAAAAAGGAGTAGAGATTTGGCAAAAGGTGAAGTCGACCTACGAGTTGGAAATGGAGCAAAGGTTGCTGCTTTAGCCGTAGGAGCTTATGTTTTGACTTTACCTAGTGGTTTAATAATTCAGTTAGAGAACTGTTATTATGTACCTGCAATTAGTAGGAATATTATTTATGTTTCTTGTTTGGACAAGTTTGGTTTTTCATTTATAATAAAGAACAATTGTTGCTCTATTTATTTGAATGATATATTCTATGCTACTGCACAAATGAACAATGGATTATATGTCCTTGATCTTGAAATGCCAATTTATAACATTAATACTAAAAGGATGAAACCTAATGAGTTAAATCCAAGTTACCTTTGGCATTGTCGCTTAGGCCATATAAATGAGAAACGCATCTCCAAACTCCATAAAGATGGACTATTGGACTCTTTTGATTACGAATCATATGATACATGTAGATCTTGTTTAATTGGAAAGATGACAAAGTCCCCATTCACAGGAAAAGGTGAAAGGGCTAATGATCTTTTGGCCCTCATACACACTGACGTATGTGGACCACTGAACATACCAGCCAGAGGAGGTTTTCAATACTTCATCACATTTACCGATGATTTCAGTAGATATGGTTATGTCTATTTAATGAAACACAAATCTGAATCCTTTGAAAAGTTCAAGGAATTTAAGAATGAAGTACAAAACCAAATAGGTAAGAATATTAAAACTCTTCGATCAGATCGAGGCGGTGAATATTTAAGCCTAGAGTTTGATAACCATCTAAAAGAGTGTGGGATTCTATCCCAACTCACTCCTCCTGGAACACCACAATGGAATGGTGTATCTGAGAGAAGAAATCGAACCTTGTTAGACATGGTCCGATCCATGATGAGTCATGCCGATCTTCCAAACTCCTTTTGGGGACATGCACTACTGACAGCAGCTCACACACTTAACCGTGTTCCATCCAAAAAGGTTGAAAAGACACCATATGAAATATGGAGTGGTAAGAAACCACATATGTCTTACATGAAGATTTGGGGTTGTGAAGTTTATGTAAAACGACAAATTTCAAACTTGAGCCCAAATCTGACAAATGCTTATTTGTGGGGTATCCTAAAGAAACAAGAGGGTATTACTTCTACAATCCTTCTGAGGGCAAAGTGTTTGTCGCTCGAACTGGAGTTTTCTTGGAAAGGGACTTTATTTCTAAAGGAATCAGTGGGAGGAAAGTAGAGCTTGAAGAAATTCAAGAATCACAAAGCATTGATACACCTAAGGAGGAATTAGAGCAGGAACCACAAGTAGTTGTGGAAGAGCAACCTGCTCAAGTAGAACAAGACCAGCGTAGGTCGAGCAGGATACGTCACCAACCAGAGAGATATGGATATCTCATAAATGATCAAGGTGAAGTATTACTCATGGATCAAGATGAGCCTGTAACCTATCAAGAGGCCATAACTGGTACTGAGTCTGAGAAGTGGCTAGAAGCCATGAAATCTGAAATGGATTCCATGTACACAAACTAGGTTTGGACCTTGGTAGAGCCTCATGTAGGAATTAATCCTATAGGATGCAAGTGGGTCTTCAAAAAGAAGACTGACATGGATGGTAATGTACATACCTATAAGGCAAGACTGGTTGCTAAAGGTTATAAACAAATTCATGGTGTAGACTATGATGAAACCTTTTCACCAGTTGCAATGCTTAAATCTGTTCGGATTTTACTTGCTATCGCTGCATATCATGATTATGAAATATGGCAGATGGATGTCAAGACTGCTTTCCTTAATGGGAATCTTCTTGAGGATGTGTACATGACACAACCTGAAGGATTTGACATACCCAAAGAAGCCCAAAAGATATGCAAGTTACAGCGATCAATCTACGGATTAAAGCAAGCTTCTAGAAGCTAAAATCTTCGTTTTGATGAAACTGTAAAACAATATGGATTCATAAAGAATGAAGATGAGCCTTGTGTCTACAAGAAGGTTAGTGGGAGCATAATCGTTTTCCTGGTATTATATGTAGATGACATATTACTCATTGGAAACGATATCCCTACCTTGCAAAAAGTAAAAGCTTGGTTAGGGAAATGCTTTTCTATGAAGGACCTTGGTGAAGCAGCTTATATATTAGGAATCAGGATCTATAGAGATAGATCACAAAAACTGCTTGGTCTAAGTCAGAGTACATACATAGACAAAGTGTTGAGACACTTTAATATGCATGATTCCAAGAAAGGATTCATACCTATGCAACATGGCCTATGTCTATCAAAAACATAATCCCCTTCAACAAAGGAAGAAAGGGATCGCATGAATAAGATTCCATATGCATCTGCAATAGGATCTATCATGTATGCCATGTTATGTACTCGACCAGATGTCTCGTATGCTTTAAGTGCAACGAGTAGGTACTAATCTGATCCTGGTGATGCTCACTGGGTAGCAGTCAAGAATATCCTTAAGTACTTGAGAAGGACTAAGGACTCATTCTTGATATATGGAGGTCAGGAAGAGCTCGCGGTAATTGGTTACACCGATGCTAGCTTCCAGACAGATAAGGATGACTTTAGATCGCAATCTGGTTATGTGTTCTGCCTAAATGGTGGCGCTGTGAGCTGGAAAAGTTCAAAGCAAGAAACAGTTGTTGATTCTACAACCGAGGCCGAGTATATTGCTGCCTCAAATACAGCGAAGGAAGCTGTTTGGATCAAGAAGTTCATTAGTGAACTTGGCATAATCCCTAGCATTGTGGACCCCATTGATCTCTATTGTGATAACAATGGTGCTATCGCACAAGCTAAGGAGCCTAGATCTCACCAACGATCCAAACACATACTTAGGCGTTATCATCTCATTCGAGAGATAGTAGATCGTGGAGATGTGAAGATATGCAGAGTACCTACACTTGACAATATTGCTTACCCACTAACAAAACCTCTTGCGCAGCTGAAGCATGATGGTCATACTAGATCTATGGGTATTAGGGGTATGCTTGATTGGCTCTAGTGCTAGTGGGAGATTGTTGGTGTAAGCCCTAGAGGCCAATACTTTTGGTACTTGTATCGAATTATTTATTAATAATAAAAGGAATTTCTTTATTATGTTTGTTTCTCCAAAATGATAAAGTCCCTAGAATAGCTAGTTCGTTTAATGAAACATTAAGTATGACTTAATCATGAGATTCCATTAAACATAAGGACATTATTCTTAAAGCATCCATAGTCGAGCTTTAATGTGAAATGGGATAGCCTTAAAGCATTAAGACTATTATGTAGATAGACTGATGATCACATCTCATGGATCATAGATAACGAGTTATCAAGTCTTGACATAGGTATGAATATTAGGAGTAATATTTATACTGGATTGACCCACTATGAGAGTACTACATAGAATGTTATGCAAAGTGTCATAAGTTACTCTCATGGTGATAGTGGTGTATACCACCCTTCGACCTGAAACTACTATGTACCCTAGATGTAGAGTCAAGTACTTTATTACTGATCAAACATTGTCCGTAACTGGATGATCATAAAGACAGTTGATGGGTACTTCACAAAGCATGCTGAGGGACATGAGTAGCCTAGATGGAATTTGCCCATCCTGTATAACAGGATAAATGTCTAAGGGCCCAATATTGAACTGGACAAGGATGACACGGTATATGCCTTGTGTTCAATATAGACATAGGGGCAAAAGGGTAATTGTACACACAAGTACTATCACAAAAGGTTTTGTCAGATCACATGACAATTTTGTGACTTGGGTAGCAGTGATGTGTTGCTAGATACCGCTCACTGTTTATTATGTTAAATACATGATTTAATATAATTGCCAACGTCGCGAAATCCTACAGGGTCACACACATAAGGACAGTTGGAGAAGAGATAGAGTAAATAAGGAACACTGTAAGGTACGGTGCACATGAATAGAATACGGAATATGGTAAGGTACCATGTAATATAATAATAGTTATTATTATATTTATAATCGTTATAAAATACAATAATAATAAAATTATATTTATTATAATAATAGTTATTATAATAATATAATAATAATAAAATTATATTTATAGTTATTATAATAATAATACAATTATATTTATTATAATAATAGTTATTATAATAATATTGAGTTGGGCTTTTAGCTTGTAGCCCATACAAGTAGTTCTATAAATAGAACCCTTGTGCAGAAGCTCAAAGTAGTTTGTTGTTGAAACCCTGGCCGTATTCTATTTTTCCTCTCCCTCACTCAAAACCTTCAATCGTAATCAGCTAGCACTGTGACTGAAGGAAGTTGTTCGTGTGGACTGAGTAGAGGTGCTGTTCATCGTACAACGCTCGTGATCATCCATAGATTTGGAATCAAAGGTTTCATCGCCACAAAAGGTAACCTTTCTATCACAGATCATGATCTTTCGTAAGGATCTCTAAAGGGAAATTTTTGTTTTCCGCTGCGTTTAGATCGCAAATTTCCCTTCAGATGGAGGCAGAAGATCCAGAGCTGAAGAAGACTCCAATCAAGGGAAGAGAGTTCAGTGCTTTGAATGTGAGGGATATGGGCACATAAAGACTGAGTGTCCCACGTATCTCAAAAGGCAGAAGAAGGGCCTATCAGTGTCTTGGTCAGAAGGAGAGTCTGAGAGTGATGTTGAAGAAGAATCAGCAAAATTGGTGACAGCTTTGACTGGAATCTGTAAGGCTGATGGAAAAACTACTTGTGAATCTGACTCTGATAAAGAATTTTATGTTGGAGAACTCACTAAGGAAGAAGTATTCACAGGGTTTTCAGAATTGTGTATCAAGAATGAAGAAAGGTGCCAGATAATATTGGAACAGAAGATTCAGATAGCTCAACTAGAAGCTGAGAAGGAAGAACATCTATCTACCATTGCTGATCTGAAGGAGGAGGTTGAATGGCAAAAGTCAAAACTTGACAATATGACCAAATCTATAAGAATGCTGAACAATGGTACCACGCAGCTGGATGAGATCCTTCAGAATGGGAAAGAAGCTGGAAATGTGCAAGGCCTTGGTTTTAACAATCAAGCAGAGACTTCCAAGAAGCCTGTATTGAAGTTTGTTCCTCAGAAAATAAAGCAAGAAGTGGGGATGTCAAATCACATATTTCAACATTAGATGAAGCATTAGAAAAGAGTTTGTAGATCAAAGTATAAACCATGGAGATGCCATTACTGTGGAAAGATTGGTCACTTAAAGTCCTTTTGCTACAAGCTGCACGGCTATCCCAAAACTACTCAGCAACAAAATAAAGGACAGAGTTGGGGTAAAGTGAAGAGAAGATGGATTCCTAGACAAATGATGGCTGGTCTCATAGCACATACCTCTCTTAGAGCATCTGCAAGAGAAGATTGGTACTTTGACAGTGGCTATTCAAGACATATGACTGGTGTGAAGAAGTTTTTGTCAGATATCAGGCCTCACTCCACCAATTATGTCACCTTTGGGGATGGATCCAAGGGGGAAATAAAAGGGGTTGGAAAGCTGGACTACACATGACAACCAAATATGGATCGTGTTCTATTTGTCAAAGGGCTGACCGCAAATTTAATCAGCATAAGCCAACTGTGTGATGTAAGCCTCAAAGTAAATTTCACCAAATCTGAATGTCTAGTAACCAATGAGAAAGATGAAGTTGTTATGAAGGGAACCAGGTCTAAGGATAACTGCTATCTGTGGAATCCTCAAGAACCTGAAAGTCTGTCTACTTGTTTGATGTCAAAGGAAGATGAAATCAATCTGTGGCATCAGAAATTGGGTCACTTACACCTGAAAGGGATGAAGAAAGTTATGTCAAGTGAAGCTGTTAGAGGTATTCCCAAGCTAAAGATTGGTGAGGATAAAATATGTGGTGAATGTCAAGTTGGGAAACAAACAAGGGTGTCACACAAGAGGCTTCAACATCTTACCACAACTTCTAGAGTTCTGGAACTTCTTCACATGGACTTAATGGGACCTATGCAGGTTAAAAGTCTTGGTGGGAAGAAGTATGCCTATGTTGTAGTAGATGATTACTCCAGGTTCACTTGGATAAGTTTCATCAGAGAAAAGTCTGAAGTATTTGCAGCCTTCAAAGAGTTGTGTCAAAGGATTCAACGGGAAAAGGATTGTGGTGTTGTTCAAATCAGAAGTGACCATGGGAAAGAGTTCGAAAATAGCAGGTTTGAAGAGTTCTGCTTATCTGAGGGAATCACTCATGAATTCTCATCACCAATCACTCCTCAGCAGAATGGTGTGGTGGAACGCAAGAACAGGACTATACAAGAGTGTGCAAAAGTCATGATTCATACCAAAAAACTTCCATATCATTTTTGGGCTGAAGCCATGAACACTTCTTGCTATATACACAATAGGGTGACTATCAGATCAGGTACTTCTGTCACTCTTTATGAGCTATGGAAAGGTAGAAAGCCAAATGTGAAGTATTTCCATGTGTTTGGTAGTAAGTGTTATATCTTAGCGGATCGTGAGCAAAGGCAAAAGATGGATCCTAAGAGTGAGGAAGGAATATTTTTGGGATACTCTACAAACAGTAACGCATATAGGGTATTTAATTCCAGAACTCAGGTGATGATGGAATCCATAAATGTGGTGGTTGATGACTCTGGCAAAGATGAAGATGTCCCAGATGATGTTGGAGGATGTCTGCCCATGAACAATGAAATCTCTCAAGACATTGAGTCTGTAGAAGATAGTGCTCAAGAAACCAACACGATACCTGAGAATGAAGAGGTAGAGGATGCTAACAGGGGACCCTCTATAAGAATTCAGAAGGATCACCCTAAGGAATTAATTATTGGTGATCTGAATAAAGGTGTAAGAACTAGAACGAGGGAGACTGTGTCAAATGCATGCTTTGTTTCAAAGATTGAACCAAAGAATGTCAAAGAAGTTTTGACAGATGAGTTCTAGATAAGTGCTATGCAAGATGAACTTTTTCAGTTCAAGAGGAATGAAGTCTGGGAACTGGTACCACAACCAGCAGGAACAAATGTGATTGGAACAAAATGGGTTTATAAGAATAAGTCTGATGAGGAAGGAGTTGTTACCAGGAACAAAGCCAGATTAGTTGCTCAAGGATACACACAGATTGAAGGAGTAGACTTCGATGAAACATTTACGCCTGTGGCTCGATTGGAATCCATCAGATTGTTGCTAGGATTGGCATGTTTGTTAAAATTCAGATTGTTTCATATAGATGTCAAGAGTGCCTTTCTGAATGGCTATCTTAATGAGGAGGTCTATGTTGAGCAGCCTAAAGGGTTTGTGAATCCAAACTTTCCTGATCATGTTTACAAGCTGAAGAAGGCTTTGTATGGGCTGAAACAAGCTCCCCGAGCTTGGTATGAAAGACTGACTGAGTTCTTAGTTAACAATGGGTACAGGAAGGGTGGTATTGATAAAACTCTTTTTGTCAAGGAGAAGGATGGGAAACTAATGATTGCTCAGATTTATGTAGATGATATTGTGTTTGGCGGGATGTCGGATGAAATGGTCCAACATTTTGTCACTCAAATGCAGTCTGAATTTGAGATGAGCTTGGTGGGTGAATTGACCTACTTTCTTGGATTACAAGTCAAGCAGATGAAAGACTCCATTTTTATTTGTCAGAGCAAATACGCAAGGAACATTGTGAAGAAGTTTGGACTGGATAATGCCAAGCATAAGAGGACTCCTGCTCCTACTCACTTGAAGTTATCCAAAGATGAAAAGGGACTGAATGTTGAACAAAGTCTGTATAGAAGTATGATTGGCAGTCTGCTGTATCTTACAGCAAGTAGGCCAGACATAACTTTTGCTGTTGGTGTGTGTGCAAGATATCAAGAAGAACCCAAGGTCAGTCACATCAATCAAGTGAAGAGAATTCTAAAGTATGTGAGTGGTACATGTGATTATGGGTTGCTTTACTCCCATGACTCAAGTCCCATTTTATTAGGTTATTGTGATGCTGATTGGGCTGGAAGTGCTGACGATAAGAAGAGTACCTCTGGAGGATGTTTCTTTTTGGGAAATAATCTTATTTCATGGTTTAGCAAGAAGCAGAATTCAGTATCCATTTCTACTGCTGAAGCTGAGTACATAGCAACTGGTAGTAGTTGTGCTCAACTGGTATGGATGAAGCAGATGTTATCTGAGTATAATGTCACACAAGATGTCATGACACTATTTTGTGACAACCTGAGTGCTATTAATATTTCCAAAAATCCCATTCAACACAGCAGGACTAAGCACATTGATATCAGGCATCACTTCATCAGAGAACTTGTGGAAGACAAAGTCATAACTCTTGAGCATGTGAACACAGAAAATCAGCTTGCTGACATATTTACCAAGGCTCTGGATGCAGTTCAGTTTGAAAACCTGGGGAGCAGACTTGGGGTGTGCATTCATGAAGAACTATAGCAATCAATGTTCCTTCTGGCTTCCAGATTGAAAAGACTAAAGGAGGTTCTGGTAGTACAGTGTGTGAAAGAAGGGAAAATGCTGAAGTTTGTGCATGACATTTGGGCATGTGATGTGGTGTGCATTTACTCGCTGATGCAGTTTACTCTGGTTTATTTTTATCTTAGCTTGTTCTACTTGCCTTTGTCATATTTATGGCTAAAAAGGGGGAGTAGTATGTTGTGTGGGGAGTGCTTGTGCTTGTGTTGCTGCAGTAGTTGAGGGGGAGAATGTGGAATGTTGGAATGTTGCTGCTGTTGAGGAGGAGTTTTTTTTCTATGCTGTTATAGAATGTGGAATGTTGGAATGTTGCTGCTGTTGAGGGGGAGTTTTTTTTATGCTGCTATGATGAGTTGTTTGCTGTACTGAGTGTTGTATGCAGCTGAAGGGGAGTGCTGCTATGCTGGATGTTTTTTGCTGTATGTTGTTGATGTTTACGCTGTTGTCTGATATATGGATAATTTTTGCTTGTGCTTCTTTACAAGTTTGGTTGTGTGTGTGTAGTTTTAGCCAAAATAAGCCAAAGGGGGAGACTGTTATTTCTGTGCTTTTGTGGTTGGCATTTATTTTGCTAAAACTATTTTAGCAGAAAGTTGTTGAATCTTAATGTTCTAAGTGGCTGCTTTCAACATGTCGAATGAAGATGTTTCATGCCAGCTCATAGGACATCGCGCTGTGAATTCAGTTTTAATGCAGATTCTGTTACTATGAATTGTTACTGAATATTCTGTGAATATTTGGTTATCCTATGTGGCATCCAAAGCATTTTTGGATTGTGATTATTTGGTGGTTTTCGGATTTGCTGCTGTTTCTAATTATGGAGACATAATAGGAAACTTTGGATTGAAGACCTATTTTGTTGGAGTTATTTTTGCAGATTTGTGAGCAGTCTATTTGCTGCGTTTTTGAAGCCCAATTCAGTCCAGATTAATTGCTATATATTGACTGATGTAAACCTAGTTTTAGGTGTGGAACTTACTTGTGTTTTTAGGGTTTTCGAGTGTATTTTGTGAGCCTAACCGGTATCATTCTGATAACAGTATAAGGACTGATTTCTTGTGTTGTAAGTTCTGTCAAGTTACTCATAAGGTTTTAAACATTGAGTTTCTTGTGTGTCAATCCTCATAAGCTGTGAAGTATTGAGGATTGTGTGTTTTGAAAGTGTGTCTTTCGTTTTTGTTTCTTGTGTAGAAAGGTACCAATCACGGGTTGTGGTTGTAGAGGGATTTGAGGAGGGCCTCGTACCTAGGTGAGTCTTAGGTAGAAGTCATAGGAAGGGTAGTGATTAAGTGAGCAGATTATCCGGTGTTTGTATGATCTGTGAATTGATACTATCGTATATTGATTTCGTCCCTGGCTTGGTAGCCCCCAGAGTAGGTGTGTTAGACCGAACTGGGTAAACATATCGCTGTGTCATTTACTTTCTGCACTATTATTTTTAATTGTTATCTTGTTCATTATGTTGGATATTAGTGTCTCAACATCTGTATACGACATCTGATATCTGTGCCAGAATTTCAGTATATATATCTGTTTCTGCTTGGGTTGTTACCTTGAGTGGTGAGATGAGTCATAACCCAGACTTGAGAGCACACATATGATAGGATTGTGGTGTAATCAATAGTCAGCTGTTGGGAGTAGTCCTAACATGTTTGGCATATGATGACCACGCTCAGTGGAAGCCCCTTTGGGATTATTGATGTCTGATGCGAGTAGTTATATTGATGTCACTCTTTCCATCCTAGGAGTCCCTGATACTAAGGACCTTTAGTTACCCTTTACCCCACTTGGCCTTTTTAGGACGTAGTGCAATGATTATCCAGGTGTAGACCTGTGATGGTTGTTATGCGATACTACACTCAGACGAGTTTATCTTGAGAATATTATTAACCCGCGCGAGTAGTCGTGTAGGCCGATAATATCCGAAACATTTATCGATGACTTTGGGAACTTTTAGAACCCTGTTCTGTAGACGATAAACCCATATTACACACCTCTTGGGATGGTTAGACCATGGCTCCATGCATATGACCTCTAAACCTAGGCCCTTTGTGTTTTGTTGCATGTATATGTGTTTGAGTATTTATCTGTGTTTGTGTATTTTGTGTATTGCATACATTCATCTATGCATCCCTTGTTAGTTTTAAGGAACTCAGTCGTCTTTTCCTTTGCAAATCATAAGTATCGTGGATCTTAAGAAAAGAAACACAAAAAAGTACAATTTCAAGAAGCCCAACTTGGTAGAGTTGAAAAAGCTGGCAGCTTTGGTGTCTTGCCCTGAAGACTTCAGAAAACGCTATGGAAGGTTGATTGGTATCCTTAGGACTAAAATGGAGGTTGGAGTTCTTGACACGTTGGTGCAGTTTTATGACCCTCTTTACTATTGCTTCACCTTTCCCGACTACCAACTCGTTCCAACTTTGGAAGAGTATTCTTATTGTTTTGATCTACCGATATTGGAACAAGAGCCTTTCAGTGGTTTAGAGAAGATTCCTTCACCAAAAGACATTGCCGATGCTATTCACTTGGAGATATCTGAAGTCAAGGCTAACCTTACCACCAAGAGTGGGATCAAGGGCCTACCCTCTAAGTTCTTGATGGATAAAGCTTTCTACTTAGCTATGGAGAACAACATGGATGCCTTTGAAGCAATCTTCGCATTACTCGTCTATGGTTTGGTCTTGTTTGCTAATGTTGAAGAGTTTATTGATGTCAATGCCATTCGGATATTCCTAAGTGGAAACCCTGTACCCACATTGCTTGGTGATACTTATCACTCCATTCATCACAGAACTCTCAAGGGATCCGGTACCATCTTGTGTTGCGCACCTTTGCTTTACAAGTGGTTTGTTACACATTTGCCTCGGACAGCACGCTCTAAAGATAATCCAAACAAGCTTCGTTGGTCTCAGAGAATCATATCTCACTCACACTGATGTGTTTTGGTACGACTCAGCCTTTGACAAAGGGGTCATCATTGATAGTTGTCGCCAATTCCCTAATGTGCCACTTCTTGGCATCAGAGGTGGGATTAGTTACAACCCTATTCTCGCTAGGCGCCAGTTTGGATACCCTATGGAAGACAAGCCTAGGAACATCCTTTTGTCCAGTTTCTTCTATCTTAATGAGGAAGCCAGTGCAGAAACTAAGGATAGAGTTTTGCATGCTTGGGGGACGATCCATAAGAGGACTAAGAACGACTTGGGAAAGAGAAATTCTGTAGCCTTGGAGCCATTCATTCAATGGGTTCGATCCCGAGCTCGTGATCTAAAGATGCCATACCTTCCTGAGAAACCCCATAGCCTGTCGTCGCATCATCTTCTACCATTCCTATTGAGCGCATGGAAGAGTATCAGGAAACTTTGGCAAGGATGAGACTTGAACAAGACACTTGGGAAGGGAAGTACCATGCCATCTATGCTGAACAGATGGAGATAAAGAAACAGTTGAAAGAGAAGGATGATTTAATTGAATTGCTCGAGAGACGTGTAGTAGAGAGGCATGTAGCACAAGAGAATTTATTTTTCTCTAGCGTACAACCAACTTCCAGTACTCACGAGTATTCAAGTATTCCTCCGACATCTGGTGCTTGGAAAGGAATTATTGACAAGCTGATTCTGGAGAACGGCAAGCTGAAGAGGCAGAAGAGGATGCGTGGAGTGGAACCTTATAGATAGGACTACTTGAAACTTTTTAGGCCTAGCTGTTTCTCCCTCTTTGTATTTTGAGCTTCTTGAATTGTACTTTGAAGTTGTAACTTTTCTCACTATTAATGAATTGAAGCTTCTTTTGAAAATATCTCTGATGTGTTCCTTAAAACCAACTGCATTCGCATTTACATCTTGCATTTTTTTGCTAACCCTATCAAGGAACTGAAATTTTGTTTTGCAGACATTGTAAGATGGATTTTGGAAAGAGAGGTACTTGACCGCACACCTTTATGGTTCCTAATGTTGAGCAACTAAAGGAACTAGGAGAACTAATTGAAGACCCGTTGGCTTTATCAGAGAGATATGGAAGGATTCTCCCGCTGTTGAAGCTTCAAAGGGTTGAGGGACTGTTAGAGACATTGGTTCAGCTCTACCATCTCATTTATCATTGCTTAGTTTTTCCTGACTATCAATTGATGCCGACCTTGGAAGAATACTCTGCTTTGATGAGTCTCCCTGTCAACGATTTCCCTCCATTCTCCGGATTAGAAGATGAACTCAGTGAAAAAGATATTGCAAGAGTAATGAGCCTAAGGTTGTCTGACGTTCGAGCCCACATGACTATTAAGGGAGGACTTTCTGGTTTGCCTGCTCAGTTCTTGTTTGAGAAAGCTCGGCATTTCGCTGATAGGAAGAACACTGCGCTCTTTGAGTCCATCTTCACATTGTTGGCTTATGGACTGTTCCTATTTCCCAACATCGAAGATTTTGTCGACGTCAACGCCATCCAGATTTTTATGCTCAAGAATCTGGTTCCCACTCTGTTGGTTGATACCTATCATGCCATTCACTCGAAGAATCTGCGAGAAGAATGACATATCGTTTGCTGTGTTGCTCTCCTTTATAGGTGGTTTATTTCGCACCTACCAAGGACCGCAACCTTCTGGGATGTGAAAGACAGTTCAATTTGGTCCAAGAGACTCATGGAGCTTACCCATTCAAATATTGAGTGGTACGATCCGATATATGGGGGGATCCTTATGATTCACAGTTGTAGGGACTTCCCCAATGTACCTCTTATTGGCAAAAGGGATGCATCAGTATAACCCCGTTCTCGCTCGCCGACAACTTGGTCACCCAATGTAGGAAAAACCTGATCCTATCAATCTAACGAGACTTTTTCTTGAAGAAGGAGAAAACCCTGAGCTTATAACCAAAATTGTGCGTGCTTGGCGCCGCATAAACAAAAAAAATGGACTGCATTAGGAAATCCTGATTGTACTGTCACAGAAGCTTGCCTAGAATGGGCCTATGAAAAAGCCATCATGATGAGGATGCCCTATCCGCGTCACAAGCCTCCTGTAGTTCATATAAGTGAAGAGTTGAAGATGAAAAGGGCATTGGAGGAGCTGACCCTTGACAAAGCGAGGATGCAAGAGCAAATTGACAAACTCGTGAAGGAGCTCCGTGGAGAGGAAGGACCTTCATCAAGTGGATTAGATTCTTAGTTCCTTTCATGTTGTATTTTGTTTGCTTATGTAATGGACTTTGGAGGTGTAGCGCTTATTTTGTAAAACTTGCAAGTTGACTAATGAAATGAGTTGTTTTAAGACGTATCCTCGATATCTACAATATTTGCAAAATTTAATTTTGAGTTCCTTGATTGCTTTGTTTACATTTGCATTTGCATCATTCATTCATGCCATAACATGTGCATTCTTTCTTGTCGTGTCTCATCCCGTCGTCTTGTCTTCAGAAACCATCACACTGAATCTCCGATGCAGATACAACACTAGAGCCCAAGCTCGCCAAAGGATGTTTGAGCAGAACATTGAATTGGATATGGTCAACAATGAATTGGATGATTTACGAGGAAGCGTTGGGCAAATCATGGAAGTCCTACAAGTTATCAAAACAAAGATGGATACTCAGACCACCGTGGTCTCCGAGATTGTCACTCCAACTGTGGAACCTTCTACAAATGTCAACACTGCTGTTGTGCCACCGTTTGGTTTATCTTATGGTTTTATACCTCCCCCAATTACTGCAACTACTCAACAGGATATTCCTGTGGGGCATGAAAACCCTCAAGTTGTCCTAACCTTTGCTCCACCAACTGTGCAAACTCAAGTGCACCCCATTTTCCATAATCCACCACCGGTTTATGACTTCCCCAAAGTGTATGAAGAAGGGGACGAGCATCATGAAAGGCTGAAAGAAAGTGTGGAAACCATTCAAAGAAAGATGAGAGCAATGGAGGGCAGTAACATCTTTAGTACTGATGCTAGAGATATGCGTTTGGTATCTGGTTTAGTGATTCCACCAAAGTTTAAGACTCCAAGCTTCGACCAGTATTCAGGCGCGACATGTCCAAAGTCGTACTTGATTATGTACTACAGAAGAATGGCACCATATGTGGATAATGACATGCTAATGATCCACTATTTTCAAGATAGCTTGAAAGGAGCCTCTGCTAAATTGTATATGGGTTTGGACCAATCCAGAATTCACAGTTTTCAAGATCTGTGAAATGCTTTTGTGAAACATTACAAGTATAACATGGATTTGGCCCCTGATCGTAGGCAGCTTTTAAGTATGTCTCAGAACAACTCAGAGTCCTTTAAAGAATACGCTCAACGTTGGAGGGAAACTGCTTCCCAAGTGGAACCTCCATTGTCCGAGAAAGAACTAGCTGATTGGTTCGTAGACACTATGAAGCCTGAGTTTTATGAAAGGATGATAGTAGCGTTACCGCCAATTTTGATGACATTGTAGCTGTGGGTGTGAAAGTGGAAGCCGGTTTGAAGAGTGGCAAGGTGATTAGTTCTTCAAACAATTCAAGCAATGGCAACAACAGGAAACCTCCCAGTAATTTCCATAAAAAGAAGGAAGGGGAGACAAATGCAGTCATGACAGGAAGAAAGAAGAATCAAGTTTGAAAACTTCCAGTTTATCAACAGCAATCTAACCCAGGTTTTGTTCTACCTTATGTGGCAGCTGTGACTCCAACTTTCAATCATGAAGCTTCATATTATTAGCCCGTGCAGCAGACACCTGTTTATCAACAACAACCCTACTATCAACAAGCACCCAGTGCTCCAGCTTACCAATAACAACAGAGGCCACCAGCCTCTCAATCAAACACTCCCTACCAAAGACAAGGGGCAAAACCTTCATTTCCTCCTATTCCGATGACTTACACAGAGCTTTACCCTTCTTTGGTCCAACAAGGTTTGATCACCACTAGACCCTTGGGCCCACCTACAAAAAAGTCAATGCAATTTCATAATCCTAATGCCCACTGTGCATTCCACTAAAGTGCTGCCGGTCATGACCTAGAAAGATGCCTTGCACTGAAATATGTTGTGAAGGGTTTAATAGAGAAGAAGATTTTGTCCTTTGGGGATAATCAACCAAATGTGAAGAATAATCCATTGCCTACCCATGGGACTGTAAATGTTATCGAAGATGAGAGTGATGAGGTGTTGATTATGGATGCATCTATGATTAAGTCTCCTGTCAGGGTTTTTCATTCAAAATTGTTTGAAGCTGGTTTGGTAAAGGTTTGCCATAATGATTGTAAAGACTGTGATGCCAGTGTCAGAGGATGCAAATTAGTTCAAGATGAAATTCAAGGTTTGATTAACAAAGGTTTTCTGTAAGTAATCAGTAAAGTGAAGAAAGAGGAAGTTACGGTAATTGAGCCCATATTTAATTTACTAGAGTCAAAAGAGAAGGTGCCCATCTTTAATGTGCCAAAACCAGGTTCTCTGGTCCCTATTTTCAATAAACCATAGCTAGTGTTCAACACATCAGAGTCTGTTGTTGCTTCTGCAGCTAATCAACCAAGGCCGACAATCATTCGACATCCTGTTCCTTTTCGTTTCAGAGATTCTAAAGTTGTGTCGTGGAAATATGAAGCTACTGTGATTGAAAAAGAGTCTGGAAGTGTGGTTCCAAGGAAAGAGGTGGGAACTGCTAGTGAGGAAGTAACTAATATAGTTGGGGCTTGAAAAATGACACGAAGTAGTCGAATTTATACTCCCCTATTCAAAGGGACCTTGCCCAAAGAAATCGTTGCTCCTGTGCCTGCCAAGGACAAAAAAAGGAGGTGGTTACAAGTGATGAAGATATTGAGTTTCTAAGGATCATCAAAAGAAGTGACTACAAGGTGGTGGATCAGCTTCACCAGACTCCCTCTAAAATCTCAATCTTGTCTCTGTTAATGAGTTCACCTGCTCACCGAGCAGCTTTACAGAAGTTATTAGCCCAAGCCCATGTTGTTCAAGATATCACTATTGGACAATTTGACAGTATAATTTCAAATATCACTGCTTGTAACACCCTCAGCTTTAGCAAGGAGGAGTTACCTAGAGAAGGTCAAAATCACAATCTTGATTTACATGTATCCGTGAAATGTCAAGAAGACACTTTGACAAGAGTCCTCGTGGACACTGGCTCCTCTCTAAATGTTTTACCTAAGAGGACCCTTGAAAAGTTAGCTTACAAAGGAGCTGAAATGAAACCTACCTCCCTGATTGTCAAAGCTTTCGATGGCTCACAAAGATCTGTAATGGGTGAAGTTGAGCTACCAATCTTAATTGGCCCACATAATTTCAACATCACATTCCAAGTGTTGGACATTAATTCTGCCTACAGCTGCCTACTTGAAAGGCCAAGGATCCATGAAGCTGGTACTGTAACTTCAACATTACACCAAAAGATGAAGTTCGTGATTAATGATAAGCTGGTTATCATACATGGTGAAGAGGACTTAATGGTCAGTAATTTGTCTTCCTTCCGCTACATAGAGGCTGATGAGGATGCTTTGGAAACTTCTTTCCAAGCTCTCGAAATAGCCAATGTTGTCTTGTTAGACATTGAAGAACCGGTGGTCCCGAGTAATCCATCTTTTGTTTCATTCAAGAGTATCTAGTCTTCCATGAAAGAAGGTGTTCCCGCAGGCTGTGTGACGCCCCCAATCTATACCCCCAATTAACATGCAATTAAAGCACTAAAAGAAAATTCGTCAGAGTATATTTGAATTCGCGGCATAGAAAGGGAGAAATCACATCAACTGTAACCAAACATACACATAACATGCAACACCTGCCCATAATGATATGCAACTGTGGGGTAGCAATCACACAGAGGAAACTTTGTTCCTTACACCCACCTTTCAGAAATTAGAATTAAAGCGGAAAAATCTAAAATCTGATTAACATATATACATATACACATATAAACAGTTTGTCATACATCAGGTAGCATATGTACAACCAAAATATATCATCAGATGTACAAAATAATAGCACGCGGCCACCCTAACTACCCGGAGTCACATATCAGAGCCGACCGACCAAAATAATGAAGACGCAACGCTTCACAAAAAGAATACCTCCAGCAACTCTAATCTGCAACGCCTCGTAGAGCGTTATAAAACAGCAGAAGGGTGAGAAAAACAACCATAATATAATTGTATAAAATTATATATATAAACACAAAAATGTACAAGTAACACATTCTCACCACAACCACATATAACATAATACCGCACAATTCTCAAGCATCGAATACCATTACACACCACACATATACCATACAATCATCAATCACATTCACAAATTCACACACAATTAATTCATGATTTATGCAATGCACATACACAGACACAACGACTCTATGCACATGCCATGCGGTACCGACTTCCAATGTCTCATGTCTCATCATCAGTTCACTCAGGAACTATTGGAACCATCGCTCGTTACTAAGAATCTCAAGTAACTCCCCGTCGGGCCTACGATGTTCACCCGTCGCTTTAGGTCCTCAGGCATCGCCTCATATTTTCGAGGCACACGACGTTAAGGATTGCTTTAAGTCTCCAAAGGGGCCCACAATCGTCTATAACTACCGTTTTAGGTCCTCAGGCAGCGCCTCATATTTTCGAGGCACACGATGTTATAGCATATTCCCCTCGGGAATCAAACCGTCACTCAGGACGTTTCCACAATGCACATCATGATGCTTGGCATACAATGACTCATGACATTCACATTGCATGCACACATACATCCACAATCATGCATATATCATCAAATACCACACTTAGCATTTTCTTGCCTTTCGGCCACAAATCATCAACACAACAGCACATAAGTCATACCACATTCAAAGCAACACCATATAGCATAATACACGTCAAATACACACCATTAAAACGACAAAAGTCGAGATTCGACACTATTCACATTTCCCGACAAAATTTAACCGGCTAACAATTCTCAAAACCTCATAATCACAAAATACACCTCGATACCTTTCCAACGACACTAAGAATGCAAAAATCGGATAATCGGAACAAAAGTTACGGACTAAAACGAAACGACATTTTGAAAAATCACATTTTTGCAATTCTCCTGTCCATACGCGTACCACCACTATCCATACGCGTATTGACAGAACAAATTTCATTCACAAAATCACGTTGCCAAAAACCATACGCGTATGCACCTCGCCCTTACGCGTATCACCAGAAGGCCGTGAAAACATGCATTTCATACGCGTAATGCCCCAAAAACAACACAATGTTACGCGTAACGCCTTGGCCCATACACGTATTGGCAAGTCCCTTACGCGTATTGCCAGGACAAACCCAGAAAAATTCTGCAGAATAATTTCTGCGTTTTCCAAATCCAATCAACCAATTTTTCACCTAAAACTCAGAAAATGACCAATTTGAATTGCAATAACACACAACCAACATGTATAGACAATCTAAAACACAATCAACACAAGTTTTGACACATTCAAATCAATTTCTAATCAATTATACCAAATATGGGTTTTACTCATTTTCTTCCAATTCAATCCAAAACAACAACAAACACACATACATAATCGTATACAATCATAGAATAATCGAGTTTCGCACCCTTACCCGATTTAATCGACTCTACAACTTGCTCTTGATGATTTTTCCACACTTCCTTCAATTTTCTCTCTTCTCCTCTTTTCTTCTCTTTTTCCTTCTTTCTCCTTTCTTTCTCTCTATTTTTCTTTCTTTCCCTTTTCTATTCTATTTTCTTTTCTTTCTTACTAACTTAACAATTATCTATGAAATGCCCAAAATACCCCCACACTCAAATATCTCGCAAACGTTCCCAAAACGCGATAAAATATAATCACGACGAAAAATAACTTATTTTCACGTAAAAGTCGAATATAAAATAAAATAATAATAAAATAATCAAAATACTCAATAAAATAAAATTGGCAAAACTGGGGCGTTACAACTCTCCCCCACTTAGAAATTTTCGTCCTCGAAAATATTACCTGATACAAACAACTCTGGATACGACTCCCGCATCCTACTCTCTAACTCCCACGTCAAATTTCCCTCAGCAGCGCCTCCCCACGCCACTTTCACAAGTGCAATCTCTTTGCCCCTCAACCGCTTCACCTCGCGATCCAAAATACTAATCGGTAATGCCTCGACCGTAAGGTTATCTCTTACCTCAACCTCGTCCATTGGAATAACATGTGAAGGGTCCGGAACATACTTCTGAAGCTGTGAAACATGAAAAACATCATGCCAATTCGACAGATTCGGCGGTAACGCCACACGATACGCCACAGCACCAACTCTCGCAGATATCTGGTAAGGACCAATAAATCGAGAAGCAAGCTTCTTAGATTTCAAAGCACGACCAACATCCGTTACCGGCGTAACTCTCAGAAATACGTGATCACCCTCTTGAAACTCAAGATCCTTCCGTCTCCGATCATGATAACTCTTTTGTCTATCCTGAGAAGCTTTCATTTTCTCACGAATAAACTTTACCTTTTCCGTCGTTTGTTGCACCAAATCCGGTCCAACCACCGAACTTTCATCTGTTTCGTGCCAACACAACGGCGTTCGACATCTTCGTCCATATAAGGCCTCAAAAGGTGCCATTCTAATACTAGAATGGAAACTGTTATTATACGTGAACTCAACCAAAGCAAGATAACCGTCCCACGTACCACCTTGTTCCAAAACACACGCTCTCAACAAATCCTCCAAAGACTGAATCGTTCTTTCGGTCTGACCATCCGTCTGCGGATGATAAGCCGAACTCAACCTCAATCTAGAACCCAAAGCCTTCTATAAACTTTCCCAAAATCTCGATGTAAACCTAGGATCTCGATCAGAAACAATACTTAAAGGAACCCCATGCAATTTCACCACCACACTGATATAGATCTCAGCTAATCGTTCCAAAGAAAAACTGATGTCAATCGGAATAAAATGCGCCGATTTAGTCAGCCTGTCCACAATCACCCAAATAGCATTATGCCCACGCTGAGTGTTCGGTAATCCCGTCACAAAATCCATCAAAATGCTATCCCACTTCCACTCAGGAATATCCAACGGTTGCAACAAACCACTAGGCCTCAGATGTTCCACTTTCGATTTCTGACAAGTCAAACATGCATACACAAACTGAGCCACATCTCTTTTCAAACCAAACCACCAGAAAATCTTCTTCAAATCTTGGTACATCTTATTCGCTCCCGGATGAATACTTAAGTTACTTCGGCGTCCTTCCTCCAAAATCATTCTTTTTAACTCCGCATCATCAGGTATACAAATACGACCATGGAATCTCAAAACACCAAAATTATCCACCTTGAAATCCACATTCTCATTCCTCATCAAATCAACGAATTTCAAATCCAGCTTTTGTTTCTCACTAACCGACAACAAAAATTCATTAGTAACTTTCAACATTCCAAGCCTTACACTATCCGAAGTCACTTCACACACCAAACTCAAATCTCTGAACGATTCCAAAAGTTCCCACTCTTTCACCATTAAAGCCGACATATGCAACGATTTACGACTCAATGCATCGGCTACCACATTAGCTTTACCAGGATGGTAATTCAAGCCAAAGTCGTAATCTTTCAAGAATTCCAACCATCTCCACTGCCTCATGTTTAACTCTTTCTGATCAAATAAATATTTCAAGCTTTTATGATCACTAAAGACCTCGAACCTTGCACCATAGAGATAGTGCCTCCAAATCTTCAACACAAAAACTACAGCCGCTAACTCAAGATCATGAGTAGGATAGTTTTTCTCATGAACTCTTAACTGCCTTGAAGCATAAGCTACAACTTTACCTTCCTGCATCAGAACACCACCCAAACCAATTAAAGAAGCATCGCAGTACACAACAAATGGTTCAGTAGGATCAGGTAAAATAAGAATCGGAGCTGTCGTCAATCTTCTCTTCAGCTCACAAAAACTCTCTTCACATTGAATATCCCAAATAAACGCTTTGCCCTTACAAGTCAACTGTGTCAAAGGTAATGCTAGCTTAGAAAAACCTTCAATGAACCTCCGATAATAACCAACCAAACCTAGAAAGCTTCGAATTTCAGTAACGGATCTAGGAACCTCCCATTGTAGAACTGCTTCTACTTTAGATGGATCCACAGCAATACCATTACCTGAAATTACGTGCCCAAGAAAACTCACCTCAGACAACCAGAATTCACACTTGGACAATTTGGCAAAAAGCTTCCTTTCCTTCAAAACCTGTAAAACAATACGTAAATGCTCTGCATGTTCCTCACGAGACTTAGAATAGATTAAAATATCATCAATAAACACCACCACAAAACGATCCAAATGCTCGTGGAAAATACGGTTCATGTATTCCATAAACACACCAGGCGCATTAGAAACCCCGAACGGCATCACTGAATATTCATAATGACCGTAACGTGTTCTAAAGGCCGTCTTCTGAATATCCTCTTCTTTCACTCTTATCTGATGATATCCCGATCTCAAATCGATCTTACTAAATACACAGGCACCAACCAACTGATCCATCAGATCATCAATCCTTGGAAGCGGATATTTGTTCTTAATCGTCACTTTGTTCAACTGGCGATAATCAATACATAATCGCATACTCCCATCTTTCTTTTTCACTAACAAAACTGGAGCACCCCAAGGAGAAACACTTGGCCTCACGAACCTCTTTTCCAACAACTCACTTAACTGCTTTTTCAACTCCACCAATTCGGATGCCGACATTCTATAAGGTGCCATAGAAACAGGTCTAGTACCAGGAACTAGATCTATGGAAAATTCCACCTCTCTCTCCGGCGGTACATCTGAAATATCATCAGGAAACACCTCAGGAAATTCGCACACAACAGGAAACACCTCCAATGAAACATGACTATCCATAGTTAATGATGCAAATAATCCAAACAACTGGGCTTCATCCGCCAAAAGTCTCTTCAACTCTTTAGTAGAGAAGAAACTCGAGTCTTCATCTTCCTCAAGAGAAAGAAACCTTACAAGCTTATGATAACAATCAATGTGCACCCGATTAAATTGCAACCAATTCATTCCCAACACCACATCTAAACCTTCCAATGGTAAACACACCACATCCATCACAAAGTCTTTGCCATAAATGGCCAAAGGACAACTTAGACACACCAAAGAAGTAGTTACTGACCCCATCGCTGGAGTATCAATAACCATCTCACCATCCATCGAAGACAACCCAAGATTCAAATGTTTCGCGCACTCAGACGAAATAAACGAATGAGTCGCTCCAGTATCAATAATAGCAATTAAAGGCGTATTATTAATAAAGCAAGTACCTCTTATCAGACGATCAGCACTTGAAGTCTGAGTCCCTGCCAATGAAAACACTTTCCCACTAGTTGGAGCTTTCTTCTGATTAGGACACTTCGTACTAATGTGACTAGGTTCCCCATAATTGTAACATTTCACCACATTCTTCCTTTTACAATCCACTACAACATGCCCTTCACCGCCACAATTAGAACACTTAATCACATTCCTCCTACATTCATGCTGGCGATGACCCAATTCACCACATTTAAAACACCTAGGAGAATTAGACATACCACCTCCACCTGACCTACGATCAAAAGTACTCCTTTGTTTACCTTTATCAGCCGGTGACACATACGGACCACCACGGAACTGTTGTTTCCCTTTCCTGTCACTTACACTTTTATAGTGAGCAGAACGAGCCTTACTATCTTCATCATAAATCCTACAGCATTCCACCCAATCAGCAAACCTTCGAATCCTCTGATAACCAATAGCCTGCTTTATCTCAGGACGCAAGCCACTTTCATACTTCACACACTTTGAAAATTCAGCAGTCGCTTCCACATAATGAGGATAAAACTGCACAAGTTCCACAAACTTAGCAGTATAGTCAATAACCGACATATTACCTTGTTTTAGCTCTAGAAACTCAATCTCCTTCTTTCCTCGGACATCCTCTGGAAAATACTTCCTTAGAAACTCTCGGCTAAACACCTCCCAAGTGATCTCTTCTTCCTCCTCCTCAGCTTCCAACACCTAACGAGTACTGATCCACCAGTCGTCAGCCTCTTCGTGTAACATATGAGTGCCCAGCCTCACCTTAACATCATCGTCATCACAATCCATCACCCTGAAAATCCTCTCAATCTCTTTCAACCACAATTGTGCACCATCCGGATCATGCTTCCCTTTAAAGACCGGCGGCTTATTCTTTCTAAACTCATCATTTCTGGCAGAATTCGGTGCACCCTGCACAGCTCGTGCCATAGCCTCCATCGCCGCAGCCAAAGCAACATCATTACAACCAGCTATATTCTGTTCGTCCAAACACAGAAACTATGGTTAAACAACAACTTGTTCAACACAACTCGCCCAATATGCCAGACACAACAGACACAATAGACACCACAAACACAACTGACACGGACGTAGCTCTGATACCACTTAATGTGACGCCCCCAATCTATACCCCCGATTAACATGCAATTAAAGCACTAAAAGAAAATTCGTCAGAGTATATTTGAATTCGCGGCATAGAAAGGGAGAAATCACATCAACTGTAACCAAACATACACATAACATGCAACACCTGCCCATAATGATATGCAACTGTGGGGTAGCAATCACACAGAGGAAACTTTGTTCCTTACACCCACCTTTCAGAAATTAGAATTAAAGCAGAAAAATCTAAAATCTGATTAACATATATACATATACACATATAAACAGTTTGTCATACATCAGGTAGCATATGTACAACCAAAATATATCATCAGATGTACAAAATAATAGCACGCGGCCACCCTAACTACCCGGAGTCACATATCAGAGCCGACCGACCAAAATAATGAAGACGCAACGCTTCACAAAAAGAATACCTCCAACAACTCTAATCTGTAACGCCTCGTCGAGCGTTATAAAACAGCAGAAGGGTGAGAAAAACAACCATAATATAATTGTATAAAATTATATATATAAACACAAAAATGTACAAGTAACACATTCTCACCACAACCACATATAACATAATACCGCACAATTCTCAAGCATCGAATACCATTACACACCACACATATACCATACAATCATCAATCACATTCACAAATTCACACACAATTAATTCATGATTTGTGCAATGCACATAGACCGACACAACGACTCTATGCACATGCCATGCGGTACCGACTTCCAATGTCTCATGTCTCATTATCAGTTCACTCAAGAACTATTGGAACCATCGCTCGTTACTGAGAATCTCAAGTAACTCCCCGTCGGGCCTACGATGTTCACCCGTCGCTTTAGGTCCTCAGGCATCGCCTCATATTTTCGAGGCACACGACGTTAAGGATTGCTTTAAGTCTCCAAAGGGGCCCACAATCGTCTATAACTACCGTTTTAGGTCCTCAGGCAGCGCCTCATATTTTCGAGGCACACGATGTTATAGCATATTCCCCTCGGGAATCAAACCGTCACTCAGGACGTTTCCACAATGCACATCATGAATCTTGGCATACAATGACTCATGACATTCACATTGCATGCACACATACATCCACAATCATGCATATATCATCAAATACCACACTTAGCATTTTCTTGCCTTTCGGCCACAAATCATCAACACAACAGCACATAAGTCATACCACATTCAAAGCAACACCATATAGCATAATACACGTCAAATACACACCATTAAAACGACAAAAGTCGAGATTCGACACTATTCACATTTCCCGACAAAATTTAACCGGCTAACAATTCTCAAAACCTCATAATCACAAAATACACCTCGATACCTTTCCAACGATACCAAGAATGCAAAAATCGGATAATCGGAACAAAAGTTACGGACTAAAACGAAACGACATTTTGAAAAATCACATTTTTGCAATTCTCCTGTCCATACGCGTACCACCACTATCCATACGTGTATTGACAGAACAAATTTCATTCACAAAATCACGTTGCCAAAAACCATGCGCGTATGCACCTCGCCCTTACGCGTATCACCAGAAGGCCGTGAAAACATGCATTTCATACGCGTAATGCCCCAAAAACAACACAATGTTACGCGTAACGCCTTGGCCCATACGCGTATTGGCAAGTCCCTTACACGTATTGCCAGGACAAACCCAGAAAAATTCTCCAGAACAATTTCTGCGTTTTCCAAATCCAATCAACCAATTTTTCACCTAAAACTCAGAAAATGACCAATTTGAATTGCAATAACACACAACCAACATGTATAGACAATCTAAAACACAATCAACACAAGTTTTGACACATTCAAATCAATTTCTAATCAATTATACCAAATATGGGTTTTACTCATTTTCTTCCAATTTAATCCAAAACAACAACAAACACACATACATAATCGTATACAATCATAGAATAATCGAGTTTCGCACCCTTACCCGATTTAATCGACTCTACAACTTGCTCTTGATGATTTTTCCACACTTCCTTCAATTTTCTCTCTTCTCCTCTTTTCTTCTCTTTTTCCTTCTTTCTCCTTTCTTTCTCTCTATTTTTCTTTCTTTCCCTTTTCTATTCTATTTTCTTTTCTTTCTTACTAACTTAACAATTATCTATGAAATGCCCAAAATACCCCCACACTCAAATATCTCGCAAACGTTCCCAAAACGCGATAAAATATAATCACGACGAAAAATAACTTATTTTCACATAAAAGTCGAAAATAAAATAAAATAATAATAAAATAATCAAAAGACTCAATAAAATAAAATTGGCAAAACTGGGGCGTTACAGGCTGGGGCAAGGTTATTGAAGTGCAAGAAAGGAAGAAGTATCAAGGGTTGGGTTACAAACCAACTCGTGGTAAAGCATCTGCTTCTACAACAACGCGACCAAAGACAATCCAGGAAGTGTTCATCAGCAAAGGATATCAGGTCAATGCCGTGATAGAAGACAAGGAAGATGAGGATATCAGTCATTTGGTGTTTCAGTGTGATGCCACACTAGATAATTGGGAAGCTATTGAAATCCCTGTGTTGTTCCCTACACCAGAGTAATATGTTTGTTTTTGTTGTTTGTTTTCAATTCCGTAGCCGTGCCCAAGGCTATCGGACTATTTTGTATGGGCCACCACTTTCAAATTTTATTAATCAATGAAGATATTTTGTTAAACTCTTTTGTTTTCATTTACCGTTTTTGCTTTTAAGGGAAAATGGAAATCTTTTTCAAAATACCAAAAATATGCTTCTTGCATTTGATTTTGTGCATTTTAATAAAATAAGTCACTCCACCATGCAGAATAATCCACAAACCCGTTGTATTCAATGACCCTACTTTCACCATTGACTTTGACTCACCCATCTACCAAGCTGAAGATGAGGGAGAAGAAGACTATGAAGTCCTAGATGAGTTTTCAAAAATGTGTTAGTACGAGTACACGGATCTTCAGCCACATGAGGATCAAGTTGACACCATCAATCTTGGTACCGACGAGGACAAGAAGGAAGTCAAGATTGGGGCAACTCTAGGGACAGAGATCAGACAGCGTTTGGTAAAGCTTCTTGAAGAGTATGTGGATGTGTTTGCATGGTCCTATTAGGAGATGCCTGGTTTGGATACAGATATAGTAGTTTATAAACTACCACTCAAGCCTGAGTGCCCACCAGTGAAACAGAAACTCCAAAGAAGTATACCTGACATGGCTCTCAAGATCGGGGATGAGGTCAAAAGACAACTTGATGCAGGATTTCTGGCAGTCTCAAAATACCCTGAATGGGTGGCCAACATTGTGCCTATGATGAAAAAGAATGGCAAAGTGCGAATGTCTGTGGATTATAGGGATATTAACAAGGCAAGTCCAAAGGACGATTTTCCTCTACCGCATATCGACACTCTCGTGGATAATATGGCCCGTTTTGCAGTTTTCTCCTTTATGGATGGTTTCTCCGATTATAATCAGCTTAGAATGGATCCGTCCGACATGGGCAAAACCAAGTTCATCACTCCTTGGGGGACATATTGCTACAAGGTCATGCCCTTTGGTTTGAAAAATGTAGGGGCAACATATCAAAGAGATATGGTGACTCTTTTCCATGATATGATGCATAAAGAGATTGAGGTGTATGTTGATGATATGATTGCTAAATCCCAGAGTGAGGAGGACCATTTGGATCACCTTCTGAAACTGTTCAAAAGACTTCGAAAATATCAATTGAGGTTGAACCCTGCCAAATGTACCTTCGATGTTAGATCAGGAAAGTTGCTCGGTTTTATCGTTAGTCAACGAGGAATTGAGGTAGACCCTGACAAACTGCGAGTTATCCAAGAGATGCCAGCTCCACAACTGAGTCTCAAGTAAGAGGTTTTCTTGGTCGTTTGAACTACATCTCCAGGTTTATCTCCAATATGACTCCCACTTCTGAGCCGATATTCACTGTTGGAAAAGACTTGATGTGCTTTAGCATGGGCCACTAGGCGTTTGAGGCAATACCTGATCTGTCATACTACTTTATTGATCTAAAAAATGGACTCAATAAAGTATATCTTTGAAAAGCCTGCTCAAACTGGAAGACTAGCCCGTCGGCACATGCTCTTGTCAGAGTATGATATTCAGTACGTCACTCAGAAGTCTATCAAGGGGAGTGTCTTATCAGATTACCTCGCAGATCGGCCTGGAAGACTATGAACCCCTTAAGTTTGATTTCCCAGATGAAGACATTATGTTGATAAAGAAAGACTGTGTAGAGCCAGGTCCCAATGAAGGTCCTGAACTTGGTTCCCGATGGAAGATGATGTTTGATGGCTCTTCTAACTATAATGGGCATGGTGTAGGTGCTGTGTTGATGAACCCTAATGATGGTTATACCCCGTTTACAGCAAGGTTAGATTTTGAATGTACGAACAACATTGTTGAATATGAAGCGTGCATTCTAGGTTTGGAAGCAGTTATTGATCTCAGAATCAAGATTTTGGAGGTCAGTGGAGATTCTGCTTTAGTTATTTATCAAGTCAAAGGTGAATGGGAAACTAGAGACGAGAAGTTGATCCCGTATCGTGCTTATATTGTGGAGATGATCCAATACTTTGATGAGATCACTTTCCGTCATGTTCCGCGATCAGAAAACCACATAGCTGATGCTCTAGCCATGTTAGCTTCAATGTGTAAAGTTATTTTTGTTAATGAGGTGCCACTGATCAGAACTGAGCGCAAAACCGAACCCACCTACTGCCAGTTAGTTGAAGAAGAGGTGGATGGGAAACCATGGCTTCATGATGTTGCTCTCTATACCTAGTGCTTTCTTTTTATATGGTTTTAAAGCAAGGGTGTCACAAGCAAGTATACATGCTTGATAATGCAGCAAGTGATAAAGTAAAGGTCGAACCCACAGGAAGTGATAAAAGCTTTGAACTATAAGTATTAATTTTTTTGTTTAAGAGAAAGTATGAGCAAGGTAACAAAATAATAATAATAAATGGCAGGAACAACACACAAGTAACTAAGATAAAGGTGATAAATAAAAAGGAGTTAAAATATCAGAGAGAGCAGTTGATGAGCTAAAATCTATTAGTATAATTGTTTCTAAAATGCTTTCATGATGTGAAGTGTCGTGCCTCAAAAGGTCAGAACGTGATCTAGTGGTGTATCTCTACAACATCAAAAACATGCATAACTAGGGCAAGGGAAAAAATCCCTAAGTCTCACTTGTAACCCTAAAGTACGCCAGGTTTTAATTCTGAATTTCTTTATGGTCTCAACTTCTTATCTCTAAGCATGTTGAATTAAGTGAATATCTCTATCCTACTTTATTACCCACTTTTGTTATGAAATCCACTTGTTTGTTGGATCTCTCTCAACAACAAGCTTTTACCTTTTTCCCAGTTGATCACTCTAAGAATCAAGTGTATAGCATAAAAACACATAAAAAAATAAGACACTAAACATCTCGTCATTTCAACATAGAAACAACTTTTATACTAACTTCATTAAGCTCATCAAACAAGGGTTTAGCTCATAGTGAACTGATTACAAACTACTGAAGTGAAACTATGAAGAGACATGTTCTTACAAAGTGTCTTACCCCAAATTTTGACCACAAGATTCCCATCATTGTGCAAACAATCATCACAATATGGATGTACCTTTATGCCTCATCAATCTCCTCAAGAATTGTTGAGCATTCACTACAATTAGAGATTAGGGTTTTCAAGCCCTCTCAGAGCCTTAGACAAAGGATCAATCAAGAAATGACATGATCTTCAACTTGTCTAACCTCTCAAACACCTATAAAGGGTCAAGAGGACTCCCACATCAAGAATCAAGCACAAGGTTGCAACATTCCAAGTGGATCAAGCCTCAAGATCGCCAGTGTCACCAAATTAGGGTTTTGGTCGAACAAGGCCTCCAGATGGAAACTTTCATCTGGGCATGAGCCAATGCTTCAAAGCATAACCCTAAATACTCTAAGGGACCTCATAAACCCAATCATCAAGTCAACTTGACCTCAGGGGATGCATTCATCAAAAAATTAGGAATTAGGGTTTCTTGACCTAATTCACCCCTAAGTTGACTTTTGGGACAAAACATGAGCCAAGACCTCAAGACATGATTTGAGAGTCTCTAACACACTACATTGATCCATTTGCAACAATGGATTGATCCAAGAAGCTTGATCCACAAGTTTCAATTTCATATGGACCACAATTAGGGTTTTGAGGAAAAAGTCAACTGTACCTTTGACTTTTGACTCAGACATGCTCCCAAAGCTTGGGACATGATTCAATATACCCTATAACACCTATGGAACATATACAACAAGTTTTATTTAGGTCAAGGACTTGATTTCATAGAGGATCGCACAGTTTGGAATTCATCTGGTAAAAAGTCAAATGTGCATAAAAGTCAAAGTTTAACTTTTTGAGATTTTTCATAATTATGGTTCCTTAATCCTAAAATGATGTTAATGTGTGATTGGAATCATCATTCATCAAGAAAAATAAAAGAAAGTGGGATAACTTGTAAAAGGGGTAACCATAAAAACTTAGAATTTTTCTAAGTTATGAAATAAAGTGGCTAGGGTGCTAACTTCCAAGGATCGTAACTTGAGATCCAAGCAACCATTTTGGCTGATCCAAAGATGGATTTGAAGCTCTCATGGCATACTTCAAAAGTGTCAACTACACCTCATTCCAAATCTTCATGGATTTTAAGTTATGGAGCGATCAAAATGGCTGAAAACATGAAATGTCACTTTTTCCAACACAGTGAAATTTTCACTAAGTCAGAATCTGTCTTGCTTTTTTTTCAAAATGTAGGAGGACTTTTCACTTGGATTCAAAAAGTTTCAAGACAAACTATGTTCACACATATGTTGTATCACATAAGGGTTTTCCAAAATGTCCAAGAGCTTCATCAAACTCCATCTGAACTAGGAGTTATGACAGCTGCAACATGCCTTGCTGCAAACTGTCTTGGCAAGGCAGATTTGTGCATAAAGGCACGATTTTCTCAAATTGTGCAAGTCCAAGCATGCTTATCCATCTGAACACCTCAAGGGGGAACAACCAAGGGACAAGCACTGATCCATCAGCCTCCCATGTCCAAGATTCCCAAAGTAGCATGTCAAACCCTAAAAAGCCTAAAAGAGGCTAAGACTCCAATTTTGTTTCCAAGCATTCAATGGATGCACAAAGGTGGCATGAACTGAGCCATTTCCAACTGAATGAGTCAAGGATAAGCTCTGAAACAAAGAACCATAGGCTTGTGCTCTAACCTCTAATCAATGGCTAGAGGAGACTTAAGATTCCAAAGTGATGCAATTGGACAATGAGCTGCTGCAGTTGCCATTCACTATTGCTTGCAAAACAAACTTGCTCTACTATAAATAGAGCTCATTTGTGCTCAGTTTGAGTACACCAAAGCACTACAACACTTGCTTTCCTCAAAATTTCTTTCTTTAGGCCAAAATGCCTTCTTTTTCCAGGTAACTCTGAGTTTTGAGTTAGAGAGCATTTCCATCACAGATCATGATCCAAACACGTCCAATATGTCATATCTAAGCTGTCCAAACTCTCATAAGTGACCTGTAACACCAAAATCACAAAGTCCCCTCTCAAAACCTCAAAATTGGACTTTTTTGCATTTTTCAAGCCATGTCTTGATTCAGTCACTTACAAAACCAGATAAAGCCTCAAACACACTCCAAATATCATCCTTGAAATGTCCCAAATGGTTCTCCCCATCTGGAACACCATTTGAGAGAGTTTCTATATTGGTCACTTTTTCCCCTTTTGCAAGAAAGAGCTCAAACTTGTTCCTGAGGATTCCAGTTGATTCCAACCATTCTAAAAGCTTCTAAGAGATCATTTGAGGGTGTCCAAAGCATCAATTTATTTCTGGAACAAAGCACTTCACAGATTGCCCAAAAAGCTCCTAAAGAGGTAAGCATCACAACTTGAACTCTTTGAAATATGCATTGCTTTGAGGTCCACTGATCACGCACATCTCATATATGTTATATGTGTTGTGTTTGAACCAATTCATCATGTAATTCATGCCTGTAACAAGAGATAGCATAGAAAATGCAATTTTAGGCCTATTTCAAGAACACTATCGGGTTTTGAAATAGGAGCCTCATCTGAAAAAACCACCACCACCATTGGATTCCTTGTGAAATTCTAGGCAGGATAGACCTAAATTTTGTCCCAATCCATGGAGAAATGATAAAGTTACAAGCTTCACGTTTTTTGCCAAAATCTTGCCTTACCTTGCCTTGGCCAGGCCAAAAACAAGGCATGCCTCATATATCCATTGGGTGGTTTTGATACACGGATGTATCACCACCCCAGTGGTAGAAGGCGCGCACTGCACACAAGAGGTATGGGGTTCGAATCCCCCTCACCCCAGATCCTCTTTTTTACCATTTTTCCACTTTTTATCATTTTTCATATTATTTTTAAATGATTTGAAAAATTAATAACTCTCTCAATTTTAATCATTTTTGGTTGATTCTTTTTCTGAAAAATCACAAAAATGTTGAAATATTTTATTCCACAAACAAATCAGATTTATATAAATTATTTAATATAGTTGATATTTTTGTAAATAAATTCATTTTTATTGTTTTTTAAACATTTTAGAAATGAATATTAACCTTGAAAAATCAAGACCAAATGAGTTTTAATTCATCTTGTGGTTAAATATCATTTTTTAAACCTTAAAAAAAAATCACAAGTTGGTTATTCAAACTTATTTGGTATCTTTATCATTTTAATTAATTTTCTTTGAATAATTACTTTAAAAAATGATGAAATTAGGGTTTTGTTGATTTTCACCCTAGCAAACTTTTTCAAAACACTTTTGGGCCTCTAATAGAGTGTAAGACCCAACCCTTTTTTTGTAAATAAACATTTTTGGGCCTCACATATTGTATAAGTCCCTCTATAGATTTTCAAAACGAACGGCGCGATCGTCGCCTTTTCAAAATCATATGGGCATCTCCATGAGTTGTAAGCCCCATCTCCTGTACAAAAAAAAAACTTTGGGCCTCTTGGTAGAGTGTAAGCTTCATCCCTTTGTAAATAAATAATTTTTGGGCCTCAGTGTATTGTATAAGTCTCGATACCGTCAGAAACCTCGGGGCGGTCGCCATTTTAAAACAAACAATTGAGCATGCCCTCGTGTTGTAAGTCCCACTTATTTTCTTTAAAGTACTTTTGGGCCTCTTGGTAGAGTGTAAGACCCATCCCTTTGTACATAAAACCTTTTTGGGCCTCAGTTACTTGTATAAGTCCCTGTACAAATTCAAAACAACAGTACAATCACTGTTAAAATTTGGGCATCTCCCTGAGCTGTAAGACCCGATCTCCGTTCAAAATACTTTCTCCCTTGATTTTGAATCCAAATGTATAGTTGCTATCAAAACTTTCTTTAATTTCTTTGAACAACAAACAAAACAGCATGGAAGCTCTACAACGGGTAAGTGTTTATCCACTTTCTTTTATCTGCTTTCATATAAATAACTGTATTGTGGGGTTGCTTCACTGTAAGTCTTCTTTCACACCTTTTAAATGCTTGTCATATATCAACTGTATATATACTAGTATAGTTATTTAGAGTTTTCCTCGACAACTACATCTAGAACTAGGTAAAGCCGGTTGGTCACTCTTGAATACAAACAAAACTAGATCCCCATAGGATTCCAGATACAGTCTTCCCTTCTCTTGGGGTTAAACAATATGGAACAAAGAGAAAGGTAATATTCTCGGTGAACCTTTTCTCAGATTGTCACCCTTAAAAATTGTCAAAGAAACTCTACTCCCCGGAGATGATCTTTTCTCCGTGAATGGCATCTTTTGAGTTTCTTCCAAACCCTCGAACTTTCCTGGAATGATCTCTTCTCTGTGAATTGCATTTCTTGAACTTCTCTTGGTTTAAGGACCCACAGGCTTCCTAAAAGCATCCCCGCCTCCTCTTGAACGTTGTACAAGGACCCTTCGGCTTCTTAGATGTTCTCATGCCTTCTCTTGGGTTTAATACAAGGACCCTAACAACCTCTTAAAGGCATAAGACAGAACTTGGTCATCCTTTGCTAGAGCATTCTTTCCAGTGTCAAACCTCAGGCCACTTTAGGGTTGATTCTCATCCCTTAAGGCCCTTACCCTCTTTTGGGCATCCTACAAAAGATAAAACTCTTCGACACCAGTAGACTTGGGCAGTCTAAACCCCCCTTGAGTCTCAAAGACATTCTCAAGTTCCTCTCAAACATAGGAAAAAACACTGATCACTCTGGATAAATCTCCAGCAGAAACCCGGTCTCTCTCATGAGAGTTCCCCACCCTTGGGCCTGCCTATGGATCTAATCCTCAGCAGTAAGATAGCCTCCTCTTAAGCTTTGTATAATGATCTTTCCTTAACACAGTCAGCCTCCTCTTGGGCTTTGTACAATGATCCTCCCCCAGCGAAGCTAACCTTTTCAGACTCTCTTGTTGATTCAATCACTTTTCAGACTCTCTTGTTGAGTCAATCACTTTTCAGACTCTCTTGTTGAGTCAATCATTTTTTCAGACTCTCTTGTTGAGTTAATCACCTTTCCGCACTCCCTGGTTGAGTATAAAAGACTCTCTTGTTGGGTCAATCTCCTTTTAGCCTCCATCTCGGGCTTCGTACGAGATAGTAAATCACTCTCTTGTTAAGTATAAAAGACTCTCTTGTTGAGTCAATCAACTCTCAGACTCTCTTGTTAGGTCAATCACCTTTGCAGGAGTCTCTTGTTGAGTCCATTCTTTTAGCCTTCGTCTTGGGCTTGGTACAAGACATATAAAAGCACTCTCCCGTTGAGACAAACTCATTTCAGCCTCCATCTTGGGCTTTGTACAAGACACATATAAACCTCCCCAACAGAGTCAAAAATCCCTTTTAGCCTCAATCTTGGGCTTTGTACAAGACAGAAAGAACATTTTCTCCAAAAAAGTCAAACTGTTAGCCTCCTCTTAGGCTTTATATAATGATATTCCCAAAGGTTCAGTCTCTTTTTGCCTCAATCTTGGGCCTTGTACAAGACATACACACTCTCTTATTGAGTCGGTCTCATATAGCCTCCTCTTGGGCTTCATATAAAGAAATCCCTAGCTGAGTCAATCAACGTTTAGCATCAAACTTGTGCTTTGATCAAAGTACACAAACATCAACAGCTCCTCTTTAGATATGACAAATTCTCTCTCAGCCAAAACCATTTAGCTTCATATCTTGTGCTTTGAACAAGATACAAATCACCTTTAGCTTCATGTCTTGGGCTTTGAACAAGACACCAAAACATCTTTTTCCTCCCATAGAATAGGAGGAACTACGATTGCTCTGATTTCCCTATTTCGTTTAAACGGGAATACGTAGGCATAAGATTGTGAAATCTTAGCGAGCATACTAATCAAAAGCTCTAAAGTCCAGTACCTTCATACATCAATCAAGAAAAAAACATCAGATCTAGTACCTTACAAAAAGCCTCACGAACAGTCCAGACACTCTATTCTTAAACAAAATAACCTAAGACAGGCCCCCCTATTTTGATAGCATCTGTAAACCAACAGTTATTTGTTTAAACTCAGTATGCAAGCAAGGTTAATTGGAGACATCTATTTCCCTTCCTTAATCAGCTTCACAGGATAAAAAAATGAATCGAACTGTAGTACCAAAGCGATAGTGATTCGAAACCACAAAAACCGCGCTACAAAAAAATGGCGACCGCAGTGGGAGGCATTCTTTCTTACAAACTTAGGTAGAAAACTTTAAGTTCATAAAAGTGCCGCAGAAATGGCGACTCTGCTGGGGAGTCATTATCTGTATAGGAATAAGATTATAAAGGTCTAGGATGTTAGGACAAATATATATACTACTTTTCCTAATTGATATATGTGTTTATTTTTCTGCTAATGGGAATGCGTGTGATGCCGCATCTGGAAAGATTGAGTATACACCTAAGATAAGTGATGGAACTAGACGGGTAATCTTACAGGGAGTGACTCCCAAATAAGAGGTCCAGGTCGACCATCGAATCAGTGGAGATGCCCTTTGCGGATTCAATGCCTATACGACTTTAGTTGTTGAAAGCAGATTGTTCGATTGGGTTATTTGAGAAGCTGAGGATTTTAGTAGACTGAAACCATGTTACTATTTTGTAGTGCGGAAGCTATCGGAAATAGTTGTCACGCGATACTACCCTCATCTGATATCACTCTAAGATACATCAGCTTGCTCGGGTGATTCCATCCTGCTGTTCTTATCCCAAGACGGGTCAATGATTTTGAGGACAGGTACAAAAAATCACCAGTATAACCTTTGGGGATGGGTAGAACCTTGACTTCATGACACCGAACCCTTGACCCCATGTTTTTTCTATGTTTTTATGTGCTGCATTCATGCATTCATTTTGTTAAAAAAAACATTCAAAGAAAATTTTCTCTTCTAGTCTCTATTTTTCAAATTAAACTAAGACAATGATTGCAAATGTAAGATAAAGAGATTGTGTTATGGATTTCGGTAGAAGGAAGACTCACACGTACACCTTCAAGGTTCCAAAACTAGAGGATTTGAGAGATTTGGCGAGGATGATCACCAACCCTGATGCTTTCAGAGCTAAGTACGGAGGACTGCTGTCTCTGTTAAGGGTCCATGTAATTGAAGGAATTCTGTCTATGCTCATTCAGTTCTACGATCCGGTCTATCACTGTTTTACATTCCCGGATTATCAACTTGCACCAACGCTGGAGGAATAATTTCATCTGACTGATTTACCCATTACTGATCAAGCTCCCTTTTCGGGACTGGAAGAAATTCCAAAGGATCAAACCATTGCAAGAGCAATCTATTTGGACGAGTCAGAAGTCAGGACTCACATGACCACTAAGGGTGGAATCCAGGGTTTTCCAGCAAAGTTTTTGATAAAGAAGGCTCTGTACTTTGCTAGTATAGGGAACGTGACTGCTTTTGAGAGTATCTTTGTCTTACTCACCTACGGGTTATTTTTGTTTCCCAACATCGATAACTTCGTTGATATCAATGCCATTAAGATATTTTTTATTGGAAACCCTATACCGACCTTGCTCGCAGATGCTTATCATTCTGTACACTTAAGGAATTTGTATAGCGGAGGAATGATCACATGCTGTGTACCCCTGCTATACAAATGGTTCATTTCCCACTTGCCCAAGTCTTCTGCATTTTGGGATCCTAAGAATACTTTACGTTGGTCGTAGAGAATCATGTCTCTTACCAACTCTGACATAGACTGGTACAATCGAATCTATAACGGGATCAGGATCATTGACCATTGTGGAAACTTCCCTAATGTACCCCTCATAGGAATTAAAGGAGGAATCAATTATCATCCAGCTTTAGTTCGTCGTCAATTTGGATACCCGATGAGGCATGTCCCGCGTAATGGTCATTTGGAAGGTCTTTTCTTCAAGGAAGGAGAAAATGACAGAGCACTAAAGATAGAAATAGTGCATGCCTGGAAACATGTTCACAACAAAGGAAGAGAGTCTCTAGGAAAACCGGACTGTGTCTCTGTAGAACCTTATCTCCACTGGGTACAAACTAGAGCTCTCAAACTGAGGATGCCTTACCCTCGTCAAGAAGTTCTTCCGTTAAGGGAATATGCCCTTTATTTTATGTCTGATACGGAAAAACTTCAGGTTACTCTCAATAGAGTTCAACAGGAGAAGAAGTCTTGGAAGAACAAGTACCGTATTCTCAATGTGGAATGTAAGAAAATACAGCAACTGTTAAAAGAAAAGGATGCTCTGATTGAGATTTTAGAGCAACACGCTGTAGAGAATCAAGAAGACCAAAGGAATGACAACCCAACAATGGCTCGAGAGCCCCAGTCAAAGAAAAGGAAAATACCAGAACCAGCACCTGAGCTCTCCTCAGAGAGGACTCAGGATCCATTAGCTTAGACATTTCCTTTTACAGCACTATGTAAATTACTGTATTTCCATTTCCTCAATCTTTGAATTCAATAAATCGGGGTTTCCCCCACTGTATTATATTTGCAATCCAATTGTCGAAGTTTATTTTGATTAAAAAATATATATATATATAATATAATCATTGCATATCATTCATCATTCTCACGAAACGCATTCTTCTTCTTTGCGAATCTCACGTTTGTGTCTCAATTCTAGAGTCAAACTGTCTCATTCGTACAATACTCGGGCCAGTCAACAAAAGAAAATGGATAATCTCGAGGAAGAGAACAGGGAGTTGAGAGAAGAACTCGATGCTCTAAAAGAAGATCTGAGGAAACTTCACAATGACATACAAGCTCTGGCAGCAGCCCAGATGCAACAACAACAGACTGTGATCTCAGAGATCACGTCTACGCCCATACTGGAGAAGTATGATCCTCGATATACCATGCCTAAAGATCGTCCCTAGGGCATGCCACTCAACTATATCCCGGAAGGATGTATTTCGCCGATCACTGAAGGTCCGAAAACTGCAGCAGGAACCGCTGGGCCTGAAGGTTACAAACTTCGAGAAAGCGAAGATGCCAGGGGCATGGCAAAAACTCCTGAAGGTTACAAACTTCGGGAGAGGTAAGTACCAAGAGTCACTGTCGTGATGGCTATACCACCACCTGTGGTACACGATGTCCCGAAATGACAGATTCCACATATACCTTCTGGTGGAAATGAAAGTATGGACAAGAGAATGAGGGAATTCCAGGAACAGTTCTTGGAGATGCAGAAGGAACTGCAAGCCATTTGCGGTCAGGATCTATTTGGAAAGGACGCCGCATACCTTTGTTTGGTCCCCAATGTGAAAGTTCCGCACAAATTCAAGGTGCCCGAATTTGAGAAATACAAGGGCAACTCTTGCCCTCAAAGTCATTTGGTGACGTACGCTCAGAAGATGTCAACTCAGACAGAGAACCAACAACTACTAATCCATTACTTTCAAGATAGTTTAACTGGTACCGCACTCAAATGGTACAAGGATTAAACCGCACTAAGATCATCACTTTCAGAGATCTTGGTGCTGCCTTCGTTCAATAATATAAGTATAACCTGGACATGGCGCCGGACAGAGATTAACTCAGAGCTATGTCGCAGAACGATAAGGAAACCTTCAAGGGGTATGCTCAGAGATGGCGTGAAATTACCGCCCAGATTTGTCCACCTCTCGAGGAAAAAGAGATGACAAAGATCTTCCTGAAAACCTTAAGCTCATTTTACTACGACAGAATGGTCGCTAGTGCTCCCAGTGACTTTACTAAAATGGTAGGCATGGGAGTTCGTCTTGAAGAATCAGTTCGAGAAGGACGTCTGGTCAAAGATGTCGGGCCATCAAGCAGTACCAAAAGATACAGTAGTGTTTTCCCTAAGAAAAAAGAGCAAGATATTGGTAATATCTCTCTCGGAAAGCAAAGGTGATGGTACCAACCAGTAGCAGCTATAACTCCTGCTATTAACCCTGCACCTGTTCCTACGTATCAACCTCAGGTTGCGCAGAGCCAACCGAATCAACAACAATATCAGCAAAGGACACAACAGCCTCTTCAGCAGGCTCGTCCTCCGTACAACAACAATGTACAACGCGACCACCAGGGTTCGACCCTATACCAATGTTGTATGCAGAACTGTTTCCACTATTACTGGTCAAGGGGCATGTCCAAACCAGGTCTCCTCTTACAGTACCGGAAAGTCCGCCTTTTTGGTTCAAAGCAAACCAGACTTGTCCTTACCATCAAGGAGGACCAGGGCATAACATAGAAAATTGTCTCAGCTTTAAATCTGATGTGTAAAAGCTTGTTAGGAGAGGGGTCTTATCCATCAAGGATACGAATCCAAATGTTCAGATAAACCTGCTGCCTCAACACGAGAAAGCTGCAGTAAATTTGATAGAGGGGGAGTCTAACCACAGCTATTAAATTCATGATGTACGAGCGGCTATGGGCATGTACCATCTCATAACTATCACCAGTGTGATATCTGCTCTAAAAATAATCAAGGATGTTCTGTGGTGCAATCAGCTCTACAGGAACAGTTGGATCTCGGATGGATCCAGGATCACCGAATCCGAGAGGTAAACATGACTTATGCAAATTCCAATGTCATTCAGAACCACAACATTCTTGCAATGAATGTCAGCTTAGTGGCAATGCACTCAAGGCAAAGCCAACATCATAATCTGCCACGGCACGATTACGATTCCTGTCTGATTTGCTCGGTAAATAATTAGGTGAAATTCTGGTATCAGACGTGTGATATTAAGGTGTGATGTCACAACAACACACTCTGCGCAATGGACAGCAATAACAGTAAAATAACACCAAGAATTGTTGACCCAGTTCGGTTACAACCAACCTACTCTGGGGGCTACCAAGCCAGGGATGGAATTCACTACTTGTAGATATAATTTACAGACTCAACAACCCGTTGACAATCTCCTAAACTTATACTCTACTAATGACTTCCTACCTAAGAAACCACTTAGGTATGAGAGCACCACTCAATCCCTTACAAACACTCAAAGAACCCACTTTAAGTAACCTTGATCTTACTTCACAGCTTCGATCAATCAAACACTCCCTATTGCTTCACAACTTCTAGAGAGGACAAAAATTCAACACCTATTCAAACCCTAGAATAGTGTAAATACAACTCGTACAAAATACTCAAGACACTCAGCCTATGCTCTTGATCTTCTCTCTGTATTTCTGTACCTTTTCCTTTGGTCTTGTGCGTTTTATATAGCATCCTGAATTGGGCTTGGACTTGTCACAATATTTGATCAGATTTGTTAATTAAAACTGAATCTTCAAAATAGATTTTATCCCCAAAATCTTTTTAAATCTTCAACCTTTTAATTCTCCAATAGACCTGCAATCAAATCTCCCATGTAACAGAAAATATCTATCCAAAGATATTCTCATCCAATGAGTCAACCACTCTCCACAATTCCAGCTAATACGCGACCCTAATAACATCACAACCTGATGTTATTGATTCTGCAGATCTGATGTTACAACATCACCTGTGTGACATCAGACATCCAACTTCAGCAATTACTAACTTAACACATCCCAGTGTTAAGACTTCGATGTTGCAACATCAGCACCTTGACATCAACATTGAATAACCTTTGTTTTACCAAAATTCCAGCCAATCCAGGAACTATCAATCTCCCCCTTTGGCTAATTTTGGCTAAAACAATCTCTGCACTCTGCAATCAACTTCTGCACTCTGCACCTTCAGAGATTTCAGCAGCGGAATAAACTTCAACCATTTGAAACTTTTATTAGCAGCAGGTTGACAATCTTCATAGTCTTCATTACTTGATCTGTTGTAGCACCATCTTCATTATTGACAACAGCCAATTGGTGCTCCCCCTCAAAAACATGAACCAGCATCACAGCTGTTCAGTAGCTCACAATTTGCAGCACTTCTCTCCCCCTTGATGTCTGCTTGGCTGCACTCTTCAAATGCTATGAACTCTTCACTAGCTCAGTCAAAACTCCTCCTCAATGACTGCATTACCACTTTTCAACTAAACACCTTTTAACAGCAACAGCTTATCTCCCCCATAATATCTGCACCACATTAGCAGCATTTGGCAATGACACTCTTGGCTATTTTCTCCCCCTTTTTAGCCATAATTAGGCAACCTTCACTTGGCTTGGCAGTTGACTACACATCTTTAGAAAAACCCCAACTGCCCACAACACCTTTCTAGCAGATTTAGTCTTCATGAATGCAGATTCCCAATTTGCTTCTTAACCTTTCAAATTGGTTTGCATCTAAGGCTTTAGTGAATATGTCAGCCAGCTAGTTATCTGTGGCTACATGCTCCAAGGTGACAATTTTGTCTTCAACCAGATCCCTTATGAAGTGATGCCTTATGTCTATGTGCTTTGTCCTACTATGCTGTATAGGATTTTTAGATATATTAATTGCACTCAGATTATCGCAGTATAATGTCATAACATCTTGTTTAACATGGTATTCACTCAACATCTGCTTCATCCAAACCAGTTGAGAACAACTACTTCCTGCTGCTATATACTCCTCTTTAGCAATTGAGAGAGATACACAATTCTGCTTCTTGCTGAACCAGGAAATCAGATTGTTCCCTAGAAAGAAACAGCCTCCTGAAGTGATTTTTCTATCATCTGCACTTCCATCCCAATCAGCATCACAATATCCTTTTAAATTAGTCCCAGAGTCATGGCTATATAGCATCCCATAGTCACTTGTGCCATTCACATATTTCAGAATCCTCTTTACTTGATTCAAGTGACTCACCTTAGGATCAGATTGATATCTCGCACACACTCCAACAGCAAAGGAAATATCAGGTCTGCTTGCTGTGAGATACAGTAAACTCCCAATCATACTTATGTACAAGCTGTGGTCCACACTCACTCCATTCTCATCCTTGGATAGCTTCAAATGTGTGGGAGCAGGTGTCCTTTTGTGATTGGCATTATCCAGACCAAATTTCTTTACTATGCTCTTAGCATATTGGCTTTGAGAAATAAAGATAGAATCCTCCATTTGTATGACTTGTAATCCAAGGAAGTAGCTAAGTTCTCCAACCAAACTCATTTCAAATTCTGATTGCATTTGTTGAACAAACTGTTTTACCATATCATCTGACATTCCCCCAAATCCACATAAATTTGGGCAACCATCAATTTTCCGCCTTCTTCCTTGACAAACAAAGTTTTGTCAATACCTCCTTTTCTATAGCCATTTGCTACTAAGAATTCTGTCAACCTCTCATACCAGGCCCTTGGAGCTTGTTTTAAGCCATACAGTGTTTTCCTCAGTTTGAACATATGATTGGGGAAGTTTGGATCAGTGAATCCTTTAGGTTGATCTACATAGACTTCTTCATTCAGATAGCCATTTAGAAAATCACTCTTCACATCCATTTGGAACAGCTTGAATCTTAGGTTACAAGCCATACCCAAGAGTAGTCTAATGGATTCTAACCTGGCCACTGGAGCAAACGTCTCATCAAAGTCAACTCCCTCAACTTGAGTATAACCTTGTGCAACAAGTCTCGCTTTGTTTCTTGTAACCACTCCAAGCTCATCTGACTTGTTTTTTGTAGATCCACTTTGTTCCAATAACATTCACCCCTTCTGGTCTTGGCACAAGATCCCAGACTTCATTTCTTCTGAACTGCTCCAGTTCTTCTTGCATAGCATTTATCCAAAACTCATCTGTCAGAGCTTCCTTGACATTTTTAGGCTCAATTTTGGATACGAAGCACGAGCTAGCTATGATTTCTCTGGACCTAGTCCTTACTCTAGAATTTGGATCACCTATAATTAGCTCCTTAGGATGATCCTTCTGAATTCTGATAGAAGGATCCTTCTGAGGTTGCTCAGGCTCAGTATTAGCAGTACTAGGAGATGGATTTCTTTCTTCAACTTCTACAGAAACTTCATCAGCTGTTGTTCCAACATCTTCTGTGACATCCTCAACTTCAAGCTTATCTTCATCATCAATCACAACATTGATTGACTCCATCATTACTTTGGTCCTGGAGTTGAAGACTCGATATGCTCTGCTATTGATGGAGTACCCCAAAAATATCCCTTCATCACTTTTGGAATCCAATTTCCTTCTCTGCTCTCTATCTGCCAGGATGTAACATCTACTACCAAACACATGGAAGTACTTAACATTAGGTTTTCTTCCCTTCCAGAGTTCATATAGAGTGGATGAAGTGCCTCTTCTTAGGGTAACTCTGTTATGAATGTAGCAGGCAGTGTTCATGGCTTCAGCCCAGAAGTGATACGGAAGTTTCTTGGCATGAATCATTGCTCTAGCCGACTCTTGTATAGTTCTATTTTTCCTCTCAACTACTCCATTTTACTGAGGCGTGATAGGCGACGAAAACTCATGACTTATACCTTCAGCTGAGCAAAATTCTTCAAACTTGTTGTTCTCAAATTCTCTTCCATGATCACTTCTTATTCTGATGACCTTACTCTCCTTTTCTCTTTGCAGTCTCTGGCAGAGCTCTTTGAAGACATCAAACACCTCAGATTTGTCTTTGATGAAATTCACCCAGGTGTATCTTGAATAGTCATCCACAACAACATAAGCATATTTCTTTCCTCCCAGACTTTCCACCTGCATAGGTCCCATCAAATCCATATGAAGGAGTTCCAATACCTTGGAGGTGGTGTCATGTTAAAGCTTCTGATGAGACATCTTAGTCTGCTTTCATTTTTGACAGTCTCCACACACCTTTCCTTCCTCGATACTAAGTTTGGGAATCCCTCTGACTGCCTCGGAGGAGATAATTCTCTTCATTCCCTTGAGGTGAAGATGTCCTAACTTTTGATGCCAGATTTTGACATCATCTTCTTTAGCAAGCACACATGTGGAGGCATCTGATTTTTGCGGCACCCAAAGATAACAATTGTCCTTCGACCTGGCTCCCTTCATGATTACTTCTCCTTTGTCATCTTTGACCATACATTCGGACTTAGTGAAGTCTACTTTGAATCCTTGATCATAAAGTTGACTAATACTAATCAAATTTGCTGCTAGTCCTTTAACAAGAAGCACATTCTCCAGTCTGGGAGCACTAGCACGGTTTAGTTTACCAATCCCTTTTATCTCCCCTTTGATTCCATCACCAAATGTAACGTAGCCATAAGTTTGAGGTTTCACATCAACAAGCAGATTTTTTACTCCAGTCATGTGTCTTAAACACCCACTGTCAAAATACTAGTCATCTTTGGTAGAGACCCTCAAGGAAGTGTGGGCTATCAAGCTGGTAACTTTAGGTATCCACTGCTTCACCACTTTAGGCCTTACCTCTTTCTGTTTGGGTTGAGGGTATCCATGCAGCTTGTAGCAAGAGTACTGCATATGTCCAAACCTTCCACAGTAATAGCATCTCACCCTTTCATCTCTGAATCTTCTGCCATGATGAGATTGCTTATGCTGCCATCCATAATGTGGTCTCCTCCTACCATAACTGCCCTGCCATCTATTATGTTGATATCTTCTTCTATAAGACGGCTGAGAATGCTGCTTCCTGGATTGTCTCCCATGATGGTGTGGCTTTCTTCTTCCATAGATATAAGGAACAGCATTGGTGTATCCATATCCATAACCATACCAGTTGTCCTGATGTTGAGACACCTGATGAGACATGTGCTGTTTGAACTGAGCAGCTTGCATGCTCTCATGGTATTGTGGGGGCATATATTGGCTAGCTCCCTGTGGCTGCTTTCTCTTCTGATAGGGACCAGTCTTCTTCTCAATCTTCTTAGGTTGTGAAACATCAGCTTTCTTAGGGGTAGGATCCTGCTTCTTTGGCTGATGTTGAGATGAAAGTTGTGACACTTCCTTCTTTGAACCTGAAGTGCTTCCTTCTGAAGTTCCCTTGTCTTCAGCCACATAACATATCCCAGCTTTGTCTCCAGCAGCTTTTTCTGACTGAAGGATCTTGTCGAGTGTGTCTGTACCATAGCTCAGCATCCTAACCGACTTGGTCATTTGATCAAGGTGAGCTCTAACTAGCACCACTTCATTTTCCAGATCAGTCTTTTCATTTTCTAGCTGAGCAATTTGTTGCTTGTGGAACTTGTTCTCTTGACAAATCTCAGCACTTTTTAAACACAGCTCTTTGATAGGTAGATGCTAACTCCTCATAAGTTACTTCTCCATCACTAGAATCATCATCAGATACAACAGCTCCTGTTAGGGCTCTAACATGCTTTGCTGACTCACCTTCACTTTCACTATCTGAGTCAGACCAGGAAACTGTCATGCCCTTCTTCTGCTTTTTCAAGAAGGTGGGACATTCTTTCTTGACATGTCCATACCCTTCACACTCAAAGCACTGCACTCCTTTATCTTGGGCAGTTTTCTCTTCATCCTTCTTGCTGGTGTCAGAAGTCATGTTCTTAACATTAGACCTGGAGTTATCATTCATTCTCCTAAATACTTTGGTGAACTGTCTTCCCAACATCACTATGGCCTGAGATAGATCCTCCTGGGATTCAGATTTCTTCCCTTTCTCTTCTTCACCATTTGTCATCAGGGCTATACTCTTTGGCTTCTTTTCTGGTTCTTCTTCATTCAGACCAAGCTCAAAAGTTTGAAGAGATCCAATTAGCTCATCTACTCTCATCTTGCTGATGTCTTGAGCTTCTTCTATAGCAGTCACCTTCATCTTGTACCTCTTAGGAAGGGATCTAAGAATCTTCCTTACAAGCTTTTCTTCAAACATTTTTTCTCCAAGCGCACTAGAAGCATTGGCCAGCTCAAGAACACTCATGTGGAAGTCATGAATAGTCTCATCTTCCTTCATCTTCAGGCTTTCAAATTTTGATGTTAAAATATGAAGTCGTGACATCTTGACTCTAGATGTTCCTTCATGAGTAGCCTGCAAGATATCCCACGCTTCTTTAGCTACTTCACAGGTATTGATTAACCTGAAGATATTCTTATCCACTCCATTGAAGATGGCATTTAGAGCTTTAGAATTTCCAAGGGCGAGCTCATCTTCCTCCTTGGTTTATTCTTCTTCAGGCTTTAGCTTAGAGGTGCCTTCTTTATCTTTGCCAGCATCATCTTTCTCACACATGACAGGAGCTTTCCATTCTTTAATAACAGCCTTCCAAGCCCTGCTGTCCAAGGATTTTAAAAAGGTGGTCATCCTTGGCTTCCAATAATCATAATTTGATCCATCCAAAATAGGGGGTTTGTTGACGAATCCTCCAACTTCTTTGTCCATCTTTTCACCAGAAAGTAACTTCCCTAGATCTCACCCAGAGACAGACAGGATGCCTGCTCTGATACCAATTGAAATTCTGGTATCAGAAGTGTGATGTTAAGGTGTGATGTCACAACAACACACTCTGCACAATGGACAGCAATAACAGTAAAATAACACCAAGAATTGTTGACCCAGTTCGGTTACAACCAACCTACTCTGGGGGCTACCAAGCCAGGGATGGAATTCACTAATTGTAGATATAATTTACAGACTCAACAACCCGTTGACAATCTCCTAAACTTATACTCTACTAATGACTTCCTACCTAAGAAACCACTTAGGTATGAGAGCACCACTCAATCCCTTACAAACACTCAAAGAACCCACTTTGAGTAACCTTGATCTTACTTCACAACTTCGATCAATCAAACACTCTCTATTGCTTCACAGCTTCTAGAGAGGACAAAAATTCAACACCTATTCAAACCCTAGAATAGTGTAAATACAACTCGTACAAAATACTCAAGACACTCAGCCTATGCTCTTGATCTTCTCTCTGTATTTCTGTACCTTTTCCTTTGGTCTTGTGCGCTTTATATAGCATCCTGAATTGGGCTTGGACTTGTCACAATATTTGATCAGATTTGTTAATTAAAACTGAATCTTCAAAACAGATTTTATCCCCAAAATATTTTTAAATCTTCAACCTTTTAATTCCCCAACAGACCTGCAATCAAATCTCCCATGTAACAGAAAATATCTATCCCAAGATATTCTCATCCAATGAGTCAACCACTCTCCACAATTCCAGCTAATACGCGACCCTAATACATCACAACCTAATGTTATTGATTCTGCAGATCTGATGTTACAACATCACCTGTGTGACATCAGACATCCAACTTCAGTAATTACTAACTTAACACAGCCCAGTGTTAAGACTTCAATGTTGCAACATCAGTACCTTGACATCAACATTGAATAACCTTTGTTTTACCAAAATTCCAGCCAATCCAGGAACTATCATCAGGGATGCTCTTTTGTACAAGAGACCCTCCAGCGTCAGATGGATTCAGGATTTCCGCGATAAAAATCAGTATCAAGTAAATATGATTCAAATCTTTGATATTCGCTTGATGAATACCAGCTTGGTGGAATTACACGCTAAGCAGGTCCAGCTCGGTTTTTTGACTTCGCATAAAAAGAACTTTGCAACACTAGTTAAACCACTGGTGGCTTCCTATCTATTTAGACGAAGACACACAACAAGTCAGTATGATTAATGGGAACCCTACTAGGCATCAAAGTCCGGATGTTCGATCAATGGGAACAGATCTAGTGAGGTTACACTGCATCCAAAGCGGACGTGGCCAGGTGCCACCACACAACTATGAATGTTGTAGAGTTTTCTCAAAAGATAATCAAGGATGTTACCTCGTGCGAGCAGCCTTTCAGAGTCAGTTGGACCATAAAGAGATTCGACCATGTCCAAGTTCTGGGTCAACCAATTCGATGTCAGACTTTGTCGCTGATCGAATCAAGGACGTTGTCGTAATCTCTGATCATAAAAGGACCAAGGATGTTTGTACCATCATCCCTTTACTTGACGAATCGAAGGTTCCCAACCAGGAACTAATTGAAATTACTTATAATGGTCAGAAGAATCAGAAGGCTCCTGTAGTTATCTATCTACCGGGACCATTACCGTGTGAATTAACTAAGGTTATCCCTTACAAATACGGTGCAATGACAATTGAGAATGGAAAGGAAATTCCATTACCCTCTGTTGTGAATATTGCAGACATCAGTAGAGTAACACGGAGTGGTCGAATCTTCAACCGAGGAGTTGGAGAACCTACCAGAGAAAAGGAACCTTAAACGGAAGTTCCTGATCAACCAGTCGGTTAATCCAGTGATCCCGACCTTTCAAAGAACAGCGATGAGATGCTGAAGCTCATCCAGAAGACTGAATACAACATTGTTAATCAGCTGTTGCAAACTCCTTCAAAAATCTCGGTGCTATTACTTTTACTCAGCTCCGAAGCTCACAGAGAGGCTTTACAGAAAGTCTTAGAGCAAGCCTTTATGGAACAAGATGTGTCAATAAGATAATTTAACAGCATCATCTCCAACATCACTTCCTGCAACAACTTGGGATTTAGTGATGAGGAACTTCCAGAAGAAGGCAAAAGTCACAACATGGCGCTCAATATTACAGTCAACTTCCAGGACGATGCGTTAGCCAGAGTACTGGTAGATACCGGATCAGCTCTAAATGTGATGCCGAAATCCACTCTAATGCGATTATCATTCAAAGGATCTCCGATGAGAGGCAGTGAGGTCACCGTCAAAGCATTTGACGGATCCCAGAAAACAGTTATCGGCGAAGTCGACCTTCCCATAACTATCGGTCCTCAGACTTTCCAATTTACTTTCCAGGTCATGGACATCTGGGCAGCATACATTTGTTTGTTAGGAAGACCTTGGATACACGAGGTTGGGATAGTCACTTCGACACTTCACCAGAAGCTGAAGTTTGTCAAAAACGACCAACTAGTCACAGTCTGTGGAGAGCAAGCCTTGATCGTGAGTAACTTATCATCATCCACTTGTGTAGAACCAGAAGAGGTTGTAGGAACCCAGTTCCAGGCACTTGCAATGAGCCATGACATCCAATCAAAAAAAGGAACGTCGATTTCCTTGTACAAAGATGCTCTCGAAGTAATCAAAAGCAACAATGCAAAAGGATGGGGACAGCTTGTCATTCCTATTAATAACAAAGCGAAGAAAGGTCTTGGCTTTTCCTCAACCTGTACTCAAACTGCTGCTAATGATGAAAGTTTTCATCCCATTCAAGACTTCTTCCACAGTGGAGGTTTTCTTCACCCAGTGTCTCAAGAAGTACATACTATCAACGAAGGTGATTCCTCTAATACAGAGGAAGAGTGGAAGTCCTATCTTAACAAGGACGGTTATATGTCTCAGGAAGAGATGCCTTTACCATTTTGCTTTCTGACACAAAGTCCGAGATTTATACCGAGGTCAGATGTCAAAATGATATGCGGAGATTGTGATCCGGAAGGATGTCGTGCTCCACCCAACTCATTAGAGGAGGACACTCTGATGAAAGACAGCTTTGACAATGACTATTATGGCCCAATGGATGGCCTGCCTATCTGGCAGCCATACCCAGGAGACTCGAGACAAGAGAATTAGCCAAACGATCCATATCAGCTAAGCATCATTGAAAAGAATACCTGCGTCCCCACCATGTCATGGGATCAACACTCAGGGCATTCAGAAAACATCCAGTACAACGATGAATTCGCAATAATTACAGGACAAGAGTTCCTTAACTATGCTTTTCCCGAGGTCAACGTCATCGAAAGGGATGACTCCTCTAGTTCCAAAGAAGTATGGGACACCTTGGGACAACCGAGTGGCAAATTCGACTTCTTGGTCAAGTACACCGCTCCGGAAAGCTCTCGTATCAGGCTCGAAGACATCCAGCTAACTGGATGGGGAGATCTACCTGAGAGTGCAAACACTGCGCAAGATACAACAGAAGAGTTTGTCTATGACAATTCTGCCTGGGAGACAGACCCCAACGATCCTGCTCCACCAGAAATCAACATTATTTCTGAAGACAAGCCAAGAAAGAAGGTGCCAGACTTTGTGATTCACCGAGAAGTTCGCCGCCAATGGGTTGCTGTCGATGTCCCGAAAGTTATTCATAAGTCGAAGTAATTGCTGTCTTTATCTTAACCTTTCACCTTGCCCACGTGAAATGGATGTTTTGATAGGGCTCACTTTCTGTAAATATCCCTCTTTGCTTTGCCCAAAGCGACAGAGTTTTGTTTTATAAGCCTGTAGTTTCAAGAATCGACAAGATCATAAATAAAATAACGTCGTTCTGTAATTTCCGCATCAATTGTTGTTTTCTCTTTTCACTTTTTCAGAAAATGGTAATCCTAAAACAAAAAAAAACAAATAATAAAAACAAGCAGTAAATAAAATACACTGTACACACTCTTGCATTTCTCTCTGTCTCTTCTAAACACAAATCATCACGTCATACAGATTGCTTGTTTCAAACCCCATTGAAACATATGATCCAATGTCTTCTCCCAACTTTGAATTCTCGGTATTTGAGGCTGAAGAAGAAGATGACGAAGAAATTCCAGAGGAGATCTCCCGATTGCTCAGACAAGAGGAAAGGTCCATTAAACCTCACAAAGAGCCGTTGGAAACAGTTAACTTGGGTTCAGAATAAGAGAGAAAAGAGGTCAAGATTAGGGCACTGCTCAGTCCAACTATCAAAGAAAGTTTGATAAAGCTTCTCAAAGAGTTTCCCGATGTATTCGCTTGGTCCTATCAGGACATTCCAGGGTTAGATACCAGCATCGTGGAACATCATCTACCATTGAGATCAGAATATCCACCAGTGAAACAAAGACTAAGACGGACTCATCCAGACATGGCCATCAAAATCAAAGAGGAAGTACATAAACAGATTGACGCGGGTTTCCTCGCCACGTCAGAATATCCTCAATGGCTAGCCAACATAGTACCAGTTCCGAAAAACGACGGAAAGGTCAGAATGTGTGTAGACTACAGGGATCTGAACAAAGCAAGTCCAAAGGATGAATTTCCCTTACCGCACATAGACATGCTGATAGACAGTACAGCAAAGTTTAAAGTTTTCTCCTTCATGGATGGATTCTTGGGCTATAATCAAATCAAAATGGCGCCGAAAGACAAGGAGAAAACTTCGTTTATCACCTCATGGGGCACATCTTGTTACAAGGTAATGTCGTTCGGTTTGAAGAATGCCGGGGCAACCTATCAAAGGGCCATGACTACTCTGTTTCATGACATGATACACAAAGAAATCAAGGTATATGTCGATGACATGATTGCCAAATCTAGAACAGAGGAGGAGCATGTGACCCACCTGTCAAAACTATTTGAGCGGTTGAGAAAGTACAAACTCCGTTTGAATCCTAACAAATGCACATTCGGTGTCCACTCAGGGAAACTGCTAGGATTCATCATCTGCCAGAAAGGAATTGAGGTTGATCCTAACAAGGTCAAGGCCATTCAAGAAATGCCTTCTCCAAATACTGAAAAACAAGTCAGGGGATTCTTGGGACGTTTGAATTACATTTCCAGATTCATATTCCTCATGACCGCAACGTGCACCGATTTTCAAATTACTAAAAAAGAATCAGGACTATGTTTGGACAGAAGACTGCCAAACCGCCTTCGATAGTATCAAGGAATACCTGTTGAACCCACCGATTCTATCACCTCCAGTGTAAGGAAGACCACTGATCATTTACTTAATAGCCTTGGAAGACTCCATGGGTTGTGTACTTGGCCAACAAGACGAACCCAAAAGGAAAGAGTCTGCCATCTACTATTTGAGCAAGAAGTTTACAGACTGTGAAACTCGGTATACTTGCTCGAGAAAACTTGTTGTACTCTGGCTTGGGCAGCCAAACGTCTTTGCCAGTATATGATTCGTCACACTACTTGGTTAATCTCCGAAATGGATGCAATCAAGTACGTCTTTGAAAAATCTGATCTCACGGGAAGGATTGCCCGTTGGCAGATGTTGTTATCAGAATACGACATCGAGTACCACGCTCAGAAAGCCGTAAAGGGAAGTATTTAACCGATCATTTGGCTCATCAACCGATTGATGATCAAGAATCAATCAGGTTTGACTTCCCAGACGAAGATGTCATGTACTTAAAAATGAAAGATTGCGATGAACCGCTACCCAGCGAGGGGCCAGAACAAGGTTCCCAATGGGGACTAATCTTTGACGGAGTTGTCAATCATTATGGAAACGAAATTGGGGCAATCATCGTAACACCTCAAGGTACCCACATTCCTTTCACCGTCCGACTGACATTCAAGTGCACAAACAATGTGGCAGAATACGAAGCTTGTATCATGGGTCTCGAAGAAGCGATCGACTTAAGGATCAAGAACTTGGATGTATATGGCGACTCAGCCCTGGTTATCAATCAGATCAAAGGAGATTGGAACACATACCAATCAGGACTGATTCCTTACAAAGACTATGCAAGAAGGTTGTTACCATTCTTCAACAGAATCGAGTTTCATCATATCCCTCGTGAAGAAAATCACATGACTGATGAAAATTAGCCACTCTCTCTTCCATGATTAGTGTAGGTCAATGGAACGACGTACCTAAGATTGACATAATGCGCCTGGAACGGCCTGCTTACATCTTCACGATCGAAGCAGTCATAGACGACAAACCTTATTATCATGATATTAAATGCTTCCTTAAAAAACAAGAGTACCCACATAGGGAATCCAGAAAGGATAGAAAGACCCTTAGAAGATTGGCAGGTAGTTTCTTTCTGAGTGGTGATACACTTTATAAGAGAAACTTTGACGTGGTCTTGCTCCGATGTGTAGACAGACCAGAAGCAAACACGCTGATAAAAGAAATTCATGAAGGATCCTTTGGCACTCATGCCAACGGACACACAATGGCGAGAAAAATTTTGAGAGCAGTGTACTATTGGTTAACCATGGAATCCGACTGCTACAAGTACATGAGGAGATGTCACAAGTGTCAGATATACTCAGACAAAATCCATGTACCGCTAACACATCTCAAAGTTCTCTCTCCCCATGGCCTTTTTCCATATGGGGAATCAACATGATTGGCATGATCGAACCCAAGGCTTCAAATGGACATCGGTTCATTCTAGTAGCCATTGACTACTTCACCAAATGGGTCGAAGCAACATCGTACACTAATGTAACCCAACAAGTGGTGGTCCGATTTATCAAGAGTAATATCATTTGTCGTTATGGTGTTCCATGCCAGATCATTACCGATAATGCATCCAACTTGAACAATAAGTTGATGAAAGAGTTGTGCGCTGAGTTCAAGATCGAACACCATAACTCATCTCCCTACCGACCCAAGATGAACAGAGCGGTAGAAGCGGCTAACAAGAACATCAAGAAGATTGTTCTGAAGATGGTCGTAACTTACAAAGATTGGCACGAGATGCTGCCCTTTGCTCTTCACGGTTATCGCCCATCTGCCTGCACTTCAACAGGGGCAACCCCTTTCTCTCTAGTATATGGCATGGAGGCAGTGCTGTCCATAGAGGTAGAGATCCCATCAATCTGGGTATTGATGGAAGCCAAGCTAACAGAAGCTGAATGGTGTCAAAGTCGACACAACGAACTGAATCTGATCGAAGAAAAGCGAATAACGGCATTATTCCATGGTCAATTGTATCAACAAAGAATGAAGAAAGTGTTTGACAAAAAGGTCCGACCTCGCATCTTCAGAAAAGGAGACCTTGTGCTCAAGAAGATACAATCATTCCTCATTGATTCCCGTGGTAAATGGACTCCGAATTACGACGGCCCCTATGTGGTCAAGAAAGCTTTCTCAGGCGATGCCTTGAGACTCGCAACCATGGATGAAGAAGAATTTGCCTATCCCACAAATGTTGACGTAGTCAAGAAATACTTCGCCTAAATAAAAAATAAATAAAAAACGTCTCGGTGGATTGAAAACCCGAAAGGGTGGTCCAGGTAAAAATTAGAGACATAATAAAAAATCATCCCGATGGATTGGAAATATCAAAGTACAATCCAGGCAAAAGTTAGGGATAATGGCAAGTAACTACGTCTGATCAGTTCAACTCAGCAGCAGTAATGCCATCCATCAGGAAAACTCCATGTCAAGGTCATCTTCGACAGAAGCTCGGGATGCCCAGAATTCAAAGTTGGTAGAAGGATAATGGTTGTTATGTTTCAATGTAGCCATTTTCCCTTAAAATTATCATTTCCTAACTTTGTAAATACTCCATGGAATCACGTGTTTGGCTGATTTCTATCCTATCAATAAAATTTGAGCCTTAGTGCTTTTGTTTGCAATTCTTATTTGTTTTAGCTTTACAGAACGACATTTTAATATGATCAACGATTCTTAAAATAAAACAAAAATGAATTTAATTGTCAAACTTATTCTGCTTTTAAATAAAGATGGCAATTTCTTTTGACTGTTGAACATCGAAAGAACATCGATCGCTTCTCCAGAAGTAATCGAACTTCAAAGTACGGAATCAAAGTACTCCTTCTTAACCAGTGCGCCTGAATGAAGGATCAGCTGTGTCAGATGCGAATGTTTCGTCTGACATCCCCGGCAGAGTTCTTATCTCCTAAGCCCGACCAACAATTTTCCCCGCAGGGACCATCTCTCTCCTAAGCAAGGCAGAATTGCTACTTTTGGACCAATGATACTTTTCAGGCCCCGCAGTGGCCGAATATCCAGTCGTGTTCATCCGTTAGTCTGTATGTCGCGTCAGTTTTGTCAGCATAAACATACATACATCATGCATTATTGATTTACATTCATATTCGCATTGCATCACTATCACTCTAGTCGGTCTTATCCCCAAGTGATAAAAGTCCTCTCAATCGAGTCGTCAGTTCTTTCCTCATCAGGAGGTAGATCATCTAAGCAATCTTTCTCCCATTTTATTTCTGGATTAGAGACGGTCCTTGACCACTTTGATAACTTGAACCTCTGAAAAACAAGAAGACCTCCGACAAATGTCACTCTTCACCCTTGAAGATGATATCTTCGCTTTCCCGGATTAAGGAAAATCCCCAGAGAAAGCCTCTTAATCAGAGATTCAGCAATACAGTAATTCTTCTTCGGAAAGTTCACTGACGAAAAGGTCATCAGCACCTCCCAAATTGGATTACGTCACATGGCATTTCCTCCGAGAAGATCTCGAGGAAAAGTATGATGTAACATCCCCAAACAGAAAGCAGTCTCTCAAGAGACTCATTTTCCCCAATAGAGTCAACAAATGGCGTCTCCAACAGAGAAGTTTGTACACCTCTACAACTCAGACGAATGGGTTCCCCCAGCAAGTCTAACATCAAAACTTTTTCCATCAAATGGCATCTCTTCAGGAAAATTCGGCGAGAAGTTTGAGGAAAACCGCTACAAACAGTGTCCCTTGTCAAGAAAGTTTGTTGACAAAAGAAACTGAGACCAGTTCCTTGGTAGGAAACCAGGATCGAGGGGAAGTTTATTTCAAAAACTGAGACCAGTTCCTTGGTAGGAAACCAGGATCGAGGAGAAGTTTATATCAGAAACTGAGACCAATTCCTTGGTAGGAAACCAGGATCGAGGGGAAGTTTATATCAGAAATTGAGGCCAGTTCCTTGGTAGGAAACCAGGATCGAGGGGAAGTTTACTTTTTCTAAGCATCATTGCTTAGCAAAAGAAGATGGATGAGCAAGCTACCATTCATAACCACCATCAAAATTTTGGGTATTCTGATATTTAATCCTCTTGTACCCCGAATACCCGAATACCTTCACCATTCACACCTTCGGGTCCAAGAAGAATAAATAGGGGCATCTGTCATACCCTAAATTTTGATCACAAGATTCCCATCATTGTGAAAACAATCATCACAATATGGATGTACCTTTATGCCTCATCAATCTCCTCGGGAATTGTTGAGCATTCACTACAATTAGAGATTAGGGTTTTCAAGCCCTCTCAGAGCCTTAGACAAAGGATCAATCAAGAAATGACATGATCTTCAACTTGGCTAACCTCTCAAACACCTATAAAGGGTCAAGAGGACTCCCACATCAAGAATCAAGCACAAGGTTGCAACATTCCAAGTGGATCAAGCCTCAAGATCGCCAGTGTCACCTGTGGCACCCCCAATCTATACCCTGAGCTTAAGCGATAACAAATAATCAGAGTATAATTAAAACATTCATGGCATAAACGGGAGCGTCACATCAAAGTAATGAAATACAACAACCTGCTCATATAGATATGCAACAATCAGGTAGCAACATAAACAGAGGAACTCAGTTCCTAACACCCACAATTCTGATACAGAATAAAAGCGGAAAATCTGCAACTGAAATCTCATATATAAACATAAAAGTTTTTCTGTCATATACATAGTCATACATGTACAATCCAAAAAGATATATATACACATAATCACATAATGATCTCCCCGACTACCCGGTGCCACATATCAGAGCCGACCGACAAAAGAATGAAGACATAATCTTCACAAAAAGACCTCCAGCATCTAATCTGCAATGCCTCATAGAGCATTCAAAACAGCAGAAGGGTGAGAAACACAATTATAATATAGTTGCATACAATTATGTAATCACATGAAATACGCATGCAAAGCATTCTCACCACAACGTACACCCTAACTCAAATATAAAACAAGACAATTCATAATTAACACATCCATCACCAAGGCATATCAATCATGCTCAACACATTTATCACCAATACATATATCAAATCATCAATCCCATTCACAATTCCCACACATAATTAATCCATTCATGATTTATGCAAATGCATAGAGACTGACACACGGACTCTATGCAATGCAATGCGGTACCATTCCATCCATCATTCTCATCATTAATTCACTCAGGAATGATTGGAATCATTTCTTGTTACTTAGTGTAACTCCCCGTCGGGAAAAAGTTGTTCCCCGTCACTTTAGGTCCTCTTGGTATAATGCTCACGACGTTTATGGATTGCTTTAGGTCCTCTTTGTATAAGACTCACGATTTGATCGCTTTAGGTCCTCTTTGTATAAGGCTCACGATTGTCTATAACATCGCTTTAGGTCCTCTTTGTATAAGGCTCACGACCGTTACAACAGATTCCCTCTAGAATCGTTTCGTCGCTCACCCCCCACAAGGGCATACGACATCACAAGAATGCATATCATGATGCTTGGCATACAATGACTCATGCCAATCCAATGCACATATATATACAACCATGTAACCCATTCCAACATCAAGAATCATGCATTGAAATCAAAACCCAAAACAATGCATTTATTTGCCATAAGGCCACAAACCATCATCATAACATTTCAACACATGCATTCACATCATATAATAGCACACAAGCTATACGTTACATATCAAAAGCATATCACATGATAACACATCAATCGCACACAATTACGACGGTAAAAGTCGACAAAATGACCCGTTTCCGAATTCCCGACATAATTAAATCGGCCACTAATCCCAAAAAAACCATTTTATAAGAAAGAACATCTCATCAGCTTTCCAACGGTACTAAGAACGTCTCGATCCGAGTTACGGATCGAAAGTTACGGATTTTAGAAAATAGTTTTACTTTTGATGTTCCAGGTCGCGCTAAGCGGGCTCCTCCCCGCGCTGAGCGCGCTCCTCACTGCCTGGCGAGGTTGCAAATTTTCAATATCGCGCTAAGCACGCAGACTCGCGCTGAGCGCGCACTGCGAAATTCAGAAAAATAAACCCTTCGCAAATCCAACCCCAAAAATCCCATTTCTCATCCCAAATCAATTCCAACAGCAAAACAAGTATCAGCAATTGTTCATAAACATAGTGTGATCATACAACGCGATTTATACCGATTTCCGACCGTGAAAACATCGATTTCTATTCGTTTATCTCATTTCGACCTATAATTGAAAAAACTAGTAAACATTCCAACACCCACATACATAATCATACACAAGCATAGATTAACCGAGTTTCGCACCCTTACCCGATTAATCGTGCTTTGAAGTGTCGGTTGAATCGATCTCTAAACTTTCAAGTTTTTCCTCTTTTTTCTTCTTTTCTTTCTCTTTTCCTTCTTTTCTTTCTTCCCTTCCTATTTTCTCTCTTTTTCGCTCTATGTTTCTATTTTAAATGAAAAACAATATCTAACCAAGCAAAAAAGACCAAAATCCCCCTACACTCAATTTTCTCGCAAACGTTCCCAAAACGCGATAAAACATAATAACAATAAACATAACACATTTACCAAATAAAAACCAAGAATAAAATAATATAAAGACAAAAATAATTAAATCGACTCTATTAAATAAGTCTAACAAAAACCGGGGCGTTACAACTCTCCCCCACTTAGAAATTTTCGTCCTCGAAAATATTACCTGAAATGAACAACTTCGGATACGATTCCCGCATCTGACTCTCCAACTCCCAAGTCAAATTGCCCTCAGCAGCGCCTCCCCACGCTACTTTCACAAGCGCAATATCCTTGCCTCTTAACCGCTTCAACTCGCGATCCAAAACTCTCATCGGTAATGCCTCAACCGTAAGGTTCTCCTTTACCTCAACCTCATCCATCGGAATCACATGCGACGGATCCGGAACATACTTCCGAAGCTGTGAAACATGGAACACATCATGTAAATTCAAAAGATTTGGTGGCAACGCCCCCCAATAAGCCACAACACCCACTCTCGCGGATATCTGGTAAGGACCAATAAACCGAGAAGTAAGCTTCTTCGACTTCAATGCACGTCCAACACCCGTCACCGGCGTAACTCTCAAAAATACATGATCGCCTTCTCGAAACTCAAGATCTTTCCTCCTTAGATCATGATAACTCTTCTGCCTACTCTGAGAAGCCTTCATTTTCTCACGAATAAGTTTCACCTTTTCCGTAGTTTGTTGAACTAACTCCGGTCCAACCACCGAACTCTCACCAGATTCATGCCAACACAAAGGTGTTCGACATCTTCTCCCATACAACGCTTCAAAAGGTGTCATTCTAATACTCGAATGGAAACTGTTGTTATACGTGAACTCAACCAACGAAAGATAACTATCCCAAGCACCACCTTGCTCAAGAACACACGCTCTCGGCAAATCTTCCAATGACTGAATAGTTCTCTCGGTCTGACCATCCGTCTGAGGATGATAAGCAGAACTCAATCTCAACTTGGAACCTAACACCTTTTGTAAACTTTCCCAAAATCTGGAAGTAAACCTCAGATCTCGATCTGAAATAATACACAACGGAACACCATTTAATCTCACAATCACACGGATATAAATCGCAGTCAACCTCTCCAAAGAAAAACTTATGTCAATCGGAATGAAATGCGCCGATTTAGTCAGCCTATCCACAATCACCCAAATGGTATTATGTCCCCTCTGAGTATTCGGCAACCCTGTCACAAAATCCATAGAAATGTTGTCCCATTTCCACTCGGTAATATCCAATGGATGCAATAATCCACTTGGCTTCTGATGTTCTACCTTTGACTTCTGACACGTCAAACACACATAAACAAACTGAGCCACATCCATCTTCAATCTGGACCACCAAAAGATCTTATTCAAATCTTGATACATCTTATTAGCTCCCGGATGTATACTCAAACTACTCCGGTGTCCTTCCTCTAGAATCATCTTTTTCAATTCCGAATCATCAGGAATACAAATTCTACCACGGAATCTCAAAACACCCTGATCATGCACTTTAAAGTCACCATTCACACCTTTACCTCCAACCGTCATCAAATCAACAAATTTCACATCCAGCCTCTGCTTCTCGCTAACGGTCAATAGAAAATCATTAGTGACCTTTAACATACCAAGCCTCACACTATCAGATGTCAATTCACACACCAAACTCAAAACTCTAAATTCTTCCAAAAGTTCCCACTCTTTAACCATCAAAGCAGACATATGCAAAGACTTCCGGCTTAACGCATCGGCTACCACATTAGCTTTACCAGGATGGTAATTCAAGCTAAAATCGTAATCCTTCAAAAATTCCAACCATCTTCGTTGCCTCATATTCAACTCTTTCTAATCAAACAAGTATTTTAAACTCTTGTGATCACTAAAGACTTCAAATCTTGCACTGTAGAGATAATGTCTCCAAATTTTCAACACAAAAACCACCGACGCTAATTCCAAATCATGAGTAGGGTAATTCTTCTCATGAACCCTCAATTGTCTCGAAGCATAAGCCACAACCTTACCTTCTTGCATCAACACTCCCCCTAAACCACTCAAAGACGTATCGCAATACACCACAAACAGTTCACTAGGATTCGGTAAGTTCAAAATCGGAGTTGTAGTCAATCTTCTCTTCAGCTCACTAAAACTTTCCTCACACTGACTATCCCAAATAAACGCCTTACCTTTACAAGTCAGTTGGGTCAATGGAAGTGCTAACTTGGAAAAGCCTTCAATGAATCTTCGATAATATCCAGCTAAACCCAAAAAGCTTCTAATTTCAGTAACAGATCTAGGAGCCTCCCATTGTAGAACTGCATCTACTTTGGATGGATCCACAGCAATACCATTACCAGAAATCACATGCCCAAGAAAACTCACTTCTGACAATCAGAACTCACACTTGGACAACTTGGCATAAAGTTTCTTTTCCTTCAAAATTTGCAATACAATACGTAAATGTTCCGCATGTTCCTCCCGAGACTTAGAATAAATCAAGATGTCATTAATAAACACAACAACAAATTGATCCAAATTCTCATGGAAAATACGATTCATATACTCCATAAACACTCCCGGCGCATTAGAAACCCCGAACGACATCACGGAATATTCGTAATGTCCATAGCGTGTCCTAAAAGCCGTCTTCTGAATATCTTTCTCCTTCACTCTAATCTGATGATAACCTGACCTCAAATCAATTTTACTAAACACACACGCACCTACCAACTGGTCCATCAAATCATCAATTCTCGGAAGAGGATACTTATTCTTAATCGTCACCTTATTCAGCTGGCGATAATCAATACACAATCGCATACTCCCATCTTTCTTCTTCACCAATAAAACTGGAGCACCCCAAGGCGATACACTCGGCCTCACAAACCTCTCTTCTAACAATTCATTCAGCTGCTTCTTCAACTCAACCAACTCAGATGCCGACATACGATAAGGTGCCATAGACACAGGTCTAGTACCAGGAACTAGATATATAGAAAACTCCACCTCTCTCTCTGGAGGCACATCAGAAATATCCTCCGGAAACACCTCCGAAAAATCACACATGACTGGAAACACCTCAATTGCAACTTGACTATCCACAATCAACGATGCAAACAACCCGAACAACTGAGCTTCCTCCGCCAAAAGTTTCTTCAACTCTTTGGTAGATAAGAAACTCGATTCCTCGTCTTCTTCAAGCGAAGGAAATCTTACCAACTTATTATAACAATCGATATGAGCTCGATTGAACTGCAACCAATTCATTCCCAGAACTACGTCTAAACCCTCCAACGGCAGACACACCAAATCCATAGCAAAATCCTTACCATAAATGGTCAAAGGACAACTTAAACAAACCAGAGAAGTAGTTACCGACCCCAATGCTGGAGTATCGATAACCATCTCTCCACCCAACAACGACAACAAAAGATTCAAATGCCGCACACACTCAGATGAAATAAATGAATGAGTCGCTCCGGTATCAATAATAGCAACTAAGGCGTACTATTAATAAAACAAGTACCTCTGATCAGACGATCTGCACTAGTAGGCTGAGTCCCTGCCAATGCAAATACTTTTCCTCTATCTTGAGCTTGCTTTGGTTTCGGACACCTCGTACTAATATGACCAGATTCACCACAGTTGAAACACTTCACCACCTTCCTCTTGCAATCAGTTGTCACATGACCTATACCTCCGCAATTGGAACACTTCCTCATATCCTTCCTGCATTCTAACTGACAATGTCCTAAGTCACCACACCTAAAACATCTCAGAGGATTATACATACCTCCCCCACTTGGCCTTTTATCAAAATTAGCCCTTTGCTTTCCCTTGTCAGTTGGTGCCACATAAGGACCACCACGAAACGATTGCTTTCCTTTCCTTTCGTTCACACTCTTATAATGAATAGAACGAGCTTTACTATCCTCCTCATAAATTCTACAACAATCCACCAAATCCAAAAACCTCCTAATCCTTTGATAACCAATTGCCTGCTTAATCTCGGGACGTAACTCGTTCTCAAACTTCACACATTTGGAAAACTCCGCAGTTGCTTCAGCATAATGTGGATAAAACTGAACAAGCTCCACAAACTTAGCAGTGTAATCAGTAACAGACATGTTACCCTGTTTCAACTCCAAAAACTCTATTTCTTTCTTTCCTCTAACATCTTCAGGAAAATACTTCCTCAAAAACTCACTGCTAAACAAAGCCCAAGTGACAACTTCACCTGTAGCTTCCCACACATGACGCATACTAACCCACCAATCATCAGCCTCCTCCTGCAACATGTGAGTACCCAGACTCACCTTATGTTCCTCAACACAATCCATCACTCAAAATATTCTTTCAATCTCCTTAAGCCAAATCTGAGCACCATCAGGATCATGTCTCCCTTTGAAAACAGACGGTTTGTTCTTCCTGAACTCATCATTCCCACCAGCATTAGGTGCATTCTGCACAGCCTGAGCCATAGCTTGCATAGCAGCAGGAAGAGCAGCATCATTCCTACCAGCCATATTCTGTTCATATCCAATAACAGTAACTATGGTTAAACAATCAAATCGCCAGAACACAAGCATCGCACAACAAACAACTTGGTCAAAATGACCGACACGAACTGGCACGGACTGACACAAACTGGCTTTGATACCACTTAACGTGACACCCCTAATCTATACCCCGAGCAATTTAAGCGATAACAAATAATTAGAGTATAATTAAAACATTCATGGCATAAACAGAAGCGTCACATCAAAGTAACAAAATACAACAACCTGCTCATATAGATATTCAACAATCAGGTAGCAACATAAATAGAGGAACTCAGCTCCTAACACCCACAATTCAGATACAGAATAAAAGCGGAAAATCTGCAACTGAAATCTCATATATAAACATTAAAGTTTGTCTGTCATATACATAGTCATACATGTACAATCCAAAAAATATATATACACATAATCACATAACGATCTCCCCGACTACCCAGTGCCACATATCAGAGCCGACCGACAAAAGAATGAAGACATAATCTTCACAAAAAGACCTCCAGCATCTAATCTGCAATGCCTCATAGAGCATTCAAAACAGCAGAAGGGTGAGAAACACAATTATAATATAGTTGCACACAATTATGTAATCACATGAAATACGCATGCAAAACATTCTCACCACAACGTACACCCTAACTCAAATATAAAACAAGACAATTCATAATTAACGCATCCATCACCAAGGCATATCAATCATGCTCAACACATTTATCACCAATACATATATCAACTCATCAATCCCATTCACAATTCCCACACATAATCAATCCATTCATGATTTATGCGAAAACACAGAGACCGACACAACGACTCTATGCAATGTAATGCGGTACCATTCCATCCATCATTCTCATTATTAATTCACTCAGGAATTATTGGAATCATCGCTTGTTACTTAGTGTAACTCCCCGTCGGGAAAATGATGTTCCTCGTCGCTTTAGGTCCTCTTGGTATAAGGCTCACGACGTTTATGGATCGCTTTAGGTCCTCTTTGTATAAGGTTCACAATCCGATAGCTTTAGGTCCTCTTTGTATAAGGCTCACGATCGTCTATAACGTCGCTTTAGGTCCTCTTTGTATAAGGCTCACGACCGTTACAGTAGATTCCCTCTAGAATCGTTTCGTCGCTCACACCCCACAAGGGCACACGACATCACAAGAATGCATATCATGATGCTTGGCATACAATGACTCATGACAATCCAATGCACATATATATACAACCATGTAACCCATTCCAACATCAAGAATCATGCATTGAAATCAAAACCCAAAACAATGCATTTATTTAGCATAAGGCCACAAACCATCATCACAACATTTCAACACATGCATTCACATCATATAATAGCACACAAGCTATACGTTACATATCAAAAGCATATCACATGATAACAAATCAACCGCACACAATTACGACGGTAAAAATCGACAAAACGGCACGTTTCCGAATTCCCAACATAATTAAATCGGCCACTAATCCCAAAAAAAACCATTTTATAAGAAAGAACATCTCATCAGCTTTCCAACGATACTCAGAACATCTCGCTCCGAGTTACGGATCGAAAGTTACGGATTTTAGAAAATAGTTTTACTTTTGATGTTCCAGGTCACGCTAAGCGGGCTCCTCCCCGCGCTGAGCGCGCTCCTCACTGCCTGGCGAGGTTGCAAATTTTCAATACCGCACTAAGCGCGCAGACCCGCGCTAAGCGCGCACTGCGAAATTCAGAAAAATAAACCCTTCGCAAATCCAACCCCAAAAATCCCATTTCTCATCCCAAATCAATTCCAACAGCAAAACAAGTATCAGCAATTGTTCATAAACACAGTGTGATCATACAACGCGATTTATATCGATTTCCGACCATGAAAACATCGATTTCTATTCGTTTATCTCATTTCGACCTATAATTGAAAAAAAATAGTAAACATTCCAACATCCACATACATAATCATACACAAGCATAGAATAATTGAGTTTCGCACCCTTACCCGATTAATCGTGCTTTGAAGTGTCGGTTGAATCGATCTCTAAACTTTCAAGTTTTTCCTCTTTTTTCTTCTTTTCTTTCTCTTTTCCTTCTTTTCTTTCTTCCCTTCCTATTTTCTCTCTTTTTCTCTCTATGTTTCTATTTTAAATGAAAAACAATATCTAACCAAGCTAAAAAGACCAAAATACCCCTACACTCAATTTTCTCCCCTAAGTTGACTTTTGGGACAAAACATGAGCCAAGACCTCAAGACATGATTTGAGGGTCTCTAACACACTACATTGATCCATTTGCAACAATGGATTGATCCAAGAAGCTTGATCCACAAGTTTCAATTTCATCTGGACCACAATTAGGGTTTTGAGGAAAAAGTCAACTGTACATTTGACTTTTGACTCTGACATGCTCCCAAAGCTTGGGACATGATTCAATATACTCTATAACACCTATGGAACATATCCATCAAGTTTGATTTAGGTCAAAGACTTGATTTCATAGAGGATCGCACAGTTTGGAATTCACCTGGTAAAAAGTCAACTGTGCATAAAAGTCAAAGTTTGACTTTTTGAGTTTTTCATAATTATGGTTCCTTAACCCTAAAATGATGTTAATGTGTGATTTGAATCATCATTCATCAAGAAAAATCAAAGAAAGTGGGATAACTTGTAAAAGGGGTAACCATAAAAACTTTCAACTTTTCTAAGTTATGAAATAAAGTGGCTAGGGTGCCAACTTCCAAGGATCATAACTTGAGATCCAAGCAACCATTTTGGCTGATCCAAAGATGGATTTGTAGCTCTCATGGCATACTTCAAAAGTGTCAACTACACCTCATTCCAAATCTTCATGGATTTTAAGTTATGGAGTGATCAAAATGGCTGAAAACATGAAATGTCACTTTTTCCAACACTTAGTGAAATTTTCACTAATTCAGAATCTGTCTTGCTTTTTTTCAAAATGTAGGAGGAGTTTTCACTTGGATCCAAAAAGTTTCAAGACAAACTATGTTCACACATATGTTGTATCACATAAGGGCTTTCCAAAATGTCCAAGAGCTTCATCAAACTCCATCTGAGCTAGGAGTTATGACAGCTGGAACATGCCTTGCTGCAAACTGTCTTGGCAAGGCAGATTTGTGCATAAAGGCACGATTTGATCAAATTGTGCAATTCCAAGCATGCTTATCCATCTGAACACCTCAAGGGGGAACAACCAAGGGACAAACACTGATCCATCAGCCTCCCAAGTCCAAGATTCCCAAAGTAGCATGCCAAACCCTAAAAAGCCTAAAAGAGGCCAAGACTCCAATTTTGTTTCCAAGCATTCAATGGATGCACCAAGGTGGCATGAACTGAGCCATTTCCAACCGAATGAGTCAAGGATAAGCTCTGAACCAAAGAACCATAGGCATGTGCTCTAACCTCTAGTCAATGGCTAGAGGAGACTTAAGATTCCAAAGTGATGCAATTGGACAATGAGCTGCTGCAGTTGCCATTCACTATTGCTTGCAAAACAAACTGGCTCTACTATAAATAGAGCTCATTTGTGCTCAGTTTGAGTACACCAAAGCACTACAACACTTGCTTTCCTCAAAATCTCGTTCTCTAGGCCAAAATGCCTTCTTTTGCAAGGTAACTCTGATTTTTTGAGTTAGAGAGCATTTCCATCACAGCTCATGATCCAAACACATCTAATATGTCATATCTAAGCTGTCCAAACTCTCATAATTGACCTGTAACACCAAAATCACAAAGTCCCCTCTCAAAACCTCGAAATTGGACTTTTTGGCATTTTTCAAGCCATGTCTTGATTCAGTCACTTAAAAAACCAGATAAAGCCTCAAACACACTCCAAATATCATCCTTGAACTGTCCCAAATGGTTCTCCCCATCTGGAACACCATTTGAGAGAGTTGCTATATTGGCCACTTTTTCCCCTTTTGCAAGAAAGAGCTCAAACTTGTTCCTGAGGATTCCAGTTGATTCCAACCATTCTAAAAGCTTCTAAGAGATCATTTGAGGGTGCCCAAAGCATCAATTTATTTCTGGAACAAAGCACTTCACAGATTGCCCAAAAAGCTCCTAAAGAGGTAAGCATCACAACTTGAACTCTTTGAAATATGCATTGCTTTGAGGTCCACGGATCATGCACATCTCATACATGTTATATGTGTTGTGTTTGAACCAATTCATCATGTAGTTCATGCCTGTAACAAGAGATAGCATAGAAAATACAATCTTAGGCCTATTTTAAGAACACTATCGGGTTTTGAAATAGGAGCCTCATCTGAAAAAAACCACCACCACCATTGGATTCCTTGCGAAATTCTAGGCAGGATAGACCTAAATTATGTCCCAATCCATGGAGAAATGATAAAGTTACAAGCTTCATGTTTTTGGCCAAAATCTTGCCTTGCCTTGCCTTGGCCAGGCCAAAAACAAGGCATGTCTCATATTTCCATGGGGTGGTTTTGATACACGGATGTATCACCACCCTAGTGGTAGGAGGCGCGCACTACACACAAGAGGTCTGGGGTTCGAATCCCCCTCACCCCAGATCCTCTTTTTTACCATTTTTCCACTTTTTATCAATTTTCATATTATTTTTAAATGATTTGAAAAATTAATAACTCTCTCAATTTTAATCATTTTTGGTTGATTCTTTTTCTGAAAAATCACAAAAATGTTGAAATATTTTATTCCACAAAAAAATCAGATTTATATAAGTTATTTAATATAGTTGATATTGTTGTAAATAAATTCATTTTTATTGTTTTTTAAACATTTTAGAAAATGAATATTCACCTTGAAAAATCAAGACCAAATGAGTTTTAATTCATCTTGGGGTTAAATATCATTTTTTAAACCTTAACCAAAAATCACAAGTTGGTTATTCAAACTTATTTGGTATCTTTATCATTTTAATTAATTTTCTTTGAATAATTACTTTAAAAAATGATGAAATTAGGGTTTTGTTGATTTTCACCCTAGCAAACTTTTTCAAAACACTTTTGGGCCTCTAATAGAGTGTATCCCCCAACCTCTTTTTTGTAAATAAACATTTTTGGGCCTCACATATTGTATAAGTCGCTCTGTAGATTTTCAAAACGAACGGCGCGATCGTCGCCTTTTCAAAATCATTTGGGCATCTCCCTGAGTTGTAAGCCTCATCTCCTGTACAAAAAAAACTTTGGGCCTCTTGGTAGAGTGTGAGTCTCATCCCTTTGTAAATAAACAATTTTTGGGCCTCAGTGTATTGTATAAGTCCCAATACCGTCAGAAACCTCGGCGCGATCGCCATTTTCAAACAAACAATTGGGCCTGCCCTCGTGTTGTAAGTCCCAATTATTTTCTTTAAAGCACTTTTGGGCCTCTTGGTAGAGTGTAAGACCCATCCCTTTGTACAGAAAACCTTTTTGGGCCTCAGTCACTTGTATAAGTCCCTGTACAAATTCAAAACAACAGTACAATCACTGTTAAAATTTGGGCCTCTCCCTGAGCTGTAAGACCCGATCTCCGTTCAAAATACTTTCTCCCTTGATTTTGAATCCAAATGTATAGTTGCTATCAAAACTTTCTTTAATTTCTTCGAACAACTAACAAAACAGCATGGAATCTCTACAACGAGTAAGTGTTTATCCGCTTTCTTTTATCTTCTTTCATATAAATAACTGTATTGTGGGGTTGCTTCACTGTAAGTCTTCTTTCACACCTTTTAAATACTTGTCATATATCAACTGTATATATACTAGTATAGTTATTTAGAGTTTTCCCCGGCAACTACGTCTAGAACTAGGTAAAGCCCATTGGTCACTCTTGAATACAAACAAAACTAGATCCCCATAGGATTCCAAATACAGTCTTCCCTTCTCTTGGGGTTAAACAATATGGAACAAAGAGAAAGGCAATATTCTCGGTGAACCTTTTCTCAGACTGTCACCCTTAGAAATTGTCAAAGAAACTCTACTCCCCAGAGATGATCTTTTCTCCGTGAATGGCATCTTTTGAGTTTCTTCCAAACCCTCGAACTTTCCTGGAATGATCTCTTCTATGTGAATTGCATTTCTTGAACTTCTCTTGGTTTATGGACCCACAGGCTTCCTAAAAGCATCCTCGCCTCCTCTTGGACGTTGTACAAGGACCCTTCGGCTTCTTAGAAGTTCTCATGCCTTCTCTTGGGCTTAATACAAGGACCCCAACGACCTCTTAAAGGTATTAGGCAAAACTTAGTCATCCTTTGCTAGAGTAGTCTTTCCAGTGTCAAACCTCAGGCCACTTTAGGGTTCATTCTCATCCCTTAAGGCCCTTACCCTCTTTTGGGCATCCTACAAAAGATAAAACTCTTCGACACCAGTAGACTTGGGCAGTCTAAACCCCCCTTGAGTCTCAAAGACATTCTCAAGTTCCTTTCAAACATAGGAAAAAACACCTATCACTCTGGATAAATCTCCAGCAGAAACCCGGTCTCTCTCATAAGAGTTCCTCACCCTTGGGCCTGCCTATGGATCTAATCCTTAGTAGTAAGATAGCCTCCTCTTAGGCTTTGTATAATGATCTTTCCTTAACACAGTCAGCCTCCTCTTGGGCTTTGTACAATGACCCTCCCCCAGCGAAGCTAACCTTTTCAGACTCTCTTGTTGAGTCAATCACTTTTGAGACTCTCTTGTTGAGTCACTTTTCAGACTCTCTTGTTGAGTCAATTATTTTTTTTCAGACTCTCTTATTGAGTTAATCACCTTTCTGCACTCTCTGGTTAAGTATAAAAGACTCTCTTGTTGGTCCAATCTCCTTTTAGCCTCCATCTCGGGCTTCGTACGAGACAACAAATCACTCTCTTGTTGAGTATAAAAGACTCTCTTGTTGAGTCAATCAACTCTCGGACTCTCTTGTGGGTCAATCACCTTTGCAGGACTCTCTTGCTGAGTCCACTCTTTTAGCCTCCGTCTTGGGCTTGGTACAAGACATATAAAAGCACTCTCTCGTTGAGACAAACTCATTTCAGCCTCCATCTTGGGCTTTGTACAAGACACATATAAACCTCCCCAACGGAGTCAAAAATCCCTTTTAGCCTCAATCTTGGGCTTTGTACAAAACAGAAAGAACATTTTCTCCAGAAAAGTCAAACTGTTAGCCTCCTCTTAGGATTTATATAATGATATCCCCAAAAGGTCAGTCTTTTTTTGCCTCATTCTTGGGCCTTGTACAAGACATATACACTTTCTTGTTGAGTCGGTCTCATATTGCCTCCTCTTGGGCTTCGTATAAAGAAATCCCTAGCTGAGTCAATCAACCTTTTAACATCAAACTTGTGCTTTGATCAAAGCACACAAACATCAATAACTCCTCTTTAGAGATGACAAATTCTCTCTCAGCCAAAACCATTTAGCTTCATATCTTGGGCTTTGAACAAGATACAAATCACCTTTAGCTTCATGTCTTGGGCTTTGAACAAGACACCAAAACATCTTTTTCCTCCCATAGAATAGGAGGAACTACGATTGCTCTGATTTCCCTATTTCGTTTAAACGGGAATACGTAGGCATAAGATTGCGAAATCTTAGCGAGCATACTAATCAAAAGCTCTAAAGTCCAGTACCTTCATACATCAATCAAGAAAAAAACATCAGATCTAGTACCTTACCAAAAGCCTCACGAACAGTCCAGGCACTCTATTCTTAAACGAAATAACCTAAGACAGGCCCCCCTATTTTGATAGCATCTGTAAACCAACAGTTATCTGTTTAAACTCAGTATGCAAGCAGGGTTAATTGGAGACATCTATTTCCCTTCCTTAATCAGCTTCACAGGATAAAAAATGAATCGAACTGTAGTACCAAAGCAATAGTGATTCGAAACCACAAAAATCGCGCTACACAAAGACAAGTAAAGATATGCAGCCTAATAGTAACTTGGAGATCTCTTGCGTTGGGTAAACAGCAACAGCTCTCTTCAGTCACGACAACTTTTAGCAGAATGCACAAGACTGGATGAGAAGAGAAGACTTTTTACAATTACTCTAACTCTAGAATGAAAATAAACTAAAACTGAAAAATGTTTGTTGTATGTAAAATCTCCAGATCTCTTTCTTCAATGTGCAAGTCTTCCTTATATAGAGGTGAGTGGGAATGAGAGTTGCTACTTTCTTGGATCACGGGCTTCTTGATAAAATTAAGATTAGGCCCATATCAAATCCGAAAGGGGACCAGCTATCCCTCAACCCTTCCTTTGCAAGTTATCTAGTACAGGTGTTGGTGGGAGACAAAGTTACTTTTGCAGGCACCTGTGGCAGAGTGGTGGAGCAGTGCGGGTGGCTGATGGCTTGGTGCAGGGCGCTCTTTTGCAGCATGGTCCCCACCGCACTACCATTTGTCTTCTAGCTTCCTTGATCTTATCCCATTTCTCTTGCTCTATTATTCTTCAAAATAATTCCACGTGAGCCCTAGTAACTTCTTCTCAAATCCTCTTGATGAAATAGGTGATTAATTTATCAACCACTTCCTTTTCTTCAGCTTCCCATTCTGCTCCAGAATCCGTCTCTCGGGGTCACGCCTCTACTTGCCATCAAGTGACTTCCTTTTTACACACAAACACATTAAAAACCATAAAAAGAGCACCTCGTGTGCTCAAAGCTAAATCATGCAAAAACAATCTAAATTCACATTAAATCACCAAATCCTAAACTAAAATGCCACATAAAATGGGTCAAAGTAACACACTAAAATAGTGTTATCACATAACATCATAAATTATCTGAAGCACCAAGAATATTCTAATAATGCTTCAACTCTTGACAAGAAGACTTTGAGGAGGTTGTCGTCCAAGTTTTTCCTCACTAATGATGAGCTATATAAGAGGAATCATGACATGGTTTTACTAAGATGTGTTGACAAACGAGAAGCAGACCTGTTGATTCAAGACATTTACGAAGGAGCATTTGGCACTCACACCAATGGTCATACCATGTCTAAGAAGATCTTGAGGGCTGGATATTATTGGTTAACTATGGAGACCGATTGCATCCAATACGCTAGAAAATGTCATAAATGTCAAATCTATGATGATAAGGTGCACGTGCCTCCAACATTGTTGAATGTGTTGTCATCACCTTGGTCGTTCTCTATGTGGGGCATTGACATGATTGGGGCAATTGAGCCAAAAGCTTCTAATGGTCATCGGTTCATCTTAGTGGCTATTGACTACTTCACAAAGTGGGTTGAGGCAGCCTCTTACACCAACGTGACCAAGCAAGTGGTTGCCCGTTTCATCAAGAACCAAATTATTTGTCGTTATGGAATTCCAAATAGGATCATAACAGATAATGGAACAAATTTGAACAACAAGACAATGAAGGAGTTGTGTGATAGCTTCAAGATTGAACATCATAATTCTTCACCTTACCGTCCCAAGATGAATGGAGTTGTCGAGGCTGCTAACAAAACTATCAAAAAGATCCTGCAGAAAATGGTCAAGACTTATAAGGATTGGCATGAGATGTTACCATTTTCCTTGTATGAGTATAGAACTTTGGTTCGGACTTCGACAGGGGCAACCCCTTTTCTTTGGTATATGGGATGGATGATGCTCTTCCCATTGAAGTAGAGATACCATATTTGAGAATTCTGATGGAGACCAAGCTTGATGAAGCGGAGTTGGTCCAAGAAAGATATGATCAGCTGAACCTCATCGATGAGAAATATCTGACTGCGATGTGTCACAATCATTCGTATCAGAAGAGGATGAAGAGGGCATTTGATAAGAAGGTCCGTGTTCATGAATTCCAAGAAGGGGAACTCGTACTCAAAAAGATCTTGCCATCTCAAAAGGATGTACGTGGAAAATGGACGCCTAATTATGAAGGTCCATTTGTGGTAAAGACTGTATTCTCAAGAGGTTCCCTAATTCTTACAACGATGGATGGTGAACAACTCTCGCACCCTGTAAATGCTGAAGCGGTAAGAAAATATTACGCCTAAAGAGCCTGCTAAGTTGAAAACCAAAAATAGCGACTTGGGCAAGAAAAGGGTATCCCGGTGGGTCACAACCTATGAAGGAGACTCAGGCAAAAGTTAGGGATTAGATAAAAAAAAAGAGCTCGCTAGGTTGAAAACCTGAAAGGGCGGCCTAGGCAAAAATGAGCGTCCCAGTGGATTAAAAACCCGAAAGGGCGATCCAGGCAAAAGTTAGGGACAAAAGGCGTTTCACTGTGTCAGAAAGGGTTGTCACCAATACCAAGGAATTCAAACAGAAGTTCAAGCTCATTTGCTCTCATCAGCAGCAAGGCTTTGGATGATTCTTAGTCATTAGGGATAGTAGTGGTCATTGAATACAATGTAACCTTTCTCTTATTGTCATCTCCTAATTGTAATGTTCCATGGAGCTTTGCCATTTGCAAGTTCCCATTCTAATAAAATCAGATTTTTGAACCATTCATTTGTTTGATATTTGTCATTTCTCTACTCTTTTCTTGTTATGCAAAACTTCATTTATTTATTAATAGTGGTTTTGAAAGCGGAAAAATTTTGAAATATAAAACAAATCTTTTTGTGAAAACACAATGAAAACATAATCTACTTCGGCTCTTGGGACGATTTAGTAAAATCGCATGCTTCCCCAGTGGTTCTTGTTGTGACGAAAGCACTGTTAAACCATTTGGCATGTAATTCCCCAATGAAGCAAGTTTAGCCGGTAATGCCTCTTGGATTGGACACTTCAGTGATAACTGATTACCATGATACAAAGGACTTCTCCCCAGTAGCATCCACAGATGTTTGTTGAATGTGGAAAATCTTTGCCTCCTTAGGTGAAGGATGTAGACCCCTGAGTGGTTGTTCTCTTCAGATTCAGTGTGGCTCGTTGAAGTGGATATGTCATCCATTTCCCCTTTTCCCCAATCTCTTCGCCTCTCGTCAGAGTTGACTCTTGCATATCATTGACCATTCGCATCATACCATATCATGTGCATTTTAGTATTTGGTGTGTTTCTTTTGGGTCTTTACCTCTTTTACCTTAACCTGTTCATGTTAGGTATTTCTTTGGAGTTCGTGGATTGTCATTTGTGTCCTGCTTGCGTCCGGTTATCACCAGCATGTGTCAAATTTGGTTATTATCCATATTTCCCAGGAAGTTTAGTCATCACTAACGACCTCGGTAATGTCCCATTTGTTGTTTAACCTATGTCATCAGGCCAATCATTATTGGCATTTGCTAAGTCTAGTGTTTACTAGCATGTTTTAATACCGATCATCATCGGTATCGTATAAGCCCAGTGTTTACTGGCATGTTTTTTAAATCCAATCATCATTGGTATTGGAAAGTCCAGTATTTACTGGCATTGTTCCAAATATCGATCATCATCGGTGTCGTACAAGTCCAGTGTTTACTGGGATGTTTGTAATCCAATCATTATTGGTATCCTAAGTCCAGTTGATTACTGGCATCATTTGAAAAATACAATCATAATTCGTCAGTCATAACTGTATGTCTTTTGTTTCAAATCCAATCATTATTGGTGCCCCAGTCTAGTATTTACTGGCATTGTTTCAAATATCGATCATTATCGGTATCGTATAAGTCCAGTGTTCACTGGCTTATTTTTTTATCCAATCATTATTAGTATTAAAGTCCAGTGATTACTGGCATGCTTTTCAAAGTCCAATCATTATTGGCATTTTATAATCTTATCCCCAACAGAAGTTTGGTCGTTACCAATATCCCCATAAAAGTCTAGTGTTTACTGGCATTTGTTGAAGTTCTGGTCATTATCAGTATCCTAAGCCCAGTGATTACTGGCATGTTTTCTAAGTCCAATCATTATTGGCATCTTAAGATTGGTCATTACCAATATCCTTTGAAAGTCCATGTGGTTATCATCATTTGGCGCATGCAGAGTTTGTGTTTGTCTCTGTCTTTTATGGTTTTTCTTGAAGATCCCGTTCGAACTTTTCAACATAAGGAATCCTCAGAAAATATTTTTTTTGGGTGTCTATCCTTTTGTTTCAAAATTGATCCCAAGTGGAGATCATGTCTTCTTTCTAGTTTCATCCCCAGTAAAGAGTTTGTCTACCCTTTTTGCTGTCCCGAAGTCGTCCAATCATATCTGAACCTATCATTCATCTCCCTGGATCATACCCCAGTGGAGAACACCTACTGGATTCTGTGACGCCCCCAATCTAATACCCCCAATTAGCATGCATTTAAAGCAGTTAAAAGAAAAATTCAAAAATTGATCAGAGTACATTTGAAATCACGGCATAGAAAGGAGACATCCCATCAACGTAACCAAAATATACACATAACATGCAACACCTGCCCATAATGATATGCAACTGTGGGGTAGCAATCATACAGAGGAAACTTCGTTCCTTACACCCACTTTTCAGAAATTAGAATTAAAGCGGAAGATCTAAAATCTGATTAACATAAATACATATACACAGTTTGTCATACATCAAGTAGCATATGTACAACCAAAATATAATATATCATCAGATATACAAAACAATAGCACGCGGCCACCCTAACTACCCGGAGTCACATATCAGAGCCGACCGACCAAAATAATGAAGATGCAAAGCTTCACAAAAAGAATACCTCCAGCAAACCTAATCTGCAACGCCTCATAGAGCGTTATAAAACAGCAGAAGGGTGAGAAAAACAACCATAATATAATTGCATAAAATTATATATATTAACACAAAAATACACAAGCAACACATTCTCACCACAAATGCTCAACAGTCGCATATAATATCACACGGTACAATTCTCACTTATCGTATACCACATCACATCAATCATTCACAATACAATCAAACACGTTCCAAGCACAATTACTCATGATTTATGCAATGCACATAGACCGACACAACGACTCTATGCACATGCCATGCGGTACCGACTTCAAATCTTGTAATTCATTAGTCCCCCAGGAACTCTTTGAATCATCGCTCGTTACATAGAGTAACTCCCCGTCGGGCCTACGATGTTCCCCGTCGCTATAAACCAATATTTCAGGGCGAACGACGTTTATGGATTGCTTTCTACCAGTATTTCAGGGCGCACAATCCGATTGCTTTCTACCAGTATTTCAGGGCGCACAATCAATTGGGATTAATCGCTTCTACCAATATTTCATGGCGTAAGACTATAAAACTGATTCATCTATGAATCTTCCCATGCAAGAATACATATCATGATACTTGACACATTAATGACTCATGCCAACATCAAATACTCATGCATCAACAATATTCATGTATTTCAAGTGCACACAAAGTAATGCACACAATTGCCCAAAATGGCCACAAACACCAATATACCACACTTAGCATTTTCTTGCCTCTCGGCCACAAATCGTCATCACAACAGCACATAAGGCATACACATCCAAAGCACAAACATATAACACAATACAAGTCAAATACGCACTATTAAAAACGACAAAAGTCGAGATTCGACACTATTCACATTTTCCGACCAAATTTAATCGGCTAACGATTCTCAAAACCTCATATTCACAAAGTACAGTTCGATACCTTTCCAACGACACCAAGAATACAAAAATCGGATAAACGGAACAAAAGTTACGGACAAAACCGAAAACACATTTTGAAAAATCACATTTTTGACATTCTCCTGTCCATACGCGTATCACTCATGTCCATACGCGTACGGACAGAACCCATTTCCTTCACAAATTCCTCGTTCCAAAACCCATACGCGTATTGGCCCATGGCTCGCCCATGTTACGCGTAATGCCAAGATTCATACGCGTATTGGCCCAAAAACAAGCCAATGATACGCGTATCGCCTTGGCTCATACGCGTATGGACATGCCCCTTACGCGTATGGCCAGAGCATACCCAGAAAAATTCTGCAGAACAATTTCTGCGTTTTCCTACCCAACATCAACCAATTTCTTCACCTAAAACTCAGAAAAACAGCAATTTGAAGTGTAATAGCATACCACAAACATGTATGAACAATCAACAATGCATTCAACAAGATTTTTACCACAATCAAATTCATTTCTAATCAATTCTTACACAATCTAAGTTTTACTAATATTCTCCAAATCAATCCAAAAACAACAACAAAACACATACATAATCATATACAATCATAGAATAATCGAGTTTCGCACCCTTACCGATTAATCGATTCCTAGAAATTGTTCTTGATGATTTTTCCACTCTTTCTCCAATTTTCTCTCTTCTCCTCTTTTCTTCTCTTTTTCCTTCTTTCTTCTTTCTTTCTCTCTATTTTTCTTTCCCTTTTCTTTTCTATTTTCTTTTCTTTCCTACTAACTTAGTAAAAATATCTATGAAATGTCCAAAATACCCCTACACTCAAATATCCCGCAAATGTTCCCAAAACGCGATAAAATATAATCACGACGAAAAATAACATATTTTCGCATAAAAGTCGAGAATAAAATAAAATAATAATAAAATAATCAAAAAGGACTCAACAAACAAAACTGGCAAAACTGGGGCGTTACAATTCTCCCCCACTTAGAAATTTTCGTCCTCGAAAATCTTACCTGATTCAAATAACTCTGGATACGACTCTCGCATCCTACTCTCCAACTCCCACGTCAGATTACCATCAGCAGCGCCTCCCCACGCCACTTTCACAAGTGCAATCTCTTTACCCCTCAACCGCTTCACCTCGCGATCCAAAATACTAACTGGTAAAGTCTCGACCGTAAGGTTATCTCTTACCTCAACCTCGTCCATAGGAATCACATGTGAAGGGTCTGAAACATACTTCCGCAACTGCGAAACATGAAACACATCATGCAAATTCGACAGATTCGGCGGTAACGCCACCCGATACGCTACAGCACCAACTCTCGCAGATATCTGGTAAGGACCAATAAATCGAGGAGTAAGTTTCTTAGATTTCAAAGCACGACCAACACCCGTAACCGGCGTAACCCTCAGAAATACGTGATCACCCTCTTGAAACTCAAGATCCTTCCGTCTCTTATCATGATAACTCTTCTGCCTACTCTGAGAAGCCTTCATTTTCTCACGAATAAACTTTACCTTTTCCGTCGTCTGTTGCACCAATTCCGGTCCAACCACAGAACTCTCACCTGTTTCGTGCCAACACAACGGCGTTCGACATCTTCGCCCATATAAAGCCTCAAAAGGTGCCATTCCAATACTAGAATGGAAACTGTTATTGTACGTGAACTCAACCAAAGCAAGATAACTGTCCCACGTACCACCTTGTTCCAAAACACACGATCTCAACAAATCCTCCAAAGACTGAATAGTTCTTTCGGTCTGACCATCCGTCTGCGGATGATAAGCCGAACTCAACTTCAATCTAGAACCCAAAGCCTTCTGTAGACTCTCCCAAAATCTCGATGTAAACCTCGGATCTCTATCAGAAACAATGCTCAACGGGACACCATGCAATTTCACAACCACACCGACATAAATCTCAGCTAACCTCTCCAAAGAAAAACTGATGTCAATCGGAATGAAATGCGCCGATTTAGTCAGCCTATCCACAATCACCCAAATAGCATTATGCCCTCGCTGAGTATTCGGTAACCCCGTTACAAAATCCATCGAAATGCTATCCCATTTCCACTCAGGAATGTCTAATGGTTGCAACAAACCACTAGGCCTCAAATGTTCCACTTTCGATTTCTGACAAGTTAAACAAGCATAAACAAATTGAGCCACATCTCTTTTCAAACCAGACCACCAGAAAATCTTCCTCAAATCTTGGTACATTTTATTCGCTCCGGGATGAATACTTAAAATACTCCGGTGTCCTTCCTCCAAAATCATTCTTTTCAACTCCGCATCGTCAGGAATACAAATACGATCACGAAATCTCAAAACGCCAAACTTATCAACCTTGAAATCCTCATTCTCGTTCATCATCAAATCAACAAATTTCAAATCCAGCTTTTGTTTCTCACAAATCGACAACAAAAACTCATTCGTAACTTTCAACATACCAAGTCTCACACTCACCGATGTCACTTCGCAAACTAAACTCAAGTCTCTAAATGATTCCAAAAGTTCCCACTCTTTCGCCATCAATGCGGACATATGCAAAGACTTACGGCTCAATGCATCGGCTACCACATTAGCTTTACCAGGATGGTAATTCAAGCCAAAGTCGTAGTCTTTCAAGAATTCCAACCATCTCCGTTGCCTCATGTTCAACTCTTTCTGATCAAATAGATATTTCAAGCTTTTATGATCACTAAAGACTTCGAACCTCGCACCATAGAGATAGTGTCTCCAAATCTTTAACACAAAAACCACAGCAGCTAATTCAAGATCATGAGTAGGATAGTTTTTCTCATGAACTCTTAATTGCCTTGAAGCATAAGCTACAACTTTACCTTCCTGCATCAAAACACCACCCAAACCAATTAAAGAAGCATCACAATACACAACGAATGGTTCATTAGGATTAGGTAAAATAAGAATCGGAGCTGTCGTCAATCTTCTCTTCAGCTCACAAAAACTCTCTTCACACTGAATATCCCAAATGAACGCTTTGCCCTTACAAGTCAACTGCGTCAAAGGTAATGCTAGCTTGGAAAAACCTTCAATGAACCTCCGATAATAACCAGCCAAACCCAAAAAGCTTCGAATTTCAGTAACGGATCTAGGAGCCTCCCATTGTAGAACTGCTTCTACTTTAGATGGATCCACAGCAATACCATTACCTGAAATCACGTGCCCGAGAAAACTCACCTCCGACAACCAAAATTCACACTTGGACAATTTGGCAAAAAGCTTCCTTTCCTTCAACACCTGCAAAACAATACGCAAATGCTCTGCATGTTCCTCACGAGACTGAGAATAGATTAAAATATCATCAATAAACACCACCACAAAACGATCCAAATGCTCGTGGAAAATCCGATTCATGTATTCCATGAACACACCAGGCGCATTAGAAACCCCGAACGGCATCACAGCAAACTCGTAATGCCCGTAGCGTGTCCTAAAGGCCGTCTTCTGAATATCTTCTTCTTTCACCCTTATCTGATGGTACCCCGATCTCAAGTCAATCTTACTAAATACACAAGCACCAACCAACTGATCCATCAGATCATCAATCCTTGGAAGCGGATATTTGTTCTTAATCGTCACTTTATTCAACTGGCGATAATCAATACATAATCGCATACTCCCATCTTTCTTTTTCACCAACAAAACTGGAGCACCCCAAGGAGAAACACTTGGTCTTACGAACCTCTTTTCCAGTAAGTCATTCAACTGCTTTTTCAACTCCACCAATTCAGATGCCGACATTCGATAAGGTGCCATAGAAACAGGTCTAGTACCAGGGACTAGATCTATCGAGAATTCCACCTCTCTCTCCGGCGGTACATCTGAAATATCTTCAGGAAATACCTCAGGAAAATCACACACAACAGGAAACACCTCAAGAGAAACTTTACTCTCCACCGACAACGATGCAAACACACCGAACAACTGAGCCTCATCCGCCAAAAGTCTCTTCAACTCTTTGGTAGATAAGAAACTCGAGTCTTCGTCTTCCTCCAGAGAAGGAAACCTTACTAGCTTATGATAACAATCAATGTGAACCCGATTAAATTGTAACCAGTTCATTCCCAACACCACATCTAACCCTTCCAATGGTAAACACACCAAATCCATCACAAAATCTTTACCATAAATGGCTAAAGGACAATTTAGACAAACCATAGAAGTAGTTACTGATCCCATCGCTGGAGTATCAATAACCATCTCAACACCCATCACAGACAACACAAGATTCAAACTCTTCCCGCACTCAGACGAAATAAACGAATGAGTCGCTCCAGTATCAATAATAGCAATTAAAGGCGTATTATTAATAAAGCAAGTACCTCTAATCAAACGATCTGCATTCGAGGTCTGAGTTCCTGCTAGTGCAAACACTTTTCCTCCAGGTTGAGCCTGTCTTGGTTTCGTACACCTTGTACTAACATGACCAACTTCCCCACAATTATAACATGTAACTCCATTCTTCCTCCTACAATCAGCAGCCACATGACCTTTCAAACCACAACTAGCACACATATCCACATTATTCATTTTCCTCTTACATTCCGATATACGATGTCCTAAACCACCACAATTGTAACATTTCACAGCAGAATTCATTCCTCCACCACTAGGCTTCCTATCAAAAGCAAACTTCTGTTTCCCTTTGTCAACAGGGGTAACATAAGGCCTACCTCTGAACTGCCCCTTTCCTTTCTTATCATTCAGATTCTTGTAATGAGTAGCACGTGATTTGCTATCCTCATCAAAGATCCGACTCTTGTTCACCAACACTGAAAACTGTCTTATCTCCTGATAACCGATACCCTGCTTGATTTCTGGCCTCAAGCCATTCACAAACTTCAAACACTTCGACCTCTCTGAACCCGCTGTATTATAATTAGGACAGAACTTCACAAGTTCCTCAAACTTAGCAGCATAATCCGCAACAGAGGAATTATCCTGTTTCAGTTCAAGAAATTCAATTTCCTTCTTACCTCTCTCATCTTCCGGAAAATACTTTTCGAGAAAAGCATCTTTGAACACAGCCCACGTAACCACTATTTCATCCTCCTCAAACCTCTGAGAAGCATTTATCCACCAATCTTCAGCTTCCTTTTCCAGCACATGAGTACCAAACTGCACTTTCTGATCCTCGGAACACTTAATGAAACGGAAGATCTTCTCAATCTTCTTCAGCCAAATCTGTGCTCCCTCAGGATCATGAGTACCATTGAAGCTCGGTGGGTTATTCTTCTGAAACTTATCCATACTACGCGACTCCTCGTCCGCCGCAGCATTCGGTAAATTCTGCATCGCCTGCGCCATAGCTTGCATGGCCGCAGTCATAGCAGCATCACGTCTTCCAGCCATAATCTGAACGTTTCCAATGATAACAAATTATGGTTAAACAACAACTCGTCCAACGTAACTCGCCCAATATGCCAGACACAACAACCACAACTGACACAAACTGACACAAACAGCTCTGATACCACTTAATGTGACGCCCCCAATCTAATACCCCCAATTAGCATGCATTTAAAGCAGTTAAAAGAAAAATTCAAAAATTGATCAGAGTACATTTGAAATCACGGCATAGAAAGGAGACATCCCATCAACGTAACCAAAATATACACATAACATGCAACACCTGCCCATAATGATATGCAACTGTGGGGTAGCAATCATACAGAGGAAACTTCGTTCCTTACACCCACTTTTCAGAAATTAGAATTAAAGCGGAAGATCTAAAATCTGATTAACATAAATACATATACACAGTTTGTCATACATCAAGTAGCATATGTACAACCAAAATATAATATATCATCAGATATACAAAACAATAGCACGCGGCCACCCTAACTACCCGGAGTCACATATCAGAGCCGACCGACCAAAATAATGAAGATGCAAAGCTTCACAAAAAGAATACCTCCAGCAAACCTAATCTGCAACGCCTCATAGAGCGTTATAAAACAGCAGAAGGGTGAGAAAAACAACCATAATATAATTGCATAAAATTATATATATTAACACAAAAATACACAAGCAACACATTCTCACCACAAATGCTCAACAGTCGCATATAATATCACACGGTACAATTCTCACTTATCGTATACCACATCACATCAATCATTCACAATACAATCAAACACGTTCCAAGCACAATTACTCATGATTTATGCAATGCACATAGACCGACACAACGACTCTATGCACATGCCATGCGGTACCGACTTCAAATCTTGTAATTCATTAGTCCCCCAGGAACTCTTGGAATCATCGCTCGTTACATAGAGTAACTCCCCGTCGGGCCTACGATGTTCCCCGTCGCTATAAACCAATATTTCAGGGCGAACGACGTTTATGGATTGCTTTCTACCAGTATTTCAGGGCGCACAATCCGATTGCTTTCTACCAGTATTTCAGGGCGCACAATCAATTGGGATTAATCGCTTCTACCAATATTTCATGGCGTAAGACTATAAAACTGATTCATCTATGAATCTTCCCATGCAAGAATACATATCATGATACTTGACACATTAATGACTCATGCCAACATCAAATACTCATGCATCAACAATATTCATGTATTTCAAGTGCACACAAAGTAATGCACACAATTGCCCAAAATGGCCACAAACACCAATATACCACACTTAGCATTTTCTTGCCTCTCGGCCACAAATCATCATCACAACAGCACATAAGGCATACACATCCAAAGCACAAACATATAACACAATACAAGTCAAATACGCACTATTAAAAACGACAAAAGTCGAGATTCGACACTATTCACATTTTCCGACCAAATTTAATCGGCTAACGATTCTCAAAACCTCATATTCACAAAGTACAGTTCGATACCTTTCCAACGACACCAAGAATACAAAAATCGGATAAACGGAACAAAAGTTACGGACAAAACCGAAAACACATTTTGAAAAATCACATTTTTGACATTCTCCTGTCCATACGCGTATCACTCATGTCCATACGCGTACGGACAGAACCCATTTCCTTCACAAATTCCTCGTTCCAAAACCCATACGCGTATTGGCCCATGGCTCGCCCATGTTACGCGTAATGCCAAGATTCATACGCGTATTGGCCCAAAAACAAGCCAATGATACGCGTATCGCCTTGGCTCATACGCGTATGGACATGCCCCTTACGCGTATGGCCAGAGCATACCCAGAAAAATTCTGCAGAACAATTTCTGCGTTTTCCTACCCAACATCAACCAATTTCTTCACCTAAAACTCAGAAAAACAGCAATTTGAAGTGTAATAGCATACCACAAACATGTATGAACAATCAACAATGCATTCAACAAGATTTTTACCACAATCAAATTCATTTCTAATCAATTCTTACACAATCTAAGTTTTACTAATATTCTCCAAATCAATCCAAAAACAACAACAAAACACATACATAATCATATACAATCATAGAATAATCGAGTTTCGCACCCTTACCGATTAATCGATTCCTAGAAATTGTTCTTGATGATTTTTCCACTCTTTCTCCAATTTTCTCTCTTCTCCTCTTTTCTTCTCTTTTTCCTTCTTTCTTCTTTCTTTCTCTCTATTTTTCTTTCCCTTTTCTTTTCTATTTTCTTTTCTTTCCTACTAACTTAGTAAAAATATCTATGAAATGTCCAAAATACCCCTACACTCAAATATCCCGCAAATGTTCCCAAAACGCGATAAAATATAATCACGACGAAAAATAACATATTTTCGCATAAAAGTCGAGAATAAAATAAAATAATAATAAAATAATCAAAAAGGACTCAACAAACAAAACTGGCAAAACTGGGGCGTTACAGATTCCACCTCCATTGAGGATCTTTGGAGTTCCCCATAGTTTATTTTCTTTTCCCCAATGACTTCTTAGTCATCCCCCAGTAAGCCTCATCTGTTGGTTGTCAACCTTCATCCCCAGTGGGTCTTATCTTTGGGTTGTTGACCTTTGTTCCTTTTATGTCTCATTTTTTCTGCATTTTGTACCATCATGCCATCATATCATCATATTAGAAGTTCATGGCATGTCAGCATTTGCATACTTCTGCCTGTCCTTAGCATAGCATTGCATCTAAGGGCAAAATTTTCGGTTTTCTATATTTAAATACCTTTCACCTTGATTTCGCGAGGATTATCATCACTCGTGTCATCCAGTAAAGTTATTTAAATAGGGGCAACTGTTATACCCCAAATTTTACCCTTTAGATGCCATGACATCCTTGCATTTGCATTAGAGATCAATCATCTATGCATTATCAACTAACCATCATATTTTGCTAGTTTGTTCTTCTATTGAAAGTTAGGGTTTTGCACAAGGAGAGGGAAAGATCAATAAGCCACGCTCTCATACTTTTCAAAGCTTCCTAAGACACTTCTTGCTCAATACATCCATCCTAAATGCTCACTAGGTGGTCAAGAAAGGTGTTTGAATTCATTTGGTCAAGAAAGTCAATGAAGGCTTCAAAAGCTCAATCTTTGGTCTTGAGGGATAATCATGAGGTTTTCAAATCATATTCCATGGTCTCATGTGATTAAATCAAGAGAAATCAAAGAGGAACCATAAAATCAGGAGTTGTGAAAATTAGGGTTTTGACCTAAGGGATTACAAGGAAATCTTGATGTGATCAGTCAATGTCTTGATTGGTTCATCAACCAATTAAGCTTGCATACATTCAAGAGACCTCATTCATTAAAAGATCAAGAGTAGTTGGCTCCCACCACAAGTGCAATGAGCCTCAAGTTCATTTGGCCCCATATTAGGGTTTTATCAAAAAAAGTCAACCATGCCTTTGACTTTTGACCAAGGCATGATCCCAAGTCTTGGGACATGATTCCATATGTTCAAATACACCCTTGGAAGTCATCTATGATGTTTGGGAAGTTTTAGAAAGTAAGATCATCAAGGATCACACAGTTGAATTCATGAAGAAAATTAGGGTTTCATCTGAAAAGTCAAACCTTTGACTTTTGGTAATTTAGGTCCAAGATGAAGTATTCAAGCCATATTCCATCAATACATGTTTAAACTTTGAATTGGAGCATGAGAAATCAAGATTTAAGAATTTTCTTGTAAAAGGGGCAAAGTTGGATAAGTGGAATTTTTCTAAGTGTGGAAGAAAACCCTAGTTTTTATGTGAACTTTGAAGAGTCATAACTTTCAATCCACATATCCATTTTTTGTGATCCAAAGCTCAAATTGAAGATCTCATTATGAAATTTAAAAGTGTGTTAGAGGGTTATGCCCCAAAAGAGGCTTAATTTTTTAGTTATGAAACTTGGAAGTTTAGGTCAAGTTTAGGACTTAGTGAAATTTCACATTTTTCCCTAATTTGCAACCAACTTCAACCCAATTTTTCACTATGATCCCTTTGGATTCAGAACTTTGAGTGAACATGAACATTGTAGAGCATACTTGGGGCTTTCTAGAAAGTACAAGAAATCCCAAATCCAATGTGTGAGCTGTGAGTTTCGAAGCCACAAAGTTGGAGGTTTGAAACTTGGTTTTTGAGGTTTTCCACTTGATGCATTTGAAGCAAAACCACTTCCATGCTACAAATCTTTGCAATTCAGATAGGATTACTTGTAAATATTCATTTGTTCAGAAGATTACACGAATTTAGAAGCATTATCCATCAAGTTTAAGCATTAACTAAGTGATCTTGCTATTTATGGCATAAAGGCTTGACTACCATTTTGGAAAAGCATGGCTTTTTGCATAAAGTGTGATCTTGAGCTACCAACTTGTTTCCTTCTGTCCTCAACCTTGCTTTTGCACAGAGAAAAGTTTTGAATTGCTAACCACTCTAGAAAAAGTCAGCCCTATGCATTGGAACCATGGATTCCCTTGTAAACACCATTTGCATTCCAACTAAACCAAGATCAAACCAAAACCAAATCAGTTGCATTTCTACAATATGATCCCTCTCACTCTTGTGCCTATAAATAGAACCTCATTACACATTTCAAAACACCCAAAAACTCAGAGAAAAACCTCATCAAACTCATCCAAACTCAGTTCTTGCAATCAAGCAACTTTTGTGCCAAGCAAGAACACCACTTGCACAAACTTTACCAAAATCAGTTCCAGTCATAAAACCTTCAAGCCAATCACTCTAACACATCACAAAACATGTGTTAGAGCTGCTCAAATAACCACTACCACCAAAAACCTCTCAGAACCAAAAGTCAACTCTCAAACCTAAAGAAAGTTAACTTTCTGCATTTTTCAAGACCAGCCCTTGTTCCTTCCACTTCCAATCACTCCAACACTTCAAAAACCTACCATAAATCATTCTCAAAGTGTTCCAAACCTGTTTCACCAACTCTAATACCATTTACCCCAAGTTCCCTTTTGGCCACTTTGGTAACTTGTGCAAGAAGAAGCCATATATCAGGCCAGACATTTCCCTTGGTTTCCAAGCACTTAGAAAGAATCAAGAATGTGTATAGAAGCAGTCTAGATCATTGGTTTCTTGCTGGAGCTTCTATTTTGAAAACTGTAAGTTTAAGCTTCAAGAGGTATGTGCTTTCTAATCTAACTTTTAGAAGCATGATGATTTTTGAGGTACACTGAGCATGGATAGTTTAAATATGTTGTATATGATGTGTTTGATTCATTAATTATAACTTAGCATGACTGTGTTGAACTGTATCTTAGAAAATACAAGAATGAACATATTTTAGGACCCCCATTGTGTTTTAAGTTAGAGACACTTTTTGCCAAATCCAATTGGACCATTGGATTCCTTTTGGAAAATCACACAATTTAGGTTTTTATAGCTTCCATTTTCATGGATTATTGAGGGAGTTAGAGGTGTTTTTGCAACTGGTCAGATTCTAGGTCTTGACCAGGTTCAGCCATGGTGCCATGGCCATTTTTTTTTCAGAAACATGTTCCATATATTATGTTTTAGGATCAGTTTAATGAACAGATGTATTGGCCACTCTCATGTCTTGGGTTTGATTCTGATATCAACCCTTTTGTCCATTTTTCCACGCACGTTTTGTTCTAGCTTTCAGTGAGAGGTTTCTTACTTTTTTTAATCAAGGCATGTAGTAAACAAGCTACACACCAGTGCAGCTGGTGATTTGTTTTAACATTGAGACCAAGGGTGTGACGCCCCCCAATCTATACCCCCCAAGCTATTAAAGCGGTAAAAGAAACTTCAAAATTTCATCAGAGTATATTTAAAATATCACGGCATAGACCGAGGGTTCACATCAATTTGAAACAAACATACATCACCTGCTCATACAGATATGCAACAGTCTCAGGTAGTAATACACCCACAATCCAATTATAGAATATAAGCGGAAAATCCGTAACTGAATATCAACATATATATATATATATATATATCATGAAAGTTTGCCATACATCAAGTCATACATGTACAATCCAAAAGATACATATACATAATACAAAATAATCACAAACGGCCTCCCTAACTACCCGATGTCACATATCAGAGCCGACCGACAAAAGAATGAAGACGCAAAGCTTCACAAAAAGACTTCCAGCAACTCTAATCTGCAATGCCTCATAGAGCATTATAAAACAGCAGAAGGGTGAGAAAAACAATCATATTACAGTTGCATATAATTATATATTAACGCAGAAATGCACAAGTAAAATACTCTCACCACAAATGCACCACAATCAAATACAACACAACACAGTACAATTCTTAAGTATCAAACACCACTACACATCAATCATACACAATACACTCATTATCAATACAATTACACATATTCCATCTCATCACTCACATTCACAATTCCATGCACAATTAATCCATGATTTATCCAAATGCAGAGAGACCGACACAACGACTCTATGCACATGCTATGCGGTACCGACTTCCAATATTCCTCATCACTAGTTCACTCAGGAACTCTGCTGGAATCATCGCTGGTTACTGAGGATCACTCAAGTAACACCCCGTCGGGCCTACGATGTTCCCCGTCGCTTTAGGTCCTTTTGGTATAAGGCGTACGACGTTTATGGATTGCTTTAGGTCCTCTTTGTATAAGGCGCACAATTCGATCGCTCACACCCCACATGGGCACACGATCGTCTATAACCATCGCTTTAGGTCCTCTTATTTTTAAGGCGCACGATATATCAAATCGCTTTAGGTCCTCTTATTTTTAAGGCGCACGATATATCAAATCGCTTTAGGTCCTCTTATTTTTAAGGCGCACGATGTTATAGCAGATTCCCTCTGGAATCAATCCGTCACTCAGGACGTCACAACAATGCATATCATGATGCTTGACATACAATGACTCATGACATTTAATATGCACACATATACACATCCATAATCATGCATATCTCCACAATTACCATACATCGCATTTTCTTGCCGTAAGGCCACCAACCATCATCACAATATGTATTTCATGCAATTTCATCACTCAACAGTACACAAGTCATACAATATCCACACCAATAGCACATTGCACATACACCTCAAGTTCACACAATCAAACGGCAAAAGTCGACAACAAAACAACATATTTTCTAATTCCCGACATAATTTAATCGGCCAACAATTCTCAAAACCATCATCATAATAAAGTACATTTTATAAGCTTTCTAACGCACCCAACCACGCCTCAAACCGAACCACAGATCAAAAGTTATGAATTTTCAAAGAAAAGAATTTATTGAGATACAACCAAATTCGCCTGGCGACTTAGGAATTCGCCTGGCGGATTCCCATTCGCCATGGATTTCGCCTAGCGAATCCCATTCGCCAGCACTTCGCCTGGCGAACTAGTGGCGAATCACCAATTTAGAAAAACCCCAAGAGTTACAGAAGCTACCCCCTTTCTGTAATTCCGATTTCGCCTAGCGAATTACGAATTCGCCTGGCGAATCTCCCTTCGCCAGCACTTCGCCTGGCGAACTAGTGGCGAGACTCAATTCGCCTGGCGAATCCCAAATTCTCCTGGTGAATCACACCAGAACCAGAAAAATTCTGTTACGTGTTACACGATCCAATACCCCCAAAAACCTCATTTCTCATTCCAAATCAATTCCAACACCAAAACAATTATCAGCAATGACTCATAAACACATTGTGATCATGCAACACAAATTATATCGATTTTCGACCGCGAAAACATCGATTCCTAATCATTTTATCATTTTCGACCTATAACTCAAAAGCCATGGAAAGACAAGAAACATCTAAGCAAACACATACATAATCATACACAAACATAGTATAATCGAATTTCGCACCCTTACCCGATTTAATCGTGTTCTAGAAAGTCGGTTGATTGATTTCCAAGTTTTCCCAAATTCTGTCTTTTCTTCTCTTCTCCTTTTCTTTTCTTCTTCTCTTCTTTTTCTTTCTCTTCCTATTTTCTCTCTTTCTATTCTATTATTTTCTAACTTAACAAAATAAATCAAAATGCCCAAAATACCCCCACACTCAAATATCTCGCAAATGTTCCCAAAATGCGATAAAAATATATTCACGACGAAAAATAACATATTTTCACATAAAAGTCAGAAATAAAGTAATATAATAATAAAATACTCAAAACGACTCAATTAATTAAAAAGACAAAACTGACAAAAATGACCGGGGCGTTACAACTCTCCCCCACTTAGAAATTTTCGTCCTCGAAAATCTTACCTGAGACGAACAACTCTGGATACGACTCCCGCATCCGAATCTCCAACTCCCAAGTCAAATTGCCCTCAGCAGCGCCTCCCCATGCCACCTTCACAAGTGCAATATCCCTGCCCCGCAACCTCTTCAACTCGCAATCCAAAATACTCACCGACAAAGCCTCAACCGTAAGGTTCTCCCTTACCTCAACCTCATCCATCGGAATCACATGCGACGGATCCGGAATATACTTCCAAAGCTGTGAAACATGGAACACATCATGCAAATTCGACAAACTCGGTGGCAACGCCACCCTATAAGCCACAGCACCCACTCTCGCAGATATCTGGTAAGGACCAATAAACCGAGAAGTAAGTTTCTTCGATTTCAATGCACGACCAACACCCGTTACCGGCGTAACCCTCAGAAATACATGATCGCCCTTTTGAAACTCAAGATCCTTCTGTCTCCGATAATGATAACTCTTTTGTCTGCTCTGAGAATCCTTCATTTTCTCACGAATAAACTTCACTTTTTCCGTAGTCTGCTGCACCAACTCCGGTCCAACCACCGTTCTCTCACCAGATTCGTGCCAACACAGCGGTGTTCGACATCTTCGTCCATATAATGCTTCAAACGGTGCCATTCCAATACTAGAATGGAAACTGTTATTATACGTGAATTCAACCAATGCAAGATAACTATCCCACGCACCACCTTGTTCCAAAACACACGCTCTCAACAAGTCTTCCAAAGACTGAATCGTTCTCTCCGACTGCCCATCCGTCTGTGGATGATAAGCCGAACTCAACCTCAATTTAGAGACCAATGCCTTCTGTAAACTTTCCCAAAATCTCTAGGTAAACCTAGGATCTCGATCCGAAACAATACTTAATGGAACTCCATGCAATTTCACAATCACACTGATGTAAATCTCAGCTAACCGCTCCAAGGAAAAACTGATGTCAATCGGAATGAAATGGGCCGACTTAGTCAATCTATCCACAACCACCCAAATAGCATTATGCCCTCGCTGTGTATTTGGCAACCCCGTTACAAAATCCATAGAAATGATATCCCATTTCCATTCCGAAATATCCAACGGTTGCAACAAACCACTCGGCCTCTGATGTTCCACCTTCGACTTCTGGCACGTCAAACACGCATACACAAACTGAGCCACATCTCTTTTCAATCCAGACCACCAGAAAATCTTTTTCAAATCTTGGTACATCTTGTTCGCTCCCGGATGTATACTCAAATTACTCTGGTGTCCTTCTTCCAAAATCATTCGTTTCAAATCCGAATCGTCCGAAATACAAATTGGCCCACAGAACCTCAACACGCCATTAATATCCACTTGAAAATCACCAATCACCACTTTTTCGTCAACCAACATCAAATCCACAAATTTCACGTCCAACTTCTGTTTCTCCCTCACCGTCATCAGAAAATCATTAGTAACCTTCAACATACCCAGCCTCACACTATCCGACGACACTTCACATACCAAACTCAAATCTCTAAATAATTCCAAAAGTTCCCACTCCTTAACCATGAAAGCGGACATATGTAAAGATTTCCGGCTCAATGCATCGGCTACCACATTAGCTTTACCAGGATGGTGATTCAAGCCAAAGTCGTAGTCCTTCAAAAATTCCAACCATCTTCGTTGCCTCATATTTAGCTCTTTCTGATCAAATAGATATTTCAAACTCTTGTGATCACTAAAGACTTCAAACCTTGCACCAAAAAGATAATGCCTCCAAATTTTCAACACAAAAACCACAGCCGCTAACTCCAAGTCATGTGTGGGGTAATTCTTCTCATGCACTCTCAACTGCCTCGAAGCATACCCCACGACCTTACCGTCTTGCATTAGCACACCACCTAGACCAATCAAAGACGCATCACAATACACCACAAACGGTTCATTAGGATTCGGCAAAATCAAAATCGGAGCTGTCGTCAATCTTCTCTTCAGCTCATTAAAACTTTCTTCACACCGAATATCCCAAATGAACTCTTGCCCTTTACCGCTTTAATAGCTTGGGGGTATAGATTGGGGGGCGTCACACCCTTGGTCTCAATGTTAAAACAAATCACCAGCTGCACTGGTGTGTAGCTTGTTTACTACATGCCTTGATTAAAAAAAGTAAGAAACCTCTCACTGAAAGCAAGAACAAAACGTGCGTGGAAAAATGGACAAAAGGGTTGATATCAGAATCAAACCCAAGACATGAGAGTGGCCAATACATCTGTTCATTAAACTGATCCTAAAACATAATATATGGAACATGTTTCTGAAAAAAAAATGGCTATGGCACCATGGCTGAACCTGGTCAAGACCTAGAATCTGACCAGTTGCAAAAACACCTCTAACTCCCTCAATAATCCATGAAAATGGAAGCTATAAAAACCTAAATTGTGTGATTTTCCAAAAGGAATCCAATGGTCCAATTGGATTTGGCAAAAAGTGTCTCTAACTTAAAACACAATGGGGGTCCTAAAATATGTTCATTCTTGTATTTTCTAAGATACAGTTCAACACAGTCATGCTAAGTTATAATTAATGAATCAAACACATCATATACAACATATTTAAACTATCCATGCTCAGTGTACCTCAAAAATCATCATGCTTCTAAAAGTTAGATTAGAAAGCACATACCTCTTGAAGCTTAAACTTACAGTTTTCAAAATAGAAGCTCCAGCAAGAAACCAATGATCTAGACTGCTTCTATACACCTTCTTGATTCTTTCTAAGTGCTTGGAAACCAAGGGAAATGTCTGGCCTGATATATGGCTTCTTCTTGCACAAGTTACCAAAGTGGCCAAAAGGGAACTTGGGGTAAATGGTATGGTACCGCATTACCAATATGAACCCGATTGAATTGCAACCAATTCATTCCCAGAACCACATCCAAACCTTCCAACGGCAAACACACTAAATCCATTTCAAAGTCTTTACCATAAATGGTCAAAGGACAACTCAAACAAACCAAAGAAGTAGTTACTGACCCCATTGCTGGAGTATCAATAACCATCTCACCATCCATCAAAGACAACACAAGATTCAAACGCTTCGCGCACTCAGACGAAATAAACGAATGAGTCGCTCCAGTATCAATAATAGCAACTAAAGGCGTACTATTAATAAAACAAGTACCTCTTATTAGACGATCTGCATTTGAAGTCTGAGTCCTTGCCAATGAAAATACCTTCCCACTAGTTGGAGCTTGCTTTGGTGTCTGACACTTTGTGCTAATATGACCAGGTTCACCACAGTTGAAACACTTCACCACATTCTTCTGTTTACAATCAGCTACAACATGTCTGACACCTCCACAATTAGAACACTTTCTCACATCTTTCCTGCACTTAAACTGACGATGCCACAACTCACCACATTTAAAACATCTCGGAGAATTAGACATACCTCCTCCACCTGACCTTCGATCAAAAGTACCCCTTTGCTTACCTTTATCCGCTGGTGTTACACACGGACCACTACGAAACTGTTGCTTCCCTTTTCTGTCACTCACACTCTTGTAGTGACTAGAACGAGCCTTACTAACCTCTTCATAAATCCTACAACATTCCACCAAATCAGAAAACCTTCTTATCCTCTGATAACCGATTGCCTACTTAATCTCAGGACGCAATCCACTCTCAAACTTCACACACTTAGAAAACTCTGCAGTCGCTTCAGCATAATGAGGATAGAACTGCACCAGCTCCACAAACTTAGCAGTATAATCAACAACAGACATACTACCTTGTTTCAGTTCCAAGAACTCAATTTCCTTCTTTCCTCTAACATCCTCGGGAAAATACTTCCTCAGAAACTCCTGGCTAAACAATTCCCAAGTAACTTCTTCATCCCCAGCTTCCAACACCTGACGAGTACTAACCCACCAGTCATCAGCTTCTTCCTGTAACATGTGAGTTCCCAGTCTCACCTTACTGTCCTCCGCACAATCCATAACTCGGAAAATCCTCTCAATCTCCTTCAACCAAATCTGTGCACCATCAGGATCATGTCTCCCTTTAAAGACAGGCAGCCTGTTCTTCCTAAATTCATCATTACCCGCAGCATTAGGTGCACCCTGCACAGCACAAGCCATAGCTTGCATCGCAGCAGCCAAAGCAACATCATTCCTACCAGCCATATTCTGTTTATTTCCAATAACAAAAACTATGGTTAAACAAAAAGCTCACTCCACACGCCACACAGACCAGGACTGACACAACCAGACACGAACTGACACGGACTGGCACGGACTGACACGGACTGGCTCTGATACCACTTAATGTGACGCCCCCCAATCTATACCCCCCAAGCTATTAAAGCGGTAAAAGAAACTTCAAATTTTCATCAGAGTATATTTAAAATATCACGGCATAGACTGAGGGTTCACATCAATTTGAAATAAACATATGTCACCTGCTCATACAGATATGCAACAATCTCAGGTAGTAATACACCCACAATCCAATTACAAAATATAAGCGGAAAATCCGTAACTGAATATCAACATATATATATCATGAAAGTTTGTCATACATCAAGTCATACATGTACAATCCAAAAGATACATATATGTAATACAAAATAATCACAAACGGCCTCCCTAACTACCCGGTGTCACATATCAGAGCCGACCGACAAAAGAATGAAGACGCAAAGCTTCACAAAAAGACTTCCAGCAACTCTAATCTACAATGCCTCATAGAGCATTATAAAACAGCAGAAGGGTGAGAAAAACAATCATATTACAGTTGCATATAATTAGATATTAACGCAAAAATGCACAAGTAAAATATTCTCACCACAAATGCACCACAATCAAATATAACACAACACAGTACAATTCTCAAGTATCAAACACCACTCCACATCAATCATACACAATACACTCATCATCAATACAATTACACATATTCCATCTCATCACTCACATTCACAGTTCCATGCACAATTAATCCATGATTTATGCAAATGCACAGAGACCGACACAACGACTCTATGCACATGCCATGCGGTACCGACTTCCAATATTCCTCATCACTAGTTCACTCAGGAACTCTGCTGGAATCATCGCTCGTTACTAAGGATCGCTCAAGTAACACCCCGTCGGGCCTACGATGTTCCCCGTCGCTTTAGGTCCTCTTGGTATAAGGCGCACGACGTTTATGGATTGCTTTAGGTCCTCTTTGTATAAGGCGCACAATCCGATCGCTCACACCCCACATGGGCACACGATCGTCTATAACCATCGCTTTAGGTCCTCTTATTTTTAAGGCGCACGATGTTATAGCAGATTCCCTTTGGAATCAGTCCGTCACTCAGGACGTCACAACAATGCATATCATGATGCTTGGCATACAATGACTCATGACATTTAATATGCACACATATACACATCCATAATCATGCATATCTCCACAATTACCATACATCGCATTTTCTTGCCGTAAGGCCACCAACCATCATCACAATATGTATTTCATGCAATTTCATCACTCAACAGTACACAAGTCATACAATATCCACACCAATAGCACATTGCACATACACCTCAAGTTCACACAATCAAACGGCAAAAGTCGACAACAAAACAACATATTTTCTAATTCTCGACATAATTTAATCGGCCAACAATTCTCAAAACCATCATCATAATAAAGTACATTTTATAAGCTTTCTAACGCACCCAACCACGCCTCAAACCGAACCACAGATCAAAAGTTATGAATTTTCAAAGAAAAGAATTTATTGAGATACAACCAAATTCGCCTGGCGACTTAGGAATTCGCCTGGCGGATTCCCATTCGCCATGGATTTCGCCTAGCGAATCCCATTCGCCAGCACTTCACCTGGCGAACTAGTGGTGAATCACCAATTTAGAAAAACCCCAAGAGTTACAGAAGCTACCCCCTTTCTGTAATTCCGATTTCGCCTGGCGACTTACGAATTCGCCTGGCGAATCTCCCTTCGCCAGCACTTCGCCTGGCGAACTAGTGGCGAGACTCAATTCGCCTGGCGAATCCCAAATTCGCCTGGTGAATCACACCAGAACCAGAAAAATTCTGTTACGGGTTACACGATCCAATACCCCCAAAAACCTCATTTCTCATTCCAAATCAATTCCAACACCAAAACAATTATCAGCAATGACTCATAAACACATTGTGATCATGCAACGCAAATTATATCGATTTTCGACCGCAAAAACATCGATTCCTAATCATTTTATCATTTTCGACCTATAACTCAAAAGCCATGGAAAGACAAGAAACATCCAAGCAAACACATACATAATCATACACAAACATAGTATAATCGAGTTTCGCACCCTTACCCGATTTAATCGTGTTCTAGAAAGTCGGTTGATTGATTTCCAAGTTTTCCCAAATTCTCTCTTTTATTCTCTTCTCCTTTTCTTTTCTTCTTCTCTTCTTTTTCTTTCTCTTCCTATTTTCTCTCTTTCTATTCTATTATTTTCTAACTTAACAAAATAAATCAAAATGCCCAAAATACCCCCACACTCAAATATCTCGCAAATGTTCCCAAAACGCGATAAAATATATTCACGACGAAAAATAACATATTTTCACATAAAAGTCAGAAATAAAGTAATATAATAATAAAATACTCAAAACGACCCAATTAATTAAAAAGACAAAACTGACCGGGGCGTTACAAAGGGCGTGGGTTCAAACCCCATTAGGACCCTTTCCCTTATTTTTAGTACTTAGTTTTTTTATTTTCTTTTACAAACTTTAAAAATCCATAACTTCCTCATTTTTAGGGTTTTTCAACCCATTCTTTCATTCTTTTTGCCTATTTTATTTTGACATTAAAAATTTTTCTCAAAAAATATTTATTTTAAGGTTTTTGTTCATGTGTAAAGTGTAGATTTTTTAGGGTTTACTTAGGAGAGGTTTTCACTTCTATGGTTATACCACTTAGTTTCCCTTACATTTTTAGGACTCATACAAACTTGTTTTAACATTTTTAGACCCTTGAACCCTAACTTGAACTTGCACACATATGTAGAGTTTGATTTAGGTACCCTTTTAAGTGTATTTGTTTATGTAAAGCATGTGAACTTTTGTCATCCCCTTTGAGGTCTTAGATAGGTCTTTACCTATAATTAGGACTCTTTCCCCATGTTTATGACATCTTAATGTATACAAACCATCAACTTAGGACACACCATGTACATATGTGCCTAAAACACTTAAAGCTTCTCCCTTTCTTCAAAGTGGATTTCCAATACAACTTAGGTGATAGTTTCCCCTCTTGTAAAGTTTATTCCAACCATAGCACTATGTTAGGTTATCACCTATTTGATTACCATGTATAGACTTGTATTATGATCCCTTTGGATGTTTACCTTGTGCAATTAATGAAAACTCTTTGTGTTGACTTGCAAACTTTCTTAAGTGCTTACTTTTAATGTTATCACATTCACCATCATTATCCATGTGTTATATTTATGTGTTTTATCAACATCATTCATGTGTGAATATCATTTGTTTTCCAATTTTATTAAGTTATCCCCTTAAGTAAGGCTATCTTGCTAGCTCTTCTCCTTAACCCTCTTTGTTCCCCTCCTTCCAAAGGAAAGCCTCTCTATTGACTTTAATGTCATAGATAGCTCATTACCTCTTGGCCTTATTAGAGCCATCCTCCCCCCTTGACCTCATTAGAGTCATTCCTTTCCCTTGACCTCATTAGGATCAATCCTTTGGCCTCATTAGAGCCACTTCTCCTTGATCTAGTTTAGGTTAGGATCCTTACCTCCCCATATAAGCACTATCATCATAGTTGCTTACTTCCCTATTTGGCCTTATTAGAGCTATTTACCTTACAACTTAGAATTAGGATAGAGTTCTTCAACTTTATGTGAGTACCATCATCATGTATACTCACATTTCCCTCTTTGGCCTCATTAGAGCTATTTTACCTTGAAACTTAGAGATTAGGATAAAGTTCTTAAACTCTATGTGATTCTCATCATAATGAGTATTCACTTCCCTTTTGACTTTGTTCAAAGTCAACCTCTTAGACTTACCCTTTCAACTTAGACTTAGAGAGTTCTTTAACTCTACATAAGTATCATATTCATCCCCCTTGAAACTTTGACCATAGTCAATGGTTCCTCACCCTCGTTGAGGTGAACTACGAATGCTCTGATTCCATCCTTATTAGGATACGTAGGCACGAGATGCGACGTCTTGGCGACCATACTTAGTGTATATACCCCTAGGTCTTTACCATTAGATCTTTACCTTTAGCACCTAGGTCTTTACCATTAGGTTTTTACCTTTAGCACCTTGGTCTTTACCATTAGGTCTTTATCTTTACCTTAGCACAAATTCCTTAGCAAGCAAACATAACATAACACAAATACAAACAAGAGGTTCCAGTAGAGTACTACAGATATCTAGGATGCTAACACCTTCCCTAGGTAAAACCAACCCCCGAACCTTAGATCTCTTAGTTGTGTCTTTACATAGCGCAATTAGGGTTTTCTTCGATCTTTACCCTTTCCTTTGGATAAATCAAAGCTCGGTGGTGAATTTCAAAGATTTGTGATTCAAGTTAATTAATAGCTTGATATCCGATTCTCACTGCAACACAAGGGGTAAATCGCCCTGGAAATATTCGAGCATGACATTTGCATTGCATTTGCATATTCATGTGTATAATAGGTGTTCCTGACTGGCTTTTTCTTATCTCTTCCTAGTTTTCTTTAGCAAGATTGAGGATTCTAACATTCACAAATACTGCACGAGAGGAAACCAAAGACGAGTGATGGAACAAGGCCAAGCTAAACTTCTGGATGTGTGGAATCGCATGAATTAATTCATGGAGTTAATGCACAACATGGCCCAAGGACAAGAACAACTGAGAACTTTGGTCCAACCATTCATTGAGACTACTCGAGTCGATGAAAGCGGTGTGGTTCATACTGGTGGTGCTGGTGTTATTCCTCCGAGCGGAGGTGTTGTTGGTGGCGCCAATCCTCCGGGTAGAGGTGGTCCTGGTGTTGTTATCCCTCCGAGCAGAGGTGTTGGGGTTATCTTTCCTCTGGGCGGAGGTATTATTGGTGGAGTTCCTGGTGTAGGTGGAGGAGGAAGTGTCTGTATTGTCCATGGCGCTGGTGGCCATCAATGGGAAGAGGAGTGTCAAGAAGATGCATTCTCTATGCGTGACCTAGATGCTAGTCTCCCGTTTGAGGCAGATAATAAATTTAAGATGATTGAAGAAAGAATGCGTGCTTATGAGAATCAAAATGCTTTTGGTTTCGACATGACTAATCTCGGGCTAGTTCCTGAAGTAAGAATTCCACCCAAGTTCAAAGTTTCGGACTTTGTTAAGTACAAGGGGACGACATGTCCCAAGACTCACACCCGAGCTTACTACCAGAAAATGTCGGCTTATTCAGACGACGAAAAGCTCCTTATGCATTTTTTCCAGGATAGCCTAGCTAGGGCTTCCTTGGAGTGGTATATGGGTTTAGAGAGAACCAACATTAGAAGCTGGAGAGATTTGACAGAAGCTTTTGTCAAACAGTATCAGTATAACAGCGACATGGCTCCCAATAGAATGCAATTACAGAATATTTCTCAAAGAGGGAACGAAAGTTTCAAAGAATACGCCCAAAGGTGGTGTGAATTGGCAGCAAGAGTTTAACCTCCGATGATGGAGCGATAACTTATTGATATATTCATGGGCACGCTTTAGGGGCCTTATTATGAGAAACTGGTTGGGTGTTTTTCAGCTGGGTTTTCAGATCTTGTGTTGGCGGGAGAAAGAGTAGAGAGTGGAATCAAGGCAGGAAAGATCCCAAGTGGTAATGGCTCATCGTCTGGAGGGGGTAAAAAGTCGTATGCAGGAAATCCCAAGAAAAAGGAAGGAGATACTAATTCTATTTCTTCTTATTGGGGTAAAGGCATGGACAATTAAAATTACACACATCAGGTTGCTACTGTAGCCTTCCCGGCTATGCCTCAGCAACAAAATAATGCTCCTCGCCGATACCAAGATAGACCAAAGATGAACAGGCATTTTGAGACTCCACCAATGCCATATTCTCAACTACTACAACATCTGCTGCAATTACAATTGATCCAGAAAAGAACTTTAGCTACACCTACTGGTAATTCACCACCAGGTTACGATGTTAATGCCCACTACGAATTCCATTCAGGGGCACCAAGGCACCATATTGATAACTACATGGCATTCAAGCATAAAATATAGGATTTTCTTGATTCCAAAGCTATTGATTTCACTAACGGCGGGCTGAACGTAATACAGAACCCTATGCCACAGCATGGCGCAGCCAGGGTAAATGCTGTTGAAGGTGGAGAAAATTTGAATTTGGTATCTGATGTTAATAAATTGAAGACTCCTTTATTGTTTGTCAAAGACCACTTTTTAAAAGGAGGCGTGTTTCCAGGATGCACAAGTGATTATCAGGGTTGTGTATCACGACCAGAGCGTTGTGACTTGCTAAAGGAGGGTATACAGAGATTGATTGATGATAGACAGTTACAATTTAACTAAACTGGCTGTCGCACCCTAATTTTTTACCCTAAGATCCTCACCTTGTTCTTTGCATAACATATTAGGTCAATCATTTGTGCATAACTAACCGCTTTACCTAGTTGTTGTCTGTTTGTTTCTTTTTAAGGACAGGTGCTGCTGCAGAAGGCTCAAAGAACTTGAAGGCCGTGCTATGTGTGTGTTTGTGGAGGTTCTCTGGTCTCTGCAGATGTGTGTGGAATCCTGTGAGATGGTGTCATTTCCCTGTCTGGTCCCTAAGCCACCACCAAGCCTTTTCTCCTCAATTTTCCCCCTCAGAATACCCTCTGATATGGAATGTGCCACCCTAAACACTAGTCATTGATTGTGTGGTAAAGTTATATTACAAGATGGCATCTTCCTCCCTCTGTAAGCTCTTCAAGATTAAGAAGTATGTATGCTCTGTGTTTTAAATAATGGTCCATCAGGAAAAGTTCAATTCAGAAGGAATTGGAAGTTCGGAATTCAAAGTACAAAACCAAGTCCATTGTGTCACAGGTTTACAAGAGCCCCTACATCATCTCCCTTTTAAAGCACCAAGTTTTATTGGAATTGCGATCGAGAGAGTTTCATTTGGAATTTATCACCAAAGGCTTAAGTTTCTAAGTTTAAAGTCAAGGCATGCAAGGTTCAATTTGAGTTCAATTTATATTTAATTTCCAAAGTTATATCCATCATAAGTGTTAGTTCTTGGATTGGCTGGAATTTTGGTAAAACAAAGTATGTTCAATGTTGATGTCAAAGTGGTGATATTGCAACATTGAGTCTTAACACTGGGCTGTGTTAAGTATTTAATTTGCTGAAGTTGGATGTCTGATGTCACATGGCGATGTTGTGACATTAGGTCTGCAGAATTAATAACATCAGGTTGTGATGTTGTTAGGGTTTGCATGTTAGCTGGAATTGTGGAGAGCAAGCTGTCTCATTGGATGCGAATATCTTGGGATAGATATTTTCTGCTGCATAGGAGATCTGGTGCAGATTTGTAGGAGATTTAAAAGGTTGAAGATTTGAAAAGATTTTAGGAGAAAATCTGTTTTAAATATTCAGTTTTAAATAACAAATCAGGTCAGATATTGTAGCAGGTCCAAGACCAATTCAAGGAGCTATATAAAGCGCACCAGTACTAAGGAAAAGGGACGAAGAAGAGAGAGCTAAAGACTGATTGTCGTTTGTGTCTTCGTTTATGATTTGTAAACCATTCTAGTGTGAATCAGTATTATTGTTTTGAGTTGTTCTTGATCAAAGTTGTGAAGCAGAATTAAGTAGTGATATTCAAAGTGTGTTATCTCATTGAAGTGTTTTAGGGATTGAGTAGTGTTCTCATATCTAAGTGGTTTCTTAGGTAGAAAGTCACTAGTAGGAATTAAGTTTAGGAGATTGTCAACTTGGTTGTTGAGTCTGTAAATTAATTCTACAAGTAGTGAATTTCATCCCTGGCTTGGTAGCCCCCAGACATAGGTAGTTAGACCGAACTGGGTGAACAATTCGTTGTGTTGATTTGTTACTGTTATTGTTGTCCATTTGCAGAGTGTGTTGTTGTGACATCGCACCTTAACATCACACGTCTGATACCAGAATTTCAATTGGTATCAGAGCAGGCATCCTGTCTGTCTCTGGGTGAGATCTAGGGAAGTTACTTTCTGGTGTAAAGATGGACAGAGAAGTTGGAGGATTCGTCAACAGACCCCCTATTTTTAATGGATCCAACTATGACTATTGGAAGCCAAGGATGGCCACTTTCTTAAAATCCTTGGACAGCAGGGCTTGGAAGGCTATTGTTAAAGAGTGGAAAGCACCTGTTGTGTGTGAGAAAGATGATACTGGCAAGGACAAAGAAGGCACCTCAAAGCCAAAGCCTGAAGAAGAATGGACCAAGGAAGAAGATGAGCTTGCCCTTGGAAATTCCAAAGCTCTAAATGCAATTTTCAATGGAGTGGATAAGAATATCTTCAGGTTAATCAATTCCTGTGAAGTTGCTAAGGAAGCGTGGGATATTTTGAAGGCTACTCATGAAGGAACGTCTAGAGTGAAGATGTCTAGACTTCAGCTTCTAACATCAAAGTTTGAAAGTCTGAAGATGAAGGAAGATGAGACTATTCATGACTTCCACATGAGTGTTCTTGAGCTGGCCAATGCATCTAGTGCTCTTGGAGAGAAAATGTCAGAAGAAAAACTTGTAAGGAAGATTCTTAGGTCCCTTCCTAAGAGGTACAAGATGAAGGTGACTGCTATTGAAGAAGCCCAAGACATCAGCAAGATGAGAGTTGATGAACTCATTGGATCTCTTCAAACTTTTGAGCTTGGTTTGAATGAAGAAAAACCTGAAAAGAAGCCCAAGGTTATTGCTCTGGTCTCCACTCCTATAGAAGCTAAGGAAGTCAAAGATGATGATTCTCAGGAAGATTTGTCGCAAGCCATTGCTATGTTGGGAAGGCAGTTCAACAAAGTGTTAAAAAGATGGAACAATAACTACAAGCCTAGTGTCAAGAACATCTCTTCTGACATCAGTAAGCCAAAAGAGAAAGATGAAGAGAAGACTTCCCAGGATAGAGGTGTTCAGTGCTTTAAATGTGAAGGGTATGGACATGTCAAGAAAGAATGTCCCACATTCTTGAAGAAGCAGAAGAAGGGCATGGCAGTTTCCTGGTCTGAATCTGATAGTGAAAGTGAAGGTGAGTCAGCAAGGTGTGTTAGAGCCCTAACAGGAACTGTTGTGTCTGGTGATGATAGTGATGGAGAAATAACTTATGAGGAGTTAGCATCTACTTATCGAGAGTTGTGTTTAAAAAGTGCTGAGATTTGTCAAGAAAACAAGTGTCACAAGCAACAGATTGCTCAGCTTGAAAATGAAAAAGCTGATCGGGAAAATGAAGTTGTACTAGTTAAGTCTCAACTGGATCAGATGACAAAATTCATTAGGATGATGAACAGTGGTACAGCTACTCTTGATAAGATTCTTCAGTCAGAGAAAGCTGCTGGAGATAAATCAGGTATAGGATATGTGGCAAGCACTTCAGGAACAAAGAAGGAGATGTCTCATCCATTGTCTCAACATCAACCTAAGAGACAGGGTCCTACACCAAAGAAGGTTGTTCAGCCCCAGAATGTTGAGAAGAAGAATGGTCCTCATCAGAGGAAGATGCAACCCCAAGGAGTCAGTCAGCATATGCCTCCCCAATATCACAAGAGCATGGAGGCTGTTGGGTCCAATCAGAACAGGTTTCATCATCAGGGTAACTGGGATGGAAATGAATACAACCATGCTGTGCCTTATTACTATGGAAGAAGAAAGCCTCATCACCATAGAAGACAGCCTAATAGACAGTATCCTCAGTACAGAAGAAGACAATCCAACTATGGAATAAGGAGACAACGTTATGGGTGGCAGTCACAGCATTATCATCAAAGTGGAAGAAGATCTAACCACTTTAGAAACGACAGAGTCAGATGCTTCTATTGTGGTAAGTTTGGACATATGCAGTCCTCGTGCTTCAAGCTTCACGGTTATCCAAATTCTACTTCTCAACCCAGACAGAAAGAGGTCAGGCCTAAGGTGGTGAAGCAATGGGTTCCTAAAGTTACCAGCTTGATAGCTCACATCTCCTTAAGGGTTTCTACCAAAGATGACTGACTGGTATTTTGACAGTGGGTGTTCGAGACACATGAATGGTGTAAAGAATCTGCTTGTAGATGTGAAACCTCAGTCTTCTGGCTATGTTACATTCGGTAATGGGATCAAAGGAGAGATAAAGGGGATTGGTAAACTAAACTGTGGTAGTGCTCCCAGACTGGAGAATGTTCTTCTTGTTAAAGGACTAACAGCAAATTTGATTAGTATTAGTCAACTTTGTGATCAAGGATTCAAAGTAGACTTCACAAAGTCCGAATGTATGGTCAAAGATGACAAAGGAGAAGTCATTATGAAGGGAGCCAGGTTTAAGGACAATTGTTATCTTTGGGTGCCTCAAAACTCAAATTCTTCCATGTGTGTGCTTGCTAAAGAAGATGATGTCAAAATCTGGCATCAGAAGTTGGGACATCTTCACCTAAAGGTAATGAAGAGAATTATCTCCTCAGAAGCAGTCAGAGGGATTCCCAAACTTAGTATTAAGGAAGGAAAGGTGTGTGGAGACTGTTAAAAAGGAAAGCAGAGAAAGATGTCTCATCCGAAGCTTCAACATGACACCACCTCCAAGGTATTGGAACTTCTTCATATGGACTTGATGGGACCTATGCAAGTTAAAAGTCTGGGTGGGAAGAAATATGCTTATGTAGTTGTGGATGACTATTCAAGATACACCTGGGTGAACTTCATCAAAGATAAATCAGAGGTGTTTGATGTCTTTAAAGAGCTCTGTCAAAGACTCCAAAGAAAAAAGGAGAGTAAGGTTATCAGAATAAGAAGTGATCATGGAAGAGAGTTTGAGAATAGCAAGTTTGAAGAATTTTGCTCGGCTGAAGGTATAAGTCATGAATTCTCATCGCCTATCACCCCTCAGCAAAATGGAGTTGTTGAGAGGAAGAACAGAACTATACAAGAGTCGGCTAGAGCAATGATTCATGCCAAGAAACTTCCGTATCATTTCTGGGCTGAAGCCATGAACACTGCCTGCTACATTCACAACAGGGTTACCCTAAGAAGAGGCACTTCATCCACTCTGTATGAATTATGGAAGGGAAGAAAACCTAATGTTAAGTACTTCCATGTTTTTGGAAGTAGATGCTATATTCTGGCTGATAGAGAGCAGAGAAGAAAATTGGATTCCAAAAGTGATGAAGGAATATTCTTGGGATACTCTACTAACAGCAGAGCATATAGGGTGTTCAACTCTCGAACCAAGGTAATGATGGAGTCAATCAATGTGGTGATTGATGACAGTGACAAGCAGGAAGATGATGATGTTCCAGATGGTGTTGAGACATCAGTTGGTGAAGTTGCACCAGAAGCTGAAGACAGAAGCTAAACTCCTAGTGTTGCTGCTGCTGAGCCTGAAGCTGAGCAACCTCATAAGGATCCCTTCATCAGAGTGCAGAAGGACCACCCAAAGGAGCTCATTATAGGTGATCCAAACTCTGGAGTAAGGACTAGGTCTAGAGATGTTATAGCAAGTTCATGCTTTGTCTCCAAAATTGAGCCAAAAAATGTCAAGGAAGCATTGGCTGATGAGTTCTGGATAAATGCAATACATGAAGAGCTGGAGCAGTTCAAGAGGAATGAAGTATGGGAGCTTATCCCTAGGCCTGATGGAGTTAATATTATTGGCACAAAGTGGATCTACAAAAACAAGTCTGACGAGCTTGGAGTGGTCACAAGAAACAAAGCTAGACTTGTTGCACAAGGCTATACTCAAGTTGAGGGAGTTAATTTTGATGAGACGTTTGCTCCAGTGGCTAGATTAGAATCCATCAGACTACTCTTGGGTGTGGCTTGTAACATAAGATTCAAGCTGTTCCAAATGGACGTGAAGAGTGCTTTTCTGAATGGCTATCTGAATGAAGAAGTCTATGTAGACCAGACTAAAGGATTCATTGATCCAAACTTCCCCAATCATGTATTCAAACTGAGGAAAGCCCTGTATGGCTTGAAACAAGCTCCAAGGGCCTGGTATGAGAGGCTGACAGAATTCTTAGCAGCAAATGGATATAGAAAAGGAGGGATTGACAAAACTTTGTTTGTCAAGGAAGAAGGCGGAAAATTAATGGTAGCCCAAATCTATATGGATGACATTGTATTTGGGGGAATGTCAGATGCTATGGTGAAACAGTTTGTTCAACAAATGCAATCTGAATTTGAAATGAGTTTGGTTGGAGAACTCAGCTACTTTCTTGGGCTACAAGTCAGACAAATGGAGGATTCCATCTTTATCTCTAAAAGTAAATATGCTAAGAGCATAGTAAAGAAATTTGGCCTGGATAATGCTAATCACAAAAGGACACCTGCTCCTACCCATTTAAAGCTATCCAAGGATGAAAATGGAGTGAGTGTGGACCAAAGCTTATACAGAAGTATGATTGGGAGTCTACTGTATCTCACAGCAAGCAGACCTGACATTTCCTTTGTTGTTGGAGTGTGTGCCAGATATCAATCTGATCCTAAGGTGAGTCACTTAAATCAAGTGAAGAGAATTTTGAAATACGTGAATGGCACAAGTGACTATGGGATGCTATATAGTCATGATTCCGGGACTGAGTTAAGAGGATACTGTGATGCTGATTGGGCTGGAAGTGCTGATGATAGGAAAAGCACTTTAGGAGGCTGTTTCTTTCTAGGGAATAATCTGATTTCCTGGTTCAATAAGAAGCAGAATTGTGTATCTCTCTCAACTGCTGAAGCTGAGTATATAGCAGCAGGAAGTAGTTGCTCTCAGCTGGTTTGGATGAAGCAGATGTTGAGTGAATACAATGCCAAACAAGATGTTATGACACTATACTGTGATAATTTGAGTGCAATTAATATATCTAAAAATCCTATACAGCATAGTAGGACAAAGCACATAGACATAAGGCATCACTTCATAAGGGAATTGGTTGAAGACAAAATTGTTACTTTGGAGCATGTAGCCACAGATAAACAGCTGGCTGACATATTCACTAAAGCCTTAGATGTAAACCAATTTGAAAGGTTAAGAAGCAAATTGGGAATCTGCATTTATGAAGACTAAATGTGCCAGAAAGGGTTGTGAGCAGTTGGAGTTTTTTTTAAATGTTTAGTCAACTGCCAGGTGAAGGTTGTCAAATTGTGGCTAAAAAGGGGGAGAAATAGCCAAGAGAGTCAAGAGTATCAAAGAGTGTCAAATGCTGCTAAAGTGATGTGATGCAGAAGTGCAGGGGGAGTAATTGCTGAACAGCTGCTGTGCTGGTTGCCATGCTGGTTCATGATTGAGGGGGAGCAACATTTTCATGATTGAGGGGGAGCAACATTGTTGAAAATTGTTGCAGTTAAAGATGGTGCTGCAGCAGAGTTTTTGTGAAGCAAAGTCCCTAGTGAAGTTTTTGTGATGTTGAAGTGAATTGAAGTTGCTGCTAATGTTGAATTGTGTGTAGCTGGTTGAAGATGTTTTGCAGATGCTGCTTGGAGTTTCAAAATCATTGAAGCTTTTCTGCTGCTAAAGTCTCTGAAGGTGCAGAGTGCAGAGATTGTTTTAGCCAAAATTAGCCAAAATGGGAGATTGTTAGTTCTTGGATTGGCTGGAATTTTGGTAAAACAAAGTATGTTCAATGTTGATGTCAAAGTGGTGATGTTGCAACATTGAGTCTTTACACTGGGCTGTGTTAAGTATTTAATTTGCTGAAGTTGGATGTCTGATGTCACATGGCGATGTTGTGACATTAGATCTGCAGAATTAATAACATCAGGTTGTGATGTTGTTAGGGTTTGCGTGTTAGCTGGAATTGTGGAGAGCAAGCTATCTCATTGGATGCGAATATCTTGGGACAGATATTTTCTGCTGCATAGGAGATCTGGTGCAGATTTGTAGGAGATTTAAAAGGTTGAAGATTTGAATAGATTTTAGGAGAAAATCTGTTTTAAATATTCAGTTTTAAATAACAAATCAGGTCAGATATTGTAGCAGGTCCAAGACCAATTCAAGGAGCTATATAAAGCGCACCAGTACTAAGGAAAAGGGACGAAGAAGAGAGAGCTAAAGACTGATTGTCGTTTGTGTCTTTGTTTATGATTTGTAAACCATTCTAGTGTGAATCGGTATTATTGTTTTGAGTTGTTCTTGATCAAAGCTGTGAAGCAGAATCAAGTAGTGATATTCAAAGTGTGTTATCTCATTGAAGTGTTTTAGGGATTGAGTAGTGTTCTCATATCTAAGTGGTTTCTTAGGTAGAAAGTCACTAGTAGAAATTAAGTTTAGGAGATTGTCAACTGGGTTATTGAGTCTGTAAATTAATTCTACAAGTAGTGAATTTCAGCCCTGGCTTGGTAGCCCCCAGACGTAGGTAGTTAGACCGAACTGGGTGAACAATTCGTTGTGTTGATTTGTTACTGTTATTGTTGTCCATTTGCAGAGTGTGTTGTTGTGACATCGCACCTTAACATCACACGTCTGATACCAGAATTTCAATAAGAGTTTAAGGTATCGTCTTTTGGCTTTCATTTGATTTTAAGTCATTTTCGAACGATTCAAGATTAATTCCAAGGCATGTGTGTAGCTCCATCACGATGACGGAAATTAGTTGTGAAACGAAGGAGCTTTCAAAACATTTTACTACCTCATTCATTGTTTCATATGCTGACAAGTCTGTCGGCATGTAATGCAAGCCTTTTGGAGGTTCTGCATAAAAAGGTTAGTCAGCTTTTCTCACAATATGCACATAAAGGAATTGAAAGCTCAAGAAAGGGGGCTCCTCACTTGCATTCAACAGCTGGTACACCTTCATAAACCCGTCAACCATCGACTTAGCTTCACCATTTCAAAATAGACACTACTAATCGAGATAAATCATGCAAAATCACAAGCCTGGCCGCAAGTCGACAAACCGAATATATTCAACAAAATTACCAATGTGATGTAACGAAATGTCGTGCCATGAAACCATAGAATGCCCTTAGCATAAAATTACCTACCACGACAACAGATCGGTGAGATTAAGGAGTTTCTAAGGATTTCCTTCTTGTCTTCATTGGATTTAGCAAAAGAACTCCTAGTCTGTTTGCAGCCAAGAAAATGGATAAAAAGTTAGAATTTGACAGGGTGCTTTTATAGCTCCATAATTGTTTTGTTTGAAGATGTCAAGTACTCTAAAGTTGAGCATGGAGTTGAATGGTTACCTGCAACTTTGATGCAACATTTAGCTCACCACGAGAAGCATACAAAAACCATCTTTTGTCAAGCCACAGCCACCTAAGTCGTAGACTTCGTATATCGTGTTCAACCTGAGAAAAATTCAATATTTCTTGCATAGGTGTAGAGACAGAGACAGCCCATGAAAGTTTGGCACGCTGTAGCAACAAAGCAGGAGCATGGTATTGAAGCATACCAGGTGCAAATTTCCTTCAGGCCTGCAATGACGGAAAAGCAGCATGTGAGTTGGAGCACACGACATCAGGAGCTTTGCTAGCATTACTTGCCAATCTCCAAATTGTTACTCGTAGCATTCAGTCATTGTTTGCTAGAAAAACCCTGAAACATAGTAACAAAACATCAGGAGCTTAATCAAAATCCGCATCCAATTTTCAAGTCTCAAGATCTGGTTCCAAAGTGCAAAACAAAGTTATAATACCTAAGCCCCTTTGTTCGTTCCTTGTTCCATGACAGGTCTTTGATTCAACATTCGTGACCTCAATCCTACAAAACAAAGATATTTGCTAAAATTTCCACTTAAGAAAGAACAAATTGATGAATGAAGCTCGTGAACCTTGTACTCACATAGGAGATTAATTGTCTCTGCCACTTGATTCTGAGGGTCACTCTTTCGTGACAATGTTTTGAGGCGGAAGGACTCTTGAGAAGGCAACCAAGTTGAACCGTCCTGGTATGTTTTCATTGGCATACCGGAAAATCAAATGGAAATCGTGGTTAGGATGAAGAACAACAAGTTCTCTCAACGTGGCCAAAGAGAATCCAATGATATTGTCAAGTTTCTAAAACATTCCAAAGCAAGGCCAAACTAAATCAAAAAGGCATTCAATTTCCATAATAAAGTTCAACACAATTCAAAACCAAATCAAACACAGGTTCAGACAAGATCAGTTTATTTCCAAAACAATACTATGACAGGATGGGCCGAAAAAGGAAGGAATAGAAAATAATGCCAAACTAATTTCAGACACGATATTTCAAAACGGAAGCCTTTTATAGCATATTGTTTCTTTCCAAAGCCAAAACAGCAACATATTCATTAGCCTTAAAACACACAAGGCCTATAAAGAGGGAGAGATCACAAATATATTCGTATCAGAAAAGGCAGAGAGATTCAGGCCACAACACCAGAAACATACGCAGTTTTCATATTCATCATCCCTATACCAAAAACAAACACATACGCCACCAAGATTCATAAAATCACATCAACTGCAGAAATCCACACACATTGATAGAGAGCACACACGCCAAGAAAAAGGGGAAGTTTTCACAACAAACACTCACAATCAACAGTCAGAAAGAGAAGAGAGGTAAACAGCAAGACACAAAAACAAGCAGCACAACACAAACAAAATCACCCAAGAGGTAAAGATGGAGAATCTTCCCTGAATGAGGAACCATTCACGACGTGCTCGCAGCTCCCACCTGCCTTTTTCTTTTCCTTCTCTTACTTTTTGCAATCTGATGTAATATGTAATCGTGAAACCATAATGAAATTGGGGTATCGGGTTGTGTGGGGTTAAGGTTATTGTTTGCTTGTGCGAGAGAGAGATGAACGGTGAGCGACGGTGTTAGGGTTTGGAACCCGTTGAGAGAATTTGAGAAGCGAGAGAGAGGAGACGGAGAGTTTGAGCTCTCGTGTGAGTTTTTTTCTTTTGATTTTGTTCCCAATTGCACGATCCAAACACACACACATCTAACGGCTGCGATTTGAGGGTCCGTGATGGACCCTCCTCCCCCTTTAACACGTGAGATCCCCCCGTTTTTTTTTTAACTTTAACCCTCTTTTTTTTTTCTTACATAATTAATTAAAATAAAGCTTTTTTTAACTTTATGATAAGACACCTTTTTTATTTTATCTAAAATATTTTTTATAAAATATTACCTAAAAAATTTTATTTATTAAAATTTTATTAGAACCTTTTCTTTAATAAAAACTTTTATTAAAATACAAAAATTAAAATCCTCTTGTAATTAATAACTCTCTTAATAACTTTTTTTATAACTCTAAGTGACAATAAAAAGCTTTTCTTTAAATGGTAAAATTAAAACCTTTTTTTATTAATAAGAAACTCTTTATTAATTCTTCTTTTAATTAACTTTTATAACTTAAAAGAAATAAAAACCATGAAACTTTTTTAACTAAGATAATAATATTAAAACCTTTTTAAGAAAACTTTATTAATTTTCTTTATATAACTTTTAAAACTTAATAATAAAACTTTTAAAATAATTAAAACCCTTTTTTTATTAATAAGAAATATTTAACCCCTTTTAACTAAAATAATCTTTAACATAAAATTCTCATAATAATAAACCCTTCATTAGTCTCCCTTAAAAGACAAAACTCTTTTCTTAATAAGTCGTTCCCCGTTAGAATCCCTCGCGGTAAATTGTGCGCTTGAGTGACATTTGATTAAGACCTAAATTGATATTATGCCTTGCTTTTTGCTTTTGTTTGTTTATCATTATATGTGATGTATGCATGCTTTGATTGTTCTAAACCTTTTTCAAAACATAAAACTCTCGATCCAACGTCGAGCCCATTTTCTACCCATGTAAGTCGATTGCCTTTAGGCATCGCATTCAACCTTTTGGTCACTAGCACCACTCTGCTAGCACTTTCGCTTAAATCTAATAATTAATCGCATTAATATCCAAGGGAAAATCTCATGCATGATAATCAATTATTGTGCATGGTGCATAACCATTTGCATTGCATACTTCCCTATAAATCTCGATACCCTTAAGATAAGTTTATTAGACAACTTAGGATAGACTTCCTAAGTTAGTCCCCCATAATTTTGATCTTACAATCAAACAACTTTAGCTCACCTAATTCTCCACACAAGAGAATTAGATGTGAATCATCTCAAAGAAGAGACATGCAATCTCATACCCCACAAATACAAACAATTTTCAAAAAAAACTGTTGTGGTTTCTTAAGATGATGACTCATCTTCTCTCCTAAACCTTTTCCAAACCTTTAGAATCCTTTAGAGAGGAACTACATGTGCTCTGATTCCTTCCCGACAGGATATGTAGGCACAAGATGCGATATCTTGTCGAGCACACTTAGGAATAGAACTCTAGGTCACCTACTGTCGCTCCCGGGATTTTCATCCTAGTACAAACGCGAAAGTGGCACCGAAACAGAGTCGCCAGCAATGTGTATTTATCCCATGAGAGGGAAAGGAAACACCGCATAAACCTGAGAGAAGGAAAGAGCATGGTCTTGCGACCAAAAGAAACTGAGTTCGGGAGTCGGTTACGCGAGAGGAAGGTATTAGCACCCCCTCGCGTCCATCGTACCCGATGGGATCCACGCTTGCTTGCCTCGATCAAAGGGTGTAAGGAAAGGATACTGGAAAAGGAACTGAAAGAAAGAAAGGAGAAAGAAAAGAAAAGGAACGAGAAACAAATGTAGGGAAAATAAAAGAAGTGCTCGCATGGGCCCTACCCCACTGCCTACGTATCTCATCGGGAGCATGAGAATCAGAGCGACGTAGTTCCCCTCACTAGGGAAAGTTGTTTGTGTTTTTTAGAGAACGGCTTACGTTCTAGCTCAGGTGTTGCAGGCTCGCTGGTCCGAGTGCGTTACCATCTTGCAAGAGAACGAGTAGAAGCACGTTCGTACGCTGAGAGTGAGTGAGGTGAGAAAAGAATTCCCGAAGGAAAGACGTTATTGTTTGTTTTTGTCTTTTAAGAGTTTTTTCATTTTTTTGCATATGATAGTGTATCTGAATCTTAGTCATTAGAATGTGTACATTCTCATATTCCAAGATGGAATGAGTAAGAAAGCACACTAAGAGTGAAGAAGACCCCCAAGCTTAGTTCCAATTATCAAGGTTCAAACACACTAGCATACTTGTATTTATTAAGTGTTTTTGTTGATTAAGAAATGAAGAAGTGTTTTTTATTTATTCCTTCAACAAGCATTGCATTTAAGTCCCTCACACAAGATCAAATGTTTAACACATTGACCCAAGATGGGCTATATGCTACACATTCTAAGATTACAAGAGAAGACCCCTTATAATCTTTTCTTTATATGAAAGGCCTAAATGCAATAAATGCCTACCTTTATTATATGTTTTGAATTTTCCTTTAAGAGATGAGAAGAGAGACTCAAGAGAGGATAAAGGTAAAAATCTATGTGGACTAAGACTCAATCCTAATTGATTAGTTAAGGGAGTGATCCTAAGGTTTGTGAGGTTTAAACCTAAAGTCTAAAGAAAGAATGAATTAAACAATTCACTTCTAAAGTAGAAGATGAACTGTAATTCACAAAGGGAAAGTGATGAGTTATTAAAAGAAAGCATATAAGTGCTTAACAAAACACAAAATGGAATTGTAAAAGAGATGAAAGGAAAGAAATTTGGAGGTGGATTCCTTATCCACACACAATTGCAACTTACCAAAGCCCCTACATGGTTAGTAAACATGTATAAGAAGTATAAGAAGTAAAAGAACATGTAATGCATCATAAAACACAAAAGAATTAAATGAGAAATCAAATCCTAGAACCACAACCAGAATGTACATCATATGGAAAACAAAAGGTTATTATCATGCAAGTCCCAGTGGATAGGCAACAAACATCATCCATGGCATTAGAACATGCCACCATAAGAAAAGGGAGAATGAAAGATGAAGGGAAAAAGAAGAAATGTGCATAAATGGAACATGTAATCCATGGATCAGAATTGAAATGAAATGAAAAATGATTCACAAACCTCTCACAAGTATTCATGAAGCACATCAAGACATTTAAGAAGTGATAGAAGAAGTAGAATTGAAATGGAAGTTCAAAATAAAACACAAGTACAAACACCACATGTTAAAGGTGCACAAGGTTTAAATGAAAGTCAACATGCAAAGATGACATATAATATGTACCAATGACCTATAATGTCAAGAGAATGGTTCACCAAATATGCAAATGATCATGCCATTATGTACAAAAGAAGTCATGTAAACATGCACCAATATTGAGATGATATGACATGTTATTATGCTTCAAAGGTAATGCTTTAAACAAAAATTAGATGGCCTCATGAAAATTATGAAAACATGGTATTGAAGTTCACAAATCAGAGATGAATCACATATCAAAGTAGCATGCAAGAAACCAAGGCAAAATGATGTCAAACAATGCACTTAGGTCAAATAGACATATCATACAAAGTAGCACAAAAATGAACACCAAACATGCCATAAACTAACCTAAAAAAATCAAATAAAAACACTTAACATACCTCAAGATGATAATGACTCAATGCAAAACGAAGAGCATCAAAACAATTTCTAATGATCAAGAACAAAATTAAACAAGATCATGTACCATATTAAGAATGCACATCAAAGAAATTCAAAGAAAAATATAAAGCAGGGGTAAAAAGGTCATAAAATCAGAAAATAAAATCACCAAAAATTTTCTAAATGTTTTAAGAAGGCTCATGAATTTTTGTGGAATTTTATGATGCTATTTAGTATTTTTAAAAATTAAAAAGAAAACGTGTAGAAAAATAGAAAAATTAAAATGAAATGAAAAGCAAGTGTGGGGTGCAGACATAGTAAATTTCAGTTCAACATTATTGGGCTTTAAAAAGAGGAGGTGTGAATATCAAAATGTCTTAAGTCCAATTCTGCACAATCCACACCAATAACCATGCACACTCAGTCAACAAAATTGACTCATTAATAACCATTGGATGAGGTCTCAGTCAAGCCAAAGTCAAAGTATGCCAAATCAACGCACGCGCATGCATGAGCACCCTTACTACCATGTACCATGCCACACCATGCTTAAATGAAATCAGAAATAACACACGTGACACGCACATGGATTTTAATGCGTTGGCACCTCTTGGACCACACGATCATGAAAAACGGACGGATGAGATTATAACATGCATAAACCCTAGCTCTAACAGCCACCGGCCGGAGGTGATCTCCGGTCACCTTCTGTGACCAAACCACCACCGTCTGCAACCTTAATTTCTCCAGAAATCCACAAATGAAATACCAAAATGAAGCCGAGCTCACACACATCATGAATATGCAATCAGTTTTCATAGATCATGCACGCATAACACAAACCGAGCCAAAACAATTTGCCCTAACATTTGGTCTATGCCTCTAAAGGCCTATCAACTAGCCAGGCAAGTTCTTGAGCTTATAAGAAGCTTCAAGAACCTGAAAACAACTTCATATTAGGTCTATAATGGTGGAGATTCGTACCTGAAGTTTTGAAACCTTGAAGTGTTCTTCAGAAAACCAGAGGTCTTGTCTCTTCTACAATTTTCACTTGGCCAAATAAAGGCTGGGATGTAGAACTTGATGATGATTCAATGGAGAAGAGGTTGAAACCAAGCTCCAAACAAGTATCACTGTGGAGAACTTGAGAGAATCAGAGAGATTGTTGAAGTGGAATGAACAAGGTAGAGCTCAAGAATCAGTGGCAATGGTGGAATCGAGAGAGAAGAAGAAAGTGTTTCTGAAGTGAATGTGTGGAAATGAAGTTAGAAAATGAAGTTAGAGTGTGTGATTTTTATTTATAAGGTGAACTAACCACGGTTAAATGAGTTGAGTTAGGGTGAGTCAAGTTGGTTAACTGAGTCATCCCTAACTAACTGAGTCAAGTTAGTTAGGGAGAGCAGTGCTATGGTGAAGAGGGCTCATGACATGCTATGGTGTGGGAAAAATAAATGGCACGGTTTGTGAAATAGAAGCTTGTTCATCAAAAACTTGCTAAGCAAGTTTTGCCCCTTCTATTCTCATGCAATGCACGTGCCACTGTGCTTAGTGTAAGTAGTGTATGCTTGGTCAAAAGAGGAAATTGAAGTGAAGAAGTGTTTGGTGTGTGAGTGAACCAAATTATGAACTGAACTGTCAATGTACCAGTGCCAACATAGGGTAGTTTGTTGAAGTTTTTCTCCTTATTCAATGAATGGTTTGGTATGCTTTTGGAGTCAATTGAAAGAGGAGATATTGAAGAACAATGTTGGTTTGAAAATTGAAGTGAAATGAGGTCTCTAACATGCCTAAAAATGACCACAAACAGATGGAAAAAGAGACTGGTACATGGGCACGCAGACTTGTGGCATGACCTGGTTGTGACCTGGTCAAATTTCAGTTGCAATGACCATTCTTTGAGCCATCATAACTCCTTAACCTTTGATCAGATGAAAAATTGATAAACACCAACTTTGAAGATCTCACATAGAGGAACAACTTTGATGTTGAAAAGTTTTCCATTTGAAGCCTCTAAACATGAGTAATTGATCAATACATTTGGCCCACCAAGTGTTTGAGAAAATGACTGCGCGCGTGCCCTGAAAATCTTGGTCATGACCTAGTTTTGGACCCACTTTGCTCAAACTTTGATCAATCATATCTCACTCAATTTTTATCCAATAGAGATGTTCCACATATGGATGTGAAGCTTAAAACAAGATCTTTTGTTGTGGCCGAGTGGAATTTTCATTTGGTGCTTCAATTTTAAATGGCCTTGGTTCAAACTCTGATGCAAAATGGCCAAAACTTGCTATTTTTAGTAACCCTTCCTCTTCCAAAAATGGCAACTTTCCACCTCTTGATTTTTTCATGATTCCTTTGGAGTTTCTTGACCAAATTTTGTACATTGGACATATGTAACATGAATTTCATGATTTTGGGCTCAAAAAGTCAAGAGTTGACTTTTTCCTCTGATTATTTGCCTTGGCCCCAAATTTCCTGATTTTTTATCTTTCTTCCAATTGAACCACTTCCAAAACCAATTGAGGGGCAATTCTCCATACACATACACTTAAGAACATGTAGAATACCATGACATCAAGTTTTGTCCAAAAAATCAAAGATTCCCTGATTTAATGGGAAACCCTAGTTTTGGTGCCCACCTCCTAGGAGAAAAATGTGCAGTCTTCAATTTCAAATTCCTCAGAGTATGTTGTGTACCTTCTTAAAGGATGATGATATATGCCATTTGAGGATGATTTTGGATCAATGAGCTATCTCTTTTGAGGGTTTTTCTTCAGTTTTTGAACCTCTTGCATAGTGAAAGATGTAGTGCTTCAATCTCCCATTGAATCTCTCATTCTTGAAGTTGTGGATGTTCCATTGAGATAGTATGAGACATGAAAGGCTTCTTGGCTTGCCTTGAGGAAACTTGATTGACCTTTTTGTGCTTTGAATGATTCCTTGATTGTCCACCTTCCACCTGATCACATGCCCTGATGGTAAGAAGGATGTTATGCTTCATTTTCCTATGTTAAATGCAATGTAATGTTAATGAGGTGGATATGATATGATAAATGATAATGCCATGCTATGATGACAAAGAGGGAGAGCAAATTTTGGGGTATTACAGCTGCCCCTATTCAAGCGCTGTAGACCTGAATGCCTGAAAGCAATTGCTTTCGGACTTTCAAGGTATATAGTGATTGAATACCAAATATAACCAAAAATTTGCTCTGGATGGTGAGAAAGAAACCCCCCGACATTGCTGGATTGAATCTTCAATGAAACATTGTCGGAGAAATCTGCCTTTTGAATGACACCAGACGTCTACTGGCTCGCCGCATTACTGGTAAACTTTAACAATGTCTTTTATGCAATTCCAGAGGACTACTGGCCTGCCACACTGCTGGTGGACTTTAGAAATGTCTTTTTGAACGACGCCAGACGACTACTGGCTTGCCACACTACTGGTGGACTTTAATAATGTCTTTTATGCAACTCCAGACGACTACTGGCCTGCCACACTACTGGTGGACTTTGCAGCTTCGTGCCACCCGAAGATGGACTTTTGCCAATCCACTGTTGGACTTTTGCCACCCGAAGACGGACTTTTGCCAATCCACTGTTGGACTTTTAGAATATGCCACCCTTAGATAGACCTTTCGCCAATCCACTGTTGGACTTTTGCCACCCGAAGACGGACTTTTGCCAATCCACTGTTGGATTTTTAGCTGCTTTGCCACCCGAAGATGGACTTTTGCCAATCCACTGTTGGACTTTTGCCACCCGAAGACGGACTTTTGCCAATCCACTGTTGGACTTTTGCCACCCGAAGACAGACTTTTGCCAATCCACTGTTGGACTTTTGCCACCCGAAGACGGACTTTTGCCAATCCACTGTTGGACTTTTGCCACCCGAAGACGGACTTTTGCCAATCCACTGTTGGACTTTTAGCTGCTTTGCCACCCGAAGATGGACTTTTGCCAATCCACTGTTGGACTTTTGCCACCCGAAGACGGACTTTTGCCAATCCACTGTTGGATTTTTAGCTGCTTTGCCACCCGAAGATGGACTTTTGCCAATCCACTGTTGGACTTTTAGAATTTGCAAAATTGTATTACTCTCTGCATCTGTGTCAGACATCTCTGCTGACTCTGCTGAGGAGTAATGACCAATGATTTGACTTTGGAGACTCCTGAAAGGATAACCTCTCCACTGGAGAATGAATGAACAATCCGTCTGCTTCGAATTGTCAAGCTTGCCAAAAATAAATTGGACTTGAAGAATAATAAATCTTCCAGTAATCACTTCATCTGCTGGGGGAATGAATTCTGGTCACAGCGATTCCGCTGGGGATGAGAATTTCTTTGCATGGCGTCTTTCTAGGGGAGAGAAGTCATAAAAACTCTGCTTGGGGATCTATCCAATCCAAGACCCTTTGTAGGGGTTATCCACCTTCTGACCCGGCTGGGGAAAGGCTGTACCATCCTTGTTGAGGAATAGACTCTGCCGATCTTATAAACCTCTGCGGGGAGAACAACAACTCAGCTGGGGAGTATGGCTGACAAGATTCGATGCTGACCTCTGTGGGGATACCATTACCAGAGACACAATCTTGCTGGGGATCAGGGCTACTCTGCCAGGGATATGCAAATCTTGGTTAGAACATTCCACTGCAACTTGCTAGGAAGGAGTCCTTAGAGATCTGTTGGGGAAACCCAAAGCAAATCCACAGTAGTCTGCTGAAGAATATGACTGTCAAGCTTAGGATAAGTACCACAATGCCCCATGTTAGGCGAGCTTCCCTTTAGACAATTCCGTTAGGGATGACGAGTTTATAGCAAACTCTGCTGGAGGAAACTGCTTTAAAACGTCTCGTGCTGGGGAATGCCTTTTGAGAGGATTTTACAGAAGACCAACTGTCCTCAAACTCTACTGGGGACGATCAACACTTCATGCTGGGGAAACAAACATGCCACATGCTTGGGCAAACCAACAATTTATCCCCGAAGAGGATGTCATAAGAGGATTTTACAGAAGATTTAGCCTCTTCAAACTCCTGCGACTTCGCTGGGGATAATGACCATCAGTTTCGGTATCGACGAGACCACTCTTTTGGGGAACTTGTGACCGTTATCGACACAGAAAAGCTTGTAGCTGTTGGAAGTACTGTATGAGAGAATCGACTTAATAAGATGCAACGGTACCCAGTTGAACTTAATTCACTGATATCGACCCGTTATGAATAATCGTCGACCGAACGATGAACGCCGATCTCCTTACCCGTAATTGCCCCAGTCTTTTGCGTGGGGTGATTTATTACTGGTCTTGTGCTTAAAGTCATCTGCACCTGCTACCTGCAACAAAAGAATATGCCCACATGCCCCGAATATTGCGTGGCTAGAATCCACCATCCGGGAGTATTCAACATTCGAAGTATTTTCAAATGTTTTTTCTGCGCATGTTATTGCAAGGCCGCCATGTTTTCAAATGCAATGTTTTATCAAAAATTAGGACGTTTTTGCAAACAAAGCAATAAAACAAAAATAGAAAGCTTTTTATTGAAATTCAATTTATTGACTGAGAGCCCAGAATAGGCAATTACATCAGGAAGCAATCCCTGGAAAGAGGTGATCGCTGAAAATTGAGAAAAGAAACTATCCTAACGGCAATGTGAAAACGGAATTCCACTGAGTTTCCATTCTGTTATGACCAGTATGTCTTCAAAACTCCCCGACCTTGCCTTCTGAGGAATGATCAGACCGATTCCTATCCTTCAGAACGTCAGTTGTTCAAACGGTAATGGGGTACAGATAACTCAGACCATAGTCATTCGCTTAAATCCCTCTTTTGCGTGGACCGCCCTTTCAGGTTTTCGATCCACCAGGATACCCTTTTTTGCCTAAGTTGCCCTTTCGGGTTTTCAACTTACCGGGTGTACAATTTTTTTAATTATATCCCTAATTTTTGCCCGAACCTTATTCTGTTTTTGGTTCGCCGGGATGCCCTTGTTTGCCTGGATTTTTTTTTTATCCAGCGGGTCTATTCATGCGAAGTATTTTTTAACTACGTCCGAGTTGACAGGGGATGAAAAGTCTTCGCCATCCATGGTTGTAAGCAATAAGGCTCCGCCTGAAAAGACCTTTTTAACCACGAATGGACCTTCATAATTAGGAGTCCATTTGCCCCTGTGATCTGTATTGGGAGGAAGGATCCTTTTGAGCACTACATCTCCGACTTTGTAAACCCGAGGACGCACCTTTTGGTCAAATGCCTGCTTCATTCTGCGCTGGTATAATTGCCCATGACATACAGCCGCCAATCGCTTTTCCTCAATAAGGCTCAGCTGATCAAATCTAGCTCGTACCCATTCAGCCTCATCTAGCTTAACATCCATCATGACTCTGAGGGACGGAATCTCTACTTCAACCGGTAGCACTGCCTCCATACCATATACGAGTGAGAATGGGGTTGCCCCAGTGGACGTGCGTATCGACGTTCGATACCCATGCAAAGCAAATGGTAACATTTCATGCCAATCTTTGTACGTGACAACCATCTTCTGTACAATCTTCTTGATATTTTTGTTGGCCGCTTCGACCGCGCCATTCATCTTTGGGCGGTACGGAGAAGAATTGTGATGTTCGATTTTGAAGTCCCAGCATAACTCAGCCATCATCTTATTATTCAAATTAGAACCATTATCAGTAATGATTCTTTCGGGGACTCCATATCGGCAAATGATATCCCGTTTTAAGAAACGAGCGACCACTTGTTTTGTAACATTGGCATAGGATGCGGCTTCAACCCATTTGGTGAAGTAATCAATTGCCACCAAGATGAAACGATGACCATTGGAAGCTGTAGGCTCAATCTTTCCGATCATATCAATGCCCCACATGGCAAACGGCCAAGGCGACGACATGATACTCAACGGATTTGGAGGCACATGCACCTTGTCTGCATAGATCTGGCATTTATGGCATTTGCGGGCATATTTGCAACAATCTGACTCCATAGTCAACCAATAATATCCCGATCTTAACAACTTTTTAGCCATTGCATGTCCTCCGGCATGGGTACCGAAAGAGCCTTCGTGCACTTCAATCATCAACAAGTCTGCTTCATGTCTATCCACACATCTAAGCAGGACCGTGTCAAAATTTCTTTTATACAGCACGCCATCTTTGTTCAAGAAGAAACTACCAGCTAACCTTCTCAACGTCTTCCTGTCTTTGGACGATGCCCCGGGCGGGTACTCTTGACTTTTCAAGAAACACTTAATGTCATGAAACCATGGCTTGTCATCAGACGTTGCATCGACCGCAAACACAAATGTCGGTCTGTCAAGCCGAGATACTTCAATCTTAGGTACATGGTTCCATCCTTGCACTTTGATCATGGAAGACAAAGTGGCCAAAGCATCGGCGAACCTATTCTCATCCCGAGGAATATGGTACAGTTTCACTGTTGTGAAAAATGTCAGCAATCTCCTTGTATAATCTCTATACGGCACTAGATTTGCTTGGTGCGTGTACCAACTCCCTTTCACTTGATTAATTACCAAAGCTGAATCACCAAATATATCAAGGGTCTTAATCCGTAGATTAATCGCCTCCTCGATCCCCATTATACAAGCTTCGTACTCTGCTTCATTGTTGCTGCATTCGAAAGTTATTCGGGAAGTGAAAGGCATATGAACACCTTTCGGCGTGATAAGAACTGCTCCAACTCCGCACCCATTCATATTGACAGCCCCATCAAACATCAGACTCCATTTGGATTCAGGGTCTGGCCCCTCCTCCGGAAGTGGTTCCTCGCAGTCTTTAGCTTTGAGAAACATGATGTCCTCATCAGGGAAGTCAAATTTCATAGGTTGATAATCATCAATCGACTGTTGCGCAAGATAGTCGGACAAGATACTTCCTTTGATGGCCTTTTGTGAAGTGTACTGAATGTCATACTCTGTCAAAACCATTTGCCACCGTGCAACTCTACCTGTCAGTGCTGGTTTCTCGAAAATGTACTTGATAGGATCCATTTTTGAAATCAACAAGGTTGTGTGCCTAACCATATATTGCCTCAATCACTTAGCGGCCCATGCAAGCGCACAGCATGTCTTTTCAAGCATTGAGTATCGGGACTCACAATCATTGAACTTTTTGCTCAGGTAGTAGATAGCATGCTCCTTCCTACCTGTCTCGTCATGTTGACCGAGAACACAACCCATGGAACCTTCAAGCACTGTCAGATACATTATCAGCGGTCTCCCTTCAACTGGAGGCATTAGAATCGGAGGTTCCTGCAAGTATTCTTTTATCTTATCGAATGCCAATTGGCAATCGTCATTCCACCTGACCGTTTGATTTTTCCTTAACAATTTAAATATTGGCTCACACGTGGCTGTTAGGTGAGATATGAACCTTGCAATGTAGTTCAATCTACCCAAGAAACCACGAACCTCTTTTTCTGTTCTCGGTTCAGGCATTTCTTGTATTGCTTTCACCTTGGCAGGATCAACCTCAATTCCTCTTTCGCTCACAATGAAACCCAACAACTTTCCAGAACGCACCCCAAACGTGCACTTGTTTGGATTTAATCTCAGACGAAACTTTCTCAACCTTTCAAACAGCTTTTTCAGGTTAACCAGGTGTTCCTCTTCTGTTCTCGACTTGGCAATCATATCATCTACATAACATTCGATCTCCTTATGAATCAAGTCATGAAACAATGTCACCATCGCCCGCTGGTACGTTGCCCCTGCGTTTTTCAACCCAAAAGGCATTACTTTATAACAATATGTACCCCACGGAGTAATGAACGTGGTCTTCTCCATATCTTCAGGTGCCATCTTGATCTGGTTGTACCCGGAGAACCCGTCCATAAAGGAGAACACTGAAAATTGAGCTGTATTATCGACCAGCACATCAATATGAGGTAGTGGAAAATCATCTTTCGGGCTAGCTTTATTAAGATCTCGATAATCCACACACATTCTCACTTTTCCATCTTTCTTCGGTACTGGCACGATGTTGGCTACCCACGGAGGATACTTTGTCACAGCAAGAAACCCAGCATCCCACTGCTTCTGGACTTCCTCCTTAATCTTTAAAGCCATGTCGGGGTGAGTCCGACGAAGTTTCTGCTTGACTGGCGAACATTCTTCTCTTAATGGCAGCCTGTGCACGACAATATCCGTATCCAACCCCGGCATGTCTTGATACGACCAGGCGAAGATGTCAACATACTCGCGCAACATTTCAGTCAAAGTTTTCTTCACATCTGCTTGCAAGCTGGCACCAATCCTGATCTCTTTCTTGGCATCCTTGGAACCAATATTGATGATTTCTACAGTCTCCTGGTGAGGCTGGATGACCCTTTCCTCTTGTTTCAACAATCTGGCCAGTTCTTCAGGGAGTTCACAATCTTTCTCATCCCCTTCTTCGGCTTGATAAATCGGATTGTCAAAGTCATACATAGTCATATCAAAATCGTTATCAGTGGTATCCGGAGGATCAAGTCTGCATGGACGGGTTCATGCCTTATTTTAGAATTTTATTTTTAAGCAAAACAAAAGAAAATGAAACATTGCCATTTTATTTTTTTGTGCAAAAATAAAAACTGAAAGACAGAGAACAAAATTTGATTGCAAAACGTCCTTTATTAATGATTAAACATTGCAAATGCAACCATGGTGGCCCTACAAATGAATCTATACGCCTTGGGCAGAGCGCAAGATTTTGACATGCATTATGGTTAGAAAAAACAAAGAAAAATTACTCTGTCTGAAGAGTAACCCGGATGACTTCTTCAACGGACCAGTTCTGCACTTGTTGTCCCGGAGTATGAGGGCGTACCCAGTTGTCCAGGTCACAATTACTGTCAACACTATCCTCTGTGGCTGCACAAGACTGGTCCGTGTAGATAATTCCCCCACTATTGAAAGTAATGGGTCCCCTGCTCCCTGCATCTGAAGTTGTAGAGGGATGATAACCAATACCAAATTTGTCTTCCTTCATTGGGGTCTCTATCAACCTGCCCCAACCTTGGGCGTTGCCTACCCTGACGACTTCGACAGCTTGTTTGTAAGATAAAATGGAGGTACCGGCCCCAACTGGTACAGAAGAAGACTCAGGTGCATCGTCAATATTGACTGCTTCAAATGATTGGCACAACATCTCATGAATTTCCCCATCCATTTCAATATACTTGAACGTGGACAAGTGACTCACAAAGATGTCTTCTTCCCCACACACCGTCACAACCTGCCCTTCAAACTCATACTTCAGCTTTTGATGTAGAGTAGAAGTAACAGCCCCGGCTCCGTGAATCCAAGGGCGTCCCAATAGGCAGCTATATGCAGGTTGTATGTCCATTACATGGAACGTGGATTTGAATACCTGTGGTCCAATTTGTACGGGCAATTCCACCTCACCAAACACAGATCGTCTAGTTCCATCGAATGCTCTGACCACCAATTCACTAGGCCTTAAGATCAAACCATCAACTTCCAGCTTCATTAATGCCTTCTTGGGCAAGACATTGAGTGATGAACCAGTGTCTACCAGTACATGAGATAACACTGCGCCCTTACACTCCATCGTGATATGCAAAGCCTTATTATGGTTTCTTCCTTCAACAGTCAAATCTCTACTTGTAAAGCCCAATCCATGGCTAACATTAACATTGGAGATTACGCCCTCGAGCTGATTAACAGTAATTTCTTGTGGCACGTATGCACTCTTCAATACTTTCAACAACGCCTGCCGATGCGCATCAGAGCACATCAATAGTGACAAGATTGAAATCTTTGAAGGGGTCTGATTCAGTTGGTCCACAATCTTATAATCGCTTTTCTTGATTATCTTCATAAATTCTTCCATTTCCTTATCAAAAGTAATCTTTGTCTCTGCTTCAGGTGTAGGCGCATTTTCAACCACCTGTTTACCTTTAGCCTTTGCTGCGGCTTCTGCCTCTTTATCACTTCTCAAGGTTTGGGGAGCGAACAACCTTCCACTCCTTGTAAAGCCCCCTACACCCCCTACGTTATCAATATTTGGGCTGACTGACGACTCAACTTCCTGCTTTTTACCTTAGTAATATACATCTGCCCCATAGTGCCATGGGATAGCCTTCGTAGACGTGAACGGAATTGGTCCTGGCACCGTGATAGTGACAGGACTGGGCCTTTCTAGCGCAACACTCGCCACGGGAACTGCATTGACCGGCATATGAATCTCAGCGGGAGTGTAATAGATGGTCACGGTTGATATCTCATCAGTGTCTTTCGCGACTCTGTCGAACTGTAGACATCCTTCATCGATCAGATTCTGTAAACCCATCTTCAACTTATCACAGTCGTTCTCCTGATTCATACACTCAGAGCAATCTTGATTACAGCCCGGGAACACCTGTCCCTTCAATAAACGATCTTTTACAACCAACAAAGAAGTTTTCACTTGATGGATATCTGTCACCAGATTCAATCTCCTCCCATCTTCAATCGCGTACACATTTGCTGCACTATGATCAGGCATGGGATGCTGAGTAATATTAGGAGCGGGAGAGAAATTGATGGCTTTAGCATCAATCAAATCTTGTACTTTATGATGGAAAGCCCAGCATTTTTCAATGGAGTGCCCCTGAGCACCTGAGTGGAACTCACAACGAGCATTAGCATCGAAGTTAGGTGGCAGGTTTCCAGCAACCGGAGCTTTCATAGTACGGAGTTCTACCAACTTTAACTCGAGTAGCCGGGGGCAACAGCGCGGCATAAGTCATAGGGAGAGGATCTATCTTACGATCCCTCTGCCTAGACCTTTGCTGGAAAAAAGGTTGTTGCTGTTGAACTTGTTGTTGGGGTTGTTGTTTCTGAACAGACGGTGTAGGGATTGTTACAGCATCTACTTGATAATAAGCTTGAGAACGCCCTCTGCCTCGTCCTCTAAACACAGCATTCGTATCACCTTCTCTTCTTTTCTGGTTACTAGCAAACGGTTTCTTCGTCCCCGAAGGGCCAGCCCCACTCACATCTTGGATCTTTCCAAGCTTTAACAGACTTTCTATTCTTTCTCCCGCAATCACGATATCAGCAAATCCAGTTGACGGACAAGCAGCTAATCTATCAAGATAGGCCCCTTGCAAGGTGCCCATAAACATATCCGCCATTTCTCTGTCTGACAAGGGAGGTTGGACCTGGGCAGCCATTTCCCTCCACCTCTGTGCATATTCTTTGAAACTCTCCTTGGCATTCTGGGACAACCCCTGCAATTGGGTGCGGTTGGGCGCCATGTCAATATTGTACTGGTATTGCTTCAAGAACGCTTCTGCCAGATCTTTCCAACTCTTCACAGCAGCTCTATTCAACTTCATATACCAGGTCAAGGACGCCCCAGCCAGACTGTCCTGAAAATAGTGCATCCATAGCTTCTCGTCATCCGTATGGGCTGAAATCTTCCTAAAGTAAGCTTGAAGATGCGTTTGGGGACACGCATTGCCGTGATACTTATCAAAAGTGGGAGGCTTGAATTTAGGGGGAATTCTGACTCCTGAGACCAGCCCCAAGCTGGTAACATCAATACCCATAGAGTTCTTGCATTCTACGGCCCTGATCTTTTCTGCTAACTCATCATACCTTCGATCACCTTGATTACCCACATCAGCATCCAGCAGAGTAAATTGGTCTTCCAGAGTATCTTCAAGAGTAACACCAGCATGCCTACCATTTCCATTACCCCGATTGTTACCACCAGGAGGAGGGTTGCCACCGGGAGGAGGAATGCCATGTCCCTGTGAATTGTCATGCTGATCACCTTCGGGCCCATTGTCTGGACTCTCGACCAGAAGCCTCAATCTCTCCTGATTTTGCGCCATGCCAGTGATGAGGGTCATGAACTGGTCCATACGCACCCTCATTTCAGCCAAATCACTTTGCACTTGATCCATGATTCTTACTTGATTCCTTCGCGTCGAATATCGGTGAATATGATTCTCAGCTATACTGCCTGAAACCAAATAAAGGTTAGAGACCTTGCAACGAGTACCTGAAAAGCAAGTAACAAAATGCAAAATGATATGCAATGCCATGCAATGCCATGTTTGTCATTTCCGAGGTGCTTTATACCCTGATTCCAATCCAACCACAGAAATCTGAAGACCAGAAATCGTGATATAAAGAGACGTGTCGTGGTCATGTGCTTGTGTGCAGCTATCTGATAAGGAATAATTCTGAATAAAACTGTTCATACTCATTCAACGAAGTATTCAAGTACATTTAAGAAAGGTTCAACCGCAAATGCAATACAAGGAAAAATGGATCCATCAACAAGCCTGATGGTAACCACTAACAACAAAATATAAGGAAAAGAACATCAGTCTGACAATTCCACATCCTTCAGCTTATCACTTGAGTATTTGATCTCCTCAAAAAGTATACGGGTACCCTGGTGATTCGGCTTTTCAATCATTTCTTTGATCAAGACATCCCTTTTCTCAAGAGCTTCAGTTAAAGAACCCATATGCAGCATCAGAGCCTCGTCATCACACACTCCTTTGTGTCTCTTTATGCCAGCTTGCGTCTTGAGTATCTCCCTTTCTATCATGACTTCTTCAAGCTCTTTCTTGGTATTCCTCAGCTCACCTCTAGCTTCTTCTAACTGTTCTTGACTCTTACCGAGGCTTTCCCGATACTTTCTCCTCTGCTCATGCGCCTTTTCAAGCTCTTCGTCCTTAATCTGCAACTGTTCCTGTAATTCAGCATTCTCTATCCTAACTTCGTCCCAAGCGTGCTGAAACTTTGTTAACTTTTCTTTGGTCTGTGCTAACGCCTGTTTGGTTTGCTTGTGGGCTTGAGTAGCATCATCAGCACCTTTACTAATCTTCCGGAAATGTTGGGCTCTTCCAGCAAAGTCTTTCTCTTTTACAGTTAGGATTTGTTCAGCATCTTGGGCTTTCCGCTCCAGCTCTTTATTGGCATGTAGAGCATTCTGAAGACGGTTACTCAACTCGGAATTCTCTCCTTGGAGCTTTTTCACCAAGGCTTGCAACTTGTCAACTTCTTCCACAGTAGCAGTGCTTCTTGCTTTCTCATTCTCTGGATACAAAAGGGGTGCCTTACCAAAAGGCAAGAGAAAATCTTCAACTCTTTTCTTCACCCACTCTTCATATGCTGGATAAACCCGGTTGTTAGGCTTGCCTAGAGTAACTTTCCCCTTTTTCAGTATGCTACCCCAGCTTTCAGAAGCTTTCTGTGCTGCTTCCCACCCATCTGATGTATGAAAATAGAGGGACTCCTCCACCTCTCTCTTAATAGGCGGACCTGTCAGGGCATACCCAAATTGTCGAATGGCTAAAGAAGGATTGTAGTTAATCCCACCCATTCTTCCTATCAGTGGAACGTTAGGGAACTTACCACAGCTGTGGATAATATTCTTGCCAATCAGCCCATGATCTACCCATACGATGTCCTTGGCCACCAATCCCATTAAACGTTGTTTCCACTCTAGAGAATCTTTGGAATCCACAAAAGCCCCTGATTGTGGTAAACGGCCTGCAAACCACTTATAGAACAAGGGTGCACAACAACGAATTATCCCTCCTCTTTTCTTTTCGTTTCGGTTGTACAACGAGTAGTGAAGATCTCCCAGTAGCGTTGGCACCGGGTTCTTCATCAGGAATATTCGTATAGCGTCCGTATCAATGAAATCCGGCTCGTTGGGAAACAACACTATGCCGTATATACAAAGGGCTAGCAAAGCATTAAAACCAAGCCAATTCTCGCCTTTAGCTGCTTCCTGGGCCTTCTTAATCAGATATTCCAGCTTGTAACCACGAATCTTTCCTTTGTTGGAGACATTGGCGTCTAACTCTGATTTGCTCAAATAAAGAGCACCAGCCACCTTCCCAAAGTCAAGATCCCCCACCGATCCAAAGAAAGGGGGCTCCTCCTTGATAGCAATCCCCAACATGTTGGAATACTCCTCCAAGGTAGGAACCAACACATAGTCTGGAAATACAAAACACCTCAGAGGCGGATCATAGAACTGCATCAACGTATGGAGACCTCTGGCTTCATAATCACTGACATTACGGACCATAGATAAAATCCACCCATATTTCTCTTCAAAAGCTTCTCGTACTACAGGGCTCGCCATTCCCTTCAGCATAACAATAGGGCCTAAAGTAGGCGTAAGGAACTTATAGCTGATGATATTCTTCCTCTCTTTAGTGTTCATCTTTGCAGGGACCTGATGACTGGAATCAAGGGTAATATATGCACCTGGAAATGAATAAACATGTATGTTAAAATATGATAATGCAATGCAAAGGGAAATGTGATCAGGTAATCAGGTGTCTGTGCTGAACTGTGAACGGTGTCAGTGTAGCTCTGAGACTAATATAGAACCATAGATAAGAACCATCTGAATACAATAGGATGACACTTCCTTTTTGTGCACTGATGATAGAAAAAAAAAACGGGTATGTAGGAGGTCATGGTTACCTGCAAACCTGTAAACAACCCGCCCTTCTCACATGTGGGTACTAGGATGTTCAGTATCCCGGGCTCTCAGGTCGAGAAATGATGATACGTTCACCATTTCTGGTTTGGCATCATCATCAATCGAGGAGGCCTCAACTGATTCTCCAAAACAAAAGGTCCTCAGCTTCTGGCACTGAGGTCGAGAAGCAATAGTACATTCATCCCTCAGGGTACAGTACTATCGCCAATCGAGGAGTGCCTCCGCTGATTCTCTTTCAAAAAGGGATGTCCTATAGCAAGTTCCCAGCATTGGGTCCTCGGATTGAGAATGTGCAATGGGTTTGCCACGGAATGTGGTCTGCCACTGTCACATCTCGGGAGGAGTGCCGCAACTGAGTCCTCGGGAATGGTCACCAGAGTCGACAGTTCCTCAAGAGAATAACCACTGGCCTGCATAACATGCAGTAGCAGAAAGCTCCTGATAGAACCTCGTCTGGTTGTGGGTCTCATGAACAATAATACGTGGTCACCACCACGTAAGCGTCATGACTATCCACTCTAATACCTATGTGTGTACTCAAGCCTGTGTAGTGAGCTTATCTCTCAGAACACCCCACCCGCCAAACAGAAAAAACAGTGCAACACAATATAATATATGATATGTAATGCTAAAATGCCGTAAATACAGTAAAATAAATAAACAGCAACATATAGCACAACAGTAAACACCCAATGAAAGAAAAGCAGACAAGCGCTAGGATTGACTCGCTAAGGAAACCAGAGATTCTGGGTTCGATCCCCAGCAGAGTCGCCAGCTGTCGCTCCCGGGATTTTCATCCTAGTACAAACGTGAAAGTGGCACCAAAACAGAGTCGCCATCAATGTGTATTTATCCCATGAGAGGGAAAGGAAACACCGCATAAACCTGAGAGAAGGAAAGAGCATGGTCTTGCGACCAAAAGAAACTGAGTTCGGGAGTCGGTTACGCGAGAGGAAGGTATTAGCACCCCCTCGCGTCCATCGTACCCGATGGGATCCACGCTTGCTTGCCTCGATCAAAGGGTGTAAGGAAAGGATACTGGAAAAGGAACTGAAAGAAAGAAAGGAGAAAGAAAAGAAAAGGAACGAGAAACAAATGTAGGGAAAATAAAAGAAGTGCTCGCATGGGCCCTACCCCACTGCCTACGTATCTCATCGGGAGCATGAGAATCAGAGCGACGTAGTTCCCCTCACTAGGGAAAGTTGTTTGTGTTTTTTAGAGAACGGCTTACGTTCTAGCTCAGGTGTTGCAGGCTCACTGGTCCGAGTGCGTTACCATCTTGCAAGAGAACGAGTAGAAGCACGTTCGTACGCTGAGAGTGAGTGAGGTGAGAAAAGAATTCCCGAAGGAAAGACGTTATTGTTTGTTTTTGTCTTTTAAGAGTTTTTTCATTTTTTTGCATATGATAGTGTATCTGAATCTTAGTCATTAGAATGTGTACATTCTCATATTCCAAGATGGAATGAGTAAGAAAGCACACTAAGAGTGAAGAAGACCCCCAAGCTTAGTTCCAATTATCAAGGTTCAAACACACTAGCATACTTGTATTTATTAAGTGTTTTTGTTGATTAAGAAATGAAGAAGTGTTTTTTATTTATTCCTTCAACAAGCATTGCATTTAAGTCCCTCACACAAGATCAAATGTTTAACACATTGACCCAAGATGGGCTATATGCTACACATTCTAAGATTACAAGAGAAGACCCCTTATAATCTTTTCTTTATATGAAAGGCCTAAATGCAATAAATGCCTACCTTTATTATATGTTTTGAATTTTCCTTTAAGAGATGAGAAGAGAGACTCAAGAGAGGATAAAGGTAAAAATCTATGTGGACTAAGACTCAATCCTAATTGATTAGTTAAGGGAGTGATCCTAAGGTTTGTGAGGTTTAAACCTAAAGTCTAAAGAAAGAATGAATTAAACAATTCACTTCTAAAGTAGAAGATGAATTGTAATTCACAAAGGGAAAGTGATGAGTTATTAAAAGAAAGCACATAAGTGCTTAACAAAACACAAAATGGAATTGTAAAAGAGATGAAAGGAAAGAAATTTGGAGGTGGATTCCTTATCCACACACAATTGCAACTTACCAAACCCCCTACATGGTTAGTAAACATGTATAAGAAGTATAAGAAGTAAAAGAACATGTAATGCATCATAAAACACAAAAGAATTAAATGCGAAATCAAATCCTAGAACCACAACCAGAATGTACATCATATGGAAAACAAAAGGTTATTATCATGCAAGTCCCAGTAGATAGGCAACAAACATCATCCATGGCATTAGAACATGCCACCATAAGAAAAGGGAGAATGAAAGATGAAGGGAAAAAGAAGAAATGTACATAAATGGAACATGTAATCCATGGATCAGAATTGAAATGAAATGAAAAATGATTCACAAACCTCTCACAAGTATTCATGAAGCACATCAAGACATTTAAGAAGTGATAGAAGAAGTAGAATTGAAATGGAAGTTCAAAAGAAAACACAAGTACAAACACCACATGTTAAAGGTGCACAAGGTTTAAATGAAAGTCAACATGCAAAGATGACATATAATATGTACCAATGACCTATAATGTCAAGAGAATGGTTCACCAAATATGCAAATGATCATGCCATTATGTACAAAAGAAGTCATGTAAACATGCACCAATAATGAGATGATATGACATGTTATTATGCTTCAAAGGTAATGCTTTAAACAAAAATTAGATGGCCTCATGAAAATTATGAAAACATGGTATTGAAGTTCACAAATCAGAGATGAATCACATATCAAAGTAGCATGCAAGAAACCAAGGCAAAATGATGTCAAACAATGCACTTAGGTCAAATAGACATATCATACAAAGTAGCACAAAAATGAACACCAAACATGCCATAAACTAACCTAAAAAAATCAAATAAAAACACTTAACATACCTCAAGATGATAATGACTCAATACAAAAAGAAGAGCATTAAAACAATTTCTAATGATCAAGAACAAAATTAAACAAGATCATGTACCATATTAAGAATGCACATCAAAGAAATTCAAAGAAAAATATAGAGCAAGGGTAAAAAGGTCATAAAATCAGAAAATAAAATCACCAAAAATTTTCTAAATGTTTTAAGAAGGCTCATGAATTTTTGTGGAATTTTATGATGCTATTTAGTATTTTTAAAAATTAAAAAGAAAACGTGTAGAAAAATAGAAAAATTAAAATGAAATGAAAAGCAAGTGTGGGGTGCAGACATAGTAAATTTCAGTTCAACATTATTGGGCTTTAAAAAGAGGAGGTGTGAATATCAAAATGTCTTAAGTCCAATTCTGCGCAATCCACACCAATAACCATGCACACTCAGTCAACAAAATTGACTCATTAATAACCATTGGATGAGGTCTCAGTCAAGCCAAAGTCAAAGTATGCCAAATCAACGCACGCGCATGCATAAGCACCCTTACTACCATGTACCATGCCACACCATGCTTAAATGAAATCAGAAATAACACACGTGACACGCACATGGATTTTAATGCGTTGGCACCTCTTGGACCACACGATCATGAAAAATGGACGGATGAGATTATAACATGCATAAACCCTAGCTCTAACAGCCACCGGCCGGAGGTGATCTCCGGTCACCTTCTCCGACCAAACCACCACCGTCTGCAACCTTAATTTCTCCAGAAATCCACAAATGAAATACCAAAATGAAGCCGAGCTCACACACATCATGAATATGCAATCAGTTTTCATAGATCATGCACGCATAACACAAACCGAGCCAAAACAATTTGCCCTAACATTTGGTCTATGCCTCTAAAGGCCTATCAACTAGCCAGGCAAGTTCTTGAGCTTATAAGAAGCTTCAAGAACCTAAAAACAACTTCATATTAGGTCTATAATGGTGGAGATTCGTACCTGAAGTTTTGAAACCTTGAAGTGTTCTTCAGAAAACCAGAGGTCTTGTCTCTTCTACAATTTTCACTTGGCCAAATAAAGGCTGGGATGTAGAACTTGATGATGATTCAATGGAGAAGAGGTTGAAACCAAGCTCCAAACAAGTATCACTGTGGAGAACTTGAGAGAATCAGAGAGATTGTTGAAGTGGAATGAACAAGGTAGAGCTCAAGAATCAGTGGCAATGGTGGAATCGAGAGAGAAGAAGAAAGTGTTTCTGAAGTGAATGTGTGGAAATGAAGTTAGAAAATGAAGTTAGAGTGTGTGATTTTTATTTATAAGGTGAACTAACCACGGTTAAATGAGTTGAGTTAGGGTGAGTCAAGTTGGTTAACTGAGTCATCCCTAACTAACTGAGTCAAGTTAGTTAGGGAGAGCAGTGCTATGGTGAAGAGGGCTCATGACATGCTATGGTGTGGGAAAAATAAATGGCACGGTTTGTGAAATAGAAGCTTGTTCATCAAAAACTTGCTAAGCAAGTTTTGCCCCTTCTATTCTCATGCAATGCACGTGCCACTGTGCTTAGTGTAAGTAGTGTATGCTTGGTCAAAAGAGGAAATTGAAGTGAAGAAGTGTTTGGTGTGTGAGTGAACCAAATTATGAACTGAACTGTCAATGTACCAGTGCCAACATAGGGTAGTTTGTTGAAGTTTTTCTCCTTATTCAATGAATGGTTTGGTATGCTTTTGGAGTCAATTGAAAGAGGAGATATTGAAGAACAATGTTGGTTTGAAAATTGAAGTGAAATGAGGTCTCTAACATGCCTAAAAATGACCACAAACAGATGGAAAAAGAGACTGGTACATGGGCACGCAGACTTGTGGCATGACCTGGTTGTGACCTGGTCAAATTTCAGTTGCAATGACCATTCTTTGAGCCATCATAACTCCTTAACCTTTGATCAGATGAAAAATTGATAAACACCAACTTTGAAGATCTCACATAGAGGAACAACTTTGATGTTGAAAAGTTTTCCATTTGAAGCCTCTAAACATGAGTAATTGATCAATACATTTGGCCCACCAAGTGTTTGAGAAAATGACTGCGCGCGTGCCCTGAAAATCTTGGTCATGACCTAGTTTTGGACCCACTTTGCTCAAACTTTGATCAATCATATCTCACTCAATTTTTATCCAATAGAGATGTTCCACATATGGATGTGAAGCTTAAAACAAGATCTTTTGTTGTGGCCGAGTGGAATTTTCATTTGGTGCTTCAATTTTAAATGGCCTTGGTTCAAACTCTGATGCAAAATGGCCAAAACTTGCTATTTTTAGTAACCCTTCCTCTTCCAAAAATGGCAACTTTCCACCTCTTGATTTTTTCATGATTCCTTTGGAGTTTCTTGACCAAATTTTGTACATTGGACATATGTAACATGAATTTCATGATTTTGGGCTCAAAAAGTCAAGAGTTGACTTTTTCCTCTGATTATTTGACTTGGCCCCAAATTTCCTGATTTTTTATCTTTCTTCCAATTGAACCACTTCCAAAACCAATTGAGGGGCAATTCTCCATACACATACACTTAAGAACATGTAGAATACCATGACATCAAGTTTTGTCCAAAAAATCAAAGATTCCCTGATTTAATGGGAAACCCTAGTTTTGGTGCCCACCTCCTAGGAGAAAAATGTGCAGTCTTCAATTTCAAATTCCTCAGAGTATGTTGTGTACCTTCTTAAAGGATGATGATATATGCCATTTGAGGATGATTTTGGATCAATGAGCTATCTCTTTTGAGGGTTTTTCTTCAGTTTTTGAACCTCTTGCATAGTGAAAGATGTAGTGCTTCAATCTCCCATTGAATCTCTCATTCTTGAAGTTGTGGATGTTTCATTGAGATAGTATGAGACATGAAAGGCTTCTTGGCTTGCCTTGAGGAAACTTGATTGACCTTTTTGTGCTTTGAATGATTCCTTGATTGTCCACCTTCCACCTGATCACATGCCCTGATGGTAAGAAGGATGCTATGCTTCATTTTTCTATGTTAAATGCAATGTAATGTTAATGAGGTGGATATGATATGATAAATGATAATGCCATGCTATGATGACAAAGAGGGAGAGCAAATTTTGGGGTATTACACCTACCCTTCACCCTTAGTAAACAGAAAACAAATAACATGATAAAACAAGAGGTTCCTGTAGAGTACTACAGATATTTAGGATGCTAACACCTTCCCTAGGTATAACCAACCCCCGAACCTTAGAATCTTAGTTTGCATTTGCATTGCATTGTGGGTAATTCGATCTTTCTCCCTTCCCTTGGATAAATCAAAGACGGTGGTGAAATAAAAGAAATGCGATTCAAGTTAATATAATAGCTTGGTATCCAATTCTCACCGCGACAGAAATGGCGACTTCACTGGGGATGCTCATAAGAGGGTTCCCCCTAACTTGTTTCTTTTATGTTATTTGTTTATATATCTGTATACTTGTTTATCTGTTTGCTTGGTTTTTCTGTATGCAGGGTTATCTTTGAGTGGTGAGATAAGTCCTAACCCGGACCTGAGGGGACATATAAGATAGGATCGTGGATATAATCGAGGAGATTTTGAGGAAGTAATTCCAAAGAAGTCGATTTGAGATTCCACACTCAGTTGAGGCCCTCTCGAAGGTGGTATTTGTTGAACGAGCTATCGTGAATACATTACTACTTTCGACCTAGGAGCCCGGGATATTGAGAATCGTAGTTACCTTTAACCCAACTTGGCCTTTTAGGGTGTAGTGCGATGACTATGAGGGAGTAATTCCAAAATGGTTGATACACGATACTACACTCAGACGAAACTCTCTTGAGAATATTATTGACTACTAAGTAATTGGGAAATCGATAATATCCGAAAGATGGGTTGTAGACTCTGGGAACTTTGTAGAACCCGTTCGGCAGGTACATTGAAACCATAGTACACACCTATTGGGATGGTTAGACCTTGGCTCCACGCTCAAGGCCTTTCAAACCTAGGACCCTTTGTCTCTTTGATTGCTTGTGTGTGCTTTGTGCTTTGTGCTTTGTGTGTTCGCATACATGCATTCATAAGCATCATTTCATAAAGTTTCAAGAGTCATGATCTGGAAACATCATAAGATATCATGGACTCTGGAAAAAAAAGGAAACGCTGAAGTACCCTTACAAGAGTCATGATCTGGACGATCTAAGGATATTGAAGACCTCGTTAACAGATAAAGAAGAGTTCAAGACCAGATACGGGAAGCTTGATAAGGGACTTCTATCAACTCTATTGCAGTTTATGACCCAACCTATCACTATTGGTGCTGACCCTTGAAGAATAATCTCAGCTAATGGAGTTACTTATTCAAGACAAGTATCCATTTCCTATATTCGGTTAATATTCTAGCTAAAGGAGAAATTTTGAAAAAAGGCTACTTCTTGCAAGAATAGAAAAGCACCAGAAGACTTACCCTACTCTAGTCCTCGTTCAATACATGGGAAGCTCAATTGGAAGAAGAAGTCAAACGACTTAAGAGAAGACCGTTGGAAGAGTCTCCTTAGATCCATCATTAATAGCTTTTATTTAGCTTTTTATGTCATGACTTTTGTAAGGCGTACAGACGTGTTTGTAATCAATTTTAATAAATCAATCTTTTAGTATTCCGATACTAATGGTTGTAACCATTTAAAAAAATAAATAAATAATAATAATAATAAATGCGTCTTTTGATATTCCATGATGATTATAAATAGCTGAGTTCCATGAATCTTGTTTCATCATACGCATCATTTGTATTTGCATTTCTTTTGCATTCCAGGTTCTCACTCGTGTCTCTCTTCTCAGACTCCGGATCATCGATACGATACTCGAGCCGGTCACAAGAAAAGAATGGATCAACTCGAGCAGGAAAATATAGCACTTCGAGAAGAGGTTTCAACATTGAAATAAAGTATGGAGAAGATCAATAGGATGATGGAAGCGTTAAGGGCTACTCAGAATTAGCCATCACATAGTGCGCCATCGCACAACACTGTTATCTCTGAGATAATATCTGCACCGATCCCAGTGGTACCCACTACAAGTGAAGTTCAGTATTCTATACCTCCTGGTTATCCATGGGGTATGCCTCCTAACTTTACTCCAGCTGGATACCGCCCACCTGTTTCTCAAGTTATTGCCACAACTGCTGTAATGATTGTGCCACCGCCTGTGGTCAATGCTACTCCTTTCCAGCTAAAAGAGCCTGTGTTCCATGCTGCTCCTAGTGAAATTATTGGGATGGAAGAACGAATGGATGAGTTCCAGGACAAGTTTTCAGAAATATAGAAAGAAATCAAGGCCCTTCGCGGGAAGGAGCTGTTCGGAAAGAGTGCTTCTGAGCTATGTTTGTTTCCTAATGTTAAGGTTCCCCCAAAGTTCAAAGTCCCTGAGTTTGAGAAGTATAAGGTAAATTCTTGCCCACATAGTCATATAGTTATGTATGCGCGGAAAATGTCTACTCAGAAGGATAATGACCCACTGCTGATACATTATTTCCAGGATAGTTTGACTGGTGTAGCCCTCAAGTGGTATATAGGGCTAGATAGTTCAAAGATCCGCAACTTTAACGATCTCTGTGACTCTTTTATTAAGCAATATAAATATAATGTTGACATGGCACCAGATAGAGACCAGCTGAGAGCCATGGCCCAGAAAGAAAGAGAGAATTTTAAAGAGTACGCCCAGCGTTGGGGTGAGCTAGCTGTTCAAGTTACTCCACCTCTGGAGGAGAAGGAGATGACCAGAATTTTTCTGAAAACACTGAGCCCATTTTTCTATGAGAGAATGGTAGCAAGCGCCCCTAGTGATTTTACTGAGATGGTAAATATGGGGATGCGTTTGGAAGAAGGTGTCGGTGAAGGAAGATTGGTTAGAGAAGGAAGTGCTTCCAACAATGCCAAGAAATATGGAAGTAACTTCGGGAAAAAGAAGGAACAAGAAGTAAGTGTTGTGCATCAAGGACGACCAAAAAGAAGAAGGTATTAGCGACCTCAACATATCGCTGCTATATCTCCCGTCACCAACATTACTGCTCATCAACCACAGGCTCGTCTATCATTCAATAATCAAAACCGTGTTCAAAGATAGTTTGATCCGATTCCGATGACCTATGCGAAATTGTATCCATATTTGATACAAACGAATATGGTGCAGACACGAGCTCCACCAGCCATACCAAAGGAACTCCCGTGGTGGTATAAACCTGAGGCTCGTTGTGCTTTCCATCAAGGTGCGCCCGGACACGACATCAAAGACTGTTTTCCTTTGAAACATGAAGTACAAAGGCTAATGCGACGTGGTGTTTTGTCTTTTGAAAACTCTGGACCTAATGTGAAAACCATAAGCTCAGACTGAGACAGTCTCCTCAAAGCTTTAGTTAATTTACTGCTTTTCGCGTGTAATGCTCCTTGTTTGTTAATGCATTTGTTGTTTGCGTGTAAGAACTTGTTATTTTGAATAAGTAATGCAATGAATAATGTTTGTCTTGAAGAAATCCATTTGTTTCACTCATTTTAAATGTTCTTTCTATTTTACAATGCCAATACTACCCCAATCTCTTGCCTTGGCAGAGAATTGGAAGGAGGATGATGAAATCCCAAACGTGAGATCTCTTGTTGTATGCTTTTGAATAAAATTCCGCTAATGATATGAGGCATTGTTTCAAATCCCTAAACACTGGAGATATAAGGAGATAAATCCTCGTTAACCCTTTTGAACCTTTGAAGTATGAGTTTTCTTCTTCCAAAACAAAAAAACCCTCATTCTTAACTTGGGGCAGAGTAATTTGCAAAAAAAAATGGAGTAATTTATCACGAAGATTGGGTGGGCACAAACAAAATTTGAGCCTTATATCCTTTGTTTCTTAAACCGTGAACCAATCCATAATACAACCCTTTAAAAGCCCTAATTGAAGCAAAGTTTATTTCAAAAGCATACTCATTGAGATATCGTTTCCTGACTCCTATAAGCTATGCTCAAAATTTGCGTTGGCATTATAAAATCGGTAATTCGACCACCAAGATATTTTTAAATAGAATTTTCAAGACAAACATACGTTGCATTATCAGTTTCAGAATTAACATTTTTCTGCTTGCTAACATTGCTTGACATCATCGAAGCTAGCATACGAGCATCAGCGATGAGCTATCTTTTAAGAATTGAAACTCTGATGGGTAAATGGCGAATCATTTCAAAAGGATGACTATACCCAGGGGCACGATACCTAAAGACTTTGCTGAGCAGGGGCAAGTTATTTCGCAATTGTTTCTTTCACAGTCCGACCCCAAGGGGGCAAGTTTTGAAGACTCAGAACACCGTCACTCTGGGGCAGTTATGTCGAGATTTGGCAAATCTCTCCAAGAGTTTGAAGAAATTGGGACAGTTGGATGCCATGTTTTCTGTAAAATCCTCTAATGACTTTTCTCATAAACCATATACCTTGGGACATTTGAGAATTGAAGACTCTTCATCCATTCGCAATAATTGTTATTCAAAATGGCGACTACCACGTAGTTCACCCATACAGGACTACTTTGTTCTCGCAACATTCACTCATACTTCGAAGAGCTTATATCTTAAGTAATGCGACGACTTCCTAGTAAGTCTTTGCTCCAGGTAGTCACGACTGCTCCCAGATAAATCTTCACTTCAAGAAGTTATGACATATTTGACGCGAGATTTCTCCGGTCGGCAACCTAAGGATCCTCAGTGGATTTTCTTACAACTTCAACCTTCCCCAGCGGAGCGAGTGTTTATTTCATTCCTCATTGGATTTTCTCACTATCGCAATCTTCTCCAGTGAAGGCGGATGTTTATTTCATCCCCTCGAAATTTTATCTCCAACATTTTCAACTGCTATATTGATTCAGGCTTCCCCGATGAAGTAGATATTTATTTTATCCAATTACAACTTTCATTCAGACTATTTCAGTCTGCAGCGAATATCTATTTTATCCCCCATGGAGTCTTTTTTATCATCGAGTTTGATTCATTCTCAGTGAATCTTTCTCACCCCCAACAGAATCACAAGGTTCATCTTGACAATCCTGAGTGAAGTCACGATGTTCATCTCCAAGTGGAGTGCTCTATTTTCCCCAGAGATTTGAAGCTTTGAAGCAGGACCGTGTCCTCATCTATGGCTTTCCATTCATCCCTAGTGATGCTTCTATCTTGCGAAGATTGGCTGAGTATTCGTATCGAGATGCTTGTTTTTTTTTTCATTTCCAGTTTACTTCTTGCCGTTGTTTTGTCAGCATAAGCATAAGCATAACATGGCATTCTTTCATGTAGATTCATGGCATGTGCACATTTTTGCATCTTGTATTTCTTTGTGTTTGTTTGTTTGTTCTTTCACTTTGGTTGCGCTTATCTCCAAGTGACGGGGTTTCATCTGCTCCCTCCAAGTAGAATCGTCAGCCCTAGGCAGAAAGAACACATCCTTTCTAAACTCCCCACTGAGTTCGATCCTCGTGGAAGATGGTTGCTTCAGTTTTCTTTTCCATATGTGGATAAAGATAAACCCGTTGAGTTCAGTCCTCAATGGATGGAGTCTTGTTTGACCGTTTCTTTCCAGTTATTTCCTGGATTGAACTTTGGTCCCTGACAATCACAAATTTCGGATATTTCTGGACTTTTAAACCCAGATCTAGCGGGCATTTATTTTGCACTTTGTCTCCCCAAGAAAAGCTTATTTAAAAATCGCTATGGAAGACGAAAATTATTTCTCCAGCAGTTATTATAACATTTTCTTGGAATTCATACTAGACGACAAGTAGCAACTCTTTATTTGAGCAGTTTACTTATCAGGTTTTTTATTTGGATGACAGATGGCAGTCACCTCAAGGCAGTTTGTCTATCCCCAACAGATAATCTTTTTTTCTCTTCGTTGACTACCCAGTAAATCGGTAGCAGATGAAATTTTCTTTATGGACTACCCAGTAAACCGGTAGCAGATGACATTTTCTTTATGGACTACCCAGTAAATCGGTAGCAGATGACATTTTCTTTATGGACTACCCAGTAAATCGGTAGCAAGTAATATTTTTCTACCCAGTAAATCAGTAGCAAGTAATATTTTTCTACCCAGTAAACCGGTAGCAAGTAATATTTTTCTACCCAGTGAACCGGTAGCAAGTAATATTTTCTTTATAGACTACCCAGTAAATCGCTAGCAGACAATCTTTTTCTTTGCCGACTACCCAGTAAATCGGTAGCAGATAATATTTTCTTTGTGGACTACCCAGTAAACCGGTAGCAGATGATCTTTCCTTTGTGAACTACCCAATAAACCGGTAGTGGATATTCTATTCCCCTAAAAAGGAAACCGAGACCAGTCCTTGGCTTATGACCCGAGACGAGGGGAGGTTTATATTTTACCTTTTTCAAGTGAAATACTTGATTAAAGAAGAAACTGAGACCAGTCTGTGGCTCCTGACCCGAGACGAGGGGAAGTTTATTATCCTTTAAAAAAATTTCTTGATTATCAGAAGGTATTTTCCTGGTTATTCTCGGCAGTAGATTTCCAGAAGACCTCGGCAGTAGGTATTTCATTTTTAAATTCTCTGGTTATTCTTTGCAGTAGATCTCCAGCAGACTTCAACAAAAGATGTTTCTCTATTTCCAGGATCTCGGCAGTAGATTCCCTGGTTAACTTTAAACTTCGACCAACAGTCGCTTATTTCCAGGATCTCGACAGCAGATTCCCTGGTTAATTTTAAACTTTGACAGACAGTCATTTTTTCTCAACAGATTCCCCAATATCTTTGACAGTGGACACATCTTCAATAAAACCTCCGAAGAAGGTACTCTCAGAAGAGGTTCTAAGTCCCGACAATAGACTCCTCCAGTTGATATCTCTTGAAAATTCCTTCAATTGACCATGACATCATATTTTTCAAGTGGTTTTGTCAAAGGACCTCATCCCAAGTTCAACACCCAACGGCTCAAAGTACCTTGTGATTGTCAGTTGGTAGTCTCTTTCCCCCAGTGGAGTTATGTCTTTTTCCCCGTGGAGTCTTGTCTTGCTTATTCGTCTTCGTAAGGTCTTCCATTCCTTAGCTGTGTTTCAGCGTTTCAACTTCAGTCTTCTCCTGTGACATTTTTCCTTCACAGGATCCCTGTCTTGCATTTCATACCATATCATGTGCATTTGGCGGCGTCTTAGGGCCAAAAATTTTGTGCATGTTTTTATTTAAGTATTTCCTATCTCGTCGAGACACAGATTTCAATCTCTGAATAGGAGAAACTTAAATAGGGGCATCTGTCGCACCCTAATTTTTAAACCTAAGATCCTCACCTTGTTCTTTGCATAACATATTAGGTCAATCATTTGTGCATAACTAACCGCTTTACCTAGTTGTTGTCTGTTTGTTTCTTTTTAAGGACAGGTGCTGCTGCAGAAGGCTCAAAGAACTTGAAGGTCGTGCTATGCGTGTGTTTGTGGAGGTTCTCTGGTCTCTGCAGATGTGTGTGGATTCCTGTGAGATGGTGTCATTTCCCTTTCAGGCCCCTAAGTCACCACCAAGCCTTTTCTCCTCAGTTTTCCCCCACAGAATACCCTCTGATATGGAATGTGCCACCCTAAGACTGTTCATTGATTGTGTGGTAAAGTTATATTACAAGATGGCATCTTTCTCCCTCTGTAAGCTCTTCAAGGTTAAGAAGTATGTCTGCTATGTGTTTTAAATAATGGTCCATCAGGAAAAGTTCAATTCATAAGGAATTGGAAGTTCGGAATTCAAAGTACAAAACCAAGTCCATTGTATCACAGGTTTACAAGAGCCCCTACATCATCGCCCTTTTAAAGCACCAAGTTTTATTGGAATTGCGATCGAGAGAGTTTCATTTGGAATTTATCACCAAAGGCTTAAGTGTCTAAGTTTAAAGTCAAGGCATGCAAGGTTCAATTTGAGTTCAATTTAGAGTTTAAGGTATCGTCTTTTGGCTTCCATTTGATTTTAAGTCATTTTTGAACGATTCAAGATTAATTCCAAGGCATGTGTGTAGCTCCATCACGATGACGGAAATTAGTTGTGAAACGAAGGAGCTTTCGAAACATTTTACTACCTCATTCATTGTTTCATATGCTGACAGTAAGAGTTGCTTGGACAATTTTCTTAAAAATTGGAACTATCGAGCATATAATGTTATTTTATATATATGAGTAAGGATATAGCAGCAATGTTGTCTCTGAATATTTTACAAGACCTTGATTTACTACAATTTCAGAAAAACGTGAGAACAAGGACCTCCTACAATTTACCATCGCAGGCCTACGGTGAACAAAAAGGATGAGTTATACCATCTTGTATCACTCATGAGAGCTGGTTAATTTTAGTTTTGGGTCTTCACCATAACTACTTCTCTTCTTCATACAACCTTAAATGAACCCCTTCACCAACTGTGTATCCACTATACCAAGCCAATCATCTAATCAATTACCCACAACAGACTAGCCATGGCAGCCCAGCCTTGAGAGCATCCCAGCCTGCAGCTCTTCAACGTCACTTTCTGTCGGCATGTAATGCAAGCCTTTTGGAGGTTCTGCATAAAAAGGTTAGTCAGTTTTTCTCACAATATGCACATAAAGGAATTGAAAGCTCAAGAAAGGGGGCTCCTCAATTGCATTCAACAGCCGGTACACCTCCATAAACCCGTCAACCGTCGACTTAGCTTCACCATTTCAAAATAGACCCTGCTAATCCAGACAAATCACGCAAAATCACAAGTCTGGCCGCAAGTCGACAAACCGAATATATTCAACAAAATTACCAATGCGATGTAACGAAATGTCGTGCCATGAAACCATAGAATGCCCTTAGCATAAAATTACCTACCACGACAACAGATCGGTGAGATTATGGAGTTTCTAAGGATTTCCTTCTTGTCTTTATTGGATTTAGCCAAAGAACTCCTAGTCTGTTTACAACCAAGAAAATGGATAAAAAGTTAGAATTTGACAGGGTGCTTTTATAGCTCCATAATTGTTTTGTTTGAAGATGTCAAGTATTGTAAAGTTGAGCATGGAGTTGAATGGTTACCTGCAACTTTGACGCAACATTTAGCTCACCACGGGAAGCATATAAAAGCCATTTTTTGTCAAGCCGCCGCCACCTAAGTCGTAGACTTTGCATAGGTGTAGATACAGAGACAGCCCGTGAAAGTTTGGCACGTTGTAGCAACAAAGTAGGAGCATGGTATTGAAGCATACCAGGTGCAAATTTCCTTCAGGCCTACAATGACGAAAAAGCAGCATGTGAGTTGGAGCACACGACATCAGGAGCTTTGCTAGCATTACTTGCCAATCTCCAAATTGTTACTCTTGTCATTCAGTCATTATTTGCTAGCAAAACCCTGCAACATAGTAACAAAACATCAGGAGCTTAATCAAAATCCGCATCCAATTTTCAAGTCTCAAGATCTGGTTCCAAAGTGCAAAACAAAGTTATAATACCTAAGCGTCTTTGTTGGTTCCTTGTTCCATGACAGGTCTTTGATTCAACATTCGTGACCTCAGTCCTACAAAACAAAGATATTTGCTAAAATTTCCACTTAAGAAAGAACAAATTGATGAATGGGGCTCATGAACCTTGTACTCACATAGGAGATTAATTGTATCTGCCACTTGATTTTGAGGGTCACTCTTTCGTGACAATGTTTTGAGGCGGGAGGACTCTTGAGAAGGCAACCAAATTGAACCATCCTGGTATGTTTTCATTGGCATACGGGGAAATCAAATGGAAGTCGTGGTTAGGATGAAGAACAACAAGTTCTCTCAACGTGGCCAAAGAGAATCCAATGATATTGTCAAGTTTCTTAAACATTCCAAAGCAAGGCCAGACCAAATCAAAAAGGCATTCAATTTCCATAATAAAGTTCAACACAATTCAAAACCAAATCAAACACAGGTTCAGACAAGATCAGTTTAATTCCAAAATAATACTACGACGGGATGGGCCGAAAAAGGAAGGAATCGGAAATAATGCCAAACTAATTTCAGACACGATATTTCAAAACAGAAGCCTTTTGTAGCAGATTGTTTCATTCCAAAGCCAAAACAGCAACATATTCATTAACCTAAAAACACACAAGGCCTATAAAGAGGGAGAGATCACAAATACATTCGTATCAGAAAAGGCAGAGAGATTCAGGCCACAACACCAGAAACATACGCAGTTTTCATATTCATCATCCCTATACCAGAAACAAACACATACGCCACCAAGATTCATAAAATCACATCAACTGCAGAAATCCACACACATTGATAGAGAGCACACACGCCAGGAAAAAGGGGAAGTTTTCACAACAAAGACTCACAATCAAAAGTCAGAAAGAGAAGAGAGGCAAACAGCAAGACACAAAAACAAGTAGCACAACACAAACAAAATCACCCAAGAGGTAAAGACAAAGAATCTTCCCTGAATGAGGAACCATTCACGACGTGCTTGCAGCTCCCACCGGCCTTTTTCTTTTCCTTCTCTTACTTTTTGCAATCTGATGTAATATGTAATCGTGAAACCATAATGAAATTGGGGTATCGGGCTGTGTGGGGTTAGGGTTATTGTTTGCTTGTGCGAGAGAGAGAGATGAACGGTGAGCGACGGCGTTAGGGTTTGGAACCCGTTGAGAGAATTTGAGAAGCGAGAGAGGAGACGGAGAGTTTGAGCTCTCGTGTGAGTTTTTTTCTTTTGATTTTGTTCCCAATCGCATGATCCAAACACACACACATCTAACGGCTGCAATTTTAGGGTCCGCGATGGACCCTCCTCCCCCTTTAACACGTGAGATCCCCCCTTTTTTTTTAACTTTAACCCTCTTTTTTTTCTTACGTAATTAATTAAAATAAAGGTTTTTTTAACTTTATGATAAGACACCTTTTTTATTTTATCTAAAATATTTTTTATAAAATATTACCTAAAAAATTTTATTTATTAAAATTTTATTAGAACCTTTTCTTTAATAAAAACTTTTATTAAAATACAAAAATTAAAATCCTCTTGTAATTAATAACTCTCTTAATAACTTTTTTTATAACTCTAAGTGACAATAAAAAGCTTTTCTTTAAATGGTAAAATTAAAACCTTTTTTTATTAATAAGAAACTCTTTATTAATTCTTCTTTTAATTAACTTTTATAACGTAAAAGAAATAAAAACCATGAAACTTTTTTTACTAAGATAATAATATTAAAACCTTTTTAAGAAAACTTTATTAATTTTCTTAATATGACTTTTAAAACTTAATAATAAAACTTTTAAAATAATTAAAACCCTTTTTTTTATTAATAAGAAATCTTTAACCTCTTTTAACTAAAATAATCTTTAACATAAAATTCTCATAATAATAAACCCTTCATTAGTCTCCCTTAAAAGACAAAACTCTTTTCTTAATAAGTCGTTCCTCGTTAGAATCCCTCGCGATAAATCGTGTGCTTGAGTGACATTAGATTAAGACCTAAATTGATATTATGCCTTGCTTTTTTCTTTTGTTTGTTTATCATTATATGTGATGTATGCATGCTCTGATTGTTCTAAACCTTTTTCAAAACATAAAACTCTTGATCTAATGTCGAGCCCATTTTCTACCCATGTAAGTCGATTGCCTTTAGGCGTCGCATTTAACCTTTCAGTCACTAGACACAAGACTAGCACCACTCTGCTAGCATTTTCGCTTAAATCTAATAATTAATCGCATTAATATCCAAGGGAAAATCTCATGCATGATAATCAATTATTGTGTATGGTTCATAATCATTTGCATTGCATACTTCCCTATAAATCTCGATACCCTTAAGATAAGTTTATTAGACAACTTAGGATAGACTTCCTAAGTTAGTCCCCCATAATTTCGATCTTACAATCAAACAACTTTAGCTCACCTAATTCTCCACACAAGAGAATTAGATGTGAATCATCTCAAAGAAGAGACATACAATCTCATACCCCACAAATACAAACAATTTAAAAAAAACTGTGGTGGTTTCTTAAGATGATGACTCATCTTCTCTCCTAAACCTTTTTCAAACCTTTAGAATCCTTTAGAGAGGAACTACATGTGCTCTGATTCCTTCCCGACAGGATATGTAGGCACAAGATGGGATATCTTGTCGAGCACACTTAGGAATAGAACTCTAGGTCACCTACCCTTCGCCCTTAGTAAACAGAAAATAAATAACATGATAAAACAAGAGGTTCCTGTAGAGTACTACAGATATCTAGGATGCTAACACCTTCCCTAGGTATAACCAACCCCCGAACCTTAGAATCTTAGTTTGCATTTTCATTGCATTGTGGGTAATTCGATCTTTCTCCCTTCCCTTGGATAAATCAAAGACGGTAGTGAAATAAAAGAAATGTGATTCAAGTTAATATAATAGCTTGGTATCCAATTCTCACCGCGACACTGGCGTTGTGAAAAAGGTTAATGATAATGATAATGATGTTGCAACAATCTCAATTACGTACAGAAGCATTCATATTTCGGCGCCAGTGCGACAAGAACCTGTCATCATTACTACACCAGGGCCGATTCCGTATGAGAGTACCAAAGCAATTCCGTGGGACTATGGTCTGAGGTATTTTGTAATGGGCAGAAACAAGAGTTGGTGGGTTCTTCGGATACAGGGTCAAATGTTGAAAATATTGTTGGAACTGGTGGTATTACTTGCAGTGGCAGGGTATTCTCACTGTCAGATGATAATCTTGGCAGTTCTAATAGAGGTAAGGGAAAACAGGTGGTAGAGGATTCCACGCAGAAGCAGTCTAATGATACTTCCTTTTCAAAGGATGTAGAAGAATTCATGAGATTGATTCAGAAAAGTGATTATAAGATTGTCGACCAACTGAATCAGACACCGTCCAAAATTTCCATTCTATCATTGTTAGTATGTTCAGAAGCACACAGGAATGCATTGTTGAAAGTGTTGAATGCAGCTTATGTTCCACAGGAAATTTCCATGAATCAGCTTGAAGGAGTGGTAGCACATGTTAATGCCGGAAATGGTTTAGGATTCACTGATTTAGATCTAACTCCGGTTGGGAGGAATCACAATAATGCCATGCATGTCTCCATGGAATGCATAGGCTCCTTGATGTATCATGTCTTGGTGGATACTGGGTCCTTGCTGAATGTTTTGCTAAAGAAGGCTCTTATGAAGCTTGATATGCAGGGATTGATTTGTAGGCTAAGTGATTTGGTGGTGCGAGCGTTTGATGGGTCAAAAAGATCTGTGTTTGGTGAAGTGGTTATGCCCATTAAGGTTGGACCAGAAGTTTTTGACACGACTTTTTACATCATGGACATCCAGCCGGCCTATAGTTATCTGTTAAGTCGTCCTTGGATTCATTCTGCTGGAGCAGTAACCTCTACCTTGCATTAAAAGCTTAAATATATGGTTGAAGGAAATGTGGTTACGGTGTGTGGGGAAGAAGACATCATGGTCCATCACTTGTCGACATTTAAGTATGTTGAAGTTGATGGGGAGATCCATGAAACCCTTTGTCGGGCCTTCGAAGCGGTCCAAATTTAGAAGAAGCTTCATGTGGAGGATAAAGGGCCTGAGGTTTCGATGTCTTCGCTGAAAAAGGTACATGTTGTGGTTGAGGCTGGCAGTTCTCAAAGGTGGGGCCAAGTTCTCGAGGTACCGATGAAACGGGATAAGTATGGGCTAGGATACAAGTCATCGCAGGCTCCTCCAAGATACAGGGGTCCTGTCAGATTTACAAGTTTTGGGGTTATCTTCGACAGAATCAATGCAATAGGGGATGATGAAGTCGATAGCGACTGTGACAAGGATAGCTGGATCCGCCCCTGTATCCCAGGCTAAGAATTGCATAACTGGTCTTCCGAGGAAGTAATCCTGGTCACTCATGAAGAGTATTTTTTCTTATTTTTTTCATATGTTAAGTCCTACGTTCTTCCCAAGACGTAGTGACTCATTCTATAGGGCCACATTGTTTTTACTTGCAATGTTATCATAAATAAAAAGACGTTTTAAATTCAAATGTTTCGCTCCCTGTTTTTCATTTTTACTTTTTACATTTAATAAAAAGAAAAATGGCAATGTGTTTTTGTTTTGTTCATTGTTGCATTCTTAATAAAACATAAAACATCACTCATGCAGATCCATCATCTCAGATTCCACTAATAATGATTCATCTATGGCTCGGTATGACTTTGATAATCCCGTTTATCAAGTTGAAGAAGAGACTGATGAAGACTGTGAACTGCCTGAGGAATTAGCCAGACTTCTGAAATAGGAGGAAATGACCATTTTGCCTCATCAGGAGGATATTGAAGTTGTCAATTTGGGCACCGAGGACCCCAAGAAAAAGTCATAATTGGGGCTGCTTTGGAAGACAGTGTCAAGGAAAGATTGGTTGAAATGCTCCAAGAGTATGTGGACATCTTCGCTTGGTCTTACCAGGACATGCCTATGCTTGATACGGACATTGTCATGCGCAGTTTTCCTCTCAAAGAGGGTTGTCATCCGGTCAAGCAAAAGCTGATAAGAACAAGACCAAACATGGCTGTCAAAATCAAAGAAAAGGTTCAGAAATAGTTGGATGTCGGATTTCTTGCTGTGACTAATTATCCTTCGTGGGTTGCTAATATTGTTCCTGTACCTAAGAAGGATGGAAAGGTCAGGATGTGTGTCGATTACCATGACTTAAATAGAGCAAGCCCAAAATATGACTTCCCGCTCCCATTTTCACATTTTCAGCTTCTCACCATAACCGACAACCAAAAACACAATTTCGACTGGGCAAGATTCGCAACAACGACATCATGTTTTCGTAACAACAACATCACACAAAAATTCAACCACTCTGAACTTTCATCTTCGTCTTCAAGCTCTGCGATAGCTACAACAAACCGGTGACGTCCTGAACATAACATCGACAAGCTCGGTAGCAGCTCCTACCATTCAATAACAGAGACATGGCTCAAGATGGCGGTAGTATTTTGGTTCGAAGGTTCGGTTGTAAAAGTGGATAAACTTGTGCATAGGTTTCGGTAACGTTGTGCTGCATCTTTGAACTCTTATAGCAAACACAATATTAACTCGCAAGCAGTGGAGACGCACTTGTCGGTAATGATTTCGGGTCTCTTTCAAATGAACCTAATTGCTGTCACTTTCTGCTGTGCTGATTTTCCATAGTTCAATCATGCAGATGTTATATAGAATTAATTGCTTGTTTTAATTTATGCTCACATTATGTAGGCAATTTGAGTTGATTTCAATTGTGTTGCATAAACATGGTTTCGAATCGTTGTTATTCTGTTATGTTGGCTCTGTGTATCCGGTTTGAAAGATTTCTGTTATATTGCATTTTGTTGCTACTTGCACTTTGAGCATGATTCTGAGTAATGAAATTTTGTGGATGTTGCTGTTGATAACATTATGACTACGAGTCTTCCTTTCTGTGTATTCAACATCCTGTGTTAATTTCTCTGTTTGAGTCGCAATTTTGTTTTCGAGATAATACTGTTGTTGCCGCCATTTGTAATATTAACCTTGGATTCATGATATTGTTGTTCATATGGTGATGTTGTTGCTCTAATATCCTTTGTATGTTACTTGGATTGATTTTTGATTGGGTAGAATAATTGTTATTTGTTCAATGATAGTTTACTTGGTATGAGCTACTTGTTAAAGATTGTGATTAGCTGTTATTAAGATAAATTTCAAGGTGATTCAGAATGATATTTGTTACTTGCTGCTTGTGTTAGCTTGTACTTATACCCAGTAAATGGTCGTCGTACCGGTTTGATGGTGTGAATGCAGTTGTGCTTTTCTCTTTGAAATGGAAGGTGTATTTTTGTTACTACAATGTTTGCTGGCCCGATCTAATGACAGTTACATTGCAATTCGATCTTGCAACGTTTTAGCTTGCGTGTTGAGTTGATTTAGCAATGGAATGTTTAATTGATATGTTTTTTTTAAGAAATTTCTATTGAACTAATAGGGCTGATATGCTAGGATATTGCGTTTATTTCTGCTAGTATGTTCAGGTCAATAATGAAGGGTATTTCTATCTAAAACAGAAGTGAAAGCTTGTTTTAAAATAGGAGCCGCATATTTGGTTTATGATTGTTTTTTATGTTTTTGTTTATCTCATAATTTGGATCATTTTAGGATTAGGATGCTCAGAATATTCGTTTTCTTTCCATGATAAACTAAGCATCATGTTGTTTTAGGCATGTGGTTGTATAATTTTTAGGTAGATTAATGTATTAATTAAATCAATTTTCAATTTTGTTTTGAGTTCAAATGAATCTATGCTTTGTAAATTAATTTTTGAAGCTTCACTAACACTTCTAATAATTTTCAAAACAACTTCAAACCATTTTTCATTAATCATTTTTACCATTTCAAACTATTTTCAAAACCATCTTCAAAATCAATCTCAATTTTTTTCACAAATCATTTTCAAGTTAATACGAATCAAACCTCAATCGCATCGAGTGACATTTCAGAATCAAATCAAATTTAGTATAAAATATTATTTTAAACAAACACGAAAGAAGAGGACTGTTGGAATCTAGCATTCTAGCACAACCCTCGAATGATTAGTCCTAAGCCTTGCGCATTGGGGTAGCTATTCATTCTCCTCTTTCGTCTTAAAACAATTTTCATAATAACCTTGGACGAATAAGAGTCGTCAAGATCTAGCATCTTGGCACAACTCTCTGAGCGATTGATAGTATCAAGAGCTCGTTGTCCTCAAAATAACTTTTATATCAATTCAGACGAATAAGAGCCGTCAAGATCTAGCATCTTGGCACAACTCTTTGAACAATTGGTTTTCATCAAACGTTCATAGTCCGTTAAATAATTTTCATTATCAAATTGGACAAATGAGGACTGTTAAGATCTAGCATCTTGGCATAACCATTTTGAGTTTCTTTTATCATCAAAAGCTCTTTGTCCTTAAAACAATCTTAATCATGACTTGGATGAATAAGAGCCGTCAAGATCTAGCATCTTGACACAACTCTTCGAACAATTGATTTTCATCAAGTGTTCATTATCCATTAATTTTTTTTTCATCAAAACTTGAATGAATAAGAGCCGTTAGAGTCTAGCACTCTAGCATAACTCTTTGAACATTTGCTCAAATGTTCGCCAGTCACTTAACATACCTCAACCAACAACACGTAGTAATCAGAACTATGGATGCTCTGATTTCTCATTCTTCAATGAGAATACGTAGGCACAAGGATCATAATTCTTGGCGAGCCACCTTTTGCCACCTATTACCTTTGTCAATCGTCATCTCAAGAATCCATCATTCTTTAAGGATATCAATACTTCAAAGTACATCAAATCTTTTTTCGAAATAAACTTGAAAGAAAAGGATTGTTAGAATCTAGCATTCTAGCATAACCCTTTGAAAGATTGGTCTCAAGTCTTGCACATTGAGGTAGCCAATCATTTCTTTCTTTCATCCTTAAAACACTTAATAACAATTTGGACTAAGATATGTTAGAGTCTAGCACTCTAGCACAACTCTTTGAACCATTGATCTTTATCAATGTTCGTTGTCCAACAAACAATTTTCTCAAACTAATCTTGAATGATAGAGAGTGTTAGAGTTTAACACTTTAGCATAAACTCTTTGATCATTTGATGATCATCATTCTTAAAATACATCCAATCATACTCAAAACTCCATTTTTATGGACAAATCTTGATTCTCATCAAGAGACCAAAACATCTTCAACCCTTGACCTCAAAGTCATAGGATACCTACTTTTCCCTTTGGCCTCATAGCCATTCAATCCCATCACAACTTAGAATTAGAGAGTTCTTTAACTCTATGTGAGTATCATGATCATGAATACTCATTCCCCTTGGAACTTTGACCATAGTCAATGGTTCCTCACCGTAGTTAGGTGAACTACGATTGCTCTGATTCCATCCTCATAAGGATACGTAGGCACGAGACCGCGAAGTCTTGGCGAGCACCCAAGTAATAAAACCTCTTTAGGTTCTCTCCCCTTTAACAATAATCATTTACCTTCCTTTCCCATTAAGTAGAAGATTAGATACAAACCTTAAGTTAACACTCTTTTAACCTTAACTAAACGGTTCCAGTTGAGTACAACGGACGTGAGGGGTGCTAATACCTTCCCCTTGCGTAACCGACTCCCGAACTCAGATAATGGTTACGATGACCATGTCTTATCCTTTCTTTTAGGGGTTTTATTCGATGTTTTCCCTTTCCTTCTATGGAATAAATAAAGATCGGTGGCGACTCTGTTAAGTCCATCCCGCGGGCGTGCGATTGCGCTTCGCGAGGTCGTTCTCATTTTTCAAGGTACGACAAAATGATTTGCTGCTGAAAGTGCTTTTGGAAAGTTGAGTTTCTACCACTGTCACAGTGGTAATCGATTACCATATATGGGTAATCGATTACCCTACCTTTTTTCACGTATTTTTTTGAAGTTTTCAAGTGGGTAATCGATTACCACATATAGGCAATTGATTACCACTGTGACAGAATGTGTTTTTTCTTGCTTGTTTGGATCCTTTTCCATCTTTAAACTTCATGGACTGATATGATGCATATTTATGGATTGTTTTGAAGCTATTTCACCCCACATGACTGTATGAATGCGATTCTTCGACACACGGCATTTGGTTTTTGTGACGCATGTCCATGATTCTTTTGTTTTGCATTCTTGATGTTATGATTATATTACATAATCAATTATACGATCGTGTTTGCTCATTCTTGATGTTCACTTTGCTTGATATATGATTCATGTTCATGTTTGCTCTCGATTCTGTGAATCCGAGTTCGCTTCAAATGATTAATTGTTGATTTGATAAATTGTCCATGATGCTTTTGGTGAATGCTTAAGTATGCAATGTCATTGAAGTGTTATTCGTGCCTAGTTGTTTGTGCTTAATTGTATGTACATGTGAAGCAATTATCCTTACTTGATGTTCATTCGTGATTGCAATTTGTGTGCATTCGTTTAAATGTGAAGGCGTGTTTATGTTCGATTCTTTTGATGTTTGGTTATGCTTGATTGTTGGACATGTCTATTGTGGATTGATTAATATTTAATGCATGCTCAACTTGATGTTGTCTTGTTACATGATCATCCATGCTTGATGCCTATCCATGAGCATTTATTTTGATGCATTGCATGCTGCCTGTGCATTTACACCTGCCCTGTCCTGAGTTTTGCATGCTGTTAAATGTGCACATTCTATTTGTTGCATTTTACACATGTTATGTGCTAAGAACGTGAGATGTTAAATGTTGTCTTGCTTGTATACTGGAATTCACTGTTGTTCTGAGCTGGAGCGTTGTTGTAGCTGTTGTTTTTGGTTTATTTTCTTGGTTTTGGTTTGCTTTTGCATGTTCCTTCAGGATTCCCTAGTCCAACTTAATTTCCGATTAAGCTTGGAGTAGGATAGACATTAGGAGTTAACCCATGCATGATAACATTAGGGTGGTCCCTTTAAACCTCAACATTAGGTCCATCATTTGTATGATAACATTAGGTAGACCTCCCTCTCATCCTCAACTATAGGGCCATGATGCAAGACAACATTTAGGTGAGTTTCCCCTAGATTTTCTTTTGTCCTTTGAGTCTTCTTTCTCTTCTCAAAACAAAATCAAAACACTTAATAAATATGATGTGCATTGTGCGCCACGAGACTTAAGCACATGGGAAAATGTGAGCGGATGCATTTCTAACCTCATATTAGGGTATTTTGTGCGCGAGACGTTTGGATCGTTAACGTGAAGTATTCGATCCTATGTCATAGACTTTAGTGCGATGCGCATTTCAAACATTTCAATCCACTTTTGTTAAAACTCATAAATAAACTGCAAACCTTTATTTCCTTCGGGATTGGTTGTCAAATCATTTTCAAAAAAGAGTACGTTATTTCCATTCTACCGCAAACAGGCATCGACCCTAACTCCTGTAACCGAATTCGATGTCGCTCATAAAAAACACCTATCGACTTGTTTGTCAAACTACGATCGCTCTAATTTCCTCATTCTCGCCCGATTGAGGATACGTAGGCACAAGACGACGAAGTCTTGGCGAGCACCCTTCCTTTCATTTTCCGTAGTCCCACGAACTACGGATGCTCTGATTTGCTCTTTCTCGTCCGAATGAGGATACGTAGGCACAAGATGGTGAATTCTTGGCGAGCAACCTTCCCCCATCCACTCGTAGTCTTCCGAACTACGTTGACTCTGAGTTTCCCTTTACACGAGGGAATAGGTAGGCCTGGGACGGCGAAGTCCTATCGAGTCTCCTTTTGTCTTTTCCCTTTCCGTTTAGCAGTAAAGCTTTAGATAACACACCCTTTAATTAGACAACAAGCGTGGATCCCATTGAGTACAACGAACGCGAGGGGGTGCTAATACCTTCCTCTCGCATAATCGACTCCCGAACCCAGGATTTGGTTGTGATGGCCATGTCTTTTCCCTTTTGAGGTTTCTTTTATCGTTTCCTTTCGTCGGGATAAATGACGTTCGGTGGCGACTCTGTTTTTTCCGCCGATTGTTTTTTGCGTTGTGACATAAGGTACATAAGGTTGTTCATTTGTATGTGAAACATTCAGTTTCTCAACCTGATTATTATGATGGACATATTGAGGATGGGCCTGAAAACATAGTTAAGGAGGTAGTTAATGTCGATGAAACTGAGGATGTCATTGAAAAACTGGTTGAAGAAGTTGTGAATGGTAAAGGAGATAATAATGTTGAGGTTAATGGGCCTGAGGAAATGAGTGAGGCTCAGGTTGGAGATAATAATGTTGAGGTTGATGGGGTTGAGGAATGGGATAATGATGTTGAGGTTGATGGGGCTGAGGTTATGAGTGAGGGTGAGGTTGGAGATAATAATGTTGAGGTTAATGGGCCTGAGGAAATGAGTGAGGGTCAGGTTGGAGATAATAATGTTGAGGTTGATGGGGCTGAGGATATGAGTGAGGGTGAGGAAGGGGATAATAATGTTGAGCTTGATGTGGCTGAGGATATGAGTGATAGTGATGATGGGAGCTTCCAATATGAAAGTGCCTTAGATGTTGTCTTTCAAGAATCTGATGAAGACAGTGATGGTTTAGTGGAAGAGGATATTACAAATCGGTTGGGTTATGACAAAGAGGCAGTAAGTAAAGGTAAATGTGAGGAAGGTGAAGGTGCTAGCAAAAAAAGGTAGTGAGGAAGGTGAAGATGATGGTGTATGTGATAGTGAGGAATTGGAAAGTGGGTGTGAATCTGATGATGAAAGTAATTGTCATAAGATGAAGTATCATGTTTTCAAAATGGATAAGAACATGTCATACTGCAAATGGGAATTAGGAACCTATTTTCCAACAAAGAATGATTTTAAAGAGGCAATTACTTCATATGTTGTTTAGTCAGGTAGGGATTTGAGGTTCTCTAAAAATGACAAATAAAGGGTGAGAGTGATATGTAAAGAAGGGTGTGAATGGAATGCATACTGTGGCAAGTTACCAAATAAAGATTCTTGGCAATTGAGGAAATTGGTGGATAAGCATAACTGTAGTAGATCATATAATTTGAAGGTCATGACTTCAAAGTGGTTAGGTAAAAGAATTCAAAACTCTTTGAAAGATAATCCAAATTTGAAAATCAGGGACATCAAGGGAAAAGCCCAAAGGAAAGGAAATGTTGGTGTAAACAAGGCTAAGGATGTTATGGCTAGGTGTGCAGCAAGAGGGTTGGTTAATGGGTCATTTCTAGAACAGTATACACGAATTTATGACTATGCACATGAAATCCTTAAAACAAATCCTGGATCAACTGTCAAGATTAATGTTCAACCTGCAAATCCTGGTCCAGACAATGCAACTGACAATAGGCCTCACTTCCAAAGGATTTACATCTGTTACATGGCTTGCAAAGATAGTTTCAAATTATGTAGACCCATAATTGGGCTTGATGGTTGTTTTTTGAAGGGGTTATGTGGAGGACAAATACTGGCAGCCATAGGAAGAGATCCAAACGACCAAATGATGTCAATCGCCTTTGCAACTGTTGAAGGTGAAACAAAGGACAATTGGTCATGGTTTCTAGATCTATTTATTGATGATCTTGGAGGTAGAAGCCAATGTTGTACATATACTTTCATATCAAACCAACAAAAGGTACTAAATTTGTGAAACTGAATCTCTTGAATTTATATTGTATTTATGTTGTGCCTGATTATAATCTGTTGTATTTATTTCTTAGGGTCCTTGCCAGCTATGGATGAGCTTTTACCTGGTGTGGAACAAAGGTTTTGCGTATTTGTAAAACTATTTTAGGAAGAGATTTCCTGGAAAGAAGCTTAAAGAGATTATATGGAAAGCTGCCAAGTCAACATATCCACAATCTTGGGAAAGGGAAATGAGAGAAATGAGAGGTGTTAATGAGGAAGCGTTCAAGCACATGGTGAAAACACCTCCTAGGTTTTGGAGCAAATCACAATTCAAGACAAACTCTAAGTGTGATTGTGTGTTGAACAACATGGCATAGGCCTTCAATAGTGTTATTATTGAAGCAAGAACTAAGCCTATAGTGACAATGCTTGAAGAGATTAGAACATACTTAATGGAAAGGTGGGCAAAAAACAGAGGGAGATTTGTAAACCTTACTGATGATGACATCTTGCCCAACATAATGAAGAGGTACTGTTGGTTATGTTTTGAGATTTGGCTATGTTTTCATAAACTGCTATGTTTTGAGATTTGGCTATGTTTTGATAAACTGCTATGTTTTGGCTATTAGGATTGCAAGGATTAGTGACTACACCAACATGTGGATGGTTGGGTAAACTCATAATGTTATGTTATGTTTACTCACAGTGATATTCTTTGTTTACTCATAATGTTATGCTGATATTATGTATTGTTTTCCAGAATGAAAGCTGAATATATCTTTGAGGTTAAACAACTTGAAAATGCTGGAGATAAGTTCAGTGTCAACTTGCAAGATTTCAGTTGTACATGTAGGAAACGACAGCTGACAACTTTACCATGTGTGCATGCAATTGCTTCCATGAAAAGCAGAAACTTCAAGATAGAAAGTTACATACCAGATTTGTACAAAAAAGGCCGATATCAGGAGGTATACAACCATGTCATATATCCTGTTAATGGTTCTAACCTATGGGAAAGGACCAGCTACAATGATGTCCAACCACTAGTTTTTAGAAAAATGTCAGGAATACCAAAAAAGAAAAGGAATTTGGAGCAAGGTGAAGTTAATGGCTCAGATCGAAAACTAAGGAGGACTGGACTCCTTATTAAATGCAGTAAGTGTAAAAAAAACATGGTCATAACAAGCTTACTTGCAAGCATCCACCAACTCAGACACAACAATCTGTTACTCAGACCCAATAATCTGCTGCTCAGACACAACCAACTCAGGTTCAGAGACAACAATCACAGGCTCAGACACAACCAACTGCTGCTCAGACATAACCAACTACTGCTTAAACACAACCAACTCAGGTTCAAACACAACACTCTCAGGCTCAGACACAACAATCTGATGCTCACACCAAGGCTAGAGCAAGTGGTTCCAGGACTCTAGTCAATAAGTTACCCATTAGAAGGCCAACTAGAAGTGTCGGTTCACCAGGCCCTACAACTAGGTTAATCGCATCAAGGAATGTGGCAGGCCTTACAACTAGGCTCACTTCATATTAAGCAAGCAAGAAGAAAAAATAGATACAATATGTTGTCTTATGTTTTGCTGCTATGTTAATACTATTGGTACTATATTTAAGTGTTATGTTTTGGTACAATGTTGTAAGCCTTAAATAACAATTCTGTTATGACTATTGGTACTATGTTTAGGTCTATGTTTTAGTACAATGTTGTAAGCCTTATATGGAAATTCTGTTAATACTATTGGTATTATGTTTAGGTCTATGTATTGGTACAATGTTGTAAGCTTTATATGGTAATTCTGTTATGACTACTGGTACTATAATGAAAGACTTATTTTGCTTATATGCTGTTGTGTTTTGGTACCAAATTATGCAAGTTAGGTGACAATGACATTATACCATTATAAACAACATACATGTAATAAACAACATTGCACATTTCCATTTCATTGATCTCATAAAACAATATTTTAGAAATACAACTCATTCATTCCATTTCATTGATCTCATAATTACATTAAGAAATTGTAGATTAATACACTAAAAGCAACAAAAAATGAATTTATCCAAATTGTCTTCCACTTCATTATGTTATTGACAGCCCCCTCAAGTTCTTCAACTAATACTTCAGCCTTAATAAATTTATGTTGTAAGTCTTCATTCTCCTTTGCTAAGCATTCCAACCTCTGTTTTTTATTCTTGATGAAGTAGTCTCTGTCATCTTTCACTTCAGCACAGAACCAATCAAAATAATCACATCCATTACTTGTATTCCCCTGCACATGTTACATACAACATTACTCAATGTGTAAAATCACAATTGCAAACTTAACAACATAGATCGTACCTTATAATGTGGACATCCCCAAAACTGCTTCCCAAAATTTTTGACGGTTTTTGCCCTTCTGAGTACAGCAAAATCATCACACTAACAGTTAGGTCTCCATTGATTTTTCGAAGATGAATAATCAACCCTAGATTCAGAACTGTAACTCACATCTTCACCATACCCAGACCCCTTTAGTGACGGACTTGAACTTTTATGTGGCATTACTCTTCACAGTCGATGTTTTGCAGCGTCAACGGAACCCTAATTCAGAACTGTAACTCACATATTCGTGATTTTACTAAAGAAGATGAAGAAAATGAAGGAAAATGAAACCCTAATACACAGAAGAAGAAGATGAAAGGAAACGTTCCTCGCTTTGACATTTTTAGAGAAGAAGTTGTCCTACTTGGCGCTGACATGGCAGTTGACATTGTAACGTTTAACACAGTTATTGTGTTTTGTCTCAAAAGGGTAAATGTGGTACATTTAATATAGTTGAGGGATTAAATATGACCCTTTTAAAAATTAAAGGACCAAAATGAACCCCGACCCAAACATACGGGACGAAAAAGCCTATTTTGCCTTTATTCTTCTTCAAGTATTTGCCATTTACTCTCAATATTCTATTGTCAAAACTTAATTCTTCAATCTCATAAGCATTATTTAAAAACACTTGAATAATTTTAAATGGTTCTTGCTAGTCTGGTGACTATTTCCCTAAGGATTTATCCCTTTGATCTAGAGGTAATATTACCTTCAAGACGTAGTCACTGATTACAAAGACCATCGACTTAACCTTTTTATTGTAAGTTTTGCCCACTCGCTTATTTTCTTCAATAAGAACATCTAAAGCGACTAACCTTTCTTCGTGTAAGTCGACCAACTCGCCCAACATCATGCTCCATTAATGGCTGGATGGGATCTCACATTTCCTTTGGATTCTTACTGATTGTAAGTAAATCTCTGTAGGCAACACTACTTCATTTCCAAATGTTAATAAAAAGGCATAAAGTTAGTTGCTTCCTTAAAAGACGTTCGATAAGCCCAAAGTTCTTGATCCAAAATATTATGCCAATTCTTCAGTTTTTGGCCTACATGTTTTTTGATTAGGCCAATTATGATCTTGTTTATAGCCTCAACTTGACCATTTTCTTGGGTATAATAAGGGGTAGATGTTAGAATAATTCCTGATTTTGAAGAAAACTCAACCATCTTTCGACCAGTGAAAACTGAAACTTTGTATGTGGTTATGGTCTTATGAATCCCAAATCTGCACATGATGTGGCTCTGAATAAAATTGATCACGACGTCTTGGTCAACATTCACCAAAGGCATTGCTTTGACCTATTTAGTAAAATAGTCGATACCTTCCAAAATATACTTATGACCTTTAGATGATGTAGGTCTAACTTCACCAATCAAGTCCAATGTTCAACCTCTAAATAGCCAAGGTTTAACGATTAAATGTAACTCATATTAGGGACATGTTGGATCCTTGCATGCTTTTGGAATTCTTGACACACTTTGGCAAACTATATACAGTCTTTCAATATTGTGGGCCAATATACCGCTTGTCAAAACAACAACCACTTCATATTGTGGCATACTTGATGAGCGCCATATGATCCATTATGGGCTCTGAATATTGCCAAATAAGCTTCACTTTCAGGCACTTAAGTAAAACATATTCATGCGTCTTTTTAAACAACTCATTTCCAACGATGACGTAACTTAATGCCTTATATTTGATCTCTCTATATGTTGTTCCTGTTAGATTCTTTAGGAACTCTATAATTGATCTTCACCAATCATCATTAGACATATTGTCAATGGCAAAAGTTTCAATAATTTCAAGGTCTGGGTCTACTAGTTCTTTTACTCCAACCAGTTTTGTCTTTTTGACAATTTCGGGGAAAGTACACCTATCGAAGTTAATACATATTTGACTTTGATTAGATCTTATAATTTTTCTTTTGAGATTTTATACCCTAAAGTTATCTAGGCTAAATCACTGGCCTCTTGATTCTCAAATTGTAGCACATGTTTAATGTCGACTATGTCGAATCTTCTAAACAATGAATTTGCCTTGAAAAAATACATTACTAAATTCTCATTGATGCACTTGTATTTTTTTTGTCAATTACTTCACCGTTAATTCTGAGTCGTCTTTGATCTCAACTCTTGTTTCCCCCAAGTCTAACAAGATCGTAAGGCTTGTTATTTCAGCCTCGTTGTTATAGCAACAACCATTTATTTTGCATTTATATTTAGATGGGATTCCTTTGGGGAAATAACCAGAATTCCAATGCCAGTTCCTTTAGCGTGACTAGAACTGTCAAAGTACAACTTCCATGCTGATTTCTCAACATAGTTTTACATTAATTTCGTCATTGCGTGATCTACGATAAAATCAACGACAATCTGACCTTTCATGGCCTTTAACAACGCGTACGTCAGAGAATACTCAGTTAAGTCCAAGGCCCATTTCCCAAATCTACTATGTTGAACTGGTTTCGACAACATATGTTTGATAATATAAAAATGAGAATAAACAAACACGTATATTGATTTGATATAATACTTCAGTTTCATACAAGATAAATACAAGGAAAGACATAACTTCTCTATTAAGTTATACCTAGTTTCTGCATCGTTCAATAATCGACTGAGATAATATATGGCCTTTTCGACGCCATCATCATCTTCTTGAGCTAACATACTGCCTATAATCGAATCTAATGCAGAAATGTATAATTTCATAATTTTGTCTCTCATTAGGGGTAACAATACATGAGGCTTCGACAAGCATGTCTTGATGTCATCAAATTTGACGTTCTGGTTCCCATCTAAATCCTTCCTCCCAAGGTTGGATAAGTAAGATATTTGGTGTTGAATGCACTTTCCTCATATAATATCTTCCTCAATAGGCATGCACATAACACTTTGGGGGAGCTATCATGTATACCTAACATCTAACAATGAAATACCCCTTGGACAATGTGCAGGGAGGAGTGATTAGAGGTGATCAGGAAGTTACAAGAAAATTTTACCAAGATAACTTAATGCTTAAGAGAAAGGGAGGGCGACTTCACCACACAATTCCCATATGGTCAAATATGTTGATTTAGACCCTAGGGGTAACTCCCCATAAGACCTGTTGATGCTAATGAAAGATATAATAACAATACTAATACGTATTCATAATCACCAAACTACTTAGATCGGGACATTATTAACTGAAAGAAGAAGACCAATAATATACAATTACTCTATAAGAGAATATAGCTATTTGCATGGGCACCCTCTAATGTACCCGAAATATATCCTGACATTGTGTGCCATTGTCTCTCTTTCAAGCCCATCATGCAAAGGCAACACAATAAAGGTTAGTACAAGAGGAAAACTATATCTAGAGAAGTAAACAAGTTGAAAGATGTCACGTTTATAAGGGAGATCAGATGCCCGGCCTGGTTGGCTAATATAGTCCATTCAAGCCTCTAGTCCATTCAAAAGTTCAAGGTTGATTCATGTTTAGCCTTACTTGTCAAATATTGATTCATGTGTGGTTAATATGGAAGCAAAGTAAAATTCAAGAATATTGGTTTCAAGTTAGTCCCTAGTTTAAATTCAAGCTTAGGCATCATTCTTGACAATTTACATTAAGCATGCTAGCATCATTTAAGTGAGTGGATTTGTTCATCATCAAGCAAACTTCATAAGCCAAGAAATAGAAAATAACAAGACAATTGTTCATTGCAAAATCAATGGTGCAAATGTCAACAAGGCCTAAGTTGCAATATCATCCAACAATTCAATTCCAATTACAATTAGAGTCCATTACACTACATAATTCAGCAAGAGAAGAAATTCAATTCCAATTTACAATCAAAGCCTGTTATGCATTCTCATAACAAAAGACTACAACAAATTGCAACAAAAAAAAGAAAAAAAATAAGCCCATGAGTGACACATGAAGCTACCACGCGGTTGAACAACAAACCAAGCTAAACACAGACCACCTTTATAAGGGAATTGAAAGCAAAAGTAAGTAATACAAGCTGCAAAAGGACAAGAGCTTGGATACTTTGATTCTTGATTCCTCACTCCACTGCCTTCAGATTTTTTTGACGCATTTCACATGGAATAACGACATTCCATGATTCACGCATCCATCCACCAAATTCCATTCCTCAGCTCAACATTCACTCTACAAAACCTCACATCAAAACACACCAAAAGGCCGACACGATACTTTTCACTCTTCACTACAGTATCATAAGAGCAATTTCATTATTCTTCACTAAAAAACAAACTGCAAAACCATTGCCTCGAAAAAACCTTCAAAAATCTTCATACCAATTCCTTTAACCTTTTTCATTCTTCAATCAAACACAACCTGCAATATAAGATGCAAATAGAAATCATACACAAATCATTACTCATCACCTTCTTCAACTTCAAACAAAAATTCAACCCAAACTAACTTTCATATTCTTTAACCACAAAGACACAGTTCTGTACAAACCACTCAATAATCCCATAACTGTAAAAAAACCCCTCAAGCACCTTCAAATACCTTTAACCAATAACACACTCACGCAGTAGAATCCACAACAACATTAATAACACTTCAGACACGAAACTGCAAAACAACAACAACCACAACGCATAACAATTTGGTCCTCATTGCTCAGAGCCATAAGCAACAACAGACAGACAAAAATTGCACGTGAAGGAGAAGTAGAGTAGAAGAAGAATAAGCTGAGTAGAAAGTTATCTGAAGAGTGGTTTTCCTCTCGCCGTGTTTACCGTGATAATTGGTAAACAAACGCTGGTCTCAAAATATTGGTTAACTTGCAAGATCAACTAGTGAATCCTAGGACATGTGCTTAGTGTTTTTAAATTAAAGTTTGAGAAACAATTAACACTTTGACAGTATTCATGTTTAGAATATAGTTCGCTTCAAAAAGATTAAAAAAAATATGTGGAAGGGAAATGGTCGAAAGTGCTGTAAAATACGCTGAAAATAACTTGTATAAGATAAAGATAAATTTATGGGCAAAAGCATAAACTGACTTTTATTAAAATGTAAGCAAGTAAATGGTGTTTCATCAAACGTACATTTTCTCAACAACTTGTTTCTCTACACACTAGGTACTTTGAGTATTTTGAGTGATTTTGTACAAACTTGAATACGCACACGATCCTATCACTAAGACTTCCTATTTATATTGAATTGAAATAACTGCCTCTAACGGCCTTTCTCCTAAATTAAGACAAGCGGCGCTCGGCATGTCTCCGACTTTCCATCATACTCCACGTGTCTTCTTTTGAAAACTGGATAAGGACAGCATTCCCTCTTTGATTCAAATTCAAAATTAAATCGAAGATACCATCAGGAGTATCCCCGTCGAAATACTACTTCAAACTTAGGAAATTTTCCTTAAGTCCATCTAGCCATCTTTCTTTGCATAAGGAGTAACTTCGATTGGGCCCTCAATATTGCACTTGCCTAGTCGAAGTTTATCATAACTTAGCAGAAAATTTCTATTTTCCTTATTTGTTCCATAAATCAAACTAGACGTCGAAATTAAGAGCCAACAAATTGCCTCCTAAAAATGTCATTTTCGACCTCATATGGAGAAAAAGACATTTTTTTATAACATAATTCGACGCCATAAGCAATTCGACGCCATAAAACTTTTCATATACCTCAGCACACTTGTGACGTCAGGGTCATCATGACGCCTTTTCTAAAACGTATCTTCAACCCCACACGAGAATCTTTTCAATCATCACATTTTTAGCCCCTAGGAGACCGTGGGTCAGACCTTTAACTGCCACCGTCTCGTCACACCACCTTTATGTAACACGTGTCCCATGATCTTGCCACTATAAATGATGTACAGTAATTGTGCATAGTAACAGTCCCACTTCAATCTACCTATAATAGAGTGAAAGTTACCATTTTACCTTTTTCCACTTTCTAAATTTTCTGAAACACACTGTCCTCAAAACTTCAACTTTCTCCAAATTTTCTTCACAAACTCACTACAACAATGGCTTCTACTTCAACAATCTCCAAGGAAACCAACAAGAAGGTAAAAGATTCCAAGCAGTCCAAAGAACTCGCTCCAGTTCATAGGATATTAGGTCTAAGTGTAGTTGGAAATCAACAATACATCCTAGAACCTCCAAATGAAGAATAGAAATGCGGGATATATCAATCTCAGGTACTTATCCCTATTCTTGTGTCTGGTAAAACCCATGCCATGCTAGGTCCTTTACCTGATCTTACTGCTGATCCTATTAAAATTAGGGAATTTTTTCCATCTTATCACCGTTACAAACCCATAGCAGACGATTTAAGACCTAGGACTGATAAGGAAGTTAGGATTGATGAGAAATCTAAGGTAGATGGCCAAGGTTCACCTTCGACCATAGCTTCTAGGGACCCCATAAACTTAGAGTTCACGAATACTAGTTTTAGGGTTTTCAGATCATGCTCTCTGTCGAAAGACCCTTCCGACTACTTAGCTTGGCTAGAAAAGATAGAAAAATCCAAGTCCCAGGTTTGGAAGAAAATGGGCATTTAGGACCTTATCCAATTGTTAAAAGTAGAACCAGGTTATTGTCCTTCGATGCTCATCACTTCCCTTTACTTCTGGGATAACGCCTATAGCAACTTCCATCTCCCTTATGGAATGGTTACCCCGAACCTATTCGACGTTGCAGCCATTACTGGCTTGAAACCCATTGGAGTATATTATGACCCCAATCTCTTAGCTGATGACTCAATAGGATTCGATACCAACAAAGCAGCCTTCACCGCCTATATAGCCTACTATCATGACAAAGAAACCACAGAGGTTTCTGACTAAGAATACGTTTCCTTCTTGGCTCTCTAGATCTCGCACTATATTTTCTGTTCAAGGTCTCTCCAAGTGGCGAAGAGGTACTTAACCATGGCGGACCAATTGCATGTTGGACATCACCTTTGTCTTAGAGAAATCATTATGGCCAACCTGTATGAATCCCTTAGCGAAGGCGTCATGGTGTTGAAGACAATCAAGACGAAAGGAAGCTTGCTCCTTTCTGGACCTTTCTGGCTGCTACAACTATGGCTGAATGCCAATTTCGAAGCATCCTTTCCTAGTCGGAACTGGAATTCTGGCATAGCAGATAACAAATGTCCTAACACATGTCAAGACATTGTTCTCTGCACAACTTTAAAACAATAACAGAACAAACAAACTGATATTTAGAATATCAGTAACAGCAGCAAGACAGATGTTTCGACATCTGTTACAACATGTTAATCAAAATTGAACTGTAAATTGCAGAATGATAAACAACACAGAATGTGATAACCCAATTCAGTGTAAATCACCTATATCTGGGGGCATACCAAGCCAGGAAGAAGAATCCACTATCACTAGTATAGTTTTATGTAAACAACCGCTGGTTTACAATAAACAACCTCTCGTTTACCTATCATTACCCAATGAAAACTTTATCTAAGAGCTCTATCCTAGATAAGAGAAACCCATCTCACTTCTAAATCATAACCTGTGATTATCTAACAATTATAGTCACAATAACTGTATCATCCTACTTGAAAGACACCTATTTCAGTACAAAGTTCAGTCAAGCATTCTTAACTAACAAGTTAACTTGGATTTGCTTAAAAGCTTCATCTAATAACAATACACGATTCATTACCTACGGGTTTATGAATCTGTACAAGTACCTATGTCTTCCACAATGTATCAAATCGATACAGAGGGGGACTTACAAGAGAAACCTACGACTCTCAAACCCTAAACCCTACTTTACAAAATAGGATTCCTAAGTCTATGTCGTTCTCTCTCTCTCTTTTTTGACCTATAACTAGATCTTCTTTTATAGCCTTCTGTCGCGTTGGGCTTCAAATCTTCTGTTTATTTTTTCCTTGATCCATGTTCAGATTGCTCCTTAATTCTTGGAACTGATATACAAATATCCTGCTGTTAGTAACAGACACGATGTCCTAACATCGTGTTGAGACATCTTATCTAACATGTCTTCTTTTAGGAGAATTCTCCTTGTTGGAACATCTTGTACAACATTCTATTTTACCAAAATTTTCTCAAATCTTTAGAGCCTTCAGGAACCTTATCAATAAAGCTTCTACAAAAAATAAAAGAGCTGAAGGAACGAGGCTTGCGCTATTCACTCCTAATGACGAAGGAATGAATCTTCAGCAGACATTCACCAGTTATGTAATGATGTTTGCGAAACATCACAATTTTTCTTCTAACATGGCCCATTTTGCAAATAGGAAAGTGGGCTTTTAATGGTTTACAAGGAGATTCCCTCCTGAGTCGAAGGAACAGGAATGAGAATCTCTCGACATCTGGGAATCTTTCCTTATGCAAAGATTATTAGCATCGAGGCTTAACCCTTCCAAACTTCGAATTGCTCTTATCAACTATCAACCAAATCTTATCCCTAGACAGTTTGGTTTGATTCAGATTAAACCCAAACCTCTCTTTCCTAAAAAGGGCTCACTGATCCATTACAACATGTGGCATAATGAAGCAGAGTGTGCCAAGTTGCTAGCCAAGTTTTTTGACCTTACAAAGTTTAATGATGTGGCCTTCAAACCAAACTTCCTCTGTACCAAGGAGTTCGACGAATGGTGGGGAGAATACTACAACGCACAATTTTTTGATGTAACTTCCTTCAACCTTCAACTAACTAGAGCTTTTACCCTTGTACAGGACAGAGTGAAGAAAGATACTTCAAGACATATCAAAGAGATCCAAGCATTCCAGAAATACTTTGAAACTGCCTACGGGCCAAATGAGCTTAGTCGACCCATAAGCGAAGCAGCAATAACTTTAAAAGAAAAATTTACGAAGAAATTGGAGGATTTAAAACTTCCTTTGTACGTTCGACCTGATCAACGTTACAAGTTAGTTTTTAATCTTTATCCTCCAAAATTCCCTCGACTGCCAACTGTTGATTTTGGTGTAGCCTTTAGCCCTCAATTTCCAGACTGGTTCGTCTGTGGGGGTTTTATGAAAAATCTTCGCCAAGATTACCAAAAACGTGCTAAGCGAGTGGTTTCGACTAAGTATACTTTGGACAATTTCAAAGGCCACCTTCATATTGGCATAGAACACGTTCGCGTGGAGTCTCCGATATATGAAGGTGTGGAATGGGAGGTTCTTCGACACCACTTCTTTCCTTTTTATTTATATTTTTCTTTTTGCTTATATTGACTGCATTACTTTCTCTTGCAGCTGTGAGGATTCCAGCCAAGAAACTCACTCCCATTGAGAAAGAAACCATCGAAGAAAAAGAAGATAACACCAAAAAAATCCACAACAAAGGTGAATTTTGTGCTCATCATTTCTTTTCTCTTTTTTCTTTTATTGCCTTCTCAATCTATCATCTAAAATATGATATATATATATATATATATATATATATATATATATATATATTCTTTTTTATTTTGCAGGGAAATCGGAAACCTCCTCCGACACCTAAAAAGAAAAAGCAACAAGAATCTGAGGTTCAAACGATTGAATTCAATGATGGGGATCTTTCGCCAAACCAATCCAAACACCTCAAAAAGAAGAAGAAGCAAACAAAAATCATTGATACAGGCTTTCATCCTCAGCCAAAACCAACCAGAGCACTTGTGACGAAACCCCCTACCCCAAAGGTAGTTGAAACTGATGTTGCGCTTGTTAGCACGGAACTAAACGACAAGAAGAGCCCTGATCAAGTAGAGAGTGATAACTCTAGCCCAAGGATTGAAAATCCTAAGGTACAAAAAATTTCTTCTTCATTTTGAACTTTATGGTTTTCTTCGACTAACATGCTTCTAACCCATTTTGATTTCTTCTTCTTAGAATGCCAAAGATGATCAAGGGCAACCCATTGTACAAAAAATCATTCCTACCACCAGCAATGATCCTACCTATCATTTGACAAGCCCTTCCAGAACTTCTCTCAAGGATTCCACAAAAGGGTCTGTTGATGAAGTGAACCAACTTGTTGATGTTCAAAAGAAATCACCACTTAAGGCCACCACTGAGATTTCGCACACCAACGCACTTGATAAAAAAACAAGCCTAGCCGGGGAAGAAGTTATAGTTGACGTCGTAAGGGATACTGAAATACCTTCTGCAGAACAAGTTGTCGAAGATAAATCTGAAGATAGATCCCCAGTCATTCAACAAAATAGCAGCGACGAAAAGGGTAAAGAAAATAAGGAGGAGGAAGACCACTCAATGTTTGATTTTGAAACTGAAATCGTAGTGGAAGATGAGGAAGAAGAAGAGGAACGAGAAGATTAATCGAAAATCGACCCCTCTAAAAATACTTCAACTGGCACAAACTCTACCAGCCTTTCACACGAAGAGCTAGAATCATTGAAAGTACAAAGGTCGCTGGAATACTTAAAAGACATTATTAGCTCCAGATATAGCTTTGGTTATAAGAGTACCAACACTTCGACTACCTCAGGCAACCAATCAATCAGTAAACCTGAGGATGACTTGCTTCCTCAAATCAAAGAGAAAATTTTCAACGCAGATCTATTCCAACTCTTGGAAAAAGACACTTCTGCCAGTTTTGGGCTCAAAAAACTCTTGAAGTAAATCAATGTCTTGGAGGTCTCTCCTGAAGTTGCTGACGCCATAATGGAGCTGGGTACGTTGATTGATATTGTCGTTGCTGGTCTGAATCGTCTTCAAGACTTCTCAAGCAAAATTAACAACAAATCAGAGACCCAACTGGCCGAATGGGATGCAACCTCTGAATCTACCACGAAGGTTTCAAATTTGGAAAAGGTACCTGAGCAAAATAAGAAAGAAATCGAAAGCTGTGACAAAAATGTCGAAGAATGGGAGAAGCAAATCAAGGTCTTACAAAGCAAAATTTCTCAGGCCAAACAATGTAAAGATGAACTTCTCAAGTTTGACCAAGAAGAAATGGCCAAAGAACTCAAGGTTGGAATGCATCATGTCAACAGAGCCCAACAACTTGGAAGGGAAATCGAAGTCCTTTCAACTAACAAGGCTCTCTACGAACGTCGCTTGATGCTTCAGAAATCCAAATATGAGAAGATGAAAAGCTCTCTCCCATTTTAACTTGGTTATTGAACTTTATTTCTTTTGATTGTAATTTTCTTTATCCCTTTGTGGCATGAATTGTATTGACTTAAGCCATTTTGGCAATATCTATCTTACTTTAGCATGTTGGCTTCGACCATGTTGTATGTAATTACTCCTTCACTATTTTTACTTCTTGGAGTGCAGGTTTGTATTTTTTCAAATACTTCCCATTCACTCTTAGAATCCTTTTATCTTCATTCAATTCTTTGATTTCGTATGCACCATTAGAAAGAATTTGTATAATCTGGAAGGGACTTTCCCACTTAGGGGACCACTTTCCCATAATTCTATCCTTTCGATCCATGGGAAGGATCACTATCCAAACCAAGTCTCCAGGCGAAAATGTTTTAATTTTAACCCTTTTATTGTATGATTTCTCTACCCTCTTTTTCTGTCTTTTCAATAATTCTAAGGCACTTAGTCTTTCTTCATCTAAATCAACCAACTTATCCAACATCATGTTCCAATATGATTCAGATAGAATCTCTTGGTGTCTTTGGATTCTTGTTGACTGTAAGTAGATTTCAACTGGTAGGACTGCGTTATGACCGTATGTCAGTAAAAAAGGAGTAGTATTAGTAGCTTCCTTAGGGGAAGTTCGACATGCCCAGAGAATCTGGTCTAACGTTTTATGCCAATTCTTTGGCTTTTTCCCACATGTTTCTTAATCAAACCAATCACAACTTTATTCGCTACTTCGACCTATCCATTGGCTTAAGCATAATAAGGTGTATATGTCAATAGTTTGAAACCCATTTCCTTTTTAAATTCTTGCACCTTTCGACCAGTAAAGACAGATCCTTGATCTGTTGTAATGGTCTCTGGGATTCCAAACCTATAGATAATGTGCTTCTGGACGAATTCGATTACAACGTCTTGATCCACATTTACTAATGGTATGGCTTCGATCCATTTTGTAAAATAATCAATGTCAACCAAAATATATCTCTGATTTTTGGATAACGCCGGTCGAATCTCTCCAATCAAATCCAAAGCCCAACCCCTAAAGGGCCACGGTTTCACTATGGAATGCAATTCATTTGCAAGAACATGTTGTATACCTGCGGGCACTTGGCACTCTTGACATCCCTTTGCAAACTCGATACAATCTTTTAACATGGTTGGCCAATACATTCCTTGTCGAAACAATAACCACTTTATTTTATGGCCTAACTGATGTGCCCCATATGCCCCACCATGGGCATTCGAAAGGGCTAGATATGCCTCAGATTCACTAAGACATTTGAGCAAAACTCCCTCAGGAGTCTTTTTAAATAATTCATCTCCAAAAAGAACGTAACTTAAAGCTCGATACCTGATTTTTTGCTCATCAGACGTTGTTGGATTTTATAGGTATTCCACTATTGGCTTTCTCCAATCTACATCAGTCAAGCTATCTATATTCAGTATCTCGGAATTCTCTTCGTCGGTGTATCCTAGCTTTGTTGTTTCCAGATCTGATGAGGATAATCTGGATGACACAACCCTTCCTCTAACTTCGATTGCTTTATGCAATTTTTCTTTTGAAATTTTATACCCATAAGCAATATGTGCCAAGTCGTTGGCCTCTTGATTCTCTAATCGAGGGATGTGTCGAATACTCGCCATCTCAAATCTTTTCAAGAGTCGATTGGCTATCACGAAGTACACTATAAGATTCTCTTTAACGCACTTGTACTCCTTTGTAATTTGTTTTATAACTAACTCCGAGTCACCCATTATTTCGACTCGAGTTGCCCCCAATTCCAACAATATCTCAAGTCCAGCTATCAGAGCCTCGTATTTAGCCTCATTGTTCGAACATAGGCCTTCGATTTTATACTTGAATTTTGTTGGAATTTTGTTAGGAAAAATAATAAGAACTCATATACCCGTTCCATCCTTATGACTAGATCCGTCGAAGTACAACTTCCAAGGCTCCAATTCAAGGTAGTTTAATGAATTCTCATTTATAGAGTGGTTGACTATAAAGTCGGCTACCACTTGTCCTTTAACAGCCTTTAAAGGCATATACGTTAAGGAATATTCAGTTAAAGCTAATGCCCATTTACCAATTCGACTATGCAAGATTGGTTTAGACAACATATGTTTTATAACGTCAAAATAAGATGAAATGAAAACATCCACTGGTTTTATATAATGCTTTAGTTTCATACATGAGAAATAAAAACACAAGCATAACTTTTCGACTATGTTATACCTAGTTTCTGCATCGTTCGAGACCCTGCTAAGGTAGTAAATGGCTCTTTCGATGCCATTTTCATCCTCTTGAGCCAACATGCTCCCTAAAGTCTTGTCCGAAGCAGATATATACAACCTCATACTTCTATTCCTACAAGGAGGTATCCGAATTAGAGTGTGGGATAGATATTATTTGATCTTGTCGAAGGCTTCTTTCTAATCCTGCCCCCATTCGAAACCATCCTTTTTGAGTCGAAGAAGAGGTGAGAAGGCTTGAGTCTTGCCACTGAGGTTCGATATAAACTTTCTTAAGAAATTAATCATGCCAGGTGTAATACCCCAAAATTTTCCCTCTTATTTTTTTCAATGATTGGTTTATGTTTCCTTTTCATTTGCATCATTAGGCATAACTCATTAACATATCATTGAATTGGTCTTCTAAGACGTGGGATCAAAGGATTTTCTTGGCCTTATTCATAAGGGATTCATTCGGTTTCTATTCCCGGTTAAGTTGGAGCAAGGGGTTGAATTCTCCTCGTTGTAATCTTCTTGATCTGAGGTTTTCCTAGTCACTTGGGATCTGAAGTTGGATGTGGATTGAATGTGATCATGTGACTTGCTTGGAATTCGAGACACAACTCCTTTCTAACCCGTAACCATTTTGATATTCGTTTTAAATCACTTTTTAACCCATATTCATTTAAAACCATTTTTGAAATCCATAGTCATTCCAAATATCCAAATGCCAAAACCAATATCCATTTCCATTTTCCAAATCGAATATCCATATTTTTAAACCATGTCCACATCCATTTCAATTTTATTTCATTAAACCAAAGTTCTTAATTCAAATTCCATATTCAAAGTCCATATCCCTTCTCATCTTGTTTCTTTAAACCATATATCTAAATTCATCCATTTGTTTTAACCACTTTTCAATCCATTTTTCTAAATCACAAATCCATTCAATAATCATTCTTTTTAATCCATTTTGATTATTCAGTTATTTTAAAAACCAGTTATCCATTTTGCTTTTCCCATTATCCTTTTGTCATAAACCACCATTAGGGACGGTTGTGCTTGGCCGTTTCATTACAGATTGGCGGTGGATATTACCAATACATGGCATCAAGGAAGAAAAAGCATAGCAGTGATTTTAAGCAAAAAATCTCACAACAGCACTTGAAGAAATTGACATTAGTAGAAATGGCTCACATTAGTAGAAAATACGTAACAGAAAAAAGAATTGAATACGATAGCAGCAGAAAAAGTTCATAAAAAAAACTCCAGAATAAATTCCACAAGATTTTTCCCTCCAAAAAACTCATAACAGTTACAAAATGAAAAACCTCTAACATTTTTTTTACCAATCCAATTTTCTCTGATTTTTGCTAACAGAATCCTCTAACAGAACTAACCATTCTCCAAACTGAATATTCCAATTCTCTCTAACTTCTAACATAACTAACAGAAAAAAGGAAGAATTCACCATCTTCAATCTGCTTCTTCAACTCACCATCTTCAATCGTCTACCTTGAACCTTCAGTTTTCAATTCTCTGCAAAAACAGCCTTCAATCTTCATCCGAAACCATAGAACTCTGCTCATTCGCCCCTCTCACCATCATCTTCAATATTCTTCCGGCGGAGCTTTTGAGTCCTTCAACCGTTATCGTCCATTGTCGCAAACACCTACAAGTTTGATTCAATCATCAACGTGTCAACAACCTTCAACATCAATCTCCATTTTCCATCATCTTTAACAAGCCTCAACAGCTTCACCAATCCACCAAGACTCATCCTGTAACGCAAGAATTCAACACCAGCAATCCAACAACAATTTCAGAAGGAGAAGAAGAAGTGAATACGATAACGTAACACAGAAGAAGAAGAGAATTGCGGAAATCGTACCTGAAGCTTCGCATTGTCGCAGTTTTCGACGTCGTCGTGCAGAGAGGATCCAAAATTGTTCAGCAACATAAAACCTGCAAATCAACAACAATTCAAGGCAACCGATTCAAGAATTTGAAGTTATTGCATCAACCTCCTCGATTCCACACGAATTTATCAACCTGCACAAATCCAGAATCACGATTCACGACATCACAAGTCGCGGCCAATTGCGTACGAAGAAAATAGAAGAAGGGTTTGCATAATTGAAGCAAGAACGGAACAAGTGCATACCAGAATCGTGGCATCGTCCACGCCGTCGCGAGATCACGGTAACCTCGCGCCCAAACTCTTATGGATTTATGTGGTCCTGTTTACTGTCGCTGGATTACGATTTGTGAGTCGGAGATTCGAACGAGAGTGTGCGATATTGAAGCATGTGTGGTGGTGGAGTTCTTTTTTGTTCACCGATATTGATTCTGAAACGGAGAAAACAAGACGTCGCTTCCGAATGCGTGAGGTGGAGGCGAAGAAGGATGTTGTGAGGGTGGAGTTGCGACATTGACGGAGAGCGTTGAGATGAAGGCGGCGATCACAATGGTTTTGTCGATTCTAATCGGAGTGGGTTCAAAGACGATGTTGTTCATAATCTTTATTGGATTGAGGGAAAAGCTGGAGAAAATGAGGGCTGTTGTTGGAATTGCTTTGTTGAGCGAAGAAGATAAAGAGAGCGAAGATGATGATGAAAGAAAGTAATGGTTAAGGGTGATGGTGTATGACGGAAGATGAACGGTGCGGTGAAGGGGAGAAATGAGTCGTGACGGCGCATCAGAGAAAATGTGGAAGGGGGGAAGTTTGAGACTTAGGTTTTTTTCTACATCCTGTTGTGTGTTTGACCCGTGAGTTTGGATGGGGCCTCAGAAGACATGGGCTTCTTGTTTCCACACTACACTTCCTCATAGCTTAATCCATGGAAGCACTAACCACACCTCCCAGGCCACTTACGGTACCCCCTTTATTGTGTTATTTCAGTTTCTTAATTTTGTTTTAATTTTACAATCAGAGTTAGGTAATTCAGTCTTGTTAACAAGTCATTAGACTAATAGGTTTAGGTTAGTTAGATTTTAACTTTGAATTGATTTTTTACTAGAATTAGAGTTTTTTGGAAATTACTTAGTGTTAATTAATTTAGGATAATTAACACTTAATCTCGAGAATTAGATAATATGTTTAGAATTAGAGTTTCGGTTTAATTCACAGTTTGAAATCCGTTTTGAATTAGAAACTAACCTTGACATTTTAACATTGACTAGTTGGTGAATAATAGTAGATTAACTTTCATTAGCTTTTGTTTAGAAACTAATTCCGACTAATTAGACTTAGATGTTGATATTGGTTTTAGACTAATCATTTTTGCTTAATTGCACTAATTGTTTTTTGCTTAATTGCATTACTCATTGTTGCTTAATGGCATTAATTGATTTATGCTTAATTGCACTAATCGTTTTTAGCTTAATTTCTTATTAATTGTTGTTGCCTAAGTGGTTACTAATTGTTTTGCTTAATGGCATTAATTGTTTTTGCTTAATCGCACTACATGTTTTTGGCTTAATTGGTCACTAATTGTCCGTTAGTTGTTCATTAGAATTAACTTTGAACCAATTGATATTGATATAGTTTGGTTTGACTTAGTTCTAACATTGACTAAACATAGGTTTTAGTGTTAATATTTTCATAATATTTTCATTTGGTAACTTTGTTAATAGTCTTTAATATGTTTGCATAGATTTTCGACTAATTGTTGCTTACATTTAGTATTGATTTCATTTACTTCCTATTTGACAATTTCCATTTGAATTTTGACTAACCTTTGAGTTTGTTTTGTAGTGTTGTACACTTGATTAGCTAAACATAGAAGTTGATGTAGTATACACAGCTGCTGTGTACAAAGGGTGCTGTAGAATGTCGTTGTTCTGTCTGGCTGCATACATACCTGTCATGTTCTGGAAATAGTAGCTGTTATAGACTGTTTTTACTTGTTGCTATTTTTTACAGCTATGCAGGTGCTGGAGCGCTGTTGTTGCTGCTGTTTATGCTTTATTGTCTTGTTTTATTGTTTTTGAAGAGCATTTGGTTCCATGCCTTTTACGGATCCATTCCACTTTCTAACACCTTTGTTCATTTATGCTAGGTTACTAGAAGCTTATCGGTTTGCTTATAGTTTGCTTGCGTTGCTACGGATTGATATCCGTTCGGTATTACTTCTCTTCTCTTTTACTAATTCCGCATTTTTCCTTTTTATGCCATGAGAAGTAGGATTGGGAGTCCGTGCCACTTGGCCGGCAATGATGGAAGTCCTCAAAGGAGGCTCTGTTTGTGATTGTTTAATATTGTACCTGAAGACCTCTATGAGGCATCCCATTCCCATTTTCCCTGGTAAGACCTCCAAGAAGGCAATTGACGGAAGTTAGGGTTCGCAATCGACCCCCGTTATTCTAGTTGAGTCGTTCTTAGCTCTCATTACATGATTGAAGCTTTGAACATATCTTGCTCGTGTTATCGAGTCCGTCAGTGGAATGAGGGTTTAGTAATCAAACCCCCACGCCTTGTTTATAGCTCGCATTGACCAATGCTGATGCTTATGTGATCTGATTCACATCTTTCCCTTTCTTACTCTGCTCTCCATGGTTCTTGATGCCATTGGGCGAGCACCCCTATTCCTCACAACTAGCTTGTTTGCCTCGGTTGATATGACCCCTTGGCTAAAGCTCCCTTTTTCTTATTGTGATTATGTGATATTATTGTTAACTGACACTGTTTACTCTTTAGTTGCTATTATTTCATTTTGTGATTGATTCATCCTGTGTTTACTTGTCTGATGACATGATCCCATAGGATTTCTAGCTCCACTTAATTTTCGATTAAGTCGGAGGTAGGAGAGACATTAGGATAGCAATCCATGCATGACAACATTAGGTAGACTGCCTTCTCTTTCCTTTAGACTTAGGGTTTGTTAAACCGCATTAACCATAGGATCTCCAAGTATGTTAACACTAGGGTGTGTCTTAGTCTCCCTTTAGTTTTCCCCTTTTGCTCCCATTTTGAGTCTTTTCTCTCATCTTATAATGAAGGTAAAAAAACACTTAATAAAGGCATAACACCTATTGTATTTAGGCCTCTCATGTGGGAACAAGGAAGTGTGGGGTCTGCTCTCGCTTTCTTGGAATGTTTAGCGTACGTCCCGTCTTGGGTCGATATGCGAGGCATTCGATCCTACATGAGAGACTTAAATACAATACGAGTTACAAAACCAAAAAAAATCAAAACACTTCTTCTTAAAAGACAAAAACAAACAAACTCTCTTCTTATCTCATTCACTCATTCCTTAAGGAATCGTCAAGGTTGTTCTACCGCAAACAGGTAACGCCTAAGTCTCCCTACAGCGAGCTGCAACACCTAACTGCTGAAACGCGCACTCTGACGTTTCCACTAAAAAACACAAACAAAGCGACCCTCGTTGAGGGGAACTACATCGCTCTGATTCTCATGCTCCCGATGAGATACGTAGGCAGTGGGGTAGGGCCCATTCGGGCGCTTCTTTTATTTTCCCTACATTTGTTTCTCTTTCTCTCTCCTTTCCTTTTCCAGTTTTCCAGCTAGCAGTTCTTTTTCCAGCATCTTTTCTATCACCCTTTGATCGAGACAAGCAAGCGTGGATCCCATCGGGTACGATGGACGCGTGGGGGTGCTAATACCTTCCTCTCGCGTAACCGACTCCCGAACCCAGTTCCCTTGGTCACAAGACCATGCTCTTTCTTTCCCTTAGGTTTACGCAGTGTTTCCTTTCCCTCTCTTGGGATAAATACACATTGCTGGCGACTCTGTTTCGGTGCCACTTTCGCGTTTGTACTTGGATGAAAATCCCGGGAGCGACAGCTGGCGACTCTGCTGGGGATCGAACCCAGAATCTCTGGTTTCCTTAGCGAGTCAATCCTAGCGCTTGTCTGTTTTTCTTTCATTGGGTGTTTACTGTTGTGTTGTATTTACCGTTTTATTGCATGGTTATTTACTGCTTTACTGTACATTACTGTATTTACTGCATTCTAGCATTTTCATTTCATATGCTATACTGGACTGTGTTGTTTTCTGTTTGGCGGGATGGGATTTTTGAGAGATAAACCCATTACACAGGCTTGAGTATACACTTAGGATTAGAGTGGAGAGTAGTGGGACCTACGTGCCGTTTGGAGTGCGTTGGATATTCACGAAATTCACAGGCAGACGAGGCTATCTTGGGACATGTTCTGACGTGCGTATCTTGCGCATTTCAGGATGTCGATCTAGAGAGCTGTCGACTCTAGTGACCATTCCCGAGGACTCAGTTGCAGCACTTCTCCCGAGATGTGACAGTGGCAGACCACATTCTGTGGCAAACCCATTGCACATTCTCGATCTGAGGACCCAATGCTGGGAACTTGCCATAGGTGTTCCTTTTGGGAAAGGGAATCAGTGGAGGCACTCCTCGATTGGCGATAGTATTGTACCCCGAGGGATGAATGTACTATTACTTCTCGACCTCAGTGCCAGAAGCTGAGGACCTTTCGTTTTGGAGAATCAGTTGAGGCCTCCTCGATTGATGATGATGCCAAACTAAAAATGGTGAACGTATCATCATTTCTCGACCTGAGAGCCCGAGATACTGAACATCCTAGTACCCACATGTGAGAAGGGAGGGTTGTTTGCAGGTTTGCAGGTAACCATGACCTCCTACATACCCAGTTTTCTGTTGACATTACACAAAAGGAGGGTTCATCCTATTGTATTCAGACGGTTTCTATTTATGGTTCCATATTGTTCTCAGAGCTACACTGACACCATTCACAGTCCAGCACAGACACCTGATTACCTGATCATGTGCCCTTTTGCATTGCATTATCATATCATAACGGTCGTGTTTGTCATTTACAGGTGCATAATACACTTCCGATTCCAATCCATGGGTTCAACAGAGAATGACGAGAGAAGGAAGAACAATGTTTCTTATAAGTTTCCAGACCCTACCTTGGATTCACTGCTCAAAGTTATAGATCTGGCTGGCCCGGGTGTTCTTGACAGGTTTCAGAAGAAGTATGGGAATTTGGTTAAAATGGTCCGTACTATCACAAAGTATGAACATGATGCTTTGCACACTCTGCTGCAATTCTACGAGCCTTCGCTGAGATGTTTCCTCTTTCCAGATTACATCTTGATGCCAACACTGGAAGAATTCTCATTTATTTTGGGGATTCCAATCACGTCGGCAATACCGTTCTTTTTTGGAAGTTCTCCTAGTACAAAAGAAATTGCTGCTGCAATGCAAATAGATCAGTCAGTGATAAAGAGTGGTGAGTAGCAAAAACGGAGTTGACGAGTTTCATCTGGAATTCCTCTCTGATCAAGCTCAAGAGGTTGCTAATGCTAAAAAATGGATGATTTATAATTCCATTCTGGCTCTCTGCATATATGGCCTGGTTCTTTTTCCCAATCAGCAAGACTTTGTGGATATGCAGGCGACGAGAGTTTTCATTCTTAAAAATCCAGTCCCTACTTTGTTAGGGGATTTTTATCATTCTGCGCATTACAAGAACGAGAAAAGAAGGGGAGGACCTGTTAGTTGTTGTACTCCACTGCTGTGCCATTGGCTTTTCAAGCATTTGCCTCAAACAGGTGCCTTTGTGGAAACCATAGATGTTGCGAAGTGGTCCAAGTGAATGATAGGTTTAACTGCTGATAATATTATCTGGTTTGATCATCGGTTATTGAGAATAGAGCTTATCACAAGATGCGGAAATTTTCCAAATGTACCTCTGATTGGCAGAAAAGGAGGGATCAATTATAATCCAGTTTTGGTCATTCGACAGTTTGGGTATGCTTCCAGGAATCCTCCTACGGAGCAAGATGTTGAAGAATCTTTGTTCTTTACAGGAACTAAAGATGAGAAGGTGGTAGAAGTAGTGAATGCTTGGAAATATAAGCATAAAATTGGAAAAGCGGTCTTTGGGAAAGGAGATTGTAGGTCTTATCCTGAATATGACAGATGGATCGAGATGAAAGTAAAAGGACTGCTTTTACCCTTTTCAAGGGAACCCTTCTTATGTTCAAGAAAGCCAGAACAGCTAACCATGGTGGCTATTGAAGAGTGCGAAAAGTGGCAGAAGATAGTAAAAGAGCTTCAAGTAGAGAATGCTGGTATGAGTAGCTGTCTCCAAAAAGCCCTGCATGACAATAAAGATTTACAAGGAAGAGCTCAGAAAGCAGAAAAGATCTTAGCAGCCAAAGAGAAAGATTTTTATGAAAGAGCACAACACTTCCAGAAGATCAGCAAAGGTGCTGATGCTGCCACTCAGGCTCACAAGACAACTAAACAGGACCTAGCTCAGACCAAAGATACATTGGCCAAATTCCAGCGAGCGTGGGATGATGTCAGACTAGAAAATGCTGGGTTACAGGAACAATTGAAGATTAAAGACGAAGAGCTTAAGAAAGCACATGAGCAGAGGAGAAGGTATCGGGAAAGCCTCGGTAAAAGTCAAGAACAGTTAGAAGAAGCTAGAAAAGAGCTGAAGAATGCCAAGAAAGAGCTTGAAGAAGTCATGATAGAAAGGGAGATACTCAAGATGCAAGCTGGCATAAAGAGACACAAAGGAGTGTGTGATGACGAAGCTTTGATACTGCATATGGGTTCCTTAACTGAGGCTCTTGAGAAAAGGGATGTCTTGACCAAAGAGATGATTGAAAAGCCGAATCACCAGCGTACTCGCATACTCTTTGAGGAGATCAAATACATAAGTGATAAGATGAAGGACATGAAGTTATCAGACTGAGGTTCTTTTTCTTGTAATTTGTTGTTAATGGTTACCATCAGGCTTGTTGATGGATCCATCTTTCCCTTGTATTTCATTTGTTGATGAACCTCTTTTGAAGATACTTGAATATTTTTTTGAATGGGGATGAGCAGTTTTATTCAGAATTAGTCCTTATCAGATATTTGTACACAAACACATGACCACGACACGTCTCTTTATATCACGATTTCTGATCTTCAGATTTCTGTGGTTAAGATTGGAATCAGGGTGTAAGGCACCTCGGAAATGATAAACATGACATTTGCATATCATTTTGCATTTTGTTGCTTGTTTTTTCAGGTACCTGTTGCAGGGTCTCTAACCTTTATTTGGTTTTAGGCATTATAGCTGAGAATCATATTCACCGATACTCAACTCAAAGAAATCAAGCAAGTATAATGGATCAAGTGCAAGCAGAATTAAGGGAGATGCGAAGCCAACTGGGGTATTTTATGGTGGACATTCAGGCGTTGTCCCGAGGTCAGGAATTGCTGAATGAAGAAGTCAACCAGATGAAGACTCAAATGGGTCTGGTCATGGAAATCTTGAATAAGGTGTTAAAAAAGGAAAACGATCATGTGCCCACTTCCACAACAGAGGTCTTTACCCCTCCCATCTCTTTGGGGTTTGCCCTAGATCATGGATTGCCTCGTGAATCCCCTCCGCAATCTAAAGGTTCAGAGCTCTCTTATCAGCAGTCACCTCCTGCTTCTCAAGAGGATCCTAAGTCAGAGGGGCCTAAGAGGAAGTTTGATCCCATTCCAATTCCGTATGCGCAATTGCTTTCTTACTTGCTCGAGCTCAAACTGGTTGAACGTGTTAGTGTGGGACCGCTGCCAACAAAGCTTCCTCTGGGACCCAATCTTAATGCTAGATGTGAGTTCCACTCTGGGGAACCTGGTCACAATGTTGAGAATTGTACAAGGTTCAAGCATAAAGTCCAAGAGCTCATTGATTCAGGGGCAATCAAGTTTACATCAGTTGGCACTGGTAAACAAAGTGATGTTACTCCCATTATTGCAAAGGGACTGAGGACTCCCTCTTTTGCCAAAGGATCCACCTCGCGTCAGGGATCTCTTCCATAACCCTATGTTGCAGAAGACCTATGTCAGAAACCTTTGTTTGTGCCTCAGTCGAATGCAGAAAGGAAAGTGCAGGGGCAGACTGGGCGCCCGAATCAGCAGCAGCAGAATTATCAGCAGCAAAGGCAACTCAGACCAAGGAAGCCCAAGAGGATATTTGATCCTATTCCTATTCCTTACAGTCAGTTATTGGCTCGCTTACTCAAGAGTTTGCTGATCCAGCTGAGGAATGCCACGCCAGTGCCCTACCTATTCCTCCGGACTATGACATGAACGCTAGCTGTGAGTTCCATTCAGGAACGTTCGGGCACACACTTGATAATTGTAATGTGTTTCATCATAAGGTGCAAGATTTGATTTACTCAAAGGTCATCACCCCAGACGGTACCCCCCACAAGGTGAAGCTTCTGTATCAGGGTGAGCACTCAAAGCTACAAAAACATCACCTGAAGCAGTCAGTCCAGACGGAGCTAAGCCTCCTCAACAATGGCAATCTTCATTTTCTTTGCTGCATTTTCCTATGTAGTCTTTATTTGTTTGTTCAAACATTGTTTGCATGTTAAAACTTGTTTGTATTTGGTATGATGATTTTAATGCAATGAATATGTTTTTCTTGAAGAATTTCATTTGTGTTCACTCATTTAATGTTAATATGCACTGCAATACCAATTTTCCTGCTTAAACTCTCTGAGGGAGGATGATGAGTTGAAAACGCAAAAATCTCTAATTGTGTGCTCTCGGATAAAACCCTGTTGAGGATGTACAGGCATTGATTCAAATCCCCAAACAATGGAGATATAAGGGAGATAGACCCTCGTTAACCCCTTTGAGCTTTGAAGTAGGAGTTTCTTTCATACTAAAAAACCCTCACAGTCATCCCAGGGGCAGGGTAGGCGTCAGTTAATTTGACCGAGCGTTCAAATTTCAAAAGGAGTGTGCATCTGAGGATCCATTACCTTCTATTCCATCATCAAGAGGTCAAGAGATGTGAAACCACAATGGTTATCCATCAACAATCAAAGAGTGAGACAAGTACAACCCTTTCAACAAAGTTAAGACAAGCTAGTGTCACACGACGTGTTCAAGAAAAAGAGAAAAAAGAAAAAAGAAATGAAAAAGCCCGCTAAGTCGAAACTTGAAAACAAGCGACTTAGGCAAAAGTTAGGGCATCCCGCTGGACTTCAAAATCTAAAGATTCAAAAGAATCAGTCCAGGCAAAAATTAGGGATAAAAAAAAGGGCAAAAGAATGCGAGAGCGAAAAACAAAAGGATTACAAAAGAAAATCCTCGAGCAAGAACAAAGTCGTGTGACTACGAACAAAAGACAAAGGGGTGACTGTCACTTCAAAAGCCTCATTAGGTGTCAAACCATCAGATGCATGGGTTCCTTAAAGATCATGAAATCTTTTTGAGAGATGAGCGCTTGTGTCAAATTAGCTGAACGTAGGATTGGAGAATATCACAAAGAGTGGGTGGGCACCAATAAACTTTGAGCCATAAATCCTTTTTTCTCAAAACTGTGAACCAGGCCACGTTACAACCCTTAAAAGTCCTAATTAAAGCAGGGTTTATTTCGAGAGCGTACTCCGATGAGATAGCGTTCCTGACTCCTATGAGTGATGCTAAAAGATCTTGTTGGTATTGCATGTGCATGTTTTCTTTCATTCAAAAATCAATGTCGTATCCTAAGCAGTGATTCGTTCATAGCTTTGCGACATCGTTTCAGTAAGACTTCAAGATTAACATGTGTGTTGCATTAGAATTTTCATTCTCAGAATAAAACATTTTCTACGTGCATACATTTGTTTGACATCAAAAGAGGTTTATACATGGAAATTCAGTCTAGAAGCTTAATTTTGCTGAGTTGAGAATTCTGAGACTCTCGAAGGACATCCACATCCAGTGGTATTTCCTCAAGAAGCTTTGTTGAGCAAGTGTTTTCCTAACAAGTTGTGTTAAGACGTAGTCGGTTTGGGGCAATCGCGTCGAATCATCTCTTTAAGGTCAGCCAATCTGAGCCAATCACATCGAGCAATCTCTTCAAGGTTCAGCCAAACTGGGGCAATTACTTCGAGATCCAAATCTCTCCAAAGGCAGGTATTTGGGGTCTTCCTTCGAAGATCAGTAGCTAGGGGCAAAACCACTTCAAGGTTCATACTGGGGCAGGCCATCCCAATAGCATGAGAAGTTAGTCTATCCAGGCGGCTGATCAGCCTATCCAGGGTTCAGAGTATTGGGGCAGAATATCTCACGGGGATATGAGATGGTTCATGAATCTTCTCGAGGCGAATTTCTTTGTAGACCATATAGTCTGAGGCAGTTACTTCGAGATCCGATGAATCTCTCCAAAAGTTTGAAGACATTGAGGCATTTTGGATGTCAAGTCTTCTGTAAAATCCTCTTGAGACAATTTCTTCTAGTGGACCGTGTTGGTCTGGGCAAGCGGAAAATTGAAAAAACGGTTGTTCACGCATATGCCGTCAATCAGCCAAAAGGCTTGAAATAAAGAGGCATTCCAACCCAAGGCATAAAACAAGATTGAAGCCTTTTCGAGATCAGGGATCATGTCTTCTAGACGAGGAATCACTTATTCCCACGCATAAGACTGGGGCAAGCCTGTTCGGGGAAGGGTTCACTTGTCACCCTTTTGTCACAATGTTTACTAATTGAGTCCATCATTCGGTCGGCGGTCGGTCACGACGTTTCGATATCGATAAATGGAGTTCAACTGGATAGTGTTGTATCTTATTCAGTCGAATCTCTCATTCAGTACTTCCAACAGCTACAAGCTTTTCTGTGTCGATAACGGTTGCAAGTTCCCCAGTAAAGTTGCTTCGCAGATACCGAAAGTTGATGGTTAATCCCCAGTGAAGTCGCCAGGAGTTTGAAGGTGCTTAATCTTCTATAAAATCCTCTTATGACGTTTCTTCAGATCAGTCTTGTATCATGGAACAAAGAGCAAGTTGTTGACCCTCCCGAGCATGGGGCATTTTGAATTTCTCCAGCAGGAGATGTTCTCGATTTATTATCCCCAGTAGAGTTTGAGGATGTTTGGTCTTCTGTAAAATCCTCTCAAGAGACGTTCCCTAGCATGAGACGCGTTGAAGCGGTTCTCCCCAGCATAATTTGTTGTAAACTCATTATCTCCAATGGAGTCATCGAAGGGAGAGTTCGCCTAACATGGAGCATTATAACACTTATCCTAAGCTCGACAGTCTTATCCCTCAGCAGACTACCGTGGAGTTGCTTCGGATTTCCCAGCAGATCTCTAGGGACTCTTTCCCAGCAAGTTGTAACGGATTGTCCTCCAACTAGGATTCGCATATCTCCGGTAGAGTAGCCCTGATTCCCAGCAAGATCGTATCTCTAGTTGTATTCCCCATAGAGTTCAGCATTGAATCTTGTCAACAATACTCCCCAGCTGAGTTGTTGTTTTTCTCCCCGCATGAGGCTTATTGATCAACAGAATTTATCCCTCAGCAAGGTGATAGTACATTCTTTCCCCAGCCAGGTTAGCAGATTGACTCTCCCCGCAAAGGATCTTGGGTTTGATAGATCCCCAAGCAGAGTTTTAATAACCTTTCTTCCCCAGCAGAACGTCATTAAAATATTCTCATCCCCAGCGGAGTTGCTGTGACCAGAATTCGTCCTCGAGCGGATGAAGTAATTCCTAGCAGAATCATCACTCCCCTCATATTTCAAAGTCCACTTTATTTTTGGCAAGCGTAATGATTCGAAACAGACGGATTTTTCATTCATTCTCCAGCAGAGATATCATCCTTTTAGGAGTCTCTAAAGTCAAATCATTGATCATTGTTCCTCAGCAGAGTCAGCAGAGATGTCTGACACGGATGCGGAGAGTAATCCAATATTGGAAATCTCAAAGTCCAACTGTAGATTGGCAAAAAGTCCATCCAAGGGTGGCAAATTCTTAAAGTCCAACCGTAGATTGGAAAAAGGTTCATCCAAGGGTGGCAAATTCTTAAAGTCCAACCGTAGATTGGCAAAAGGTCCATCCAAGGGTGGCAAATTCTTAAAGTCCAACCGTAGATTGGCAAAAGGTCCATCCAAGGGTGGCAAATTCTTAAAGTCCAACTGTAGATTGGCAAAAGGTTCATCCAAGGGTGGCAAATTCTTAAAGTTCAACCGTAGATTGGCAAAAGGTCCATCCAAGGGTGGCAAATTCTTAAAGTCCAACCGTAGATTGGCAAAAGGTCCATCCAAGGGTGCCAATTCTTAAAGTCCAACCGTAGATTGGCAAAAGGTCCATCCAAGGGTGGCAAATTCTTAAAGTCCAACCGTAGATTGGCAAAAGGTCTATCCAAGGGTGGCAAATTCTTAAAGTCCAACCGTAGATTGGCAAAAGGTCCATCCAAGGGTGGCAAATTCTTAAAGTCCAACCGTAGATTGGCAAAAGTCCACCCGTAGTGTGGCAAGTCAGTAGTCGTCTGACTCCCTTTAAAAGACCGCAGCTAAGTCCAACCGTAGATTGGCAAAAGTCCATCCAAGGGTGGCAATTCATCAGTAAGTCCAACCGTAGATTGGCAAAAGTCCCCCGTAGTGTGGCAATTTAGCTGCAAAGTCCAACCGTAGATTGACAAAAGTCTACCCGTAGTGTGGCAAGCCAGTAGTCGTCTGGCGTTGTACAAAAGACATTGTTAAAGTCCACCCGTAGGGTGGCAAGTCAGTAGTCATCTGGCGTTGTACAAAAGACGTTGTTAAAGTCCACTCACAGCGTGGCAAGCCAGTAGTCGTCTGGCGTTGTACAAAAAGACATATCTTCAGTGGTATTCTTTCCATCAAAGTTTTCTTCAAGTAGAGTTCATTTGGTTGGGTTTATATCCCTTTCCTTCTTCTCCACCGAGTGCAAACTTTCTGGTTATTTTGGTATTCAATCCCTCCATACCTTGAAAGTCTGACAGCAATCGCTATCATCCATTCAGGTCTACAGTGATTGAATAGGGGCAGCTGTAATACCCCAAAATTTGCCCTCTTATTTTTTTCAATGATTGGTTTATGTTTCCTTTTCATTTGCATCATTAGGCATAACTCACAATCATATCATTGCATTGGTCTTCTAAGACGTGGGATCAAAGGATTTTCTTGGCCTTATTCATAAGGGATTCATTCGGTTTCTATTCCCGGTTAAGTTGGAGCAAGAGGTTGAATTCTCCTCGTTGTAATCTTCTTGATCTGAAGTTTTCCTAGTCACTTGGGATCTGAAGTTGGATGTGGATTGAATGTGATCATGTGACTTGCTTGGAATTCGAGACACAACTCCTTTCTAACCCGTAACCATTTTGATATTCGTTTTAAATCAATTTCTAACCCATATTCATTTAAAACCATTTTTGAAATCCATAGTCATTCCAAATATCCAAATGCCAAAACCAATATCCATTTCCATTTTCCAAATCGAATATCCATATTTTTAAACCATGTCCACATCCATTTCAATTTTATTTCATTAAACCAAAGTTCTTAATTCAAATTCCATATCCCTTCTCATCATGTTTCTTTAAACCATATATCTAAATTCATCCATTTGTTTTAACCACTTTTCAATCCATTTTTCTAAATCACAAATCCATTCAATAATCATTCTTTTTAATCCATTTTGACTATTCAGTTGTTTTAAAAACCAGTTATCCATTTTGCTTTTCCCATTATCCTTTTGTCATAAACCACCATTAGGGACGGTTGTGCTTGGCCGTTTCATTACAGATTGGCGGTGGATATTACCAATACATGGCATCAAGGAAGAAAAAGCATAACAGTGATTTTAAGCAAAAAATCTCACAACAGCACTTGAAGAAATTGACATCAGTAGAAATGGCTCACATTAGTAGAAAATACGTAACAGAAAAAAGAATTGAATACGATAGCAGCAGAAAAAGTTCATAAAAAAAACTCCAGAATAAATTCCACAAGATTTTTCCCTCCAAAAAACTCATAACAGTTACAAAATGAAAAACCTCTAACATTTTTTTTACCAATCCAATTTTCTCTGATTTTTGCTAACAGAATCCTCTAACAGAACTAACCATTCTCCAAACTGAATGTTCCAATTCTCTCTAACTTCTAACATAACTAACAGAAAAAAGGAAGAATTCACCATCTTCAATCTGCTTCTTCAACTCATCATCTTTAATCGTCTACCTTGAACCTTCAGTTTTCAATTCTCTGCAAAAACAACCTTCAATCTTCATCCGAAACCATAGAATTCTGCTCATTCGCCTCTCTCACCATCATCTTCAATATTCTTCCGGCGGAGCTTTTGAGTCCTTCAACCGTTATCGTCCATTGTCGCAACCACCTACAAGCTTGATTCAATCATCAACGTGTCAACAACCTTCAACATCAATCTCCATTTTCCATCATCTTTAACAAGCCTCAACAGCTTCACCAATCCACCAAGACTCATCTTGTAATGCAAGAATTCAACACCAGCAATCCAACAACAATTTCAGAAGGAGAAGAAGAGGTGAATACGATAACGTAACACAGAATAAGAAGAGAATTGTGGAAATCGTACCTGAAGCTTCGCATTGTCGCAGTTTTCGATGTCGTCGTGCAGAGAGGATCCAAAATTGTTCAGCAACATAAAACCTGCAAATCAACAACAATTCGAGGCAACCGATTCAAGAATTTGAAGTTATTGCATCAACCTCCTCGATTCCACACGAATTCATCAACCTGCACAAATCCAGAATCACGATTCACGACGCCACAAGTCGTAGCCAATTGCGTACGAAGAAAATAAAAGAAGGATTTGCATAATTGAAGCAAGAACGGAACAAGTGCATACCAGAATCGTGGCATCGTCCACGTCGTCGCGAGATCACGGTAACCTCGCACCCAAACTCTTATAGATTTATGTGGTCCTGTTTACTGTCGCTGGATTACGATTTGTGAGTCGGAGATTCGAACGAGAGTGTGCGATATTGAAGCATGTGCGGTGGTGGAGTTCTTTTTTATTCACCGATATTGATTCTGAAACGGTGAAAACAAGACGTCGCTTCTGAATGCGCGAGGTGGAGGCAAAGAAGGATGTTGTGAGGGTGGAGTTGCGACATTGACGGAGAGCGTTGAGATGAAGGCGACAATCACAGTGGTTTTGTCGATTCTAACCGGAGTGGGTTCAAAGACGATGTTGTTCATAATCTTTATTGGATTGAGGGAAAAGCCGAAGAAAATGAGGGCTGTTGTTGGAATTGCTTTGTTGAGCGAAGAAGATAAAGCGAGCGAAGATGATGATGAAAGAAAGCAATGGTTAAGGGTGATGGTGTATGACGGAAGATGAACGGTGCGGTGAAGGGGAGAAATGAGTCGTGACGGCGCATCAGAGAAAATGTGGAAGGGAGGAAGTTTGAGACTTAGGTTTTTTTCTACATCCTGTTGTGTGTTTGACCCGTGAGTTTGGATGGGGCCTCAGAAGACATGGGCTTCTTGTTTCCACACTACACCTCCTCATAGCTTAATCCATGGAAGCACTAACCACACCTCCCAGGCCACTTACGGTACCCCCTTTATTGTGTTATTTCAGTTTCTTAATTTTGTTTTAATTTTACAATCAGGGTTAGGTAATTCAGTCTTGTTAACAAGTCATTAGACTAATGGGTTTAGGTTAGTTAGATTTTAACTACGAATTGATTTTTGACTAGAATTAGAGTTTTTTGGAAATTACTTAGTGTTAATTGATTTAGGATAATTAACACTTAATCTCGAGGATTAGATAATATGTTTAGAATTAGAGTTTCGGTTTAATTCACAATTTGAAATCCGTTTCGAATTAGAAACTAACCTTGACATTTTAACATTGACTAGTTGGTGAATAATAGTAGATTAACTTTCATTAGCTTTTGTTCAAAAACTAATTCCGACTAATTAGACTTAGATGTTGATATTGGTTTTAGACTAATCATTTTTGCTTAATTGCACTAATTGTTTTTTGCTTAATTGCATTACTCATTGTTGCTTAATGGCATTAATTGATTTATGCTTAATTGCACTAATCGTTTTTAGCTTAATTGCTTATTAATTATTGTTGCCTAAGTGGTTACTAATTGTTTTGCTTAATGGCATTAATTGTTTTTGCTTAATCGCACTACATTTTTTGGCTTAATTGGTCACTAATTGTCCGTTAGTTGTTCATTAGAATTAACTTTGAACCAATTGATATTGATATAGTTTAGTTTGACTTAGTTCTAACATTGACTAAACATAGGTTTTAGTGTTAATATTTTCATAATAGTTTCATTTGGTACCTTTGTTAATAGTCTTTAATATGTTTGCATAGATTTTCGACTAATTGTTGCTTACATTTAGTATTGATTTCATTTACTTCCTATTTGACAATTTCCATTTGAATTTTGACTAACCTTTGAGTTTGTTTTGTAGTGTTGTACACTTGATTAGCTAAACATAGAAGTTGCTGTAGTATACACAGCTGCTGTGTACAAAGGGTGCTGAAGAATGTCGTTGTTCTGTCTGACTGCATACATACCTGTCATGTTCTGGAAATAGTAGCTGTTATAGACTGTTTTTACTTGTTGTTATTTTTTACAGCTATGCAGGTGCTTGAGCGCTGTTGTTGTGCTGTTTATGCTTTATTGTCTTGTTTTATTGTTTTTGAAGAGCATTTGGTTCCATGCCTTTTATGGATCCATTCCACTTTCTAACACCTTTGTTCATTTATGCTAGGTTACTAGAAGCTTGTCGGTTTGCATATAGTTTGCTTGCGTTGCTACGGATTGATATCCGTTCGGTATTACTTCTCTTCTCTTTTACTAATTCCGCATTTTTCCTTTTTATGCCATGAGAAGTAGGATTGGGAGTTCGTGCCACTTGGTCGGCAATGATGGAAATCCTCAAAGGAGGCTCTGTTTGTGATTATTTAATATTGTGCCTGAAGACCTCTATGAGGCATCTCATTCCCATTTTCCCTGGTAAGACCTCCAAGAAGGTAATTGGCGGAAGTTAGGGTTCGCAATCGACCCCCGTTATTCTAGTTGAGTCGTTCTTAGCTCTCATTACATGATTGAAGCTTTGAACATATCTCGCTCGTGTTATCGAGTCCGTCAGTGGAATGGGGGTTTAGTAATTAAACCCCTACGCCTTATTTATAGCTCGCATTAACCAATGCTGATGCTTATGTGATCTGATTCACATCTTCCCCTTTCTTACTCTGCTCTCCATGGTTCTTGATGCCATTGGGCGAGCACCCCTATTCCTCACAGCTAGCTTGTTTGCCTCGATTGATATGACCCCTTGGCTAAAGCTCCCTTTTTCTTATTGTGATTATGTGATATTATTGTTAACTGACACTGTTTACTCTTTAGTTGCTATTATTTCATTTTGTGATTGATTCATCCTGTGTTTACTTGTCTGATGACATGATCCCGTAGGATTTATAGCTCCACTTAATTTTAGATTAAGTCGGAGGTAGGAGAGACATTAGGATAGCAATCCATGCATGACAACATTAAGTAGACTGCCTTCTCTTTCCTTTAGACTTAGGGTTTGTTAAACCGCATTAACCATAGGATCTCCAAGTATGTTAACACTAGGGTGTGTCTTAGTCTCCCTTTAGTTTTCCCCTTTTGCTCCCATTTTGAGTCTCTTCTCTCATCTTATAATAAAGGTAAAAAACACTTAATAAAGGCATAACACCTATTGTATTTAGGCCTCTCATGTGGGAACAAGGAAGTGTGGGGTCTGCTCTCGCTTTCTTGGAATGTTTAGCGTACGTCCCGTCTTGGGTCGATATGCGAGGCATTCGATCCTACATGAGAGACTTAAATACAATACGAGTTACAAAACAAAAAAACACTCAAAACACTTCTTCTTAAAAGACAAAAACAAACAAACTCTCTTCTTATCTCATTCACTCATTCCTTAAGGAATCGTCAAGGTCGTTCTACCGTAAACAGGTAATGCCTAAGTCTCCCTACAGCGAGCTGCAACACCTAACTGCTGGAACACGCACTCTGACATTTCCACTAAAAACCACAAAGAAAGCGACCCTCGTTGAGGGGAACTACGTCACTCTGATTCTCATGCTCCCGATGAGATACGTAGGCAGTGGGGTAGGGCCCATTCGAGCACTTCTTTTATTTTCCCTACATTTGTTTCTCTTTCTCTCTCCTTTCCTTTTCCAGTTTTCCAGCTAGCAGTTCTTTTTCCAGCATCTTTTCTATCACCCTTTGATCGAGACAAACAAGCGTGGATCTCATCGGGTACGATGGACGCGTGGGGGTGCTAATACCTTCCTCTCGCGTAACCGACTCCCGAACCCAGTTCCCTTGGTCGCAAGACCATGCTCTTTCTTTCCCTTAGGTTTACGCAGTGTTTCCTTTCCCTCTCTTGGGATAAATACACATTGCTGGCGACTCTGTTTCGGTGCCACTTTCGCGTTTGTACTTGGATGAAAATCCCGGGAGCCACACCTGGCAATGAATGCAATTCCTTCTTGGTTGTTGGCGTTTTCGCTTCCATTATGGCTTTGGCCTTATTCTGATTTATTTCGATCCACTTTTTGTGGACCACAAAGCCTAAGAAATCTCCTGCCTGCACATAAAAAGCACATTTGAGAGGGTTCATTTTAAGACCATGTCTCCTCATCCTTTCAAAGGACTGTCGAAGATGGTCAATGTGGTTCATCTCTGAAATGGACTTAACAACAATATTATCAATATAGATTTGCATAAAAGTCTCGATAAAGTCGTGGAAGATCGAATTCATTGCTCTTTGGTATGTTGCCCCAACATTTTTCAAACCAAAAGGCATTACGACCCATTCATAAGTGCCTAAGGCTCAGGGGCATCAAAACGCCGTTTTTTGTACGTCTTCTTCAACAATGAAGATTTGATTATAACCAGAATACCCATCGAGCATACTAAGGTATTCGTGTCCGGCGGCAGAATCGACTAACATTTCCGTCACAGGCATAGGATATTCATCTTTTAGTGTTGCAGAATTTAAATCTCTAAAATCAATGCACACACTCAACTTGCCATTTTTCTTAATAACTGGAACAATATTGGTGAGCCATTTGACATACCTGGTCGTGCGGATGAATTTATATCTAAGAAGTCTTTCGACCTCCTCTTTAATCTTCGAGAGAACTTCAGGTGCAAATCGCCTTGGAGTCTGCTTGACGGGCTTCTTTCTAGGCTTTATCGGCAGCTTCAGTTCAACCAGCTCTCTGCTCAAACCAGGCATTTCGTCGTAATCCCATGCAAAGCAGTCTTTAAACTCCTTTAGCAATTGGACTACTTCGACCTTGAGCTGCGGGCTGACGTTGGCGCTGATATATGTCGGCCTCTTTTCTGCCCCTTCTCCTAGGTTGATCTCTTCAAGTGGATCTTGTGCCAGCATTTTGATGTTGCTTGCTAGGGGATCCTTCTCGAAGCCCAAAGGCTCATCATCATAGATTGTGTCGAGCCTTTGGCCTTGTATCTCATCCTGAACCTTATCAGGAGGTTCTGGATCGAAGTCCTTTCTAGGACCTGCTTGATCTGCTTCATTTTTCTTGGCTTCGACAATCATAAATTTTACTTCAGCCTCTAGATCCGCTTTTAATTTATTTTCGGCTATATAAGCCGAAATCCTTTCGAGCATTAGTGACTCAATCATCATCACCAAATTCTCTTCCCCGTCCAATATAATTGGCTGGATATGTGCTGATCCGAAGACATAATCCTATTTGCCAACGACTTCTCTATCCCATTGGAACCCATGGGTTGGTGTAGATAGAGAGAACTAAAGGCATTGTCTGTTGGCGTCATATCGAATTTTGCAGGATTACATAGACCAATATGGGCCAAATTCCGATTGAAACTCCTTATCAACCTGATTTACTTCGGCCATGAAATAACTCTGGTCTGCTTTGATGTTCTCGACGATCCCATTGTTGCGCCAAATAGTGATCCTTTGGTGCATGGAGGAAGGGATGACACCGATGCCGTGAATCCATTCTCGACCTAACAGTAGATTATAATTAGCCTTCGAGGCTATCACTATAAACATCGTCGGTCTAGTTATAGTACCGACAGTCAAATTCACCTCTATAACCCCCATTGTGGTTTCTATCTTGCCTGCATAATTCGACAACACCATATTATGGGGTTTCGTATCTGTGTCGTCTTTCCAAATTTTTTAAGCATATAATGCGACATTAAATTAACTGCCGCACCGCCGTCGACCAAGATCTTATTTACTCCGACATTTCCTATTTTCCCCTGATAAACAGAGGCTTTAAATGGCTCTTCATTGATTCATTAGGCCTTTCGAAAAAGGCATTTTGTTCCTCTACACAGCCATTATTCATAATATAGTAACAGACAGGCTTGTGTCGAGCCGTCTCCATTTCCATAGTATCTTCTGGTTCTTCTACTTCCATCACTTAATCGTACTCTCTGGGGAGTACTGACACCACATTACACATGATGTCTAGTGAGGCTTTCGACCCAGAGTCGAAATCGTCATTCATTAAGTCGTCCTCGTGGTTAGTCTTTTTTTAGGACGCCTCTTCTGAGTAGAGAACAATTTCCTCTCGACATGTTTCTTTTCTTCTTTCTTTGCCTGTGTGTTGCTACTAGATTCAGGCTTCGCCTTTTCCATGGCTTCCCTTTCAGCTTTCCTGCGCCTTTGTTGCCTCCTTCACTGGGATCTCGACATTGGATTTTTACCTTTATAATTCTCTGAAGGGTATGCCATCCACTTCGATGCCTAAAATTATTTTCGGTACGTCAAAGAGGAACCCCTCTGGACTTCAAAAATTTTCCATTTTCTTTGGCCCTGCTCTTGATTTCCAATTGGCTTTACCTATTTGTCCCTGGGAGCCTCTGTTGTAGGTTTGAAAGTAGTGGGCTTGTTACCACTGAATCTTTGCCTCGCCTGCTCCCATCTCCTAGGGTCACTCATGTTGTCGAAAGTCTGAAGGCCCTAAGGTACTTTCCAATTCCTTCTACTCATTTTTTTATTAACTCCTTAAAGATTCTGAGTAGCCTTCTTCTCGAAAACAACACTGCAACGAGGACATAACATGACCTTTGATTTCTTTTTCTGACATTTGTTAAGGAAGTCAGTCAGACTCTCATCCTCCTTTGGGTAAGCCAGCTTATTATATTCTTCCCATCGAAGGTCCTCATCCACCTCCATCGAAGTTTCTCGAGAAACTTCGACCATATTTACGCCTGCGCCGACCTTTCCAATAATGCCCAACTTTTCCAGTTTCACCCTTAGGCCTTCAGTAACCTCAGTGACATTATCAATTTGCACGAAACCTTCAGTGGTTTCTTTTGTTGTTATCATCGAATTGGGATCTTCAGTGATTCCTTGGTTGAAGCCTTTAGTAACTCCTTCAGTAGAGCCCTCAGTGACTCCATGAGCGAAACTATCAGCAGTTTCTTTGTCGAAACCTTCAGTGGTTATGTTGGTGAAGCCTTCAGTGACTTCACAGATGTAATTTTCAATGATTTTTTTGTCAAGATCCTTAGTAACCTTGACCATGACTGCTTCATTGACGAAGTCATCAGTAACTTCAATCATGTCAACTTTGTCGGCGAAGTCATCAGAATCGATCTTCATTTGGGCTTTCGACTTCTCTCCAAATCTGAGTCTTTCATCCTTAATTGCGTTCTGAACGAGATCCTTGAAAAGAAAACATTGAGATGTTTTATGACCCAAGAAATTATGATACTTACAAAAACCTCTCTATTTCCTTTGCTCTAAAAGAGGCATTTTAGCACCCGAAGGCACTATCATTTAGCCATCCTTGACTAACAAATCAAAGATTTCGTCACATTTTGTGACGTCGAAAGTGTAAGTCTTCTTAGGAAATTTATCGTTCTTTTCAGTTTCGACTGAGTTTTTTCCATTTGAGGGGGTTAAGACCTTACAAAAGTAAGGTGATCTTTGCTTTAGTTCAGCAAGGTCAACCCCATTCTCATCGAAGTCTAAAGACTCGTTATATGCTTCTTCGTCGTCTTCACTAACTTCGATGTAGGCTACCCTCTCCTTTCTATTATTGTTTGCCCTAACTTTTTCAACCTTTAATCGTTCGCCTTGTCAAACTCTGTCAGCTAATTGGGCCATATCTCTCAAGTACTGGGTATCCAATTTCTTTCTAATTGAGTAGTCGAGGCCACTGGCAGCCATTTCGACCAACTCATGTTCAGGCACTTGAGTAAAGCACCTTGCCGTAAGCAATCGAAACCTATTTAAGTAATCATCAATTGGCTCTGAGAACTTTCTCTTAATACTAGCCAATTCTTTTAAGCTTATCTTTGTCTGTCCCATATAGAATTGCTCATGGAACAATCTCTCCAACTGAGTCTAATTGTGGATCGAATTTGCTGGCAGGGTTGTAAACCAAGTGAAGGCATTTTTAGTGAGCGAACTTGGAAAATATTTCACTCTTAGGTTTTCGCCGTTTGCAATTTTGCTAGCCTCTAATAAATATCTTGCCACATGTTCGACTATGAACTCACTAGTATCCCCAAAAAACTTAGTGAATTTGGGGACTTTCCATCTAGGGGGTAAATCTGTTTGTAAGATATATTCAGACAAGGGTGATGTATAGTTTGGCATATGAAGGCCAATATTTACCCCATTTTTTGCCATAATCCTTTCGACCATGGCTGCTAAGTTGTTGTCTGCCGCTACATCCTCGCGTCGAACTTGATTTATAACTTCATCAGCGTTCTGGTTTCTATTTACCACTACTACCCTTGGTTCCCCCTGGATTGGGTGTTCGATTTTGGGAGGTTTAACCCTATGTTGTTTGACTACTCCCCCTGGTTTAAAACGTTCGCCTGAGGTACATTTGGTTGAACTTGATTAATTGTAGGGTCTGTTTCTAAAACCACCCCAGTATTCTGTACCATCCATTCCCTCTGAGGATGTCGAGGGGGTTGTAGGACACCAAAAAAGTCAGCAATACGCGTCATCTGTGCTGCCAATTGCTGGTTGGTTTGGGTAGTATTTTGGATTAAAGGGTTAAATATAACCCCCATTTGTTGGGCAAGCATTTAGACCATATCATGATTACTTTCGTCCATTTGTTGCCTTATCACTATTGCAGAATTGTTGGTGATGTTTGGCATATAGGTAGGATATCTCTTTCATAGGGGTTGACTCGTTCGACCCATATTATTTATACCTGAACCAAGTCCTTGTAGTAGCAAAGTCACATTCACCGTTGGTTCTGCAAATGCTGACGAAGCATTATGCAAACTTGCCATCACCAACGTTGGCATACTATAAGGTTGTTCTCGACTCATTGAAGGCATAGAAAATCTAGGCATATAAGGCTTGAATAGGCTACTTCCCACTAGAGGAGCGGTCGTTTGCGGACCCTACGTTCCCATATGGGACAAAATGGGAGCAATTTGGGCAATCGACTGCATTGGCGTCGAACATACGATTGATGGTATGACGTCAGATACTGATACTGAAACCGTACTGCCCCTAATCGAAGAGGCAGGGGGCGGTTCTCCATCATTTGGTGGATTTTGATTATTTGGCGGATTTGGATTCGCCATTCTTCTTACTTATCTCCTTCTAGGCCTCTCTTCGTTACTAATGGCTATTTTACCACTCCTAAGTCTCATGCAACAAAGCGTAGAAAGATTGTAAGAACGAAGAACTTAAAAAAGTAAAATAAAATGTTTTACACACTATAGCATGGTCCCACTAGGTGTGCCAATTTGTTTACCGTGAAAATTGGTAAACAAGCATTGGTCTCCAAATATTGGTTAGCTTGCAGGATCAACCAGTGAATCCTAGGACACGTGCTTAGTGTTTTTAAATTAAAGTTTAAGAAACAATGAACACTTCGACAATATTCATGTTTAGAAAATAGTTTGCTTCAAAAAGATAAAGAAAATCGTGTGGCAGAGGAATGGTCGAAAGTGCAGTAAAACACGCTGAAAATAACTTGTACAAGATAAAGATAAATTTATGGGAAAAAGCATAAGCTGACTTTTATTAAAATGTAAGCAAGTAAATGGTGTTTCATCAAACGTACATTTTCTCAACAACTCCTTTCTCTACACACTGGATACTTTGAGTATTTTGAGTGATTTTGTACAAACTTGAATACACACATGATCCCGTCACTAAGACTTCCTATTTATATTGAATCGAAATAACTGCCTCTAACGACCTTTCTCCTAAATTAAGACAAGTGGCGCTCGACATGTCTTCGACTTTCCAGCATACTCCACGTGTCTTCATTTGAAAACTGGATAAGGACAACATTCTCTCTTTGATTCAAATTCAAAATTAAACCGAAGATACCATCAGTAGCATCCCCGTCGAAATACTACTTCAAACTTAGGAAATTTTCCTTAAGTCCATCAAGCCATCTTTCTTTGCATAAGGAGTAACTTCAACTGGGCCCTCAATATTGCACTTGCCTAGTCGAAGTTTATCATAACTTAGCAGAAAATTTCTCTTTTCCTTATTTACTCCATAAATCAAACCAGGTGTCGAAATTAAGAGCCAACACGCCGGCAAAGGGCTTTACTACGGTCGGTCGCTTTTCGCTCTAGTTTCTTCAATCTAGGGTGCCACCATGTAGCTATTGATGTGTTGATTCTTCACCCTATGCCAATTTAATCCAATGCTTGAACCTGCTTATGTAATTTTTGAGTTTTTTGTTCTTCGGTTGATTTTACTAGATCCACTGTTTGCACTCATTTTTTATGTAGAAATCGCTTGAATAAGTCACACCACGATAAACGAAAGACATTTCCATGATGAGTTTCTTTTGATTATATGGATGAAGGTCGAATGAATCTTGTCCCTCTGCAAAATTTGAGCCCTTCGTTCTCCCTGATCCAATTTTTTATGTTTTAATTATTGTTGTGCGCTGTACATAAGTGATGACCTCCATGTTTTAACTTGCACTATGGGCCTGGCCCATACAAAATGCCAGTTACACCCTGCGTACAGTAATGCACCACCCTTGAGCCTAGTCTTGGGTTGTGGGCTTTGTTTTTCCCTAGGGCCCATGTTGATTCCTATCCGCACACTCTTACACGACCCAATACCCCTTCATTTTCTATTTCTTCTTTTCTTTCTTCTTGATTTTTGTTGTTATTTATTTGATTACTAGTTCATTTTGTTTTTTTTTCTTTTTTCAAAATTTCTAGTATTTTTTAGCTGTATCTTAATTTTATCATTAAATTCAATCTTGATTTACTTTTGATTTTCTTTTCTGATTAATCGGTTGATGAGATCTAAAATATCATGGAGAAATTATTCATAGGTTGAATGAACCTTCAATGTTTAAAACTTGTTGATGAATGATCATTGGATCATTCTTGACACTTTGAGATGTTGATAGGTTGTCATTTGTTGATCATTTGAAACTCTTGATTAAAAATGTGACCATTATCTTTTTCTTTTCGTGTGACATAACTTTAGGAGAATGATTCATATATCATTTCTCTAGCATTGTTTTAACACAAAGATTGTTATTGACCGACCTCAGATAGGTGCGACTTCTAAATAAGTCCACTTACGATTACTTAACATAGCGCTAAATTGGTCCCGACTTGATAAAGCGTTCATTCGATCAATAACCATTAATAATTAACTTCTAATATCTAACTTTACTTTCTGCTCTTTATTTTTCCGCAATTTACTTCTTGCCATTTACTTTCCGCCATTTAATTTCCGCAATTTATTTCATTGCTCATTTATCATTATGTCATTCTCTTCTTCTTTTTATTCATCATCTTAAAAAACACAAAAACATGATAAAAATGATAAAACCCTAAAAGACATTGATTTTGAACTATGGTTACTATCCCTTGCATGGAGTTTTGGACCTTGCACTCAACCCTAGCAAAAGGAGACTTGGATCTTGGATTCTTTATTTTCTTTGTCTTAGCTTAAGACACTGTGCACACACACACAACTTTTTCTTGGGCTACCTGACAACGAGACCCTTTATTTCTCGCATATTTCCCCTGTATTTTTCATGTATCCCTCTCCCCATTTTGGTGTACTTTCTTTACTTTCTCGTTTTTCTTTGGTTGTGCTTTTGCTTACTAGTTACTCCTTAGGGACTAGGATCGACCTCACCTTTCCTCAAACCTTTGATCCAACGTCAAGTGGTATCCTCTTCTAACCCTTGTAAGTCGATCTCTTTGTACATCGCCATCAACCAAATCCAAAGCATTCTTGATCCGTACATCAAGCCATACCCAATTTGAAAGTCGACCGCTTCATGCGTCGCCATCAACCTTTCCCATTTCCATCTCAAACCGTTTTTCATCCTGCGATAAAACCCTTGACCCAACGTCAAGTGACATTTTCTCGAATAAATTCAAAAACACAATAAAAGGCGATTAGGATTGCGTGCCACGAGCCTTAAGCGGTGGAGAAGGAGTGAGAATGGAGCTTTCCTACACTTACTTTGAGTATTTTGGACACAAGACGCTTGGCTTGGTAGTTCGAAATATTCGCCTCTACCCATAGTCTTCAGCGCAATCAAAATAAAAAACAATCTCTTCTCAAATCCTAAAATCAATATCCAGATATCAAACTCTCTTTTATCGCCCCCGTGCGATTGAAACCTCCTAAAGACACTAATTCCTCGTCTCGTGCGGTCAAACACTTTTTACAAAGAACATTATTTAGTCCCTTTTAACACGCATATAAACTAGTGCTCCAGCCTCCCCCTGCGAGCACACAAGCCAATGTTTAGAGTTTAAATGCGATCTAAACACTCATTCGTTAAAAGACACAAACCATCAAACCGTAGTCCCCCAAACTACGAAGCTCTGGCTTCCTCATTGCACCATGAGGATATGTAGGCACAAGATTGCGAGATCCTAGCAAGCTACCATTTTTCTTTTTACCCCAAACCTTTTCCCTGTAATCCTCCGAACTACAAATACTTTGATTTTTCATTTCACAATAAAGATACGTAGGCACAAGGGGCCCAATCCTTGACAAACACCCTAATAAAAACCTCCATTTTTCCCCTTTAGTGGTTTCCTTTCCTTTCTCTTTAGTTCTTTTAGCATTCGAAGAAAGTAAATAAATACGAGCTAGCATTCAATCATAAATCTAACTAAGTGGTTCCCGTTGAGTACAGCAGACGTGGGGGTGCTAATACATTCCCTTTGCGTAATCGACTCCCCAACCCGAATATGGCTGCGACGACCATCATTCTGTGTTTTAAAAGGTTTTATCGATATTTTTCTATATCTCCATTGGGATAAATAAAGTTCAATGACGACTTTGTTCAATTTTTTTTCCGCGACCATTCGTGAATGATCATATTTTTCGAGGTACGACAATCTCGTACCCCCCATGATGGCAAACCGTTTTAATAGATTGACCGCATCTCTCTTCGTCTCGCTAAGTTTGGTCAGATCATAACCCATAATAGTGAGGGGTTTGCCCATCCAATATGAGGGGAACCTATGAGTCTCGTTTTCCTAGTACATGACTTCGAGATACCAAACACCTCCTATAACCCGAATAATTTTGTGCTCTAGTGTTTATAGTTGGAAGTGTAAGGAGAGATAACTGCAAGCCAGAGGATGACACTCACAGATACCCATTAGACCTGGTTGACCCATTTGGTTTTAGTAGATAGAAAAGAATATTCCCTCTGAGGGAGTAATTTTGAGACCCTGTCATAGGATCCCCAAACCTCGAAAAAACGCCTAGTTGCTCAGATGTCCCTTAGAGGGGGCAACATTAATAGTCTTCAGAATCTCGAGCTACAGGATGGCAAATGGAATACATGCTCCAAAGTCCCTAATCACCCTGGTATAGAAATAAAAATATTCTTCTTTCACACCCTTAGATCGCCACATGCATATCTTGTCGTCTTGCAAACGGTTCTAATATCACATCAACCTTGTTATCGATGTTGTATAACTCCTGATCTAAGTAAAAGGCTTAAATCCAATCATTTTAAAGACATACCGAATCAATATTCATGGCCTCTCTGCAAAAGGAACCCTATTTAGATTTAGAGAGCTCAATGGTAAATTTATCTAGACTTAAGGAAGAATACACTTAGCCAGTGTCACTATCATTAGACAATTTTCTCCTCGAACCATCACAAGGCAAACTCTTATAACTACCAAAGAGCTTCACTTCAACGAACCACCAATTTACTTTTCTTGTACCCCGTTTTGAGCTATGTAGACATCTATTCCACATCTCTCACACCTTTACATGACTTGAGACCGCCACACTTGAAAAAATAGAGCAAGCTCACCCAAAAAAGAGCATCTGTTGGGGGCATATCAGTTAAAGGTTTGAACGATCTTAAGAAAATATTTTGCTTTTACATGGCTCATGCTTGAGGGGCTGTGTACATGTCTGGTTCCCGGGAATGTCTTAGGAAAACATTTCTCCCTTATACGACTCATGCTTAAGGAGTTTTATACATGTCTTATTCTTAAGAAAGTATTTCACCTTGACATGACCCCTACTTGAGGGACTGTGTACATGTTTGGTTCATGGGAATGCCTTAGGAAAACATTTATCCCTTACACGACTCATGCCTGAGGGGTTGTGTGCATATTTGGTCTCTTGGATCAAGTTCTCGCATGAATCAGATTTAAACCGGACCCAATGAAGCTCGTCTCGAGTAGTGATCCACCCAAAAGAGCAAGGTTGGGTTAAAATAGCTAGTGGGAAATGTCAGTTAGACCAAACTAAATATATCGTAAGACGATATCTAATTGAGATATGATAGAGAACACATTTATAGCTTATTGAGAATCCCATACCCAAGATTTGAGGAATCAAACCTGACTCTCAATCACCATACTTTCAATCACCATAATAATGTCGTACAAATCAGGGGCAAAAAGATATACACAATTCATAAGAGAGAATTCAACTAACACTTTAGTGGTCATCACTAGTAGAGTTATCATTAATGTACTTTTACAGATACTATACTGAAAGAGATGAAGAAGAAAATGAAGGAAGAATATGAAAAAATGTAAAAAATATTGGGTCTTATAAGTTACATTTTAGATTGAATAAACCATCGATATTTATCGGTGTGATATTTGTTAAAAATATCAAATGGTTAAATTAAAATATTTTTTTACAGTAAACATTCAACAAAAGTTAATTGAATGAACTGACTTTGACATATAAAACAAATTTAAAAGTAACATTAATAATTTATTAATATTATAAAATAATTTCTAATTTAATATAATTTTTTGATAAATTCTTTGGTATTTATAAATTTAAGTTGGATTTCGATACCTTTAATGTAAATTATTAAAAAAAATAATTTTTTTAAAAATAAAATAAAATAATAGAATGATATCACATTGAATCAAAATATTTAATTAGTTGAGGGTACACTGCCCAACTAATTCTAAGAGTAAGAAGTGCTCACCTAATTTTTTTCGATAAAATCAGAGCGAAATTTTTTTATCAAAATATTTACGATAATTAAGTGTTAGAAAAATTTAGACTGTAATACAGTATAGTATGAGTAAATAAAAAAAAAAAAAAAAGTATAGTATGTTCTATTTTGCTGCGCTTTTTCCTTCTATATATCTCGCTCTTCTTCAAAAAGAGTTTAACAACTCTCATATTCCTAATGCTTCGTTTGGTTTCGTTTTATTCAAAATTGCAGAATCGAAATGGAAAATTCAGACCACGACGAACCTGACAAGAAGAGGCCTCATCTTCTCACCCCTGTTTCTTCCCGCATGTTCAGAAACTCATCCAATCATTCTCCTAACACCAAAAATGTAACTGCTTTTTACCTCTATTTTTTTTGCAATAAATTGTTATTGAATCATGTTAATGTATTCTGCTTTTATTTCAGCTACTGATCAGTTATGTTATGTTGATTATATTGTTTTGAAATTTTGAACTGGTTAGGGTTGTGGAAATCTACTGAATTGGGTATTTAGTTCATATGGGGTGGAATTTTTTATAAAATTTGTTTTTAAAAACATGGGGGCGAAGTAGGGTTGATGTTTGATTTTGCTCGGTGCTTCTCACTAACTAGTGATTAGGGCTGTGAAGAGTACTAAGGATGAATTTCATGTCATGTGATTCTTTATACTAGGTTATGTATGTTAGATTTATAGGTCATAGCAGTTAAAGCTACTTGTCGCGTGCTTAACTATGTAGTAATGATACTTCTTATTATGTTGTGTTGTATCGTACCGTCACTTCAGATCGAAAGGTTTTCCTTTGTAAATGATACCGACAGAACAGAACACACATTGACACATGTGGTTTCATTCAATTATTCCATTTTCTCAAATTATTAAAGGTATGGTTGTGCTTGTGTAAGTGCTTCATAGGTGCTTAAGTATTTATGAAAGAGGATATTTTCATGTCATTGAGAATCCTTCGTTTTAGAGAAGTGGTGTATTTTTTTAATCGGAAAAAAGTACAAGGGTTTTTACCGGCTTAAAAGTCTAGGCAAGAGTTCTAGAGGTGAAAGAAAATATGGGTTGGATTAATATTTATTGTCACAAACAAGCTCTCTATCTGTGTGTGGCTGGCAACAAGTTCTTTTTTAACAATGATTTGTTTATATGTTTTGCTTACGTAATAATTGGAGATGCTTCCCCCAGGCTGATGCAGAAGCCTTACAACTCCAAAATCAGAAGCTTGTTCAACAAACAGAAATCCAGAAACAGGCTTTACAGGATCTTGAAGAAAAAACGAGAGAATTAAAAGAAAGACAAAATTCTTATGATGACTTGTTAATTGCATTCAACCAACACTGGGAACAGGTTATTTTTTATCGTCATGCTGTGGTTCTGTCGATTCTGCTCTCTATTCATTTTTGTTATTTCTTCTTTCAAAAGTAAATACTATCATAAGTAGCGCATGTTCTGGTGGCCTTGTCGGGGATCATAGGTGGAAGGCTAGGCACTTTTTTCAGATTCGTGTTGAATGTGCACATTGATTTAACTTATTTTCTCTTCTAGTTGGTTGCTGATATGGCTCTTCTCGGGATACAAGCCGGGAGAGACAAAGATTCTTTGCAAATTTTAGATTACCTTGATAATCCTCAAGGTATGTTGACACACATGCCAATTTCTTTCATGCAGTATTAAGAAAAACCAAGATACTGAAGTTACTTTCTTTTTAGGTTCACTTCCTCCTTGTCCTCCAAACGATCTATTTCTATGTAAATTAATCCAGAAAGATTCTATTGAAGGAAGCAGTAATGAGAGAACTAATTTTGTTGAGGAAGCCCTTGCTTTGCGTCAGTTATCTACTAGGGAGCTGTTGGAACTCATTCATGGTACTGTTGATGATCAGATGAAAAGAATTGAAGATATAGATCAGGTTTTACATAGAGATTTATCTATGGAAGGTATGTCACATATGAGATTCCATGCAATGATGGAACTATATTGCTATTATTAAGGATTGAATTGATAGTTTTCTACCATATATCATTGATGTTGGATTACTTAAGGAAATATGTATGATAAATCTTTTCCTTTTATTTATACTTGGCTTTACAGATGTTATCATCCAAATGTCTAAGATTGACGATATGACGAAAAAGGAGGTTGACAATTTTGGTGAAGTAATTAATACTCTCCATGCAAAACACAAAGAATATACTGCTGGCATTCAGAATTATATAGACGAGTGCTTACAAGATCAATCTGACATAAAACGCCTTAAAGGTATTTGAAATGTTTTTTTCCCTTCATTGTTTTAACTACATCGGTTATTATGAAGTTAGAGTAACTAAACATGGATTTAAATGATCACGATTACCATATAATGTCGTTTTTAAATGGTTAGCGACACAGTTTATTAAAAGGAAGGTTTCCTTTTGTTTAATGATATTTGTTTAGTTATAATTGATAATTATATTGTGTGTGTAGATCTCGAATTTGATACTTAAAAGATTTTTAAGAACATCAATTTGACCTTCGGAAAATTAACAAGGATGATTTTTGTTTACTAAGCACTAATTTTTGTCAACCATCATTCAAGGGCCAAATTTATGTAATAATCTTTTGAGGGACATATTGAATGTTTTGAAAATCATTCTAGTATTAAAATGGGTTTATCATAAATTTAATTAGGGTATCTCTGGCTGCTATAATTGCACGAATATAATTTCTGCATGCTGTTTATTTGTTATTATTTTGATGATTGGTTAATGTTAGAATAATATAAAAATATCTCAAACTCAATATTATTGTATCTTAAAACAAAGGCTATCGCCGAGGAATGATTTCCATAATTCCTTATATTTCATGATTTGTTTCCTCATTTAATCCAAAAGGTTATCTATGAGGAATGATTTCCATAATTCCTTATATTTCATGATTTGTTTCCTCATTTCATCCGGACCAAGAGTCCAATTCAACTATAAATAGGGTTTAGTATTTTGTCTCTGGTAAATCTCACATTAAGAAAATATGAAATTTAGGGCATTTTTTCTATATTATCTCCTTTTTCTCCTTGTTTGGATAAAAGGAAGTGGGACTAATAGAGTAATAGCTAAGTATATGCAAATATAGCTTAGCCAAACAAGGCCTGAAGGCTTGTAACAAATTGTAACTGAATGGGCAAAGTCAGCACGGTTTGATTGGGTTATAAATACTCAACTTATTGAGTATCGTAACTAATTTCCTTTTTGAGATTTCATAATAACAGCAAATAAAATACTTTCTCACATGCCACCACCTGAACCGCGCGTGACAACGCGTCCTACTCAAAACTTTATGCCAAACTATGATGATTTTCTCTGGTGGTATCAAAATTATTAGAACTCAGATTCTACTACTTCAGTTGCACACACGAATAATTCATCTGTTTGCCTCTCTTAATCATCCTCTCTTGGACCTTGGGTCCTTGATTCTGGTGGGCCTGATAATTTTATCGGTAATAAAAATCTTTTCTCTTCCCTCGCTACCTCTGGTTTCTTACCTACTATAACTTCTGCCAATGGTTCTCAAATGCGATATGAAGAAATTGGTACTGTTCAATTACTTCTATTCTCCATCTACCTAATTGTCTATTTAATTTACTCTTTGTCAGTCGTTTAACACGATCTCTTGATTGTATTATTACATTCATTAACAGTAATATTACCTTGCAGGATCGGAGTTTGGGTCGGACGATTGGCGTCGAATGCGAGTCTCAAGTTCTTTATTACCTTTCAGTGTCATCTAAGACACGCTCAGCCAAAAATTCTCCACTCACTATCCATGCTCAGTTAGGTCATCCCGGTCTTCTCAAACTACAGAAGTTGGGGCTAAGTTTGTTGAAGATATCTAATTTACTTTGTGAGTCGTGTCAGTTAGGGAAACCCACTCGTAGTCAATTTCCCAATCGAGTCAATAAACGAGCTTCGTCCCATTTTCCTTTAGTTCGCTCCGATGTTTGGGGCCCCTCATGTAGTGTTTCTACTTTTGAGTCTAGGTATTGTCACTTTTATTGATGATTTTTCACGTTGCATGTGGTTATTTTTAATGACAAATAGATATGAATTATTTTCTATTTTTGAACAATTTTATAAAGAAATAAAAACTCAGTTTGGTATGTCTATTCGTACCTTAAGAAGTGATAATGCTCGTGAATACTTATCCCAACAAATTCAAACTTTTATGTCCAACAATGGTATACTCCACCAAACATCTTGTCCTTATACACCTCAACTAAATGGGATAGCCTAACGTAAAAATAGACATCTCGTAGAAACCACTCTGACTCGGACCCTACTTCTCCATGGTAATGTTCCACTCCGGTTCTGGGGGATGCTGTGCGAACGACATGTTACCTTATAAACAACATGCCCTCATCTGTCATTAACAACAAAATACGTCACTCAATCCTTTTTCCCCATTCCCCTTTCACCGAATTCCTCCCCGTTCTACATGTTTTGTTCACAATCTCTCTCCTAGATTTGATAAATTATCCGCTCGATCACTAAAGTATGTCTTTCTTAGTTATCATCGATCCTAAAAAGGTTATCGTTGCTATTCACCTACGCTACAACGATACCTCGTATCGGTTGATGTTACCTTCGAGTTTGTTCCATATTTCGAGTCCAGCCACATAATTCTGGAACCCCTTTAGAAAAGTCCTCCCACACCCCTTACGGAAGTTATTAATGTCTTGTCTACCATTGTTCCCCATCAGTCTATGGATCCTGACCCGCTAGATACCCGTTGACCCCCTCACTTCTCGACCACTTCAAATATATCAACGTTGTCACCCAATGTCTGTCATACATGTCTGTGAGGTCATTGCAAATTCTCCTCCGGTTCCCGCTATCACCGGATCCGATCCTGCAACTTGAGTCCGATCTTGGCAACCAAAGAGAAGGTGTCTCCGTAGTCAAGGCCAGAGACTTGTGTATATCCTTTCGCTACGAGATGAGCTTTTAGACGGTCAATCTTTCCATCAGACCCAATTTTAACTATATAGACCCGTCAGTAACCCACTGTAGTTTTTCCATCAGGTAAGGGAACCAAATCCCAAGTTTCATTAGAGTTAAATCACACTTGTCATCGATTATAACTTGTAGTTTTGGGAATAGACACAATCCAAAGAAACCACAAAAGCTTAATAGGATGTAGATAAACGACGATAATCCAAATGACAAGCATAAATAGGATTAGGATTTCGAGATGCCCTGTTACTTTTACGTAAAGCTGTTACTTTTATGTAAAGCAATGGGTAATTCTTGTGTAGGATGCGGAGGCTGAGAATCCGTCGGATTAGCGCAAGAGTCTTGAGGAACAGGTGGTGAATGTGGCCTATGTTGATCGGTGCGAAGGGTGGGGATAGAGATGTATGTGGGGATAAAGACAAGTGAGAATCCGTCAGATTAGCGCAAGAGTCTTGAGGAACAGGTGGTGAATGTGGCCTATGTTGATAGGTGCGAAGGGCGGGGATCTATGATGCATAGGTACGAGTACGGTACCCGGTGCGGGTACGGGTACTGGTACCAGATACAACATTTAAAAAAAAAAAAATCATGGTACGGGTACGTTAATAAGAAATTAGAATTTTCTATAAAATGTATGAGTAGAGAACAAAATTATTATGTTTATAACAAAACGCCACTATAAAAAATTGAAAAAACCAAAAATAATGTCAAGATATAATAACAAAAGAATTAAAACATAAATATACTATATTGATATTTGAGAAAACCACAAATTTCATTCAAAACCGATTAATGAGAAAAAATGAAGTACCACGAGTACGGTACGAGTACCGGATGCGGGTGCGTACCCGGTACCGGTACTTCACCATTTTAGAAGTACCCATGCTTCAGAGGCGGGGATAGAGACGTATGTGGGGATAAAGACAAGTGTCAGTGCAATAGGGAAAGTTAAGACCTTTGGTGAAAAGAATTGTGACTGATCATAATTATTGGGCTTTTCAAGTGTGGAAGGGAAGAAAGGATGAGTCTCAGAGAAGCCAACATCGACAAAGACAATGTATCGATGAAGATCTGGGAATAACATTGATAGCCTTTTTGCATAGAGTAGTCGGGGAAAAGACACTTGAGGAATTTTGCAGGAAGTTTATCTTTACCTAGAGTAAGGTCATGAACAAAACATGTGTGTCCGAAGACACGAAGTGGTAGAGAATAAAGATGTTGGGGGAATAAAATAGAATGTGGTACCTGGTTGTTGAGTGCTGAGGAAGGCATACGATTGAAGTAGCAAGCTGTAAGGATCGCATCTCCCAAAAAATGAGGAGGTACACTATTGTGAAGAAGCATGGTAGGAGCCGTTTCAACTAAGTGTCGATGCTTTCTCTCAGCAAGACCGATTTGTTAAGGAGTATGAACACATGAGGTCTGATGGACGATTACCTGTGAACCCAAAAAAGATTGAAAAGAGATAGACAAATATTCACGAGCGTTATCACTTTGCAAAATTTTAATGTGGGTACCAAATTGTGTGTTTATTTCTAAGCAAAAAGTTTGAAAGATTGAGAATACATTTGAGCGTTTTTTCATAAAAAATGTCCAAGTGCATCTAGAAAAGTCATCAATAAAAGTAATAAAATACTGATAACCCAAACATGTAAGAACATAGCTAGGACTCCAAATATCATAATGAACTAAAGAAAAATGAGACATTGCTCTTTTATTGACTCTGTCGGGAAAAAAACTTCTAGTATGTTTCCAAAACTGACACGACTCACACTTAAAGGTAGACATTTTTAACAGACTTGGAGTCATTGGACGCAACTTTTAAAGGCTAGGATGTCCCAAATGTTGATGAACAACATGCAAGGACTCAACGGCTGAACAAGAAATAGGCGTTGTCGGTGCTCTACTCTAATCGTCGTCCCAATACTTTGATACTGCACAAGAACACAACCATTAGAAAATGTAGTAGAGTTAGGTATGGTACGAGTGAGTTTACTGAAGGATATTATATTAAATGGACAATCAGGGACATAAAGCACAAAGTCTAAGGAAAGTGTAGTATGGGATTTGCTTGGCCAATGCCTTGACATTTGGTTTGTGATCCATTAGGCAAAGTAATACTCGGGAGTGTGTCCATGTAAGTCAAATACGAGAAAAGCAATTTGTTACTAGACATATGATCAGTGGCGCCTGAGTGAAGAATCCAAAGTTCAAGTGAAGAAGACTTTTTAACGAAGACAATAGGATTACCGCAACCGGGACAATAGGTGATGTAGTTTGCATTTGTACCTTCAGCTGGAGTTACTTATTGTTAAGAGTCCCACATCGGATAATATATAGGCTGAACATGTGTTTATAAGTGGGAGCAGTCCTCACTCTACTAGCCGGTTTTGTAGGGTTGAGTTAGGACCAACCACACATTTCTTGACATGGTATCAGAGCCTGGTTTAAGATCAGGTGAGCCACCTACTATAGTTTCCGCTATCGGACCACCCGCCATTTATTTTCACGCTCTAGTTGTCTAATCCTGAGCGTGAGGGGGTGTGTTAAGAGTCACACATCGGATAATATATGGCCTGAACATGTGTTTATAAGTGGGAGCAGTCCTCACTCTACCAGCCAGTTTTGTAGGGTTGAGTTAGGCTCAACCACACATTTCTTGACACTTATTATATGGTGGTAGAAAGGAAGACTTGAGCACGTGTGTCAGAGGCTTCAGTTTTAGTAGCATTGGCAACTTTTGGCAGCAATCGATTAGCTTTCGTTCGGCATTTTGCCTCAACATGGCTAAAATGGTTGCAATAGCTACAACGAGGCCGAGTCCTATTAATTCCACGTCCTCCTCCTCTACCACCTTGTTGATAAGAATTAGAGTCGAGGGCAGTAGAGTCATTTGACTCATTGAAAGAAGCAGGTGTTGGAGTAGAAGTTGCAAGAGTAGAGATATGTCGTAGTTGCTCGCAAACAATGTCATATGAGGGGACATTTGCACTAGACAAAATTTGGTTTTGGACTGAGTCAAGGTCCAATATAAAACCGGCAAGTGCTAAAACCATAAAGAATTTTCACGTTGTTCAACATGTTTGTCGACACTGTCAGTAAAAGGCATAACTGCATCAAAATCAGCAATCAAACTATCAAGTTTCTGATGGGACATCATGAGGGGGAAACATTCACATTGGGTCAAACACTCACCTAAAGGTCAAAGACTCACCCAAACAAGTGAGAGAGACACCACATATTCACCAAAAACCTTAAGGTGATAGGTGTATGGGTTCTCTCACTTATAAAGTGCTCAACCTCCATTTTTCTAAGCAATGTGGGACTTAGAACTCACACTTGTTTCACAACACAACTCACACTTGTTTCTCAACAGTTTCCCCACATAGCTTAGCATGCCCATGTCCTTTTTCTTCATGGAAATAAGATTAGAGACAACTACTGATACCATATAAGAAAAATGTAGAACAACCCTTGATGAAGCACTACTGCTACCATATAAGATTCCGTAAATTCTGTGTGTCTTAAGTTAGATCACACTACTTGTATTTATACTAATGTTACAATAAATACATTGAAGCTTAATGAATAAGCACTAAACTGGAAGTCATTTAGTGTAGTCTAGGAATACTATCAATCACTCTAAAATATCTACAATAATAATTAATTCTAACATTAACAATGCTTATCTCTTTGATGTCTCCAACATTACTTGGTTGCCTTTTCTTTTCCAAAACTTCGGCCTTATTTCCTTTTCCTTGGCCTCTACTCTACCGTGACATTTAACAACAAAAATTTAGATGACTTATAAGACTTGCACTTCCAACCACTACTATGTAAAAGTAACTATTTAAAGAACGTCACATACTCTAATCATCAGATAAATTTCTGTAGAAGATCTGTCATCAAACTGTGAGAAACGTCCCACTCATTTTCACTTTTAGTGAATGTGTTTTCTCTTGCAATGATACAATTTCCAGAGTTGTATCCTTCCATCGCTTTAACTGTGCCTCCATGGTTCCCATTTCTTTAGATAAAAGACCGAGGCAATCACATGAAACTCAGTTTTAATATCTTTTCTTTCTGAAACATGTAATATTGTAAGAAACTAGAAGATTCAAACATACACACAACACATCTAAATACATAAAGTGTGATATGCATGCCAGTATCCTGTTTGGCCTCTTCCATCTTAATTTCAACATAATCATTTCAATAATTGTCAAGGATATGCCATTGCTGCACTGCAATTCGAGCTCATCATTTCTCATGATACTAGAATTGCCAAGGATACGCCTTGCATTATCACATTTTGCAATGTTAGCCCTTCTAGTCCAACATTGTGTTTAAAAAGAATATGTCAAAGGAGAAGCAACAGATAAAAGTCAATTATAAAAGAAGAAAAAAGTACCACTTAGTCCATGACATTTAGTTTTCTGTAGTTTTTTATTACACTGTTTTTGATCGGTACACATGGTAAAATTTACTACCAATTATGGTTTACGATGTTGCATTGCCAATACTAAAGTCATTAACTCCTTCTCATACATTGATTTGGAGAAGGAATTTGTATGCCTGGGCTTTTTGGGAATAGGCAGTTGATTGCCACCCATGACTTAACACGTCTCCCACTCCCTTTCTGAAGCATCATATTCAACGAAATGACTTACCAAAATCAGGCGGAGCTAAGACAAGGGATTCAGTTACGGCGTTTGCAGTTTCCTCTGTTTCAGCATCTGAGTTCCAAGAGAAAGACCCTATGTTAAGCAAATCTGTCAAAGGTTTGGCAATCTTCTAATAATCCTCTGTAAACCTTTGAGTATGATAGTGACTCCTCTGGGAAATGCCAGTTCAGAATACATTCAACCTTTGAGTATGATAGTGACTCCTCTGGGAAATGACAACTTGCGAAAGAATGTGACGTAAAAAGAAAGTAGGGGGCGGGGGAATGAAGTCACGTGTCAAGTGAGGGATGGTGGAGTCTTGTGTAGAGGAGAAATTTTCTATGGGTAAAAGAAAGAAGTGAGAGTGATGTCGCACTGGATAGCATAAAGCCAACTGATTCCAGACATGGGTCTGTGTGAAAGGCTTGACTTTGAGAGATCTCCATTCAGTTACGTATAAAATGCCAATAGTAGGATTTAACCACAAGAGTTAGTACTTGTTATAAAACACATGAACCATTGTGTAATAAAGTTTTCTGAAGTTGTTATCAGTAAGATTTATTGTATTCATTATGCATACCGGTTTGACTGGGGATTCATCACTTTTAATGAGTCAGAACACCCATTCGAGTCTAATGGCATAATTTTAGGATAGAATATTTCATTATTTCCTTTCTTCTTCGGTATGTATCACCATAATAGTGTGTAATTACTGAAACAAATGTTTCTTTTTTCCTGATTATAGTTTGTTTGAAGTTTTTTACATTGGTCTCTATATAGCTTGTACTTGCAAATAATCAGAATCAATATTCCGCTTATTTCCATAGTTTTAACTTCTATGTCTTTAATTGTAATTTTTCATTTGGAAAATTATGGAATTGAATTTCTTTTGTTTGTAAAAATATAATATAGGAATTGATTTGATTTTAAAATCCTTTGGATTCTAGTTTAAGAAAATTAATAAAATTCTATGCAAATTTGGTTGTTTTGAATTGATTTGATTTTACCTTTAAATGATGGAATCGGGATTAAGTATTCACCTCAACTAGCCATGTCATTTAGCCTATTCTAATTTTGACTCATAAAATAAATTACTAATTGCAAATTTAAAATCAATTCAATTACTAGATAAAATCAATTCGGTTACACTGCAGTTTGGTTGAACCGAGGTAGGTTCAACTACATTTTATTTTATTTTTACATATTTTATGTACTTTATTTACTTTTTAAATTAATTAATTAATTTATCACCAGCTTCAACTGTGATAAACCGGTTGAACCATGACCTAGAAGTCTCGTCAATTTAGTCTCCAATCTAGTTTTTTAAAACATTCGAATAGATATGACCCAATATAATGTCCTGATATTCATGCAGAGATTTTTTTCTACAATTCTGAAGATCGCATTGGCTCTTAAAAATTTGGCTGATTGCTATAAATTAATTGTGTATTGAGAGTTTTTTTTTTTGTTTTAATACTTAAAGGGGAGCTTGACGAGATCGTGGCTGAACTTGAAGAGAGTAGAAGAAAACTAGTCAGTCTGAAAATGCAAAAGGATGCAGCTATGGGAACAAATTCCTCCAGTGCAGATACAGTGAATGGAAACGTGTCTCCTGAAAAGCCTGCTGACAGAGCCTTGGGTTTGCCTGAGTTGAAGAATTTAATTGAGGAAGCCAAGGTTTTTGTTGAATGATTTTCTCTCCTTTCGTCATTCATTTGTCCATTCTCTGTTTAAGATATGCTTGGCTGATGTCATAGATAGTGGATGCTGATCGACTTTCTGAGCTTCAAGATGCACAGGAAAAAAATCAGATCTTGACAAAGCAGTTCCAAGAACTTCAGGTTTGTATGTTTGCGTTATCTGCGATTGTTTTTGACATAATTTATTGAGTAATGGAGATGCAGTCACTCTAGGTTTCCATGTAAAAGTGATTTTAAATGTATGTTTATTTTCAGAATGAACTGATTGATGATAAATATGTACGCTCTTCCCGAGTATATTCTTTGGCAAATGATCAACTTCAGCATTGGATTGCGGAATTGGACCGATATAAATCATTGGTGGAGTCTTTACAGGTTAATAGTGATTCTTTTTCCTTCTTTTATAATTGATTTTTCGTTTGTGAGTTTCTCCGACAGATTCTTTTCAAATACAATTTTAGGCTGGAAAAACTAATCTCGCAAAATGGGAGAAGGAGTTGAATCTTAAATTGGAGTCTTGTGATAATGCAAGGCGCGTACTTGACAATTTTGACTCCAGGACTGATGAGCTCGAGCTGCAGTTGAAGAAATGCATTATTGAAAGGAATCATCTTGAAATTAAGATGGAAGAGGCGAAACAGGATACAGGTCAGCATATCACATTTTCTGCATTTAGATTTGTGGTGTGTAGGTTTGAATTTCCTAGTTTCTTACAATATTACATGTTTCAGGGAGAAAAGATATCAAAGCTGAGTTTCGTGTGATGGCCTCGGCTTTATCTAAAGAAATGGGGATGATGGAAGCACAATTAAAGCGATGGAAGGATGCTGCTCTTGAAGCTGTATCATTGCGTGAGAAAGCACATTCACTTAGAGCAGAATTGAGTGGGAAGGTTATTCTTCCCTATATTTTTTGTTTTCACCTACTCTCTGATAGGTCTTTTACATAAATTTTTCTCGATAATTTGATTATGTGATGTTCTTTGCATAGATACTTTGACTTAGTATTGTGGTTGGAAGTGCAAGTTTCTTAAGTTGTCATAATTTTTGTTGTTAAATGTCATGGAATGATTCAATGAAATGCTAGCGGTTTGGAAAAAGACACAAGAATGGTTTTGACTTAAAGTGTGGAGAAAATAGAACTACGCGGAACTTTATGCAGCTATGCTGTTGAATGTTGATGAAGATTTCTCACCGGAGAGGCTGGCACAGTCTCTTGGTTGGAGTATGATTCCAAGTTGGTCATTGACGTCTTCACAAATTTTGACATTGTCCCGTGGTTTATTATAAGCTGGTCGTAAAATTGTCTTTTACTTTGTGAAGATATGCATTTCCCCCCATACATTTATAGGGAATGAAATAAATAAATATGCTGATAAGATAACTTTGTCTCTGATTTTAACAGGGAGGATTTTTTTGCAATAGGGCATGCCTAATTTTTTTAAGATTTAGGTGATTTTTTCTCTTCTTGGCACGCCCTATTGCCTAAGTTTCTTTTGCATGTTACTTTTATATATAAAAGAAGTAGAATGACATGTAGTTGAGTCTAATAAATATATGCTGCAAAGTTCTTAGTTATTTCAATAAGGCATTGGAACTGCAAATGTCAATTTCTCTGTTTAATGAAACTGACATAGTTCTGTATATGTGTTAATTTATAGGAAGTGAGTGCGAAAATTCCAATTTGGTGCAAGTCATCAAAAGAACATTTGCGATTTTGTTGTAATAAATCATGCCTGCTGAATGTATAAAACAATTTGGCTAGTAAATGATAAAATGTGGTACTCATAAAATTTGGGTTCGGTATGTCTTAACCTTACAAGACCACTTTGCGTTCCCAATAGCTTCTTTGGTCGATAGTAATACATCACATGGACTCTCACGCTGTTTATTTTGTCCTATTTGATCTTCGCCACATGCACCGTGATTGGCTTGCCCGCTATGGAAGTCTGTAACAAACAGTCCCCAGCTCTTACTATTTTCTTTCCTCGTTTTTGCCATCTTATAAGGTCTTATGTGATCCATGTGAGGTGTACTACTACTATTGACTTGAAGAAGCTATTGAGGGCATGCAAACCGGTTTTATAAGGATTGAGTTAGGGCAAATCCAAATTCTAAGATAGTGTTAAGAGTATATCTAGGATCTGTTGGACTTGGATCACCCGCCATTGGGTCACGCTCCATATGTCCCGTCATGGGTGTGTTGAGAGTCTCGCATTAAATGAGATATGGTTTGAAAACATTTTTATAATTGGTAGGGGTTGAGTTAAACTAGAATATCTTTTGTTGATTTACACCTTTTTGGATTTATTGACTTCACAAATCATGTTGGTTGGAATATCCTGCAAGAGGTTATACGCGGGTTCTCATCCTTGAATTAATATACCAGATATACTTTTTACGCATTAAGGTTTATTGATTCATTTGTTTTGAAGCAGACAAGCGAACAAAAGAGCCTTGCAAACAAATGTGCCGATCAGGTTTTGGAAATAAAATCTTCAAAAGCATTGGTAAGTCTACCTTGGCTTTTACCTTGGTGTTTTTCTTTATCTATAGGTATTTTTTTCTTCAATGCCTCTCTTGTATAACGATAATAATAATTTCCATTTTCCTTATTGAGATTAAATTTAATTGAAATTCACTTATCTTTTACTTCTAAATCATAGAGCATGTCTGTGGCTGAATTAGATTTGACTGCAATGTTTTTCTTTTCCATTGTTTTGTGTTTTGCATGTGTATCTGCATTTATATTTTCCATGATTCTCGAACATTATATGCATTATGATTTTAGAGGCCTTCAATATTACTAGAGATACTGTCAGCTAGCACGTGCTAGCTGGCATGCAGTTAGCTTCTTTTATAACAGCATGCTGTTAGTTTCTATTATAACAATATACAGTTAGTTTCTGTTATAACAATAAACAGTTAGTTTGTTATAAAAGTATACAGTTAGTTTCTGTTATAACAGTATACAGCTAGTTTCTGTTATAACAATATACAGTTAGTTTCTGTTATAACAATATACAGTTAGTTTGTTATAACAGTATACAGTTAGTTTTTGTTATAACAGTATACAGTTAGTTTCTATTATAACAATATACAGTTAGTTTCTGTTATAACAGTATACAGTTAGTTTCTGTTATAACAGTATACAGTTAGTTTTTGTTATATAACACAGTTAGTTTGTTATAACAGTATACAGTTAGTTTCTGTTATAACAGTATACAGTTAGTTTCTGTTATATAACAGTATACAGTTAGTTTCTGTTATAACAATATACAGTTAGTTTCTGTTATAACAGCTCCTTGAATTCAGGAGCTGTTCCCTTGATTTAAGAGAGTTAGTTAGAAGTTAGTTTAAACTACAATTCTACATATAGAGTTGAATCTATTGTATTCAGTAATAATGAAATCATAATAATTGATTCTGAAATTTTCAATAAAGATTGTCTATAAATAATCTTCAAACAACTAATTCAGTTGTTTTGTTACAGATCGAAAAGTTACACCAGGAGAATCAGGAGTTAGAATTTGTTCTGGATATGTATGGCGGGGAGGATTATCAGAAAAGGTATGCTGATTTTAGGGTTGTTCAGTTGTGGCAGAGCTTTGTCTCGTTAATGCAATTTTTTATCTTGTTTTTCTTAAAGGTTAACTATTAAATGTTTTGTTGCAATTGGTAATTGACCGAAGGTTTTGTTTCATATTCAAAACAAAATTTTGTTCTTTTCTGTCTACTTGGATGATTCATTCTGAATATGCTAAAACTTGATTTCAGCTTGCCAGAAATTAGAGAATCTGAAAGTAAAGCTCACTCTCAAGCTGCAATGCTGAAAAATGCTTTAGATGAACATGGTCTAGAGTTGAGAGTGAGAGCTGCTAATGAAGCTGAAGCTGCTTGTGAACAAAGGCTCGCTGCCGCAGAAGCTGAAAAAGAGGAGTTAAGGGCCCAGCTTGATGAAACTGAAAGGTTTGTGTTCGTGCATACTACTATACTGATATGGATTTGCTGCATCGACAAACTGGTGGAGAACATCTATTATATTTCTTCCCTTTTTAGTTTCATTTTTGTGGTTTTTTAGTTGGAAGTGAATTTTCTGGTGATGAGTAGTGAAAGGTAGATGAGTTAAAAGTTTATGAAGAGTTGAGGACTTCGTTATTTGGCCGAGATATTATGCTACTTTAGATAGTGTATCCCTTGGGATGTTTGTAAGAGCTGCATTCGAGTTTTTATCACAGAATGACTTTGTCACTAGTTCATTTGGGTCATTTGCCTGTCAAGAACCAATTATTCCTAAAACCTAAGTTATTCATTTTGTTAGCATCATCTTTCTTTTTTCAAATTGACTGTCTTCATATGATTGGAATTAATGACTGTACAAACTGCCTCCGTTTTGTCAATCTGCCTCCTTGACCATGTTTTATATGCCACTTTTCAGAAAAAAATCGGAGCTGGCCGAGGCTATTAAAGTTAAAGAGGCTGAGGCAGAAATCTATATCTCTGAAATTGAGGTTTCCTTTATGACTCCACTTATTTTTTGTACAGCTGTTGGTGATGGGTTTGCTCTAACTGTCTTCTTATAATACAATAAAATTTGTGTGTTGACTTTTTATAAAACAAGCATATTTAAATATTTAAGTATATGTTAGTATGTACGAATCGAATTTGAAAATGTTTGGGCTTATTTGCTTTGCGAAACAGCAATTAGTGATGCGTTTGCTCTGTCTGTCTTTTTTTATAATACAAATTAAATGCTTTCTTGTAGACTATTGGTCAAGCATATGAAGATATGCAGACACAGCACCAACATCTGTTGCAGCAGGTGGCTGAGAGGGATGACTATAATATCAAGGTATGTTTTCTTATCACTAGTTATTGTAAATGCTACCTTGCTCTGGTCTTCACCATTTTTCCTTCCACGACTCCTGAAATGCTTAGGTTATTGTGTAGGCTTCTGCAACCCGGTTGATGAAAAATAATTCATCCTCTTTGTAACAAATATATTAATTTTTGCATTCATTTCTACTTAAATAATTTCACTACGTGTTTGTGAGACTTTGTTCTCATCATATTGCAAAACGTATGCAGCTTGTATCAGAAAGTGTGAAGGCAAAACAGTTACATAGCGCTTTACTGTCTGAAAAGCAAGCGTTAGCAGATCAACTTAAACAGATTAATTCTTTGATAGAAAATTCAAAGAAAAAGATTGCAAGTAGTGTAGAACAGGTTCTGTTTCTCCTGCTGCCTAGCCCCCTACTTATATATTTTATTTTGATATTTCTCCTAACACTATGCTGCTGCTTACTGTTGTAAACAATTATTTGAACCCAACAGATACAATGTCTTATATCAGAAGCCGCTAAATGTACTCAAGAGGAAAAACACATTGCAGCGGCCTTAGAGTTTGCCAGGAGGGAATTGGCTGATGCTGAGAAGGAATTGAAGTTGCTCAAGTCTATTGCTTCATCCTCAGAGAAAGAATACGACCAAATTCAGAAAGATGTGGAAGCTTTTGAAAAGGAATTGGAAAGTGAAAGGTATTTTCCTCTTTTGACCGTTCAGTAAAGTTTACAATTAAGATCTGTGTTAATGTTATGCATTGATGATATGGTCGACTTTGGAAAATGATTACCTCGTATGAAATGCCCTCTCAATTGGCTCAACAAGTGCTTATCCAATTATGTCATGTAGGAGTTCACGGAAGAAGCTTGAGGAAGAACTAGTGGAACTGAATAACCAAATTGCTGAGCTGAAAACTGAAAATGGAGAGACTGCAGTACAACAACTTGAAGAAGAAATAAGAGTTTGCAAGAACATGATCAAGTGTACTGTCTGTTCTGACCGTCCAAAGGAGGTAAAAACAGGCCAACTTATCCAACTGCAGTTCTTGCTTTTATGTTAGTTAAATTAACTTTTTGAGCTATGAAGAAGCCTAAATAAAATTTATTGCAACAGCATCATCTAAGAGTTTTTTGATCTGTATTTTGGCAGGTTGTGATCTTGAAATGCTATCATCTGTTCTGCAATCCGTGCATACAAAGAAATCTTGAACTCCGACACCGCAAATGTCCTGCCTGTGGAACAGCATTTGGACAGAGCGATGTTCGCTTTGTTAAAATTTGAGACTATCTCATCACTCATGTAAGGATACCCTGTATTTTTAGACAAGCATTCTCATCTGATAAGCAATAAATTTTCGGATTATAGACAGCGATGTTCTTGCACTTGTTTTGTGTTTGGATTAAAAACCATGGTGCCTCATTTTTAGAGGTCTATAGAACATGGTACCTAAAAATGAGTTTGACAAAAAGGTATATAATTCAAATTCTGACTATTAACATAATGTTCTTGTAACAAATAACATTTCTTCTTCTAATAACACAACAACAGCAGAGAGATATTCAATTTTTGGGTCACATGGTTGTTGAAAAGGATTAAATAGTTGAGAGAAAGGTTCATTTCTTTTCTTTTTAGATTTTAATTTTATGAGTTGAACTTTGGAGTTTTTATGGATTACAATTTAACGGGTTTGGTGTGTCAAATTTTCCTCTAGATCAAGAAACTTAAAAATAAAACTCATCTTAAAACCAATGAATACAATAATAAACAAAATTACACTTGTGGTCCTTTATGTTAGCTCTAAATTTTGTTTTTCCCAATTGTCTTTATGATATATTTCTTTTGCAATGCTAGCATTACGCATTTGCAGTTTGAATCGAATTGTAGAGAATTTAAAATAAAGAAAAAAAAAATGGGTTCATCTGAAAATTAAGAAATTGAATCTCTTTATCTTAAGTTGGAGAAATTGAATCTTTATTTTGAAATTGAATGGGTAAAATGAGTTGGGAATTAAAGACTCTGAAGAATACAAAATACTCATTGGATTTCGGAAATGCATCTTCGGACGCACCCTTGCACCACCTTAGAACGCATCAAATGAGTGTTATTTTAGAGTAAAAAAAATTATTTGGGGATGCATCTTCGGGTATTTTCAACATAGATATTTTAGCATCCCAGTGGATATCCCAGAGACACCAAATGAGTGTCACCATAGAATAAAACAAAATTTTAGTCCGGAGATATATTTTTGGATATTTTTAACAAATATATTGATATTTGAGCAGTCCAGTGAATATTTATGAAATGCATCTCCGGAATAAGAGAATATGGTACTATAGATATAGGCTCTTGTATCATATATCATACAAATAGAAAGTGTCGCAAATGAACATCGTCTGGTATGTCGTAAATGTCTCTTTTTCCAGCGCAACAACCGAGCGAGAATTTAAGATTAATGAGTACAACCCTTTTGCAGATCTGCAATACGAAGTTCAAAATCTCCTACCATACGGAGATAATCGAAAAATTGTGAAGCTCGAGTACCGTTCACCGTCAATTAACAACGAATGACAGATTGAGTTCAACAACTATAAGCTCAAGACGAATGTAGATGTAAGGGCTATGTGGAATACATTTTTTCATTTCGAAACCAAAGTTCCAATCGAGTTGGAAGCGACGATTTCAAGATCGTTCGAAGATATTATGAAGATGTTGAAGCGTCCATCTAGATATTGAAATGTAATGTTTGATTTGATGTTAACATCACCTATGCAATGCTGATTTTTTGTTATGAATGATAATTTTATTTTGTCAAAATATAACTTTTTGTTTTCTGTTTCTATTTCAGTTTCAGTATCCTACGGACATGCATCTATGGAGAGGTTATGGAGATGCATCTCCGGATCTAAAAAAGTCACACTCCTAAAGTGTGACTAAGAATTGGTCTAGGGTGTGTGTGTTTGGGGTGCGTCCGGAGATGCATCTCTGAAATTTGGGAGCATTTTTGTATTTTTACGTGGTGCATTAGTAATATATATGGTGCATTAAGAAATTTTCAAATGAGTTTAGTTCTAAATTTATTGGACCATAGGGTGTGCCGAAGAAGATAAACTTTGAAAGAGATATAGGTAATACTTTACCCATCTCACGGGCGGTACTTCACCACGGTGAAAAGTCACAATTATCCATAGTTTTTGGAGATGTATCTTCGAACGCACTCAAATTATACATATTCATCGCTTTCGTGAGTTAGCCATTCCATGTTGCAAAAAAAGTCTGGAGATGCATCTCCTGATGGGTCATCATGAGGGGGAAGCATTCACATTTGGTCAAACACTCACCTAAAGGTCGAAGACTCACCTAAAGGTCGAAGACTCACCTAAACAAGTGAGAGAGACACCACATATTCACCCAAAACCTTAAGGTGATATGTGTATGAGTCCTCTTACTTATAAAGTGTTTAACCTCCACTTTTCTAAGTAATGTGGGACTTAGAACTCACACTTGTTTCTCAACACAAATCACACTTGTTTCTCAACAATCTCCTCCTCAAGTGTGAGTTCATTCACTATGATCCCCTTCAAGCAGAAGCTCTTTCATCCACATGCTTGTACCGCCATTGAGAGGCACTCTTATCTCTTCATGGACACTTCAACAGAAAACGTCGTCTGTCCACCATGTCAGGAGGACTTTCGACACAAGGAGTCGGGCCCTTACTCGAACCACGACTCTGATACCATTGACGAGTCATCATAAGGGGGAAGCATTCACATTGGGTCAAAGACACACGTAAACAAGTGAGAGAAACACCACATATTCACACAAAACCTTAAGGTAATAGGTGTATGTGTCCTCTTATAAAGTGCTTAACCTCCACTTTTCTAAACAATGTGTGATTTAGAACTTACACTTGTTTCTTAACACAACTCACACTTGTTTCTCAACATCTCCGTATCCATATTAAGGTTAATCCGAAGGTGCATCTCTTTAACAATCCTTATTTCAAAACTTAAAGAAGTTTACAGATATGTATCTGATATACTTTGTTAGCTCAAACCACAACCAGAAAGAGATAAATGCAGAAAGTTAACGAAAAGAATAAATTAATATCAAAATACGTCACATTATATAGATAATCATAACATAAATTTAACATTATATTTTAGCAGGACATTGCAACATTTTAAAGATATCTTCGACCGATCTCGCAATCTTCGCATCCAGTTGGATCAGAATCGGATCTTTTGTTTTGTAACGGTGAAATTTACTCCACATAAATCCTAAATCTTCATCTGTCTTCAACTCAAAATTGTTGAACTGGATTATCCATTCATTATAAATTGAGGATGAATGGTACTCGAACTTCACAATTCTTCAAATGTCTGAGTATTATCTTCGGTATAGATTTTAGATCTATCAGAGAGTTGAACTCTATGATCTTAAATTCATGCGAGGTTTTTTCTCATTGTGTGGTTGTTTCTATGCCTTATCTCTCATGCTTGGTTTCTTTCTTCTTGTAAAAGTTGTTTTGTATCTCTTTCTGTAGTCAATTGAGGTCTTTAGAAATTTGATAACCATCTTCACTAAGTTTTTTAAAAAATAATTTTTTTTTTCAAATCATACAATTTAAATCTCATATCTCTTGTATTTTTTCCACTTCACTAATGTAAGAGTCATGGATGATCCATGGGTGCGCTACAATGGAAGTATGTTTATTCCCTTTGTGTTGGAGAGCTTCTTAAGATATGGAATGCAAACTTAAAAAATTGAGAAATTGTTTATGTTATGAATGAAACCGAACCAATCATGCCAAAAATATTTGGAAAAACAACAACCGGTAAGAGATTAGATGCATGGATCAAATAGCGTCAAAATCTAAAAGTCAAAATAATAGGCAATTTCTTAATGCAACATCCAACTTTCTTAGACACCACGTGAAATTCTGCTTATGCCCCTTGATTTTAGATGTGCACATCCGGACGCACCGTGACCTTAAAAAAAATTTGTTCCGGATGTGTATATGCGGAAGGCCACCGGATCTGCAGATCCGGAATAATTGCTGATATATTTGAACCTGCATGATCACTCCCCCTTCCCATTCTCAACCTTTCTTCTTCCACACTCACCCTCACCAACCCAAAAAACCCTACTTCATCAATACCATTTCTCACTAAAAAACTTCAACTTTTTGGTGCAACAAATCAAAGGGAGCAAGAGAAGATTGAATTTCAGGTAAATATTCAACCTCATCCACTACATTGCTCACATTATCAATCTACTTTTTTGTAAAAAACAAGTTACGCTACTTCCGGATGTGCACATCCGGAACGAATTGAGCATGAACTTGTTCGGATGTGCACATCCGGAAAAATGCCTGGAACTTGTTAATTTTAATTTTCAGCAATTTTTATTATGTTTTAGTTATACATATTTATTGTTCTATTATTGTTTATAAATAGATATGGTGCACCCCGATAACATCTCAAAAGAATTAGTTTCACCGATTTCCTCAAAAGATGAAGGGATTATCGTAAAGTCGGTTGATGTCGGCGGTGACTTTAATAACAAGCAAGAGTTTGATGATCGTGAAAGCATGCTCGCATATATTCGTAGGACGGCTATTGAGCTTGGCTTCGGTGTAAATATCGGAAGATTGGATAATGGTTCGGAAAGAAGAAAGGCTTTTGTAATTTTGGGGTGCGAAAGAAGCGGGAAATATCAGGTTCCTCTACGGAAGTTAAAAAAAGATGAGACCGGTAGTAGAAAATGTGAGTGTCCTTTTAAGATTGGTGGTTACATGTTAGCTTCCAAAAAATGGAGATTTAGTGTTCGTTGTGGTATACATAATCACGAATTGTGCTCAAAGTTTCAAGGCCATCCTAGTGTATGTCGGCTCAAGGCGGAAGAGAAGACATGTATTGCCGACATGACCTTGAATCTTGTCCAACCGAAAAATATACTTTCCACGTTGAAACGGAAGGAACCCGACAATGTAGGAAATATAAAGCAAGTGTATAACATTCGGTATCAGATGAGCAAATCAATTAGGGGAGATAGAAGTGAGATACAACAACTGTTGAAATTGTTGGATGATAACGATTATGTGACTCGGTACAGATATCGCGATGAGGGAATTACGGTCCGAGATATTTTTTGGACTCATCCGGATTCCATAAAGTTGTTCAACACGTTCTCGACAGTGCTTATTCTCGATAGTACCTACAAGACGAACAAGTATCGACTTCCATTATTTGAGATGATTGACGTTATGTCTACGGACAAGTTATCTTGAAACCCGGATGCCCCATACCACCTAAATCACCGTAATGGGCGACGCATGCAACCGCAATTGCCGAGTCGTGGCCGGATAGTTTTGTTGAAAGGATGCTTGAATTCGAAAGATTGAACGCAATTGAAAAGGCATCAAATACAGAAAAGTCGAAAGCTCAAGCTCCGATAGATTTAGACGAAGACTTTTGTTTTAACTCTTTTGTATAAACGTACGACGAAATGTACATTTTTGAAGTGAAATATATTGAATTTTTATTCATATGCCTTTTTAATGCACTTATGAATTTTATTCCAATGAAAGCATTCCAATTGGTTGCATAACATAGTCAATTCTGTTTGAAAAATGTATCAGTAAAATATTCTGATTTGCAGATCCGGGAAATTTCCGGATGTGTACATCTAGAACCAATATTTGTAGGGTTTTTCCGAATCTGCACATCCGGAACGAACTTAGGCAGAAATTACTTTACCCTAAGTTTTCTATAAATTAGGGGTTTCATTTGATATCTTTCACACAAACTCAAAATGTCTCAATTGTATGAAATCAAGTTTCGTTGGTATGTCGCAAGTGTCTCCTACACCGACGGCAAAACACGCGGTCGCACGTTTAAGCTAACGAGGGACATCTCCATCGATGAGATCATTGACGACCTCGAACATCTCCTACCTTACGGAGACAAACGGAAGGTTGCGAAGCTTCAGTATCGTTCACCTTCAGTTGACAACGAAGGGAACGTCGCTTACAGCCTTGTTGAGCTCAAGAATCAAGACGATGTTAGAGCGATGTGGCAAACTTTTTTCGGTTACGAAGAACGATTCCCGCTCGAGTTCGAGGCGACCGTCAAAATCCGAAGAACGGTCGATGATATCTTAGAGATGTGCAAGCGTCCACCGGGCTATTAATTTATTTCGATGTAATGGCGAATTTCGAAATGTAATCCCGATTTTATTTTATGAATGTGAGAAACATTGTTGGAATTTTGGTGTTCTGCATCAGGATTTATTCCGGATCTACAAATACGAATTTTATCTGGATGTGCACATCCGAAAAAACTGAAAAAAAAAGGTGCGTCCGAATTTGCACATCCGGAACATAGAGGTATTTTTGTAAACACACATGGTGCCTAAAAAGGTTAGGTGGTGTGTTAAGAAGCTCTCAAATAAAATAGAATAAAATTCAGTCCCTAACTCAAGATTGAGGTTAGAAGTATTCATATCTAACTTCATATCTAACTTCATATAGCACATATACAACGATTATGTGCATATACAACGGTTATGCAGCACATACATTTTTAAAGTTACGTGGATAAATTTATTTAATATGATAATTTTAAAATAAATAATAATTATATAAATTAAACTGTATTAAAATATATTAAAAAAAAAGACAAATGAGATGAAAGAAAAAGAAATATTTAATATTTGAAAATAAATAATTTATTTTTTAAATTAATGTAATTGATGATTGAAGTAAAATATGTATTGTGCTAATAGTGACATGTGAAATTGAAAGTTTATTTGATACAAAAATATATTTATTTACATATGTAAATTTGAAATTAGTTACTTAATTATAAAATGAAAAATAATTATATAAATTCAATTCTATTAAATAATCATACAAACGAAGAAAAAAAAAAACCTCGTGAAAGAAGAATTTTGTCTTTCAAATCAAGACAAATTGTTGATTAAAATAAAATAGACATTGTGATGATAATGACCAGTGAGATCGAAAAATTAGTTGATACAATATGAAATATATTTAGATACACATGGAAAATTTGAAATGAATTACTTAATTGTAAAATGAACAATAATCATATAAATTGAATTGTATTAAATAATCTTATAAAAAGAAAAAAAATGCTGAGATAGTTAAAGAAAAAAAATTAATATTTAGAAATAAGGATTTTGTCTCTCAAATTAAGGCAATGATTGATTAAAATAAAATAGATATTGTGTTGATAATAAGTCGTGGGATAAAATAAATTGTTAATTTTATTAAATTAAAAAAATAGATTATTAGTATTTGTAGTGATAATAAATAAAGCGATTAATTGGAATACACTGTTAGTGTAAAACTACTTTACACTGACATCCAATTAAAATGAATCATTTTGACACATAATTATGGAATTATGAGATCTATCTGTCAAAACACCTTCAACATAATTACGTGTCAAAATGATTCATTTTAATTGGATGTCAGTGTAAAGTAGTTTTACACTGACAGTGTATTCCAATTAATTTCTTTATGAGATTAATTGGAATACACTGTCAGTGTAAAACTACTTTACACTGACATCCAATTAAATGAATCCGATACTGAATAAATTAATATCTCCCCTAGATGGAATAAAATTCTCTTTGAATAGTAGTTTTGTTCCGTCTGCTAGAGCTTGAAGAATTCCAAAAGGACCAGCATATTCAGGTCCAATACGCTGTTGTACCCCTGCAGATATTTCTCTTTCTAACCATACAATTGCTAGTACACTTATTGTAATTCCAATTAATCTCATAAATAAATAGAGAAAAATTAAAATGAAAGTGAGAAAGTGTAGGAAAAAGAAAATAAAAGAGATTTGAAATTTTAATCAATAGAGAGAACGAATGAATATAATATTGAATTGTAATTTAATTGATGATTATTTGAAAATGAATGTCACGTATCATCTGTTATAAAATATTAAAATGTAAAAGATTAACGTTACTTAATTACTTAAATATGTTTTTTAGTGTAAATAATTTATAATAAAAGGGCAATTTAGAGAGTAAAGGGATATAGGAATACAATCGTGAATTCTAAACCAAAGAAAAAGAAGCTGATATGTAATGTTTATGAAAACCTAATTCTGCACTGGCTCTTGCAAACAATCAGGTTACAGGTTATGACACGGATGTCCAAAAGCAAAATTTTAGGCACAATAATGTTGAAAGCAGTTTGGAGGAAGAGGACTCAATTTCAAGATACTCTGGAGGATCGGTCCTGTGTTGTGATTCTATTGAAGATTGAGATGTCAACCAGAGCAATTCACGTATGCTATTGAGAGTGTTCCCGCGAAGGTTTGGGATTCAATCAAGAAATTTGGAATTGACGGGTGAAGAAGATGATGAAGTCTTTGAAAGCATTGTTAGAAAATTGGAAGCAAAGGAGATTTACAAAAACAAGAAGGGGGTTGCAGTAGTTTCAACATGAATTGTTTAACATACAACATTAGAGGTGGGGGAACATCTACAAAGAGTAGAAGAATTAAAGAGACGATCATCAAAGGTGCGACAGATGTTTGCTTTATTCAGGAGACGAAAAGGCTGAACATGAATGATGATTATGTAAAGAGTTTATGGGGTGCAAATGGGTTTGAATGGTCTGCTACACATTCAAATGGTCAATCTGGTGGACTGGTGACAATTTGGAGGTCAGGTATTATGAATCCCATCTTTAGTTTCAGTGGTGAGGGCTTCTTAGGTATCAATGTGGAGTCGAAGAACATGAATTGTTATCTGATTAATATATATTCATCATGTGTTACTTATGAGAAGAGACGATTGTGGTCAGAGTTATTAGATTGGAAAAGTAAGCTTCCAAGTGGAGAGTGGATTATTGCAGGGGATTTCAATGCTGTGAAATGTAGAGATGAAAGGAGAGGTAGAGGACAATCCTGCAGAGTTGAGATGGAGGATTTTGGGGCTTTAATGCCCTGATGAATCTTATTGATTTACCTACAATTGAGAACAAATATACCTGGTTTAACACAAATCGGTGTTGATGCAGCCACCTGGATAGATTCCTTGTGTCCCAAGGATTATTCAATCTTTGGAATACTGTAACCCAAGTAATTAAAAAACGCGATGTATCGGACCACAAACCAGTCTGGTTGAAGGCAAGAAACGTAAACTGGGGTCCAAAACCATTCAAGGCATTTATGTGTTGGTTTGAACATCCTAAATTTCTTTAATTCGTCAAAGAGGAATGGAGCTCGTTTTATGTGGTAGGTACTACAACTTTCATCCTTACTAAAAAGCTACAACTTTTGAAGGAAAGACTTAGGTGGTGGAATTCAAACGTGTTTGGGGTGCTTAGTTTAAATGTGGAGAAGGAGGTTAATATCTTAAATGAGATTGAGAAGACCATGACAGATGAATAAAACACCGTTGCAGAAGCTGACTAAAGAGGAGGAGCATTGCTCAAGGAGAATTATGGAAAAACTTACGCATCAAAGAAGGGGTATTAGCTCAAAAAGCCAAGGTGAAATGGATACAAAAAGGGGACCAAAATTCCAGGTATTTCCATCCTGTGATTAAATATAGAGCATGAACTAATAACATTGTTACAATGCAGTCTAATGCAGGTTTGATCACAGAGATTCAGGATGTGAAAATGGCAGTTAGAAACCATTTCAAGGACATGTTCCAATCCAAGAATTTCCCTAGACCTTCCTTCAATTTATCCGGTATTACATGTCTGTCCTAGGCAGATAGAGATTGGCTGGATGCAAAATTATGTGAAGAAGAAATTAAGCAGATTGCTTTCGACACTGGGGGAGAGAAAAGTCCTGGGCCAGACGAATATAACACATATTTTCTTAAACATATCTTGGATATAGTGGGACAAGAGGTGATCAATTGCATCCAAGAGTTTCATGAAGCTGTGTGGCTCCCGAAAGTGACTTTAGCTTTTCTTGCACTAATACCTAAGAATAACAACCCGCGGGATCTGGAAGACTATAAACCAATTTCTCTAATTGGTGTGGTTTACAAAATAATTTCTAAGCTATTGGAAACAAGATTGAAACATGCGTTGAGCAATATAATCTCAAAATCACAGACGGATTTTCTAAAAGGAAGACAACTAACAGATGGAGTTTTGGTGGTTAGCGATATAATAGATCACGCAAAAAGGAATAAGAAGAGCTGTATTCTTCTAAAGGTTGATTTTGAAAAGGCATACGACTGTGTCGAGTGGGGATTTCTGAGAAAGATTATGGAGGCTATGGGTTTTGGCACACAATGGATGCGTTGGATGGAAGGTAGTATCATGAACAACTTTATGTCTGTTCTAATTAACGGCAATCCAACAAAAGATTTTAAGGTAACGCTTGGTCTTCGACAAGGCGACCCAATGTCACCTTTTCTCTTTTCTATAGTTGCAGAAGGTTTGTCACTGTTGGTTAAGAGGGCGTGTGATGTTGGTTCTCTCTCTGCTTTCAAGATAAATGACGAGGTCGACTTTAGCTTACTTTAGTATGCAGACGATACTATTTTGATAGGACAGGGATCTTGGAGCAATTTATGGGCGATGAAAGCAATTCTTGCGGGGTTTGAAATGATTTCTGGTTTGAAGATAAACATTAGCAAAAGCTCTTTGTTTGGTATTGTTGTGGATAATTTGTTCCTGCAAGCTGTAGAACATTTTCTTGGCTGCAAAATTAGTGGTTTCCCATTTAAATTCTTAGACTTATTAGTTGGTGGCTGTAGCGCGGTTTTTGTGACCGCCCACATCCGCCAGCGGATGAAATTGGGTGCTACTTTCTGATTTCTTATTTATCCTATGAAGCTGGAAAGGAAAGGGAAGCTATCTCAAACTAACCTTGCACGCAAATGTTTTCTTTAACAAATGCTAAGAGATTGGGGAGTTCGGGGTCAGGTTATACAATGGGGAGTTGTCAATTACCCAACCTATACATGGTTATCCATGGGTTGTTAGCAATTTTCCTTACTGCTTTCTACTTACTGGTGTTTATCTAAAAAATGGGAAAGTTTCTCCTTTGGGAAAATTGAGAGACGTTGAAAATATATTTTTGTTGTTTTCGAGTTTTTCGATGTTTTTGGTAAGGTACTGGACCTAAGGTTTTTGTTTAGTGTGCTCGCTAAGATTTCACAATCTTATGCCTACGTATTCCCGTAATGATAACATGGAAATCAGAGCGATCGTAATTCCTCCTATTCTAAGGGAGGAAAAAGATGTTTGGGTATCTTGTTCAAAGCCCAAGATATGAAGCTAAAGGTGATTTGTATCTTGTTCAAAGCCCAAGATTGAAGCTAAAAGGGTGTTTGTGGGAATTGATTGAAAAGAGTGAAAAGATTAAAGATTGAGATATGAATATCTGGGAAAAACATCAGAAAATAGAAGGAATATCCGGGAATACGTCGGACAAAAATAGAAGGAATATCCGGGAAAACGTCGGATGTAAAGAAAAGGAATATCCGGGAAAGCTTCAGATGTAAAGAAAAGGAATATCCGGGAAAGCGTCGGATGTTAAAAAGAGGGAAGGGTTTTTCCTGTGTTTAGAAGGAGCTTGAGAATGTCTTTAAGACTCAAGAGGGGATATAGACTGTCCAAGTCTACTGGGTGTGTCTTTTGTACTATGTGTAAGAGAAAATACGCTTCGGGATCAAGATCTAGACTCTTTTGAAAGATTGTTCTAGTAAGATGACTAATTTCTGTTCCTATACCTCTAGGAGGTCGTCGGGACAATTTGTACAAAGCCCAAAAGAAGGCGAGAATAACTTTTAAGAAGTCGAGGGACAATTTGTACGAAGCCCAAGAGGAGGCTATCTTCGCTGAGGAAGAATCATTATACAAAGCCTAAGAGGAGGCTGTGAAAACTTCTAAGAAGCCGAAGGGTCCTTGTACAATGCCCAAGAGGAGGCGGGGATGCTTTTAGGAAGCCTGTGGGTCCTTGCACTAAACCCAAGAGGAGGCTGATGAACAGTTCCAGAAGGGGTTTCACTTGGAACAATGGCCTTTTGTATATGAACTGTCAAAGGGGAAAATTTCTTAGATCTAGTTGTCTAAAATTGTTGTAAAAGAAAATCCTAATTGTCAAAGAAGGGTGAAATATCCGGGAGAACGTCGGATGTAAGGAGACGGGATTTTGTCTGGTTCTAGACGTAGTTGTCGGGAAAACTCTAAATATCTATACTGGTATTACACAGTTGATATGAGTTTATGAAAGAAGACTTACAGTGAAACAACCCCACAATACAGTTATATACATATGAAAGCGGTTAAATGAAAGCGGATAAACACTTACTCGGTTGTAGAGCTTCCATGTTGTTTGGTTAGTTGTTCAACAAAGAAACGAAAGAAAGTTTTGATAACAAATATGTATTTGAATTTAAATCACAAGGAAAGTTGTTTTGAAAAGAAACGATATGAATATCCGGGAAAACGTCGGATGTAAAGAGACGATGAAAAAAAGAAAAGGTCGCTCGCTAAGACTTTGCAGTCTTATGCCTACGTATTCTCAAACGGGATCTTGAGAAATCAGAGCGGTCGTAGTTCGCCCTTATAGGGCGCGAACTACAGAGAATAAAGTTTAAATCGCACGGCGGTGAGAGGGAAAAATCTAACCTAATGTTATCATGCAAAGGTAGAATATCCTAATCGAAAATTAAATTTGAACTAAGAGATCCTAGGGGAGCATGCATACGTGGCAAAACATCACGGAATAAATAAATACACAGCAAAGCATCGTGTAACAGATTAAACAGATAAAAAGTTACGGAATACACATGGAAAAACATCATGGTAATCAGACAATAAAAATCAACTGAAATACACGGAACAACATCATGAGATAAAAGCATATACACGACAAAACATCGTGTGATAAAAACAGAGACAAAATACACGGCAAAACATCGCGAGACACCGAGATTTTATAACGTATCGGGACTTATACAATGACTGAGGCCCAAAATGGTTTTGGTATAAAAGGGGGTTGAGTCTTACACTCTATCAGAGGCCCAAGTGAGTGCAGTGTATTCACAGTAAATACTTGTTTGCAAGTTTAATTGTTTTTAACAGATGTGAATAAATCATGCATGACATACAAGCAAAGCATTTAAATTCGAGTTTACCGTACACCGGCGAACTTTTCCACGCAAGCAAAGGAGCGTCTGATGAGCTTGAGATCCCGACGAAGCTTTAAGCGTCCAATGAGCTCCAAGGCGTCAATTAAGAATTTCTGCATCAGATGGAAAAACCAAACAAGCAGAGAAAACCAAAGATCGCATAAAAATGCCTTTGATCTCATCAAGTGGTTAGATTTGAATCGAAAGCACAAACGGAACAAGTGAATCGAAGAGTAAATAATTAATTAATCATTTGCAATAAGCCAAAGAATAAATCATGAAATTAAATAATCAAATAATTATTTAAACAATTAAATAATCAATGATTAATTAATTTGAAACATACTTAGCAAAACTAATTAGATTAAATAAAACAATTAATATTTAATTTAATAGTTATTATAAAAAATCAAATTAAATAAAAGTGGGCCTGAAGAATGGAACCATGGGTGCAATTAGAAATTGTTAAGCCCAACCCATCAATAAATCAGATTTTATAAAAACAAAAAAACAAAAGTGAGAGAACATAACCAGAGACGTTCTTGAAAAATGGCTGAACATTCTCCTCCAAACGCATATTTTCCTTTTCTTCTCATTCTCTTTCTGATGCAGCTTTCGTCCGTGCGCGGTTTCCGGCGACGGTGTTTCTTGATCGCGCCTTGCCTCCGGTCAATTTCCACTAATGGTGTGGTTCATCTCCTCCATTCGGTTCTCCGGCACGGCGTCGAGTTTGACGAAGAGGGACGGCGCGATGACCATTTTTCCGGCACGGTGGCGCGGTGATGGATGGTGGAGGTGCGGTGGTTTTTCGACCGCGATTGAAGGTGAATTCTTCTCCTTTCCTTTTTGATTTCTGCAACTTACTATTAGAAAAAGAAATAAATTTGTTAGGGTTTAGAAACAAAAATATGAAATTGAACTGATAAAATTGAATTGATGATGATTGAGATATTGTTCTGGTTCTGCAGGAAAAAATGGTTGAATTTGTTTGCAGCAAAGCAAGATAGCAAGGTAAATCTTCTGTAATTGAAACTGAAATTTGTTGGAGATTTCGACGTGTCGGCGACGTCTTACATCAGGTTCTGATGCTGTTCCTTTTTTGTTCTTCTTCTTTCTCTGCTTCAATTCACTGCAGGTTGAGGAGGATTCCCGCGGTTTTGGCGACGGTAATGTTGTGCTCCTGCAGATGTATACAATTGGGTTCAAGAAAAATCTGTAGAAAAAGATAAGTTTGTTATTCCATTCTACAAAAAATTGAATTTGATTAGAAATTGAATTTGATCATAATTGAAAAATAGGAAATGAATTGATATGATATTGTTATGATTTTGCATCTGTGTTTGAATTGTAGCTTCAAAAATTGATGTTGTGAAACTCTGTTTCTGAACTTTTGCAGGTGGAATTGGAAGTTGTCGCAGCTAACTCGATTTGTAGCTTGTATTGAAGCTTTGTTGGAGTTCCTGCAGAAATTTTCCTGTTGCTTTCTTACCATATTCTTGTTTTAACCAAGTTAATTGTAACAATGAGAAAAAAAATGTAAGATAAATATGTATATATGTACATGTGATGAGTGAAATGTGTACATGAAATTTTAAGAAAAAAACATAGCAGGTAGATAAAAAATGAAAAGGGGGCGTGTGATGCCTTCCTTGTGTATGTTCAAAATTATTCCTTTTCCTTTCCTAAGAGAGGGTGCAGCACCCCTTGTGTAAAAAAAAATGAAACAAACCATATGCTGAAATGGAAAAAGGGGTGCGCAACACCCTTGCCTATATGTTTTCACATTTTTTTCTTCTGTGTTTCAAAGAAAAAGTTTGAGAGAAAGAGAAACAAGTTTCCTACTTGTTTGGTGTAGTTTTAAAAATGGAATTGAATCCCTATTTATAGACAAACAAGACTTGTGAATGAAGATAGTAAAAATGATTTAAAATGATAATATTCAAAGTTTTATCCAAACTTTCAAAATTGTGCCTTAAGTTTCAAAATGAATCATGATTCTTGACTCAATTTTTTTCAAAGTTTGTGATGTTTTAATGTGTGTAAAACAAATTGTGAAAAAAACAAAATTAGTAAGAAACAAAATTTATTTAAGAAAAAATTCATAAAAAAAACAAAAGAACCCATTAAATAATAAAAAAAATCATAAATAAAACAAAAAATCAAATATATGACATTATATTAAAAAAAACAAAATTTTTGTATATATATACATAAAGTGGCGTAACAACATATATACATATATTTTTTTATTATTTTTTTTCATCATATTATATTTTTTATTTTATAATAAAAATTAACAAAGTTTTATATATATATATATATATATATATATATATATATATATATATATATATATATATAAAGTGAAATACATATAAACATCTATATATATGTATTAATATTTATATTTTGGATTTTTAGTTTATGCAAAAAAAAAAAAACGTAAATGAGAGATCGAATTAAATGACTAAAAAAATTAGAAATTAACACAATATATGATATATCATGCATAAATGAAGCAAAGGCGAAAAAATATTCAGTCAGACAAACGAAAAATATTTGCAATAAAAGGGGTCAAAATTTAGGGTATGACAGATGCCCCTATTTAATCTTCTTAGACCTGAAGGTATGAATAGCAAAGTGTTTTAGACATTCGAGGTATAAGAGGATTAAATATCAGAGTACCTAAAATTTTGACCATGAATACAGATGAAATGATATGTGATGAATGACAGACTCTTGAACACTGTGGGGAATGATGCCACAGGAGACAAACCAACATAATTTTATTGGGATATAAGATATTGTGGAAATTTGCCGATGCGACAAAGGGTATTTAGTAGTATTTGAAAAGAGAGGGATAAACCCTGGAACAGAGATTCAGACATCTGGAAAAACATCAGATGCGAAAGAAGTGTCATACTCTGGAAAATATATCAGAAACATCTAGAAAATCATGAGATGTGGAATGAGACCAAATTTGAAAATATGTCAGAGACTTCTGAGAAAGCAGTTTAATTTTATTGTGGACTACACGGGAACATCCAGAAAGCGAAGGTAACTTTACTGGGAAAAAGGTTACAGTCATCAGAGATTTTCAGACATGTATTAAAAAACTCTGGAAAAGAACAGTAACAACCGTAAGAGACATTCAGAAGAGCATTGAATGAAATCTAGAAAAAGAGCAGACATGATTATCAAAGACATTCAGAAGAGCATTGAATGAAGTCTGAAAAATAAATCAGGCACATCTAGAAAAATATTGGATGAATGAGAAACAAACTCGAAGGCATCCAGAAAACATTGGACCGAGTTGTTGACCAAACTTGAAGATATATTAATGACATTCAAAAAAGCGTTGAATGTATTAAAAATAACTTTGAGTGTAAATTCGAAACATTTAGAAAAGCGTTAAATGTACGGGCAATCTTTTAGAAGACTGGCTGAATGATGAACATATCCGAAAAAGCATCAGATAAGTCATCCAAACAAAAGTTACATCTGGAAAAACATCAGATGAGGAAAAGTCATATCCGGGAGAGCATCAGATAGACATTAGAGGAGTTTCTGGAAGAACATCAGAATAAACGAGACATATCCGGAAGAGTATCGGACGAACACAAAGAAATTTTTGGAAAAGCATCAGAACAGACAGACATATCCGGAAGAGCATCGGATAGTAACAAAGAAAGTTCTGGAAAAACATCAGAACAGGTTTTGGAAAAACTTCAAAACCAAAAGATACATCCGAAAGAACATCGGGTAGACACAGAGAAACGTTATGGAAAAGCATCAGGACAGATAGACATATCCGGAAGGACATCAGATAGAAACAAAATTATATCTGGAAGAACATCAGATAAGACATAAAAGTATTGGTGCCAGATGAGTTGGACTTTGTAGAAAGGTAAGATGTTGATAATAACACGACCACTGATGAATGCAAATGAGGATTAAAACACTCTTGAATGCATAGTGTATGAAAATGTTATGACATATGACTAAATGTATGTAATGTAAATGAAAATGATGACAACAAGTTTATACTCTTTTGGGGAGTGAAAATCAACAAGTTTATACTCTTTTGGGGAGTGAAAACCAACAAGTTTATACTCTTTTGGGGAGTGACAGACAAAACTGATTCCTCAACACAGAGATCACTACCATTGCTTAGGGACTGAAAATGCTATATACTGGGAAGGCTTGCCCCAGTAATGAATCTTGAAAGTTTTTCCGAATAAACCAATTCTGAGAAGGACTTGCACTGAACAAATCCTGAACTGATTCTTAACAGGCTCTGTAAAGAACTTGCTGTCGCTCCCGGGATTTTCATCCAGGTACAAAAGCGAAAGTGGCACCGAACAGAGTCGCCAGCAATGTGTATTTATCCCAAGAGAGGGAAAGGAAACACCGCATAAACCTGAGGGAAGGAAAGAACATGGTCTTACGACCAAGAGAAATGGGTAAGGGAGTCGGTTACGCGTGAGGAAGGTATTAGCACCCCCCATGCGTCCATCGTACCCGATGGGATCCACGCTTGCTTGTTTCGATCAAAGGGTGATAGAAAAGATACTGGAAAAAGAACTGCTAGCTGGAGGACTGGAAAAAGGAAGGAAAGGAAAAGAAACAAATGTAGGGAAAATAAAAGAAGTGCTCGAATGGGCCCTACCCCACTGCCTACGTATCTCATCGGGAACATGAGAATCAGAGCGACGTAGTTCCCCTCACTAGGGAAAGATTTTTTGTGTTTTTTAGTGGAATACGTCAACGTTCGCGTCCTAGCAGTTTAGGTGTTGCAGCTCGCTGTAGGGAGACTTAGGCGTTACCTGTTTGCAGTAGAATGGAAATGACGCATCCTTATGGAATGAATGAAGGAGATGAGAAAAGAATTCCCGAAGGAAAGACGTTATTATTTGTTTTTGTCTTTTAAGAGTTTTTTCCATTTGTTTGCATATGATAGTGTATCTGAATCTTAGTCATTGGAATGTGTACATTCTCACATTCCAAGATGGAATGGATAAGAATGCACACTAAGAGTGAAGAAGACCCCCACACTTAGTTCCAATTATCAAGGTTCAAACACACTAGCATACTTGTATTTATTAAGTGTTTTTGTTGATTATGAAATGAAGAAGTGTTTTTTATTTATACCTTCAACAAGTATTGCATTTAAGTCCCTCATACAAGATCAAATGTTTAACATATTGACCCAAGATGGGCTATATGCTACACATTCTAAGATTATAAGAGAAGACCCCTTATAATCTTTTCTTTATATGAAAGGCCTAAATGCAATAAGTGCCTACCTTTATTAGATATTTTGAATTTTCTTTGAGATGAGAAGAGAGACTCAAGAGAGGAGAAAGGTAAAATCTATGTGATCTAAGACTCAATCCTAATTGATTATTAAAGGGAGTGATCCTAATGGTTTGTGAGGTTTAAACCTAAAGTCTAAAGAAAGAATGAATTAAACAATTCACTTCTAAGTTAGAAGATGAATTGTAATTCAAAAAGGGAAAGTGATGAGTTATTAAAAGAAAACACATAAGTGCTTAACAAAACACAAGATGGAATTGTAAAATAGATGAGAGGATAGAAGCTTGAATGTGGATTCCTTATCCACACTCAATTGCAACTTACCAAAGCCCCTACATGGTTAGTAAACATGTATAAGAAGTATAAGAAGTAAAAGAACATTTAATGCACCATAAAACTCAAAAGAATTAGATGAGAAATCAAATCCTATAACTACAACCAGAATATGCATCATATGGAAAACAAAATATTATCATCAAGCAAGTTCAAGTGAACAACCAACAATCATCATCCATGACATTAGAACATGCTACCATAAGAAAAGGGAGAATGAAAGATGAAAAGAAAGAGAAAAAATATGCATAAATGAAACATGTAAATCAAGGATCAGAATTGAAATGAAATGAAAAATGATTCACAAACATCTCACAAGTATTCATGCATAACACATCAAGTCATTTAAGAAGTGATAGAAGAAGTAGAATTGAAATGAAAGTTCAAAAAAGGAAAGTGCCAACACAACATGTTAAAGGTGCACAAAGTTCAAATGACAATCAACATGCAAAGATGACATATAATATGTATCAATGACCTATTATGTCACATGAAATATTCACCAAATATGCAAATGATCATGCAAGTATGTACAAAAGAAATCACGTAAACATGCACAAAAGTTAAGATGATATGACATGTTATTATGCTTCAAAGGTAATGCGTTAAACAAAAACTAAATGGACTCATGGAAATTAAGCAAGCATGGTTTAAAGATACACAAGTCAGAAGTGAATCATATACCAAAATAGCATACAAGAAATCAAGGCAAAATGATGTCAAACAATGCACTTAAATCCAATTGGATGCACATGAAAAGTAGCACAAAAATGAACACCAAACATGTCATAAAATGATCTAAAAATAAAATAAAAAATCATAGGACATACTTCAAGATGTTAATGACCCAATGCAAAAAGAAGCAAATCAAAACTATTTTTAATGATCAAGAACAAAAATGCACAAAATCATGTACCACATTAAGTATGCACACAAAAGAAAATCAAAGAAAATTGTGGAGCAGGGGCAAAAAGGTCATAAAATCAGAAACTAAAATCATCAAAAATTTTATAAATGTTTTAATGATGTTCATGAATTTTTATGGAATTTTATAATGCCATTTGGTATTTTTAAAAATTAAAAAGCAAACGTGTATACAAATGGAAAATAAAATGACATGGAAATAAAGAAGGGGGTGCATGCATAGCAAATTAACAGTTCAAAAATGGTTTGGGCTTAAGACATAGGGGTGCAAATATCAGTTTGGTCCAAGGTCCAAGTCTGCGCAAAACACACTAACAAGCATACACTCTCAGTCAACAAAATTGACTCACTTATGGCCATTGGATCAAGTCAAGGTCAAACCATAGTCAAAGTAATTGAAATCAACGCACATGCATGAATGTCTACCCTAGCTACCATACGCTGCAACACATAGAGCTTAAGTGAATTCAGAAACAATGCACATGACATGCACATGTGTTTTAATGTGTTGGCACATTTTAGACCACACGATTGGAACACATCAACGACTATGATTAAAACACACAAAACCCTAGCACTTAAGACCACCGGCCGGAGATGACCTCCGGTCACCTTCTCCGGTCATGCGCCACCGTCTGCAACTCCATAATTTTCCAGAATTCCACAAAAATTATACCAAAATGAAAAGCATCTCACGTAGATTAACAATATACTCATAAAAACAACAAAACATACACACATAGCAAGAACAGAGGGGATGAATATGTGCCCTAACTTTTGGATCTAAGCCTTTACAAGGCCTATCAACTAGCCGGAGTGAGAAATGCTCCTAATGAGCTCATATCATCATGAAATCATCACAATAATCAACAAAACGTGAGAGAAAAGTTTGTAAGTTTTGGAACCTGATCTTGCAGTTCTTGTGGAGTTTGAGAAAACCAGAGAGAACACTTGCTCTTCAACCTTGGAGCTTCAATATTAAGCAAAATAAATGCTAATGATTCACGAGTAGATGAAGGAGATTGAAGATTGTAGTGATGCTAAGCTTGCATAAATGGAGTTGTTCTTGTTGTTCTTGATTCAACCACACTCAATGGAAGAACTATGGAGTTGAAATCGTGGAGAAGCAAACTCAAAGAGAATGAGAGAGTAGAAGAGAGAGTTTCTGAAGTGAATGTGTGAGAAATGAAGTTGAAAACTGAAATTAGAGTGTGTGATTTCTATTTATAATGTGAGCTAACTATGGTTTAGTGAGTGGAGTTAAATGAGTTAGCATGGTTAACTGAGTCCACCCTAACTAACTGAGTCAAGTTAGTTAGGGGGCGAGTGATCAAGACTAGGTTATGGTGAGGTTAAGCTTATGACAGTTATGGTGAGGATGAAGAGTGAAGCTTGGAATGGTAGGACTGTTATGGCAGAAACTTGCTCAACAAGTTGTTCTCTCCATTTTCATGCAAGGCACGTGATACTAAACATTGTGTAAGTGATGTGTGCTTGGTCAAAAGAGGAAACTGAAGTGAGGAAGTGTTTGTAGTGTGTGTGAACCAAATTATGCAACATGCTATCAATGTATCAGTGCCAACATAGGGTTGTTCATAGGTGAAATACTCTCCAACCATTGAACCATTTGATGAGATTTTGGGGTCTTTGGAAAGAGGACACATTGTAGCACAATGTTGGTTTGGAAATTGAAGTGAAATGGTGCCTCAAACATGTCTAAAAATGACCATAAACAGATGGAAAAAGAATTGGTACATATGCGTGCAGACTTGTGGCATGGCACGGCAAGCTGGCCTGTGGATTTTCAGCATTATCACCATGACTTTGGACCAAAATATCTCCACCATAACTTGATCAAATGGGATTTTGTCCAACATGAACATTGAAAGTGACATTGCAATGAACAACTTTCATGTTGAAAACTTTTCCATTTGAAGCTTTTATCTTGATGAAAAGTGAATGAACATTTGGCCCACTAACTGTTTGAGGAAATGATGTGCGCGTGACCTGAAAATTCTTGGTCATGACCTGGTTTTTGCCCTACTTTCCTCCAACTTTGATCCATCATATCTCCCTCAATTTTTATCCAATGGAGATGTTCTACACATGGATTTGAAGCTTAAAGCAAGATATTTTGTTGTGGCCGAGTGGAATTTTCATTTGGTGCTTCAATTTTAAATGGCCTTGGTTCAAAGTGTAGTCCAAAATGGTCCAAAATTACTATTTTTAGTAACCCTTCTTCACCCAAAAATGGCAACTTTCCACATCTTGATTTTTTTATGATTCCTTTGGAGTTTCTTGACCAAATTTTGCACATTGGACACATATAACATGAATTTCATGAATTTGGCCTCAAAAAGTCAAGAGTTGACTTTTTCCACTGATTATTTGACTTGGCCCCAATTTCTCTGATTTTTGATCTTTCTTCCAATTGAACCACTTCTAAAACCAATTGAGAGGTAATTTTCCACATCCATACACTTAAGAACATGTAGAATATCATGACATCAAGTTTTGTCCAAAAAATCAGAGATTCCTTGATTTAATCAAAAACCCTAATTTTGACCTCCTCTGGTTAGGAGGGAAAAGTGCAGTCTTCAATTTCAAATTCCTCAGAGTATGTTGTGTATCCTTTTAAAGGATGATGAGATATGCCACTTGAGGGTGATTTTGAATCAATGAGCTATCTCTTTTGAGGGTTTTCCTTCAGTTTTTTGAACCTCTTGCATGATGAAAGATGTAGGGCTTCAATCTCCTATTGAATTTCACCTTCTTGAGGTTTTGGATAGTCAGTTGAGGTAGTGTGAGACATGAAAAACCTCTTGGCTTGCCTTGAGGCATCTTGACTGACCTTTTTGTGCTTTGAATGATCCCTTGATTGTCCACCTTCCACCTGATCACATGCCTTGATGATAAGAGAGATGCTATGCTTCCTTTTTCTATGTTAAAGATGCAATGCAATGCTAATGAGATGGATATGATATGATAAATGATAATACTATGTTATGATACCAACAGGGAGAGCAAATTTTGGGGTATTACAGCTGCCCCTATTCAAACGCTGTAGACCTGAATGCCTGAAAGCGATTGCTTTCAGAATTTCAAGGCATATAGCGATTGAATACCAAGTATAACCAAAAATTTGCTCTGGATGATGAAGAACAAAAGGGATATAAACCCAACGAGACTGCTGGATTGAATCTTCAATGAAACGTCGTCGGAGAGATCTGTCTTTTGAACGACGTCAGGCGACTACTGGCTTGCCATACTGTCGATGGACTTTCAACAATGTCTTTTTGAACCACGCCAGGCGACTACTGGCTTGCCATACTGTCGATGGACTTTCAACAATGTCTTTTTGAACGACGCCAGGCGACTACTGGCTTGCCATACTGTCGATGGACTTGAGCTGCTCTGCCAATCTGTCGTTGGACTTTCTGCCAAACAGTCGTTGGACTTTCACCAATTTGTGCTGGATTTCTGCCAATCTGTCGTTGGACTTTCTGCCAAAACTGTCGTTAAACTTCACCAACTTGTGCTGGATTTCTGCCAATCTGTCGTTGGACTTCAAAGATTACCAAACCGGCGTTTGGGATCTCAAACTTGCCATCTTCAGATGGACTTTTGCAGCTTTTACCAAACTGTCGTTGGATTTCAGTGCTTACCAAACCGGCTTTGGAAGCTTTGCCAAACTGTCGTTGGACTTCGGTGCTTACCAAACTGTCGTGGGAAGCTTTGCCAAACTGTCGTTGGACTTCGGGGCTTACCAAACTGTCGTTGGAAGCTTTGCCAAACTGTCGTTGGACTTCGGGGCTTACCAAACTGTCGTTGGAAGCTCAAAATAGCCAAATGATCACTCCACCTACTGGAATAACATGGACAAACTGTACGCATGCCAAAAATAAATTGGACTTTGGATTGTAAATGAACACTGCTGAGAATTACACCACCTGCTGGGTAATATCATATGTTGACACCTTGCTAAAGGAGAGATTCTGTCGAGCTCTTTAAACTTTGCTGGGGAAAATACCGCGACTCGGCTGAGGAGTATAGCAGACAAGATTCAATGCTGAAATCCGTGGGGGTACCATTACCAGAGATATGATCTTGCTGAGGATCAGGGCTGCTCTGCCCGGGACATGCAAATCTTGGTTGAAAGACGACCCGCTGCAACATGCTGAGAAAGAGTCCCTATAGATCTGTTAGGGAAACCCAAAACAATTCCACGGTAATCTGCTGAGGAAGAAGACTGTCAAGCTTAGGATAAATGTCCCAATGCCCCATGTTGGGCGAACTTTCTGTAATACCCCAAATTTTGACCACTTAGATTTCCCATCATTGTGAAAATCATCATCACAATATGGATGTACCTTTATGCTTCATTAGCCTCCCCAAGGATGGGTGAGCATCCACTATAATCAAAATTAGGGTTTCAAGCCCTCTCTGAGTGCTTAGACAAAGGATCAATCAAGAAATGACATGATCTTCAACTTGTATAATCTCTTAAACATCCACAATGGATCAAAAAGGACTCCCACTTCAAGGATTAAGCACAAGGCTGCTCCCTTCTAGGTGGATCAAGTCTCAAGATCGACAGTGTCACCAAATTAGGGTTTTGGTCGACCAGGGCCTCCAGATGGAAATTTTCATCTGGGCACAAGGCAATGATCCAAAACATGACCTAATATACTTCATGGAACCTCATGAACCCATGCATCAAGTCAATTTTGCCTCAGGGGATGCATTCATAAAAAATCAGGAATTAGGGTTTCTTGACCTAATTCACCCCTAAGTTGACTTTTGGGACAAACCATGAGCCAAGACCTCAAGAGATGATTTGAGGGTCTCTAATATACCATATTGGTCCATTTGGAACAATGGATTGATCCAAGAAGTTTGAGCAACAAGTCTCAATTTCATCTGCACCACAATTAGGGGTTTAAGGGAAAAGTCAACTGTAACTTTGACTTTTGACCAGGACATGCTCCCAAACCCTAATACATGATTGAACATACCCTATGACACCCATGGAACATGCCCATCAAGTTTGATTTAGGTCAAGGACATGATTTCCTGAAGAATTGCACAGTTTGGAATTCATCTGATAAGAAGTCAACTGTGCACAAAAGTCAACTTTGACTTTTTGAGATTTTTCACCAAAATGGATTTTTAACCCTAAAATGATGTTAATGTATGATTTGAATCATCATTCATCAAGAAAAATCAAGAAAAGTGAGATAACTTGTAAAAGGGGTAACCATAAAACTTAGAATTTTTTCTAAGTTAAAAATAAAGTGGCAAAGGTACCAACTTTGGAGGACCATAACTCCTAAACCACAAGGCCATTTTTTCTCATCCAAAGATGGATTTGTAGCCCTCATTATCACCTACAAAAACTTTAACTACAAGTCATTCCAATTCATTAAGGATTTTGAGTTATGGAGTGATCAAAGTGGCTGAAAAGTGAAAATGTCACTTTTTCCAACACTTAGTGAAATTTTCACTAAGTCAGATTCTGCCTCACTTTTTGCCAAATGTAGGAGGATTTTTCACTTGGAATCAAAAGAGATCAAAACCAAACTTGTTCAAACAGTTGTTGAATCATGTAAGAGCTTTCCAAAATGGCCAAGAACATTGCCAAATTCAACCTACACCATGAGATACAACATTGCCAAGTTGCCTTGCTGAAATCTGTCAAGGCAAGGCAGAATTTGCAACTTTGGTCGATTTTCCAAAATCAGCCAAATTCAATTGCTCCTATCCACTTGGACACCTCAGAGGATTGAATCTAAAGGGGACAATCACTGAGCCAAGCCTCCAAGGTCCAAGGAACAAGGAATAGCATGTTGAACCTAGAGTTGCCAAAATAGGGACAAGACTTCAAATTTGGAATGAGGCATTCAATGGAACCATCAAGGTGGCATGGACTGAGCCATTCTCATCTGAAATCAGTCAAGACTTATCCAAGACCAAGGGGACCAAAGCTCTGTGCCCTAACCTCTAGTCAATGGCTAGAGGAGACTTGGATTTTCATTTGCCAACATTGGCCAAACCTACTTACCAGCTGCCATGCACTATTCCTTGCAAAATAAACTTGCTCTACTATAAATAGAGCTCAATTGTGGTTAGTTTGAGTACACCAAAGCCATCTAACAGATGCTTTCCTCAAAATCTCTTTCTCTTGGCAAAAATGCCTTTCTTAGCAAGGTAGCTATCGGGTTTTGAGTTTGAGAGCAATTCCAATCAAACCAATCACTCACACACCTCACATACATCATATAGAAGTGATCCAAACACTTAGATTACTTCTGAAACATCAATTTCACAAAATCACCAGCTGGTTGCTCAAGGTTTTAACCAAAGTGCAGCTGAGGTACCACAAAATGATCCAGCCAATTTCAATCAAGTCCAACCATCCAAACACAATCCATAGGGTGTAGGGAAGCTGTTCAGATCATCACCACTCATCTGTAACACCTCCAAATCAAAAATCACTTTGAACTTGCTGTCACGACTTGGAGGTAAGCACATACTTGGTCATCTGTCAATCTATGCATATTTCCTCGCACAATAATTTGGCCATATGTTCATAATCATGCTTGGAATGTTTTCCCTCAATTAATTGCATTGTTTGAATCGTGTATAAAAAATCCTAGCCTTCATGCAGAAATTAGGGTTCTTGAGGTTTCTTCGTGATTTCTTGTTGTATGTTTAATTTAAATGAAATTAAAGTACATAGACATGATCGTGAGGTTGAGACGAGCATAATGATATGTGGATTGCATGATATGATTACGTATTCATGGAGATTGGATAGAAAATGCAAATCTGAGAAACCAAGAACACGCGCGTGTTCTTCAGCTGTTCTTGGGGCCATTTTTGAATAATTCAAATATTTGAATTTTGTGATTTTGTTTAATTGATTCAAAAATTAATTTCTCTCTGAGTTTTAATGATTTTGAGTTGATTCTTTTTTTAATAATTCACAAAAATGTCAAAATATTTTATTTTCACAAAAAATTCCAAAAATATTATTTATTTCATATAATTGATATTTTTGCAAAGAATTAATATTTTCATTGTTTTTGGCATTTTAAATATTTTTTCTACATTGATTTTGCAACTTTTAATGCTTTCTAATTATTTTGTAGGTCAATACTTAATTTTTGAAGCATTAATCCAAGATCACAATTTGTTTTCCATGTGTTAAACAATTTTTGATCATTTTAATTGAATTTTTATTCAATTAAATACATTTTGAAGACAAATTAGGGTTTTGGATTAATTCAACCCTCATAAATCATTTTCAAAACACTTTGGGCCTCTATTAGAGTGTAAGACCCAATCCCCCTTTTAACCAAAACATCTTGGGCCTCACTTATTGTATAAGTCCCTCTGCGTTAAAAGAAAACCTCGGCGCGATCGCCATTTTTAAACGAAAAAATCATTTGGGCCTACCCTGTGTTATAAGCCTCATTCTCTTTTCTCTAAACTTTTTGGGCCTCTTGAGAGAGTGTAAGACCCATCCCCCCTTGTACAAAAACTTTTTGGCCCTCATCCATTGTATAAGTCCCTCTGTACAAGTAAACGGCGCGATCGTCGTCCTTTTTTGAAATAAACCTGGGCCTACCCTCGAGTAGTAAGACCCATTTCTTTTTCTTAAAACTTTTTGGGCCTCTAATAGAGTGTAAGACCCAATCCCTTTTTTGACCAAATCATTTTTGGGCCTCAGTATATTGTATAAGTCCCGATACCGTCAAAAACAAACGGCACGATCGTCGCCTTTTCAAAATAACCTTTGGGCCTCTCCTTGAGCTGAAAGCCCCAAATCTTTCTTTTTCAAAGCACTTTCTCCTTTGATTTTGAATATACTGTTGTTTTCAATCTTTCTTTGTTGAACAACTAACCAAACAGCATGGAAGCACTCCAACCGAGTAAGTGGTTATCGCTTTCATTTACTGCTTTCATATTATAAACTGTATTGTGGGGCTGCTCACTGTAATTCTCATTTCATAAACTCATATCTACTGTGTAATAATAGTATAGATATTTCGAGTTTCCCCGGCTACTACGTCTAGAACTAGGTGACGCCGTTTCACTTATTCGTAGAAATAGACACCTAGATCCCCAATAGGAGCACCAGATACAGTCTTCGCTTCGGCTGTCCTCCTTAGGAATCATCAAGAAGCTCTACTCCCCAAGATGAATGTATTCTCCGTGAATGGCATCTTTGAGTTTCTTCCCAATTCTCGGACTTTCCTGACTTGATCTATTCCTTGTGGATAGCTTGCCTTGAATGTCTCGGGATTTGGGTACCCACTACGGTCATAATCTTGGACCTTAACTAAGGAACCCTCTTTAAAAGCTAAAAGTCGCTGGATAGTAAACCTCGCACATTTACCAGTGGTTTTTTTTATCTTTAAAAGAGTTATCTCTCCTAATGGAAGGGAAATGATAGACCCACGGGCTTCTTAAAAGCATCAGCCTCCTCTTGGGCATTATTCAAGGACACTACGGCTTCTTAGAAGTATTCACAACCTCCTCTTAGGCTTCGTATAATGATCTCTTCCCCCGGGAATGATAGCCTCCTCTTGGGCTTCGTACAAGGACCCGTCGGCTTCTTAAAAGTTTCCAGCCTCCTCTTGGGCTTCATACAAATTGTCCCGACGACCTCCTAGAGGTATAGGAACAGAACATAGTCATCCTCATAGAACAGTCCTTTCATAGAGTCTACTACTGTTTCTCGAAGCATAGTACAAAAGATAAAACTCTAGACACGGACAGTCTAACTTCCTTGAGTCTCAAAGACATTCTCAAGCACCCTTCGTTAAATAGGAAGGAAACCCGCAGACTCGGACAGTCTCGACACCCTTTGGATTTCCCGTTTCCTCAAAGAGAAGGAAATATCCCTGATCCTCAAATTAAATCCCTGTGTACATTGTTACTCATATAAGAACTGATTTTCTCTTTTAAAATCAGTATATTGGATCTGTCACTCAACTGAAACAGTTACAATAGCCTCCATCTCGGGCTTCGTGCGAGATACTAATGATTCTCCCAGCGGAGTCAAACAACGTTTAGCCTCTCTCTCGGGCTTTGTACGAGACACAAAGACTCTATCGTCGGGTCAAAACCTTTTAGCCTCTCTCTCGGGCTTTGTACGGGACACAAAATAGCCTCCTCTTAGGCTTTGTATAATGATTTTCCTAGCGGAAAATAGCCTCCTCTTAGGCTTTGTATAAGAAAACCACTGGTTAATCCAATTAACCTTTTAGCATCAAAGTTGTGCCTCGTTCACAGTACACAAACATCAACAACTCCTTTCCCTTCATCTAATCGCTGTAAGCGGCAAGCCTCTGGATCATCTACATCCATGCCACTGTCCCTCTTTTAGCATGAGAAATTCCTAAGGAAAGATGGCATTGCTCTACACTGAGTTAAAGTCTTCTCCTTCAGGTTAAAACCCTTTCTTCAGAAATTATGGCATTGCTCGGATCCGCGTATCCCAGTTAAAGTAATTCTCCTTCTCCCCTCTTTAGAGATGACAAATTCTCTCTAAAGTCGAGGTCTTTCAGCTTCACGTCTTGGGCTTTGAACAAGACACAAATAGACCTTTTAGCTTCACATCTTGGGCTTTGAACAAGATACAAATCACCTTTCGCTTCACGTCTTGGGCTTTGAACAAGACACCAAAAACCAATTTCCTCCCATAGAATAGGAGGAACTACGAACGCTCTGATTTCCCTGTTTCGGTAAACGGGAATACGTAGGCATAAGATCGAAAGAAAAGATCTTAGCGAGCGCAATCAACAAAAAACCCAAATCCCATATCTCCGTCAATTAAAAGCAGTAATTCAAAAGCATCAGTCCTAACATCCTAACCCTTGTTCCCCGTCAGAAACCCTTTGTCTAGATTAAAAGAAAGAAAACCGTATTGGCGAAAATACAAATAACCAGTACAAGGCCCCCCCACATTGATAGCATCTGTAACCTAACAGACCGCTGTTTAAACTCAGTATGCAAGCAGGGTTAATTGGAGACATCTATTTCCCTTCCTTATTCAGCTCACAATAGGATAAAAAATGAATCGACCTGTAGTTTTAAGCTCAAACCGCAGAGAGCGACCAGCGCTTAAGAACCGCGTCCAAAATCGCTCGCTACAGAAAAGTTGGCGCCCACCGTGGGGCCCGTCTTTCTTTTTCTATTTTTCTCTTCACTTATGTGAATACCACAGATTGGGGCTTCCGCCGGGGAACCCATTTCTGTCAGGAACTTAGGATTCATAGCTTTATAAGTCTAGGATGATTAGGACAAATACATATACTGCTTTTCCTAATTGCTATACGTGTTTACTTTTTTGCTACTGGGAATGCGTGTGATGCCGCATGTGGTGAGAATGAGTATACACTTAAGATAAGTGATGGCGACGGGGTCGACCATCAACCTCAGTGGAGGCTGACCAACGCAACCCATTCACTCTTATAGCCAATGGGCCGGTTGTTAAGTCTGAGAAGCTGAGGAGCCAAACCCTTTCATAGTGCGGAAACTATCGGAAATAGTTGTTACGCGATACTACCCTCATTTGAGGCTGGTGATCTATTCTCGGTGAATGGCACTTACTCTAAGATTGCTTTACAACTCGCTGGCGATCCGCTTGTTGTTTTGCTTTCCTGGGAGGAGCTGATGATAATGAGTACAGGTACAAAAATCACCCTAGTATAAACCTTTGGGGATGGGTAGAGCCTTGACTTTATGACAACGACCCTCTGACCCCATGTTTTTTCTATGTTTTTGTGTGCTGCATTCATGCCTTCATTTAATAAAACATTAAAACATTAAAAAAACTTCTCTTCTAGTCTCTCTGTTTTTCAAATTAAACTAAAACTGTGATTGCAAATATCAGAGAAGAGGATTACGCTAATGGATTTCGGTAGAAGGGGAACTCACTAGTATACCTTCAAGGTTCCAAAGTTAGGGGATTTGAGAAAGTTAGCGAGGATGATCGTTAACCCTGAGGCTTTCAGAGCCAAGCACGGTGGTTTGCTACCACTGTTAAGAGTCCATGTGATTAAGGGGATCATGGACGCGCTCATTCAGTTCTACGATCCGGTTTATCACTGTTTCACATTCCCGGATTACCAGCTATCACCAACGCTGGAGGAGTATTCTCATCTGACTAATTTACATATCACTGATCGAGCTCCGTTTTTTGGACTGGAAGAAATTCCAAAGAATCAGACTATTGCAATAACAATTCATTTGGACGAGTCTGAGGTCAGGACTCACATGACCACTAAGGGTGGCATCCAAGGTTTGCCAGCCCAGTTCTTGACAAAAAAGGCTCTATACTTCGCTAGTATAGGGAACGAGACTGCTTTTGAAAGCATCTTTGTCTTGCTCACCTACGGGTTATTTTTGTTTCCCAACATCAATAACTTCGTCGATATCAACGCTATTAAGGTTTTTCTCATTGGAAACCCTGTGCCGACTTTGCTCGCAGATGCGTATCATTCTGTACACTTAGGAAATTTGTACAGCGGAGGGGAGATCACATGCTGTGTACCTTTGCTCTACAAATGGTTTATCTCTCACTTGCCCAAGTCTGCTGCTTTTTGGGATTGTAAGAGTGTCTTACGTTGGTCGCAGAAGATCATGTCTCTTACCAACTCTGATGTAGATTGGTGTAATAGTATTTATGAGGGAATCAGAATCATTGACCGTTGTGGAAACTTCCCCAGCGTGCCCCTCATAGGAACTAAGGGAGGAATCAACTATCATCCGATATTGGTTCTTCGTCAGTTTGGATACCCGATGAGACACATCCCACTGGGTGTTCATCTGGAAGGTCTTTTCTTCAAAGAAGGAGAAAATGACAGAGCACTAAAGATGGAAATAGTGCAAGCTTGGAAACATGTTCATAAGAAAGGACGAGAGTCTCTGGGAAAACCGAATTGTGTCTCGGTGGAGCCTTATCTCCACTGGGTACAAGCCAGAGCTCTCAAGCTAAAGATGCCTTATCCTCGTTACAGAATTCTTCCTCCGAGGGAATCTGTCATGTACTTCATGACGGAAACTGAAAAGCTTCAGGTTACTCTAAACAAAGTTCAAAAGGAGAGGAGATCTTGGAAGAACAAGTACCGCACCCTCGACGTAGAATGTATCCAAATACAGCAACTACTAAAAGAGAAAGATGCTCTGATTGAAATTTTGGAGCAACATGCTGTAGAGAATCAAGACGACCAAAGGAATTTGCTCAATCCTTTCACTTGGCAAAGGAATGACAACCCGACAACGGCTCAAGCGCCCCGGTCAAAGAAGAGGACTCGGGACCCATTAGTTTAGGTTTCTGTTTCTGCACTTTGTAATCTACTGTATTTCCATTCCGGTAATCCTTTGGAATTCAATAAAAAGGGGTTTCCCCACTGTTTGATATTTGCAATCTAATTGTCGAAGTTTATTTTGATTAAACCAAAAAAACAATTAATATAATCATTGCATTCATCATTCTCACATCGCGTATTCTCCTTACCTACGAATCTCACGTTTGTGTCTCGATTCTAGAGTCAAACTGTCTCATTTGTATAATACTCGGGCCAATCGTCAGAAAAAGATGGATGATCTTGAGGAAGAAAACAGAGAGTTGAAAGAAGAGATCGACGCTCTGAGAGAGGATATGAGAAAGCTTCGTAACGACATGCAAGCCATGGCAGAAGCTCAGCTACAAAGAACTGTGATCTCAGAGATCACCTCAACGCCCATCATAGAAAAGTATGATCCTAGGTATTAGATACCGAAAGATTGTCCTTGGGGCATGCCTGTTAACTATATCCCAGAAGGATATGTTCCGCCGATCACTGAAGATCAGGGAATCGCAACAGAAGCCGCTGGGCCTGAAGGTTACAAACTTCGGGAAAGCGAAGATGCCAGGGGCATACTCAAGACTCCTGAAGGTTACAAACTTTGGGAAAGCGAAGATGCCAGGGGCATACTCAAGACTCCTGAATGTTACAAACTTCGGGAGGCGCCAAGACTTACTGTCGTAGTCACGGTACCACCCCCTGTGGTGCACACTGTCCCGGAAGGACAGATTCCACCAACACCTTCTGGTAAGAAGGAAACTATGTTTGACAGAATGGATGAATTCCATGAGCAGTTCTTGGAAATGCAGAAAGAGCTGCAAGCCATTCGCGGTCAGGATCTATTTGGAAAGGACGCCGCAGACCTCTGCTTGGTCCCAAATGTGAAAGTCCCGCACAAGTTCCAAGTGCCCGACTTTGAAAAATACAAGGGTAACTCTTGCCCTCAGAGCCATCTGGTGATGTACGCTCGGCGGATGTCAGCTCAGACAGAGAATCAGGACCTGCTGATTCACTACTTCCAGGATAGTTTAACCGGTGCCGCACTCAAATGGTACATGGGTTTAAACCGTACTACGATCAGTACATTCAGAGATCTTGGTACTGCCTTCGTCCAACAATACAAATACAATTTGGACATGGCACCCGACAGAGATCAACTCAGATCAATGTCGCAAAAGGACAAGGAAACCTTTAAGGAGTATGCTCAAAGGTGGCGTGAAATTGCCGCTCAAATTTGTCCACCTCTTGAGGAAAAAGAGATGAAAAAAATCTTCTTAAAGACCTTAAGCTCATTTTACTATGACCGAATGGTTTCCAGTGCGCCCAATGATTTCACCGAGATGGTCGGCATGGGTGTACGTCTTGAGGAAGCCGTCCGAGAAGGACGTTTGGTAAAAGACACTGGATCGACAAGCGGTACTAAGAAATACGGTAGTGCTCTCCCTAAGAAAAAAGAGCAAGATATTGGGAATATCTCTCTCGGAAAGCAAAGGCGACGTTATCAGCCAGTAGCAGCTGTAACTCTTGCTATCGACCCCGCGCCTGTTTCTACGTATCAACCTCAGGTTGCGCAGAGCCAGCCTGACCAACGAAGGACACAACAGCCTCTTCAGCAGGCTCGTCCTCCATATAACAACAACCGTACAACACGGCCATCGGGGTTTAATCCTATACCCATGTTATACGCAGAACTGTTTCCGTTATTACTGGATAAGGGGCATATTCAGACTAAGTCTCCACTTACAGTATCGAAAAATCCACCTTTTTGGTTTAAAGCGGATCAAACATGCCCTTATCATCAAGGATGTTCAGGGCATAACATTGAGACTTGTCTCAATTTCAAATCCGACGTGCAAAAGCTTGTTAGGAGCGGGCTCTTATCTTTCAAAGATACGAATCCTAATGTTCTTACGAACCCGCTGCCTCAACATGAGAAAGCTGCAGTCAATCTGATTGAGAAAGAGACTAACAATGTCTATCAAATTCATGATGTATTCTTATTGGGGACCAATCTGGTCAAGATACATTGTAGACAGAGTGGATATGGCCATGTGCCACCTCATAATTATCACCAGTGTGATATCTGCTCTAAAGACAACCAAGGATGTTCTGTAGTGCGAGCAGCTCTGCAGGAACAAATGGATCTTGGATGGATCCAAGAGCACCGAGTTCGTGGAGTTAACATGGTTTACACGAATTCCAACGTCATTCAAAACCACGACATCCGTGCGATGAATGTCAACTTGGTGGCGATGCACTCAAGGCAAAGCCAATATCATAATCTGCCGCGGAACAATTACAGTTCCTGTCTGATTTGGTCGGTAAACAAACAAGGATGCTCTTTCATACAAGAGACCCTCCAGCGTCAGATGGATCTTGGATGGATCCAAGACTACCATGATAGGAACTCCTATCAAATCAACATGGTTCAGATCTTTGACATTCGCGTGATGAATAGCAACCTGGTAGAGTTACATGCTGAGCAGGTCCGACTCAGATTCTTAATATCACATGATTACCAAAGCTGTAAAGCAGGTTGCGAAAACGATCGAGGTTGTACCCTTGTCCAGGAGGCACTTCAGCACTTGTTAAATCACTGGTGGATGCCAATCTACATGGATGAAGATACTCAGCAGATTAGTATCAATAACAGGAATCCTACTCGTCGTCAAAGTCAGGATGTCCGATCAATGGAAGGTAACCTAGTGAGGTTACATTGTATTCAAAGTGGGCGTGGCCAGGTGCCACCACACAACTATGACAGTTGTAGCGTCTGTTCAGAAAGTAACCAAGGGTGTTACCTTGTGAGAACAGCTCTTCAGGGTCAGGTCGATCATGGAGAAATTCGTCCATATCCAGGTTCAGGACCCATCATTTGGTCGCCGAACTACCTTGCCGAGCAAGTTGAGGATGTTTTTGCCATCATCCCTCTACTTGACGAATCTAGAGTTCCCAACTGGGAACGGATCAAGGTTACTTATGATGGTCAGAAAAATCAGAAGGTTCCCATAGTCATCTATCTACCGGGGCCACTACCGTATGAATCAGCTAAGGCAATCCCTTACAAATACGGTGCAACAATAATCGAGAATGGAAAGGAAATTCCATTACCCTCCGTCGTGAATATCGCAGACATCAGTCGAGTAACACGGAGTGGTAGAATCTTCAACCGAGGGGTTGGAGAATCCAACAAAGAAAAGGAACTTCAGCCAGAAATTCCTGATCCACCAGTCGGTCAATCTAGTAATCCTGACTTTTCAAAAGACAAAGATGAGATGCTAAAGCTCATCCAAAGGAGTGAATATAACATTGTTGATCAACTATTACAGACTCCTTCAAAGATCTCAGTATTATCACTGTTACTCAGTTCAGAAGCACACAGAGAGGCTCTACAGAAAGTCTTGGAGCAAGCCTTTGTGGAACAGGATGTAACAATCAGACAGTTCGATAGTATTGTCTCTAACATCACTTCCTGCAATAATTTGGAATTTAGTGATGAGGAATTACCTGAAGAGGGTCGCCGTCATAACATGGCGCTCAATATCACAGTTAACTGCCAGGACGATGCTTTAGCCAACGTACTGGTAGACACAGGGTCAGCCCTGAATGTTATGCCGAAGTCCACTTTGATGCAATTATCATTTAAGGGCCCTCCGATGAGAATCAGCGAGGTCGTCGTCAAAGCATTCGACGGATCCAGGAAAGCAGTTATCGGCGAAGTGGATCTTCCCATAACTATTGGTCCTCACACTTTCCAAATCACTTTCCAGGTCATGGACATCCGGGCAACATACAGTTGTTTATTAGGAAGACCTTAGATACATCAGGCTGGAGCGGTTACTTCAACCCTCCACCAGAAGCTAAAGTTCGTCAAGAATGATCAACTTGTCACGGTTTGTGGGGAACAAGCCTTGCTCGTGAGTAACTTATCATTATCTACTTGTGTGGAACCCGAGGAGGTTATTGGAACTCAGTTCCAAGCACTATCGGTGAGCAAGGACAATCATTTCAAAGGAGGAACCTCGATTTCCTCATACAACGATGCTATCAAAGCGGTCGAGAGTACCGATACGACAGGATGGAGACAGCTTGTCATTCCCATTAACAATAAAACAAAGAAGGGTCTTGGTTTTTCTGCGACCTGTACCCAGACAGCTATCAACGATGAAAGTCTTCATCCCCTTCAAAACTTCTTCCACAATGGAGGTTTTCTTCACCCAGTGTCTCAGACAGTTCATGCTATCAATGAGGAAGATCCCTCTGACGCAGATGAAGAGTGGAAGTCCTATCTTAATGAGGACGGTTATATGTCTCAGGAAGAGGTGCCTATGCCTTTTTGCTTTCCTACAGAAAGTCCGAGATTTATACCAAGATCAGACGTCGAAATGATCTACAGAGATTGTGATCCGGAAGGATGCCGTGCTCCGCCAAATTCATTAGAGGAAGACACTCTGATGAAAGACAACTTTGATCACAATTACTATGGCCCAATGGATGGTCTGCCAATGTGGCAACCTTATCCAGGAAACTTGGGGCAAGAAAGTCAGCCGAACAATGAAACTCAGCTGAGCGTCATTGAACAGAATACCTATGTCCCCACCACGTCATGGGATCAACACTCAGGTCATACTCAACATGAAGATGAATTCGCAACGTTTGCAGGACTTGAATTCATCAACTATGCTTTTCTTGAGGTCAACGTCATCGAGAGGGATGATTTCTCCAGTTCCAAAGAAGTTTGGGACACTTTGGGACAACCAAGTGGAAAATACGACTTTATGGTCAAGTACACTGCTCCCGAAAGCTCTCGTATCAGGTTCGAAGACATCCAGCCAACTGGATGGGGAGATACAGCTGAGAGCACAAATGATATGCAAAATGCAACAGAGGAATTCTCCTACGACAATTCTGCTTGGGAGACAGATTCCAACGATCCTGCTCCACCAGAAATCAGCGTCATTTCTGAAGACAAATCAAGGAAGGTGCCAGACTTTGTGATTCACCGAGGAGTTCGCCGCCAATGGGTTGCCATCGAGGTTCCGAAGGTCATTCTTCAGTCAAAGTAATTGCCATCTTTAAACCTTTCACCCTGCCCAGGTGAAACAGATATTTTGATAGGGCTCGTTTTCTGTAAATTTCCCTCTTCGCTTTGCCCAAAGCGACAGAGTTTTGTTTTATAGGGCTGTAGTTTCAAGATTCGACTTGTTCATTAATAAAATAACGTCGTTCTGTAATTTCCGCATTAATTCCTGTTTTCTCTTTTTGCTTTTTCAGAAAATGGTAATCCTAAAAAACATTCAAAAATAAAAACAAGCAGTAAAATCAAAACACTGCACACACTTGCATTTTCTCTATCTCTTCTAAACACGAATCATACCGTCATGCAGATTGCTTGTTTTATACCCCGTTGAAACATACGATCCGATGCCTTCTCCCAACTTTGAGTTCCCGTTATTCGAGGCTGAAGAAGAAAATGACAACGAAATTCCAAGAGAGATCTCCCGACTACTCAGACAAGAGGAAAGGTCCATTGAACCTCACAAAGAACCGTTGGAAACGGTAAACTTGGGTTCAGAGCAAGAGAGAAAAGAAATCAGGATTGGGGCACTGCTCAGTCCAACTGCCAGAGAGGGTTTGATAAAGCTTCTCAAAGAATTCCCCGATGTGTTCGCTTGGTCCTATCAGGATATGCTAGGGTTGGATACCAGCATCGTGGAGCATCACTTACCGTTAAGATCGGAATGTCCGCCAGTAAAGCAAAGGTTGAGACGGACTCACCCGGACATGGCCATCAAAATCAAGGAGGAAGTACAGAAACAGATTGACGCGGGTTTCCTTGCTACGTCTGAATATCCTCAATGGTTAGCCAACATCGTACCCGTTCCCAAAAAGGATGGAAAGGTCAGAATGTGTGTTGATTACAGAGATCTAAACAAGGCAAGTCCAAAGGATGACTTTCCTTTACCACACATTGACATGCTGGTTGACAGCACAACAAAGTTCAAAGTATTCTCCTTCATGGATGGATTCTCGGGCTATAATCAGATCAAAATGGCGCCGAAAGACATGGAGAAAACTTCGTTCATTACCCCATGGGGTACCTTTTGTTACAAGGTAATGCCGTTCTGTTTCAAGAACGCGTGGGCAACCTATCAAAGGGCCATGACTACTCTGTTTCATGACATGATACACAAAGAAATCGAGGTATATGTCGATGATTTGATTGCAAAATCAAGAACAGAGGATGAGCACGTTGAACATCTGTCAAAATTGTTCGAACGTCTAAGAAAATTCAAGCTCCGCTTGAATCCCAACAAGTGCACCTTCGGTGTCCGTTCAGGGAAACTACTAGGGTTCGTCGTCAGCCAGAAAGGAATTGAGGTTGATCCTGACAAGGTCAAGGCCATTCAAGAAATGCCTTCTCCGAAAACTGAAAAACAAGTCAGAGGATTCCTGGGACGTTTGAACTACATCTCCAGATTCATATTCCTTATGACCGCGACGTGTGCGTCGATTTTCAAATTACTAAAAGAAAACCAGGATTGCGTTTGGTCAGAAGATTGCCAAACCGCCTTCGACAGTATCAAGGAATATCTGTTGAATCCTCCGATTCTATCACCTCCAGTGGAAGGAAGACCACTGATCATTTACCTCACAGTCCTAGAGGACTCAATGGGATGTGTACTTGGCCAACAAGACGAAACTAAACGGAAAGAGTCTGCCATTTACTATCTAACCAAGAAGTTCACCGACTGCGAGACTTGGTACACAATGCTTGAGAAAACTTGTTGCGTTTTGGCTTGGGCAGCCAAACGTCTTCGCCAGTACATGATTCTTCATACTACTTGGTTAGTCTCCGAAATGGATCCAATCAAGTACGTTTTCGAAAAACCTGCTCTCACGGGAAGGATTGCCCGTTGGCAGATGTTACTATCAGAATATGACATAGAGTACCATGCTCAGAAAGCCGTTAAAGGAAGTATTTTAGCCGATCATTTGGATCATCAACCGATTGACGATCAAGAATCAATCGGGTTTGACTTCCCAGACGAAGATGTCATGTATCTAAAAATGAAAGATTGCGATGAACCGTTACCCAGTAAAGGGCCAGAACCAGGTTCCCAGTGGGGACTTATCTTTGACGAAGCAGTCAATCATTATGGAAACAGAATTGGGGCAATCATTGTTACCCCTCAGGGTTCCCACATTCCTTTCACTGCCAGACTTACGTTCAAATGTATGAACAACGAGGCCGAATACGAAGCATGTATCATGGGTCTCGAAGAAGCGATTGATTTAAGGATCAAAAACTTGGACGTATACGGCGACTCAGCCCTGGTTATTAACCAGATAAAAGGAGATTGGAACACATACCAATCAGGATTGATTCCTTACAAAGACTATGCAAGGAGGTTGTTACCCTTCTTCAACAGAGTCGACTTTCATCACATCCCTCGTAATGAGAATCACATGGCTGATGCATTAGCCACTCTCTCTTCCATGATTAGTGTAGGTCGATGGAATGACATACCTAAGATCGACATAATGCGCCTTGAACGACCCGCTTACATCTTCGCGATTGAAGCAGTCATAGACGACAGACCTTGGTATCACGATATCAAATGCTTCCTTCAGAAACAAGAGTACCCATCTGGGGCACTCAGAAAAGACAGGAAAACCCTCAGAAAATTGGCTGGAAACTTCTTCCTGAGCGGTGACACTCTTTATAAGAGAAATTTTGACATGGTCTTGCTCCGATGCGTCGACAGACCAGAAGCAGACATGCTTATGAAACAAATTCATGAAGGATCCTTTGGCACTCATGCCAACGGATACACAATGGCGAGAAAAATTCTCAGGGCCAGGTACTATTGGTTGACTATGGAATCCGACTGCTACAAGTACATGAGGAGGTGTCACAAGTGTCAGATATACTCTGACAAAATTCATGTACCGCCATCACATCTCAAAGTTCTTTCTTCCCCGTGGCCATTTTCCATATGGGGAATCGATATGATTGGTATGATTGAGCCCAAGGCTTCAAACGGACATCGGTTCATTCTGGTAGCCATTGACTATTTCACCAAGTGGGTTGAAGCAGCGTCATTCGCTAATGTAACCCGACAAGTGGTGGTCCGATTTATCAAAAACAATATCATCTGCCGTTATGGTGTTCCAAGTGAGATCATTACTGATAATGGATCTAACTTGAACAATAAGATGATGAAAGAGTTGTGTGCAGAGTTCAAGATCGAACACCATAACTCATCTCCCTACCGACCCAAGATGAACGGAGCGGTAGAAGCGGCTAACAAGAACATCAAGAAGATTGTTCAAAAGATGGTTGTAACCTACAAAGATTGGCACGAGATGCTACCCTTTGCTCTTCATGGTTATCGCACATCTGTCCGTACTTCAACAGGGGCAACCCCTTTCTCTCTAGTATATGGCATGGCGGCAGTGCTCCCCATAGAAGTAGAGATCCCATCAATCCGGGTATTGATGGAAGCGAAGCTCACCGAAGCTGAATGGTGTCAAAGTCGATACGACGACCTGAACCTGATCGAAGAGAAGCGAATCACGGCACTATGCCACGGTCAGTTGTATCAACAGAGAATGAAGAGGGCGTTTGACAAAAAGGTCCGACCTCGTGTCTTCAGGAAAGGAGACCTTGTGCTCAAGAAGATACAATCATTTCTCACTGACTCTCGGGGCAAATGGACCCCAAATTATGATGGCCCCTATGTGGTCACGAAAGCTTTCTCAGGCGGCGTCTTGAGACTTGCAACCATGGACGGAGAGGAATTTGCCTACCCCACGAATGTTGATGTAGTCAAGAAATACTTCGCCTAAAACTAAAAAAAAAAACGTCTCGGTGGATTGAAAACCCGAAAGGGCGGTCCAGGCAAAAGTTAGAGACATGAAAAAAAAATCATCCCGATGGATTGGAAACCTCATAGTACAATCCAGGCAAAAGTTAGGGATAATGGCAAGTAACTATGTTCAACAGAGGCAAGTCCCTCAGCAGTAGTTACATCATCTATCGGAGGAAATCTCCAGTCAAAGGTCATCTTCGACGGAAGCTCAGGATGCCCCGAATTCAAAGTTGGTAGAAGGATAGTGGTCGTTATGTTTCAACGTAGCCCTTTTCCCTGTAAATTACCATTTTCTAACTTTGTATATACTCTTTGGAATCACGCGTTTGGCTGATCTCCATCTTATCAATAAAATTTGAGCCCTCGTGCTTTTGTTTGTAATTCTTTACTTGTTTTAGCTTTACAGAACGATGTTGTTTAAACTTAATCAGCGATTCTTGAAATAAAACAAAAATGAATTTACTTGTTAAACTTTTTCTGCTTTTAAATTAGAGATGGCATTTCTTTTGACTGTTGAACATCAGAAGAACATCGATCGCTTCTCCCGAAGTAAGCGAACTTCAAAGTGCAGAATCAAAGTACTCCTTCTAAGCCAGTATGCCTGAATGAAGGGATCAACTGTGTCAGAGACCTTGTTTCGTCCGACACGCCTCGGCCGAGTTCTCATCTCCTAAGCCCGATCAACATAGCTCCCAACGGGACTATCTCTCCTAAGCAAGGTGGAATTTCTATTTTGAATCAACGGTACTTCTTCGCCCCGCGATGGCCGAGTATCCAATTGTGTTCATCCATTAGTCTGTATGTCGCGTCTGTTTTGTCAGCATATACATACGTACTTCATGCATTTTTGTTTTGCATTCACATTTCATATTGCATCACTATCACTCTAGTCGGTCTTGTCCCCTAGTGGTAGAAGTCCTCTCAATCGAGTTGTCAGTTCTTGCCTCGTCAGGAAATACTGTGTCTGAACAACCTTGCTTCCAGTTTAATTCTGGAAAGAAGTTGGTCCTTGACCACTTTGATAATTTGAACCTTTGAAAAGCCAGAGAAAACTTTCAACAAGTGTCACTCTTCGCCATTGAAGATGATATCCTTGCTTTCCCGGATTAAGGAAAATCCACAGAGAAAGCCTCGTAACCAGAGATTCGGCAGCACGCCAGTTTTGCTCCGAAAAACCCTGCTGATGAAAAAGTCATCGGCACCTCAAAATTGGACCCCATCATATAGCGTTTCTCCGGGAAGATCCCGAGAAAAGTATGATGAAAGATCCCAAATGAAAACAGTCTCTCAAGAGACTTGCTTTCCCCAGTAGAAACAAATGGCGTCTCCAACAGAGAAGTTTGTACAACTCTACAATTTAGACGAATGGGTTCCCCAGCAAGTCTGACATCAAAACTTTTTCCACTCAAATGGCATCTCCCCAGGAAAATTCGGCGAGAAGTTTGAAGGAAAGCCGCTACGAATAGCGTCCCTTGTCAGTAAAGTTTATTGACAAAAGAAACCGAGACCAGTTCCTTGGTAGGAAACCAAGAACGAGGGGAAGTTCAAAAGAAACTAAGACCAGTTCCTTGGTAGGAAACCAGGATCGAGGGGAAGTTTATTTCAAAAGAGACTGAGACCAGTTCTTGGTAGGAAACTAGGATCGAGGGGAAGTTTACCTTTTCTAAGCATCATTGCTTAGCTAAAGAAGATGAATGCGTAAGCTACCATTCATAACCACCATCAAAATTTCGGGTATTCCGATATTTAATCCTCTTGCACCCCGAATGCCCGAATCCCTTCGTCATTCACACCTTCGGGTCCAAGAAGATTAAATAGGGGCATCTGTAATACCCCAAATTTTGACCACTTAGATTTCCCATCATTGTGAAAATCATCATCACAATATGGATGTACCTTTATGCTTCATTAGCCTCCCCAAGGATGGGTGAGCATCCACTACAATCAAAATTAGGGTTTCAAGCCCTCTCTGAGTGCTTAGACAAAGGATCAATCAAGAAATGACATGATCCTCAACTTGTCTAATCTCTTAAACATCCACAATGGATCAAAAAGGACTCCCACTTCAAGGATTAAGCACAAGGCTGCTCCCTTCTAGGTGGATCAAGTCTCAAGATTGACAGTGTCACCAAATTAGGATTTTGGTCGACCAGGGCCTCCAGATGAAAATTTTCATCTGGGCACAAGGCAATGATCCAAAACATAACCTAATATAATTCATGGAACCTCATGAACCCATGCATCAAGTCAATTTTGTCTCAGGGGATGCATTCATCAAAAATCAGGAATTAGGGTTTCTTGACCTAATTCACCCCTAAGTTGACTTTTGGGACAAACCATGAGCCAAGACCTCAAGAGATGATTTGAGGGTCTCTAATATACCATATTGGTCCATTTGGAACAATGTATTGATCCAATAAGTTTGAGCAACAAGTCTCAATTTCATCTGCACCACAATTAGGGGTTTAAGGGAAAAGTCAACTGTAACTTTGACTTTTGACCAGGACATGCTCCCAAACCCTAATACATGATTGAATATACCCTATGACACCCATGGAACATGCCCATCAAGTTTGATTTAGGTCAAGGACATGATTTCCTGAAGAATTGCACAGTTTGGAATTCATCTGATAAAAAGTCAACTGTGCACAAAAGTCAACTTTGACTTTTTGAGATTTTTCACCAAAATGGATTTTTAACCCTAAAATGATGTTAATGTATGATTTGAATCATCATTCATCAAGAAAAATCAAGAAAAGTGAGATAACTCGTAAAAGGGGTAACCATAAAACTTAGAATTTTTTCTAAGTTAAAAATAAAGTGGCAAAGGTACCAACTTTGGAGGACCATAACTCCTAAACCACAAGGCCATTTTTTCTCATCCAAAGATGGATTTGTAGCCCTCATTATCACCTACAAAAACTTCAACTACAAGTCATTCCAATTCATTAAGGATTTTGAGTTATGGAGTGATCAAAGTGGCTGAAAAGTGAAAATGTCACTTTTTCCAACACTTAGTGAAATTTTCACTAAGTCAGATTCTGCCTCACTTTTTGCCAAATGTAGGAGGATTTTTCACTTGGAATCAAAAGAGATCAAAACCAAACTTGTTCAAACAGTTGTTGAATCATGTAAGAGCTTTCCAAAATGGCCAAGAACATTGCCAAATTCAACCTACACCATGAGATACAACATTGCCAAGTTGCCTTGCTGAAATCTGTCAAGGCAAGGCAGAATTTGCAACTTTGGTCGATTTGCCAAAATCAGCCAAATTCAATTGCTCCTATCCACTTGGACACCTCAGAGGATTGAATCTAAAGGGGACAATCACTGAGCCAAGCCTCCAAGGTCCAAGGAACAAGGAATAGCATGTTGAACCTAGAGTTGCCAAAATAGGGACAAGACTTCAAATTTGGAATGAGGCATTCAATGGAACCATCAAGGTGGCATGGACTGAGCCATTCTCATCTGAAATCAGTCAAGACTTATCCAAGACCAAGGGGACCAAAGCTCTGTGCCCTAACCTCTAGTCAATGGCTAGAGGAGACTTGGATTTTCATTTGCCAACATTGGCCAAACCTACTTACCAGCTGCCATGCACTATTTCTTGCAAAACAAACTTGCTCTACTATAAATAGAGCTCAATTGTGGTTAGTTTGAGTACACCAAAGCCATCTAACAGATGCTTTCCTCAAAATCTCTTTCTCTTGGCAAAAATGCCTTTCTTAGCAAGGTAGCTATCGGGTTTTGAGTTTGAGAGCAATTCCAATCAAACCAATCACTCACACACCTCACATACATCATATAGAAGTGATCCAAACACTTAGATTACTTCTGAAACATCAATTTCACAAAATCACCAGCTGGTTGCTCAAGGTTTTAACCAAAGTGCAGCTGAGGTACCACAAAATGATCCAGCCAATTTCAATCAAGTCCAACCATCCAAACACAATCTATAGGGTGTAGGGAAGCTGTTCAGATCATCACCACTCATCTGTAACACCTCCAAATCAAAAATCACTTTGAACTTGCTGTCACGACTTGGAGGTAAGCACATACTTGGTCATCTGTCAATCTATGCATATTTCCTCGCACAATAATTTGGCCATATGTTCATAATCATGCTTGGAATGTTTTCCCTCAATTAATTGCATTGTTTGAATCGTGTATCAAAAATCCTAGCCTTCATGCAGAAATTAGGGTTCTTAAGGTTTCTTCGTGATTTCTTGTTGTATGTTTAATTTAAATGAAATTAAAGTACATAGACATGATCGTGAGATTGAGACGAGCATAATGATATGTGGATTGCATGATATGATTACGTATTCATGGAGATTGGATAGAAAATGCAAATCTGAGAAACCAAGAACACGCGCGTGTTCTTCAGCTGTTCTTGGCGCCATTTTTGAATAATTCAAATATTTGAATTTTGTGATTTTGTTTAATTGATTCAAAAATTAATTTCTCTCTGAGTTTTAATGATTTTGAGTTGATTCTTTTTTTAATAATTCACAAAAATGTCAAAATATTTTATTTTCACAAAAAATCCCAAAAATATTATTTATTTCATATAATTGATATTTTTGCAAAGAATTAATATTTTCATTGTTTTTGGCATTTTAAATATTTTTTCTACATTGATTTTGCAACTTTTAATGCTTTCTAATTATTTTGTAGGTCAATACTTAATTTTTGAAGCATTAATCCAAGATCACAATTTGTTTTCCATGTGTTAAACAATTTTTGATCATTTTAATTGAATTTTTATTCAATTAAATACATTTTGAAGACAAATTAGGGTTTTGGATTAATTCAACTCTCATAAATCATTTTCAAAACACTTTGGGCCTCTATTAGAGTGTAAGACCCAATCCCCCTTTTAACCAAAACATCTTGGGTCTCATTTATTGTATAAGTCCCTCTGCGTTAAAAGAAAACCTCGGCGCGATCGCCATTTTTAAACGAAAAAATCATTTGGGCCTACCCTGTGTTATAAGCCCCATTCTCTTTTCTCTAAACTTTTTGGGCCTCTTGAGAGAGTGTAAGACCCATCCCCCCTTGTACAAAAACTTTTTGGGCCTCATCCATTGTATAAGTCCCTCTGTACAAGTAAACGGCGCGATCGTCGTCCTTTTTTGAAATAAACCTGGGCCTACCCTCGAGTAGTAAGACCCATTTCTTTTTCTTAAAAATTTTTGGGCCTCTAATAGAGTGTAAGACCCAATCCCTTTTTTGACCAAATTATTTTTGGGCCTCAGTATATTGTATAAGTCCCGATACCGTCAAAAACAAACGGCGCAATCGTTGCGTTTTCAAAATAACCCTTGGGCCTCTCCTTGAGCTGAAAGCCCCAAATCTTTTTTTTCAAAGCACTTTCTCCTTTGATTTTGAATATACTGTTGTTTTCAATCTTTCTTTGTTGAACAACTAACCAAACAACATGGAAGCACTACAACCGAATAAGTGGTTATCGCTTTCATTTACTGCTTTCATATTATAAACTGTATTGTGGGGCTGCTCACTGTAAGTCTCCTTTCATAAACTCATATCTACTGTGTAATAATAGTATAGATATTTCGAGTTTCGCCGGCTACTACGTCTAGAACTAGGTGACGCCGTTTCACTTATTCGTAGAAATAGACGCCTAGATCCCCAATAGGAGCACCAGATACAGTCTTCTCTTCGGATGTCCTCCTTAGGAATCGTCAAGAAGCTCTACTCCCCAAGATGAATGTATTCTCCGTGAATGGCATCTTTGAGTTTCTTCCCAATTCTCGGACTTTCCTGACTTGATCTATTCCTTGTGGATAGCTTGACTTGAATGTCTCGGGATTTGGGTACCCACTACGGTCATAATCTTGGACCTTAACTAAGGAACCCTCTTTAAAAGCTAAAAGTCGCTGGATAGTAAACCTCGCACGTTTACCAGTGGTTTTTTTATCTTTAAAAGAGTTATCTCTCCTAATGGAAGGGAGATGATAGACCCACGGGCTTCTTAAAAGCATCGGCCTCCTCTTGGGCATTATTCAAGGACACTACGGCTTCTTAGAAGTATTCACAGCCTCCTCTTAGGCTTCGTATAATGATCTCTTCCCCGGGGAATGATAGCCTCCTCTTGGGCTTCGTACAAGGACCTGTCGGCTTCTTAAAAGTTTCCAGCCTCCTCTTGGGCTTCATACAAATTGTCCCGACGACCTCCTAGAGGTATAGGAACAGAACATAGTCATCCTCATAGAACAGTCCTTTCATAGAGTCTACTACTATTTCTCGAAGCATAGTACAAAAGATAAAACTCTAGACACGGACAGTCTAACTTCCTTGAGTCTCAAAGACATTCTCAAGCACCCTTCGTTAAACAGGAAGGAAACCCGCAGACTCGGACAGTCTCGACACCCTTTGGATTTCCCGTTTCCTCAAAGAGAAGGAAATATCCCTGATCCTCAAATTAAATCCCTGTGTACAGTGTTACTCATATAAGAACTGATTTTCTCTTTTAAAATCAGTATATTGGATCTGTCACTCAACTGAAACAGTTACAATAGCCTCCATCTCGGGCTTCGTGCGAGATACCAATGATTCTCCCAGCGGAGTCAAACAACGTTTAGCCTCTCTCTCGGGCTTTGTACGAGACACAAAGACTCTATCGTCGGGTCAAAACCTTTTAGCCTCTCTCTTGGGCTTTGTACGGGACACAAAATAGCCTCCTCTTAGGCTTTGTATAATGATTTTCCTAGCGGAAAATAGCCTCCTCTTAGGCTTTGTATAAGAAAACCACTGGTTAATCCAATTAACCTTTTAGCATCAAAGCTGTGCCTCGTTCACAGTACACAAACATCAACAACTCCTTTCCCTTCATCTAATCGCTGTAAGCGGCAAGCCTCTGGATCATCTACATCCATGCCACTGTCCCTCTTTTAGCATGAGAAATTCCTAAGGAAAGATGGCATTGCTCTACACTGAGTTAAAGTCTTCTCCTTCAGGTTAAAACCCTTTCTTCGGAAATTATGGCATTGCTCGGATCCGCGTATCCCAGTTAAAGTAATTCTCCTTCTCCCCTCTTTAGAGATGACAAATTCTCTCTAAAGTCGAGGTCTTTCAGCTTCACGTCTTGGGCTTTGAACAAGACACAAATAGACCTTTTAGCTTCACATCTTGGGCTTTGAACAAGATACAAATCACCTTTCGCTTCACGTCTTGGGCTTTGAACAAGACACCAAAAACCAATTTCCTCCCATAGAATAGGAGGAACTACGAAGGCTCTGATTTCCTTGTTTCGGTAAACGGGAATACGTAGGCATAAGATCGAAAGAAAAGATCTTAGCGAGCGCAATCAACAAAAAACCCAAATCCCATATCTCCGTCAATTAAAAGCAGTAATTCAAAAGCATCAGTCCTAACATCCTAACCCTTGTTCACCGTCAGAAACCCTTTGCCTAGATTAAAAGAAAGAAAACCGTATTGGCGAAAATACAAATAACCAGTACAAGGCCCCCCACATTGATAGCATCTGTAACCTAACAGACCACTGTTTAAACTCAGTATGCAAGCAGGGTTAATTGGAGACGTCTATTTCCCTTCCTTATTCAGCTCACAATAGGATAAAAAATGAATCGACCTGTAGTTTTAAGCTCAAACCGCAGAGGAGCGACCAACGCTTAAGAACCGCATCCAAAATCGCTCGCTACACTTTCCCTTTGACGACTCCGCTGGGGATGATGAGTTTACAACACATTCTGCTAGAGAAAACCGCTTTAAAGCGTCTCGTGCTGGGGAATGCCCTTTTAAGAGGATTTTACAGAAAACCAAATGTCTTCAAACTCTACTGGGGATAGCAGATTGGGAATATCCTTTGCTGGGGAGATAACATGCCCCATGTTTAGGATGGTCAATAACTCCGCTGGGGATTATTCTTTGACAAATTTCACATGCTGAAACCTGTAGGAAATATGACACTACCACTTGCTGGTAAACGCCACAAGGAAAGTTACTGCAAGAAGTTTCGTCTCTTAAGAGGATTTTATAGAAAACCAAGCATTTTCAAACTCTTAGATGAACACTCTGTCTTGAACTACCCTTCACATCGTCTGCGAGGTACCGGAGGATTTGCACTCATTGTAGACATGGAGTGCTCACTGTATTAATAACCGTTATTAACACAGAAGAATTCAATCTTCGGCAACCGTCGTCGTCACGAAACCCGGTAGGCAATCTTGAATGGAAGAATCGACTTAATAAGATACAACAGTATCAAGTCATAGCAAATATTTGTTCGTGGTTACGATCATGCTGCTTGGATCGATCGTGCTCATTACCTGCAACAGAAAAAGAATATGCACATGCCCTAGGATATTGCGTGGTCTTTTGAGTCCACCATCCAAGGTTGTCCAACAAGCAAAGTAATTTCAATTGTCTTTGTGCATGTTTTTGCAAGGCCAAGATATTTTCAAAGTAACGTTTTATTATCAAAAATCGGACGTTTTTGCAAACAAAACAGTAAAATGAAAATAAAAGCTCGTGACTGAATATTCAATTTTATTGATGAAATGCCAGAATCGGCGACTTTACAATCAGAAGCAAACCCCTGAAAGAGGCGATTGCCATAAAACTGAGAAAAGAAATCTATCCTAATGATAATGCGGAAATTGGATTCCAACTGATTTCTGATTCTATTATAGCCAGTATGTATTCCAACTCTCTTAATTATCTTCACCTTCGGAAGCTCGTGGTCGGGCCAATTCCTCCTTTGGAATTTTGCCAGTTTGCTGAAGAGTAGAAAACGTACAGATTAATTCAGACTGCAGTCATTCGCTTTAATCCCTCTTTTGCGTGGATCGCCTTTTCAGGTTTTCAATCCTCCGGGATACCCTTTTTTGCCTAAGTTGCCCTTTCCGGTTTTCAACTTACCGGGTGTACAATTTTTTCAATTATATCCCTAATTTTTGCCCGAACCTTTATTTTGTTTTTGGTTCGCCGGGATGCCCTTTTTTGCCTGGATTCCTTTTTTCTTTTATCCAGCGGGTCTCTTTATACAAAGTATTTTTTAACTGCATCTGAATTAACAGGGGACGAAAAGTCTTCACCATCCATGGTTGTCAGCAATAAGGCTCCACCTGAGAAAACCTTTTTAACCACGAATGGACCTTCATAATTAGGGGTCCATTTGCCCCTGTGATCTGTACTCGGAGGAAGTATTCTCTTGATTACCACATCTCCAACCTTGTAAACTTGAGGTCGAACCTTTTGATCGAATGCCCTCTTCATTCTGCGCTGGTATAGCTGGCCATGGCATACCGCTGCTAATCGCTTCTCCTCAATAAGGCTCAGCTGATCAAATCTGGCTCGTACCCATTCAGCTTCATCTAGCTTAACGTCCATCAATACTCGGAGAGAAGGAATCTCCACTTCTATCGGTAGAACTGCCTCCATACCGTATACAAGTGAGTACGGCGTTGCCCCAGTGGACGTGCGGACTGATGTTCGATACCCATGCAAAGCCAATGGTAACATCTCATGCCAATCTTTGTACGTGACAACCATCTTCTGCACAATCTTCTTGATATTTTTGTTGGTCGCTTCGACCGTGCCATTCATCTTCGGGCGGTACGGAGAAGAATTGTGATGCTCGATTTTGAAGTCCCGGCATAGTTAAGCCATCATCTTATTATTCAAATTAGAACCATTATCCGTAATGATTCTTTCGGGCACTCCATATCGACAAATGATATCTCGTTTCAAGAAACGAGCCACTACTTGCTTAGTGACATTGGCATAAGATGCTGCTTCAACCCATTTAGTGAAGTAATCAATGGCGACCAAGATGAAACGATGGTCGTTTGAAGCAGTAGGCTCAATTTTTCCGATCATATCAATGCCCCACATTGCAAATGGCCACGGAGAAGACATGATACTCAACGGATTGGGAGGAACGTGTACTTTGTCTGCATAGATCTGGCATTTGTGACACTTACGGGCATACTTGCAGCAATCTGACTCCATTGTCAACCAGTAATACCCCAATCTCAATAATTTCTTAGCCATCGCATGTCCTCCGGCATGGGTACCGAAAGAGCCTTCGTGCACTTCAATCATCAACAGGTCTGCCTCGTGTCTCTCCACGCATCTGAGCAGAACCGTGTCAAAATTCCTTTTATACAGCACGACATCTTTGTTCAAGAAGAAACTACCAGCTAGCCTTCTTAATGTCTTCTTGTCATTGGAAGATGCCCCAGGCGGGTATTCTTGATTTTTCAAGAAGCATTTGATGTCATGGTACCAAGGCTTATCGTCAGACACTGCATTAACCTCAAACACAAAAGCAGGCCTATCAAGACGAGATACATCAATCCTGGGTACAAAGTTCCAACCATGCACTTTGATCATCGAAGATATAGTGGCCAAGGCGTCAGCAAACTTATTTTCATCTCTGGGAACATGGTACAACTTGACAGTTGTAAAGAATGTCAGCAATCTCCTCGTATAATCTCTATACGGAATCAAATTCTGCTGATGTGTGTGCCAAGTTCCCTTTACTTGATTGATTACCAGTGCTGAATCACCAAAGACATCGAGGGTCTTGATTCGTAAATCAATAGCTTCCTCAATTCCTAGTATGCAAGCTTCGTATTCTGCTTCATTGTTGGTACACCCGAAAGTTACTCGGGCAGTGAAGGGCATGTGAACACCTTCTGACGTAATGAGGACTGCACCAACTCCGCACCCATTCATATTAACTGCCCAATCAAACATCAAACTCCATTTGGATTCAGGGTCAGGCCCCTCCTCCAGAAGTTGTTCCTCGCAGTCTTTCGCTTTGAGAAACATGATGTCCTCATCAGGGAAATCAAATCTCATGGGCTGGTAATCATCAAGAGGCTGTTGCGCAAGATAATCTGACAGTATACTTCCTTTGATTGCTTTTTGCGAAGTAAATTGAATATCGTACTCTGTCAGTACCATCTGCCACCTTGCAACTCTGCCTGTAAGTGTTGGTTTCTCAAAAATGTACTTGACCGGATCCAATTTTGAGATCAGCAGGGTTGTATGTGTGAGCATGTATTGTCTCAAGCGTTTGGCGGCCCATGCGAGTGCACAGCATGTCTTCTCAAGCATTGAATAACGCGATTCGCAATCTGTAAATTTCTTGCTCAGGTAGTAGAAGCATGTTCTTTCCTACCTGTCTCGTCGTGCTGACCGAGAACACAACCCATGGATCCTTCGAGCAATGTCAAGTACATAATCAGTGGTCTCCCTTGAACTGGAGGTATCAGAATCGGAGGTTTCTGCAAATATCTTTTTATTTTATCGAATGCATTTTGACAATCATCATTCCACCTGACTGTTTGATCTTTTCTTAGCATTTTGAATATCGGTTCGCAAGTGGCAGTTAGGTGAGATATGAACCTTGAAATGTAGTTCAACCTCCCTAGAAAGCCACAAACTTCTTTCTCAGTTCTCGGTACAGGCATATCTTGTATAGCTTTCACCTTAGCAGGATCAACCTCTATCCCTTTTTCACTGACAATGAAACCAACCAATTTTCCGGACCGCACGCCGAAAGTACACTTATTAGGATTCAGTCTCAACCTGAATTTCCTCAGCCTCTCAAACAACTTCTTCAAGTTGATCAGATGTTCCTCTTCTGTCTTTGATTTAGCAATCATGTCATCCACATAGCATTCGATCTCTTTATGAATTAGATCGTGGAATAACGTCACCATTGCTCTTTGATAAGTTGCCCCTGCGTTCTTCAAACCAAAAGGCATTACTTTGTAACAGAAGGTACCCCAAGGGGTAATGAATGTCGTCTTCTCCATGTCTTCAGGCGCCATCTTTATCTGATTGTACCCGGAGAATCCATCCATAAATGAGAACACTGAAAACTGAGCGGTATTATCAACCAGCACATCAATATGAGGGAGTGGAAAGTCATCTTTAGGGCTCGCCCTGCTGAGATCTCTGTAATCCACGCACATTCTGACTTTGCCATCTTTCTTCGGCAGCGGTACTATGTTGGCCACCCAAGGAGGATAGTTGGTTACTGCCAGAAAATCTGCATCCAACTGTTTCTGTACTTCTTCCTTGATCTTCAAAGCCATTTCTGGTTTCGTTCTGCGCAACTTTTGCTTGACCGGTGGACAATCCTCTTTCAACGGTAGTCTATGCACAACTATGTTCGTATCTAAACCTGGCATATCTTGATATGACCAAGCAAAGATGTCAACGTATTCCCGTAGCATGACTATCAGCTCTTGCTTTACATCAGCCCGCAGACTTGCGCCAATCTTGATCTCTTTCTTGCTTTCTTCTGACCCAATATTGATAACCTCAAGAACTTCCTGATGAGGCTGAATGGTCTTTTCTTCCTGTTTCAACAATCTAGCCAATTCTTCCGGGAGTTCATAGTCTTCATCACTTTCTTCCTCGGCTTGATAGATCGGATTGTCGAAATCATACGTGGGCATAACAGAATCATTTTCAGAGGAAATCACAGAATCAAGTCTGCATGATTGGGTTTATGCTTTATTTTAGATTATTTTGCTTGAAAACAAAAGAAAAGAAAGTGCATTATCATTTTTAATTTTCTTTGTGCAAAAATAAAAATAAAGCAAGAATAAAGGAACACAAATTTGTAAACAAAAACGTCCTTTTATTGATATTTGAACATTATATGAGAAAATATGGTGGCCCTACAAATGGATCCTCACACCTTGGGCAGAGTGTGGGATTTTATGCATTATGAAAGACAAGAATTATTACTCTGAATGGTGTACAACATGAACGATTTCTTCACTAGACCAGTTCTGCAATACTTCGCCCGGAGCCAGTGCATACACCCATTTGTCCAGATAATCTGAGCTTTCAGCGTCATCCTCTATTGCTGAGCATGACTGATTGGGATTGATAACTCCTCCACTGTTGAAATTGATTGGCCCACGGAATCGGGGAACTGGCGTTCGGCCCGGCTGGTATCCAATGCCAAACTTATCTTCTTTCACGAACACATCTATAGCTTTACCCCAACCTTGGGCATTTCCGCTTTCAACCACTTCTCTGGCCTGCTTGTAGGATGCAATTGATGCACTCGGCCCACCTGGCACATTCGACACCACTGCTGCTGAAGTAGATTCTGGTAAGTTATTGATATTCAAGGCTTCGAAAGACTGGCACAGGGTTTCATGAATTTCTCCATCCATTTCCACATATTTGAAAGTGGATAGATGACTCACAAATATATCTTCCTCGCCGCAAACAGTAACCACTTGACCCTCGAACACATATTTGAGCTTCTGATGAAGTGTTGAGGTAACTGCACCCGCTGCATGAATCCATGGTCGGCCCAACAAACAACTGTAAGCAGGCTGAATGTCCATAACATGAAAGATCGTCTTAAATATCTGTGGACCAACTTGTATTGGTAGTTCAACCTCCCCAAACATTGATCTTTGGGATCCATCGAAAGCTCTCACAATCAGATCGCTGGGTCTCAGAACCAATCCATCTACTTCAATTTTCATCAGGGCCTTTTTGGGTAACACATTTAAGGAAGAACCTGTGTCAACCAGCACATGCGACAAAACAGCTCCTTTACATTCAAGTGTGATGTGCAGCGCTTTGTTGTGATTACGTCCGTCTGGTGTCAAATCCCTGTTCGTAAACCCTAACCCGTGGCTCACATTCACATTAGAAATTACTCCCTCCAACTAATTCACTGTAATCTCTTGGGGAACGTATGCCATATTCAGAACTTTCAACAAAGCAGCCCGGTGTGCATCTGAACTCATTAACAGGGATAATATCAAAATTTTAGAGGGCGTCTGATTAAGCTGGTCAATTATCTTGTAGTCACTCTTTTTGATAACCCTCATAAATTCTTCAACATCATTATCAAAATTGACTTTATGGTCCTCTTCCTGAGCAGACACCTTGTCATCAACAACCTGTTTTCCTTTCGCTCTTGCAGCAGCTTCAGCCTCTTTATCATTCCTTAGAGTCTGGGGAGCGAACAGTCGACCACTCCTAGTGAAACCACTTGGTCCATTGACATTCTCAACACTGGTACCAACAACCTCTGCTCTCGGTTGACTTTCTCCTTGACGAGTATCGGTTCCGTATTGCCATGGAACTGCTCTATTAGACACATAAGCAGCTGATTCAGGAACTATAATCGTAACTGGTCTCGGCCTCTCGGGCACGATGATAGCAACAGGATCCTCAACAGGCACCTGTATCTCAACTGGATTATAGTAAATAGTAATGGCAGAAACATATTTTTCTCTCTCTATCTTATCAAACTGAAGTCTTCCTTCATCCATAAGATCCTGCAGTCCAACTTTCAACTTACTGCAACCATTAATCTGTCTTGCACAATCTTCACAATCAGAGCCACATCCAGGAAACACTTTTCCTTTTAACAAACGCTCTTTTACAATCAACAGCGGAGTCTTTACCAAATTCACATCAGTAATCAGATTCAGTTTCTCACCATCAGAAATAGCATTCATGCTTGCACCTCCATGATGGGGCATTGGATTATCACGAACATTCGGCGGCTTAGAGAAATTAATAGCTTTTGCGTCAATTAGGTCTTGAACCTTATGGTGAAAAGCCCAGCACTTCTCTATCGAGTGACCTTGCGCACCAGAATGAAATTCACATCGAGCGTTGGCATCATAACCCTGAGGCAATTTTCCGGAGTCTAGCGGTCTCATAGTCCGTAGTTCAACCAACTTCTCTTTGAGCAATTGTGGTAACAAAGCAGTATATGACATAGGCAAAGGATCAAACTTGCGGTCCCTTGGTCTGTTATTCTAGAATCGGGGTCTACCTTGCTGATCTGGAGCTTACTGTCCAGCTGGAACCGGAATGGTTACAACATCCACCTGATGATAGGACTGATTCCTACCTCTGCCCCTCCTCTATGCACAGCACTGGACTCCCCTTCTCTTTTCCTTGATCCGTTGGCAAAGGGTTTCCTCGAACTCGAAGCACCAGTCCCACCGACGTCTTGAATCTTACCCAATTTCAGCAGACTCTCTATTCGTTCCCCAGCAACAACAATATCAGCAAACCCTGTGGAAGGACACGCAACCAATCTATCCAAATACGACCCTTGGAGTGTGCTCATGAACATATCAGCCATCTCAAGATCACCCAAAGGTGGTTGAACTCGTGCAACTAACTCCCTCCATCTTTGTGCGTATTGCTTAAAGCCCTCCTTAGGATCCTGAGTCATACTCTGCAGCTGAGTACGATTAGGTGCCATATCCAAGTTATATTGATACTGATTCAGAAACGCAGCGCACAAATCTTTCCAGCTCTTGATATGAACCCTGTCCAACTTAACATACCATTCCAGGGAGGCGCCTGACAGACTATCCTGGAAAAAATACATCCAGAGCTTCTGGTTATCAGTATAAGCGGCAACCTTGCGATTGTAAGCTTGCAAATGTGTTTTGGGACAGGTACTGCCATTGTACTTATCCAAAGCATGAAGCTTGAACTTGGGAGGGATTCGCACACCCTGCACGAGACCCATGTCTTCTACATCAATTCCCAGAGGATTTTGGCTCTCAATAGCCTTGAACCTTTCATCTAACCCTTCGTACTTTCGGTCGTCATTATAGAAACCCATGTCATTGTTGAATGCAGTGAACTGATCATCTTGACCATCCTCATTATTGTCAAATCCCAGATGTACCCCACCAGCAGGAATTGTGCCACCAGGAGGAGTGCGCACAGTTCGATTTGGGATTTCAGTTTCCAGCCTCTGGATAGTGGTTCTCATAGCTTCTTGTCCAATCCTCATATTTTCTTGACCGGTCCTCAGCTCCTGCTGACCTTGAGCAATCCCCTGCATGAGGTTCATGAATTGTTCCATCCTTCCCCTCAAATCAGCTAACTCTGTCTGAACTTGCTCCATTACTCTTGCTTGATTGCGTCGGGTAGAATATCGGTGAACTGGGGTATCAGCTATCGTGCCTGAAAACCAAATAAAGGTTAGCAGGCGCCTGCAAAAGGAAAACCTGCAATGCAAAAATGATATGCTATGCAAATGCAAATGTACAGTTATGTTTGTCATTTCAAGATACTTTTTACATCCTGATTCCAATCATAACCACAAATTCCTGACGACCAGAAATCATGATTAGTGAGTTTTGCTCTGAAGAGATATTCATATACACCCACCACAAATATCTGACGACCAGACATAGTGATTTTGTAGTGTGCCCGTGTGCAGATAACACATCACATATATCTGAAAACCAAAAATTGTGAACAGAAATAGCTCCTTTCATACAAATTCCCAGAAGTTTTCAAGTACATTAGTCATAGTTTCAGCAACAAAATAAGAAACAAGCAGTCAAATGGATCCATCAACAATCCTGATGGTAACCATTACCAATTACAAAGAAACGACAAAAATCACTAATCTGAGAGCTCTATGTCTTTCAGCTTCTGGCTGGAATACTTAATCTCTTCAAACAGGATGCGGGTACGCTGATGATGTGGCTTCTCAATCAGCTCTTTGATTACGACGTCCCTTTTTTCCAACGCATCCTCTAACGAACCCACGTGCATCAGCAAGGCTTCATCTTCACCAGCTCCTTTACGCCTCTTAATCCCAGCTTGAATTTTAACCAGCTTCAGATCCGCCGTGACATCTTCAAGCTCTTTGTTGGCGATTTTCAGCTTATCTTCAGCGTTCCTTGCCTGTTCTTGGCTTCTGTCAAGGTCTTCTCGATGCTTTCTTCTTGCTTCATGTGCTTTCTTCAGCTCTTCATTTTTATCTTTTAACTGGGTCATCAATTCAGAGTTCTCAATTCAGACTTCATCCCAAGCTTGACGGAGTTTAGCTAACGAATCCTTGCTTCGGGCTAGAGCCTGCTTTGTAGCCTTATGAGCCTGACTAGTATCATCTGCTCCCAAGGTAAGCTTCCGGAAGTATCGAGCTCTGTCATCAAAATCTTCTTCTTTGTCTGCCAGGGTTTTCTCTGCTTTTAATGCCCTCTTTTCCAACTCTTTGTTGTCCGCTATAGCTTTCTGAAGACATCTGCTCATTCCAGAGTTCTCTATCTGCAGCTCTCTAACCTTTTTCTTCCATTTCTCGCACTCCTCAATAGCCACCATGGTGGGTTGTTCAGGCTGTACTGAACGTACAAGAGGTCTCCTTGAAAAGGGCAAAAGCAATTCCTTTACTTTCGTCTCAATCCATTTGTCATATTCAGGATAAGACCTACAATCTCCTTTCCCAAAAACCGCTTTCCCAATTTTATGCTTATCATTCCAAGCATTCACTACCTCTACCACCTTCTCATCTTTAGTTCCTGTGAAGAACAAAGATTCTTCCATGTCTTGCTCTGTAGGAGGACCCCTGGAAGCATACCCGAACTGTCGGATGGCCAAAATTGGATTATAATTGATCCCTCCTTTTCTGCCAATCAGAGGTACATTTGGAAAACTTCCGCATCTTGTGATAAGTTCAATTCTCAGCAATCGATGATCGAACCAGACAATATTATCAGCAGTTAAACCTATCATTCGCTCGGACCACTTCGCAACATCTATGGTTTCCACAAAGGCACCTGTTTGAGGCAAATGCTTGAAAAGCCAATGACATAGCAGTGGAGTGCAACAACTAACAGGGCCTCCCCTTCTTTTCTCGTTCTTGTAATGCACGGAATAATAAAAATCCCCCAACAAAGTAGGGACTGGATTTTTAAGAACGAAAACTCTCGTAGCTTGCATATCCACAAAGTCTTGGTGATTGGGAAAAAGAACTAGGCCATATATGCAAAGAGCCAAAATGGAGTTGTAAACCGTCCAGTTTTTAGCATTAGCAGCCTCTTGGGCTTGATCAGAAAGGAATTCCAGATGAAATCCGTCAACTCCGTTTTTGTTACTCACACCACTTTTGATCACTGACTGGTCCATTTGCGTTGCAGCGGCAATTTCTTTTACACTAGGAGAGCTACCAGAAAAGAATGGTATTGTTGACATGATCGGAACCCCCAAAATAAATGAGAATTCTTCTAGCGTTGGCATCAAAATGTAATCTGGAAAGAGGAAGCATCTCAGCGAAGGCTCATAGAACTGCAGCAGGGTGTGTAGAGCATCATGTTCATACTTCGTGATAGTACGGACCATCCTAACCAAATTCCCATACTTCTTTTGAAACCTATCAAGAACATCGGGGCCGGCCATGTCTATAACTTTGAGCAACGAATCCAAGGTAGGGTCTGGAAACTTGTAAGAAACATTATTCTTCCTTCTCTCGTCATTCTCTGTTGAACCCATGGATTGGAATCAGGAGTATATTATGCACCTGAAATTGACAAACATAACCATTATGATATGATAATGCAATGCAAAGGGGTAATGTGATCAGGTAATCAGGTGTCTGTACTGAACTGTGTGCAGTGTCAGTGTAGCCCTGGGAACAATATGGAACCACAAATAGGAACTGTCTGAATATAATAGGATGAACCTTTCCTTTGTGTAAAGTCAACAGAAAACCGGGTATGTAGGAAGTCATGGTCACCTGCAAACTGTTAGGTGCGGATTTGGCCTAAAATTGGCATATCTTTGTTTGCACTTTTTCATCTCTTTTCTCATGTTTTCATGGTTTTTATCCATGATTGTTGTTGTTCTTCTACACATTGAGAATATACCTTTGGTGCTTGTAATGTGTGTGTTATTGTGCAGGAAATGCACTAAATGATCAAAGTTTGAAGACACAAAGAAATGGTGCAAGCTGTTAAAGTATTGAAGTTGCAACAGCAGGATTCGCCTCACGAGTGCTGGCGAGCTCCTAGCGAAGGTTCGCCTAGCGAACGTTGGCGAGTGTCCCAGCGAAGGGGTGGCAGAAAGTTTCAGTAGGAAAAGTCCCTAAATTCGCTGGGCGAAGGTTTTGGCGAAGGCTCGCTTCGCGAGTGTTTTGTTCGCTTCGCGAATGCACGTGAAATTCTGGGGCGGTTTAACTGTTTGAGGCACCTGATGTGCCTATTTTTAACCATTCGCCTAGCGAATGAATTGGTTCGCCTAGCGAACCTTCAAATTTCTGAATTGTATAAATACAATTTTTACACTTTTTAGTTTATGTTTTTTTTATGGGGGTTCTGATGTTGTTGTAATTTTGGGATCAGAACTTGATATCTCTTTCATTTCCAAGGGAGAAAAGGTAGGATCTTTGATTTCTTGTTGGAGAGGGATGTAATCTTTTGATACCTATTGTATTTCCTCTAATGTATGTATGTGATTTGAATTCTGATTTTCTATTGTTGTTGTCTTTGGTTGATTATTTGTGGTCTTGACAAAACCTTTACAAATCTTTGATCTTAGATTTTCATCTATCAATGAACAAGCTTTTGACATGGTTTTGTGAGTTGATATTCATTTTATCTTTTGTTGTATTGTGTTGATTAAGTAGCATGGGTAGCATGAGTAGGATCGATACGATATCGCGAGGATGCGTGATAATAGTGATGAAGAAGGATATTCGCATTCATTGGACAAATTAGTTGAATACATGTAAAAAGGGTTAAGCGTGTGTACTTATTTTGATCTTGCTTAAATACGAAGAAATCATTTATTTGATATGGATGTTATAGTAATATCTGTTAGGACTGAACTCTAGAGATAGATTTAGGATTAACACTTGCGTGAGTATCTGCTCTTAAAGCTCTGTGTTGGTTTTGTTGCGTGAGACATCACTGATGAGACAATACAGTTGGCCTCTCGACGTTGCGTTAGACATAACCTCCGTTGTGAGTGATACGCGAGGATATTTGGCGAATGATTGATTTGTGTTTGCTTGATTAGAAGAATGCATGTGTTATCAATTGATGAGATCCAATTCCAACAAGGCCCCGTTTATAATTCTGTCTTTACTTTATATTTTCCGTCTTTACATTTTCTGCATTTGCTTTTGGTTCATTTTTAAACCAGAACTTTTGAGCTTAGAAATATAGAAACCGTTGAATGGCATTCTTTCCCTCGCACTGATCCCTGTGGAGAACGACAAAACTGGGTTACTTATTATTATTTGCTTGCTGCTATTTCTGCACCAACAAATTGGCGCCATTGCCGGGGATTGGTGTTTAGATATTGAATCGCATCGCATAGTTTCTATATTTTTAAGCTTTGTACATTTGTTTATATTATATGCATTTGTGTTCCTTTAATGTTTTCTCTAGTGTGTTCAGGAATGTTGAGAACTCCTTCTAGATTAGTTGCTTTGTAAAAAAGAATTCAATGAAGCTTCGACCGAGTCTGGATGTTGTTGAGCTTTGAAAGTATGCCTGGTAAATTGTATTGCTTTATAGAATGCTAGAATGATTTTAGAATTTTGTGCTTTGTGCAAATGTGTATCTTTGTTTCGTTTTGCAACTTGTTTGAATGCTTGTTTCACTTAGGTCCAAAAGCCAAAAATTGTGAGGAAACCTCCATTGTTTACTATATGCAAGGATGACTGATAACTTTGTTTAATTCATTTGATTCATGCTTTATCTTTTGATTGTTGTGATTTTGTGGAAGCATTAGAAATGATCAAGGCATTTGTTTATATTGAGCACAACCGTATCCAAAAGTTTCTTACCCGTGAGTAGTGAGAATTTGTTAGCCCCTTTGAGCCTAAAACAATTTAAATCTCATTTTAGTGATGAATTTGGTTTATGTACATAATTTGCAAGTTTGGTTCATCATTGAATTTTGTGAGGTTTGAAATATTTTCTTCTGGAACCTTTGAAAATTGTATACTTTGATTTCCTTGCCGTAAAACGCAAGGAGCATTCACATGAGGTTTGGTTGAATTTAAGTTGGGGAGAATGAAAAAGAAGATGGTAGGTTGCTTGAACCTTTTGAAAAAGTTCAAACAAGCATGAAAAGAAAAAGTGTAAATATGAATGTAAAAAAAAAAACACAAGAAAAAGAATGCTTGTTTGATGAAAAAAATAGAGAGTGAAATAATTGTGCAAAAGGAAGTTTGAGAAGGTTTGTGGTAAAGAATGAGAATGGTGAATGAAGTTGTGAATGTGTAAATATCATTTATCGGCAATTTCGATTCAAAGACTTTTAGAAATGTCCCTTTGTTGTTAACCCGACCAAGCTATAGCCTTTAAAGCCCTTAGTGATCTTTTTACTTCCATATTTTCATGTTGATTGTTAGATGTTGTATGAATTGGATTGCTATTTGCATTGTTTGTCGGGTGAGTGAAATTTCCCCGCGGTTGCAAACGCGTCAATTTCTTCATTCTTATTTTGAAGAGGAGTGTTAGAGTGATTCAAGTATGAAAATTCAGTTGTCATTTGAACCATTCCATGATATTTGTTTAAGTACTTAATTCTTTATCATTGTTCGATTCTATTGAGTGGTAAACGTTGCTTGTGCGCATTTTCATGTTTGGTTTATCTGGATTTTGGTTGATTCTTAAGCTTGAGCAAATCCGCTTGTTTTTAACGAGGGGCATACTTTGCTTGAGGACAAGCAAGAGTTTAGTTGGGGAGAGTTGTTAGGTGCGGATTTGGCCTAAAATTGGCATATCTTTCTTTGCACTTTTTCATCTCTTTTCTCATGTTTTCATGGTTTTTATCCATGATTGTTGTTGTTCTTCTACACATTGAGAATATACCTTTGGTGCTTGTAATGTGTGTGTTATTGTGCAGGAAATGCACTAAATGATCAAAGTTTGAAGACACAAAGAAATGGTGCAAGCTGCTAAAGTATTGAAGTTGCAACAGCAGGATTCGCCTCGCGAGTGCTGGCGAGCTCCTAGTGAAGGTTCGCCTAGCGAACGTTGGCGAGTGTCCCAGCGAAGGGGTGGCAGAAAGTTTCAGTAGGAAAAGTCCCTAAATTCGCTGGGCGAAGGTTTTGGCGAAGGCTCGCTTCGCGAATGCACGTGAAATTCTGGGGCGGTTTAACTGTTTGAGGCACCTGCTGTGCCTATTTTTAACCATTCGCCTAGCGAATGAATTGGTTCGCCTAGCGAACCTTCAAATTTCTGAATTGTATAAATACAATTTTTACACTTTTTAGTTTATGTTTTTTTTATGGGGGTTCTGATGTTGTTGTAATTTTGGGATCAGAACTTGATATCTCTTTCATTTCCAAGGGAGAAAAGGTAGGATCTTTGATTTCTTGTTGGAGAGGGATGTAATCTTTTGATACCTATTGTATTTCCTCTAATGTATGTATGTGATTTGAATTCTGATTTTCTATTGTTGTTGTCTTTGGTTGATTATTTGTGGTCTTGACAAAACCTTTACAAATCTTTGATCTTAGATTTTCATCTATCAATGAACAAGCTTTTGACATGGTTTTGTGAGTTGATATTCATTTTATCTTTTGTTGTATTGTGTTGATTAAGTAGCATGGGTAGCATGAGTAGGATCAATACGATATCGCGAGGATGCGTGATAATAGTGATGAAGAAGGATATTCGCATTCATTGGACAAATTAGTTGAATACATGTAAAAAGGGTTAAGCGTGTGTACTTATTTTGATCTTGCTTAAATACGAAGAAATCATTTATTTGATATGGATGTTATAGTAATATCTGTTAGGACTGAACTCTAGAGATAGATTTAGGATTAACACTTGCGTGAGTATCTGCTCTTAAAGCTCTGTGTTGGTTTTGTTGCGTGAGACATCACTGATGAGACAATACAGTTGGCCTCTCGACGTTGCGTTAGACATAACCTCCGTTGTGAGTGATACGCGAGGATATTTGGCGAATGATTGATTTGTGTTTGCTTGATTAGAAGAATGAATGTGTTATCAATTGATGAGATCCAATTCCAACAAGGCCCCGTTTATAATTCTGTCTTTACTTTATATTTTCCGTCTTTACATTTTCTGCATTTGCTTTTGGTTCGTTTTTAAACCAGAACTTTTGAGCTTAGAAATATAGAAACCGTTGAATGGCATTCATTCCCTCGCACTGATTCTCCAAGATGAAAGGTCTTCAGCTTCTGGCACTGAGTTCGAGAAGCAATAGTACATTCATCCCTCGGGGTACAGTACTATCGCCAATCGAGGAGTGCCTCCACTGATTCTCTTTCCAAAAAGGAAACCCTATGGCAAGTTCCCAGCATTGGGTCCTCGGGTCGAGAATGTGCAATGGGTTTGCCACAGAATGTGGTCTGCCACTGTCACATCTCGGGAGGAGTGCTGCAACTGAGTCCTCGGGAATGGTCACCAGAGTCGACAGCTCTCTAGATCGACATCCTGGAATACGCAAGATGCGTATGCCATGATGGGTCCCAAGATAGCCTCGTCTAGCTGTGAATTTCGTGAATACCCAACGTACTCCAGATGGCACGTAGGTCCCACTACTCTCCACTCTAATCCTAAGTGTATACTCAAGCCTGTGTAATGGGCTTATCTCTCAGAAATCCCATCCCGCCAAACAGAAAACAGCACAGTCCAACACAGTATAATATATGAAATGTAAATGCTACAATGCTGTAAATATGATACAAGTAATAAAATACAGTAAACAGCAAATACAAGATAACAGTAAACACCCAATAAAAGAAAAGCAAACAAGCGCTAGGATTGACTCGCTTAGGATGGACCAGCAATTGGTCAACCAGTCCCAAGCAGAGTCGCCAGCTGTCGCTCCCGGGATTTTCATCCAGGTACAAACGCGAAAGTGGCACCGAACAGAGTCGCCAGCAATGTGTATTTATCCTAAGAGAGGGAAAGGAAACACCGCATAAACCTGAGGGAAGGAAAGAACATGGTCTTACGACCAAGAGAAATGGGTAAGGGAGTCGGTTACGCGTGAGGAAGGTATTAGCACCCCCCATGCGTCCATCGTACCCGATGGGATCCACGCTTGCTTGTTTCGATCAAAGGGTGATAGAAAAGATACTGGAAAAAGAACTGCTAGCTGGAGGACTGGAAAAAGGAAGGAAAGGAAAAGAAACAAATGTAGGGAAAATAAAAGAAGTGCTCGAATGGGCCCTACCCCACTGCCTACGTATCTCATCGGGAACATGAGAATCAGAGCGACGTAGTTCCCCTCACTAGGGAAAGATTGTTTGTGTTTTTTAGTGGAATACGTCAACGTTCGCGTCCTAGCAGTTTAGGTGTTGCAGCTCGCTGTAGGGAGACTTAGGCGTTACCTGTTTGCAGTAGAACGAAAATGACGCATCCTTACGGAATGAATGAAGGAGATGAGAAAAGAATTCCCGAAGGAAAGACGTTATTATTTGTTTTTGTCTTTTAAGAGTTTTTTCCATTTGTTTGCATATGATAGTGTATCTGAATCTTAGTCATTGGAATGTGTACATTCTCACATTCCAAGATGGAATGGATAAGAATGCACACTAAGAGTGAAGAAGACCCCCACACTTAGTTCCAATTATCAAGGTTCAAACACACTAGCATACTTGTATTTATTAAGTGTTTTTGTTGATTATGAAATGAAGAAGTGTTTTTTATTTATACCTTCAACAAGTATTGCATTTAAGTCCCTCATACAAGATCAAATGTTTAACACATTGACCCAAGATGGGCTATATGCTACACATTCTAAGATTATAAGAGAAGACCCCTTATAATCTTTTCTTTATATGAAAGGCCTAAATGCAATAAGTGCCTACCTTTATTAGATATTTTGAATTTTCTTTGAGATGAGAAGAGAGACTCAAGAGAGGAGAAAGGTAAAATCTATGTGATCTAAGACTCAATCCTAATTGATTATTAAAGGGAGTGATCCTAATGGTTTGTGAGGTTTAAACCTAAAGTCTAAAGAAAGAATGAATTAAACAATTCACTTCTAAGTTAGAAGATGAATTGTAATTCAAAAAGGGAAAGTGATGAGTTATTAAAAGAAAACACATAAGTGCTTAACAAAACACAAGATGGAATTGTAAAAGAGATGAGAGGATAGAAGCTTGAATGTGGATTCCTTATCCACACTCAATTGCAACTTACCAAAGCCCCTACATGGTTAGTAAACATGTATAAGAAGTATAAGAAGTAAAAGAACATTTAATGCACCATAAAACTCAAAAGAATTAGATGAGAAATCAAATCCTATAACTATAACCAGAATATGCATCATATGGAAAACAAAAGATTATCATCAAGCAAGTTCAAGTGAACAACCAACAATCATCATCCATGACATTAGAACATGCTACCATAAGAAAAGGGAGAATGAAAGATGAAAAGAAAGAGAAAAAATATGCATAAATGAAACATGTAAATCAAGGATCAGAATTGAAATAAAATGAAAAATGATTCACAAACATCTCACAAGTATTCATGCATAACACATCAAGACATTTAAGAAGTGATAGAAGAAGTAGAATTGAAATGAAAGTTCAAAAAAGGAAAGTGCCAACACAACATGTTAAAGGTGCACAAAGTTCAAATGACAATCAACATGCCAAGATGACATATAATATGTATCAATGACCTATTATGTCACATGAAAGGTTCACCAAATATGCAAATGATCATGCAAGTATGTACAAAAGAAATCACGTAAACATGCACAAAAGTTAAGATGATATGACATGTTATTATGCTTCAAAGGTAATGCATTAAACAAAAACTAAATGGACTCATGGAAATTAAGCAAGCATGGTTTAAAGATACACAAGTCAGAAGTGAATCATATACCAAAATAGCATACAAGAAATCAAGGCAAAATGATGTCAAACAATGCACTTAAATCCAATTGGATGCACATGCAAAGTAGCACAAAAATGAACACCAAACATGTCATAAAATGATCTAAAAATAAAATAAAAAATCATAGGACATACTTCAAGATGTTAATGACCCAATGCAAAAAGAAGCAAATAAAAACTATTTTTAATGATCAAGAACAAAAATGTACAAAATCATGTACCACATTAAGAATGCACACAAAAGAAAATCAAAGAAAATTATGGAACAGGGGCAAAAAGGTCATAAAATCAGAAACTAAAATCATCAAAAATTTTATAAATGTTTTAATGATGTTCATGAATTTTTATGGAATTTTATAATGCCATTTGGTATTTTTAAAAATTAAAAAGCAAACGTGTATACAAATGGAAAATAAAATGACATGGAAATAAAGAAGGGGGTGCATGCATAGCAAATTAACAGTTCAAAAATGGTTTGGGCTTAAGACATAGGGGTGCAAATATCAGTTTGGTCCAAGGTCCAAGTCTGTGCAAAACACACTAACAAGCATACACTCTCAGTCAACAAAATTGACTCACTTATGGCCATTGGATCAAGTCAAGGTCAAACCATAGTCAAAGTAATTGAAATCAACGCACATGCATGAATGTCTACCCTAGCTACCATACGCTGCAACACATAGAGCTTAAGTGAATTCAAAAACAATGCACATGACATGCACATGTGTTTTAATGTGTTGGCACATTTTAGACCACACGATTGGAACACATCAACGGCTATGATTAAAACACACAAAACCCTAGCACTTAAGACCACCGGCCGGAGATGACCTCCGGTCACCTTCTCCGGTCATGCGCCACCGTCTGCAACTCCATAATTTTCCAGAATTCCACAAAAATTATACCAAAATGAAAAGCATCTCACGTAGATTAACAATATACTCATAAAAACAACAAAACATACACACATAGCAAGAACAGAGGGGATGAATATGTGCCCTAACTTTTGGATCTAAGCCTTTACAAGGCCTATCAACTAGCCGGAGTGAGAAATGCTCCTAATGAGCTCATATCATCATGAAATCATCACAATAATCAACAAAACGTGAGAGAAAAGTTTGTAAGTTTTGGAACCTGATCTTGCAGTTCTTGTGGAGTTTGAGAAAACCAGAGAGAACACTTGCTCTTCAACCTTGGAGCTTCAATATTAAGCAAAATAAATGCTAATGATTCACGAGTAGATGAAGGAGATTGAAGATTGCAGTGATGCTAACTTGCAGAAATGGAGTTGTTCTTGTTGTTCTTGATTCAACCACACTCAATGGAAGAACTATGGAGTTGAAATCGTGGAGAAGCAAACTCAGAGAGAATGAGAGAGTAGAAGAGAGAGTTTCTGAAGTGAATGTGTGAGAAATGAAGTTGAAAACTGAAATTAGAGTGTGTGATTTCTATTTATAATGTGAGCTAACTATGGTTTAGTGAGTGGAGTTAAATGAGTTAGCATGGTTAACTGAGTCCACCCTAACTAACTGAGTCAAGTTAGTTAGGGGGCGAGTGATCAAGGCTGGGTTATGGTGAGGTTAAGCTTATGACAGTTATGGTGAGGATGAAGAGTGAAGCTTGGAATGGTAGGACTGTTGTGGCAGAAACTTGCTCAATAAGTTGTTCTCTCCATTTTCATGCAAGGCACGTGATACTAAACATTGTGTAAGTGATGTGTGCTTGGTCAAAAGAGGAAACTGAAGTGAGGAAGTGTTTGTAGTGTGTGTGAACCTAATTATGCAACATGCTATCAATGTATCAGTGCCAACATAGGGTTGTTCATAGGTGAAATACTCTCCAACCATTGAACCATTTGATGAGATTTTGGGGTCTTTGGAAAGAGGACACATTGTAGCACAATGTTGGTTTGAAAATTAAAGTGAAATGGTGCCTCAAACATGTCTAAAAATGACCATAAACAGATGGAAAAAGAATTGGTACATATGCGTGCAGACTTGTGGCATGGCATGGCAAGCTGGCCTGTGGATTTTCAGCATTATCACCATGACTTTGGACCAAAATATCTCCACCATAACTTGATCAAATGGGATTTTGTCCAACATGAACATTGAAGGTGACATTGCAATGAACAACTTTCATGTTGAAAACTTTTCCATTTGAAGCTTTTATCTTGATGAAAAGTGAATGAACATTTGGCCCACCAACTGTTTGAGGAAATGATGTGCGCGTGACCTGAAAATTCTTGGTCATGACCTGGTTTTTGCCCTACTTTCCTCCAACTTTGATCCATCATATCTCCCTCAATTTTTATCCAATGGAGATGTTCTACACATGGATTTGAAGCTTAAAGCAAGATCTTTTGTTGTGGCCGAGTGGAATTTTCATTTGGTGCTTCAATTTTAAATGGCCTTGGTTCAAAGTGTAGTCCAAAATGGTCCAAAATTACTATTTTTAGTAACCCTTCTTCACCCAAAAATGGCAACTTTCCACATCTTGATTTTTTTATGATTCCTTTGGAGTTTCTTGACCAAATTTTGCACATTGGACACATATAACATGAATTTCATAAATTTGGCCTCAAAAAGTCAAGAGTTGACTTTTTCCACTGATTATTTGACTTGGCCCCAATTTCTCTGATTTTTTATCTTTCTTCCAATTGAACCACTTCTAAAACCAATTGAGAGGTAATTTTCCACATTCATACACTTAAGAACATGTAGAATATCATGACATCAAGTTTTGTCCAAAAAATCAGAGATTCCTTGATTTAATCAAAAACCCTAATTTTGACCTCCTCTGGTTAGGAGGGAAAAATGCAGTCTTCAATTTTAAATTCCTCAGAGTATGTTGTGTATCCTTTTAAAGGATGATGAGATATGCCACTTGAGGGTGATTTTGAATCAATGAGCTATCTCTTTTGAGGGTTTTCCTTCAGTTTTTTGAACCTCTTGTATGATGAAAGATGTAGGGCTTCAATCTCCTATTGAATTTCACCTTCTTGAGGTTTTGGATAGTCAGTTGAGGTAGTGTGAGACATGAAAGACCTCTTGGCTTGCCTTGAGGCATCTTGACTGACCTTTTTGTGCTTTGAATGATCCCTTGATTGTCCACCTTCCACCTGATCACATGCCTTGATGATAAGAGAGATGCTATGCTTCCTTTTTCTATGTTAAAGATGCAATGCAATGCTAATGAGATGCATATGATATGATAAATGATAATGTTGTGTTATGATACCAACAGGGAGAGCAAATTTTGGGGTATTACACTTGCCCCTGATAGGATCACTGACCAAGTTTCTAAACTGTTTTGAAAATTCCTTGAGAGGAAAGCTAGTTTGCAATAAAAAATGTTTATTTAAACATGGCAAATTTAATGCAAAGTTCATGCAGAAATTTTGAAAACAAAATCATTGTTTTTAGAAAAAATACAGTAATATGAATTACTGGTTAAAAACACAGTGGTTTAAAACATTTTGATTGAAAAGTAAAACAGAGGTATGATACCAAAACAAATGATTTGCAAAAAATGATTTTGGAGTCAGTTTACGCAACCTTGCTGTAGTGTGCTTTCAAAATAACCTTACTTCAATTAGGTCTTTTGAGGGTTATAACATGGTCTGGTTCACAGTTTATGAAAGAAAGATAAAGGCTCAAAGTTTATTTGGTGCCCACCCCTTCGTGATGTTCTTCAGTCCTATGCTCAGTAAAACTTAAATTGTGCATTCAGGTTCCAAAAGGTTTCAGAATTGTACTGATGATAGTGATGACGATGGTCCAGAAGTCATGAGACATCAGCTACTGCTTCTTTACAACATTTAGTTGTTTTTCGTCTTTGTGGATTTTTTTGAAAATCGAGAATTTAAGGACCTCTTCTATGTATTATCCCTAACTTTTGCCTGAACTATTTCTTTTGAAATTTATAGTCAGCGGGATGCCCTAGTTTTTGCCTAAGTTTTTTGACTTAGCGGGCTTTTTCTTTTTTATTTCTTCTTAGAAAGAAAGTGACTGCTAGATTTGATGATTATGATGGACCATTACTGGCTTTTGAAATACATTTTCAACATCTGTTTGTTGTATGTAAACTTTTTGAACTCGAATACACAACCCAAATTAAACTGAGAACTACCCTGCCCCTGGTTAAAATTATGGGTTTTTTGAAAAGAAAGAAACTCATACTTCAAGGCTCGAAGGGGTTAACGAGGGATTATCTTCCTTATATCTCCAGTGTTTGGGAATTGAAAAAAATGCCTTACATCCTCAGCAAAGTTTTTTATTCGAAAGCATACCGACAGCAATTATGGGTATTTTTCGTCATCCTCCCACAAATATTTGCATAGTCAAAAATTTGAAAAAGAGGTGTATTTTTTTTTGAAAGTTTTTGTTTTTTTTTTGAAAGAGAAAGCATAAAGATGCAAATAAACAGATGATTTGAATCAAAATATTGTACATGATCATTTCATCAAAACTGACATTTAAAGATAAACAAGTTTGAAAGCAAACAAATATGATACAAACAAGGAAAATTCAAAATAGACAGAAACAAGGTCAGTGACTAATCAAACACAAGGATGAGCTGTCCTGTCTTTGGGAAGTAACTGAGCCGAAGTTGAATGAAGTTTCAGTTCTGTATCGGTGATGAGGAATCAGTTTGACGACTTACAGATGACTGAAAGATAGAAGGTTGGAATGAATTGACGATGAACCGGACGTATGTATGACTTATGCAAATGATATGCAATCATTGAAAGACAGATAGAAAATGCTAAACAACCTAGACCTCTTAGGAATTCTAATCCTAGTAAATGTCCCCAGCAGAGTCGCCATTTTTCTGTAGCGCGGTTTTTGTGACCGCCCACATCCGCCAGCGGATGAAATTGGGTGCTACTTTCTGATTTCTTATTTATCCTATGAAGCTGGAAAGGAAAGGGAAGCTATCTCAAACTAACCTTGCACACAAATGTTTTCTTTAACAAATGCTAAGAGATTGGGGAGTTCGGGGTCAGGTTATACAATGGGGAGTTGTCAATTACCCATCCTATACATGGTTATCCATGGGTTGTTAGCAATTTTCCTTACTGCTTTCTACTTACTGGTGTTTATCTAAAAAGTGGGAAAGTTTCTCCTTTGGGAAAGTTGAGAGACGTTGAAAAGATATTTTTGTTGTTTTCGGGTTTTTCGATGTTTTTGGTAAGGTACTGGACCTAAGGTTTTTGTTTAGTGTGCTCGCTAAGATTTCATAATCTTATGCCTACGTATTCCCGTAATGATAACATGGAAATCAGAGCGATCGTAGTTCCTCCTATTCTAAGGGAGGAAAAAGATGTTTGGGTATCTTGTTCAAAGCCCAAGATATGAAGCTAAAGGTGATTTGTATCTTGTTCAAAGCCCAAGATTGAAGCTAAAAGGGTGTTTGTGGGAATTGATTGAAAAGAGTGAAGAGATTAAAGATTGAGATATGAATATCCGGGAAAAACATCGGAAAATAGAAGGAATATCCGGGAAAACGTCGGATGAAAATAGAAAGAATATCCGGGAAAACGTCGGATGTAAAGAAAAGGAATATCCGGGAAAGCTTCGGATGTAAAGAAAAGGAATATCCGGGAAAGCGTCGGATGTTAAAAAGAGGGAAGGGTTTTTCTTGTGTTTAGAAGGAACTTGAGAATGTCTTTGAGACTCAAGAGGGGATATATGTAACACCCCAATTTTGATTATTTCCATTTTTGTCAAGTCTTTTATTTAAATTGAGTGGTAAATTATTTTATTTGTGAAATTGGTGTGTTAAATGTTATTTTTACCATTTTGAGAGTTTTCGGGGAAATTAGAATGGAGGGTATTTTAGACTTTTCTCAATTAATCATAAGTTAGAAATTTATTGGAAATAGAATTATGAGAGAAAATGAATTAATTGAATTGGTGTAGAAAATGAGAGAAAAGAAATAGAAAAGAAAGAAAAAGAGATAAGAAAGGAAAATAGAAGGAAATAGAAAGAAAAGAGAAATAGAGAGAAAAAGGAGAGAAAGAAAGAGGAGGAAGAGAAAAGAAGGGGAAAAGAGGAAAACTTAGGAAATCATCAAGAACAATCATCTAGCAAGTTTGGAATCCGGGTAAGGGTGTGAAATATCATTATCTTATCAATGTGTATTATTATGTATGATTGTATTGTGGTGGTTGTGGATTTTTATGAATTTTGGAGTAAACCCATTTGTGTAGAAAATGGTAGAAATCGATTTAATCGTGTTGAAAATGATGTTTTCGTGTCCCTTGTCGTTATTACACGAATGATACATGTTGTTAGACATCAATTTGGTATTTTTCTGAGTTTAGATGATGAATTTGGGTGTGGGTTGGGTGGAAAACGCATAACAGGATTCTGCAGGAAAATTCTGCATTCTGCCTGGCCATACGCGTAATGGGGAGGGCCATACGCGTATTGACTTGGGCAATACGTGTATGGATGGCGCATTTCAGGGCCAATACGCGTATGAACCTTCCTTTTTCCTGGCCATCTGGTGAATTACGTAGTGTACGCGTAAGGGGTTTTGGCCATACGCGTATGACATAGGTCCATACGCGTATGAGCAGGAGAAGTGTTAAAATGAGATTTTTCAAAATGTCGTTTTCGTTTTCGTCCGTAACTTTTGATCCGTTTATCCGAATTTTACATTCTTGGTATCGTTGCGTAGCTATTGAGCTGTACTTTCTTATTATGATGATTTGAAAATTATTAGCCGATTTTATTATGTCAGAAAGTTGGGAATAGTGATATTTAGCGACTTTTACCGTTTTGACTATGTGTTTGAATGTGAATCATATAATAGTGCATTGATGTGAATGTATATAGATTGTATGTGATTGTATGAGAAGAAATGCATGAATATATTGTGAATATATATGCATTTCAAGAATGTCTTGAGTCATTTTGCATGTGAAGCATCATGATGTGCATTCTTGTGTTGTGTGATTCTAATGAGAATCTGCTATAACGTCGTGTGCCCATGTGGGGTGTGAGCGATGATTATAGACGATCGTGTGCCCGTGTGGGGTGTGAGAGATCGGGTCGTGTGCCCATGTGGGGTGTGAGCAATGGGTGAACATCGTAGGCCCGACGGGGAGTTACATTGGTAACGAGCGATGGTTCCAGCAGAGTTCCTGAGTGAACTAGTGATGATTGAGTCGGTACCCGCATTGCATTTGCATAAAGTCGTGAGTCGGTCTCTATGATTTGCATTTATCATCTTTATAATGATGCATTGGAGAATAAACATAAATGTGTATGTTTATGTGGAATGATTGAGAATTGTGGAAGTATGCATGATGAATATGCTTAGTTGTATATATATATATACAATGTGACGTATATGAATGAATTGTGATGAATTGGGGTGAGAATGTGGAATGTGTGTATTTTTATGCTAAGGTATATAATTATATGCATTGTTATTATGATAATATTTCTCACCCTTCTGCTGTTTTATGATGCTCTATGAGGCATTGCAGAGTAGGTATACTGGAGGTCTTTTTGTGAAGTGTGTCTTCATTCTTTTGGTCGGTTGGCTCTGATATGTAGCACCGGGTAGCTAGGATGTATATGATTCTTTTGTGATACATTTGTACATGTATCTTGTTGCTGAATGTTTATATAAACATGAATTACGTTGTTGGATTATACTCGATGATGTATATATATTTGATGTATTTCAATGTTTGGATTTTCCGCTTTTATTCTAAATATTGAGATGTGGGTGTAAGGACAAGTTCCTCTGTTGCAAAGTTACCCCACTGTTGCATATCAATGTTTGAGCAGGTGTTGTATGTTTTAAAATGTTTGTTTGATGTGACACGCCTCTTTTATACCATGTTTATAATTATACTCTGGAGAAAATTTATTATGTGCCTAAATGATTATGTGATTATTTTGGGGTATAGAAAGGGGGTGTTACAATATAGACTGTCCAAGTCTACTGGGTGTGTCTTTTGTACTATGTGTAAGAGAAAGTACGCTTCGGGATCAAGATCTAGACTCTTTTGAAAGATTGTTCTAGTAAGATGACTAATTTCTGTTCCTATACCTCTAGGAGGTCGTCGGGACAATTTGTACAAAGCCCAAGAGAAGGCGAGAATAACTTTTAAGAAGCCGAGGGACAATTTGTACGAAGCCCAAGAGGAGGCTATCTTCGCTGAGGAAGAATCATTATACGAAGCCTAAGAGGAGGCTGTGAAAACTTCTAAGAAGCCGAAGGGTCCTTGTACAACGCCCAAGAGGAGGCGGGGATGCTTTTAGGAAGCCTGTGGGTCCTTGCACTAAGCCCAAGAGGAGGCTGATGAACAGTTCCAGAAGGGGTTTTACTTGGAACAATGGCCTTCTGTATATGAACTGTCAAAGGGGAAAATTTCTTAGATCTAGTTGTCTAAAATTGTTGTAAAAGAAAATCCTAATTGTCAAAGGAGGGTGAAATATTCGGGAGAATGTCGGATGTAAGGAGACGGGATTTTGTCTGGTTCTAGACGTAGTTGTCGGGAAAACTCTAAATATCTATACTGGTATTACACAGTTGATATGAGTTTATGAAAGAAGACTTACAGTGAAACAACTCCACAATACAGTTATATACATATGAAAGCGGTTAAATGAAAGCGGATAAACACTTACTCGGTTGTAGAGCTTCCATGCTGTTTGGTTAGTTGTTCAACAAAGAAACGAAAGAAAGTTTTGATAACAAATATGTATTTGAATTTAAATCACAAGGAAAGTTGTTTTGAAAAGAAACGATATGAATATCCGGGAAAACGTCGGATGTAAAGAGACGATGAAAAAAAGAAAAGGTCGCTCGCTAAGACTTTGCAGTCTTATGCCTACGTATTCTCAAACGGGATCTTGAGAAATCAGAGCGGTCGTAGTTCGCCCTTATAGGGCGCGAACTACTGAGAATAAAGTTTAAATCGCACGGCGGCGAGAGGGAAAAATCTAACCTAATGTTATCATGCAAAGGTAGAATATCCTAATCGAAAATTAAATTTGAACTAAGAGATCCTAGGGGAGCATGCATACGTGGAAAAACATCACGGAATAAATAAATACACAGCAAAGCATCGTGTAACAGATTAAAAAGATAAAAAGTTACGGAATACACATGGAAAAACATCATGGTATTCAGACAATAAAAATCAACTGAAATACACGGAACAACATCATGAGATAAAAGCATATACACGACAAAACATCGTGTGATAAAAACAGAGAGAAAATACACGGCAAAACATCGTGAGACACCGAGATTTTCTAACGTATCGGGACTTATACAATGACTGAGGCCCAAAATGGTTTTGGTATAAAAGGGGGTTGGGTCTTACACTCTATCAGAGGCCCAAGTGAGTGCAGTGTATTCACAAGAAATACTTGTTTGCAAGTTTAATTGTTTTTAACAGATGTGAATAAATCATGCATGACATACAAGCAAAGCATTTAAATTCGATTTTACCGTACACCGACGAACTTTTCCACGCAAGCAGAGGAGCGTCTGATGAGCTTGAGATCCCGACGAAGCTTTAAGCGTCCAATGAGCTCCAAGGCGTCAATTAAGAATTTCTGCATCAGATGGAAAAACCAAACAAGCAGAGAAAACCAAAGATTGCATAAAAATGCCTTTGATCTCATCAAGTGGTTAGATTTGAATCGAAAGCACAAACGGAACAAGTGAATCGAAGAGTAAATAATTAATTAATCATTTGCAATAAGCCAAAGAATAAATCATGAAATTAAATAATCAAATAATTATTTAAACAATTAAATAATCAATGATTAATTAATTTGAAACATACTTAGCAAAACTAATTAGATTAAATAAAACAATTAATATTTAATTTAATAGTTATTAAAAAAAATAAAATTAAATAAAAGTGGGCCTGAAGAATGGAACCATGGGTGCAATTAGAAATTGTTAAGCCCAACCCATCAATAAATCAGATTTTATGAAAACAAAAAAACAAAAGTGAGAGAACATAACCTGAGTCGTTCTTGAAAAATGGCTGAACATTCTCCTCCAAACGCATATTTTCCTTTTCTTCTCATTCTCTTTCTGATGCAGCTTTCGTCCGTGCGCGGTTTTCGGCGACGGTGTTTCTTGATGGCGCCTTGCCTCCGGTCAATTTCCACTAATGGTGTGTTTCATCTCCTCCATTCGGTTCTCCGGTGCGGCGTCGAGTTTGACGAAGAGGGACGGTGCGATGACCATTTTTCCGGCATGGTGGAGCGGTGATGAATGGTGGAAGTGCGGTGGTTTTTCGACCGCGATTGAAGGTGAATTCTTCTCCTTTCCTTTTTGATTTCTGCAACTTTCTATTAGAAAAAGAAATAAATTTGTTAGGGTTTAGAAACAAAAATATGAAATTGAACTGATAAAATTGAATTGATGATGATTGAGATATTGTTCTGGTTCTGCAGGAAAAAATGGTTGAATTTGTTTGCAACAAAGCAAGATAGCAAGGTAAATCTTCTGTAATTGAAACTGAAATTTGTTGGAGATTTCGACGTGTCGGCGACGTCTTACAACAGGTTCTGATGCTGTTCCTTTTTTGTTCTTCTTCTTTATCTGCTTCAATTCACTGCAGGTTGAGGAGGATTCCCGCAGTTTTGGCGACGGTAATGTTGTGCTCCTGCAGATGTATACAATTGGGTTCAAGAAAAATCTGTAGAAAAAGATAAGTTTGTTATTCCATTCTACAAAAATTTGAATTTGATTAGAAATTGAATTTGATCATAATTGAAAATAGGAAATGAATTGATATGATATTGTTATGATTTTGCATCTGTGTTTGAATTGTAGCTTCAAAAGTTGATGTTGTGAAACTCTGTTTCTGAACTTTTGCAGGTGGAATTGGAAGTTGTCGCATCTAACTCGATTTGTAGCTTGTATTGAAGCTTTGTTGAAGTTCCTGCTGAAATTTTCCTGTTGCTTTCTTACCATATTCTTGTTTTAACCAAGTTAATTGTAACAATGAGAAAAAAAAATGTAAGATAAATATGTATATATGTACATGTGATGAGTGAAATGTGTACATGAAATTTTAAGAAAAAAACATAGCAGGTAGATAAAAAATGAAAAGGGGGCGTGTGATGCCTTCCTTGTGTATGTTCAAAATTATTCCTTTTCCTTTCCTAAGAGAGGGTGCAACACCCCTTGTGTAAAAAAAATGAAACACACCATATGCTGAAATGGAAAAAGGGGTGCGCAGCACCCTTGCCTATATGTTTTCACATTTTTTTCTTCTGTGTTTCAAAGAAAAAGTTTGAGAGAAAGAGAAACAAGTTTCCTACTTGTTTGGTGTAGTTTTAAAAATGGAATTGAATCCCTATTTATAGACAAACAAGACTTGTGAATGAAGATAGTAAAAATGATTTAAAATGATAATATTCAAAGTTTTATCCAAACTTTCAAAATTGTGCCTTAAGTTTCAAAATGAATCATGATTCTTGACTCAATTTTTTTCAAAGTTTGTTATGTTTTAATGTGTGTAAAACAAATTGTGAAAAAAATAAAATTAGTAAGAAACAAAATTTATTTAAGACAAAATTCATAAAAAAAAACAAAAGAACCCATTAAATAATTAAAAAAATCATAAATAAAACAAAAAAGCAAATATATGACATTATATTAAAAAAAAAAACAAAATTTTTGTATATATATACATAAAGTGGTGTAACAACATATATACATATATTTTTTTATTATTTTTTTCATCATATTATATTTTTTATTTTATAATAAAAATTAACAAACTTATATATATATATATATATATATATATATATATATATATATATATATATATATATATATATATATATATATATAAGTGAAATACATATAAACATCTATATATATGTATTAATATTTATATTTTGGATTTTTAGTTTATGCAAAAAAAAAAACGTAAATGAGAGATCGAATTAAATGACTAAAAAAATTAGAAATTAACACAATATATGATATATCGTGCATAAATGAAGCAAAGGCGAAAAAATATTCAGTCAGACAAACGAAAACTATTTGCAATAAAAGGGGTCAAAATTTAGGGTATGACAGTGGCAATCATCGTCGTATTGCTTTCTGGACTCCGGTGATTGAATGTTTAAAGGCTCGGTTGTCATCGTGGAAGGTTCGATTACTATCAATCGGGGGCAGGGTTTCTCTTTTCAATTCAGTTTTAACAAATCTTCCAATACATTATCTGTCTTTTTACAGAATACCAAAGAAAGTCGCGCAAACTTTGGTGGCGTTGCAAAGAAACTTTTTATGGGCATGCTAAAAAACTAAGAGAGGTATTGCTTGGGTAAATTGGAAAGTTGTTTGTAGGTCTAAGCAAGATGGTGGGCTGGGAATAAAAGACATCACCTTGTTTAATAAAGTGCTGTTAGCTAAATGGATTTGGAGGTTTTTATACGAGACAAATGCGTTGTGTGTAACACCCCCAATCTATCCCCCGAGCAAATAAAGCGGTAACAAATAATCAGAGTATAATTAAAACATTCATGGCATAGACGGAGGCATCACATCAATTGAAACAAAATACAACAATCTGCTCATATAGATATGTAACAATCAGGTAGCACATAACAGAGGAACTCAGTTCCTAACACCCACGATTCAGATACAGAATAAAAACGAAAAATCTGCAACTGAAATCTCATATATATATATATATATATATATATATATATATATATATATATATATATATATATATATATATATAACATAAAAGTTTGTCTGTCATATACAGAGTCATACATGTACAATCCCAAAAAAATATATATACATATACACATAATCACAAACGATCTCGCCGACTACCCGATGCTACATATCAGAGCCGACCGACAAAAGAATGAAGACCTAAGCTTCACAAAAAGACCTCCAGCATCTAATCTGCAATGCCTCATAGAGCATTCAAAACAACAGAAGGGTGAGAAACACAATTATAATATAATTGCATACAATTATATAATAACACAAAAATACACATGAAAAACACTCTCACCACAACTTACACCATAATTCAAATACAAGACAACACAAATCATGTCTCATATATCCGTCACAAAGGCATATCACTCATGCACAATACATTTATCACCAACATATATATATATATATATATATATATATATATATCAACTCACCAATTCCATTCAAAATTCCACACAAAATCAATCCATTCATGATTTATGCAAATGCACAGAGACCGACACAACGACTCTATGCAATGGAATGCGGTACCGTTCCATCCATCATTCTCATCATTAGTTCACTCAGGAACTATTGGAATCATCGCTTGTTACTTAGTGTAACTCCCCATCGGGCAAACGATGTTCCCCGTCGCTCACACCTCTTTGTATAAGGCACACGACGTTTATGGATTGCTCACACCTCTTTGTATAAGGCACACGACCCGATCGCTCACACCTCTTTGTATAAGGCACATGATCGTCTATAATCATCGCTCACACCTCTTTGTATAAGGCACACAATGTTATAGAAGATTCCCTCTGGAATCGTTTCGTCGCTCACACCCACTAGGGCACACGACATCACAAGAATGCATATCATGATGCTTGGCATACAATGACTCATGACATTCAAATGCACACATGTACACATCCATAACCATGCATATACAATCAAACACAACACAATGCATTTTTTTGCCCTTAGGCCACAAACCATCATCACAACATTTCATCACATGCATTTACATCACACCACAACACACAAGTCATACGATATATATATCAAAAGCACATTGCATGATAACACATCAATTACACGCAATTACAACGGTAAAAGACGACAAAACGACACATTCCCAAATTCTCGACATAATTAAATCAGCCAACAATCTCAAAACCATTTTAATAAGAAAGAACATCTCAATAGCTTTCTAAAGGTACCAAGAACGCCTCGATCCGAGTTACGGATCAAAAGTTACGGCATCGGACGCAAAATCGGATGCAATTCTACACCCTCTTTGGTCATACGCATATTGCCTTAGGCCATATGCGTAATGCCCAACTCGCTCGCCCATTCCATACGTGCAATGCCCAAAGTGCTACGTGTATGGGCAGAGACTGATTTCTCCCCCAAAAATTCCACTAAAACTCCATACGCGTAATGCCTCACTTGTTACGCGTAATGCCTTGCCAAGTACGCGTACTATTACGCAAATCAGCAGAAGGCCGTGAAAAATGTGTTCCATACACGTATTTCCCTCATTTCCCCCCTTTCCATACGCGTATTGCCCAACCCAATACGCGTAATGCCAAGCCTGATACGCGTATGGACAGCGAAACCCAGAATTTTTCCTGCATAATTTTCTGCTACGGATTCACCCGAAATCATCTCCAAATCTCATCTAAACACCAGCAAATTACCAATTGAATGCACAACAACATCTATCTAACATGTCTCAGCAATTAGGAACATTAAAACATGATTTCAGACACGATTTGAATCAAATTCTAATAATCTCATCATATTAATGGTTTTGGTTCTATATCCAATTTCAACCAAATATCACACAAATACATACATACATAATCATACACAAGTATAAGATAATCGAGTTTCACACCCTTACCCGATTAATCGTGTTTTCAAAATTCGGTTGAATCGTTTTCTTACTCTCCAAGTTTTTCCCCTTTTCTTCTTTTCTTTCTCTTTTCCTTCTTCTCTTTTTCTTTCTCTCTATTTTTCTCTCTATTTCTATTTTTATGAAAACAAAATATCTAACCAAGCCAAAAGATCAAAATACCCTTACACTCAAATATCTCGCAAACGCTCTCAAAACGCGATAAAACATAATCACGATGAAAAATAATATATTGCCAAATAAAAGTCAAGAATAAGATAATATAATAATAAAAATAATTAAATCGACTCGATTAAATAAATCTAACAAAAATTGGGGCGTTACAACTCTCCCTCACTTAGAAATTTCCGTCCTCAAAAATATTACCTGAGACGAACAACTCCGGATAGGACTCCCGCATCCGACTCTCTAACTCCTAAGTCAAATTGCCCTCAGCAGCGCCTCCCCACGCTACTATCACAAGCGCAATATCCTTGCCTCTTAACCACTCCAACTCGCGATCCAAAATTCTCATCGGTAATGCCTCAACCGTAAGGTTCTCCCTTACCTCAACCTCATCCATCGGACTCACATGCGACGGATCCAGAACATACTTCCGAAGCTGTGAAACATGGAACACATCATGCAAATTCGAAAGCCTCGGCGGCAACGCCACCCGATAAGCCACAACACCCACTCTCGCAGATATCTGATAAGGACCAATAAACCGAGAAGTAAGCTTCTTCGACTTCAATGCACGACCAACACCCGTCACTGGTGTAACTCTTAAGAATACATGATCGCCTTCTTGAAACTCAAGATCTTTCCTCCTTCGATCATGATAACTCTTCTGCCTACTCTGAGAAGCCTTCATTTTCTCACGAATAAGTTTCACCTTGTCCGTAGTTTGTTGTACTAACTCCAGTCCAACCACCGAACTCTCACCCGATTCATGCCAACACAAAGGTGTTCGACATCTTCTTCCATACAACGCTTCAAAAGGTGTCATTCCAATACTCGAATGGAAACTGTTATTATACATGAATTCAACCAACGAAAGATAACTATCCCAAGCACCACCTTGCTCGAGAACACAAGCTCTCAGCAAATCTTCCAATGACTGAATAGTTCTCTCGGTCTGACCATCCGTCTGAGGATGATAAGCAGAACTCAACCTCGACTTGGAAACCAACACCTTTTGCAAACTTTCCCAAAATCTGGAAGTAAACCTCGGATCTCGATCTGAAACGATACACAACGGAACACCATGTAGCTTCACAATCACACGGATATAAATCTCAGCCAACTTTTCCAAAGAAAAACTGATGTCAAACGGAATGAAATGCGCCGATTTAGTCAGCCTGTCCATAACCACCCAAATGGCATTATGTCCCCTCTGTGTATTCGGCAACCCTGTCAGAAAATCCATAGAAATGTTGTCCCATTTCCACTCAGGAATATCCAACGGTTACAACAATCCACTAACCTTCTGATGTTCTACCTTTGACTTCTGACACGTCAAACACGCATAAACAAACTGAGCCACATCCCTCTTCATTCCGGACCACCAAAAGATCTTCTTCAAATCTTGATACATCTTATTAGCTCCCGGATGTATACTCAAATTACTCCGGTGTCCTTCCTCTAAAATCATCTTTTTCAAGTCCGAATCATCAGGAATACAAATTCTACCACGGAATCTCAAAACACCCTTATCATCCACTTTAAAGTCACCATTCACACTTTGATCTCCAATCGTCATCAAATCAACAAATTTCACATCCAACTTTTGTTTCTCGCTAACGGTTAACAGAAAATCATTAGTAACCTTTAACATTCCAAGCCTCACGCTATCAGATGTCAATTCACACACCAAACTCAAATCCCTAAATGCTTCCAAAAGTTCCCATTCTTTAACCATCAAAACAGACATATGCAACGATTTCTGGCTTAACGCATCGGCTACCACATTGGCTTTACCAGGATGGTAATTCAGGCCAAAATCGCAGTCCTTCAAAAATTCCAACCATCTCCGTTGCCTCATATTCAACTCTTTCTGATCAAACAAGTATTTTAAACTCTTATGATCACTAAAGACTTCGAATCTTGCACCGTAGAGATAATGTCTCCAAATTTTCAATACAAACACCACAACCGCTAATTCCAAATCATGAGTAGGGTAATTCTTCTCATGAATCCTCAATTGCCTCGAAGCATAAGCCACAACCTTACCTTCTTGCATCAACACTCCACCTAAACCAATCAAAGACGCATCACAATACACCACAAACGGTTCAGTAGGATTCGGTAAGACCAAAATCGGAGCTGTAGTCAATCTTCTCTTCAGCTCATCGAAACTTTCCTCACACTGAATATCCCAAATGAACACTTTACCTTTACAAGTCAGCTGGGTCAAAGGAAGTGCTAACTTAGAAAAGCCTTCAATGAATCTTCGATAATATCCAGCTAAACCCAAAAAGCTTCTAATTTCAGTAACAGATCTAGGAGCCTCCCATTGTAGAACTGCATCTACTTTAGATGGATCCACAACAATACCATTACCTGAAATCACATGCCCAAGAAAACTCACTTCTGACAACCAGAACTCACACTTGGACAACTTGGCATAAAGTCTCTTCTCCTTCAAAATTCGCAACACAACACGCAAATGTTCCGCATGTTCCTCCCGGGACTTAGAATAAATGAAGATGTCATCAACAAACACAACAACTAATCGATCTAAATGCTCATGGAAAATACGATTCATATACTCCATAAACACACCTGGCGCATTAGAAACCCCGAACGGCATCACAGAATATTCGTAATGTCCGTAGCGTATCCTAAAAGCCGTCTTCTGAATATCTTCCTCTTTCACTCTAATCTGATGATAACCTGACCTCAAACCAATTTTACTAAACACACACGCACCTACCAACTGGTCCATCAAATCATCAATTCTCGGAAGAGGATACTTATTCTTAATCGTCACCTTATTCAGCTGGCGATAATCAATACACAATCGCATACTTCCATCTTTCTTCTTCACCAAAAGAACTCGAGCACCCCAAGGTGATACACTCGGCCTCACAAACCTCTTCTCTAACAATTCATTCAACTGCTTCTTCAACTCAATCAACTCAGATGCCGACATACGATAAGGTGCCTTAGATACAGGTCTAGTACCAGGAACTAGATCTATAGAAAACTCCACCTCTCTTTCTGGCGGCACATCTGGAATATCCTCTGGAAACACCTCTGGAAATTCACACACAACTGGAAACACATCAAGTGCAACTTGACTATCCAGTGTCAATGATGGAAATAACCCAAACAACTGAGCTTCATCCGCCAAAAGTTTCTTCAACTCTTTGGTAGATAAGAAACTCGATTCCTCATCTTCTCCAAGAGAAGGAAATAGTACCAACTTATGATAACAATCGATATGAACCTGATTGAACTGCAACCAATTCATTCCCAGAACCACATCTAAACCCTCCAACGGCAGACACGCCAAATCCATCTCAAAATCTTTACCATAAATGGTCAAAGGACAACTTAAACAAACCAAAGAAGTAGTTGTCGACCCCATTGCTGGAGTATCAATAACCATCTCTCCACCCATCGAAGACAACAAAAGATTCAAATGCTTCGCGCACTCAGACGAAATAAAAGAATGAGTCGCTCCGGTATCAATAATAGCAACTAAAGGCATACTATTAATAAACCAAGTACCTCTGATCAGACGGTCTGCACTAGTAGTATGAGTTCCTGCCAATGCAAATACTTTCCCTCCAGCTTGAGCTTGCTTTGGTTTCGGACACTTCGTACTAACATGATCAGGTTCACCACAGTTGAAACACTTCACCATATTTTTCTTACAATCAGCTGCGACATGTCCTATACCTCCACAATTGGAACACTTCCTTATATCCTTTCTACATTCAAACTGACGATGTCCTAAGTCACCACACCTAAAACATCTCAGAGGATTAGACATACCTCCCCCACTTGGCCTTTTCTCAAAATTACCCCTTTGCTTACCCTTATCAGCTGGTGACACATAAGGACCACCACGAAACAGTTGCTTCCCTTTCCTTTCTTTCACACTCTTATAATGAGTAGAACGAGCTTTGCTATCCTCCTCATAAATTCTACAATAATCCACCAAATCTGAAAACCTTCTAATCCTTTTATAACCGATTGCCTGCTTGATCTCAGGATGCAACCCATTCTCAAACTTCACACATTTGGAAAACTCCGCAGTCGCTTCAGCATAATATGGATAAAACTGAACAAGCTTCACAAACTTAGCAGTGTAATCCACAACAGACATGTTACCTTGTTTTAACTCCAAGAACTCTATCTCTTTCTTTCCTCTAACATCTTCAGGAAAATACTTCCTCAAAAACTCCATGCTAAACAAAGTCCAAGTGACCTCTTCACCTGCAGCTTCCCAAACATGACGCTTACTAACCCACAAATCATCAGCCTTCTCCTGCAACATGTGAGTACCCAGTCTCATCTTCTGTTCCTCAACACAGTCCATCACTTGAAAGATTCTTTCAATCTCCTTAAGCCAAATCTAAGCACCATCAGGATCATGCCTTCCTTTGAAGACAGGCGGTTTGTTCTTCCTGAACTCATCATTCCCACCAGCATTAGGTGCACCCCGCACAACCTGAACCATAGCTTGCATAGCAGCAGCAAGAGCAGCATCATTCCTACCAGCCATATTCTGTTCATATCCAATAACAGTAACTATGGTTAAACAAACAGCTCACCCAAACACAAAGACCGACACAGACTTGCACGAACTGACACAAACTGACACAGACTGGCTCTGATACCACTTAATGTAACACCCCCAATCTATCCCCCGAGCAAATAAAGTGATAACAAATAATTAGAGTATAATTAAAACATTCATGGCATAGACGGAGGCGTCACATCAATTGAAACAAAATACAACAACCTGCTTATATAGATATGCAAAAATCAGGTAGCACATAATAGAGGAACTCAGTTCCTAACACCCACGATTCAGATACAGAATAAAAGCAGAAAATCTGCAACTGAAATCTCATATATATATATAACATAAAAGTTTGTCTGTCATATACAGAGTCATACATGTACAATCCCAAAAAAAACATATACATATACACATAATCACAAACGATCTCCCCGACTACCCGGTGCTACATATCAGAGCTGACCGACAAAAGAATGAAGACCTAAGCTTCACAAAAGACCTCCAGCATCTAATCTGCAATGCCTCATAGAGCATTCAAAACAGCAGAAGGGTGAGAAACACAATTATAATATAATTGCATACAATTATATAATAACACAAAAATACACATGTAAAACACTCTCACCACAACTTACACCATAATTCAAATACAAGACAACACAAATCATGTCTTATATATCCGTCACAAAGGCATATCACTTATGCACAATACATTTATCACCAACATATATATATATATATATATATATATATATATATATATATATATATATATATATATATCAACTCACCAATCCCATTCATAATTCCACACAAAATCAATCCATTCATGATTTATGCAAATGCACAGAGACCGACACAACGACTCTATGCAATGCAATGCGGTACCGTTCCATCCATCATTCTCATCATTAGTTCACTCAGGAACTATTGGAGTCATCGCTTGTTACTTAGTGTAACTCCCCGTCGGGCAAACGATGTTCCCCGTCGCTCACACCTCTTTGTATAAGGCACACGATGTTTATAGATCGTCACACCTCTTTGTATAAGGCACACGACCCGATCGCTCGCACCTCTTTGTATAAGGCACACGATCGTCTATAATCATCGCTCACACCTCTTTGTATAAGGCACACGATGTTATAGAGGATTTCCTCTGGAATCGTTTCGTCGCTCACACCCACTAGGGCACACGATATCACAAGAATGCATATCATGATGCTTGGCATACAATGACTCATGACATTCAAATGCACACATATACACATCCATAATCATGCATATACACATAACACAATGCATTTTCTTGCCCTTAGGCCACAAACCATCATCACAACATTTCATCACATGCATTTACATCACACCACAACACACAAGTCATACGATATATATATATATATATATATATATATATCAAAAGCACATTGCATGATAACACATCAATTACACGTAATTACAACGGTAAAAGTCGACAAAATGACACATTCCAAAATTCCCGACATAATTAAACCGGCCAACAATCTCAAAACCATTTTAATAAGAAAGAACATCTCAATAGCTTTCTAACGGTACCAAGAACGCCTCGATCCGAGTTACGGATCGAAAGTTACGGCATCGAACGCAAAATCGGATGCAATTCTACACCCTCTCTGGTCATACGCGTATTGCCTTAGGCCATACGCGTAATGCCCAGCTCGCTCGCCCATTCCATACGCGTAATGCCCTAAGTGCTACGCGTATGGGCAGAGACTGATTTCTCCCCAAAAATTCCACTAAAACTCCATACGCGTAATGCCTCACTTGTTACGCGTAATGCCTTGCCAAGTACGCGTACCATTACGCAAATCAGCAGAAGGTCGTGAAAAATGTGTTTCATACGCGTATTTCCCTCATTTCCCCTTTTCCATACGCGTATTGCCCAACCCAATATGCGTAATGCCAAGCCTGATACGCGTATGGGCAGCGAAACCCAGAATTTTTCCTGCATAATTTTCTGCTACGGATTCACCCAAAATCATCTCCAAATCTCATCTAAACACCAGCAAATTACCAATTGAATGCACAACAACATCTATCTAACATGTCTCAGCAATTAGGAACATTAAAACATGATTTCAGACACAATTTGAATCAAATTCTAACAATCTCAACATATTAATGGTTTTGGTTCTATATCCAATTTCAACCAAATATCACACAAATACATACATACATAATCATACACAAGTATAAGATAATCGAGTTTCACACCCTTACCCGATTAATCGTGTTTTCAAAAGTCGGTTGAATCATTTTCTTACTCTCCAAGTTTTTCCCCTTTTCTTCTTTTCTTTCTCTTTTCCTTCTTCTCTTTTTCTTTCTCTCTATTTTTCTCTCTATTTCTATTTTTATGAAAACAAAATATCTAACCAAGCCAAAAGACCAAAATACCCTTACACTCAAACATCTCGCAAACGCTCTCAAAACGCGATAAAACATAATCACGATGAAAAATAATATATTGCCAAATAAAAGTCAAGAATAAAATAAAATAATAATAAAAATAATTAAATCGACTCGATTAAATAAATCTAACAAAAATTGGGGTGTTGCATTGTGGATGGGATTGTTGCAAACCAAATATGGAGATCTGAAGAAATGCATTCCAAACAAAGAATATGTGTGCTCTAAGTCTGCAACTTCCTTTTGGTGGCAAGATCTGTTCTCGGCACATGGGCAGGCAGCGATTGCGGATGTATCAAATATGTTCTCCTACAGGTTGGGCTGTGGAGTGAAAACTTTGTTTTGGCTGGACAAATGGATTAGAAGCAGACCCTTAAACCAGATTTTTCCTAGTCTGTGGAGCAGAACGGTTACAAAACTAGGATCGATAGCAGAATTGGGAACATGGCATAATGACAATTGGTCATGGCAGTTGGCATTGGATATTGGTCCTGATGAGGTTCAGTTGCAGCAGGAAAGTCATGTTTTGTCTGAAATTCTTTTGGAGGCAAAACCGGTTTTAAATAAAGAAGACAACATCATTTGGCCTTATGATGCTTTGGGAACATTTACGGTTAAGGCGTATTACAGTTTGCTTTTAAGCACAACCGCAGGTGACGAGATCGACGACAATGTGAAAACCTTCCTGAAAATCATGTGGAGCACTGTGGTACCAGTCAAGTTGAAAGTATTTGGGTGGAAGTTAGTGTTAGACCGCCTGCCTACACGTTATAACCTTCTCAGACGCGAGGTCGTGCTTAACTCTCATGAACAGGTGTGTGTATATATTACTTCAATACGGTTGAAAGCTCTAATCATCTCTTTTTTTATTGCTTTAAAACAAAATTAATTTGGAATGTCGTGTGTCGGTGGGTGGGAATATCTCCTTTTGCTGGCAATTCATGTTGTTCACATTTTATGGCTTGGAGAGAGAGAATTAGGGGGAAGGAGAGATTACTTTTCGCGGAAAGTCTTTGGATTATTGTTTATTGGAGCATATGGTTGACATATGCTCTGGATTAATTAGTATATCTATAAAAAATTAAATGAATAGAAAATAAAAAATATATTAAAAATGGAAAAAAATTGTTGATTGAATTACAAAAATATATCTATAAAATTGTTTAAAAAAATTACAAAAACTTGATATAAAAAATGTTATAAGTAGAAGATGAAACATATGTAGAATATCAATTTTTTCCCGTGTATAAATATTATTAAAAAAAATTTAAATGTAGAATTTTTAATTGTTTTCGCATATAAAAAATTTTGGATCAGCATAATATTTTCCCCGTGAGTTCACATGGGTATTAGTTTGTCAATGTCAAAATGTTTTCCAATATCTTCATAAATAATAAACTTGTTCTCGTAAAAAAAATATTAACATTCACTTAGTAATTTAAAAATATTTTAAATTAATTTATAAAAGACATTTATTTATTCCCGTATTTAGATATTTAAATTCATTTATAAGAAAAATATTTTTCTGATTTTTGGATAAGTGGTACACTTTTTCCCCGTAGATATATATATTTCCCTTATTTACATCAATAACATATAATTGTCAAATTTTTTTGGTATTTTAATAGATGAATAAGTATTTAATATATTATAAATATGTTCAATTGATTGAAAAATATCACATTTTTCCCGTATTTGAAAAATAGCACACTTTTCCCTGCAATAAAATTAAACTAAAATTAAAATAGAATTAATAAAAATCAGTAAATATAAAATAAATATAATTTATATTTTTAAAAAAATAGAATAAATACCCGCAGACATCGGTTGATATTTTTTTATAAAAATATTTATGCAATGATTAAGTTTTATAAATATCAAATAATATTATTCTATTTATAAATATTATTTTAATTGTATAAATAAATATTATTAACATAAATAAATAAATTTTATGTAAGTATTATTACAAATATCTATTTCGTGCGATACTCATATTAGTACCCGTGTGTCCGGCCGAGTACGGGTGTTACACACATTTGTTTTATATCATGAGAAAATATAATTTACTAACATTTTAAATAAATATAATTTTCATGTTTGAATCAATAATTATATATTAGTTTTATTTTTGTGATCATAAAATAATTAAAAATATTTCATATTATCATACAATTTTTATACTATTTAATTCATACATTACTTATGTATTTATTCTAAATGATAATATTATACTTTATAATGTTACCAATTTTTATTCTAGAAATTTGAAATGCATTTCACTCATCTTATTTTATGTCTCATTCTATTAGCATTTCGCACATTGTTTTAAAAAGATCTATTTTTATTTTCTATAATAGCACAAAATAGTAATAATTATTGTGATAATGATCGTATACTACAAACGATGCAAAATAATACTAACAATATATCATAAGTTTAAAATTTAATATCAGTTATTATTTATCTATTTTTGTCAAATTCATATTATTTATCTTTGATACATAATAAAATATATTGAATCCAAAATTATACAAATGACATTTCAAATTCAAAAATACAAAATATTTAATGTTTCACTAAATGAACTTTCATTTGAATTTTCTTTTACAAATAATTCAATTATTTTATAATCGATATAATACATTACGCTACAAATAATTCAATTATTTTATAATCGATATAATACATTACGCTAAAAAAATAAGAATGAATATAAAACAATATTAAAATATGCACTATCACTTTCGAATTTATTTAGATGGTCATAATCAACATTTCACCTCTACTATTTTTAATTTATTTTTATTGAAAATTTATGATTTTTTAAATTGATATATTATTATCATTTTTAGAAAAGTGTTGCATCTTAATTTAAAAATATCGTCAATAAATTTAGAAAACAATTTTAAATGCTAATTAATTGTCATTTATAATGAACATAATAAAGAATATATATTTTAGACATATTTAGATAATTAGTACATTTTAGGCGCTTTTATAAAAATAAAAAAAATTTGATTAACAATAAATTTTTTTTGTATATAAAATCACGTATTTGAACATATTTTGATCAATAATATATTTTTTCATATTTAAATAATAAAACTTACATTTTTTTTCTTCATACTTGATCAACAATAAAAGCATTTAATAATTGTAACCATCAGTTATCAAGTATTTATGCCTTGAATATCATTCATTCATAAATATGCATTTAAAAAAATTAAATTTTTTTATTCTTCTCACAAATACAACTTAATTACCATTTAAAATATGATCATTTTTTTAATTAGAAATTATTGCATATATGAATTTTTTTATGATAATTAAATTTTTTATTAATTATTTAATAATTTTCTTATTTTCTATATAGAAATATTAATCATAAATATGCAATAAAAATATATTTTTTGTATAATTTTTATATAATTCGTATATTGTAATAAAAAATAACATTCACAATTATTAATTATACAACTTAATACATAATACATATAAAATTAACAAATATTTATGTACTTACAAATAAAATATTATTTAAAATTCAAAATTATTGTAGTACTGCATTGTATGAGTAATAATATCCATTGGTAGCTGCAATGTCCATTGCACAAAAAGACAATGAATCAGTCGGTTTCAATCGGTCAGTTCAAATTTATCCACCCCTAATTATCTTTGTGTATGACCAATTTTTATTATTGTGATTAATCAATTCAAAACATAAATCTCAATATTTTGAAAGTGGTGTCACCTTATATAAGCGTGTATATTGTCAAGAAGTATCCCTACTTTTTGTTATTGATGTGACACATCTTTATTTTCTTTATTGATTACTATTTTATTTGATATTATACATGAATTTGAATTTTACCATTGGCTAGAAGTCATTCGAATTGATTTTGGTTGAATCCAATATTTCTAGATCGTGAGAGAACACGGTAAGTTCTGGATTCTTTAAATTTGGACCTTTATTCCTTGCATTTACCAAATTTATAAAATTGAAAAGACATATTTTTCTCATTGATTTGCTTAAATGTAAGAAATACATTGAAGTGCAAATTTAGATAGCCCATATTCTGAAAATAGTAGCTAGTAGCTAGAACTAAAAAAAAGGTTAAAAGGAACAAATAATTAATTCTGCCAACGTGGAGGGAGAAATTGTACCATAATCTTACATGAAAGCAATGAGGAAAGAAAACCATGTTGGGCCTGAGGCTGCCAACACCTTCTCTGACGTGTTTCCGATTTCTTATATGAAAACAATGAGGAAAGACCACATATAGTTATATATTGAGATAATCAAACAAAGACGTGTAAAGAAAACCATGTTGAGCTTGAGGCTGCCAGCACCTCTTTAATGTGTGTCTGATTTCTTTTAATTCTTGTTCCTACAACTGTAAAAATGTTTGAAATGCAAACACTTTAGTAATGTTTTTCAAATAACAGAATCAATGTATTTTAGATATTCAAATTCCAAAACATGGGGAAGAAAGCTTAAGCTAATATAAAGGCCTCACAGAGTTATTTAATTGTTAACTTTAAAAATTTCAATTCTTAGGAATGCACACGCTCAGTTAGAAACATGTTTTGCAAGGTATAATGCCATCCATTACCTGCTACTGGACTTGAGGCATGATTCATCACATCTCTATTTGAAACAAAGTCTTCTGAAAATGTGGATCCAGAGTTATTGCTGTCCACCAGCTTTGAAGAACTTTCCAAGAATTTATCTTGCTGTTCAGGAACATCAGGAATGGGAGATACTGGCAGGAACCATAATTCTTCTTGGGACATATCAGTGTCGCTGAAAGCGGGATCCTTCTCCACTGTCATAATGTCAATTTCATCATCTTCATTGAAATCAAATCCTATTACCTACAAGGATATGTATATGGTTTCCTTACCTATAGAAGTAGAAAAAAGACGTGTTAGAAAGTATACATCAAAACCTGAACTCAGCATCTAGTCCAGCTTCTTCTTCTGATTGTATTGTGAATTCAATAGGCGTGGAAACAGTGGCACAAACGCAGCTAATCGAAGATCTTGGAGACAAACAGGCATTGCTATTATAAATCCTAACAACATACTTTTCCAATATATAAATCTTACATATTGGAAGTCGCTACCTCTCTCAACCGCAAAAAAAAAAACTCCACTACAGAAACACTGCAGGATCACTTGAGAACAACTCAATGGTAAAACAAAAACTACATAAACCCTCTTAGTAAAATTCTTGTAATTTCGGTTCTATTTCGTCCAATATCTGGCTGTACAATAGCAATTCCGCCCAAACATACAACATCCACATCACTTTTTATGTCAGATACTAAAATGTCAGCTCAATGGTAACAGTTTGACATAATAATCTTGGAGACAGTTGTGGCTTGCGAATGTGTTAAAATTCCCATGAATGAAACACTCATTAAACCAACAGTTCTAGCAACATAATAACAGTAGAGATAACTTACACCAAGGAAGCCTACCAGTGGCCATTTCAATAACAATACATCCCAAAGACCATATATCTGCTACTGCAAAATCACAGGTTGAATAGGCTGCCATATCCGGCCATACAATATTATATAAACTTACTCAATTATCCGCTAGATGGATGTAACTAAAGAATGAATATTAAACTTACTAAATTAACCAAATTTATGTGTTAAGAGTGTGTTGTTATAACTCCTCTAATGCAAGGATAATTGTACTGCCAAGTACCAACACACAGAAACATAGTTTACAATCTTGTATAGATAGATAATAATAAATGAAAAACAAAAAATAACTTATTAAATCGAAGGTGCAGAACAACGAATTTCCCAGCATTTTTGTTATCATATGCATCTGTGACCTCTTGAAGGTAGTTGGTACCCATTTCTTCAGTAGAGTGCTGAGGATTGCGAAAGTGACTGATACAAGCATCTCCAAGTTTTGTGATATGGGGAACGAATACTAAAGCTTGAAATTTGACTTTACAGCGTGGGTGTTGGATATCCATAGGCATGTTGTCAAAATTCAGGCGGTGAGAATATGGAGAAATTGCAGCAATACCATAACTGCATCAAACAAAACACACCAAGATGTTAGAAGTTCATAATACATAGAAGTAAAAAAACTTTAGAACAATTTCCAGCATAGGTTTGGTATTGGATAGCAATACATAAATGCTAAAGCACAAAATTTTTTGGAAAAGAGAATATCTGTTTCTTGGGGAAAGAAAAGATTTTGAAAATAAAGCATTGATGTGATTATACCAAAAGCAAACCAAGTGATTTAACCGATAAAAAAACATTGCATACTGAAATATGTTTTAACTCTAGTGAATAGTGTTTTAACAGGTATTAAATGTTTGTTCTTATCTCCAAGAGTAGTGCTACATCAATTTAAAGAATTCTTAAATGGAATGATTTAATCTTAGTAAAAAAAACCCAATTTATATTTAGATTCAATAAAACTGCAGCTAACAGTAAACAATACAAAATTAAAAGCATTGCATTAAACTCAGAACCTTAATATTGGAAGCAACATCAACAATGAGTCTTTGAAACTATATCAATTTCAATTTTAATTATGTACTAAATTAATGCCTAACTATATCAATTTCAATAAAAAAACATGAAAAAAAGTAAGAAAATTTTAGCTTTGCTAAATAATAGCAGACCACTCTGTGTGTGCAGGAAGTGTATCAACTTAAAGGATTCTCAAATGGAATGATTCAATCTTAGCCACAGAACTATACATAAGCAATTTATATTTAGATTCAATAACAGTGTAGCTATCAGTAAACAATGGAAAATTAAAAACTAAACCACCAAAACTTGGTAAGTTACAAAATTACTAAAACCAGGAAACAATCACTTATTGTTTTATGGAAATAGAATGCAACATTTGCATCAAACTCAGAACCTGAATATTGGAAGCAACATCGACAATGAGTCTTTGAAACTATTTCAATTTCAATTATATCCTAAATTAATGCCTAACTATATCAATTTCATTTATAAAAACACGAAAAGTAAGAAAATTTTAGCTTTGCTAACTTACCAATTCCTTTAATGTTTTTCAAATTTTGTGATTTCTTATTCTCCTCAACTCCCTCTTCAGTGAGAAAATTTTCAACAATTTATTTCTCAAATAGGTCCCTAAATGATAGTGTTAACTGATATAAGGAGAAGAGGAAAATATGAACAAAATTAATCAAAATAATAAAATTATAATACTAACCTTAGGTATTTGTAATCACCTGTAATTATCAACAAAGAAGTAAATTTATTAGCCAACTACAATTTGATTTTTATCAATTAAACTAAAAACCACACACATGGATATATGGACAAAAAATTCCACCAACAATTATAGCTGATAATCTATAAAATATAAGAACAATTAGGTGAGACTAATACAGTTTTGAATCTTACCACCACCATAAATCTGAAGATAAAAAATGCCAAGATCTGCAAAAAAAAAAAAAAAAAAAAAAACCTAAACAAACAAACAAAAATTTATCCAACAATCCATACTCTAAACATATTTGTCTCTTTGGGAGTAGGGGTGTACGCGGGTTGGGTTGGACCGGATTTGGCCTAACCCGTTACCCAACCCGTTCAAACTTCAAAGAGTTGGGTTCATCATCCAACCCACAATTTCATTGTTAAAACCGACCTGATCCGACCCGTTCATTTATGGGTTGGGTTGGGTTGGGTTCGCGGATTGTGTTTCAAATTAAAAAAGATTATGATTTTTTGTCGATTTAAAAAAATGTAACACAACTCAATACAATCATACTCATTTATAACACTCAAATTCGATGAAACACATCATATAATATCTAATAAAATTCATCAACACGACATAACACTTGATGTTAATATAAAATTTTACAAGTCACGTTATTTCCATTAAATATGTAAGTTAGAAATGATTCAAAAAAATATAAGAAACACATTTAATATTAGAATTACGTAAACTCATTCGTCTAGTAATATTATTAGTGGAGAATAATTTTTTAAAAAAATTATGGTTATTAGTGAGATATTAGTTTTATATTTCTATTTAAAATTAAAATAAAAATAATAAAAAATTACTAAAGTCACATCAATGGGTTGGGTCAATGGGTCTGTGGGATGCAAACCTCAAACCCGATACCCGACCCAAAATTATACGGGTCGTTATGGGTTGGGTTGGGTATACCCGTAAATGAATGGGTTTGGGTAATTTATGGGTTGGGTTGGTTTGGGTCAATGGGTTCGTGGGTCGACCCACACCCATGAACACCCATATTTGGGAGAATGTAGTAATCTCTAAAATACAAAGAACATACCTTTAAGATGTTTGGATGTCATTCGCAGTGAAACATAGTGAATATATCTACCGAACCGCATCATCGATCACTTATTCCTCCTCAAAACTCATAGATCCAAAATCTTCCAAGAACCTTCCCACCGTCCGACGTCTCGGTTTTCACGAATCAACACCTTTGACAACCATCTTCTTCTGCGAAGCTGCGAAAAAACATAAAATAAATTTGATTAAAAGGGTTTCAAAAAATCAAATTCAAGAGATGCATGAGATGGGGTTTTGCAGAAGGGAAAAAGTTATTTGAGATCAAAATTTATGGATGAGAGAGATGAGAGAAAAAGTTGAAAACCTAAGAAAGAAAAAGAAAAAATAGTAACGTGTGTTTGTTATGAGAGAGAGAAAAAGAAAGAATGCAGAAGGACTGTTCCAAACCCATTTAACCCCAGCCACTGCAAAAGAGAAGGAGAGAGTCGTGCAAAGCAGCCACGTGTAACGGAAGCCAGGCGACACTTGGAGGGCTGATAGTCAAGAGGGGCAATATAGTATTTTTGGTAGTCATTTATTTTCTTATATGTAAGATTACTTTGCGAATGGTTTCCATATACTCTGGCAAGTGGACATATGAAAAATGTTCCACGTAAGAAAACAATAGTAGTATCTTAAATGAGACTTCCGTTTATATTTCTTGAGAAAATTTGTAGCTTAATGTGTGCTTTCTTAAAGCTAGTGACCATAAGGAAATCAAATTCCGCAATTTTTTCAAAATCCTTAAGCTTCTCATCCTCATTGTCTTTTGTTAGAAAATTAAATTAAATCGAATAAACAGATGTTATAATCACGAACGAATCATCTTTTCTATAGTATTTCAAGCACTCTCAAATTATCTTAGAGTTTCTACGTAAGAATACTCAGGGCAATTTAGTCTATACTTGAGTTTGCACAAAACCGATGAAAACTCGAATGTAGGAAAGATGAAATCCAGAATTTTGTGTGAAGAAGATATGTTTTTCACATGTATTTTTCTGAATCCAGAATGTTTAATTTATAAGCTAAAGCGGTGTTGTTTCATAAGGTTGTGACCCTTGATAAAACACACACTTTCAGTAACACTTTTCCAAAATATTGCATTATTTCGCCTACAATAGCATTTTTACCAAATGTTGCATTGTTTCACCTACAACAACATTTTTCAAAGGTTACACTGTTTCGTATTCTACAACACTTCACAAAATGTTGCCTATTTCCGAATTCAAACCTACTACAACATTTCACAAGTGTTGTCTATTTCTGAATTCAAACCAACTGCAACACTTCACAAGTGTCGCCTATTTCTGAATTCAAAATTAATTTTCACTTTAATATTTTCCTGTCATTTTGAAACACACTCAAGATTATTAATTCTTAATAATTTACAATAATTCCCCACTTATTCTAATAATGACAAGACCTATTCCAGAAAAAGAGAGGAAAAGAATGTTAATACAGTTAAGTATCTTTCAATTTGAACTTAACCTTATAACACAAAGTTTAATTAGAACGTTAGGTAGCTATATTTTGAGTTGTTATCCCTCGTGATTATACCGATGTTACCTTACACGCATTCTTTAGTGGTTCTTCGCCTACATCTATCACCTAACACTATTTATGGCCAAGTGTTTTTCTTGTTTTCGTGAATTTTTCATGAGAGAAACTCCAACTCTCACTTTGAGACGACACCGTCTCGAAATTCATATAGGCGATGTTCATTTTGTATCTATTTCTTGAGATACATATCCTCGATATAGAACTTCATTAAGAGTTTGAAAAAACTCAACCCACAATATGTATTAGACAACATTGTCACAGAATGTTGCACAAACATCCAAATCAATGAGTTATTGTTACCCATTAAATCTTAGGTTAAGGTTTATTAACTTCAGATTGGGTTGCTAACGTTGTCAGAACCATTATTAAGGGAGTTTCAATCACATACCTCTCGAGGTAATCTGTACTAAATCTCTGGTCAGTGGTTTAGTAAATGGATCAAGAAAATTATAGCTTGATTGTATATATGTGAATGAAATGATTACATCCTTAATCGATTTTCTCAAGAAAGAATGTCTAGGTCCTACTTGCCTAGACTTTCTGTTATACACTTTTTGTATGCTATAGGTAAAGTGGCTTGACTACCGCTATGTATCAACACCTTTGAAAAACTGACTTTAGCCAATGTAACTTCAAATAGAAGGCCCCTCAACCATTTAGCCTTTTCACCAGCGGAAGAAAAAGCCTCAAACTGTAATTCTATGGTTGAGAGAGTGATCCACATTTGTTTTTTGCTCTTCCAAGAAATTGCATCCCATTCTAGTGTAAATATCCACCCAAATGCAGATTTATGATATTCAACACTCGATATCCTACTCCCATCGGTATATCCTTCTAATATGGCAGGAATTCTACCATAATGGAGACCATTATTTTGGTTTTCATAAGATAGCCGAAAATCCTAATGATGCCCTTCCAGTGCTCACCATTTGGATTGCTAGTAAAATCTACTCATTTTACTAATTGCAAATGCTATGTTGGTTATAGTACATTGCATACACTTGCACATTCTAATTGAGCCACAACTCTTCCAGCATTGTTTTGAAGTTTGACACTAGAATCAAATAGAGTGGTCACTTCCTTAAAGCATAAATGTTTGAACTTATCAAGCACTTTTTCAATATAGTGTGTTTGACTAAGTTCATAACCCTCACTATTTTGCTTTACTTTGATCCCAAAAAAGTGTGTCAACTAGTCCAAGATCATTCATCTTGAATGTGGAAGTTAGAAACCTCTTTGTTTCTAAAATTCCATTCATCTCGTTGCTCATGATCAATCATATAATCAACAGTGAAACAAATATTTTGATTTTTAAACTCTCTAACTTCTCTCTAGGAATTGTCCTTCTTCCTCGTTCCTTTTCATTTTCACCATCATCAGTCTTCAAAACATGTATCAAGTAGGATCTTGATCAGAGTGTGGGCCTTTAGTCTTCTTCCTCAGCTCTTTCGACCTAGTGCAGTTCTTGTGTTATCTTCGGCTTAAATTCCTAGCTTTCGAGTTTAGGGGCCTTGGTAATACATTAACTTTCTCTGGGCTGGAATGGCTTGGGAGAGAGTTGACAGGAAGATGAGTAGGGGTAGGAGTGACGGTTTCTCAGTTTGGAAGGAGAATAAAGGGAGGGGAGCGGCGAGGGGGGAAGCTACGTCTTCTTTCTTTGTTACTGAGTTTCCTGAATCGTTGAACGCAAAAGACTTATTTGAAGAATTTAAGGTCTATGGAGTAATATCAGAAGTTTTCATCTCAGGAAGACGCGATAAACGTGGAAAAAGATTTGGCTTTGCTAAATTTCGGAAAGTTCATGATCCTCGTAATCTGGCGATTAAACTTGATAGCATTATTCTGGGAGGCAAGAAGATCTTTGTCAACGTTCCGAGATTCAACCAGAAGAACAATCTACCTCTACACGACCCAGAGATTCAGAAGAAGAATGTGACCCACTTTGGTACAAGTAGAAGATTTGTGGAACAATTCAAAGATGCCAGATCATACGCTAATGTTGTGGGTAGGAAGCCTGGTAAGGAGAAAGGGAGGGATAAAGTTGGCGGTAATCGTATAATCTTAGAGACAGATAGTACTTGCGAAGAGAAGCTCTCAAGTTCTAGATTGGGAGAAGTATTGGAGGATGGTAATGCGTATAACATTCAGAGGATTCTTAATGAAGAAGGTTTCTTCAACATTAAGGCCACTCCTCTTGGAGCGTCGTTGTGCATTTTGGAAGACTCATCCGGAGGAGACATTCAAGAGTTCGTTTCTGAATCAAGAGAGTGGCTGGACATTTGGTTTAAAGATATTCGCCATTGGTCGCCGGAGGTAGTAGATAGAGATAGACTAGTCTGGGTATAGTGTTTTGGATTGCCCTGTATTGCTTGGTGTGACAACAACTTCAGAAAGATCTATTCTAGCCTAGGTTCATTCATCCAATGCGATGGTAAAACCAGAAGCAAATCATGATGTTGCTAGATTCTTAATCAAATCAAACATTGATGTCAAGCTGAAGGCGGAAGTTCCCATTGAAGTTAACAACATTCGTTTCATTGTTAAGTTGGCTGAAGATTTATCGTGCGGTAGAGAAGGTCTTTAGGATGAGAAAGGAGATGAGATTATTGATTCTGAAGAGTTTGAATCGTCTGCTCCTTGGGAGGATGAAGGCGCGTGAGACTCAAGCGATGAGCTGGAATGTGAGGTGTCAAGCATGCCGAAAGCAACTTCTGATGAGATAGATAAGACAAAAAAAGTTCAGAAGGTTGGAGGAGGCGTCTCTTCTTCTGACAACATTTCATGTGTAGGTGAAAGTCTTGGTTTTGGTGCCACGAAAGGAGGGGAAATAGGAAATAGGAGTAAGTCAACCTCTGACTCTACCCTGAACCCTATTGGCGATAGGTCTGCTGAACTTGCTACGGATTATGGATTGGGGAGTTTAGGGGCCCACCCAGAGTACGACAGGTCTTTAAACGTTGTGGTTGGCTCTGATAACAACACGGTCAAAAAGAATATCCTTAAAGACAACTTTAACGGAGATTTTATTGTGGATTTGGGTTGTTCCAACCCAATGACTGGGCCTCCAGGTGGATTAGTCGGGCCATCTTCTTGGGCCAGGACCAGAAAGAAAAAGTCTCTCCACGAGGTTTACAACTGCATAAAAATTCCTTACACTCCTTCCTACTTCTCAACCCTGCTACACTCTGCTATGAAGATTCAGGAGGAAGAACCTTTGGGTAGGAACATATGCAAAAGGAAAGCTAAGAGTCGTCCTGGTAGTAAGACCTCTACAGATTCCGAGTCGCTTCAGTGCTGTGAGTCTTTAACTGAAACTGATTTGGTTAGAGGGAATTTAAGATGCCGTAAGATACTTGACGATGTCCCTATTAAGGTGAGAGGCTCATTGAGAAAGTTGGGGATCATAGGCGGTATTGAGGATGGTAGGTTTAATGGCCTGTTGAGGAATTTGGATAAGGAAGATAAGGTTGCCAGGGAGGGAAAGAAGATTGTAGCTAGTCGTGGCTTATGAATATTGTTACTTTCAACGCTCGTGGATCCTGCAACTCTATTAAGAGGAGAAGAGTTTCTCAAATTCTCAATAGAGGTAACGCAGACTTATGCCTCACTCAGGAAACTAAAATTCCAGAGATGGATAGTCCCATAGTTTATAGTTTGTGGAGAAATCAGGAAGTTGAGTGGTCAGCTTCTAATTCCTCAGGTAGGTCTGGAGGCATTCTCACTATGTGGAATGGTAATAAGTTGATAGCTCTGTCCAGTTTCCGTGGGGCTGGTTACTTGGGAACTCAACTCTTGTGGAAAGATCACTTGCTGACAGTGATCAACGTTTACTCCCCTTGTAGTATTGTGGATAAAAGGAGATTATGGGGGGAATTGACTGATGTGAAGAGAAGGAGGCGCTTGGATAATTGGAGGGGAGTATAACGCTATCAAATGTGGGGAGGAAAGGAAAGGATTGTCCAGAAATAACAGTGGTGAAATTAGGGAATTTAGCCAATTTATTGAAGATATTAACATGTTTCTTTTGCCGGTTATTGGTAGCAGATTCACTTGGTGTAATTCTAATGGCAAGAGCAGAAGCAGGTTGGATAGGATTCTGGTAGATGATAACGCTATTACTCTTTTGTCTCTGAAGAACCAAGTTGTGGGTGATATGGACGTTTTGGATCACCGGCCAGTCTGGTTGAAGACCAATAACTTGAATTGGGGTCCTAAGCCTTTTAGGACTTTCAATTGCTGGTTAGACCATAAAGATTTTATTCCTTTTGTCAAAAACTCTTGGAACTCTTACCATTACTCTGGTTCTTGTTGCAACATTTTCCTTAATAAGTTGAAAGCTCTCAAGCTGGACCTGCGAAGATGGAATTCTGATGTTTTTGGGAGGAAGGATCTTGAGATAGAAGATAACGTGCATCAACTTAATTACCTTGAGCTGTTAGGGGATGGCGAGACTGGTAGTCAGGATGAAGTAGTCTTCAAGGGTAGGTTGAAAGCGCAGGAAGACATGTGGAAGAATATGAGACTCAAAGAAAGTATGTTGAGTCAGAAATCTCAAAAAAGGTGGCTAACAGATGGTGACTTAAACACCAAATACTTCCATGACTCCCTGAAGCAGAGGACCCGTTCTAATAATTTGACGGCAATCAACGTGGGTGGCTTATTGGTGGAAGATCCTGCGACGATTAAAAGGGAAGCTTTGAACTATTTCAATGGTAGGTTTCTGAAGCAGAACTCTATGAAGTTTGGCATAAATTATGATAGCTTGGCTGTCCTTGAAGAGGGAGATAGGATGATGCTTGACGCGGACTTTGCTGCAGAGGATGTGAGAATTGCGGTCCTCAGCTGCGAGGGCAACAAATGCCCAGGGGTGGATGGCTTTAACTTCAACTTCATTAAGGCCTGCTGGGATATCATAGGAGTTGATTTCACTAATTGCATCCTGGAATTCTTCAAAACTGGCTTTCTTCCCAAGATGTTTCTGTCATCTTTCATAGCGCTTGTTCTTAAGTTTAATAACCCCCAAAGCTTTGATGAGTTTAGGCCTATAAGCTTGATTAGCTGTGTGCTGAAAACGATATCAAAGATGATGGCTAGAGGACTGGGAAAGGTGATTCACAAGCTAATTTCTAGTTCTCAATCGGCGTTTATTCCTGGCCGGCAGATATTCGATGGAGTGTTAATGGCTAGTGAAATTGTTGACTACGCGAAAAGACTCAAGAAGAATTGCTTACTCTTCAAAGTAGATTTCGCAAAGGCTTACGACTGTGTAGATTGGTCGTATTTGGAAGATATGCTTATTAAGATGCGCTTCGGTGATAATTGGTTGAAGTGGATTCGTGGGTATGTGTTTTCTTGTTACTTGTCGATTCTCATCAATGGCAGCCCTACGAAGGACTTCAAGGCTGGTAGGGGTCTGAAACAGGCTTATCCGTTATCTCCATTTTTGTTTATTTTAGCTGCGGAGGGATTGGCGAGCACGGTTAGGAATGCCATTGCTTCTAACATTCTGTCTGAATTCAAAGTTAACGGTCGTCCCTCAACTAGTGTTCTCCAATTTGCTGACGACACGCTGCTAATCGGGGATGGTTCTCTGGCTAATATTTGGGCTTTCAAGGCGATACTTAGGGCATTTGAACTTACTTCAGGCCTCAAGATTAATTTCTCAAAAAGTTGCCTATATGGTATTGGAGTTGAAGCTGAGTTTCTCTCTGCTGCTGAACTTTTCCTCCACTGTAAATCTGGTAGTTTACCGTTCAATTTCCTTGGATTATCGGTGGGGGGCAATCATCGCCGTTGCGCTTTTTGGAAACCAGTCTTGTCTTGCTTGAGGAATAGATTGTCAGTGTGGAGCGGCAGGAACCTTTCTATCGGGGGCAGAGTGACGCTAATTAACTCGGTTCTCGTCAATCTTCGAATCCATCATTTGAGTTTCTATAAGGCCGCTGAGAAAGTGGTGAGAGATATCATTTCTATTCAACGGCGATTCCTTTGGGCTGGGGCTTCTAATAAAAAGTTCGTTTCTTGGATATCTTGGAATGACGTTTGCAAACCAAAGAATAGGGGAGGTCTTGGTATTAAGCATGTTGGGAGATTTAATCGAGCTCTTCTCGCTAAATGGTTGTGGAAGTTTCACCAAGGAGGTAAATAAATTTGGAGGGAGTTGTTGAACAATAGATACCGTAACATGAGCCTAAAAATTCAATTCTCCAAGGAAGCTGCCAGTTCCAACAAGGATTCTTTATGGATTAAGGACCTTCTTTCTATTTATGTTTCTGATGTTTCTGCCTGTTTCGATAACTTTTTGAAGTGCGAGGTTGCTGATGGTTCCACTGTGGCGTTCTGGCAGACAAAGTGGATGGGCCATCTGGAGTTGAAACATAGATTTCCCAAGGTTTTTGAAGCTTGCAGTACTACTTACTGCTCTATCAGTGAGATGGGGGTTGGGAAGACAATAATTGGAGGTGGAATGTTAGCCATAATATGGATGATCCTGCTGTTTTCATGGAACCGGAGTGGAATGAGTTTTGCCAAAGTCTGGAATCGGTGTCCTTAATTCAGGAAGCCAGAGACGTGTGGTATTGGACTGCTACTGATTTAAAAGAATTTCCAGTCTCCTCTTTTTATCATGCTCTGAACTGTGCAGGTATCCATGGTGAGATTTAAGATAATTATGCAGATCTTCTTGGTTTTATTTGGAAGACAGCAGTTCCGGTAAAAGTGCAAGTGTTTGCTTGGAGGATGGTGCTGGATCGATTACCCACTAGATCGAATTTGGCGGCTAGAGGTATTGTCGTTAATGACCACGACAAGGTGTGTACTCTTTGCTTTCATGAGGTAGAGTACTCATGTCATCTTTTTTTCACTTGCTGTATTTCATACAACATTTGGGGTAAAATATGTGATTGGGTGGGCATTCGAAGAATTTCGGGACCTAATTGTAGACTCCATGCTTTGGATTGGTTCGCCAAAGTTCACGATAGTAGAAGAACCGAAAGCTCGTTTGCCATATGGTTAATTACTTGCTGGAACGTGTGAAGGATTCATAATAGGATTATGTTCGAAGATGCGTTTTGCAACGTAGATGATATTGTTGTTGATATTAAAATTACCTCGTGGAACTGGTTGATTCTTGGTCAAAAGAGGAATAAGAGGTGTAGTTTATACGAGTGGTTTAAGAATCCGCTCGACTTTTTGTAAGTGTTTCTTTTGTTTGTTGATTGTAGTTCCTTGGTTTTAGATTTCCTTAAACTCCAATTAATGAAGTTGCTTATAAAAAAAAACAGTGAAACAAATAAATATCACAATATTCTCACATAATTTTGTGTACAAACACTTGTAACAAAAATTAGATGAAGAAGGTATTTAGATAATTATGCATGATGATGCAAGAAGGTTTTTAGATGAAGTGAGAGATGAAATTCTGAGCAATTTAAAGTAATATAGTACGAATTGCAACAAGTACCTTAGTTATGTTCACTTGTCTCAAATATTCACTTGAATTTCTATGTTCAACCTTCTTGATCAACTTCATCATTGATGTGCATGACACTTTTGAATCTTTTCTTCTTTGATAGTCTTTGTCTTCATCAAAATTGAACTAGATATAAGATATATTCTTCTCACCTTTAAGATGCATAACCATTTTCATTTGTCCAAAGTAAATACCACAATAATATTCCTGTATAAAACTGTCCACTATTCTTATTTTCTTGGTCTGCTAAAAACATATTTATTGCAGAAAACTCTCGTTACAAATCCTACTATCTTAAAGTGGACATTATCTAGATGTTCTTTGATCTCATTAACCCTAAGGATGCGTTTGAGTTGCTTAAAAATGAGGAACTAGACATATGACAATTTTTTGTGTGTCTTGTTTGAAACATAAATAAATCATGGGATTGGATAAAATAGATGACAATGGATTAGACAAATACATGAATTATTGTATTTAAGTAAATCATATGACAACTTTTTTCCAAGCACAAATTATCAAAAAAATCAAAATGTCACTAAAGTAAAAAAAGTTGTCATGTACTGTTGTGTGCTGTATAGTATTGTTCTGTCCAGTACTTACTATTTTGCAAATCAAATACACCCTTAGTCCACCAGAATAGGGGGGAAATTCGAACACTGATTCATAAAGATGAAGCAATGGAAGTGTCTCAATTAATAATGACAAACCAAGGCAAACAAACAACGACAAATGACTTGAAAATGAAATTGTTCGAGTCAATCCTAATGAAACACACCGAAGCAAAAATCTATCTTAAAGATCATTGCTTAAGTTACAAAATTCTAATGTCTTAGAAACCAAATTAGTGGCTAAAGCTTTCGATCACATAAGTCTCCATTCTAGTAACAACATCCAATTTCATACTTGTCGATGAAACATATCTATCAGTAACTCTTAAAACTCCAATCTCTAACTTAAAAGTAACAAAAGATGTATAGTTTTTCTCAGGTTTAAATGTAGTTTTGGTGCCACTATTTCGATATTTTTAAATTTTTAGTCCCTTTAAATAAATGAGTCAAGATCTACTTCAGTTATATAACTATCCAGTTCCAATGACAGATACATGCCTCGTGGCAATAAAAAATGTTTAATGGGTAGTAGTATTTGTTTAAAACAATTTTTCTCCCATGTACTCTCTTTCCAACAATTCTTAATTCTTAGTCTTCTACTCCACTGTATTCATCTTCCTTATTACAAAAACAAACTATTCTGATACAAAATAAGAAACAAAATATCTAAACTTTTAAAAGGAAGAAACTTTGTATTATTTCTTTATTGAACTAAAATTGGACTCATAGGGGAATACCTATTTTTTTTTTAAACTTGAGCAAAAATGGGTCTTTGTGGTTACAATGCCTCTTATCTACTTCGCTCCATCTTCTTTGTTTAAATAATACTCTGTTGTAAAACCTTTGTAACGATGTCGTATTGTCAGAGGTCTAATCACAATTCATTTCTACTATTGTGTTTAACTTGTTATTTCCTTTGTATTCTTGTAGTTAAATTATTTCTACTGAGTGATATCATATCTTGCTTCCTAGATCTACATAAAATATTGTTATCCTCCATAGATGGGGAGAATGTGTGACGACTAGACAACACACTTGACAGTGAGAAAGTTGTGAGATGGTATGGTGGCCAAATGTTAAGTCAATCTAAATGAAAGGTTGAATATTGTAACGCAAAATAGGTTTTTAATTTTTTATTAGAAAAATACAGATTTTAAAACCTTTAATTAGGACCATTAAAAAGAATAAATACACGTGCCCAAAATTCATAAATAAAATTGGATAGCTAAGAAAATGGAGCGAATGTGGACTTTAAAAAAGAGAATTTCTTAACACACCCATAAATTTCTTAGACATCTTGTGTGTTTATAAAAATATTTCTCTGTTCCGGATGTGCAAATCAGGACGCACATTTTTTTTTAATTTTTCAGTTTTTTTCGGATGTGCACATCTGATAAAAGTTCGCATTTGCAAATACGGAATAAAACCAGATGCAGAATACCAAAAATCCAACAATGTTTCTCACATTCATAACATAAAATCGGGATTACATTCAGAAATTCGGCATTACATCGACAGAAATTTAAATATTACAAGATCAATTGCCCGGTGGACGCTTGCACATCTCTAAGATGTCATCGGCCGTTCTTCGGATTTTGACGGTCGCCTCGAACTCGAGCGGGAATCATTCTTCGTAACCGAAAAAAGTTTGCCACATCGCTCTAACATCCTCTTAATTCTTGAGCTCAACAATACTGTAAGCGACGTTCCCTTCGTTGTCAACCGAAGGTGAACGATACTCAAGCTTCGCAATCTTCTGTTTGTCTCGGTAAGGTAGGAGATGTTCGATCTCGTCAATGATCTCGCCGATGGAGGTGTGCTTCATTAGCTTAAACGTGTGACCGCGTGTTTTGCCGTTGGTGTAGGAGACACTTGCGACATACCAACGGAACTTGATTTCATACAATTGAGACATTTTGTGTTTGTGTGAAAGATATCAAATGAAACCCCTAATTTATAGAAAACTTGGGGTAAAATAATTTCTGCCTAACTTCTTTCCGGATATACAGATACGGGAAAACCCTATAAATATTGGTTCCGAATTTGTATATCCGGAACTTTCCCGTATCTGCAAATCAGAATATTTTGCTGATACATTTTTCAATCAGAATTGACTATGTTATGCAACCAATTGCAATGTTTTCATTGGAATAAAATTCATAAGTGCATTAAAAAGGCATATGAATAAAAATTCAATATATTTCACTTCAAAAATGTACATTTTGTCGTTCGATTATACAAAAGAGTTAAAACAAAAGTCTCCGTCTAAATCTATCGGAGCTTGACCTTTGGACTTTTCCGCATTTGATGTCTTTTCAATTTCGTTCAATCTATCGAATTCAACCATCCTTTCAACAAAACTATCCGTCCACGACTCAAAAATTGCGGTTGCATGCGTCGCCCATTGCGGTGATTTAGGTGGTATGGGGCATCCGAGTTTCAAGATAACTTGTACAAAATGCCTTGATTTCGCAAGTCATCCGATACATATCATGCGATCATTTGGATTGGACGGTGGTGCGGTGCGGAATGGAAAAAAGGTTTCCGAAAAACGGTATCGTGTCAAGTCAATACACATCATATCGTATGCACATGCGATAAGATGACCCATCTCGGGGAAGCTCATCCATTTCGATACCGGGGTCGGACCACTCAACCACGGAACAAGTGACTCGTAAACCTTGTCGTATTTTTCTTTATTTTCATACAAACGCAAGTATGCTTCTTTATGCGTCTCCAACTCTAGGATAAGTTGATGACGAACAAGTTCATGACCAAGAATAGTGTTTTCAACGTATTTCAACAACGCGGGATACTTTTTGCACACTTTCCGAAATTTCATGACCGAATCGGCATATAATTCTTTTGTGGAAGAATTTATAATACGATTCCATGCATCCATTATTTTTTCTACAATGACATCGGCCTTAACCAATTTTCCATCTTCCGACTCCACTTGTTTTACACCCACCCGGGTTTAACCCGAATTCTCACATTCTTTGTTATGTGAAATCGACAAAGTAATGCATTAGAAGAAGGAAAGACCTTTGCAACCACATTTATCAAAGCGGTATCGCGGTCCGTAACAATCGCTTTAGGCATTTGAACATGTTTCTTCAAAAGTGACCAACACGTCTCCAATGCCCATGTAAAATTGTCCTCTTTTTCGAACTCCAAAAACGAAAAACCAACGACATATGTCTTATTCGTAGACGTAACACCAACCATCTCAAATAATGGAAGTCGATACTTGTTCGTCTTGTAGGTACAATCGAGAATGAGCACTGTCGAGAACATGTTGAACAACTTTAGGGAATCCGGATGAGTCCAAAAAATATCTCCGACCGTAACTCCATCATCGTGATATCTGTACCGAGACACGTAATTGTTATCATCCAACAATTTTAACAGTTGTTGCATCTCACTTCTATCTCCCCTAATTGCTTTGTTCGTTTGATACCAAATGTTATACACTTGCTTTATATTTGCTAAATTGTCGGGTTCCTTCCGTTTCAACGTGGCAAGTCTATTTTTCGGTTGGACAAGATTCAAGGTCATGTCGGCAATACATGTCTTCTCTTCCTACTTGAGCTGACATACACTAGAATGACCTTGAAACTTTGAGCACAATTCATGATTATGTATACCACTACGAACACTAAATCTCCATTTTTTGGAAGGTAAAATGTAACCACCAATCTTAAAAGGGCACTCACATTTTCTACTACCGGTATCGTCTTTTTTTAACTTCCGTAGAGGAACCTGATATTTACTAGGGGTGGCAATTGAATCCATTAAGACAAAATTCATCCAATCCATCCAAAAAAAAAATTCATCCAATCCATCCACCACATAAAAAATAAGTTAATGGATTGGATTAAATCCATCCATTTATATGCATGGATTGGTTCAATCCATCCAACATATTTTAAGGATCCAATGAATTATTTTTATCTCTGTTAGGTTTATTTTTTAAAAAATAATTAAAAACTGATTTTAAAAAAAAATATTTTTAACCAAAAAAAAAACTAAACTTTTTTCCAAAAAAAACCGATTTTTTTCCGGAATAAAATAACCGAATTTTTTCCAAAAGAAAAACGCTTTTTTTCCCGAAAAAAATCGATTTTTTTTCTCGAAAAAAAATCGATTTTTTTTTCAGAAAAGAAAACCGATTTTTTTCGAAAAAAAATGTTTTTTTTAAAATTAAAATATCAATTTTTTGGAAAATACAAAAAAGTCAAATTTTTCCCAAAAAAAACCAACTTTTTTCCGAAAAAAACAACCGATTTTTTAAAAAATAAAAAAAATACGTTTTTTTTTCAAAATTAAAAAAAAAATTTGGATGGATGGATATCCATCCATTAAAAATATGTTAATGGATGGATTGGATGAATTTTATTCTTAACGGATGGATTGGATTGGATAATTTTAAGAAAATTTTAGTGGATTGTTAATGGACTAATGGATTATTTTGATCCATTCATTAACAATCCAATTCATATCCATTCAATCCATCCATTTTGCCACCCCTAATATTTACCACTTCTTTCGCACCCCAAAATTACAAAAGTGTTTCTTCTTTCCGAACCATTATCCGATCTTCCGATATTCACACCGAAACCCAGGCCAATAGTCATCCTACGAATATATGCGAGCATGCTCTCACGATCATCAAACTCTTGCTTGTTATTAAAGTCACCGCCGACATCAACCGACTTTACGATAATCCCTTCAACTTTCGGAGAAATCGTCGAAACTAATTCTTTTGAGATGTTATCGGGGTGCACCATATCTATTTATAAACAATAATAAAACAATAAACATATATAACTAAAACCTATTAAAAATTGCTGAAAATTAAAATTAATAAGTTCCAGACATTTTTCCGGATGTGCACATTCGGACAAGTTCATGCTCAATACGTACCGGATTTACACATCTGGAAGCCGCGTAACTTGTTTTTTTTCCAAAAAGTAGATTGATAATGTGAGCAATGTAGTGGATGAAGTTGAATATTTACCTGAAATTCAATCTTCTCTTGCTCCCTTTGATTTGTTGCACCAAAAAGTTGGAGTTTTTGAGTGAGAAATGGTATTGATGAAGTAGGGTTTTTTAGGTTGGTGAGGGTGAGTGTGGAAGAAGAAAGGTTGAGAATGGGAAGAATGGGGAGAGTGATCATGCAGATTCAAATATATCAACAATTCTTTCGGATCTGCATATAGGGAGACATTCCGCATATGCACATCCGAAATCAGGGGGCATAAGTGGAATTTCGCGCGGTGTCTAAGAAACTTATGAGATGTATTAAGAAATTCTCTTAAAAAAACGGTGCCTTATGTTCTCTATATTAAAATTTGTCTCCCTCCACTTTTATGTATATGGTACCTCAAAATAGTGGTGTGACCTAGATTATGTGCCCCCACGTTATTAAATGTGTTAACTTAAGCTTGAAATTACCAACTTAAAACATTCATTATTTAATGCAATTGGAATAAAAACTTTAAAATTTGTATCCCTAATATGTTTTTAATTGAAATAGATCCAGAATTTTTAATTCATTCATTTTTTCCTTTTCAATTTAATTCTAATGCTCTTAGCTAAACCCTAGTTTTGAGCAGCCACATACATCGTTTCGTACTCGTCCACAGAAATCCCTTTGAAGTTCTATTCCAACGAACCAATCGTCATATGAGGTACATATCATACATTTCAGTCTCAAATATTTGAGAAATTTTTGTTTGAAATATTTTTATGTCAACCACTAAAGGAACCGCAAAAAGGGAAACACGATGGATATCCCTCAAGCATCACCTAAAGGCGAGGAAGAAGTAAAATATTGTCTGAGGTATGTGATAGTCTACTTTTCTGGATTTAGGGTTTTGTGTCGTCCTTCTTTTGTGTCATCAATATGCCACCTAAATGATTTATGTTTAAAAATGTGGCTTATGTTATGCATAACATGTGTATCACTTTCTTTGTGCATGAGACTACCTTCAAGAGTACTTAGTCACATATAATCTACCATACAGACAAGCAACAATTATGGCCTTTGGATGGACACACAATAATCAACTCACTAGTGATGAGAAGAGTTATGAGTCATCCAAAGAACATACGAAACATGGTCAATGATAACCCAAGGAATCCATATGTGCTTCCTATAAAGCTTACAACAATTACTTGTCATAAGTGTGGAGCCCTGAGACACAATAAGAGAAGTTGTAAGGAAAAGAGATATGCAAACAGGGTCATTTCAAAAGGTGGAAATTAAAAAAAGGGAATAACATGTGCAACAGATGGTGGAAAGAAGCATATAAGAGAGAGACATATGCATCAAAGGGTGGAAATAAGAAGAAAACAAAGACATGTGCAACATATATATGAAGCTTATCACAATAACCATAACATACACAACCATCTCAAGACTAGTTTCACTTAGGGTGTTAATTTGTTGTTTTTTGTAATGAAATGTGACTTTTTGTAATACATATAAATTTCTAGAGAGAGAATCTCTCCCTTCTCTCTAGCCTCAGGTTCTTTGCTTTCTTTCTCCGACTTCTCCCCTCCCTGCTTGTTCGATCATCATGCACCAAGTACATTAATCATGCGTTCTTCCTCAGAGTAATAGACCTAAATCAATCTGTGAGGTAACATTGTTAGGCTCTAAGGGTTTGGTTTAAAGTCCTAATTTTCGAATTAGGGACCTTCCTCCCTTTGGGTCTTATTCCACAGTGTTTTTCGAACCTGTTTGATTTTTCGTTCTGTTCTCTCTTTTGATGGGATTGGTTTTAGAGTGGTGTATATTGTTTCCTCTGGGCTGGTATGGCTTGGGTGAAGGTTGACAAGAAGATGAGAAGGGATAGGAGAGACGAATTTTCTGTTTAGAAGGAGAATAATGGGAAGGGAGCGGCGCCGGGGGTTGCTACGACAACGTTCTTTGTCACTGAGTTCCCCGATTCGATGAACGCTAAAGGCTTGTTTGAAGTATTCAAGGTCCATGGAGTTATTCCAGAAGTTTTCATTTCTGGAAGACGCAATAAACGTGGGAAAAGATTTGGATTTGCAAAGTTCCAGAAAGTTCACGACCCACGTATCCTGGCGATTAATCTTGATAGCATTAATCTGGGAGGTAAGAAGATTCACGCCAATATACCTCGTTTTAACCAGATAAAAAATTAATCTTGTAATGAGTTCGGGATGCAGAAGAAGTTTTCGTTCAACTCTGTTAGTAGAAGAAGAGTCTTGGTACCCTTTAAAGATGACAGAACATACGCTAATGTTGTGGGTAGTACTCCTGGTAAGGAGAATAGGATTACTAAAATAGGGAGTAATCTTATTGTATTGGAGTCAGATAAAAGCTGCAAGGAGAAGTTCTCTAGATCAAGGGTAGGAGAAGTTTTGGGGGATGGTAATGCCTTCAACATTAAGAGAATCCTTAATGAAGAAGGTTTCTTTTACATTAAGGTCACTCCGCTTGGAGCGTCGTTGTGCCTTTTGGAAGATTCATCAGGGGGAGATATTGAAGAGTTTATTTCTGAATCAAAAGAGTGGTTGGACATCTAGTTCAAAGATATTCGCCTTTGGACACCGGAGGTTGTTGATAGATATAGACTGGCCTGGGTTAAGTGCTTTGGTTTACCATTCAGTGCTTGGAGTGACGGAAACTATAGCAAGATTTGTTCTAGTCTTGGTACTTTCATCCAATGCGATAGTAAAACCAGAAGTAAATCTAGCTATGATTGCGCTAGATTTCTGATCAAGATGAATATTGAAGTTGAGCTGCAAGCGATTATTAACATTGATATCAACAACGTCTGTTCCACTATTAGGTTGGTTGAAGATTTTTCTTGTGGAAGAGAAACCCTTCGGTCGGAGGAAGGAGACGAGGTTATTGATTCTGAAGAGTTTGAATCATTTGTTCCATCGGAGGAAGAAGGCGCGTGGGACTCAAATGAGGAGCTAGAATGTGAGGTTTCTAGTTTGCCTAAAGTTACATCTGACGAGAAAGATGAGACATTATTAGACCAAAAAGTTGGAGGAGACGGTTCTGCTTCTGACAATGTTTCATTTGTAGGTGAAAGTCTTGATATTGGTGTTTCGAAAGGTGGGACAAAAGGTAGTAGGTTTAAGTCAACATCTGAACCTTCTCTGAGCCCTACTGTGGGTAGGTCTGCGGTTCCTGACTCGGCCCAAGGTTTGGAGAGATTAGGGGACCACTCAGATAGTGACAGGTCTTTTAGAGTTGTGGTTGGTTCTGCTACAAATTCGTCTAAAGTGAATAACACCAGAGATATTAATGACGGAGAATTAGTTGTGGACTTGGGTTGCTCCAAGCCAATGTCTGGGCCTCCAGGTGGTATTGTAGGGCCTTCTTTATGGGCAAGGCCCAAGAAGAAAAAGTCTATCCATGAGGTTTACAACTGTATTAAAATTCCCTACACCCCATCTTATTTTTCTACTCTTCTCCATTATGCTTTAAAGAACCCAGAGGAAGAGTCTTTGCGTAGGAATTTCTCTAAAGCTAAAAATAAGAACCGCTCGGTTAGGAAGGAACCTTTAGGGTCCGAGTCTCTATTGTGATGTGAGTCTTTGACTGATACTGACATGGTTAGAGGAAATTCGAGATGCCGAAAGTTGATCGAAGATGTTCCGACGAAGGTGAGATGTTCTTTGAGAAAATTGGGGATTTTAGGGGAGGCCGATGATGATAGTTTTGATGGGCTATTGAGGAGGTTGGATAAGGAAGATAAGGAAACTAGGGAGGGAAAGAAGGTTGTAGATAGTAGTGGTAAATGAATATTGTATCTTTCAACGCTCGTGGATACTGCAACTCTATTAAGAGGAGGAGAATATCTCAAATAATTAATAGAGGGAATGCAGACTTATGCCTTATTCAGGAAACTAAAATTACTGAGATGGCTAGTTCATTGGTCGATAGTATGTGGAGCAAACAGGATATTGAATGGTCTGCTATTAATTCATCTGGTAGGTCAGGTGGATTGCTCACTATGTGGAATGTTAATAAGTTGACTGCTTTGTCCAGCTTCCGTGGGGATGGATATTTGGGAATTCATTTATTGTGGAAAGATCAATTGTTGTTAGTGATCAATGTTTATTCTCCTTGCGGTATTGTGGATAAAAGGAGACTTTGGGGGGATTTGATTGACGTTAAGAATAGGATCTCCAGAGGTGCGTGGATAATTGGTGGGGATTTCAACGCTATCAAATCTGGGGGGGGGGAAAGAAAGGCCTGTCCAAAATTAACAGTGGAGAAATGATGGAATTCAGCCATTTTATTGAAGATCTCAACATGTTCGATTTACCAGTTATTTGAAGTAGATTCACTTGGTGCAATTCCAATGGCAAGAGCAGAAGTAGGTTGGATAGGATCCTGGTAGATGATAATGCTATTAATTTGTTGTCTTTGAAGAACCAAGTTGTTGGTGATAGGGACGTGTCGGATCACCGGCCTGTTTGGGTGAAGACTAATAACATGAATTGGGGGCCAAAGCCTTTTAGGACTTTTAATAGCTGGTTAGACCATCCAGTCTTTATTCCTTTTATATGTCAATCTTGGAACTCTTACCATGGTTCTGGATCATATTGTAATGTTCTCCTCATGAAGTTGAAAGCTCTTAAGGTGGACTTACGTAGATGGAATTACGAGGTTTTCGGTAGGCAGGATCTCGAGTTAGAAGATAAGGTTCATCAACTCAATTATTTTGAGCTGTTAGGGGATGAAGGTAGTGATAGTCAGGAAGAGTTGGTTTTTAAGGATAGACTGCAAGCTCGGGAAGATATGTGGAAAAAGTTCAGATTCAAAGAAAGTATGTTGAGACAAAAATCTCGTAAAAGGTGGTTGAACGATGGTGATTTAAATACAAAGTACTTCCATGACTCTCTTAAGCAGAAGAATCGTTCCAATAATATGTCAGCTATCAGAGTGAGGAGTGTTTTAGTGGAGGACCCTGGTTTGATTAAAAAGGAAGCTGTGAATTATTTCAAAGATAGGTTTCAGAGTAAGAGGTCCAACAGGTTTGGTATTAATTATGATAGTCTGGCAGCGCTGGAAGAGGAAGATAGGTTGATGCTTGAGGCAGATTTCGTTGTTGAGGACGTTAGAGTTGCGGTTTTCAGCTGTGAGGGTAATAAATGCCCTGGGGTGGATGGCTTTAATTTCAACTTCATTAAGGCCTGTTGGGACATCATTGGCACTGATTTCACTAATTGCATTCTGGAATTCTTCCTTACTGGGTATCTGCCAAAGGTGTTTATCTCATCTTTCATTTCTCTTGTACCTAAGGTTAACAATCCCCAAAGCTTTGATGAATTCAGGCCTATAAGCTTGATCAGCTGTGTGCTGAAAACAATTTCCAAGATGATGTCTAGAAGACTGGGTATGGTGATTCACAAACTGATATCAAAATACCAATCGGGGTTTATTCCTGGCCGGCAGATTTTCGATGGAGTGTTGATGGCTAGTGAAACTAATGATTATGCTAAAAGATTCAAGAAGAAATGCTTGTTGTTCAAAGTCGATTTCGCAAAGGCCTGTGACTGTGTTGATTGGTCGTATCTTGAAGAAATGCTTAATAAAATGCGGTTTGGTGAAAAGTGGATGAAGTGGATTCGTGGTTCTGTTTTCTCGAGTTTCATGTCGGTTCTCATTAACGGCAGTCCAACGAAGGACTTCAAGGCCGGAAGGGGGATGAAGCAGGGTGATCCGTTATCCCCGTTTTTGTTTACTATAGTTGCAGAGGGATTGGCTAGTACAGTTGAGAATGCCATTGCTTCTAACGTCCTTACTGTTTTCAAAGTTAATGATTGTCCTACTTCTAGTATCCTTCAATTTGCGGACGACACACTGCTTATCGGAGATGGTTCCTTAGCTAATATATGGGCTTTCAAGGCGATTCTTAGGGCTTTCGAACTGACATCAGGCCTTAAGATTAATTTCTCTAAAAGCTGTTTGTTTGGCATTGGAATTGAATCTGAATTTCTCACTGCTGCAGAACACTTCCTCCACTGTAAATCGGGCAATCTGCCTTTCAAATTCCTTGGTTTATCAGTCGGGGGCAATCATCGTCGATGCGCGTTTTAGAAACCTGTAGTGAATTGTTTGAGGAACAGGTTATTAGTGTGGAGTGGTAGGAATCTTTCTATAGGGGGCAGGGTGACGCTTATCAATTCGGTTCTTGTTAACCTCCCTATTCACCACTTGAGTTTTTATAAGGCTCCTGAGAAAGTAGTGAATGAAATCATTTCCGTTCAACGGCGGTTTCTCTGGGTCGGGTCATCTAATAAAAAGTTCATACCTTGGATCTCTTGGAACGACATTTGTAGACCGAAGAATAGTGGCGGTCTTGGTATAAAACATGTTGGGAGGTTTAACCGAGCACTTCTGTCTAAATGGATTTGGAAGTTTCTTCGTGGAGGTAAAGAAGTTTGGAGGGAGCTGTTGTTTAACAGATACGGCAATATGAGTATGAAAGCGCAACTGTCCAAGGAAGCTGTCATGTCCAAGAAGGACTCCCTGTGGATTAATGATCTGTTTTCTCTGTACAAGTCTGAATTATCTACTTGTTTCGATAACTTTTTGGAGTGTAAGGTCGCGGACGGATCCTCTGTGGCGTTCTGGCAGTCAAAATGGTTGGGGCAATTGGAGTTGAAACATAGGTTTTCCAAGGTGTTTGAAGTTATCAGCTCTCCTTGTTGTGCTATCAGTGACTTGGGGTTCAGGGAAGGCGACTTGTGGAGGTGAAATGTTAGTTACTTTGTCGTTGATCCTACTGTCATGCAAGATCAGCAGTGGACGGATCTTTGCCGTGCCTTGGATTCGGTTTCTTTAATCAAGGGAGCTAATGATGAGTGGAAGTGGACGGCTACCGTTTCGAAAGAATTCTCTGTTGCTTCTTTATACTATGCTTTGAATTGTGCAGGTAGCCTTAACGAGTTAGATGACTACACATCTAACATCCTTAAGTCGATTTGGGAGTTGGATATACCGGTTAAGGTGCAAGTTTTTGCTTGGAGGATGGTGTTAGACAGACTTCCCACTAGATTGAATTTGGTGGCTAGAGGGGTTATCGAAGGCGATCATGACATGGTGTGTGCGTTTTGCTTCGACGAGGCTGAATATTCTTCACACCTTTTCTTCACCTGCTGCATTTCTGTCAATATATGGGGAAAGATTTGTGATTGGGTGGGCTTTGAAAGAATAGCGGAAAATAACTGTAGTCTCCATGCGTCGGATTGGCTCGCGAAAGCTAACGCTACGTCTAGTTCAGGTCGATCGTTTGCCATTTGGTTAATTACTTGTTGGCATGTTTGGAGGATGTGTAATAGAATTTTATTTGAAGATGTGCATTGTAATGTTGATGATATTGTTGTGGATGTCAAAGTTAATTCGTGGAACTGGTTGATTCTTGATAATAGGAATAGTAAGAGGTGTAGTTTATATGAGTGGTTTAAGAATCCACTCGACTTTCTGTAAGTTTTTTTTTCGGTTGGTTGTTGTTTCTTGATTTGAGATTCCCTTAATCTCATATTAATGAAGTTTGCTTATCCAAAAAAAAAAAAAAGTTTGCTGTCATACTAATGTTTTGGACAACTTATCCTTTTTGTAACGAACAAGTACATCTTTTCAATATTTAAATTTAATTTGTCCGTTTCAAGTTAATTTGTTGTGTTATTGTTTTACTTTTCTTTTTGTCTCGTGTCTTAATCCAACCAATCGACCTGTCATATTGGCCTGTAAATATGGCTTTGTAAATATGTCCTGTGTAATTAGCATAGAAAACATGACGTGAAATAATGTTGTCAACATTGTTTTAGAACTTAACACAAACTGCCTTGTAATAAGTCCAGTTCACACAATCTTATAACATAGGTATACCAGTTAGCATTGTTTTAGAAATAATCATAACTAGTTACACAGTTTTGGAACATTTCATATTTAATACATCTTTTTCATTCAAAAATACTTGGTACATAATTTATAACACAATTATACCAGTTAACATTATTTTAGAGATAGTTATAAATAGTTACACAATTTTAGAACAATTCATAATCAAAACATTTTTGGCAATTTCTTATCACACCACCCTTGTTTCTTAAGCACCAACTGAATTTTCGGTTTTGCCCATTGATTCCGGATGTGCACATCCGGACGCACCATTTTTTTTAAAATTTTCATTTTTTCCCGGATGTGCACATCCGGTAAAAGTTCGTATTTGCAAATCCGGAAAAAATACTGAAGCAGAACACCAAAACCAAAAATGTTTCTCACATTCATAAAATAAAATCGGGATTACATTGAGAAAATCGGCATGGCATCGACAGAAATTTAAATATTACAAGATCAATAGCCCGGTGGACGCTTGCACATCTCTAAGATGTCATCGACCGTTCTTCGGATTTTGACGGTCGCCTCGAACTCGAACGGGAATTGTTCCTCGTAACCCAAATAAGTTTGCCACATCGCTCTAACATCGTCTTGATTCTTGAGCTCAACAAGGATGTAAGCGACGTTCCCTTCGTTGTCAACCGAAGGTGAACGATACTGAAGCTTCGCAACCTTCCGTTTGTCTCCGTAAGGTAGGAGATGTTCGATGTCGTCAATGATTTGGTCGAGGGGGATGTCCCTCATTATCGTAAACTTTTGACCGCGTGTTTTGCCGTCGGTGAAGGAGACACTTGCGGCATACCAACGGAATTTGATTTGATACAATTGAGACATTTTGAGGTTTTGTGAAAGATATCAAATGAAACCCCTAATTTAAACAAAAGTTAGGGTAAAGTTATTTCTGCCCAAGTTCGTTCCGGATGTGCAGATCCGGACAAACCCTACAAATATTATTTCTGGATGTGCACATCCGGAAATTGTCCGGATCTGCAAATCAGAATGTTTTACTGATACAATTTTAAAACAGAATTGAACAGCTTATGCAGTCACTTGGAATACTTTCAGTGCAATAAAATTCGTAAGTGTATTAAAAAGACATATGGATAAAAATACAATATATTTCACTTCAATAATGTACATTGTGTCGTATGATTATACAAAAGAGTTAAAGCAAAATTCTCCGTCTAAATCTATTGGAGCTAGAACTTTCGATTTTTCTGCATTTGATGCCTTTTCAATTGCGTGCAATCTTTCGAATTCAAGCAGCCTTTCGACAAAATTATCCGGCCAAGACTCGGCAATTGCGGTTGCATGCGTCGCCCATTGCGGTGATTTAGGTGGTATCGGGCATCCGGGTTTCAAGATAACTTGTACGAAATGTCTTGATTTCGCAAGCCATCCGATACACATGATGCGATCATTTGGATTCGACGGAGGTGCGGTGTGTAGTGGAAAAAAGGTTTCCGAAAATCCGTATCTCGTCAAGTTGATACACACCATATCGTAGGCGCATGCTATAAGATGACCCATCTCGGGGAAGCTCATCCATTTCGATACCGGTGCCAGACCACTCAACCACGGAACAAGTGACTCGTGAACCTTGTTGTAATTTTCTTGATTTTCATAGAGACGCAAGTATGCTTCTTTATGCGTCTCCAACTCTAGGATAAGTTGATGACGTACAAGTGCATGACCTTCCTCTCCTTTACCGAGTAGAGCCGACACGGCTCGGTAACCGCAATTACCATTCCCTACAACATCGATTATACCGTCGATATGCTTGTGCATAAAAACCGGCATCTCGTCAATAAAGGAAATCATACTTGTAGTTGGAGTCGGAGTCGGAACTCGTGGAATCGGTGTCGGAGCCGGTTTGGAAATGCGAGCTCCTTTCACGACACTTTGTAGAGATTTAGGAGTCGGAGAGTCCGAAAAGATTTGGTCAACGTGCTCATAATACGAAGGATACCGAGTTGTTGAGTTGTCATTTGGTGTAGGCTTCAACTTCTTCGGAGCACCCTTTGTCTTAACCGGTTGAGACGGAGGTATCATTGGGGTTGTTTCGGGGAAGGCAATCTTCCTCAACTCTTCTTTGATGTGTAGCTTCATATTGTCGTCGGCCTTCGAAAATCTCTTTTGAATCGCTTCCAGTTCGGCCAAAATAGAGATATCGGGTTTATCTCCTTCCTTACAAGCATCATCATCAAAACTAAGTCTCATCCAATGAGGGCAAACTTCATCAATTTGTATTGGGTCACCTAGTTTCAACTTTTTAGCAATGGCACAAGCACAAGGAAGACCGTAGGTTTTCACAATAGTGCAACCACACTTTGCACTATCGGAACCTACCGTTTCGGCTCGGTTGGCCTCGTGAAAAACATAGCCCAACCCCGCCCGAGACATGTTGCCGATCAATTGAGAGTAGAGGAAGTTACCTTTAAACCGATGTTCAAAAACTGTGATGCTCCGACCGAAAGTGGTTTGTATCTCATTGTGTTGGTTTTTGATCATTAGATGCACGGAGTCCCAATTCTGACATAAATCCCCCTTGCTATTTCTCAACCAATTCTTCAAAGTGGCATGTGCCGACTCAACTCTATTGGTGGTAGTGTTTCCAAGATGTCGTACGTTATCGGTCCATGCACAAACAATCTTTTCTTTCACTTGATCAAGAATGGTGGATTCAACATATTTCAACAAAGCGGGGTACCGTTCACACACTTTCCAGAATTTAATGACCGAATCGGCATATAATTCCGTTGTGGAAGAATTTAGAATATAAGTCCATGCATCCATAATTTTCTCTACAATGACACCCGACTTGACCACTTTTCCGTCTTCCGAATCCACTTGCTTCGCACCCACCGCGGTCTTAACCCGACTTCGCACATTCTTTGTTATGTGAAATCGACAAAGTAGTGCATTGGAAGACGGAAAGACTTTCGCAACCGCATTCATCAAGGCGTTGTCGCGGTCCGTAACAACTGCTTTTGGCATTTGAACATGTTTCTTCAAAAGTGACCGACACGTCTCCAACGCCCACATGAAATTGTCCTCTTTCTCACACTCCAAAAAGGCAAAGCCGACGACATATGTCTTATCCATAGACGTAACGGAAACCATCTCAAACAATGGAAGACGATACTTGTTTGTCTTGTAGGTGCTATCGAGAATGAGCACTGTCGAGAACGTGTTGAACAACTTGATGGAATCCGGATGAGTCCAAAAAATATCTCGTACCGTAATTCCATCATCGCGACATCTGTACCGAGACACGTAATCGTTGTCCTCCAACACTTTCAACAGTTGTTGCATCTCATTCCTATCTTCCCTAATTGCCTTGTTCGTTTGATACCGCATGTTATACACTTGCTTTATGTTTGCAACACTTTCGGGTTCTTTCCGTTTCAACGTCACAAGTATATTCTTCGGTTGGACAAGGTTCAAGGTCATGTCGGCTATACATGTCTTCTCTTTCGCCTTGAGCCAGCATACACTTGGATGACCTTGTAGCTTTGAGCACATTTCGTGGTTATGTATACCACAATGAACGGTAAATCTCCATTTCTTGGAAACTAACATGTAACCACCAATCTTAAAAGGGCACTCACATCTTCTAGTACCGGTCTCGTCTTTCTTTAACTTCCGTAGAGGTGCTTGATATTTGCCGCTTCTTTCGCACCCCAAAATTACAAAAGCTTTTCTTCTATCCGACCCATTATCCGAATTCCCAATATTTACACCGAAGCCGAGCTCAATAGCCGTCCTACGAATGTATGCGATCATGCTTTCACGATCATCAAAGTCTTGCTTGTTGTTAAAGTCACCGCCGACATCAACCGACTTTACGAGCATACCTTCATCTTTCGAGGAAATCGGCGCAACTAATTCTTTTGCCATGTTATCGGGATGCACCATCTCTATTTATAAACAAGAATAGAACAATTAATATGTATAAATAAGATTTGTTCAAAAATGCTGAAAACTTAAATTAATTAGCTTCAGGCAGTTTTCCGGATGTGCACATCCGGAAAAGTTCATGCTAAATTCTTTCCGGATGTGCACATCCGAAAGTAGCGTAACTTGTTTTTCCAAAAATGTAGATTGATAATGTGAGCAATGTAGTGGATGAAGTTGAATGTTTACCTGAAATTCAGTCTTTCCTTGCTCTCTTTGATTTGTTGCACCAAAAATTTAAACTTTTTGAGTGAGAAATGGGATTGATGAAGTAGGGTTTTTTGACTTGGTGAGAGTGAGTGTGGAAGAAGAAGGTTGATTATGGGAATGGGGGAGTGATCGTGCACCTTTAAATATTTCAGAATGTCTTCCGGATATACAGATCCGGAGACACTCCGGATATGCACATCCGGAAAAAGTTTTTAATTCTTAAGGATCTGGTGCGTCCGGATGTGCACATCCGGAATTAAGGGGCAAAAAAAATAATTTCACATGGTGCCTAAGAAACTTGGGTGGTGCATTAAGAAACTCCCACATTTTTTTCATTCATAAGTACTTGATACAACATGTGTAATTAGTATTTTTTTAAAGGAAGAAATTTGTATTATTTCTTCACTGAACAAAAATTAAGCTTTTAGGGGATACATATTTTTTAACTTGAACAAAATTGGGTCTTTGTGGTTCACAACCTCTTATCTACTTTGCTCCATCTTCTTTGTTTCTTCTTTATTTAAATAATACTCCATTGTAAAATATGACATCTTTATACTGAGTTTTTTACTATTCTACCCTACTTTTGAAAATTATATACCAAAATACCCTACTTTGAAAAAAAAAAATTCCTGATGCCCTAATTGCAGTACGTGTTCGGCCAATAAAGTGGCAAGCAGACACATCAGTTTCATGCACGTAAGTGCTCGGTCAATGAAGTGGTGAGTACCATATTATTTTATTTTTTTGTTTTTTCAGATTATAATATTGTTTAATTAGTTTTAATAATAATTTTAATTATTAAAAACATATTTTATTAATTTAATAATATTTTAAAAACATTTATTTAATTTTTTAAAATAAAAATTGTTTTTTAATAGTTAAAATGATTGATAAAATAATTTATGAAATAAATTATACTCGGCCAATGAATGGCCGAGTGTTTAGAGATTCTCGACCAATGAATGACCGAGTTTGCATGTAATATTTTTCTATAAGTAGATTGATGCATCTCAACACAAATCATTCGACATAGCAAGTTGTATTTTTAAAAATGTCTGTCCATGCTCTGGTGTTCTATGGGCAAGAAAAAAAATCAGTGTTTGCCTAGACCCGCAATGGAATTTCAGAACCGTGTTTGCAGCAATCAACACGGGTTTTCGACAGTTGGGTGGCCGTCGTATGAAGGTGAGAAAAGTTGAGTATCGTTGTCCGTACATAACGTTGACTGATACAAGCCCGGAGAGTATGTACATGTATTACTTGGATCGTATATAAAATGACGAAGATGTCCAATGTATGTTTTCAGCACATAGTGGCGAAGTTAACAGAGGAGTCCAATACCCACTTGTGTTGGTTATTGTTGTTAATTAGTTTGTTAAGCAACTTTTTGAATTTTAGTTTTATTTATTAGACATAAATTATGGCATGATGATGCTCGACCATCCATTGGATGAGCATTGTAATATTTAATTATTTTTCTATTTTCTATAAATAGCTTTGTGTGGTAACCTCTAAATCTCAGTTCCAGTACACCAATTTCTTCATTTAAGTCTGAAATGCCTGATTCAAGCATGAAGTATTTTACCAATCCAAACAATCCTCTTACCAAAAGAGATGTTCTACTGGTTTTTTCACTAATAAAACCCCCACTGAAGATCCGACTATGGAACACAGTGACATTCGAGTATCTTCAGAGAAGTCTGGTGAGATGGTTAGAAGGTGAAATTGCTGAAGATGAAAAGATTAGAAGAATCGAAGAGCTTGTTAAAGATGGAGATGACAAGGCTTGGAAAGCTGTAAAAAACGATTATGATTGTGTTATGATGATGTATGGATAAACTGATATTATGTTGACTTATAACATGAAAATGTATCATATATTTGCCTTGATTTACGACTAATAATTACGTTATTTCAGCTTAAGTTCTGATTATTCCGCGAGTATTCTAGTATTTTCACAGGTATTTCATTGTCCAAGCTAAAAAGGAGCAAAGTAGAAAGACATGAAGAAATGAGAAGAAAACAGAAGAAATGACTAAGAAAAAAAAGCAGAAAATGGAAATTGGTGTGTGTGACAACCGTCACACACCTACCACGACCGTCATGCTCCCAAAGGCTGCCACGCCCGTCACACCCTCACCACGACCGTCACACGCTCAAGAGTGGTTATTATGTTCAGAACGCAAACGTGGAAAAAGAAGGCCAATTCAGTCAACACTTTCTCCTTGAACTTCTCCAACTTCCCATTATCTCCACTACTTCTCCAACGCCCCATTATCTCCATCACTTTTCATGTGAATTCTGAAGTAACTTCCAACCTGTTATCACTATATATAGGACCTATCATTTAGTTTCAAGGATCCAAGTTTTTGTATGCGAAAGCACTGTTGAATTTATTTCGTAGTTTTAGGCAGAAATTACTGGTGTAAAAAGTGGTACTTTCTCACATCGAGGAACTACCACACCATTAGTGTTAGGCCTTCAATCTATGTAATGCTTGGATCAATCTTGTCGTCATTATTTCAAGATATTTAATTCAGTTTTATTTCCAGTTTTATCTTCAGGTTCATTTACTTTTACGTTTTTATTTTCTGCCATTTATATTTATGCTTTATCTTTCTGCCATTGTTATCATTTCAAGCTTTTACCATTTTTCTTCAAGCATCACTTTAAATCATTTTAAACTGCTCGATATGTTTTCGCCTAATTCAAAAACCCAAAATTGTTTATTTGTTTCTGACACTATGTTCGGCTAAATAGTTTAGAGTCCGGTGTATGAGGACCGTCGTTACCGACGGGACTCGGTAGAAAATAATAGGTGCGAACTTATGATTAAAATCCTGTTTTGGTTTTAATTTCCAAGTCTAATTTAAATAACTTTGTCACGAGAGTGAGAGGTTATTTAACACGATTTTGTCACGAGAGTGAGAAGTTAATTAAGGTTAGAGCCGACACAGCGAGAGCGTGCGGGTCGAACCGGATAGTGGAAATTAGGCAACAAATCTAAATACAGCGAGAGCGCTTTAGATACGTTTAGGATATTATTGGCTTTCAAAATATATTTCCTAGTTACCGGGCGAGCGAGAGCAAAATCTTGGGATTAGGGAACATGACTTTAGTTAATACCGCGAGAGCGTGAGGCGAAGTCTTTAAGTTGGTATATTCTACGGAACTAAATTATAGTTGTAATTAGTACCCGAATTCTACAAAGTCCTTTAGGAACGCGGAATCCATATTCTGGCCTCTCTTTATTATCAAATTTTCTTAGTTTTATTTTAGTTCTAGTCTTAGTTTCCCTTTTATCAATTATCATTAGCCTTAGATTTACAAAGTAACGATAGATTACGGTAGGTTGACATTGGTCTCTGTGGGTTCGACAATCTTTTATATTACTTCGATATTTCCGTGCACTTGCGGACGCATCAAGTTTTTGGTGCCGTTGCCGGGGACCAACAGTCAATATTGTTATTCCGTTGTTGCACCGTATAGACTAAGGCACTCCCATAAAAAAATATTTAAAAAAAAACTATGTATCACCCAAATTTTTTCTACAATCACCACTCCCAGTATTTCGAGGAATCGCAAGAATCCCATAATTCCAACCTTGAAATACAAATGGAGAATTTCAATGCATCACTAACTCATTCTCACCGAAATTTCCTCTGCAACTACCAATCCCAACATTTTGAGAAGTCGCAAGAATCTCATAATTCCAACCTAGAAATGTTAATGCAGGATTTCAATGCGACACTGACTCACTCACAATATCTCGAGGAACAGCATCCAAATTACCTCTACGATTACTACTCCCAGCATTTGGAGGAATCGTACCACTCCCAAAATTTTGAGGAGCCGCACCCAAATTTTCTCTACAATTACCAGCCGCAAGACTCCCAAAATTTTGAGGAACCGCAACCAAATTTTCCCTATGATTACCACTCCCAATATTTTAAGGAACCGCAAGAATCCGTCAAGTCTAACCTTGAAGCATTAATGGAGGACTTCATTGAAACAACAACTAATTCTAGGGTAGAATCTATGATGGAGCACTTTGTGGAGACCCAAACTCTCCATAATGAAGAGCTTAGAAGACAACATCTCGATACTTATGAAACCCTTAGGCAGATAAACACTATGGTCGAGTCCCTCACGACTCATACTCAGGCATTGGAGACTCAAATCTCCCTGCTTGCACAGACACCTATAAGACCCTACCCTGAGGAGCATGTGGGTGTTGTAACAACCATTAATGAAAAACAAATCGAGAACCCCGAGGAGAGTGATAATGAGGTTGAGGAGAATGATATTGAGGTTGAGGAGAGTTCTGGCGAGGAAGAAGTAGAGATTCATAAAAATTCACTAGGACCACCTGAAGGGGAGGTCGTCAAAGAGGTAGAGAAAGTAGCAGCTAAGGCTGTTCCTCATCCCTATACCCCACCAATTCCTTTCTCGCAAAGGTTTGTAGACTCCCAATTCAAAACATATGCGGAGGTATTGGAAAATATCTACATCGATGCATCTTTGTTTGAGGTCACGCATAAAAAGAGAAAATTCGAGGACCATGAAACTAGGGATATCATTACTGTTGAGAGGGTAAGGTTAAACTTTGAGGTGATGGATGAAATAACTAAGCCCAAACTCAAAAAGCTATTACTTAGGATAGATCCAGAACCGCCACCACAAGTTCAAAAGAACGAACCGCCCCACAGAAGGAAGAGATGAAAAGGTGAGGGATATGTGAGATGGCTTGATAAATGGCCTTGGAAACCGAAGATTAACACTCCTAACCGTCGAGCTATCGATGTTAAACAAAGCCCTGCGTGGGTGGCAACCCACGAGCTTTTAATTTAGTGTTTTCCTTTTATTGTTTGTGTTTGTAGAAAATAAAGAATTGTATCGCTTGTCACGTCTCAGCTATATTTAGGCAGGCGAAAAATCTCTAGATGACAACCCCTTAAGATGAGTTGGTGCCCACGCACATTCCTGCGAATGTCGCTGCTGGTGGTGACACCAATGATGAGTATGATAGGAGACAACATGTCTCTCCCATTCGTAACTTACATCCTCCTTGTTCTTTGCATGGTCAGGTTCCACCTGCACACACCGCACCGTATTTTTCTAACAATTTTTGCAGGTACTTCCTTCGAAAATAGGCAGTATAATGAGCGGCTTCAAGAAAATGAAGTTTCAGCAAATTCAGATAACTTGTAGTGCAAGACACCAGAGTAGAAGTGGCCAGCGAAGACAGGGACAACAAGGGAAGAATCAGCGTGAATTTGGTCGTGGTAGCACGCAATGGCATTCATACAGGTTCTATATTTCCTCTAACACCTTTTATCAAAACATTAAGGACAATGTTTTGTTTAAGTGTGGGGGAGGAACATTTACCGCTTTCATTTTACCGCTTTCTAGTAAGATTTACTGTTTTCTAGCATGATTTTAAATTTTTTTTCTGTTTTAATGTTTCGTTGCGTCTGTGCATGTCCTGTCGAGTCTTTATGGTGATTTTATGTTGTTTATCGATTTTCCCATTCTCTTGAGCCCACTACAAGAAAAATAGTGTTTTGCGACACATTGATTGCGACAGTTCCATAAAAACCGTCGTCATTTGTAAGTTACGACGGTTGCCACGACGGTTTTAGTCAACCGTCGTTAAATTTTTTAAAATTTAAAACATATTACGACGGTTTTGGATAACCACCGTTATTTTTTTTTTTAAATTTAAAACATATTACGACGGTTTCGGATAACCGCCGTTAAATTTGTAAAAAAATTAACATTATATATTATATTAATAATTTTTTATTTAATTATTTTTAATTATAAATTAAAAAAATTATAAATTATAAATAAAACTTAAATTATAAAATAAACACTCGATCATACACACTCGATCCCCTTTCAGAAACCTCAAATTTTGGGTTCTTGATGCTCCGTCCTACTTTAGGTTCTTGATTTTTCGTCCTTTTTTCTATTCTTCTTCTTCTCAATTTCGTCTACTTGCATCAACCATACACACTCGATCCCCTTTCAGAAACCTTAAATTTAGGGTTAGGGTTTTGGTTTTTCACCCGCACAGCCATGGAAGCCGCAGTAATCGACACCGGCTCCAGTCTCCTCAAAGTCGGTTTCGCAATTCCCGTTCAAACTCCCGCCATGGTAATACTATTAACAGCTTTCGATTCTAATTTTCATTTTATCAAAACAGAAATTCGAGTTTCTTAGTTATGATTGTTGTTTTTGATGTTTGTGTTTGTTGTGGTTCAGATTATTCCTAGTCAGATGAAACGAATGGTTGATGATAAAGGATCAGTGGGTGATAATGGTGGTGGTCAGTTAGTGGTGGATGATGTTGCGGTGGAGCTGGTGGTGCGAGGTTATGTTAGAGATTGGGATGCTATGGAGGATTTGTTGACCTTCTATGCTTGTTAGATAAGGTTTGTTTTGAATACAATTTATAGGTTTTATTTGGAAACTGTTTGATTTGTATTATCGTTTCTTATAAAAATAGCTAATGCATAAACAACTTCTATGATATAATCACTTAATTGACCTGTTTATCCAAATTGCTACAGCCATCGAAATTCCAAAAGTGACGAATGCCACCTTGATTGGAGTTTATACGTTAGTTTGTTTTGCTGCTTTTATATATGTAAGGTCTTACTTGACTGTACTTCTTGGAATAAAAGCTTCTACTTCTTTCTTCTCAAGATTCACTACAGCTATCTTCAATTCTCCAATGATTTTCTTTGATTCAACTCCTGTAGGAAGGATTGAAATTGAGCATTGAAATTTGAAACAGAATTCACATATGGCAAAGAAACTCAGATTACTTTGTGTATATAATCTGAGAGAAGCTTAATAGAAGACACAAAACCATGAAAGGAAATATAAAATTTTAATTTGAGACTACTCACATAGTCAGAAAAGAAGACTCAAATTAATAAGCTAGCCTACTGATTTTTCCTCCATACGACATTCCGCGAGTGTTCATGGCCTTCAATATTTTAGGCAGATAAGCAAATTGCTTACTAGTACTAATGAAGTTTCTGGACATTTTGAACGTCTCATGAATCTCTATTTTCTGTTTATGGTCTGGCATATCACATATTTCTTCAAAAACTAAACTGGTTCTATGTATTTTATTTGGGATTTGCAGTCTGTTTGTAGAGCTGCTGCTACCTATTGCAAAGAAAAAGGGAAAAACATTTCAAAGATAGCAGTGCAGTACAGCTTGTTAAATAAAGAAATCACATCAGTGCTTGTTGGCATGAGATCTGTTGAACAGGTTCTATTTTATCTTCATAAACTGTCATATTCTGTTTCATGTTCATAAATTGTCATATTTAATTGCATACATTTATTTTATGGAGGTTGTTATTTGGTGGATAATGCATTAAGCCTCGTTCCAAAGCTTGTGTCATTGTATGGTTTGGTCTATCAGATAAGATTGTTACCTCTCTGATATTTTCAATAAAGCATATATGAGCATTGTCCTCGGTAAATATGGACATATTTTTTCTACTATCTTTTTCACACTCACTGATTATGGGTTAAAAAAATGTATGCTAGTGCAATATTTGTTGATCCTGTAATGTAGGTTAGTGGACAACATTTTATTTATATGATTAAAATAATTGCCAACTAGATTTCTAGGCTTTAATTGATTGTAATGTTGTGAAGTGTATCTATAAGAAGCACCCTTTTTCATTGAATTATATGTCTGTGTTATCATGTTATATCACATTATCTTTTGTTATCAATGGAATTTATAATAAGTATTGTAAGAGTTGATGTTGCCGAGCTATGTTGATTGAGGCGTTATAAATATTTTGTAGTATTCCTACTCCAGAAAATCTGACAAATGTTTACAGAGGTTGGCTATGAATATATACTGTGTTCCAGCTTTTTCTTTCATAGTTTCAACTTTAATGAGAAAAATATTCTTTCATTTGATCAATGATTAACCACTATAATGAATAATTAATGTCAATAGTGGGGTGCTGGGAACATAAGGCTCATGCATGAATGTTTATTATACTAGAGTTTCTCGTATCTTAAGTACAATTTCCCCAGAACTCAAGAATAATTTATGTAATGTAGACCAGTCACTTGATAAGGATGAACTGTTCTAAATTTGATAAAATATAGGTGGAGGAAAATGTTGCTTCCGCAAGAGAACTAGTAGCTTCTGGAATTGATGAAGAGGCTTTGTCAGAAGTTGGAGCCAGTCTAAATCCTGTCAAAAATCAGTCGTGGCCTAGTGGAATCCAGAAGAGTTGATCCCCTTCAGCCTGATACTACCTATCAAGACGTCACACTGTTGTCTCATTCCAGTTGCAAATGTTCTTTATTTCTGTTCAGTAAGAGGAGTTAGATCCACTATCCAAACTATTGAGTGCATGCCATTTTTTTCGTGCCTATCTCCTCAAGAGGCCTCAACATCAGTAAATGGTAGCTCAGATTTTATTTTGATTATAGTATCACCATATGATTAGTTAGTTTACATTTCATTATAATATCACTATATTCTTATGTAGCTTAGTCAAAATATACTGTTCTTTTATTGTTGCATCTATGCCTTACCCTTATGCTATTTATTACTGTCATTAGTCAAAATATAATGAGAGGATTTCGGCTCTGAAGATGGTGGCATGTCACACTATGCCGTATCCTTATGCTGTTTATTACTGTCATAGTCAATCACATTTTCCGCTGTCCTTGAATATCTTGCTGCTGAGGTGAATTTCCTTCATATTTCTATTTTACAATCTAATTCTGGATTTATATTGCTGGATCTAGGTTTTCGATGTTCTGTTAGGTGTTCTCCAATTGATTGGAAATTTGAGCTTATTTTTTGTGATTTTGATTAGGTTTTGGAATTGGCTGGAAATGCTGCAAGGGACAACAAGAAGACTAGAATTGTGCAACGACATATTCAATTGCCTGTTAGAAACGATGAAGAATTGAGAAAACTTCTCGGTGATGTTACTATTGCTGACAGTGGTGTGATGCCCAATATTCACAACCTCTTGCTCCCAAAGAAAGCCGGTACATCCAAGGGTGCTGCTGCTGATGAAGAATGATCCAATGATGAAATTCTAGTTTTGAAGAATCGTTTCTAATTAAGTTATTTAATTGTATCTGGTTTTGGATAAAAAAACATATCTTGATCTTTGTAGTTCTAGTTAGGTTTGTAGTGTATGATGTGGATATATTTATTATCTAATGCTCTACCTTATGAAGAAGTTAATGAAAATTCATATAAGTTCTCATATAAATGTTATCCATTCTCAGTTTCAGTTAATTTCTGTTATATTTATTCTTTATATTTCATCACTAACATTGATAAATTACCCTGTGGAGCTTTTTTAATCATCTTATTTGTAATGTTGAATGGCGAGTAAGAATCTGGCTTCCTGTGGAGCTTGTGTCCTTGAGTTCATTTGATTTATTTTTAATTTTAGAAATATATTAGTTGCGGAATTACCTGCGGATTTTACATTTCCTGCGGATTTACCTTTAAAAATACCTATGGTCTTTTATTTCTGTATAACAAAAACAAATATTTATGGCGGTTTTAACCGCCACAATTTTCAATTTAGACAGTTCCTTACCCGTCGCAACATAGAACGACGGTTGGAGTGGCGGTTTTAGAAACCGTCGCGATATAGCCTGGCGACACACGTTTTCGCGACAGAAGCAAAATCGCCGCGACAAGTAAATTGTGGCGGTTCAAACCGCCGTAATCTGCCAATATTAACCGTCGTAACTTGCCAATTTTCTTGTAGTGGCCATACCAAATATTTTGAAAATTTTTGAGTTAAAAATAGTGTTTCTTTTGAAAATCTTAGGTTACAGACGAAATTGAGGTTAGATTGTGAGACTTGGGAAAATTATGCAAGATCGGTATCGTCTTAACACCGTGAGCCTCTAAATTATGGAAATCGATTTGAGTACTTGTTATGCCGTAGCCTTAGGTTCTCACCCCTTTAGTAGTCCCTAAGTAGTTTATTTAGCAGTCAGCACCATCCTAAGCACGCACTAAGTAGGAAGCCGATGCAAATAAGTGTATGATCTCAGGCTTAAAAGGCAAATTAAGAAAAGAAAAAAATGAATGCTCCTTCTAAGTTAGGTGATCCTCACCCGATCATTTAGCCCAACGGTGCAAACTTCTTTAGTGATATTTAAGACAATGTGCCAAAAGAAAGAAAAAAAATGATAATAATGAGATCATAGTCGCTAACAGGTCATCCTACCATGAGTGTGAAAGGATAACGGGCTTAATGTGATTGTGCCAGAATGAAAAGGAATAAAAGAAGGATGGGTGAGTTAGGCTTAGGTATAATGACATGATTCGGATTGGTTTGTATAGGATGGAGGTTGATGACCGTAAAAGCGGAGTTGTGTTGTTACGATATCCTTAGTGTGTGAGCAAGTACCTATCAACACAAACGTAACCAAAGTAGAGTTGGTAGCCTAGGACGAGTATCCGTTTGCACTATTTGTCTTACGAGTCATGTTTTGCTTGAGGACAAGCAAAGGTTTAAGTGTGGGGGTGTTGATAACACGAAAATGTATCATATATTTGCCTTGATTTACGACTAATAATTACGTTATTTCAGCTTAAGTTCTGATTATTCCGCGAGTATTCTAGTATTTTCGCAGGTATTTCATTGTCCAAGCTAAAATGGAGTAAAGTAGAAAGACATAAAGAAATGAGAAGAAAACAGAAGAAATGACTAAGAAAAAAAGCAGAAAATGGAAATTGGTGTATGTGACGACCGTCACACACCTACCACGACCGTCACGCTCCCAAAGGCTGCCACGCCCGTCACACCCTCACCACAACCGTCACACACTCAAGAGTGGTTATTATGTTCAGAACGCAGACGTGGAAAAAGAAGCCCAATTCAGTCAACACTTTCTCCTTGAACTTCTCCAACTTCCCATTATCTCCACTACTTCTCCAACGCCCCATTATCTCCACCACTTTTCACATGAATTCTGAAGTAACTTCCAACCTGTTATCACTATATATAGGACCTATTATTTAGTTTCAAGTATCCAAGTTTTTGTATGCGAAAGCACTGTTGAATTTATTTCGTAGTTTTAGGCAGAAATTACTGGTGTAAAAAGTGGTAGTTTCTCACATCGAGGAACTACCACACCATTAGTGTTAGGCCTTCAATCAATGTAATGCTTGGATCAATCTTGCCGTCATTATTTTAAGATATTTAATTCAGTTTTATTTCCAGTTTTATCTTCAGGTTCATTTACTTTTAAGCTTTTATTTTCTGCCATTTATATTTATGCTTTATCTTTCTGCCATTGTTATCATTTCAAGCTTTTACCATTTTTCTTCAAGCATCAGTTTAAATCATTTTAAACCGCTCGGTATGTTTTTGCCTAATTCAAAAACCCAAAATTGTTTATTTGTTTCTGTCACTATGTTCGGCTAAATAGTTTAGAGTCCGGTGTATGAGGACCGTCGTTACCGACGGGACTCAGTAGAAAATAATAGGTGCGAACTTATGATTAAAATCCTGTTTTGGTTTTAATTTCCAAGTCTAATTTAAATAACTTTGTCACGAGAGTGAAAGGTTATTTAACACGATTTTGTCACGAGAGTGAGAAGTTAATTAAGGTTAGAGCCGGCACAGCGAGAGCGTGGGGGTCGAACCGAATAGTGGAAATTAGGCAACAAATCTAAATACAGCGAGAGTGCTTTAGATACGTTTAGGATATTATTGGCTTTCAAAATATATTTCCTAGTTACCGGGCGAGCGAGAGCAAAATCTTGGGATTAGGGAACATGGCTTTAGTTAATACCGCGAGAGCGTGAGGCGAAGTCTTTAAGTTGGCATATTCTACGGAACTAAATTATAGTTGTAATTAGTACCCGAATTCTACAAAGTCCTTTAGGAACGCGGAATCTATATTCTGGCCTCTCTTTATCATCAAATTTTCTTAGTTTTATTTTAGTTCTAGTCTTACTTTCCCTTTTATCAATTATCATTAGCCTTAGCTTTACAAAGTAACGATAGATTACGGTAGGTTGACATTGGTCTCTGTGGGTTCGACAATCTTTTATATTACTTCGATATTTCCGTGCACTTGCGGACGCATCATTGACGGTTGTAATCTCCTAGGCACGTTGAATCTTTTAAATGTTCATTGTCTTGTTGTTTTATAAGCAGAGTCTTTGTTTCGTAGTTGTTAGTAAAAGTTGTCTTGAATTATAAACTAATGTTGGATCACAAAGACATTAAATGAAAGCTAAAAACTTTACTAACTGATTAACTTGAAAAACAAATAAAATTATCTAGACGGGTCGGTTTGACGAGCCGACAACATTTGGACATTTTTTACGCATATGGCCTATTTCTCTACAAATCCCACACCTTATATTTTCCTTTTCAACGTTGTCCATTTTGGTTCTAATCCTACTACTGGTTGGATGTCCCTTCTTATTTCTTCGCATGGATTCGTCGTGGCAAAGAGTAAATCCTTCATATCATGGCCAGTTCTCCTCGTGGGGTACTCCAAGGAAACTTTCCTTGTAGACTTTGAATACGTTAAGAACTTTGAAGACGTCTGGAATGTGAACGGAGTAGTCTTGACGTATACTAGAACATGTTGCGATAACGTGGGAGCAAGGTAAGTGAAATGCCTGAAATTTCCCACAGTCACACCACCGATTCCTCAGGTCAACGCTGAAAGTACCTGTCGGACGACCATCATTCTGATTAATTTTTTCCTGGACCTTGAAACAGAATCTTTCGCGATCAAATTACATGACATTATGTGTGTTAGCCTTGGCTACTTCATCAGTCATTCCCTTGTTGCAACCATCCGTGAAAACTTTTCCGAAAGCCAGTATTTCGGTCCATTGGTGGCCTCTTTTACCAAAGAGGGAAACCATACGATAGTATGTAGATTGAACCAATGTAGTGATTGGAAGGTTTCAGGTTGCCTTTAGTACAAAGTTCATGGCTTCTTCCAAGTTAGTTGTTATATGTCCCCAACATTGCCCTTTGTCATATGCTCTAGCCCAATTCTCCATAGGCATGTTGTCTATCCAACGTGAAGCCTCAATGTCTGTTCTTCAAATTTACCAGCGATAGTAGTTAAATGTAGCCCCCGTCAATGCGTAACCTGTAATAGAAATAGTATGAAAAACATAGTAAAAGTATGAAAAAATAGTTCAGGTAACTGAAATGTATTTTGTTACCCATGCTAATAAGTTTTTTGCGTAGTTCCTTGTTTTTAATCTCGCGCATGAAGTTTTGTGCAATGTGTCTAATGCAGTAGACATATGAAGATGGTGGATGTTGCCATCCATTTTCGGGATTGTTATATGTAATCTTTATCAATTCACGTCTATTTGCGATCAGACACAAATTAGCCTGTGGTGTCACGTGTAACCTCAGGTTCCTTAGCAAAAAGCTCCAGGCTTCCTTTGTTTCACCTTCGACCAATGCAAAATCTATTGGGAAAATGTTTGCGTCCCCATCCTGTGCCACATCCATCAACAAAGTTCCTCTATACTTGCCATACAACCACGTTCCGTCAACTTGCACAATGGGCTTACAGTAGGCGAAGCCACGTATACACGGTCGAAATGCCCAAACGAGACGATGGAAGATTCGTTTGCCAGATATTTGGGAACCATAATTTGAAATTGCAGGTAGGGTTTGCAACTCAATAATGGTTCCAAGAAGATAGGTTTTCATTACCAATATCCAATGTGGCAGGTCGTTGTAAGATGTTTCCCAATTTCTGTACAGTGACTCTATGGCCTTACACTTTGCGATCCACTACTACGGAAAACCCATTTAACAACGGTTGGAAAATACATATAATCACGCAGATCAAGGCATTATTATGTAGAGTGTTGTCATAAATGCGCTACTTATAATCACGGTCCTGGTACCGTTGTTGTATTCTGGAAAGCGTGCGGTATATCACAATGGTTATGCTTAATAATCGTTGTGATATATATGGTACTGGGTTCAAAACCCAACAAATAAATTACATTAGATCACGATTAATGTAGAAAACCGTTGTGAAATGTACCCATAGTTTACTATATACTAACATATATTGCTTGTTTTACCATACACCTCATTAAAAAAATACAACCATTAAAATTGGTAAAGAACTATATAATCTGAAAATTAAACTATTCTTGAAAACCAACTTAAACACACCATTATTTTCCAAATTGCATGCGTCTCATCATGCACATTTTATGTTCTTTAACACATATATGGTTCAATGGTTTGATTTCTTCAATGCATCGATATCATTTATTATCTTCGCTTATCATCGCAATTATTATGACGACTTATCATCATAACAAGCATGATCTTAACAATCACAGTGATAAGCGACGACGACGAGGTAAAGTAGAATTATAGATATCGATGCGTTGAAGGAACCAAACCATTGAGCGATATATTATGTGTTAAGGAACATACAATGTGCAGAATGAGATGCATACAATTCGGAAAACATTGATTGATATAGGTTGGTTTTCAAATACATCTTAATTTTCAGATTATAAGTTCTATGTCAATTTAAATGATTGCATTTTCATTAAAAGGTTAGTGAAACAAATAATATACGTAGTATATAATAAACTAAACTTTATTTCCTGTTAACCTGTATAAGAATATAAAGAACAAAACATTGTTGAGTCACATGAAGTCTCTTTCTTGTGACTTGGCAATGTTTTGTTCTTGTTTTGAGAACATTTTTCAACAACAACAACATACAACAACACAACAAATCCACGCAACACAATAAAAAAACATACATTATTTTAGCACAAACCATATGTACCTTATCAACTCATTCTATATGCTTGCTACCACCATCATCATCACCATGTATCATCTTTACTATAGAGCTTCAGCTATTTCAAATAAAATAAATTTGTTAGTATTTAAAACAAATTCAGCTATAGTTGAAACAAAACCCTAAGTGAGACTGTAACAAATCAATATACATTGAGCCAATAACGCACCTCTTATTGAAAATAATCATGGAATTGTAACACATCAAGATATATCAAGTTCATCTAGTTTGTGATGCCATGAAGAAAAAATATAAGGTGGATGAATTTTATACAATAACTTCATACTTGTTATATTTTCTCCATGGCAACAAAAACCATATGAAACATCACAATACTATATGCTTGCTACCACCATACGCTTGCTACCACCATCATAACCATGTATCTACAAGAAAACACAACAAACTTCAAACTTAACCCAAAAACATCAACAACATAATCCAGAAGAAGAGTAGAAAGAAGAGAGCATGAGAACATACCATCTTCGACGTCGTAAGAGTTTGCGCCGGAGGTTGCTCCCGTCAGATATCCTTTAAGCTTCATGAGAGGAGAGAGTTGTGTTAGGGTTTTCTTAGAGAGAAACTACGGTTATGAACTGGGCAACAGATACTTTCATTTATATATTAAAAATATCACAACGGTTACTCATAATAACCATAGTGATATCCCTTTATTATTTATTTAAAAAAAAAAAAAAAAGAGCGCCTTAACGTTAAATGAATAAGATTTAATATCACAACGATTACTCATAATAACCGTAGTGATATCCCTTTTATTATTTTATTTAAAAATAAATAAAACAGAAAGGAGCGCCTTAACGTTAAATGAATAAACTTTTTGAGAGCGTTGAGGTTTGAACCCATGAAAGATAGATTGTATCATATCGGTAATAACGTCAACCGTTATTATACCATAAAAATTTATAATTAAAAAATAAAATAAAATGTTAGCGCATGAGTTTAGAGATGTCACCACGGTTTTTGGAAGAACCGTGATGACTTGGGCGTTGTTGTTTGCGCGTTTTATAGTAGTGATCCATGATTTCCTGTAAGATATTATGTGCCTGTATTTTTCAACAATATGGGCAATGATCACATTCACCTTAAGCGATGCATCGCGGTTGACAAGCTCTCTGATGTCGTGGCTAATCATTTCTGAACTGAGCTTCCTATGGTCTTGTGCCATAGACGTGGTAGTGCATGTGTGAGGCCTAGACAGCTTACCAATCTTCCATTTTGAGTTCTTTTTTCTCAAGGAAGCTCTGCATTTGAAATTGCAGTCTGATTTCTTACATTTAAAAGTTGACTCTAGCCTAGTTGTTGCTTTGTTAGAGAGATAGAGACCAGAAACACACACGTTTTATTTACCAACCGGTGAATGCATAATAACATTAGAAGATGTGTTACTTGGTATCCGAGTTGATGGAAAAGCTATTAACGCTCATACAGATGTAACAAACGATGTTTACATGGAGAACTTAGGGGTAGAACCTACATCAGCTGATAAAAATAGAGGGACTGTAAGGATTACTTGGCTAGAGAATTTATATGAAGCTTTAAAAAATAAATCTTCCCCAACCCAGGAAGATAATATTTTACAAGCCAAACAATATATTTTACTTGTCATTGCTACTATTTTGTTCCCAGACAAGAGTCACAATCTGTTGCATTCTTCTTGGATTCCTTTCGTGGGGGATCTAGAAAAATGCAACACATTTAGTTGGGGTTCTGCTTGTCTGGCAACATTGTACAGAAATATGTGCAAGGCTGCGGTCAAAGATGTCAGGAGCATGAGTGGTTGTGTTGTACTACTCACTACTTGGGCATTCACGCGTATACCCTTGTTTGCTCCTGTTAGTACATTACAACCATCATTTCCATACACTCAAAGGTATTCCTAATATATAAATGCAATTTATTATCTTCTTAATCAACTATACCTAACATTAATACATTTTTTTGTTTCTACAAGATGGACCCAACAAGGTATGAATTACGACAATAATCCTCGTTTTCATCTACAAGGGTATCGAGTCGCACTGGATCACATGCAATAAAGAGACGTGAGTTTGAAACCATAGAACCTACATGTTTTATATACTTCTTAATTGTATTATCTTTTTTTGTGACAGTTTATATGGAGGTCGTACATTCAATTCCCGGTGTCCAATCTTAGAGATAGCCGAATTTGGAGTGCTACGACTTCTCTTATCTATTTCTATACTGTTGAAATGCATCAGACAGATATGGTCAAACTTCAGTTCGGGTTTGAACAAGAAATCCCTTCCCAACCAAGGTGTCTAAGGGAACACCACACATTAACGATGAAACAAGCCCAAAAAGTTCATTGGCAAGAATTAAACAAATATGAGGTGAAAGAATGGAAATAGAGAAGACAATTGGTTTTGCAGCGGGACACGGTAGTTGGTGAACAAAAGCCAAGCTGAGTGTATTTGAATTGGTTTCATGCAATTCCTTATGTGCATATTGCTCCAGACTAATTTTTGAACGACCCTCGTATACATGGTTCCTCTTCAACGCAACCAACTGTCGCGCCAATACATCAGGATGTGCCACCAATGTACACATCCCAATTTGGGGGACATGCATCTTCATCCGCTCAACATACATACCATCGCACACAGACCACCGAACAACACACCTTCTATGCAACCTCATCCCAACACCAAATTCCCCATACTCCACTCCCTCAACAAAACTACCACTACAACTACAACCAACAATATCAACAACAATCCACCCTTCGACCATCCTTACAATTCACTCCAGTTCCTCCGCCAAACTTTGATCAATTAAACCCCCAATCTCAACAACAAACCTTCAACATTTCATTCCCTCAACCCACCTCTACCTTCATGACTAATGATGTCTATTACCCAACCCGATACCTACACATAACCATCGCATTCATTCTAACAGTTTTTGCTGACGCAGAAACAACTAATGCAAATGACAGATTATAACATTGAAGAACCTCTTGGAGAGCAAGCTATAAGACAAGCGAACCCCTTTCAAGGCAAGCAGACCCCCTACAACACATCACCAACAAGATATGTCTTCCGATTCATCTCCATCACCTCCAAGAAATGCAACTAAACAGTTGGGCAGGAGACATCGACTAAAAAAGGCACTAGGTGTGAAACGAGCGGTCATTTTGATGATATGTATTTTATTTGTTAATAATCAATAAAAAAATATTTATTTTGCTTAAATTTTATTTAAAATATAATAATTTTTAATGAATAAATTATATATTTTAATATATTAATTATTACATTTAATTATAATATTTTATAAAAAATTATTTTTAATGAGTATAATATTATTAAATTAATAAAATATATTTTTAATAATTAAAATTATTATTAAAACTATTTAAAAACTATTTAAACAATATTAAAATTTGAAAAAACAAAAAAATATTAAAATATTTAGGTGCTTGCCACTTCATTGGGCGAGCACCTACGTGTGTCAAATTTCTTCATATGCTCGCCACTTCATTGGTCGAGTATGTACTGCAATTAGGGCATCTGGGAAAATTCATTTCAAAGTATGATATTTTGGTGTTTAAATTTCAAAAGTAGGGCAAAACAGTAAAAAAATTCCTTATACCATATACATCCCACACCCGTAAAAATAACGTTATAGTTTAGCATTGATATATGATGTCATCAGTTGGGCATCAAGACCACACATGCATTCACCTCAAATGGAAGGAGATTTTGTGCGATTGCTTGTTTGGAAAAACTGAGACATGATTGTTTTCGATGAGGATGATGTAGGCAACGTCCTGCGCTTAGGGTTTTTTTGAAGTTGGAGACGATGAAATGACAACCAATTAAAGAAAAAGATGATGGAGTGTGACAAATTGAAAAAGAAAGACGATAGGTTAGGGTTTTCTTTTGACATTTAGTTTTTATTAAAAGGAATAAATAAAAAGAAATAATAAAGTGATCATTATCGACATGATGGCCACATAAAACACAAAAATGGAGAGGTACTTAAAAAAACCTAAAAAAGTTTAATAGAAAAATTAAAAAATTGAGTTTTTTTAAAACAAATTAAAAGTTTAAAAATAGTAAAATAGAAGAATCAAAATTACACTTATATATAGACTTTTGAATACCATTAAAAATCTCAATTGAATACCATCCGATTTCATTTTCTTAGAAAAAAAATATCAAAATTGTCTTAAATAAATATAACAAAATTTATTTAACTTTTATAAAATCTACAAGATTTTTTATAACAAAAATAATTTTTATCGCATCCCGATAGTGTATGCTAATTAAAATAATTTTAATTTTATTTTAATTTTTTGATTTTCCATATCTCATCAATTCAATGTTTGATTGATTGTGCGAAAAGTAAAAACAAGCTCAAAAGCGATTTTCCTTTCAAAAAAACGCAGTATAATGCATTATGCAGCGACTAAGGAATTTGAGATCAATCTCAATCTCAAATTCAGCTTCCGCTGCAAACCTAAAACGCAAATCTCTCAATTCATGGGCTGCAATTCAAGAAACCTACCTCTCCACCAAGGTTCCTTCATTCTTCCTTCTTCTTCCTCTCTCTCATCATTCTTTCTCTCTCATCATTTTCTGTTACAGGATACGTTTGAGAGACACCGAGTTGTTTTCACCGTTGGAACTTCCATTGCTTCCGTCGCAACTGCTTTCTTAGGTTTGTTTTCTCATTCATCGCAAAAATATAACCTAATTTTATTATTATATGCTTACTTTTGTATTTTTAATTTTATTTCGAATTTTAGGGTATTCGTTGCGTCATGTACATGATACCAGAGTTGATGAAAGGCTTCAATCTATTGAACATGCTGTATATTTTCTATCTATTTTTATTTTTATTTATTTTATTACTGTTTTTGGTTTTACTTGTTTTGAATTTTGATTACTTATACTTTGTTTATGTTTGTTGCTAGATGAAAAGCAATGTGAATCTTCGACATTCTGAAATCAAAGATATTGTTGGTCGTCCTGGAGGTTGTAGTATTCCCGCGTGTGCAGCTACTGCTGGAACCACCTTACTTATCGGGTTTGTTTTGTTTCCCTTCAGTGATCCATGTGCTTGACTACGTGGATTGATCTTTTTTATTGCTAAATTGTAGTTTGTTAGGGGGAGGGGGATTTGTTAGTAGGAGGGATTGAACCCTGAATCTCCTTGGTGTCCTAGCACTTTCCGTTGGGATACTCCTTTGGGGACTTTGTGAATTTTTCCTTAACATCATGTCACTCTTGGCTATTACAATCAGCTAATTTGTTGATTGGTTTTTACTGCATCCGTTATGTTTTTTATATGGTATCATTTAGTTTTATGACTTTTATTGTTAAGGAAGTTGAAAGTATGAGTAGAAAGAATATTGATTGCATTTTTTTTGTGGAACATGCATACAAATATCAATATTAAAGCAAGATTTCCACATCACAAAATTCAATTTGTTTTATGTTGTGTAGACCAACTATGGATGCTATGTACTAGCCCCAAACACCGATGGAGATATATCGTAGGATTAGGATTTATAATGATCTACACATGGTTTTTATTGATTTAGAAAAGAATATGATAGAGTATGTGTTAAGGGGTCATGACTAATGCGAGAATGCAAGTAGTTTTCCTATCACTATAAGTATGCACTAAAGGTCAATTTTAAGTGATTATCTTTTCATCTTGACTCCAAGACATGTTTAATAAACATATAATAGAGACAATGCCACAATGATTTTATGCTGATGATTTGGGAGCCGAGAGAAGAAATGGATGGAAGGTTAAGGAATACAGAGATAGGCCTTAGAAATACACAATTTTTGCTTAAGAGTAAGGCAACATATATGAAATGCATATAGTTGGCCATAGACAACAAATATTATAGCTTAAAGGTAAAAATTAAAGAACCAACAATACCCCAAGTCTAACGTTTTCAAGTACCGTAGGTTTTTCATACAAAGTGAAAAGAGATAGAGATGTATGGTGGATGACATCGAGGAATTTTTTAGATGTGATCTGTGATAAAAAAAATGTGCCATTAAGGCTTTAAAGAAAGTTTTGGTGTATAACTACTAGACATGATAGTACTATATGGAGCTTAATGTTTAGTTAAGAAGAACAAACAACTAAGTAAACTCAGTGTTATAGAGATGAAAATGTTAAGATGGACAAGTCGTCAAAGGAGACAAGGTAGGATTAGAAACTTTAGACCCAACCAAACGACTAAGAGACTTAGAAGTAAGTAAGCTATCTATCTTTGAACTTAATGTTTTCAAATTTTTAAACTCACCGAGAAAATGAAAAATAGAGATGAAACAAAATTTTAATTTTGGAAGATGGAAACAGTGTAGAAATATGTTGTATATTTCGTTGTATTTGGAACTCTTACATGTGAGGTATAAATAGAATACAATAAACTGAAAGTTGTACCCTAATTTGTTAATAAACAGAGAAGATAATTTCCTATAATTGCTGCTACCTAAATAAGGAAATAGTAATAATTGATAATAATTCTAATTACACCACTGTTTTGTAACAGCTTGACAAATCAGAATCAAATGATTATGATTTGATGTGTGCTAATCTTCTACACTCCCCCTCAATCTGGGTGGTAGATGTCTATCATACCCAGATTGGATTTGATATTGTCATAAGTATTTCTTGGAAAAGCCTTGGTTAAGATATCTGCAGTTTGCTTGCATGATGGGACATGATCAATACTAATAATCTTATGATCAATTTTTTCTTTAATGAAGTGTCGGTCAATTTCCACATGTTTTGTTCTATCATGTTGGACTGGGTTCTTTGCAATACTTATAGCAGCTTTGTTATCACATAGTAACTTCACAGTAGGGTTAACATGAATTTTGATTTCATCTAGCATGCTCTTAAGCCACATTCCTTCACAAATACCTAGGGCCATAGCTCTAAATTCTGCTTCTGCACTACTCCTCGCCACTACAGATTGTTTCTTGCTTCTCCAAGTCACTAAGTTCCCCCACATAAATGAACAATAGCCTGTAGTCGATTTTCTGTTTGAGGAGCACCTTGCCCAATCTGAATCTATATAAACTTTGTTAAAATACAAGAGACTAAGAGACATGAATAAACCGTGTGTCTTGAAAAGCACTACGGAGACATTATTATATATAGATAGATTACAACTAATTACATGATATAGTCGATGTGAGACTATTTTATATACAAATATTCTTAACACTATATATATTTATAAATATCAACACTCCCCCTCAAGCTTGAGCATATAAGTCAAATGCACCAAGCTTGTTACATATATAGTTAGTTCTGGGGCTTCGTAGGGATTTTGTAAACACATCTGCCAATTGATCATTAGAGTTGACAAAGCTTGTGATGATGTCGCCTGACTCGATCTTCTCTCTGACAAAGTGACAGTTTATCTCAATATGTTTGGTCCTCTCATGGAAGACTGGATTTGAAGTAATGTGCAATGCAGCTTGATTATCACAAATAAGTGTCATTGGTCTTGCTTCTTCAATTTGAAGTTCCTTGAGCAACTGTTTTAACCAAATAAGTTCACATGTTGCCATTGCCATGGCTCTATACTCTGCCTTGGCGCTTGATCTTGCAACTACATTTTGTTTCTTACTTTTCCAGGATATAAGGTTTCCTCCAACAAGTACACAATACCCAGAGGTGGATCGTCTATCAATGGGTGACCCTGCCCAATCAGCATATGAGTATCCAACTATCTGGGTATGTCCTTTATCCTCATACACAAGACCTTTTCCTGGAGCACATTTGATGTATCTCAGAATCCGGATAACAGCATCCATGTGTTCTTGACAAGGGAAATTTAAGAATTGACTTACCACACTGACTACAAAAGAAATGTCCGGACGAGTGTCTGTGAGATAATTCAACTTTCCAACCAATCTCCTATACCTTCCTGAGTCAAATAAAGGCTCCCCCTGATTGGGTAGAAGTTTAACACTTGGATCCATAGGAGTATCGGCTGGTTTAACATTTAACAAACATGTTTCTTCCAAAATATCCATAGCATATTTCCGCTGAGAAATCACCAAACCATCTTTAGATTGGGCTACTTCAATACCCAAGAAATAGCGGAGTTTACCAAGATCTTTTGTCTGAAATTGTTTCGAGAGATGTTGTTTCAATTGGAGTATTCTCTGCTGATCACTACCAGTTATGACAATATCATCTACATACACAATAAGATAAATACACCCTTGGGGTGAGTGATGATAAAAAACAGAATGGTCAGCTTACCAAACTGTTGTACTACAGTGCTGAATCTGCCAAACCAAGCTCTCGGAGATTGCTTAAGACCATAAATAGACTTGTGTAGCATACAAACCATATTCGATGACTCCCCCTGAGCAACAAACCCAGGTGATTGCTCCATATATACTTCCTCTTCAAGATCACCATGTAAGAATGCATTTTTGATGTCAAGTTGATGAAGAGACCAATGTCGAATGGCTGCAATGGCTAGAAGAAGTCTAACAGATGCCATCTTGGCTACAGGCGAAAATGTATCATTATAATCCAACCCAAAAATCTGAGTGTATCCTTTAGCTACCAAGCGAGCTTTAAATCGACCAATCTTACCATCTGAACCAACCTTCACTGTATAAAGCCAACGACAACCTACTAAAGATTTCCCATGGGGTAGAGGAACCAGTTCCCAGGTACCACTGCTTTGAAGAACACACATTTCATCAATCATTGCTTGCCTCCACTCAGGGTGAGATAATGCTTCACCTGGAGTTTTAGGAATAGAAACAGAAGACAAAGAAGACAAACAAATATACTGCAAAGGGAAAAGACGATGATAACATAAATCAATATAATGTGGAGAAGGATTTCGTGTTTGACGTATACCTTTTCGAAGGGCAATCGGAAGATCAGACTCAGGGACAGGTACGACTTCAGGGACAGGTACGACTTCAGGGACAGGTACGACAGACGTTGGGTGACGACGCTGATATGTTTGAAGTGGGCGAGGAGTGCGGGGGTCAACCGTAAGGGTATCTAGTGGGTCAGGTTCCCTAGAATGATGGGGGATAATGACAGATAGGGCTGTTCATGGTATGGTTTTATGAGAAAACCAAACCGAACCGAACTAAACCATAGTTTAAGTTTACTCGAACTGAACCGAACTATTTCAATTTACTTAGAACCGAACTGAACCAAAATTATTGGTTTGGTATACTGTTTCAAAATTCCGAACCGTACCGAACCGTTAGAAGGCAATTTTCCCGAACCGAACCGTTTGTTAAAGACTCGAACCGTTAAGGTATTTAAAAAAAAAAAAATTAAAACTTGTTTTTAGTATTTTTCATTTTCAGTTTTGGTTCGGTTCGATTTCGGTTCAGTTCGGTTTCAGTTTTGGTTCGGTTCGGTTCTAGAACTGTTTGTGTAATATGGTTTGGTTCACTAACCAAACATAACGGTTTGGTTCACTAACCAAACATAACGGTTTGGTTATTTTAACCTCAGTTCGGTTCGGTTCAGCGGTTCAGTTCAGTTCATGGTTTTTTTGGACAACCCTAATGACAGATGGGACTTTCGGAAGAGGTGTGGGAATACTTTCCTGAAGGGGTTCCAGAGTTGCTTGACTGGACTCGAAATATGGAACAGACTCGAAGAAGGTAACATCGGCCGATATGAGGTATCGTTGTAGAGTATGTGAATAACAACGATAACTTTTTTGGGATCGATGATAACCAAGAAAGACACACTTTAGTGATCGAGCTGATAGTTTATCAAGACCAGGGGAAAGATTGTGTACAAAACATGTGGACCCGAAGACTCGCGGAGGAATTGGGTGAAGTGGAGAATTGGGAAAAAGGATTGAATGAGGGATTTTATTGTTAAGGACAGATGAGGGCATCCGATTTATAAGGTAACATGCTGTTAGCACAGCATCCCCCCAAAACCGAAGTGGAACATTACCATGGAGAAGTAGGGTCCGAGTGGTTTCTACGAGATGCCGATTTTTGCATTCGGCTACACCGTTTTATTGAGGTGTGTGAGGGCAAGATGTTTGATGGAGAATACCATTGTGTGACATAAAATTTTGAAATTGTTGGGATAAATATTCACGGGCATTGTCACTTCTTAAGATACGGATAGACACACCGAATTGAGTTCTTATTTCTCGATAAAATTGTTCAAAAATAGAAAATAATTCAGATCTATTCTTCATTAAAAATAACCACGTGCAACGTGAAAAATCATCAATAAAGGTGACAAAATACCTAGACTCAAGAGTAGAGACAGTACGCGAGGGACCCCAAACATCAGTGTGAACTAAAGCAAAAGGGGACGAAGCTCGTTTGTTGACTCGATTGGGAAATTGACTACGAGTGTGTTTCCCTAACTGACACGACTCACAATGTAAATTAGATACCTTCGATAAATTTGGCACTAACTTATGTAATTTGAAAAGACTGGGATGACCTAACTGAGCATGGATAGTGAGTGGAGAATCTTTGGCTGAGCATGTCTGAGATGACAATGAGAGGTAATAAAGGCCTTGAGACTCATATCCGACGCCAATCGTCCGTCCCGAACTCCGATCCTGCAGGGTAACATTATTATTAGTGAAGGCGACACTACAATCAAGAGAACGAGTTAAACGACTGACTGAAAGTAAATTAAAAGGACAATTAAGTACATAGAGGACAGAAGTAACAGAGAGAGAAGGTAAAATTTGAACAGTACCAATTCCTTCGGATCGGGTTTGAGAACCATTGACAGAAGTTATAGTAGGTAACAAACCAGAGGTAGAGAAGGAAGAAAAAAGATTTTTATTACCAGTAACATGATCAGACGCACCAGAATCAAGGACCCAAGGTCGAAGAGGAGATGATTGAGAGAGGCAAACAGATGAATTACCAGTGTGTGCTACCGTAGCAGTAGAATCTGAGTTCTGATAATTCTGATACCACCTGAGGAAATCATCATAGTTTGGCATAAAGTTCTGAGGAGTAGCCATGAGTATCTGAAGAGAGAAAATATCATGCGATCGGAAGTTTGCCGGAAGGTCACCGGGAATAGTAGCAACGACGACAAACGCGGTGGGGTCGGCTTTCTGAAACGTCGCCGGAACAGTAACGGCGGCAGTGGCGGCAGGGTGGTTATCGGAGAATTTTGAAAAGTGAGAGACAAACCAGAATGACAACACGGTTTGCAAAAAAAAAAAAATTCTCACCGGAAGACAGTGGGTTAACTGGGTAAAACACGACGAAAAAAAAAGAATTGCCTCTTAGCAGGATCTAGATACCATGTTAAAATACAAGAGACTAAGAGACATATGAATAAACCATGTGTCTTGAAAAGCACTACAGAGACATTATTATATATAGATAGATTACAACTAATTACATGATATAGTCGATGTGGGACTATTCTATATACAAATATTCTTAACACTATATATATTTACAAATATCAACAAACTTCAATGCCCCTGTTTGAATTCTTCTTGAAGTAGAGACCTCGGCCTGGTGTGCCTTTGAGGTATTGGAGGATTCTATTCACCATTTTCATGTTAGACTCAGTTGGAGTTGACATGTAGCGACTAGCCATGCTTACCGCGAACCCAATGTTGTGCCTAGTGTGAGATAGGTAGATTAGTTTCCCAACTAGACTTTGATATCTATCTTTGTCGGCTGATGGACTTTCATCTTCTCTTCCTTTTATTTGTTCTATTGGTGTATTAGCTGCCTTGCACCCAAGCATTCCGGTTTCTTGAAGTAAGTCAAGGGTGTATCTCCTTTGTGATACATATATGCCATTCTTTGTTCAAGCAACTTCCATTCCTAAAAAATACTTAAGTTGTCCCAAGTCCTTAATTTCAAATTCCTTTGCCAAGAGTCCTTTTAAATGATCAATTTGATCATAATCATTTCCGGTAATGACGATGTCATCAACATAAATAATGAACAAAGCTACCTTTCCTTCCATGGAGTGTTTAACAAACATAGTGTGATCTGATTGGCATTGGTTGAACCCGTCTTTCTTGACAACTCGAGTCAATCTATCAAACCACGCCCTTGGAGACTGCTTGAGGCCATAAAGAGATTTTCGGAGCCTGCACACCATATTTGCAGTGCTGGATAATTCAAGTCCAGGAGGAATCTGCATATAAACTTCCTCTTCTAGGTCACCATTTAAGAAGGCATTCTTGATGTCTAGTTGATGGAGTGGCCAATCTAAATTTGCAGCCAAAGAGAGAATAACTCTAACTGAGTTTAGTTTGGCCACCGGTGCAAAAGTTCCTTCATAGTCTACTCCATATGATTGAGTGAATCTCTTTGCTACAAGTCGAGCTTTGTACCGATTTATACTCCCATCTGCATTATACTTCATGGAGAATATCCATTTGCATCCTACCGGCTTCTTCCCTGCAGGTAGGTTTGTGATCTCCCAAGTGCCATTCTTTATTAGGGCCTGAACCTCTTCAGTTACGGCTGCTGCCCATTCAGAATTTTGGAGTGCCTCGTGGATGTTGCTTGGAATGTGTGTATTGTCAAGAGCTGTTACAAAAGTCTTGTAACTCTGGGACAATTTTCCATAAGATACAAATCTTTCAATGGGATGTTTAGTACACGATCTTACATTTTTTCTCAAGGCAATAGGAATATCAATATCATCAACATTCACAGAGTTAGGAGCAGTATTACCTGAGAGAACACCATTTTCTAGAGTCTTGGAGGTTTCTTGGTTCTGCCTTGGAATTGTGCAGGACTCTATTCCCCTATTGCTCTTCCTGGAGTACACTTTCATGTTGTTTCTTGGTGCAGTTTCTGTTGTAGGGGCTACAGTTTCTAATGCAATATCCTCTGCATTTTCTACTGCAATATCTTCTGCATTTTCTGAAGTAATCTCTTCTGGTCCAGGAGTAGGTTCTGATGCCTCTACAGTGAGTTTGGGTTTAGTTAGCTCAAGTTCCAAAAGTTGGGATTTTATCATTTCAATTGGATATGTGTTCTCCCCTGAATGCCAACTTTGGGGTAATATGGTTGATTCTCAAAAAAGGTTACATCCATGGTGTGGTAGAATTTTTTGTTTTGAGGTGAATAACATTTGTATCCCTTTTGGTGAGGAGAGTAGCCGAGGAATATGCATTTAATGGATTTCGGGTCAAGTTTACTGCGTTGGGGATCAAGATTATGGACAAAGGCCGGCCGTATATCCAAATTTTTTCAAAGGAATAGATGTAAGGATACGATTAGTTGGGTATAAGGTTTGGAGAGTGGAGTAGGGCGTATGAAAGTTAAGGATCCGGGAAGGCATTCTGTTAAGGTAGGTTGCAGAGAGGACAGCTTCTCCCCAAAACTGATTAGGTACATTTGTAGCTAGCATGAGAGATCGGGTTACTTCTAGGAGGTGTCTTTTCTTTCTCTCGGCAACCCCGTTCTGCTGAGGTGTATCCACACATGAGGTTTGATGTATTATTCCATGTTGCTGAAAGTATGAGCGTAGTGCAGAAATATAGTACTCACGACCATTATCACTCCTAAGCACTCAAATTTTGCTTTGAAATTGTGTTTGCACCATGGTATGGAAACATTCAAATATCCTACCAACTTGATCCGTGTGTCCCAAGTGATCCGTGTGTGGTCATCAATAAAGGTGACAAACCATCTTGATCTAGTTACATTTCTGACCCGCGATGGTCCCTATACATCACTATGAATAACACAAAAGGTTGGGAAGGTTTATAGGGTTGAGGTGGGTAGGGGCTGTGTGTATGTTTGGACAATTGACAAATTTCACATTGAAACAACTTCTGATTTTTATTGAATAATATAGGAAGCATTTCTTTCAAGTACATAAAATTTGGGTGGCCTAGTCTATAGTGCCACAACATTGCAGAATTTTCACTATATTCAGAAACTACAACGCAAGAGGTTGCCTCGGATTCTGGTTTAGATGTTTCAGCCTGAAGGATATAAAGTCCAACACATTCTTTAGCATTGCCAATTGTCCTCCCCGACTCCAAAATCTGAAATTCACACCGGTTAGGAAAGAATTTAGTAATGCACTTCAAATCCTTTGTAAGTTTACTGATGGACAATAGGTTGCAATCAAGTTTAGGCACATAGAGTACTGAACTAAGAGTAATATTTTGTGAAATAATGACAGAACCTTTACCCATGACCTTAGACAGGGTACCATCAGCAATTCGAACAGTCAAATTATTTTGGCATGGAGAATAGCTATCAAAGACAGCCAAGTTTCCAATCATGTGATCAGACGCTCCTGAGTCAATAATCCATGAATTTTGTTTTCCCTTGCTAGTGTTTAGAGCATGCAAAAAATTACCTTTTTGTGCCACAGTAGCTGTACCAATTGTTTGTTGAAGCATTTTTTTGTAAGGCTTCCATTTGCTCCTTGCTGAATGGTGATGAGTGGGAATTTACCTCAGCTGTGTTCCCTCTGTTGTCCCGGTTTTTGGTCCATTTTAGCTCTGATGGCTTTCCATGAATGATCCAGCATGTGTCCTTGGTATGACCTGGTTTCTTGCAGTGGTCACACCAAGGCCGGGTTTTCTTTTGGAAAGAACGCAGATCTCCCCTTGCTGCCATTGCAAATCCCTCTATAGATGGGGCTGCATTGGATTTTCCAAGCATCACTTTTCTCCTGCACTCCTCTCTTATTTCCGAGAAAGCTTCTCGAATTTTTGGAAAAGGTTTGGTTCCAAGGATTCTCCCACGAACTTCATCAAGTTCCGTGTTCAAACCTAATAGAAATTTGTAGACTCTATCTTTCTCCACCAAATCTTTGTACTTCTTTTTATCCTCTGTGCAACTCCATTCATTTTCATCATATATATCCAGTTGTTGCCAGTGACGATTGAGAGTATTAAAATACTCTGTGACTGAGCGGTCATCTTGACGTAAATCATGGAGTATGCTCTTGATTTCAAAAATTGCAGATGTATTGTCGACATTAGAGTAGGTTTCCTTTACGGCATCCCACATCTCTTTGGCAGTGTCATAGTACATGAAATTGACACCAATTTCATTTGTCATGGTGTTTAGCAGCCATGACATTACTAGACTGTTTTCTAGTTGCCATTTTTCGAGGTTTGAATCCTTCTTTTCTGGACACTTGGAGTCTCCTGTGATATAACCTTCCTTCCCTTTTCCTTGAAGGTAGATTTTGACTGAGCGCACCCATTGATTGTAATTCTGGCCATTCAATTTGTGACCAGTAATAGGAAGAGCATGTCCTTCAGCCAAACTGTTGGCTGAATTTTCTGCTTTAGTATCTGCCATGGGTGGCGCTCAAGGTTTAGGAATGGTTCAGATCTTGACATCTTGTGCTCTAATACCATGTAGAAATATGTTGTATATTTCGTTGTATTTGGAACTCTTACATGTGAGGTATAAATAGAATACAATAAGCTGAAAGCTGTACCCTAATTTGTTAATAAACAAAGGAAATAATTTCCTATAATTGCTGCAACTTAAATAAGGAAATAGTAATAATAGATAATAATTCTATTTACACCACTGTTTTGTAACAGCTTGACAAATCAGAATCAAATGATTATGATTTGATGTGTGCTAATCTTCAACAAACAGATTAAATCATTCAAGCCTCTTTAGTAATCTAAAGTAATTCTGCGGACTCTTGATTTTGAGGTTCTTCTTTACACCTAATATTGAATATCGACCAGTCATAGTTGAATATATTTACTGCCAAATTATTCCGGATTTGTTTTGCTTCGTTCTTTTATGTAATGAGAAAATGTTTTTATCACGATAACACTCGGGACGAATGTGGGCAACTAAACTAAAAGAGTGTAAAAATATGGTTCCATGAAGCCTAATTTTTTTTCCACTTGATAATGGCGTCATGAATATAAATTTGATCCTCCTTATCTTTCAGATCTCAAACTTCTAAAATTTGAAGGATAACAAAAACAATCAATATGGTTTGAAGATTTATTTTGGTTTTGATTTTGCTATTATTTAAGAACTTTAGAAGTCGGAGGAAAATGGGGCCTCTAGTGGGAGGTCACTCTCTCAAATCATTAGTTTATTTATTTTCTTCTATTTCTGTTATCTTGGACATATCATTTCAATAGTCTTGCTTCTAAATCGGATGCGTCGTACTAGTAAGGTGTCAAACTTATTCATTACATATTAGGTTGGTGTACACAAGTCCTTCTTTTAATGTGTTTGTGCTTCAGAAGTAAACCCCACAATGATTTAACGAGTAGAATGAAAATTTTCAAATTATATATATCATGCCAACTATATGTTAGAGTCTTGGATAGGAGTATCACATTTGCATATTTAGTGTATTGAGTGTTGGTATTTTGCAATTAGTTCAATCGTTTTAATTTCCTTTTACTCTTAATTTTTGACTTTTTGCTGACATGCAGGTATGGCTTGGGATGGAGAGGTGGAAGCTGGTACACAAGAAAGAAGTTCAGAAAGGAACAGATGAAATTGCTAGGACAGATTAAACCTAGAAGATGGCAAATGCTTGGGAACATAAGAGCTAAAGGGTGGAAATTCCAGTTCCCTAGAAGATCCAAAGTGCAAGATACTGCAGTGAAAACATCCGAAACAATAATAAAGGACACACCCTCCACGCACATTGCTGGAAAATCTCATTAGAATTTATACATTGATTAGTCTTCGAAACAGATAAACAGAGGAGCAATGTAGTTACACTTATAATCAATCAGAGTCAAATTTTGCACTGGCACTGGCACTGGTATTATATTATTTTGGCCTGCAGTTCCTCACTCTTAAGCTTCATATTCTTCATCCTTCATGTGATGAGGGTCTAGATCCTTCTGCTTTATTTTGCTTATAAAATTTATAATGTAGGAAATACTCATACTTGTGGGGTTTGACAAAAAGATCTCAATTTTCAGTTTTGTTGATTCAACTTTCATTAATTTTAAAATTGTTGGAATAACAGTTTTGTTTTCACTTATATGTATAAGCTCTTATATTGTGAATGTGAATGAAATGCAGTGATTCTTATTTGATAAAAAAAATTACATTTGATGTTATTCGTTTTTTATGGTCTAGTAGTATAATAATCAAATTTCACCTCTTAGGTTCGAATATGTGTCCATGCGACAAATATTTTTGTAGCTATCAACTGATCTTAATTAACTAGATTTTAATGATTTTTTATTTTATTAGTCTCAAATAAAGTGAAATGCTCAATTAAAGAGTGGGGGTTAGAATGTTACATATACATTTATTTCCAAAAATGTTGATTATTAAATTTTGTTTTACACTAAATCATTAGATTAGATTGATATAATGAATCCAAGAATGTGTGAATATTCAAACTTGAAATAATTGATGAAGGTTTAGAGTTTAAGGTTTATTATGTTCTTACAAATTTGAAATCTTTACCATTTTTATTTGGATGTTTGAAACTTTTTATAGGCGATTGTGAATTTTAAAGTTATGCATTTTGATTTTTTTTAATGGAATTATTATTATTAGGTTGGGGCAAGGATTAGCTGCTTAAACGGGTTAAGAGATGATGTCTTGGGTTGATTTTAATTATTTTTTATGAAAGAGATAAGAGAGAGTGTTTTATGTAAAGAATGAAAACTCAAAGACACTATGATTTTGGCGCCTTAAAAGCACCTAATCCGTACGTATTAGGCTGAGCGTGAAGAATGAACTTTTGATCTTTTTATCAGAACCTTTTAAATCACTCATTCCAACTACAACTCATCATGTTATGCATTTTGATCAAATACTGTCAAGTGTCATTGGTTATGTTTACCACCTAATTTTAGTTATAGTATATATAAAAAGATTAAGGAAATGTATAATGTTTTTTTTAACCAAGATTAAGGACATGTATAATATTTGTTGAGTAATACTTTCTTAACAGAGACTACCAATTGCATAAAATTTGGAGTTTAAGTATTTGTTAAGATTAATCCACAGTACATGTACAAACTCCATGCTTCTATGAAAAGAAAAGTCTCTAGTCTAAGTTTCCAATACAAAGCTTTGTTTGGTTTTTGATAAAAAATGGAACTATTACACAACATTTTCTTCATGGCACATGTTTTGGCTTTTTATATGCACCACATTGGTCTGGTCATAGGTCACCTCTCAAATTCATAACCATCCACACATTTCATATTAAGCTAAGGAATCATGTCACCAAATTCCAAAACTCTTAGTAATTTAATAGTATCCAACAATTATTGACCCCACAATTGCATTTTTTTAAGCCACTATGTCCAATCTATTGACAAAAAGGTGGTTCAAAACTCCTCATGTGAATAACTTTTTTAACTTTATTTTATCTTTTCCTTCCTGTGTTTTTATTCTGTTTTCTTTTCATATAAATAATGTCTGAACTAGGAAGATTAATTCATCAGAAAATAGAAAATGGCAAAGATCTCACTCTCAATAACACTTGTGATTCTCTTCTGTGGCTTAACTCTTGCTTCAAGAACAAAAATATTACCCCTCAGAAGAACTATTACTGCATTGGCACCAGAACTCATTGATGGTGTTTGTTCATCACTAGTGAAAACACAAGGCTATGCTTGTGAAGAACACTTGGTATGTACCGTGCAACATTGCTTTCATCTGTTTCTGTTTTTGATTAGAAATCAGCAACTTTTAGAGCAAAAAAGTAGCTTCTAAGTAGCTTCTATGTGTATGAAATTGTTTTTAGGTGACAACAAAAGATGGTTATGTTCTCAACATGCAGAGAATTTTACCAAGGGGGAAACCTGGAAATAACATACCAGTTGTGCTACAGCATGGACTATTCATGGTTACTAAAAATCTTTGTTTTTATTAATGATTTTTGTTTTAGTTCTTGTTGTTGATGTTGGAAATTAATGAAATGTTTTATGTTTTTTGTAGGATGGTGTGACATGGTTGTTGCTACCACCAAGCCAATCTCTCGCATTCCTTTTGGCGGATAATGGCTTTGACGTTTGGATTGCTAACTCACGCGGAACCAAATATAGTTATCAACATACATCCTTTTCTAGTAACAGCTCGGTCAGTCCTTGAAATTGAAAATCTATGAACACAATAGTACTTTTAGGCAGGCCGATTTGAGTACATTGCTTATATGAAGTTTCCGTTGTTTAGGATTATTGGAATTGGTCATGGGATGAATTGGTAGCATATGATCTTCCAGCAACATTCGAGTATGTGCATGATCAAACTCGACAAAAACTACACTATGTTGGTCACTCACAGGTGATTCATTGTTGAATTTTTTCATGTTTTCACCTCCCCATATGTATAATTCATTGTGATATTAAAGAATGAAGATTTTTGGATTGTTTTTTGTAGGGAACTTTGGTTGCATTGGCTGCTTTTTCCAAAGATCAACAACTGGACAAGTTGAGATCAGCTGCCTTGCTTTGTCCAATTGCTTATGTTAGTCAGATGACCTCACAAGTAGCTAAAAAGGCCGCTGATAATTTCATCGCCGAGGTAACTGTTGTTAATCATAGATACATTGTTTAATTTACACCAAAAACAAAGAAAGTAGATATGATTATTACTCAAAATACAAAATATTAACATTGAAAATATGCGGTTCTTTCTCAACAGGCACTGTATAAGTTGGGAGTTTTCGAATTTAGTCTGAAAGGGTAAGTAATTCTTATCATCTTTTCCGTGACAAACATTAAGCAAGTATAATAAGACTAATCTTATGATGCTGATTAACCATGAGTTCAGAAATATCGGCTTGACTCGATCTTTTCTGAAATGTTTGAATAGGGGATCTGTTGTAAAGTTTCTTAAGGACATGTGCACGGGAACTTCCATCGACTGCAGCAACTTGTTTACATCTTTCACAGGTTTTATGCATCTTCCAATTTAGCAATAAACCCTCATACAAAAGGTTTATTTTTCCGTTACATTGATATCATTATTATACTTTCAGGTCCAAATTGCTGCGTAAACCCTTCGTTAATAAATACCTTTTTGGATCATGAGCCTCAGCCATCAGCGACAAAGAACGTGATCCATTTATCTCAGAGTAAGTCATCCTATTTTCCTAATTCAAATATCATACATGACAACAATATGAATTGAATTTGAACTCTGAATATTTTGACAGTGATAAGAGGAGGAACCGTATCAATGTTTGATTATGAGAACCAAGACGAGAATATTCGACACTACGGACAGTCCACTCCACCTATATACGACATGACAAGACTTCCGAATGAGCTTCCTCTCTTTGTTAGTTATGGAGGTGCGGATGCTCTTTCTGATGTTAAAGATGTGCAACTTCTGTTAGAAAGTGTGAAAGACCATGATGCAGATAAACTTGTGGTTCAGTACAGAAATGATTATGCACATGCAGATTTTGTTATGGGTCAAAATGCTAAACAAGATGTATATGAACCTCTCATTTCTTTCTTTAAGCTTCAGTGATGATATTTAAGGAATATACAGTACACTACACACCTTATAGAATTTTTTGAAATTACTTTGTTTCCATGTAAAACAGATTCTTAGTACAGAAAATTCAGAATGTAAGCATACAGAAGATATCATTAATAAAGGAAATTACTATATACTTTTTGGTTTTTCGTGGACATCCTTTGTTAAATTCCAAAACTTTCAAAACGAAAATAATTCATGGGGCAAATAAATGTGTTAATTGATTAACACATATTTTAATCGATTAAAGCATCTTCAAAAATGGAAACCTTAATCGAGAAAAGGAAACCTAAAACGTCTATACACTTTAATCGATTAATGACTTTTCTAATTGATTATAAGACGTTTCTTATTATTTTAATCGATTAGGCAGTGAGTTAGTATTTCTAATTGATTAGAAACACTTCTTAATCGATTCCATATTTCCTTGGATTGATTTTGAGAAGTTTAATGAGATCAAAGAAGTTTGAAAAGAATTTTCGCTGTGTGTATGTGCGTTTCCTAAGTACTTTAAGATTTACTTTTTTTCTTTTACAATTTAAACTGATGAAACTTAAACGCTAAGCGCGGGACTAGTCGAGCTTTCACATTTTCTCACTTTCAGAATTCAATTTCCTCTGCTTGATTCTACTTTGATTAGCATTTCAATTGAAAAATTTGAATCATCTGAAGGATGAGGCTTGAGATATCTTCTTCTTGATCAGATATCATCATCAGGAGTTACAAAACAGTTATTATCAACTTCCATTTTGACAGTTGTCACAAAGAACTATTGAAAATAACTATAAACACCAAAATTCATTTGACTTGTGGAGTTATCATCTTTAAAAATGCTTGACAGTTGTCATCATCAAAACCAACTGACGCTTTTACCTACACAACACATATATCCACAATATTGATAAGTCTTTGATTGAATCTCATCCTAATGCTCAATGCTCTTATTGTTTGAAAGGAGGTCACAACCAAAAAACTTGTCCTATGTTAAAAACATGATATTGCACTAACAATATTCTATGGCTGAGATTATACCGAAAAAGTTGTATGGTTGAGATTTTACAGCCAATTTTTTGTTTAGTCGAGATTGCACGAACACTTTTGTATGGTAGAGATTGTACCAACACTTTGAGATGATTTACATTGTTTTGATTGTTCTATAAATAGTTTCAGTTGTTCTAAGTAAATCATAACAAAAATGAATCACTTGTCTTAGCACATACAATTTGAGTTTGATGAGACGCAAAACAAATGGTAAAACCGTTGCAAGTTTTGAAATTCTACTGAGGATATCCACAAAACAGAAAAGTATATAAATTTTTTTTATTGGCAATATCTTCTGTATGCTTACATTCTCTGACATTTCTATACTATGACTATCTTTAACATCGAAACGATAATTTCAAAAAATTCTATAAGGTGTGTATTGTACTATATATATTCCCTTAAATATCACTGAAGCTTAAAGAAAGATATGAGAGGTTCATATACATCTTGTTTTGCATTTTGTCCCATAACAAAATCTGCATGTGCATAATCATTTCTATACTGAACTACAAGTTTATCTGCATCATGATCTTTCAGACTTTCTAACAGAAGTTGCACATCTTTGACATCAGAAAGAGCATCCGCACCTCCATAACTAACAAAAAGAGGAAGCTCGTTTGGAAGTCTTGTCATGTCGTATATCGGTGGAGTGGACTGTCCGTAGTGTCTCATATTCTCGTCTTGATTCTCATAATCAAACATTGATATGGTTCCTTCTCTGATCACTGTCATAATATTCGTAGGATTCAAATTCAATTCCCTTCGTATAAAACAAACAATTCTTCTAGAATTAGGAAAATATGGCCACTTACTCTGAGATAGATGAATCATGTTCTTTGTTGCTGTTGGCTGAGGCTCGTGATCCAAAAATGTATTCATCATCAAAGGGTTTACGCAGCAATTTGGACCTGAAAGCATGATGATGATATCAATATAGGCGATAACTGTCAAAAAGGACCTTTTTCTAAATTAGAAAATGCATAAAACCTGTGAAAGAGGTAAACAAGTTGGTGCAGTCGATAGAAGTTCCTGCGCACATGTCCTTAAGAAACTTTACAACAGATCCCCTATTCAAACATTAGAGAAAAGATGGAGTCAAGCCGATATTTCTGAACTCATGAATAATCAGCATCATAAGATTAGTCTTATTATACTTACCCTTTCAGACTAAATTCGAAAATTCCCAATTTGTAAAGTGACTGTTGAGAAGAAACACAGATTTTCAGATTCAATATTGAGTTTTAATGAACAATTATATCAATATTGAGTTTTTATGAACAAGTGTTACCTCTGCAATAAAATTATCAGCGGCCTTTTTAGCTAGTGGTGAGGTCATCTGACCAACATAAGCAATTGGACAAAGCAAGGCAGCTGATCTCAACTTGTCCAGTTGTTGATCTTTGGAAAAAGCAGCCAATGCAACCAAAGTTCCCTACAAAACACAATGCAAAAATCTTCATTCTTTAATATCACATTGAATTATACATATGGAGAGGTGAAAACATGAAAATTTTCACCAATGAATCACCTGCGAGTGACCAACATAGTGTAGTTTTTGTCGAGTTTGATCATGCACATACTCGAATGTTGCTGGAAGATCATATGCAACTAATTCATCCCATGACCAACTCCAATAATCCTAAACAACGGAAACTTCATATAAGCAATGGGCTCAAATTGGCCTGCATGAAAGTGCTAACATGTTCGGAGATTTTAAATTTCAATGACTAACCGAGCTGTTACTCGAAAAGGATGTATGTTGATGACTATACTTGGTTCCGCGCGAGTTAGCAATCCAAACGTCAAAACCATTATCCGCCAAAAGAAATGCAAGAGATTGGCTTGGTGGTAGCAATAACCATGTCACACCATCCTACAAAAAACATACAACATTACATTAATCTCTAACATCAACAACAAGAGTAACAACAAAAATCATTAAAAAAAAAACAAAGTTTGTTGGTAACCATGAATAGTCCATGCTGTAGCACAACTGGTATGTTATTTCCAGGTTTCCCCCTTGGTAGAATTCTCTGCATGTTGAGAACATAACCATCTTTTGTTGTTACCTAAAAACAATCACATACACATAAAAAGCTAGTCAGAAACTACTAAATTTCTCTAAAAGCTGCTGATTTGTGGTCAAAAACAGAAACAGATGAAAGCAATGTTGCACGGTACATACCAAGTGTTCTTCACAAGCATAGCCTTGTGTTTTCACTAGTGATGAGCAAACACCATCAATGAGTTCTGGTGCCAATGCAGTAGTAGTTCTTCTGAGGGGTAATATTTTAGTTCTTGATGCAAGAGTTAAACCACAGAAGAGAATCACAAGTGTTATTGAGAGTGAAATGTTTGCCATCTTCTATTTTCTGATGAATTAATCTTCCTAATTCAGACATTATTTATATGAACAGAAAAAAGAATAAAAACAAAGAATGGGAAAGATAAAAATAAAGTTAAAAAAGCTATTCACATGATGCTTCTGAACCACCCTTTTGTCAATAGATTGGACATAGTGCCTTAAAATAATGCAAATGTGGGGTCAATCATTGGATACTATTAAATTACTAAGAGTTTTGGATTTTGGTGACATGATTCCTTAGCTTAACATGAAATGTGTGGATGGTTATGAATTTGAGAGGTGACCTATGACCATGTCAATGTGGTGCATATAAAAAACCAAAACATGTGCCTAGAAGAAAATGTTGTTTAATAGTTCCTTTTTTGTCTCACAGACCAAACAAAGACTTGTATCCAAATGAGGCGTTAGAAACTTAGGATAGAGGCTTTTCTTATCATAGAAGCATGGAGTTTGTACATGTACTATGGCTTAAAGTTAACAAATAAACTCCAAGTTTTATGCAATTGGTAGCTTCTGTTAAGAAAGTGTTGTTCAACAAATATTTTTGAACATTTTTCTTTATTGGCCACGTTTCACACATATGGTAAAACTCCATTTTTTACATTTTGTTACTTAAAGGGGTTCTATGTGTACATGTCACTTACCTTTTAATACTTACAAACATTCAATCTCTCTACTCCAACATTTCAAAAATATTAACAAAATGAGCTTTATCAATAATTATATATCATTACACTTTAAAGAGTTAAGTATGTTTTTAGTCCTTACAAATATTTTCACATTTATTTTTTTGATCCATTAAAATTTTTCATTAAATAATGACCTTCATAAACTTTTCTGTCACTAATTTTTCACAAAAGATTGTGTTATTATTGTGCTCGTATGATATCAATAATGGTTATTGGTGTTAATGTATGGAATATCAAATACATACCAATTAATAAAACATGTAACTAAACTACCTAAATTACCCTTCTAACTAATTTAGTTAATGCCTAATTAAAGGGAAACATGGTACAGAGCATATTCAAATAATATGGCTTCACCTTAACACATTCTCATGCCACCTATCACTTTCCTATTGGTCTATAATGTCCCATCTTTTTGTTTTATCAATCTTCCCTCTCTTTTCTACTCAATATACTTGTCACTACCTCTCTCATCCGTCCAACTTTTTCTTGCAAATCTGCTCATCTTGCTTGTTTCATTTTCAAAAGGTAATGACATATTTTCGTCATCTCTCCTTAAATTCCTTACTGCTTTTTTAACATTGAAGAACATGATTTTTGAACATGATTTTTTAACATGCATCTTGTTGGAAATTCACCACACCCTATGATGATTTCGCTTCAATCTTGATCTCAAGATTGATCACCAGCCCACAAACAATACGTAATGACAATGAAGAACAAAGAAAGAAGAAGAACAATAACAGCAAGAAAGAAAAGAGAGAAGAGAAATATTTGGAGAAAAATGTTACCCACAAACTGTGAGATTTTGAATCTATTGCACTTTCACTTGCTACTCGCAAACTGTGAATACAATTGTTGTTATTACAATGCAAGGGATACTCCCTTTATATAGATTTAGATTTACAAAGGCCCAAAAACTTTAAAGCCCAAAATATCAAATCTAATCTAAATCATATTTGAATCCAATCAAATATAATCTAAGATGCATCTGTCGAAACAATTCGACACTCCTAGACAATTCGACACATGCTAGTTTCGACACACTATGAATTACAATTTAACACACCACCTACTTCATTGTGTCTAAACTATCTACATTCATCATCGATCTTAACTTCTTGAATACTTCGACCTGCACTCCCTTCGTCATGATATCTGCAATCTGATTCTCAGTTCTGCAGTGTTCCAAATTTATCTTCCCTTCTGCTACCTGCTCTCGAAGATAATGGAACCTCATTTCGATGTGTTTGCTTCGACCGTGAGCTATTGGCTTCTTCGCCAAATTGATAGCGGACATGTTGTCGATCTTCATGGTAATTGCTCAATGATTCTTCCCTGTAATCTCTTCGACCAAGTTTACCATCCAGGTTGCTTGACATGCACAAAGAGAATCAGCTATATATTCTGCTTCGCATGATGACAACGCCACTACTGGATCCTTTCTCGAACTCCAAGCAACTGGTGCACCACCTAACATAAACACATATCCAGCTGTGGATTTTCTATCTTCTGCATCACTACACCAGCTAGAGTCTGTGTATCCCACTAACTTGCATTCTTTCCCTTCGTCAGCTGCAGGAAATAAAATGCCATAGTCGAGAGTCCCTTTCAGATACCTCAGTATCCTCTTCGTCGCTGTTAGGTGTGATACCTTTGGCTTCTGCATGAATCTACTTACCATACCAACATTGTATGCTAAGTCAGGCCTTGTGTGACAAAGGTATCTAAGTGACCCAATAAGTCTTCTGTATTGGGTTGGGTCGACATCATCTTCGTCTGGATCCTTCGACAGTTGCAGTCTGGTCTCAACTGGAGTCGAAGTTGAGTTGCAATCTTGCATCTCAAATCTCTTGAGTATTTCGCCTGCATATCTTCGTTGGTGCATCATCAAGCCTCTACTAGTCTTGTAGAATTCGATGCTAAGGAAATATGAGAGATTTCCCAAGTCTGACATTTCAAACTCTTTGCTTAGATCATGTTTGAAATCTTCGATCTCCTTCTTGCAACTTCCTGCTATCAACAAATCATCGACATAGAGACATAGTATAAGCAATTCGCCATTGCTTCTTCTTACATATACTCCATGCTCAGTTGTACACTTCACAAATTCCTTTTCCCTTAAGAAGCTGTCGATTTTCTTATTCCAAGCTCTTGGAGCTTGCTTAAGTTTATACAGGGCTTTATGCAGCCTGTACACCTTTCCTTCTTCGCCTCGTTTCACATACCCAGCTGGTTGTGCGACATAAACTTCTTCATCTAGGGGACCATTAAGGAATGCACACTTCACGTCCATCTGACATGTGTGCAAATTATTCATATTTGCTATACCAACAACCAACCTGATTGTTTCGATCCTAGCAACAGGTGCGGACACTTCATCGAAGTCGATTCCTTCTTTCTGAAGAAATCCTTTCGCCATAAGTCTTGCCTTGTGTCGAGTTACTTCTCCTCTAGGATTCACCTTTACCTTGTAAACCCACTTCACATCAATTTCCTTCTTGCCTTGAGGCAATTCGACAAGTGACCAGGTGTTGTTGACTTCGATGGATTCTAACTCTTCATTCATTGCTTTCACCCACTTCGAATCTTTCAATGCCTCAGCTGCATTGACTGGTTCGACATATGCGTAGAAAGCATAATGTACCAGCTCACCCTCTTCATCGACCACATCATCTGATGTAATTACACATTCTTGCAACCTTGCAGGCATGTGTCTTGTTCGTCGAGGTCTGCTTGAACCTGCTTCATCTGCAACTGGTTCCTGTCGAACTTGTCTTTCGACTTCAGTGACTGGTTCTTCACAAGAGATTCTCACTGAATCCTTCTTGGCTTTCTCTTTCCAATCCCATTCTTTAAGCTCATCTATGATCACGTCCCTGCTTATCACTACCTGCTTATTCACTGGGTCGAATAACTTGTAACCTCCAGTCGAATGATATCCTATCAAGATCATCTAATTCGACTTGTCATCAAGCTTCCTTCTCAACTGATCTGGCACATATCTATGTGCTACAGATCCAAACACTTTCAAGTGACTGAGACTAGGCTTGACACCAGACCAACATTCTTCTGGTGTGACTCCTTCAAGCTTCTTCGTCGGACATCTGTTCAAAAGATATGTTGCTGTCGAAACTGCTTCTCCCCATAATTCTTTGGGTATATGCTTTCCATTCGACATACTTCTTACCATGTTCATGATGGTTCTGTTCTTGCATTCTGCAATCCCATTCTGCTGTGGAGTGTAAGGTGGCACCACCTCATGCACAATCCCTTCTTTTCTACACAATGCATCGAACTCTTTCGACACATATTCTCCACCACCATCAGTTCTCAGAGTTTTCAACCTTCGACCACTCTGTCTTTCGACCATGGATTTGAATCTGACAAATACCTCAACACATCACTTTTCTTCTTGATGAGGTAAGCCCATAACTTTCGACTGAAGTCATCTATAAATGTGACAAAATATTTGTTGCCACCAATCGAATCCACCTGGATTGGACCACATACATCAGAGTATATGACTTCAAGAATTGTCTTCGACTTCCTTCCTGCATCCTTGCTGAAGCTATTCTTATGTTGTTTCGACTGAACACACTCTTCACAGACTTCACTTGGAATGTCGATTTCTGGTAATCCTGAAACCATATTTCTTCTCATCAGTACTCTGATGTCATTGAAGTTGAGATGACCTAGTCGAAAGTGCCATAACCACTCATCTCTGCTGTTGTTGTTGCTAGACACTTGTGCTCCATCACATTGAGTTCAATCTTGAAGGTCCTATTCTGAGACATTGGAGCCTTCAAGATCAACCTACCACCTGCGTCGAGAACTCTCATCATCTTGTCTTCGACAACTACCTTGTAGTTCTTTTCAACCAGCTGCCCTATACTGAGCAAATTGCTCTTCATACCTGGAATGTACAACACATTAGAAATTGTTGACCTTTTACCATCTTTTCTCATAATCAGAACATCACCAACACCTTCAGCTGCTAGAGTGTTGTCATTTGCAAACTTCACCGTGTTCTTCGACGAGGGCTTCATGTTGACAAACCAATCTTTCCTTCCAGTCATGTGTGATGAGCATCCTGAGTCCAAGTACCACTGATCTTGGAATCTCTCTTCATCTTTCGTTGTGACCATCAGCAACGTCTCTTCTTCTTCATGCTTCGCTAGATTTGCATCAGTTTCTTGATTTTTCTTCTTTTCTGGATAGTTACTAACATAATGGCCATACTTCTGGCAATTGAAACATTGAATGTGATTTTTGTCTGGCTTTTGATCACCACCTTTTCTTCTACCTGCAGCACCACCTCTTTGGTTGCCTTGGTTCCAAGGTTTCTTCTGAGTCGAATTACTGCCTCCTCTATCTTTGTTGCCATTCACGTTTCCTTTGCCTTTCCTTTCCTTTTCTGACTGCGCCTGCAAAGCCATATCACTCTTCGACTTTCCTGCAGCTCTCTCAGCCATCCTTTGTTCATGAGACTCAAGCGTCCCTTGAAGCTCTTCCTTCGTCAATACTGACAAGTCTTTCGACTTTTCTATGGCTACTACCACATGGTCGAACTTAAGAGCCAACGATCTCAAAATCTTTGAGACTACTGCTTTCGTCGTCAGCGTTTCTCCACATACTTTGATTTGATTCACCAGTTTTGTAACTCTGGTGAAGAAATCTGTAATACTTTCGTTGTCCTCCATCTGAAGCAACTCATAGGTTCTCTTGTGAGTTTGTAACCTCACCTCTTTCATCTTCTCTGCACCTCCAAATGAATTTTCAAGAATCTCCCATGCTTCCTTTGCTGATTCTGCATCGCTAACTTTTTCAAAGTTATCTGGATCAACACATTGATGGATTATAAACAACGCTTTATAATTTTTCTTCTTCAAATCTTTAAGTGCAGCCTTTTCTTGATCCGTCGCGTTTTCTCCAAGCGGTGTTACTCCTTCCTTCACAAGATCTCACAGATCTTGATAACAGAAAACCACCTTGATCTGCTTGCACCAATTCTCATAGTTATCTTTCTTGAGAATTGGTAGGTTCGCCGGAAAGTGTCCATTTGAATGATTCATAGCCATCACGATTTTCCTCCTTGATTCGCAACCGGAGCTCTAGATACCAGATGTTGGAAATTCACCACACCCTATGATGATTTCGCTTCAATCTTGATCTCAAAATTGATCACCAACCCACAAACAATATGTAATGACAATGAAGAACAAAGAAAGAAGAAGAACAATAACAACAAGAAAGAAAAGAGAGAAGAGAAATATTTGGAGAAAAATGTTAGCCACGAACTGTGGGATTTTGAATCTATTGCACTTTCACTTGCTACCCGCAAACTGTGAATACAATTGTTGTTATTACAATGCAAGGGATACTCCCTTTATATAGATTTAGATTTACAAAGGCCCAAAAACTTTAAAGCCCAAAATATCAAATCTAATCTAAATCATATCTGAATCCAATCAAATCTAATCTAAGATGCATCTGTCGAAACAATTCGACACTCCTAGACAATTCGACACATGCTAGTTTCGACACACTATGAATTACAATTTAACACATCTTTCCCCGTCTTCTGGTTTATTTTAATGGAAAACATGATTTTTGAACACTGAAGATTCTACATTTCTCATCCCAGATCCTTATTTTTATGGTTTTGAAATATAAGTTCAAAATCTGAGGTTGAAAAATATTTGTTTCTTCACTTTAAATTGATTTACTGTAACCGGTTTTATGATTTTTGCAGTATCAGTTTTTCGACATGTTCATCTTATTTGAAGTCCTATGTTTCATGTCATTACTATGTTTATAAAAGTTGAAGAAAATATTTGTTTTTTCACTTTAAATCGATTTACTCTAATCGATTTTATGATTTTTTCAGCATCCGTTTTTCCATGTGTTCATCTTTTTTTAGGGCACATGTTTCATGTTCGTACTGTGTTTTTAAAAGGTGAAAGATGTTAGCTTTATTTTGGTCATTTGCAAGGTAAGGACACATGTAGTTTTGTAGCATTGTTGCTCCTCTGCTCTGTTTATGGTTTTTGTTAATAGAGAACATGATTTTTTTACAATGAAGATTCAACATAGTTCATGCCATGTCCTTATTTTTCTGGTACCGAAATAAGAGTACAAAATAGCTGGTTGAATATATTTGTTTCTTCATTTGAGACAAGAGCTATATTTTTCTAATTTGTTAGTACATAAATCATGTAGTGTTGTTGTTTTTCCGAGTCTTCAACTTTTATCATTATTTGTTTTTTTTAAATTCCTATAACTTTTTCAATTCGCTCTAGTACGTGGTATGAATTCGGGTACGCGGTTCGCAACTCTCAAAGAATTAGGTACGCGGGGGTATACAGAGTCGGTATGCAATTTGGGTTCGTGGTTCGTTCAAATATAATTACCGGTATGTTATTATTAACAAATGAAAGATAGCAGAAGTTCTTCGACAGAACTGTCACTTATAATACATAGATATAAGTCTGAAGTCCCACATCGACTATTTTCTTATCATTGATAACCAAGATAGCTATAAATAAAGGACTATGTAACTTCCTTTTCACAAATATTTCTACTATTACTCCAATTGAGTAAATGGTAGTAATTATTAGTTCAAGTTTTTTAATTTATTGTTGGGATTTCGGTTCGTTGGTTTACATGAATTTATTCAGAATTTCGATGAACCGGTTCACAAAAGTACTGCGCACCAATTTGCAAGTACCAATTTGCGGTTCTCTAGTGGATCTTGCGAATTCTGTGACTATGGGAGATTTTTTTACTATCCTGCCACTAATTTGAAACTAAAACACCAAAATGCCACGATTTTAGTAAGGGCTCGTCCAATTATTGGCCGAGTTATGCAACTTTTTTTCTTCCCTCAATGGTTCAGCCATCCATTGGCTCAAACTTTTTATTTTTTATTTTTTTTATATTGCCATCCATTGGTCTGTTTTTAAAATCTCAACCAAAAGTGGCACAATTTCTATTGATAAATAATAGGTATAGGGAAAATAGCTTAGAGTGTTATATAATGCAATGTTGACATAAAGCATTGATAAAGGTGTGACATCAATTCTTCAACTACATGCCTGCCTGGTCTAAGCGGCGCAAACGTACCAAGGTCGCTGCATTTTTTGTCTTTTTTGTTTTATTATTGTATTAAAACATTTAATCAGTAAAAAAAATAGGAAATATAAAAAAAAATAAAAATAAACGTTTCTTCATGGGCTCGGCCAATGGATGGCCGAACCATTGAAGAAGGAAAAAAATGTGCACAACTCGGCCATTAATTGGATGAACCCTTACTATAATCGTGGCATTTTGAGAAAGTTTTTTCAATTGATGGCATTTTGATGTTTTTGTTTCAAACTAGTGGCAGAGCAGTAAAAAAATTACTATGGGACATGCTATGTTTTTTAGTTAATACACCTTATTTCTATTTGAATCTCTTTTTACTATTGATTTAAAGAAGTGTAGTTATCATATGCACCCGAAATATATTTACTTGCAATACGTCTCATAGTAGAACTATGTTTACATTATTGAAAAGTAACAAGGATAATGAAGTGTAAGAGCAGAACTATGTTTACATCATTGATCTGGTCCTTCGTGCCAGCCACCAAGGATAATGAAGTGTAACAATAATAAAATATGTGCATGTGTTAAAGTGGCTTCACTTTTTTAATAAGTTCCAATGTGGTAATGCATTTAGTGTCTTATATAGGATAGTACACCAATTCTTTCTAGGAATATTTTCTGAACTATAATATAGTTATTATATTGCCAAATCATAATTTTTTTAGTTTTTCTTTTTCATTTCAAGAAATGTGTATTGTACTTAATTTTATTTAAATTATGTTCATCTTTCTAAATTCAAAACTATATTCATGGCTTAAGTTGAAAAACAATTTATATTACTTCTACGCGCTTAATTTAGGTATTAATAATTTTATTTATGTAGTTTATTCATATTTACTTAAGTTGAAAACTACATTCAAGTAACTATCATTGGATTTCCTTCATTGGATTTAAAGAAGGAATTTTGATTCAAAATGTTTACACTTCATTATTTGAAGAAGGCATTTTGGTTCAGCAGATTTGCTTCAGTTGTAACTATCATTCAAAGTAAAACCAGATCAATGAGTAAGTACTCACAACAGAATTATGTTAACTTCATTGAAAAGTAACAATTTGAAGGCATTTTGGTGAAAGTGATTTGCTTCACTTTTACTTGTCATTGTTATAGTAAAAATACCCACTCAATTAGAGTTAACCATCAATACTTACTAAATGTGTAAAACTTACTGAAAATGACTTTTCACACTAATTCATTTAAATGCAACTAACTTAAACCAAAAGTACTTACCTAATTTTATATTTTTACAGCAAATGACCTTGAACACTATTGCATTTGAATATAACTGACTTTAACCAAAAGGACATTCGCACATATTTACTCATAGACTGCAAATGGCTTTGCTAACTTTTTCGAGTAGAACTTGTAACTTATCAGCTATAGTTATATATAATTACTATAAAATACTCACCTACATAGGCTTTGATAAACACGTTATAGCATATTAAGAATCAAGAACTACATAGGCCTTGATAAACACCTTATAGCATATTAAGAATCAAGAATTGATACAATAAGAAAAAGTTATGTCGTCTTCCTCCTTATGTTAATATATTGCTTATGAATATACTTCATTGCTGCTATGGAAAAGCACATAGGGTGTAAACTCATCTAAACTTGTCTTCTATGAGATTGACATTTCGTACATAGGTTGATGCAAAGAGATCTACAGAATCACTGCAACATCTCATGTACTACCTCTTTCAGCTATATTTTGTACCTATCACATACAAAGGTCCATGCTTTTTCTCAACATTTACAAAGCATCTGTCTACATCACTATAATAGCTTATTGTCTGTCAATGGAAAACAAATTTCTGTCATCACAAATCTCATGTCCAACAATAAAGTTGCATTTCAACTATGTCCAATAAACTACCTTTGTGAAATCAACTTGACTGTATCTTAAGTTAAAAAAAAATTATTAACATTTCTATAAAATACTATTATCCCACTTAAGTTAATTTTTTTTTCACGTTCAGGTCAACAGACTTTGTTGTAGTCTGTTTGAGGCCAAATATGTTAAAAGTAAAAAAAATTGATTTCAATCATGTTAATCTCATGCTGAATTTGTTATACGAAAAGCTCCATATGTTCATGCTCTAATTAAAGGTATTACTTCTAATGTTCCAATATCATTTCGTTTTGTTTTTATTGTATTGTGCATCCTTGAATGTTTGTTAATGATAGTTGTTAGTTGACCTTTCTCATTCTGAATTTGTTGTACGAAAAGATCCATATGTTTATGCTCTAATTAAAGGTATTACTTCTAATGTTCCAATATCATTTCATGTTGTTTCTGTTGTATTGTGCATTCTTCAATGCTTGTAAATTCAGCCTTTGTGTTAATACATTACATCGAGTCGTGCATTTAGTGGGGCCATGATACTTTTCTCAGGTTTGCAAGAACATGTCCCATATCTTATAGCAGAAGCTTAATCGTGGCCTTTAAATTTGCTCAAGGTTTAGCAACATGTTATTGATTTATTAGATTTTTTTTAAACACACAATTTTGTTTAGCAACATGTTGGCTGATTACACAATTATTATAGAAGCCGTTAAATCATTTTTTTCATGTATTATTAAAAAATATTAGATGATTATTCTGCATGTTTTTTAAAATATTATACCCTGAGTATATATTTTTAAGACCATCATCATGTGCAAATGTTTTTTTTACTATTGTAACAACATGCATATCATTGGATAATATACTTGCAGCATGCTTTCAATAGCAATAACATGTTTTCAATAGCAAAACGTGTGTAAATAACAACATGTTTTCAAAGCAATAGAATTGCAACATGTATACCTACATCCGTGAATTACAACAACATGTTATCGTTACTGTTTCAAAACAACCGTGATTTCACATGCAGGCCTGCGGCAATAACGTGTTGTTCTAAAGCAGCCACATATTTTTCACATTCAGACGTCCAACAGTCTATACCTTCATTAATGCATGTATTAGGAAATATACACATATTATAATAGTATTAAAACATATGACAAAAAATAATAGATCAATGAGTAATTAAATTTCAATAAATACATAGCATAAGATTATGTATGTCATCTCTACATAGCATAAATACATAGCTTTCTATCTATAACTCTAATATATATAACTAATTCACAATTCTTTAAGCATGTTTGTAGGTTATGTCATGTCTACAATTTGGCCTATCAATTCCTCAAGTAACATGAGGTTCTTAACAATTATTAGAACTTCACTTTTTAATATCCTTTGTTGTACGGTTTATCATTTTATTATTCAAAATCTTTGGACTATTATGAAGTTTATTTCGACTACTATATTCTTCATTGTTGTAATTTCGATACTGTTATATATATTACATTATCTGCATTTCAATTCGAAATTTCTTTTTTTTTATAATCTTATTTTGAAATGAAAGGTTTATCGTCGATTAATTTATACGTTGAGACTTACCCGTGTGGACGCACGAGTCTTCTACTAGTTAATACATATGGGACCTATTTATATGAGATGAATACGTGAAGTATGGTATGAATGACCACGACAATGAGAACAAACACCAAGATGGGAGCAAGACTGAGAATGAGAGTAAGAAAGATGGTGTATATATTATCCAACATTTGTGTTCCAAAATACATACATGTTGTAAATAGTATAATTTAAATAGTAATATTTATAGTTATTTTACTTTATTAATAAGAGGTTCATAGAGAAATCTTGTTAAATTTTGTTCTGGATCGAAATTAGAATTATGTCTAATTTGCGATGATGGATTTCTGATGTAGTGTTGCAAGCTTCGAGTGCGGTTGAACACGGGGATGGATCTATAATGTTAGCACTCCAACACCCAAGTCAGTGAATGAATCCAAAAATGAGGTAGAGTGAAGTATGAAAAGTGGGAGTACCTTAACTCTTACGTATACAAATATATTTATCTAGGTCATGAAGAAGAACAAGGGAAATAATCCATACAAAGAAAGCCAAAAGGGTGATGACAAGCCTGAAACATCAAACTAAAAAGTACAATGCTACAATTGTGAGAAGATGAGACACTATGCAAATGAGTGTGGGATAGGTTACCCTTCATTGTCACTCATTGTGGGGCCTTGTTAAACTAACTTAGGCCGCACTCATATTCAACAACCACGCTTTGAAGGATAATGTCCTTAAGCTCCAACAGCGCCAACAAGAGACAAATCCCACATAAGAGATAATATTCATGGATCACCAACCTCACTCTAATTATATTTGGGCAGCCTATGTACCGAAAAGCTTCAAGCCGTCATCACTCACAAAGTTTGATGGAAGAAGCGACCCCCTAGGAACACGTTGCTTCCATTAACACGTAGATGGAGATAATTGGAGTCTTAGACTCTTTAAAGTGTAAACTCCTCTTTATCATAGTCAGGAATGTAAAGCTAAGGTGTTATATGATCCACTCGTGTCTATCAGTTACTAGATATCAAGACTTGGTGAAGAAGTTGGTCCAAAAATGTTCGGCAAACAGACACAAGAAGATGTACACCACTAGTCTATTTAACTTTCTCCAGAGGTCTTTAGAATATTTAAGAGAGTACCTCACCCATTTCAACAATGTGACTATCAAGCCCATTCACCCGAACCAAGAGATGTTCATAGGTTCTTTTCAAAACGAATTCAGGGTCGAACAATTCAATGAATCCCTCGCCCAGAAACCATTTGCTTCCATGGCATAGGTCGTGATGCGCGTTGAATGTTACATTAAGGGTGAGGAGGGTAAGATTGAGAAAAAGGGTAAAGACGCCAAGGAACGGGGGTCTGGAAATCTCGATGTGCTGCTGCTACAATGCAAAATCCATTATACCTCGTTTGTTAAAGACAAAGCAAATTCCAAGTGTAGCAGAAGACCCACCGAGAACTTCACGCCCCCTAAACACTCATCGTGAACAAATATGGCACAAAGTCTTCCATACCCATGACATTCCTCCTTCTCCAACCCCTAAGTTAGAAACTATGGGACTGTAGTCCAATTGATGATATAAATATCATAAGGTTAACAGTTACCATACTGAGGACTGTTACCAACTGAAGAAAGAGATCGAGCGGCTAATTCAAGATGGTCACCTGAAGAAGTACGTTCGAGATGGCTCCCACTAATCATCAGGAAGCTCTAAACCTCAAGAGCGAGATCCCCCAGGTCCAAAAAAGGCAAGGAGCCGAACATAAGAGACAAAGACAAAACAATATGCCATACATTTAACACTATAGCTGGAGGGTTCGTTAGGGAGTGGAAACCACTTCCGCTTGTAGGATATATGCTTGAAATTATGACAGAGGGAGGTTCATCCGCCAGCCCTAATTCGGGCTAGAAATAAGCTCTGGAGTCCTAGATCACTTTCTCAAGTAATGACTTCGCCAAATTTTTTCCCCATAACAACAATCTCATGTTTATGGTTGTATGGTGTAAAGACCGGGAAATTAAGTGAGTATTAATTGACCAATGGATTTCAATAAATATTCTCTACTTGGACGCCTTCAAGAGACTCTACTTATATCCATACGACCTTAGAGCTTTCCAGGGTTCACTAGTTGGCTTTTATGGCGAACAAATCCATGTAAAATGTTACATATCCCTAAAAATTGTGTTTGGACTGAAGGAAAACACAAATATGATCAAGGTATGGTACCTTGTGATAGACCCCTCTTCCTTATACAATATAATCATAGGGTGGTCTCCCTTAAATCTCTTGGGAGTCACATTGTCAACGTTGTATTTGTGTATAAGGTACACGTTCCCCAACAAGCATGTTTGGATTGTACATGTGGTCAGGAGACCTCCCAAAGGTGCTATTAGGACAAATTGAGGTTATATATGGCGACGATGGTCGTGGCCCATGCTTAGCAGCCAAACGTATAGGAAGTGGATTTTGTGGATTTTGAGTAGGTGCATAACCAATAAGGGATAAGATGACACCTCTTGGAAAGCATGATACTAGACAAGGAGCCTAAGCTGCAAGAGTTGAAGAGGAGAAGTTAGTCACATTGCTTAAAGAAAACACAGATTTATAAAGTAAGGATGTCAAGGTGACTTTGGATGGGCTAGGCAGGTCTAATATCTTACTTTAGTTAATTATGTTAGCAGTTTTGGTTGAATAAGGCGAGGTTACATCCTTTCCATTTATATAACTTCTTCTAAGGACATGCTTTATGTGTAATAACGAGGTCACACTCGTTTCCTCTGCGTGGGCAGAGGCTTTTAATGAGGCTACTCAACTTTTTAAACAATTTGTTCGACTTTTTCATGATATATGTCAATTGAATGTTGGATTCTCAAAGAGGAATCATTGTCACCCACAAGGCAATTGAATGATGGATTCTCAAAGAGGAATCCTTGTAGCCCACGAGAAAATTAAATGTTGGATCCTCAAAGATAAATATTTTCTTCTCACAAGGTAATTGAATTCTAGATTCTCAAAGAGGAATCCTTGCCACTCACAAGGCAGTTGAACTTTGGATTCTCAAAGAGGGATCCTTTATGCCCATGAGGCAATTGAATATTGGATCCTTAAATAGGAACCCTTTCTGCTCAAGAGGAAATTGAATGTTATATTCTCAAAGAAGAACCCTTGCCGCCCACTAGCCAATTGAATGATGGATCCTCAAGGAGAAATATTTTCCGCCCACAAGGCAATTGAATGTTGGATTCTCAAAGAGGAATACTTACCTCTCACGAGGCAATTGAATGTTGGATTCTCAAATATGAATCCTTGTTGCCCATGAGGAAATTGAATGTTGGATCCTTAAAAAGGAATCTTTTTTGCTCACAAGACAATTGAATAAATGATTCTCAAAGAGGAATCCTTGTTGTCCACGAGGCAATTGAATGTTGTATCCTCAATGAGAAATCATTGTCGCCCACAAGGCTATTGATTGTTGGATCCTTAAAGAGGGGACCTTGTCACCTACGAGGAAATCCAATGTTAGATTCTCAAAGAGGAACCCTCGTCTCCCACGAGGCAATTGAAGGTTGAATTCTCAAAGAGGAATCTATGTTGTCCACGAGGAAATTAAATGTTGGATCCTCAAAGAGGAATCCTTTCCACTCATAATATAATTAAATAATGGATTATCAAAGTGGAATCCTTGTCGCCCACGAGAAAATTTAATGTTGGATCCTCAATGAGGAATCCTTGCTGCCCACGAGGCTATTGAATTTTGGATCCTCAAAGAGGATTCCTTGATGCCCACGAGGCTATTGCATGCCAGGCCTTCCCTAGAAGCACGATCGCCATAGAGCATAAAGTTTCTCAACAATTACTTACAGGTCTTAATGCACCCTAAAACTACTAGGCAATGAAACAATTATATAAACACAAAATCACAAGAACAGTTATACTTTTTTAGCTAGTAAAATTCTAAAACAAATAATATCAACATCTAAAAAACTATTTTAGCTAATCACTATTAAACAGAAATTTGATACTCAATAATTCTAAGTGGAACGATACTTTTTATTACTCTAATATATATTGCGCGCTTACGACATATCAACAAGTGAGGATAACACCCTGAACTTGTATATATCTCTGTGTACTCTTTCTCTTTCCTTATCTCTTTTAATATATGTATAGAATTTGCATGTTTTTAGGTTTTATTTGCTTTCTTGTTTGTATGTGATTAGTTTTTGTTGTTTATAACGATTTAATGTTTAAACTTAGGCATGTGTTAGATCTAGTCGGTTAAACATTTCTTTGTGGTGATTATTCCGAAAAACTGTAATTCTAGATTGTTGTATTAATTAATCATATTCTATTAAAACATGTATGCTTGAATTGAATGTTATAATTACCATATTATTGATTAGTTGATTGATCGTCATCTTATTAGCATTGAATTCATTTGTATATCAATTGGATTGTGTAATCTCTTTTAACATGCTTTTTATTTTTAAACTTCTACTCCCGCTCTTTTTAACTTTGATTCTGAAAACAATTTTTATTAGGGAAATGACTTTTCAACCTCCCCCTTCCAGACCATTTTGCGTCCATATTTAAATTAACATATATCATTATAAATTGTTCATAAATTTTGTAGAACAATAACAATGATAATAGAGAGTGTAAGAAGTAAGTTTAATATTATTCAGAAGTTACTATTTCTTCTAGAAATTTATAATATTTCATATAATTCTATAGTTCAAATTACTCTATTTTGTGTTCAACTTTAATAAAATTGGTTTTCATATCATTATCAAAAGCCTAATTCTCATTACGGCTTCATCACTTATGGTAGTTCTACGAGCATGATCCAAACTTGTGTGAGTTTGTTGTTGGATATGTGTGGTGAAATCACACGTCCACTTAGAGAGACACAATATTCTTGGTTTAAGGTTCCACATGCTAGGGATGATAATTAGACGCATCCCCAGTGGGTACCCGTAAAAATTACTAACAATGGGTAGGATAAAAACTCGCAAAATAGGTACGAGTAATTGTCTACTAAAATAAGAGGATATCGGTGTAACACCCTACTTCCCAACTCGAAAAATAATTAAATAAAACATTTAAAACATGTATTCTCCAAGTTGGATGCTATTAAACAACAATCAAACTCATATTTGAAACACATAATTAAAAATGAAATGGTTTGATAAGTAGCAAAAATTATAAAATACTTGGCATTAAAAGTCTCAACAACATTATTAGTTTGAAAAAGTGGTTCAATATCCAATTAAAGAAAAGATATGCAACATAAGAAAAAGACTAACAGAACAACTTGTCCCCTTGTGTTACATATCAGCGAGACTCCAACTAAAAGACTCGATCGACAAACAACTAAAGAAGCACAACATTACCCTCAACCTCAAGCTCCTACTCAAGTATCTGATTATCTGTACTCCAGAGGAGCACGGCCGCAACAACAAAAAGGGGATGAGAATACATTCAAATAATAAAGGTGCACAAAACAATTAGGATAGATTCACATACAGCAGAGTCATAAACATATCAAATATGCACCTCAAAATCATGTATTCACATCTTACCCGCATACCAGTCAACTCACGCAAATTATATAAGAGTATTCATCATTACACAAATATATAATTTGCACAACTGTCATGTAATGCAATGCAACATCAACTTAACTCATGCTCCTCATAATCCCCACTCTGAACCGAACTGACAAATCAATTATATATGCATTTGGTACCGACTCAACATTTGGTTCTTCATACGATCCAGGTTCTAATCAACTGCGAACCCCGAGCTCTCACTCTGAGCTCCAAGCCCCCACTATGAACTTGGGACAAGACACTAATACCCACTCTGAACTAGCGGACATGCCATTTTCACAAAAACGACATCATATGATGTATGACATATAACAATGCTATACAACCCCACTCTGTTTGTACATAATCACACAACAACAAAACGATGAATACATCCCCACTCTGACTGTAAATATGCATTCACTGCATATCTAGTAGTTCTCACTCCGAACTACACACCTCGATAACTCATCAACAAGTATACACAAAAATTCACACAACATCATACTTGCATTTTCACCACACATACTCACAATTACACATAACACTCATTTATGTATAATGTCAATTAACAATGATTAATTAATTATAAAATTTAATTCACCAACTAATATTAGTCAAAATACACCAAACAAGAGCCAGACATTGACCACACAATGAAATCATCTCAAAAATCCAACTCAGTAAGTCAAAACACACCCACTGACACGATGATGGATAACCTATCTCCAGGGTGACGCTCGTCATCACCCCTATCACTCAATTATTACCCTTGTGACGAATAACAAGGTCTACGATTTCCTGGATACCATGACGGTCTGCCCATCAAAAAATTGATGCTCGTCAGTGTCTCCACACACATGATGACCAAGGCGTCATTCAGGTGACACCCGTCACCCTGTTAATTGAAGCAAAAATGTGTCCTGACATTGCAGAACTTTCAAAACACACCTAAATCAATTTTAAACACTCCCAAACAGTTCATAAATGATACATACATGATTAACACATATTAGCATGTTATATTCAATTGATATGTTATCCGTTTAATTAATCATAAAAAATCAGAATTTCCTTCATGCTCTAAAACCCTAAATTTCATTCCAAACATCATGTTTATGAACAATTTAGCATACACAACAATCACCACAATTAAAGAGCACGAAATTCAATGGATTCATTACACAAAACAAAATTACATTCATATAATTCATCAAACAAACAATCAAAAGAAAAAGGAAGAAAATCCTATTAGAGGTTAAGGGAAACTTCTATCCTTTCATTATTTAGGCACTCTTAGATGAATAGTCTTCCCCCTTACCTTGAAAATCCAGTAAAAGCAACCTTATATGGTTAGGGATGTCAACGAGGCAGGGAGTGCGCGGAGGATGCTTCTCCGCTCCCCGCCCCGCCCCTCAATATTTTCCCCATCCCCGCCATAGGGGAATATTTTTCCCCATCCCCATCCTCACAGATCCCCACAGAGAATCGAAGATCCTCGAAGATCGAATCATTAAAAAAAATTATATATTTTTTTATCAAAACTATGACACTAGTGCTTACTTTTTTTTTCCTTTTTTTAAAACATATATTTTGCATTTTTTTTAATAAATAAAAACACATCTTGAATCAATAATAAACAAATGCAAAAGCACTTGCAGTTACAAAAACATAACCATTAATTTATTAAGGGTTAATTATATGAAACCCCCCTGCCATTAGGGCGATATTTAATTTTGCCCCCCTGAAAATATTTTTTTTTGAACCACCCCTTATAAAACCAAAAACCATCTTTTACCACACCCTTTTACTGGGTTTGCTGACTGGGCAGTGATTAATTGATTAATTGGCAATTAGAATTGATTAATTGATTAATTGATTAATTAGGGTACAAATGGATTAGGGTGTGTGAATTAGGGTATCTTCTTCTTTTCCTTCCCCTGCGCCGCTCCCCTGCTATTCTCTCGCAATCGCTCGTCACTTCCCTCTCCGTTCAACCCTTTTCTTCTTCTTCAATGGCGTAAACCTCTCTTTCCCTTCAACTCCTCCGTTCAACCTGCTTCCGTCATTTACGCCGTCACAGAAGCGCTATTCCTCTGTCACACTGTCGGCGACACCTTCTCCCTTCGTAAACTCACCTCACTCGCCTTCAATCTCTAACAATCTCCCCGCCAATCAAATTGCATCAAGATGCAAGAAAAATGGAGAATTTCAGAGTGGATTACCTACCGGAGCAGTTCCGGTGACTCTTGGAAAGCGAGGTATGCTTATATTTTCAACTCTTTGCCGTCGAATTCGATCTCTCACTCTTCTCCTTCAACTTCTTGATCTATGCACTTGTTTGTTGATCTCTGCTGCGTTTAATTCGATCTATGAATAATTAAAGGATTTGTTTTCAGTTTAGCATTGGTACTGTGTGATGCTGAAACGGAAAGTGTGAAGAACGGAAAATGATTGTGTGTTGTTATCCTTAAATCTAGGGATGGTGTGGGGTAGATGAATGAAACGGATGGAATTCAAAGGGAAGGAATTCAACAGAAACTGATTGACGAAGAAAGCAAGGCATCAATTCAATATAATAAATTCATTGTTATTTTCAATTTTGATATTTAATTTATTTTGGAAAATTAATGTCCAAATCATTGTTTAACTTTAACTGATTCTATAATTAGAAAATTTGCATCAAAATACTATAAGTTAAACTATTTTCAAAATAATAGAGTTGTAGTTAACATTATTAGTCCTTGAATTGGTGTTGCTGAACTTGCAGGTACGAATTGAACTCGTGAAGATCGAGAGTAGTGGAGTTTTGGAGTAGTTGAGGTGAAGATAATGAAGGAGACTGATGAAGAATCTTGCTGCAGTTTTAAGAATTGATGAATTCAAGAGTGAAATTTGAAGATGGCAAGTGAAGTTTCTACAGAATGATGAAGTGTGTTGAAGAAATCGTGAAGCTGAGGAAAAAGAGAATATTGAAAACTGATTCAAGAAGCTCTGCAGAAAAAATTGATCACTGCCAGTGTGGATACATTCTGAAGTTTCTACAGAAAGATGAAAACTGATTTAAAAACTGATTCAAGAGAATATTTAAAAGATGAAGCAGCTTGTTTTATATGCAGGTGTGGATAATTCTAATTGCCAATTAATCAATTAATCACTGCCCAGTCAGCAAACCCATTAAAAGGGTGTGGTAAAAGATGATTTTTGGTTTTATAAGGGGTGGTTCAAAAAAAAAAACTTCAGGGGGGCAAAATCAAATATCACCCTAATGGCAGGGGGGTTTCATATAATTAACCCATTTATTAATTGAACAAAAATCAGCTTGATAATTAAAGTATATTGAAATTGAAGAGTAATTACCATAAGCACAATGAACAAGTGAGAGTGGTTGTTTTGATGATGATGATGATGAGAATAAAGGAGATGAGGAATGGAGGAGACAAAGAGAATTGAGAAAAGAAGAAGAGGAAAAGGTGTATACATTGTATGTATTGGGTGCACTTTTATAGGTTGAGGTACTTCAATAGTGAACCAATACATTATACAATAAAACAAAAAAATGATCCACCTATGACTCTTCATTTCTTAATATATTAATTAATTTTTTATAAAATAAACATGCCAAATTATATATATATATATATATATATATATATATATATATATATATATATTAATATAAAGTTAAATATTATGGTCGGGGAATCCGCGGGGCGGAGGGTACTTCTCCAATCCCCGCCCCAAAGTGTCATTGGAGGAACTTTTCCCTCCATCCCCGTCTCCACGGGGAATAAAATTCCCGACTTCAAAGTTTCAAACAGATAATCCCCACAGGGATCCCCGTTAACGGGTGCAAATTGACATCCCTATATATAGTCTTCTTTCCCAAAATCCCTGACTCTCCTCTTCTTCTCTATTCTCCTCCCTTTCATGTACTGTCAAAAGTGTTCGAAAAACCCTTTTTTCTAATTTTCTAAATATATCATAATCTACTCAACTCTTCTTAATTCAATTTCGGCCCAACTAACCATAGGCTTCTCTTCACTAACCACATAATTCTCTTAATTTGCAAAATTAGCCCAACTCTTTATATTCTTCAAACTTTCTATTAATTAATTAATTAAATTCTACCAAAACTAAGTGAATCAGCATAAATTACCACAAATGCCAACACCAGTTAAACATGTTATAAATCACCTAAAAAATTATTTAAATAAGTCACTCATTTAAATCAAACAAATAATTAAATAAAAGGCTAATTAAATCGTGGTGTTATAATGGACGCGAGTACGAGTATCTTACTACCCACTCTCATCCCATATCCACACAATATATATTTATATTTTTTTAATTATTATTATGTATGCATGTTAATTTATCAATTTTATTAAACATATCATTATTAAACTTGTATGCATTTTAATATAAATGTTTGTTTATTTCTTAACTCAACAATATCATCCTTGCATTTTTTTAATGTTGTTAAAATCTTAAAATGATATGATAAATTATAAATAATCGATTATTTTAACTAGAAATGCGAGTAAATGGGTATGAGTATGGATATTAAAATACTTATAGAGTATAAATACGAGCACAAACATTAATATCTACGTAGTTATGGACTCTGATACGAAACTTTTTTTAAACCGAAAATACAAGGATAGATACTATAATACTCTACTCAAATCCTATCTATTGCTCCCCTACCTCGTGTTTCTCATATAGGTAGAGGAAAATAATTGAAAAATTAATCTCTTCTTAACTATATAATTTCAAATATATGACTAACTACTAAATAAATAAATTAACTTTTTGCTTGAACTCAAAAAATTAAATTGTCGTTGACATTTAAAAATGGATTTTTATTGCATTTTTCTATTTTTGTTAGAAAGAATTTTATTGAATTTTTTATTTTATTTTGCTGTTTTTAAATTTTTTTAATATGATTTATTTTAATAAATTATAATAAATATAAATTCAATCATGAAAGTAAATTATTAAATAAATAAATATCAAAACGTTATTTTATTTAGAATTTAATTTCTAAAATCTAATTTCTAAAATCAACAAAATAGAATACAAAAATTACATATTTAAAGTATGAAATCAAAATGAGTAAAAAAATGGACCAAAAATGACTCTTTCACACTCTTATTTATTTATACACCGATCGATGACGTGGAAACATTTCATTGGATGACACACGTTGCAATGAGAGAATTCTTTATACAAAATCGTGTTCTTCTTCTTCCTTCCGCAGATTCAGACAGAAATCGGTCTCTCACAGATAGAAAGAATGGCAAAGCCCTTATTCATTGCTCTAACTACCTTCCTTTTCATCTTCAATCTCGTCCCTTCTTACGCACTCTACGGTTCTTCCTCGCCCGTTCTTCAGCTCACTCCCGCCAACTTCAATAAAAAGGTTATTTTTTCTTTCATCGATTCATTTCGTGATCTCACTCTATTGCTACTCTTTGCGATTGATGTTACGTAAAATTATGCATCTTTGAAAGCCAATTCGGCATTTTGTATTTGATTCTGGATATTTGAATCGTATTACGTTGGAATTTCTTGTGTTGTTTGATTGTTATATTTGAATCGTGAAATGCTGCTTGATTTTATTATTTATGGCTTTTGTAGAAGAATTTGTGTAGATACAATTCGGATTTATTTGAATATATATTTAACAAATCTGTTAATTCATGAGAGAATATGAATTTTTTATGAATTAGTAGCTTTTTGTTTGCTATATCTAGTTTGTAATGTATCAGTTTTTATGGTGGTGTGTTGTTACTGTCAGGTTCTGAATTCGAATGGAGTTGTTCTTGTTGAATTCTTTGCTCCATGGTGTGGACACTGTAAGGCTCTGACCCCTATATGGGAGAAGGCAGCTACTGTACTAAAGGGTGTGGTTACTGTGGCGGCACTTGATGCTGACGCTCACCAGGCTCTGGCTCAGGCATTCCGCTTTTTTTCATTCCTCGGATTTATGTTTAAATTTTTAATGGAATCTGTTAAAGGAAGACTATGATGCACATGTTGTTTTGTTCTTGCATTTAGCTTTTCTGAATATGAATTTTGTTATTATATATTTCACTTCTGTAATATGTACACTAGACATACCTTTTATGGACAAGCATGATGAAAAACATGATATTGAGCCTGTTTATGTTCGTTCATTAGAGCTTATTTACTTGCATTAGTATTTAGGACACTGCTTGGGAAACTTAATGAAACAACATATGACATGTTGTAATGTCCATAAGCTCTCTTTTTAGCTTTTGAAAACAGTTTGATTTTATTTTATCTTTTTTTTAGGAAGAACTTATTGATAAGCACTAAAATGACTAGCGCTTGATTAAGCTGATTATCCACATTGAGCCAAATCTTCTAGTGGAATAGTTTTAAATATATGGCATATGATTAATTGGATGCCATCATTTTGATCATTTCAAATAGAAGATTGATTGTTTTAAGGCATAGCCATGGTCCAACCATGCTAGATATTGTATATCAGTATACGTAAAGATTTCCCTTCCTTTCTTTCTAAGTCTACCTTTTCTATGTAAACAACAACAAGCAAGCAAGCCATCCTTATCCCACTAAGTGGGGTCGGCTACATGGACCAAATTCCGCCATAATGTTATGTCCAAGACCATGTTTCTACCTAATTCGTTAATCTCGAGATCTTTCTTAATAGTTTTTGTACCTCAAGTTGTTTGTTTGTCTTCTCTCCATATGATCTATTCTCCTTACAATAAAATCTACAGGTGCTATCTCTACATTCCCAAATCACCTAAGCCTATTTTCCACCATCTTTTCTACTATAGGTGCTACCCTTTCTATGTAAAGCAACCAAAAAATATATTACCTAGGTGAATTAGAATATGTTTGTTGCGATTATTTCTTTTCCTGTCTCTTACAAGAAATTTGTTATTGTTTGCGTAGTAAAATATTTATTCATGTAGTTCTGGTAAGTTTCTTTCTTCAGTTATGAGTTACTACATGTTAAGACTATTTTCATTTTTTTAATTATAACTGTATATTGCAAAATTTGAAAAAGAAAAAATAAAGCATTAAGATTTTTATGTGTCTCTTTCCAATTCCCTGCAGCAATATGGTATTAAAGGATTTCCAACTATTAAAGTGTTTGCACCTGGAAAACCACCGGTTGATTACCAAGGAGCCAGAGATGTCAAACCAATTGCAGAATTTGCACTTCAACAGGTTTGTTTGAATCTCTTCCGAGTGTTTTCACATTTTGCCCAAAAGTTTCAATCAAATACTTTTAACATGTATAATGAGTGTTACATTTTAGATTCAGTAGATAGATGTCTTCTTTTTGTGGAAAACAAAAACAATTTCTTGTACTTGCATGAAAATTTGAATGACTATAAACAAATGAGAATTTGATCAATAAATTGAAATGGAAAATTCATTTTACACATTGTCAAGAAATGTGATTGGGCCTAACTCAACCCTACAAAACCGGTTAATAGGGTGAGGATTGCCCCTACTTATAAACACATGTTCAGGCCATATATTGTTCGATGTGGGACTCTTAACACACATCATTTGGTAGTGTACAAAATTTCATCAGAGTGTGCTTATAGTTCATCTGCATGTACAGGTAAAGGTTCTTTTGAAGGAACGATTAAGTGGAAAAGCAACAGAGGGATCAAATGAGAAAAAGGAAACCAGTGCTTCTTCTTCGGTAGAATTGAACTCTAGTAACTTCGATGAATTGGTTATCAAAAGCAAAGAACTTTGGATTGTAGAATTTTTCGCACCTTGGTGAGCGTTTCCTATATTTCAAGAGTTAAATTTTTGCTATCATTATCTATTACCTGACTGAACCTGTAATTCTACTTCTGCATTTGCAGTTCTAAATCTTATTAAATTTTTTTCTTTTTTATTTCTCAAAGGTGTGGACATTGTAAAAAATTAGCTCCCGAGTGGAAAAGAGCGTCCAATAATTTGAAAGGGAAGGTTAAACTGGGTCATATTGATTGTGATGCTGATAAGGTAAGCATATACACTTACCTCATAGCCGATACAAATTATTATTAGTGTTTTCAAATAGCAGAATTTGAACAAACCGCTATTTTATCCGTGATTGACAATAACAATGATTAATACTCAAATTTCCATAGGCTTTGGTCAAGATGACATAAGGATAAAACAATTAAATGCAGTGTTAATTATTAACTTTTTAAATCTTCCTTTCAATTTATATTTTTCTGATCACATGTTTTTTGGTCAGTCTCTAATGAGCAGGTTCAATGTTCAAGGATTCCCAACAATATTGGTATTTGGAGCCGATAAAGATACTCCAGTTTCTTATGAGGGTGCAAGAACTGCCTCAGCTATCGAATCATTTGCATTAGAGCAGCTCGAAACAAACGTTGCCCCTCCAGAAGTGACAGAGCTATATAGTACAGTAAGTGTTTGCTTTCCTACAAATTTTACTTGATTGTCACTAATTTGAAATGGAGAATGTAAAATATAAACCTAAGTATTTGTCTATAGGATGTTTTGGAAGAGAAATGTGGTTCTGCAGCTATCTGCTTTGTTGCCTTCCTCCCCGACATTTTGGATTCCAAGGCCGAGGGGAGAAACAAATACCTTCAACGGTTATTAACAGTTGCAGAGAAGTTCAAAAGGAGTCCTTACAGGCAAGTAAAACTAACAGTTTGTTTTCAGTTCATACTTTAACATAATTGTGACTCCGAGTTAATCTTTCATATTTAACCGTCAATGCAAACTGGTTTTACACCGACATCCAATGAGAAGTCTGCATTTTGCGGTTACAAAGTGAACTTACGTGACAAAATCATGATGACTCATAAATAAATCTTTGTTGACGAATTCTTAACAGTTTTTATTGAATTTTTGTCTTGAACAGCTACGTATGGGTAGCCGCCGGTAAGCAGCCAGATCTTGAGCAGAATGTTGGTGTTGGTGGATATGGTTATCCAGCTTTAGTAGCCTTGAACATTAAGAAAGCTGTTTATGCTCCTCTCAAGAGTGCTTTTGAACTTGACCAAATCATGTAAGTATATTCTTCTAATGTTATGCTAAATAAATAGTAAACACTTCACTGAAATGAACAAGAACTTGAATATTATTGATTTGTTTTTGGCAGAGAATTTGTGAAAGAAGCTGGACGCGGCGGCAAAGGGAACTTGCCCTTGGGAGGTACTCCTACCATTGTAAAGACAGAACCATGGGATGGAAAAGATGGAGAAATAATTGAAGAGGATGAGTTTTCTCTTGAAGAACTCATGGGAGAAGATGCCTCAAGCAAAGATGAGCTATAATGAATCAGAAAGAGAATGCTACGAAATTAGTGTTTGTCATTACCAATTTTATGCTATAGGAAATCATAGTATGTAGAATATTTAAAGGGAAATGTGTAACTTATGATTGTGCTAGCTGTTTTTTCGGTTTTTTTGTTCATGTTCGGAGTTAAAAACTAGTCTAGTGATGAGTGATCTTTTGAGGAGCATCATATGTCATTCAGTGGTACAACATATATGAGGAAAATGTGAACCATGTTTTGCTATTTTCTGTCTCATTAATGAACAATTGAGCATTAGTTAACAAAGTACAACCTTCACTTAGTTCCCTTAAAAAGAAATTCACTAACAGAAAATGAAAATTCCCAAATTCCTAATTGCTGCATCATCCATTCTCTTCTTCCTTTTTCCTTCTTTTGTTTCAAATATTCAACAATATATATCATCTTATGCTTCTTCCTACTTTGAGGATTATCAGCAAATGTCATTAATCTTTCATTTTTTCTAGGTTAAACTGTAACGTTTTCTTTTATTTTCTTTCTCTTTCACTGCAACAAGACAAGATTCATACAACAATCTGATCAAATGCACACATTAGCAAATAAATATTCATACACAAATTCATGGACTCACATAATCACTAACAGATGGTTTATCAGTAGTAGGCTTAATACCAATTGGTACTTTAGATGCAAAATGGCCAACCAGAGCTTTCAATGTTTAGCTTACAAGTATTTACAAAACATGCTCTTCTCAATTCAGGACTATATGGTCAGAGTAAATTGTATTGCTTACTGTAATCCCCATAAACATCTTTTTTAGCAAGCTGTCTTGCAATGCCCTACATCCAGATAATTGATATTTCAATTGCATACCTAACCCTTCCCTTACATTTGAACACCTTTGTTAATCTCAACTTTATATTATTCTTAAGTTTGTGTACAATTATTTTAGAAAAACAAAGTTTTGACATTTTTGTTGAGGAGAATCCTTCCACATGTGGAAAATTTTACCACATATTCCATCAATTATCCTTCTACCCGTATATTATAAATTTTTGGATTAAAGTGCCCTCATATAAATAAGTTATATTTTGGAATTTTTCACTTTTATCTCAGTCTCGATAAAAGTCTTCCGAAACAAAAACTTATACTTTGCAAACCGGAACACATTTTTCAACTCTTCCGGTTCACATTTTTCAAACCGACACATATTCAGTAAGTGTTCCGGTTTCACATGTTCACCGGAACTCAATAAAGTCTTCAGATTTTTAGTCTACACACCGGAACTCATTTGAGTTGTCTTTCGGTTTGGTCAAAATTTTCATCGGATATCTTTCCAAATGTGTTCCGGTTTTTAAATTTTTTTTTAACTTGAACTCTTTTAAAATGTGTTTCGGATTGCATTTTTTAATAATATTTTTAAATATTTTTTTTGTTGTTATTCTGACAGTGGTGCAAACATGAGACAGAGACAGTAAGATTTCAAATTGTGGTTTAGGATGGAACGCTCCATCGACGTTGGCTGGTGAACAAGAGCATATTGGTGCATCTGCATCTGCAGCACAACCGGCTCGCTTTTCAGGAGGGTCGTGCGATACATCTCTTTTGGTAAGCAGCATGTTGCTCGACATTTATGGTTCGGTGAGGTAAATAAATGACATTTATTTTATATTTAATATTTGAGTTTTTAATGTCGCGTTTCATAATATGTGTACTTTTAATTGTTTTCAGGAGAGAGGTTTAAAGAAGGAGTTGAAGGTTGCTGGAAATGGGTTGAAGCTTACAGAGAGTGTTCCACAAGCTCTTCCACGACAGATGAAGAGTTGGATTTCTTGATTTGATCTATCTTCACTTCAGAGAACTAGTTTGACGAAGATAGACACATACTTGTTATCCGCTTTTGTAGAGAGATGGCATCTAGAGACATCTTCATTTCACATGCCGTTTGGTGAGATGAGCATTACTCTGGACGACGTCTGTTGTCTGCTTCACTTGCCCATCAGGGGAGTGTTCTGGAGCCCTCAAGATGTCACTGAAAAGGTTGTTGTTGATTACTTAGAAGTGTCACAGAGTGAGGCACTAGGACATGTCCGTAATTACAGGCGTTATTACTATGAGTTGGAGTGGTTATACGATTTATTTAAAGATCATAGAGTTGCTTCTAGATGTGCATGTGCGACTAGAGCTTATATGTTGATGTTGGTGGATTCCACAATTTTTGCCGACAAGACATTTACACTTGTCGAGGCACGATATCTCTTACTATTTATGGACTTGAAGAGATGTTCGGGATAGAGTTATGGGAAAGCTACGTTGGCTACCTTCTACAGATATCTCAAAGATGCTTCTATGTTCAGTTGCAGGCAGCTCGGTGCATATCCTCCTCTCACATGGAGTATAGCGCCAATTTGATGAGTTATATCTGTATAGGGGATGTCTAAAGTGGGGTGACACAGTTGTTCTATACTCGCCTGACAGATGTATACGCCAGTTTGGATATAGGTGGTGAACACAATGAAGTCATTGTAGGGTAGGAAAGTTCACCAACCCTAATTTTTAATGCCTTTTCCCAACAACATCTAGTGACTTAAATATTTTCCACAATTCATCTATTGCATTACTCATACCCACCTCTAGCCCATCATCTACATCGACCTCCAACTTAACCTCCATACTTAATTTCCTCCAATGAACATGAACAACATCTATTGGTATCGGTATACCACCAAGTGTGTATCTTCCTAAAATCCGGAGATGCATCTCCAGACACACCTTTTTCTACTCACTCCTCATCGCAAATTGGTGTGCCACCCATATTTTTCCAAAATTTAATTCATAAATGCATCTTCATATCAACATTACGGAGAATCCAGAGATGCATCTCCGTAAGAACCTTTAATTCAAAATTCAATGAGTTTTGCGAAGATGCATCTTCGGTCTCGTTTAATTCATATACTCGCACCAGACCATTCCTCAATTCCTTCTTCATTTGTTGCAAACTTATTACAACCCCATTTGAGCTCGAGAGTAAGTTTCTTCAAGTCCATTTTAAAGGTTCAACACTACTACTTCTTCATTACATTTGATCACAGGTCATTCCACTCACTTCATTGAAGTTTTTCATCCACAACTCTCATTCGGTAAGTTTCTCATTTCATTTCTTTTTTTGAAATATGATGAATGTATTAGCTAAAATAGGTTGTTTAAGATGCATTAGGTAGTAGTTACATTCAAAATAGGTAAATGATATAGCCATGCATTCCCACTTGGTTGGAGTTTAGGGCATCAATGGAGTTTTTGCCATTTCTGCAACTCGCAAGTTTATCTGGAGATACATCTCTGAATTTTGTCTAAAATGGCTTACGAAGATGTATCTTCGAATTTGGCCTGACTGTATTTTGATGTGATTTTCTGGTTTTATTAGAGGTACAATGGCTGAAAACAACTATGACAGATTGAGGCTCGGTCGTGTGTCCCAAAACACGTATGTACGACGTGAGAGGGTCAAGGACAGACCCACGAGGCCACGAGTCGATGCTACCTCGTTAATGATTCACAAGGTCGAGGTTCACAACCATCTGTTTCCACATCCCAAAGTCGCATGTCTCAAGAATCTACTTCACGGAAAGCCCGTGAAGCTTATAAAGCCAATCAGGAGGAACCTGCTGCTGATGCCCCTATAGATAGTTATTTAGGAGGCTCATTTGACACCTCCTTACTTCATCTCTATGGAGACCATACTGCTAGGCATGTCTAGGAAGGAGAGGTAGATTTATTTACTTTTGCCTTACATTTATTTTATACTCCATTCAGTCTTATTTATAAGGGAAAATTTATTTTTTAGATTCGTTGAATAATCAATGTATCTAAACTATATAATAGACCAGATACATTGATTATTCATTGAATCTAAAAAGTCAATTTTATCTTATAAATAGGACCAGAGGGAGTATTAATCTAATCGCGATTGATTGTGATATATTTATTTTTACATGAGTGTATATGTTTAAAATTCGTAAACACGGAAGGAAGATTTTGGAACTGGAACAACCCAGAAGGAAGATTTTAGAACTGGAATAGCCCAAAGATGAGTGGTTCAAGAATGTTTTTCGCTACTCTGGATTTGTTGGTTAATGTGATGTTGCGTACAAGACCACAAACCATGACATGTAGACGACATTTGCAGAGAGATGAAATTCATATATGTCATCTTTCCACCTTCCTATTGGTGAGATGTCCATCACCATGGATGACGTTTCATGCCTCCTACATCTTTCCATCAGAGGAAAATTACTAGACCACTGAAGGCTCAGTCTAGACGAAGCCAACGAGATGATGGTTACCGTCATACCCTAATTTTTACCCTTAATATTCCACCTCATTTGTATCATTTTGCATAATATCAATCATCTCATGTGTGTGATTTTATGAATTCACTAACCCCTTTTGAAATTCAAGAACATGTGTTTTGGTTGTGCTTTTATCATAGCTAGGGTTTTGCTCTCAAGAAGCTCAAAGAAGTTGACCAGTCAAAGAATGGTGGGATATTCAATATCTCAAGCCTAATTCATTCAAGATTGATCAAGGGTCTCCTCTTATCAATAATAAAGTGCAAGATTGCATTGAATCAAGATCAACAAGTTCCAAGTCATCTGGTACACCCAAATTAGGGTTTTGACCTAATTCATCTTGGGTTTGACTTTTGAAGCAAGGCATGATCCAATACCTCAAAACATGTCTCAAGGACCTCAAATGCATCATATAAGTCCATTCATATGGTTGGATTGACCCAAGAAGTTTGATTCGTGAGCAACGGAAGAATTCAAGTTCATCAGATGAAAAGTCAACTGTTCCTCAAAGTCAAAGTTTGACTTTTGAGATTTTTGGTCAAACATGGACCCCTCAAGTCAAAGATCATGAAAATATGTGATTTGGATCATGATCAATCAAGAAAATCAAAGAAAACATCCAAGGATCATGATTTGTAAAGATTAGGGTTTCTTGATTTTTCTAAGTTATGGAAATCCTATTATTTTTGCCTTACTTCCCAAGTCCATAACTTCCTCCTCAAGCAACCATTTTCTTTGCTCCAAAGACCAAATTGAAGATCTTGTTTCATACTCCAACTTTGTCCTAGGGGATGATTTCCAAAAAGTGCATGGCTAAAGAGATATGAGGCCATGAAGTGGAGGATCCATTAGTTTTTGAACAAAAACACTTAGAAAAATTTTCAACAAGTTTTGACTATGCCAAGTGATTGACTTTATATGCATTTTTCACCATGATCCCAATTGAATCAAGAAAAGTTGCCAACATGAAAGTTGTAGAAGATGTTTCAAGCTTTTCAAAGAGTCCAAGAACAAAGATCTATCTTACTTGAGCTAGAAGTTATGATTTTTGTAAGAGACCATGATGAAGTTGATGTTCAAGACAGATTCCAAGACAGTTTTGATCACACAAGTTCAAGTTCACTTTTGATCACTTTGCAAGCAGTATCTCTGCACAAGATCAACACAAATCTTGTTGTATCCCATGATATCTTCAAGATAGTGCCAAAATTTTCAAAGTTTTGTCTCTTTGCATAGTGGAAAAACTCATCCCAATGCATTAACTTAAGATTTTTTTTGGTGCATTAAGAGAAAAACCCAATTTGTCAAGAAACCTCTCCAACAAGTCAAGACTTTGGTTTAAGCATCAAGACTAATTTGCAATCTAAATGATGATGGTCCAAATAGTCAAATATTTGATCATGCGTAGAAAGAAAGCTACTTGTACCTTGGCATTCAAGTTAACATGACATAAACTATTGGATAATAGGATGCATCTCAATCCAAAAAATTTCCTCAAAAAAAAAACTAATTTGTTTTTCTATAAATAGAGGTCATTTCTGATCAAATAGGATACACAAGTATACACCAAAATATTGCCAAGAGCTCTTCATATCAAAATCACATTTTCTTGCAAAATTTCAAAATCCATCAAAGTAAAAACTTGAATTTCACAAACCATTCACTAAACCTTCATTCCAACACTTCAAACACATCTCATACCACTTACCCAAGCTTCTGAAACACTCTAAACATCATCAAACCATCCATAACCAGAAGTTGCATTTTCATATCACCATTGTTGCACAACTTGCAAAAACTTTCAAATTCTTTATTGCAATCACTTTCCACTCAATTTATCCATCCAAACACCATCTATATACATCCTATAACTTATCCAAATCATCATAACACATCTGTAACACCTCTAACACCATAATCACAACCTCACTTTTCGCATTTGTACATTCATTTGGATAGAGGGATTCAGACATTCTCAAGGCCAACCAAGCATTGCAACACGTTCTCGGGACATCACTGAAGGTGTAGGAATCATCAAATCATATCTATAAGTGCTCTAAGGGGATTTACAATTTCACATTTTTGAGGTACACTTTCTTTTTTGGAACTCATGGTTTATAGTATCATTTTTTATCATTCTTATTCCTAAAATACTTGTCACAATGTGAGGATTGAAAGCGCCCTATCATAACTGCCATTGATTGTTACTCATAACTATTTAATTTCATTTTTAAAGTTCTAGGGTTTTCTATTTTTTGCTTAAATTCGTTAGCTACATTTAAAATAAATAAAATCCAACTACATATTTGAATTACTCATGAAATTCCCATCGAAATGGTATATTGGAACGTTTGATTTGCATAAAAAATGAAAACGTTATGAGCTTTAGAAGTTGGTCATGAAGGAATTCGCGAGGAAGAATAAGGCGTTTGCGCGCTTTTTAGAATATATATATATATATATATATATATATATATATATATATATATATATATATATATGGTTATGTTAATGCACACCCATGTAGGTGTGCATTAGCAACATACACCTTAGTGTATTTTTGTGTGGGGCCCACCAATTTTGGGTGGGACCCACATTAGAAAGATGAAGAAAAAAATAGAAAGAAAATAGATGTAGTGTATTTTTGTGTGGGGCCCACCAATTTTGAGTGTATGTTAGTATTTCCCATATATATATATATATATATATATATATATATATATATATATATATATATATATATATATTAATTGAGCGAAATAAATGACAAGCCACTAGGCTTGGCCTGGTGGTAAGGGGTGTTTTTGGCAGGTCTATGTGTGTGGGTTCAATCCCCACCCCTTCCTTTTGGCACATTTTTCTTTTCATTTTCTTTCGATTTTCTTTTATTTGTATTTTATTATTTATTTTATCTTATTTATATTTATTTCTATTTATGTTATTTATTTTATATTTTATTTCATTTCATTTAACTTAATTCCTTTCATCATTTATGTAAAATTTCTTTTAATTTATTTAAACTTTATTTTCTTTATTTAAATACTTTGTTTTAAATTATTTGGTTATATTATATTTTTTAATTAAAGAAAACCAAAAAATAATTATACTTTGTATCTATTTAAATTCAAGAATTTCTTTTATTTCAAGACACACTTTGATTTATTTTTTAAATATTGACTTGTACATTCTTGTGAATTTTTACCTTGACCTAATCATTTGATATTCATTCTTGTTTCCTTTACTTGATGATGTTAGTAATTGAAATACTTCTTTGTCTTAAATGTGTATACAATTGATCTTACATTGTCTTGTGTATAAGCATGATTTGATTGATCTATAATGTTCTTCCATTGATTAACTTTTGATAACCATGATGTTTGCCATGTTCACATTGATTTCATGATTGAACCATGTTTATGCACACCTATTATTATATTCACTCCTTGTCTATTCACATATAATGCCTTTAATCTCATTTGATTCATCATGTATATACTTGTGAATCCATCTTGTTTCTTTATACCCAATCCAAGGGAAAGATATATTGTTGACTTGTTAAGTGATTCATATGCATTTGTATATAGCCACTACATTTTCTTTACTCATCTTGTTTATCCCTAATACAATCTTAGGACTTTTAAACACTTTCATCTACAAACCATTAGCCTTCCCAAGAGATAGTCATTAATCTCTTCCTTCAAACCTTTTCATAGAGATAGCCACTAATATCTTCCCCCTTTACAACTTTTGACTCTTCATTCAAATCCTTTCATAAGAGATGGTCATTAATCTCTTCTCCTTTACAATCAATCCTCACAAGCTTTACTTTTAAGCTATTCCCCTTAGTTGTCATGGTTCTTAGAACCCTAACAACCAGTAGTTCCACGAACTACGAACGCTCTGATTTCTCAAGTTCCTTTTTGAGAATACGTAGGCACAAGGTCTCAATCCTTGGTGAGCACTTTTTTTCTTTTTCACACTCTTTTTCTTTTCCACACTCTTTTTCTTTTCCACACTCTTCCATTTTTCACTCTTTTTACCCGTAGTTTCCTAAACTACAATTGATTTGACTTCCTATTAAGGATATGTAGGCATAGGATTGCGAGATTCTAGCGAGCTACCTTTTATTTTCTACCCTTCTTATTTAGACACATTACAAAAAAAACAAAAAACATTTCAAACTCTCATCATCGCAAAAACAATAAACATTCACAATCAATAGTGAACAATTTATAGCAAAAACATAGATATTTCAAGAGGTTCTTGTAGAGTACTACAAATGCTTAGGATGCTAATATCTTCCCTTAGTATAACCAACCCCCGTACCTTTGATCTCTTATTTGCTTAGCTTTCAGTCTTATCTTTAGCTTTGCATATTTATTTAGGGTTTATTCGTTCTTTTCCCCTTCCCTTGGATAAATTAAAGTTCGGTGCTGACATCTTTTGTTTTGCGAGTCAAGTTAATGTAATAGTTTGGTCTCCGATTCTCACCGCGTACAGTTACCTATTTGGGAGTTGACCCAAGTGGTGTATTGAATGTGGTAGTTGATAACTCATATTTTGTGAGTTATTTTACCTTTAATACTTGAAGTTCTATTTTTTTAATTTGTATTTTTATTTAGTTTATTTGCATAATATTGTTGTTTTAGATAGTATAACATGGAGCAAAATAAGTGCTCCTTTTTTTGTAGTTTTATGCGTTTTTGTGTTTTTGCAGGAACCTAGGACCTATCAAGTCTTGGCACGCCAGTACAGCAAGAAGAACAAGTGTGCACTGACTCAGCAATTTTTAATACCAGAAGATGCTATAGCAAGTTTCTTCAAGTATCCAAGAGCTAGCAAAAGGGAATAAAGTGCATTGGGAAGCAGCTGCTGAGCTGTAAAGAGGATGAAGCAAGGCTATGTACTACAAGACAAAACACTTACACATAGTATAAGAACTCAATCTATAGCGCCGCGTATTTCTGCACCCCCTATTCCATAATCCTGCTCTGCATGTTTTATCCCCTGCGTGCTTGGACACATCAGCCCTGGGCATTTCAGAAAAAGAGAAATAGAGAGAAAAGTGTTGAGTGTTGATGGGTCAAATCATAAAGCCTGTGTCTAAGACATATTCCAAAACCCTAGATTGGTTCCCTATAAAAGACTTGAGTGGTTGATAAGGAGGCCATTGGTTCATCATATTTTACACAGTTAGAAGAAAGTTTGAAGACACTTTGAGTGAGTAACAGCGAAGAAAGCAAGTGAAGGGATAGATTATTCTCATAGAAGGAGGATTCCTACTCCAGCTGGCACGATAATGTCTGACTCTTGCTTATTGAAGATTGCAAGTAGTCAACACTGTTATCTAGGTTGAGTTTCTTTAATGCTTATGTGTTTAGAAATGTTTACTCTAGGAAGCAATATGTTTGTATTTGTTAAAGCCATTATGAGCTAAAACTCTTTGTGTTAAGCAATGTGATATTTATTAGTAATGAATATTTATGTTTATGATGTGTGTGTTAGTGATTGATTTTAGCATTTGTGTTATTGTTACATATTTGGTTTTGAGTTTGATCACCTTAGAACTAAGTAAAAGCTTGTTAGTGTGGGGAACCTATTAATCAAGTGGAACTAATGCTAAATATGGTTGAAAATAGTAGGATAGGCATATTCACTAGATTAACTACCTTAGGAATAAGGAGTTACAACCATAGGGGAAAATGCATAATGATATTGTCATGCATAATAGTAATGTGAGACTTAGGAATTTGTTCCTTACTATTCATGCATATGTTTCAATGTTGTAGGAATACACGCTTAGATTGTATTCTGTCATCATCAGTCACGGCACATCACATCTTATTTATGTTAAATTCATACACTAGTAGGTGGATCATTATTCAACATGTTTCTTTATATCTTGCTAATTTATCTTGTGAAGTCTGTTATTCTCAACTTGTGCGAAAGAACCATATCCTAATCATTATTATTGTTACCCTTTGCTTATGCTAATTCACAAAATCATAAGTAAATCAAGTTAAGTTATACCACTCCCTGTGGGTTCGACATCCTTACTAAATATAGTACTTGCTACAATTAAAGACCATGTATACTTACATGTAATACCATCTTTATTTATTTCAGACAATAAGTTTTTGGCGTTGTTGTCGAGAAGTGTGTCATTAACCGATTGATTTATTGTGTTTTGTGAAAATAAGCATTTGAATTTCTGACCTTTTCTGTAATCTGGTGTCACGATAGGCAGATAGCTTCTGCATGCACGGGTTGTTATCTCTATAATACAGAGAAGATCCAGAACCTGAAAGTTCATTTCGTTTATGAAGGATATTGTTACTTACTTCTCAACAACCAGTATGAGGAATTCTTATTCCTTTGATAGAAAATTTTGAAGAAATTCAAGTGGAGAGAGCTGTCATGGCAGAAACAGACGTTATTGGCATCGCCAATGACAGGGCAAGAAACATTAGAGACTACGCAGTGTTTAATCCTAATGCTATGAACACGAGGATTGTCAGACCATAAATCATTGTGGCTCAATTTGAATTCAAGCCTGTGATGTTTAAAATGTTATAAGCCATTGGCCAGTACTCTGGCGCTTCCAATGAAGATCCACACCTGCACTTTAGACAATTTTTGAAGGTTGCAAGCAATTTAAAGATTCCTAGCGTGACAGGTGACGCCTTCAGACTCAGGTTGTTTCCTTACTCTCTAAGGGATAGGGCTAAAAGTTGGCTTAATTCCTTAGAGCCAAACTCCATCGATACTTGGAATGCCCTAGCTGAAAATTTTCTGGCTAAATACTTCCCACCTATCAAGAATGCTAAGATGAGGAATGAGATAACATCTTTTAGACAAGGGGAAGATGAGTCACTTTATGATGCTTGGGAAAGATTCAAGGAACTATTGCGACAATGTCCTCATCATGGGATACCAATCTGTATTCAGTTAGAAACATTCTACAATGGATTGGTTCCATCATCAAGAAACATGTTTGATGCTTCATCCGGTGAAGCATTGTTATCAAAATACTATCAAGAAGGTTATTCATTGATCGAGAGTATCACGACCAACACTTACTAATGGCCAGTTACAAGAGCAATTGTTGGAACCACACAAAAGAAGGTTGCTAGTATTCATGAGGTCTCAGAGACCACAACCCTTGCAGCTCAGGTGGCACAAATCCATAAAATGATGAAAAATATGATGTGACACTACTACAAAACGCTAAAACAACAACGCCAGGCTTACAATGCATCCTTTTATGCCGTTGTAATATGTTAAAAATTTCGCGCCCATTTAAAAGCTGAGTCATTTAATGACGGTTGAATGAAACCACTGTAGTAATAAATAAAATGTATCAAGCTTCGATTCCCTGCAACTACATTTTTTCCATTTTTTAGAGTACATTTAGCGTGTGTCAATTAAGTCCATTATTTAAAAAATAAGTTGTAAATTATTTTACAACGGTTAAGATGAGCAACCGTAGTAATAAATGAAATGTATCAAGCTTCGATTCCCTACAACTACATTTTTTTCATTTTTTATAGTACATTTAGCGTGTGTCAATTAAGTCCATTATTTATAAAATAAATTGTAAATTATTTTACAACGGTTAAGATGAGCAACCGTAGTAATAAATGAAATGTATCAAGCTTCGATTCCCTGCAACTACATTTTTTCCATTTTTTAGAGTACATTTAGCGTGTGTCAATTAAGTCCATTATTTATAAAATAAATTGTAAATTATTTTACAACAGTTAAGATGAACAACCGTAGTAATAAATGAAATGTAACAAGCTTCGATTCCCTGCAACTACATTTTTTCCATTTTGTAGAGTACATTTCACTTAAGATTCCACTACGGTTTGTTTCTCCACCGAGATTAAAAGGTTTACTGATAAATTAAAACAAAACTTATTATGTATTTCTTTCATAAGACGCCCTAATCGAACAAGTGAGCCAACGACGGCCTAACCTTTACACTCTTCAACATCTTCATTCCTTTTTTCTTGGTTTATGCTCAAATATTGACCGTCTTCATCATTCATTTGCTTCTTCAGCTTCGAAGTAAGGTTCTCTTCAACATCTTCATTCCTTTTTTCTTGGTTTATGCTCAAATATTGACCGTCTTCATTCATTTGCTTCTTCAGCTTCGAAGTAAGGTTCTCTTCAACATCTTCATTCCTTCTTTCTTGGTTTATGCTCAAATATTGACCGTCTTCATCATTCATTTGCTTCTTCAACTTCGAAGTAAGGTTCTCTTCAACATCTTCATTCCTTCTTTCTTTGTTCATATTGTATATACTCAAGTCAGAATGAGATGTTTCATATGCTTTACGTTTAGTATTAGAGTACATCTTCATTGATTTTTTCTTTGTTCATATTGTATATGCATATGCTTGAGTTTTTGGATTAGATTTTGGTGTGTCTTTCACATTATTATACATGTATAAATTTCAGAAGTTGTAATGGATCGTAGTTGGATGAAAGCCAATAGATTAGATCCGGTTTATGAGAACGGAGTTTGTGAATTCCTTGAATACGCTGATAAACATCTTCCCGGCAATGATGGTATCTTTTATTGTCCTTGTGTTGTTTGCGCTAATATCAAAAAGGGTACAAAGAAAGAAATACACAATCACCTTTGTTGTGATGGTATATGTCAAAATTATATAATATGGGTGTGGCATGGTGAGGTGGATAATAAGGAAAGTCGGGCGTCACAAAGTCAAAGAGTGGAGGAAGATGAATATATGGAAGATCACCTAGAGGATATGTTCCGTGATATTGGGGAATCTTCTTTTATGAATGCTCATATTTATGATAATTTATGTAGTGATAAAGACACCCATTTATATAAGGGATGCATAGAGTTCACACGATTGTCGGCGGTGTTAAAGTTGTTTAATCTGAAGGCAAAAAATGGATGGTTGGATAAAAGTTTCACGGAATTACTTGAATTGCTACAGCAAATGTTACTAGAAGATAACAAATTGCCGGATCGTTGCTATGAGGCCAAGAAGATATTGTGTCCACTGGGTCTGGAGTATATTAAGATACATGTTTGCCCTAATGATTGCATATTATTCCGAAAAGAGTATGAAGACTTGTTTCAATGTTCGAAATGTGGTGTGTCGCGTTACAAGCAGAAGGCTAGCAATGGTGATGACAATGATCACTATGACAATGTTAGTAGGAAGCATCCTCCTGCTAAAGTGTTATGGTACTTGCCAATACTTTCACGATTAAAGAGACTTTTTGCTAATTTGAATGACGCAAAGAATCTTAGATGGCATACAGATGAAAGGATTCGTGATGGAAATATTTGCCATGTAGCTGATTCTTTGCAATGGAAGAAAATTGATTCGTTGTTTCCGGATTTTGGAGTCGAGCCAAGAAATCTTAGGCTTGGGCTTGCCACCGATGGAATGAACCCCTTTGGTAATATGAGCACTAATCATACTTCGTGGCCTGTTCTTCTCACTATTTACAACCTATCTCCTTGGTTGTGCATGAAGCGCAAGTATATACTGTTAAGTATGATGATTTCTGGACCACGACAACCTGGTAACGACATAGATGTTTATCTTAGTCCATTAATTGATGATTTACGACTCTTGTGGGATGAAGGCGTTGAAGTTGATGATGCATATTTTGGGGAAAAGTTTAATATGCGTGCAATGTTATTTTGCACAATTAACGACTTTCCGGCTTACGGTAACTTGGCGGGATACAGTGTCAAAGGACATAAAGTGTGTCCTATATGTGAAGATGATACTTGTTATCATCAACTTGAGTTTGGAAAAAAGACCGTTTACCTTGGGCATCAAAAATTTCTAAAATCGGGTCATCCTTATCCTAGATTGCGAAAGGCTTTTAATGGAGAGCAAGAGTTTGGTGAGGCTCCTAAATCTTTAACCGGTGATGAAGTTTATCAACGGCAGGAATACATTAATGTTGTCCTTGGGAAGAGAGAAAAAGAAAAAGGTGGGAAGAGAGAAAAAGAAAAAGGTGGGAAGAGAGGAAAAGAAAAAGGGGCAGTTGCGAAAAATATATGGAAAAAGAGGTCCATCTTCTTTGATCTTCCATATTGGTCAAGTCTTGATGTTAGACATTGTCTTGATGTGATGCACATGGAGAAAAATGTGTGTGATAGTTTGATTGGCACACTTCTAAACATTCCGGGCAAGACTAAAGATAGTAAGACTTCCTATCTTGATATAGAGAAGATGGGTATATGAAAACAGTTGGCTCCAGTATAGAAAGGAAAAAGAACTTATTTGCCTCCAGCATGTCACACTCTATCTAAAAAGGAAAAGAAGATGTTCTGCCAGTGTTTGCAAGGTATTAAAGTTCCGCAAGGTTACTCATCAAACATCAAGAAACTTGTATCAATGAAAGATCTCAAGTTAATTGGTTTAAAATTTCATGATTATCATGTATTGATGCAACAACTTCTACCAGTGGCTATCCGTGGGATCCTTCCAAAAAATGTGAGAGTAACTATAACGAGACTGTGTTTATTCTTCAATGCCATATATAATAAAGTTCTTGATTTCAAAAAATTGGATGAATTAGAAGATGAGGCTGCCATAATCTTGTGTCAATTGGAGATGTATTTTCCGCCATCATTTTTTGACATTATGGTTCACTTACTTGTTCATCTCGTAAGAGAAATCAGAATTTGTGGTCCAGTTTATTTAAGGTGGATGTATCCAATAGAGCGATATATAAAGATCTTTAAAAGATATACGAAGAATCATCACCGACCAGAAGCTTCGATTGTTGAAAGGTACATCACAGAAGAAGCTGTTGAGTTTTGTACAAACTATTTGTCGGATGCAGATTCTATAGGAATTCCAAAGTCTCGTCATGCTGACACAGACGGAAGAGGTATTCAAGGTCTAAATGTTAGGTCAATGGCTCGGGATGTAGTTATTCAATCACATTTCTATATTTTGAATAATATAGATGAGGTTCAACCTTTCATAGATACTCACAAAAGACTTATGAAGAAAAAATATCCCCGAATGAATGACAAGTTGTTGTTGATAGAGCATAACAATATATTTATGGATTGGTTTAATAAAAGTGTATCTAATGATCCTAGTGCATCCGAGATACTTAGATGGTTGTCGTACGGGCCAAAATTTTGTGTCATTACCTGGAGTGCATACGACATTGGTCATTATACCTTTTATACAAAATCAAAAGATGATCATAGTACAATGTAAAATAGTGGGGTTATGGTTGAAGCCAAATCGATGTATTTCTCTAGTTCGAAAGATAAGAATCCGGTATTGGCAACTACCGCGTTTTATGGTGTCATTGATGAGATTTGGGAGATTGATTATGTTATTTTCAAAGTGGCTTTATTTAAATGCAAGTGGGTTCCCAATAATAGTAATGGTGTAGACATTGATGACTTAGGATTCACCCGGGTCGACCTTGGCAAGGCATCTTTTAATACAGAACCATTCATCATGGCTTCTCAAGCAAAACAAGTTTTCTATGTTTCCGATCCATCGGACAAATCGGGGAAATGGTCAATCGTTCTCCAAGGAAAATACATTCCTCTTAGTGATGAAAGTCTTGATATTCCGTCCACACCTTCTTACACAACACAAGTTCCTACCTCATATGATGAAGTTGATGGAGATGTTGTGCATGCTATACGGCTCGATCATGAAGAAGGCATACGGGAAAATTAACAAGTACGTAATTTATTATTTATTCATAATATATTAATTGTATGTTATAGTTTAAAAGTATTTTTACTAACAAGTATAATTATTTGAAATCATAGGTATTTTGAGTCCAGACACCAGGCCAGGAGACAAGACACCAAGAGACAAGATACCAATACGCCAAGTTACAATTATGTGAAGTTATGTAATGTGTGTAAACTGTAATATGGTATATGTGATATTTTATTTATGTAGGTTGTTTGTTCTGATAAACTGTAAACTGGTATATGTGATATTATGAATATGACACGATTAATATTATTATGAAAACTGTATCACAAAATGTGAATTGTATTTTTCTGCTGTGCTGAGATATGGAGAACAATAATACAGGTAAAAAATGAGATTAATTATAAAAGCAGGATGATATTTGTTAATTTTGCTGAAACTTTAGCGACGGTTATATTTCCGAACCGTTGTAATATCTGGCGCGCTAGCCAGTAAAAAATAAATATCAAAATTGTGCTGCTGGGAATTGAACCGAGGACAATTATATTTATTACAACGGTGTAATGTAAAACCGTTGTGATAGTTAGCGCACTTTTCTCATTATTACAACGCTACACAAGGTCGTCGTTGTAAGTATCATATATACAACAACAATCTACATAACAACGCTCTCGCCCGCGTCATTATATGTCATTCCCAACCGTTGTTAAATGGGTTTTTCGTAGTAGTGTGAAGTCCTGACGCGACAGCTGTTGAGCTAATAAAGTTGTAACTGACGTATCTGAAGTTGCATGTGTTTACTGTGGAAGAACCTATATGTTTGAAGAGTGTGGGCAACAAGCTCAACAACCCATATAGTAACACATACAACCATGGATGGAGAAATCATCCTAACTTTTCTTGGAGAGATAATCAAACCCAACCAAAACCTCAAGTACCTCCTGGATTTTCTGCACCTAGTCATGGTGTGGGTAATCAAGGAAGAAATCATTTGGAAAACATTCTGAAGTCATTTATTCAAGAGACTAAAAATTAGTTTCAAACACAAGGAGCTAGCATTGAAAATCTGGAAAATCAAGTGGGGCAGATTGCTACTGCTTTGACTTCTAGAACCTTGGGATCACTTCCAAGTACTACTGAAACTCCTGCTGCAGCATCAAGTTCCAAGAATGTCGAGACAAGCAAGGTCATTAAATTAAGAAGTGGAAAAGATGTTAAAACAAGTGGTAAGAGTCCAGATTACTCAAGGGATGATTTAGCTATCCCAAGTACTCCGGAAGAGTTGAATGAACAAGAAGAGGAGGTGACTCAAACACTCAACACTGATAAAAAACAAAAAGGCCCTTTGACTTAAAAATCTAGTCTAAACACTTCTGGCACGACATTCACACTGGTGGGAATGTCTTCTGTTGTGACTGACAACATCCAGATGCCTAAGTTTGTGCAAAAGAGACCAGCACCTTATTTTTCTCACAGGATTAGGAAGGCAAAAGAGGAACAATAATTTGGTAAATTTATGGAGATTTTGAAGCAGCTGCACATCAACGTACCACTTATAAAAGTCATCCAAGAAATGCCCAACTATTCAAAATTCATGAAAGATGTGCGCACGAAAAAGAAGAAGAGTGGGAGAGTTCGTAACTGTGGACTTAACACAGGAACGCAGCCAATTGGTATTAGGCAAACTTTCCCCCAAGTTAAAAGATCCTGGAAGTTTCACTATACCATGCAACATTGTAGATTATTTTTGTGGAAGAGCACTGTGTAATCTTGGAGCGAGCATCAACCTCATGCCACTCTCTATTTTCAAAAAGCTTGGTATTGGAGAAGTTAGGCCAACAACAATCACCCTTCAGTTGGAAGATATGAGCATTTTCCCTCAAGGAAAGATTGAGGACGTGTTGGTCAAGGTTGATAAGTTTGTATTTCCAGCTGACTTCATAATCATGGATTTTAATGCGGATGAGGATACTCTCATTCTTTTGGGAAGACCTTTTCTTGCAACGGGCAGAACCTTAATAGATGTGGAAAAGGGTGAGTTGACCATGAGAGTAAATGGTCAACAAGTGGTATTTAATGTGTTAAATGCTCTCAAATATGCAGATGAAGAGATAGCTTATTGCTCATTGATCTCCAACTGGGAGACAATCATTTATAAACAATTGTTGAAAAAGTTCTGATGAGATAAGGCACGACATGGAAGATCTTGAGGCTATGAAAGATCAAGAACAAGGGATAGATGTTCATAGGTTAACATAATCTTTTGAGATTTTGGAAATGGAGTCTCAGGATGCAAAGATCAATATACCATCAATTGAAGTCCCTCTTGAATTACAGTTGAAATAACTTCCATCTAGTTTTAATATGCTTTCCTAGATGGATATCAGAAAGTTACTAGTCATTATATCTTCTGACTTGACTGAGGATCAGAGGTGTCAACTTCTGACACTTATAAAGAAATACAATAAGGCTTTTGCATGGCAGGTATCTGACATTAAGGGGATCAGTCCAACAGTGTGCACGCACAAAATCCTTTTGGAAGAGAATGCAAAGAATAATATTGAAGCCTAAAAGAGATTAAATCCTGACATGAAGGAATTTGTGAAGAAGGCGATTATCAAATGGTTAGTTGCTGGCATCATTTACTCAATTTCTAACATCGTCTGGGTCAGCCTAGTTCAACGTGTTCCAAAGAAGGGAGCGTGACAGCCATCACAAATGAAAAAATGGTTTAATTCTACTAGAACATTCACTGGCTAGAGGATATGTATGGATTATAGAAAATTGAACAAAGCTACACACAAAGATCATTTTCCTCTTCCATTCATTGATCAAATGTTAGATAGGTTGGCGGGTAAGGAGTTTTATTGCTTTTAGGATGGCTACTCGGGCTATAATCAAATTACCATCGCTCCTGAAGATCAAGAAAAGTCAACTTTCATGTATCCTTTTCGTACTTTTGTTTTCAGAAGAATGTCATTTCGATTATGTAATGCACCAGCCACATTTCAACGGTGCATGATTACTATTTTTTCATATTTAATTAAGAATTGCATGGAAGTCTTCATGGATGATTTTTTTTGTCTTTAGAGAATCATTTAAGTACTTAGAAAATTTGGAACTGGTGTTGAAAAGGTGTGAGGAAAGCAACTTGGTACTGAACTAGGAGAAGTGCCACTTCATGGTTAAGGAAGAAATAGTCTTGGGGCACAAAATTTCTAAGGAAGGGTTGGAGGTTGTTGAAAGCCACTCATGACTAAATTTATACATAAAAATTTGGCATTTTTCGACTCTATTTTGCATTTTCGGTTGTTGAATTCCATGGGTTTGCATAAAATGTCATACTCCTTCAGTTCCTTTTTAAGTGTCATTTTTAGAATAATTTTTTATTTCTTTTTAATTGTCACTTGCAAAGTTCAAGGTAATATTATTGCACTTTTGTCAAAATTACCCCTAAGTAATCATTACAGAGAGAGAAAAAGTTAAATGAATGTAATAAATAATTAGGGATATTATAGGTAAAAGGAGAATTGTTGTTTGAAAAGTAACTATATTGATTAGATTTCTTGGTAAGTGTAAAAAGTAAAAAAATGATACTTAAAAAGAAACAGAGGGAGTAATATTTACAGTTGACTTTGATATCCTTTATGTGTGTGTTAGTATGCATGAAATATGGCAAGAAACCAAAGAAAAAGCCACAAAAACAATGAAGAAGGAACAAAGCCAAAGATGTGGAGTTTAAGCAAGCTCCCCCAGCGAGCACTTGCAAAGAAAGGGAGAGCTCGCCCATCGAGCTCTGGCAAGGTAGGGGCGAGCCAAGACGGAATCATTCCAGTAACAAAACTTGTCATGGTCGCCCGGTGAGGGTTTATGAACTTGAGTTCGCCGAGCAAGATTAGATATTTAACTAAGGACGATTTGATGCATCTCTGAATGTCGTAACCCAAAATTTGACCTCTCTTTTTGCTTTTGCATGAGCATGTGCATTCGCATCGTCGGCATACGCATTCACACTTTTCTTTATGTGTTTCTTGTTGCAGGATTTTTAAGTTTTAAGCTCGATTAATCGCATCCTTCACAAGATCGTCTCATCATCAAAACAAGCACAAAACAAGGGTTTTCATGCCTATTCATCAAAACAAGGGGTGGAAAATTGACACCGGGACCTCAACACTTGTTTTTGAGTGATCTGGGAAAATTTTGCCTAGAGTAACCAGTTACTCAATATAGGGTAACCGGTTACTCAGTGTAAATTTGCAGTTTCTGCTGCATTTTTGGGACAGCAATTGTGCACACTCTTTGGGCTTTGATTCTACATTGTTCTAGCAGCAGGTGGAATATTCTAGACTCTTCAAGTGATTCATTGGCATTTGTTACAATGTTTACTTGCCATTCAAGACTACCTTGCACCTCATTTTCATGAATTGTGAACCTGTGGATGTGAAGCTTACATTAGGATTGTTACCGAGTTAACTTCCTAACTAACCAAGTTAACCGCTTGACTCGGTGAGTCAAGTGTAACTAACTCCTAGCCTAATTCCAAACCACCCAAAGCTAACTCCTAGCCTAATTCCAAACCTCTCACACTCCAAACCAAAAGTCTATATAAACAAGCATTCACTCACTTTTCAAAGGATCAACCAATTTTCACACAAATTTCTCACACTTTACTCTTAATTCTCTCACATTCCCTCTGAATTCTTCTGCTACTTCTTCTTCTCCATCTACATTTTCTTCCCAAACCTCACTATAGCTCTTCACCATTGAAGAATAATCACTTTTCACATTGAAAGTGATTATTTCTTGAGCTTAACCTTCATCATCTTGCTATTATACTTGAGTTTCTGGAGTTCTATTAGCTTTTGGATTTATCTCAAGTGTTTGCTTCAAGATTCTACGGTTCGAATTCGTATTTCGGAGTTTCATCGCAATTTGCTCGGTTTCGATACGATTCGGTTCTAATTGAAGATTCCTCTGGTTTTCTTTGATTATCTTCATCAAGGTCTCCTTGCAACAATTACCAAGCCAAATCTCCGGCTTAAAGGTTGGTAGATCTCACTCATTTGACTGTTTCACACGTTTTTCCTATGATTCGTGATGTAGCTTCAACGTTTTTGTGTGTGAATTAATTTTGCATTGTTTGATCCATGATCTTGATGTGTTAAGTGATTCCATCACTGCTTATTTGTTGTTTTCAAGCTTGATTTTCGTGCACTAATTCATACCCTAGCATGTGGTGATTTAAACAAGTGATTTAGATGCTTTAAGTGATTTTTCAAAAGTTGTTTTTGCCACTATTACCGTGGTAACCGGTTACTCAATATAAGGTAACCGGTTACTCTTCACAAAATTTGCCTCAGCGCTGCCATTTTAAACTGAGTAACCGGTTACTCAATATGAGGTAACCGGTTACCCTGCTGTTGGTTGCAGAATAGGGCAAGCAGCAAAAATATTTATTTTCGGAAAGAATTCCCTCCGGGATTTATGTCGTGTCCACAGAGATCGGTTCGAGGGAAAGAATGTCGTTCGACAGTCTCTCGCGTTTATGAGTTTGAATTAGAATGGTTTAAAACAAGAAAACAGAAAAGTAAACATTAAAACAAGAAGAAATCATTCTTCAGAGAGAAAAACTCGTCCGACAATGCATATAAATCACTCCTCACAAACTTAAACTTAACGACCAGTTATATTCCACCTACAATACTCCTCAATATCACCCAACCTCGCTCACAACAAAGGTTATGTCTAACGCACAATTGAGATAATAACCGTGTCACTCTCTTCGTCACTCTCGCGAGCGAAGCCTCGAAACACGGAAGGCATTAAGATTCGACGCCTATTGAAGATTGTTAGCTCATAAATCTATCTCTAGAGTCCATAAACTAACAGATAATCATCCCTAATCGAAGTCCGCGAAGGTTATGTCTAATGCAACCCAAACCCCGCGCATAAAGCAAAAATCAGAGACAATCACCAATAAAGATTTGTAAAGCAAGTTTTATACAACGCCGTGGGCGACAAATATACATGAGTTTACAGCAAATACATATACACAACCCAACCATAAAGAAAAACACAAAGAAGAAAATAAATGAACCAAACATCTCGCGGGTTGTCGGAGCCGTTCGACGATCAATCCACCCCGGTTCATCCGTATGCATGCTCCATAGTTGTTTTCTAAGCAAAGCAATGAAAAATGAAGTTTAATGGGAGTGGGATCAAGAAACCCCAAAACCATAACATAAAAATGACTAAAATGAAATATATACATTTCAAATTCTGCATTGTTCGCTAGGCGAACAGATCATTCGCTAGGCGAATGCACGAAAATGGCACTTAAGTGCCTCTGAATAGTTAAACCGCCCCTTGCTTTCTTCAGAAGTTCGCTAGGCGAACGTTTTATTCGCCTAGCGAATGCTCGCTAGGAAGTTCGCGAAGCGAACTTAGGTCTCTTTCTCCTCTGCCTCTTTCTGGCCTCCTTCACTGGGACCTTCGCCAGCCTTCGCTAGGCGAACATTCACTGTCACACTCGCTAAGCGAACATGACAGAAAAATAGCCCCTTATTTGACCACAACTTCTGCACCGTAGCTCCGATTTACGCACGGTCGGAAGCGCTGGAAAGCTTATTCAATGTTCTTCAAAACAATGGCAAAATGGACTTTATTAGTTACCTACAAAAATGAGACAAAATCACTTAAACTCAATGATATATACAAGAAAACGCAATATACACACGAAAACGTAAAGTAAGCGTATTTATAAACAAATCGGGTATTATTCGCACGATATTTACCAAAAAGAATCGATAAGTGCAACAAAACATATATACAAAAATAGGTTCACATTGCACTTATCAAACTCTCCCCAACTTACCTACTTGTTTGTCCACAAACAAAAATCAAACAAACTTGAAAACACAAAAGCGATATCCAAAGAATGCTGAATCAACAGGTTTTGAAAAACGAAAACGAATGAATGGTTCAAATGAAAACGGTACACGCAAAAAGTAAATACTTACCACTGGCTACGACGACAACATAGTCACGAAACAAATGCAAAATACAAAAATCATGCCAAACGTTCTAAAACAACACAAGTTCCAAAGTGAATCACACATAGTAAAAACAATCATCGGTAGATAAAAAACACAAAATAAGGTACTTTACACTCACACAACACTCATGCAAACAAAAGACTAAATTATGCATACATCCACAAATTCACATTGAAAATACAAAGGCGAGAATCACAAGGACTTTCAAGGTTGTAACGTGGTCGGGTAAACAAACAAGGGGTCATTTCTAAAGGTAATTGAAACAAAAACTTGCCTAAACCTAAGGGAGTGAAAACTCACAAAGATTCACACACAAAATTTCAACCAACTTCTTCCAAAATCCCAAGTGCTACACAACACACAATACTTATTTAGCACAATTATTGAAACTCTTTTTGTTTCCTTTTTCAAGGATTTTTCTTTTTCTTCCTTTTTCACTTTTTTTCTCTTTTTTTTCTTTTCTTTTTCAATCCACATAGAATCCAACCAATGAGTACACACAATCATCCTCTCCCCAACTTGAATTCAACCGCACCATCATGTGAATACTCCCTACTTTCTAAGGTAAGGAAAAAATCCATACAACAACACAAAGTTGAGGTCCAAGAAAAAACAAAATCCATTCAAAAATAAATGAACTAAATACTCATAGACAAGCATTAAGTTCAAATAGAAACATGGATCAAAAAGCTCAAAGGGGTTACGAATTCTCACACACTCACAAGGTGAATTGACTATTTGGCTAAGGTGGTTGTGCTCAAAATGAAACAATTGCCTTGATCCTTTTCATGCATTCATATAAACAACACAAACAACAGATTCAACATAATAAAATCCAGTTAGAACAAGAATGTTGGTACTCCGCGCGTATATGAACAAACGGAAAGCCACCTCACAAAAAGGTTGGGAACTAAAGTGATTCACAATAGAACAAGTATACAAAATAATGGATGGCATGGAAGTTTGTAAAATGCCTAAGTATCATGAATATGCTAAAGTATAGAAAGTGATAAACACATACCTTGGACGTGTACAAAACTTAACAATATCATTACCATACATCCGCGAGTTGAAATGAACCAACTTGGAAAATCACAAAAGCATCCTCAAATAATTCGACCAAGACTTGCAACCAAACAACAAACACAACTTTAGAAAAGAAAAACTATAAACATGCTTGTTTTACGTCGTAAGCTCGACGCCTTTACGGTGCTTAGCTAGCAACTTCCTTCGTTCATGCCATGGTGATGTCTCACCGCGCAACCAAAAGCAAGCGTCCTAACCAAACACTTGAACAAACGTTCAAAGAAACAAAAATGTACAAGTATCAGTATAGAGAAGTGAAAATATACAAAATATACGATATCTACAAAACTCAAAAACAAAGAAACTATTGCAATGCGATTCAATATCAAAACCAATCCCCGGCAACGGCGCCATTTTGTTGGTTGCAGAATAGGGCAAGCAGCAAAAATATTTATTTTCGAAAAGAATTCCCTCCAGGATTTATGTCGTGTCCACAGAGATCGGTTTGAGGGAAAGAATGGCGTTCGACAGTCTCTCGCGTTTATGAGTTTGGATTAGAATGGTTTAAAACAAGAAAACAGAAAAGTAAACATTAAAACAAGAAGAAATCATTCTTCAGAGAGAAAAACTCGTCCGGCAATGCATATAAATCACTCCTCACAAACTTAAACTTACCGACCAGTTATATTCCACCTACAATACTCCTCAATATCACCCAGCCTCGCTCACAACAAAGGTTATGTCTAACGCACAGTTGAGATAATAACCGTGTCACTCTCTTCGTCACTCTCCCGAGCGAAGCCTCGAAACACGGAAGACATTAAGATTCGACGCCTATTGAAGATTGTTAGCTCATAAATCTATCTCTAGAGTCCATAAACTAACAGATAATCATCCCTAATCGAAGTCCGCGAAGGTTATGTCTAACGCAACCCAAACCCCGCGCATAAAGCAAAAATCAGAGACAATTACCAATAAAGATTTGTAAAGCAAGTTTTATACAACGCCATGGGCGACAAATATACATGAGTTTACAGCAAATACATATACACAACCCAACCATAAAGAAAAACACAAAGAAGAAAAGAAATGAACCAAACATCTCGCGGGTTGTCGGAGCCGTTCGACGATCAATCCACCTCGGTTCATCCGTATGTATGCTCCATAGTTGTTTTCTAAGCAAAGCAATGAAAAATGAAGTTTGATGGGAGTGGGATCAAGAAACCCCAAAACCATAACATAAAAAGTGACTAAAATGAATTATATACATTTCAAATTCTGCACTGTTCGCTAGGCGAGCAGATCATTCGCTAGGCGAATGCACGAAAATGGCACTTAAGTGCCTCTGAATAGTTAAACCGCCCCTTGATTTCTTCAGAAGTTCGCTAGGCGGACGTTTTATTCGCCTAGCGAATGCTCGCTAGGAAGTTCGCGAAGCGAACTTAGGTCTCTTTCTCCTCTGCCTCTTTCTGGCCTCCTTCGCTGGGACCTTCTCCAGCCTTCGCTAGGTGAACATTAGCTGTCACACTCGCTAAGCGAACATGACAGAAAAATAACCCCTTATTTGACCACAACTTCTACACCGTAGCTCCGATTTACGCACGGTCGGAAGCGCTGGAAAGCTTATTCAATGCTCTTCAAAACAATGGCAAAATGGCCTTTATTAGTTACCTACAAAAATGAGACAAAATCACTTAAACTCAATGATATATACAAGAAAACGCAATATACACACGAAAACGTAAAGTAAACGTATTTATAAACAAATCGGGTATTATTCGCACGATATTTACCAAAAAGAATCGATAAGTGCAACAAAACATATATACAAAAATAGGTTCACATTGCACTTATCACCTGCACAAATTTCACCAGATTTGCTTTTTTAAAGCAAGTAACTGGTTACCCACTTTAAAGTAACCGGTTACCACTGTAACAGAGTGCCATTTTTGGTATTTTTCAAGCTTGTTTGTCATGCTATCTCCATCTAACTTTCATGGATTGATATGTTTGATTTTTATGGATGTTTTAGGTGTCATTTAACTTCTGTTTGAAGCATGCTCATGAACTTTCGATGCACGATTTCGATTATTCCATTTGTTCACATTTTTGGCATTGTATGAACATGAATATTTTGCACAATTTTATTCACATGAAAGCATGATTTGTGAAGCATTAAGTGTCATTTGGTACTGTTTTACACTTTCATTCATGTTGAATTAAGTTCATTCCTCAAAGGATAAGCTTAATCTTGTACAATCAACAATACACCTGTTGTTTTAATAATTTTTCATTCATTTGAAAAATTATTAGCATGTGCCCCTCCCTTTGGTTAATTAATCGAAACTTCGTTTTGATTATTAATCTTCCCTTCGGAGTTTCTCTTTAGGCCTCCTTTAGAGCTTTCTCTCTCTTTTCTTCCCCGCAGAGTTGGAGCTTTCACGCGACATGGGAGCACTGTACAACTTGGAGTTGTTGTGCTGTCTGCTTCAACTTCTGCGCTACACCCTGTGCGTTAGAGAAGGAATGAGAATGGAGAATTCCTACTCTCATTCTGACCACTTCAGGTAAGAGACGAATGACCCTGTGCCTGACTTAGTCACCTCTATCTCCAGGCGCTAGTGTATTTCTTCCCTCCAGTCGAGTCGATCCTTGATCACTTTTATCTCCTGCAATTCCTCTTGTGGTCAATCACCATCCTTGGTTAAGATCATTGTCTTTGGGTTAGCAAACTCTCTTTGTTTTGATACCCTACTTCTTCTCTTGTGGTCAATCATCGTTTTTTGATTCCCCAGAAGAACCTCAATTCCTTTTTCTTCGGTTAAACACAGTTCTCCTGTTAAGCACCGAAACCCTAGCGGAGTTCACAACCTTCTCTTGGTTCCTCTCCCTTTGTTTGGTTAATCACTGCCTGTCAACTAAAACACCAATTTGCACTCCTTCTCAGTTAACCACAGTCTATCTGTTAACACACTGAGTCGCTCTTGGGTTAATCACCTTCTTTTGGTTAATCACCCATTTTTCAGTTAACCACAGTCTATCTATTAATATACTGAGCCCTTCGAGTTAATCACCTTCTCTTGGTTAATCACTGGTTTCCTTTCGGTTAATCACAGTTTCTCTGTTAACACTGATTCCTCTGCGATTAGCAACCTCTTTCGGTTCAATACCCCTTTTGTTGGTCAAGTACTGTTTGTTCAGTCAGTATCGACATCCCCTTTGGGTCACAACCTCTGCTTGGTTCCGCACCCTTTTCTTTGGTTAACCACTATTTATCAGTTAATATACCCAAACCCCTTCAGAGTCAAACACCTTCCCTTGGTTCAGTAATCTCTCTTCTGGTTAATCACAGTTTATCTGTTAAAATCTATATCCCCACCAGAGTTCTTATCTCTTTTCCTTCGGTTAACCACTGCCAGTCAGTTAATATACCAAACTTCTTTTCTCTTGGTTTTGACACCATCCTTTTGCTTATGCCCCAGTAGGGTCGCTTATCCTCTTGTCCCTAGCATAATTCTTTGTTCTCTTACTCCCTAGTAGAGTCCTTTCTTTTCCTTTTGCTCTTTTCCTTTTCTGGGTTTCTACATCACTCTTGCGCGTTATTCTCAGTACAACTATTGTCTTTCCTTTTGCACTCCTTTCTTGCTTTTGACACCATTTTTTGTTGGGATCCCCAGCGGAGTTTCCTTCTATCTTTCGCTCTTGGTTTTGACACTGTTTCCCTTTTCCGTCTTAGTTCCACGAACTACGGAAGCTCTAATTCTGCATTCATTCGAATGTATGATACGTAGGCACGAGATCGCGATGATCTTGGCTAGCACAATTCCACCATTCCACCCTTCCATTTCCACCCTTTCACCCTTCTTCCATTTCTCCTTTCTTTTTCCTGGTTCCACGAACTACGACGCTCTGATTTCCTCATTGCACTATGAGGGTACGTAGGCACAAGGCCCCAATCCTCCGCGAGCACTCTCTTTCTTTTCTTTTCTCTTCTCTCTCTCCTTTTCTTTTAGGTAGAAGCCTTTAGATAGATGACTCATCCAAGCCTAGAATCAAGCGAAATGGGTCCTGTCAAGTACGACGGATGCGTAAGGTGCTAGTACCTTCCTTCCGCATAACCGACCCCCGTTCCCGTTTCTCTTCCCCTTGGGTTTTATCGATATTTTCCCCGTCCTTTGGGACTAAATAAAGTTCGGTGGCGACTCTGTTGTATCTTTGAGTATGCGATTCACTCAGGTATAAACCAGTCATCTTCACTGAAATATCTCCTATCATGTGCAATAAAGACACTTTCAATAGTTTAAAATGAATTCTGGAGAGTTTACGGAGATGCATCTCCAAATTCACTTTAAAATATTTATAGATATGCATCTCTTGAACAAATTTTGACAAAAATGAGATGTGTGATTAAATTACGAAAGCACCAGTAAAGACATTTTTGAATTTTCGAAAGTGTGAGGCTTGAGATGGGATGAATATTCCCCAATTTTTTTTTCTGTCCGATTAGGATCTTAAAAGTCACTCCAATTTGATGGCCTACTTCCCATGTTGCAACACAACCACAAATAAAATGTTCGCACGAATATACAAACAATAGACAAGTTTAATGAAGAGACAAGACCTCTAGAGGAATTGGTACAAAACCTAACAAATGTAATTCCAATGGTAAACTCTTCTGAGTACTAACAGTCATCTCCAATAAGCAGTTCGAAAGCCTGCTATTGACCAACAAGAGACCCATGAATTCTGTCAAAAATCAACCAAACTCTTTCGTATTTCTCTAAATCGTACACATACAATCGTACAATTCGCACATAAATTCGTTCGTAACATATATCAATACAAAGATCAAAAAACCATCACGCAGTCAATTCACATGCAACAAAACGTAATAGTTTCAATAGAGTAATGTGATTCAAAACACATATGATCGCTACTGGTTAAACTCGATAGAAAAATGCTACTTGCAAAATTTGAGCTACAAGTGTTTTATGTATCTGGATCTAAAAATAGTCTCACTGAAGCCATGTTCTTTAGTGCATTACATGTATATCTACCATTGAACTTATATCCTAATATGATTGCCATCAGTGGATTGCAAATTAGGGTGTAGCAAAAACTATGCTCAAGTATGCACCAAACCTATCCCCGTGTTTGCTCTAAAGGGAAAAGGGAAAAGGAAAAACAGATAAAATTAATAGACTAACTTACAAACATAGATATTCGACAACAAAATCTTCATGGGGAAGCTTCCAAGTCAGAAAACTATAAGCACGATTTTGCTCCGAACACTAACTTTCTCCTATCTGCAATATTTGGAGAGCTAGCTAAAACTAACATGTTTTTGCCTCAGAGGAATCATCGTCTGAGTTTTTAATCCCGGCCTCCAGCGTGTTTTAAGATTTACGTATCATGTAGAAAGTTAGATTTATCCTAAAAGCTCGTATTTTGTATCCTCCGTAAACAGTCTTTTCTTAAAGGTGAGTCTGCAAATATAGCTTTTATGAAATCTTCTACCTGCAATGCGGTCAAAAAAATTATCCATAAGAAACATGAGTGAGGAGAATGCAAGTGAAGAAAAGGATCATTAAATACGGTTCCAATATTTTTAGTCATGCATAAAACATTATATCAAAATCAGTGGTAATATGGCTAAATGAAACATTTATTTAAAGTCAGAATCCCTCAGTTATAAAGCTGTAAGGAAATGAAATAGTCATTGATAACCAAATGATACCTCCGTTATAGAAAAACCACAACTGAGCAATTCTTTATTCTCCCAAGATGCTGTAATGGATTTTAAAGGCATATCTAATAATTCTGCATGAACAGGTTAATTATCAATATATGCGAAAATAATAATGCAACCAACAGATCTGCATAAATAATTAAGATGATAAAACATGCCTGAGAGTTTGCGGATTTTACGTAAAGATGGAATAAGATCTTCAAGAAACTCTGCAGAGAACTCACGCAAATTTGGATCACCCGTGGCCAAGGATTCAAATAAGGATGATAGGCTTTCTAGCATTAAATGGATTAGTCTTTGTAGCTGGAAATAAGAGTGGAATTTATTAGACTAACTTCTTAAATAAAATGGTATTACAAGTATTAATTAGCTAAATTATTGTAAAGACTTACCTGTAAAGTCTCATCTGCAGCTATGTCATCTAGGAGAAGTATATCTCTTGAAATTCTAGAGAAAACTGATTCTAATACTGCACACATACTTTTCTTGTAAGTTGAAGGAAGCAAAAATGGTTCCCATATGATATGCACTTTTTCCAGAATGAAAACAACCTGATCAAGGAAACTCAATTTATGTCATTTGTTAGAATCAAAAGGCATTATTTACTACTTGTAACCTATTGTAGCAAATGCCCCACATTGTACCTTGCATGCAGAAAAAGAAACATAGGAAGTAAGAGATAAAGCAAACTATGGGGTAGCATATGGCGATGTGCACAACACTATGAACAAGAAAATAACCTGGTCAATGCTGAATTTAGCCGACTCAAATTGTTGCATTTGATGAGTATTCTGAAATCCGTCAGCACTTTCTATAGCCTAATAAACATAAGCGAATATGGGAAATTAGCAGATTAGAAAGGCATGTGTTAACCAAAACTAAGTAATATCCTACAGATGCTGCATGAATTTTAACAAAGGCAGTACCTCCTTCAAGTTATAAATAACAAGGTGAACTTGTCTCTGCAATATTTCTTCTGCCAAAAGCTGAAATCTTGGAGCCAAATCAGCAAACACAGCATGCTCCTTCATCGAACTAGGAAAATCTGCTCGATACTGAGGTAGTAATATAGCATCATAATAAGTGAGGGAAGGAAAAAAAACTATATATAAAATAAATATGGTTGATATTGAATATTTGCCTTGATTTTCCATTTGATAGACTAAAAAGATAAAATTGAGATTTGAGCAACATAACATTGAATAATCCATACTAAAGATGACTTGAAGTAGAAGAAAAAACATTATTTTGTTTAAAGATAGTAATTTAGTCAAATATTGTGAATTCATTCATGCTTAGTTATTCATGTATACCTCAAATGCAAATCCAAGTATCTCCTGGGAAAGATAAAGGCAGTCATTATGCATCAGAACAGCAACTTGATTGAAGCTACCAAGCTGCCTTTCTAGCTTCACAAACCAAAAACAGAAGTAATTATTTAAGCTGAATGCATGCACATAGACAAGAACAAACACTCAAAGACAGTATTCACTAAGGCTCTGTTTGCAGGTTTCGAGGAGAGGGCTTTAGGTAAAAGGAAAGTAGAAGAAATGGCAACACCCCCCTCAAAAAAAAAAAAAACTTGAATACAAAATTCTCCCAAAATGATGATGAGAATTTTGGAGGGTTTAGATCAATTTTTCAAACCTAATCTATGTTGTTATAATATTTTTTAAACTAAATATATCAATAATCAATATTCATTTATCATTCTCTACAAGAAGAGTCTCTTATAAAATGTAAAAGGTTGCTCTATTTGTTCCTCTACTTCCCTCCCCCTCCCAAGTCCTCCCTCCCCCTTCTCTCCAAACTCGCAATCAGGGCCTAAGACAAAGACAATAACTTCATAATAAGGATAAGCTCTCCAAATGCTTACCAAATAACATTAATATTTCATGTCTCATCCAAAGATCAGATAAAATATTAAAAAAACAGCAAATAAAAAAAAAAAACGTGACTCTAGAATAACTAACATTGATTTTAACAATAAGCTTGCATTACTTCATTATATTCACATTCACCCCTTGAAGTCAATCCCCGATGAAAGAAATACTAAAAAAGTTTTTCCATATCACGGCCTTACATGGACTAACCTTGACAGGGACTACCACTTCATAAAGAAGTATAGCATCTCTAGCGGCATTATAAAATTCCAAAGCAACTCTTGTAGATGACAGGCAGACATCCTGCACAAATTATTTATCATTTATAAAGATCAGTTTCACTGTTAACAAAAAAAGTATTGTAGGTCTACCAAAACATTATTATACTTGAATGTGTAGCAGATTAGTGGTCAAGTTATTCGCTTAGTTGTAAAGATAGTTGGTAAATGTAATAAGTAAGAACATATTATGTTGATTATGCACACTAACAAAATCCACTTGAGCCTATAAAGTCTTGATCCCTAAATAAAGAAAAATTTGAGCTTGTATTTCAAATAAAATATGTTGTATGCAGTCATTTAGTAAATATTCATTATTCTGAATCCTATACCTGTAGTGTCTGATGAATTAGTTCCATCAATTGTTTGGCTGCTTTGGATACCAAACATTTCTCTGATGAGAAAAGCAAATCAACCACATGACTGGATGAAAGATCAGAAGTTTCATCATTCTTCCAAATAGAACCATCCCTTGTATACTCCTGCAGCAAATTCTTCATCAACAATTACAAATACTAACAGCAACAGAAGAATTTTCCCAGTTCGAAAACTCACTTGGGGAATGGAAAAGTCACATTCAAGAAGCAGATTTCTAGCTTTAGCCAAGATTTCTGTCTTTTTCTTAAATGCAAAGTGAACCTCAACATTTTCAGCAAAACTGCTCAGCCTGTTATCCTTGTCATCTGATGAAATGAACATAAGCTCTTTTAAAGCCGTTTCAAAGTCAGATGTACATTTGATAATCTTCTGAAAGTCAGGTAGTTTTGAAGCATCGGTTGGAACAACCTGAAATAAGACCTCTTGAGTGACTATACATGCAAACTTAAGAAACTCAGTTTCTTTCTGGTTTCTAGACAGGGTAACTAACCACCAAGTAATTATCCTAGATTATCACATTGCCAGGGATTGAATAACCCAACGAGGACTTATTTTGTTAGTTGAGATGAAAGAATTCATACAAGCTTGCATATTATTAGTTAAGCCAGACTTTAATTCAATTCAACTGATATCAGTTAAATGATATTTTTGTGGATACATATTCTTAGACTTGTTTCAGAGCACCGGATGCAATGCATGGACACAGCTTTTTGTGTAACCAAGTTTGTTATAGCATAGAGCTTAAGGCAAACCTTTGAAAGAAAGTTCGATATTATTAGCTCTGATATCCTAGGCCATGTCAAACGTCCAAAACATCGGATCCAAGAACTGTTCTGGAAGCAAATACTTCTATAAATAAATTTAATAAAAAGCACAATCCCTGAATAGAGAAGCTCCCCATCCAAATACTCGAGCTGCAAATCAAAAATCACATATTTAGGAACAAAAAAACAGCAAAATGATGATGCTTCCTAGGTGAATTAAGAAAAAAAAAACAACTGACAGTAGTATCTAATAATAGGGTTTGGCTCTTTTAAGTGCAAGGTTCGCTTTAAAGGGTAAAGTGCAGAGTTATAAACCTAATCAAAGGTTGATATTGTAATAAAATACATGCATCTATACAACAAATAATGAAACTATTATAATTTAAATATTAATTTTGCCAGCAATATTCATAATTTTGTACTTTTTAAATAAGCCAAAACCCTAAGAATAAGATCAATAACACATACCAGCAATAAAAACCTACACTGGATGGTCTGTGTCATAAAACAGTAAAACATGACAATATAAATTTATTATAAGACCCTAACGCATAACAATCACCTTACTATCTGGCGTTGGAACTATTTTCAGTACGGCTGAATCTTGATTTGACTCATCTAGAAATGAAAGAGGTTGTCCACGATTAATGAAAGGAATGATGACATATTTGATCATTAAATCAGCAACTTTAGCAAGCCCATACTCTAGAATACCAACCACCTAAAAAGTCATCTATTAGAGAAAGTCAAAATAAAAACATCTGAAATCCCGATTATCTATATTTACAACATCACAGTTGTAAAATTGAGATGAATTAACTTACCTCCATTGCTTCCAAAACCATTTGCAACTGAATCCCACTCAAATTATGAACTTCTAAATGATACTTGACTTCTACTTGATTCAAGTCGCCATCAAATCGCACAGCCTTATCCATAAACTTCACGAGGACCTCTTGAATCTACAAACCGAAATCGAATTCCTCTAAAAACAATCACAAACTCAATAAAAATCACAAATCATCCAATCATCATTTCTATGGCACAAATCATATGTATTGATTGTACATTTGATTATCATATAACTACTGTTATTAAAATGCTTGGAGAATGCTTGTGCAAATAAACTGGATTTTTTTGGGATTCGATCCAGAGGCTACAATAACAACAACAACCAAGCCTTATCCCAATAAGTGAGGTCGGCTACATGGATCAGTTCCGCCCAGTGTTGCCGATGGCAGATGGCGGTCCATGGCGGAGAGCCAAAATCCCGCCATAGCTTTGATGGCGCTGTTATTGCGGATTATAGCGGAAAAACCCGCAATAGCGGACGATATTTACCGTTGCGGCAAGCCCAAAAACCGCCATGTATATCGGCCATGGCGCCGCAATTTGATAACACTTTCGCCATAATATTCTATCCATGGCCATGCTTCTAGCCAACTCACAAACCTCGAGATCTTTTTTAATAACTTCTCTTAGGAATTTTTTAGGTCTTCCTCTACCACTAGCTGAAATTCCAATAGTGATGCCTTTGCATAATGCATACATAGTTTTGCTTTAAAAGAAATAATTGAATGAATTTAAGCCAAACAAAAAGATTCAAAAGAGCTCCCACCCAGATCAACAGTAAAGAGAAAGTTCAGCCATCTAAACATGATAAAGAAAGAAAAGTATCCTAGGGGTATGAGAATTTTGTTTTCAGATGGCTCGGTGCTTAGTCTCTGGTAGGGGAACATACCGGAAATGAAAAGTGAAATCCTGAGCCAATAATTTTTTCTTTGCTCAACCCTGAATGCAATTCCTTACATTTAATAAATGCTCAACATCTCCCTTAACCATTCCAATGCATAATCCCAGTCACATAAACATAAACTAAAAACTCAACATACAAATTATCACCAATAACAATTTCAGTTTCAGCTTTACATTCAGAATCAGAAAGGCATCAATTCAGTTTCTACATATATTGCGATGAAACTTCAAACCAAGTCCATTAAAACATAAAATTGAGAAGAAAAAAAATGGAGAGAAAAATAGAAAGAAAGCAGAGTAATACCTCTTCAAAACACTGAGACCATTCCTTTCTCAACAACCCATACACCAATGGCTCCCTATCATCTTCATCCCCAATCCTCAATGCAACCTTCAACTCCTTCAACCATTGAGCAGCAAACTGAAACTTCCCATTCCTCAACGCTTCCTTCACACTCTCCAACCTCTTATTCAAATTCACAATTATTCCCACCAACCCTAACAACTCTCTCTTCACCTTCAGTTCCTCGCTTTTCGTCTTCATCTCCTCCACAACTTCTCGCACCTCTACATCAGCCGGTCGCTCGGAAACCAGCCGCAGGACGCCGTCGAGGTCATCGGAGACCTTGAGTGTCTGCGAAACGGCGTCGTTGCAGAGAGAGAAGAGGCTTGCGAAGTCATCGTGGTGGGAGGCGAGGTAGGATTGTACCTGTGATCGGATCTGGAGAGAGTGAGACTCGACACGGTCGATGAGGAGGCGGAGATCCGGTGCCGAGAGAGGCGAATTTCGGTCGGAGAGATCTTGTGCGGAGAGAAGATCGCGAATGTTGATTGCGTCGAAGAGAGACTCCATCACAAGGTGGTGAAGATGGCTAACGTGCGCTTGGAGTGTCGTCGACACTGATGCAGTGTGGTGGTTATTGCTTGGACTCGATGGACTTTTTCAGTTTTAGATCTTATTGTGACCCGACCCGGATTAAAAATTCCAAAGCTTAAGTACATTTTGTCATGGGTAAAAGTACTAGTGGGACATTCTCAATCCACCTATTTATTTTTAAAGATTTTCTAAAAACTTTATATTTGTCTTGTTCAAAAAATTATTAGGACGCTTTATTTATGAAGATTATGTAATCTTAACTTTTCTTCACAAGTGACACTAACCTTTATACGATGGTTTGGGTATCTCTTTCATTCTATTATCTTTTATTATTTTATAAATAATTTAAAATAAAATTTAAATTAAATAAATATAAATATATACTTTATATTTTCACGCATTTAAACATTAAAAAAATAATAAAATTAATATTTTATTATTATATATTTTTTAAGTCCTTTAAAATGTTCAAAACATGACTATCTTTCTTGAAAACTAAAAATTAATAGCTCGATTGAAAATTTCGCATCTAAATGATTCTCACATTTAGGAGAAAACAAAAAAGTAGTTTATAAAATTAACAATCTTTCACTTTGCATTTTGTATACTATTTTAAAATATAGATATAATAATAATAATAATAATAATATATAATTGATCTTGCGTAGAATTGAGGTTCACTAGATTTGTTATTCTAAATTTGTAAATGATGTTTTGGTATTTAAGTTTGTCTTCAATGGGGTAGTACCTCCAAATATTTTGATGTTCGATTTAATGATTATCGAAGATGGTAAGAGGTATTTAGGGTTAGAAAAAATTTGTACTTTGACATCATCTATTGTCTTTTTTTTATAGTTTTGTTCTAGGATATTGGATTCATAGAACCTTCTTGTGCAGAATAGTTGTCTAACGAGACAGGTGTCAGTATATTATTTGTTTTGTGATCTAATGAAGTTACTTCAATCATTTATTTTGATTAGATATTATCCCAGGACATGTTCTGAAGGTCTTAGGATTTTATTCTCCAAGATGTTTCTCTTTGGACCTTGATCTAATGGCCTCTAACTTTAGAGATCAAATTGATCATTCATTATGGGTCAATCCTCTTATTGGGTCATCTTAAATATGTTCGTCGGCCTAGGCGGGAAAAATCCCCTTATGGGAAAACTCCAATCTTGAAGTTAATTGAATAAATCATAATGAAAAAGAATCAATCTTTCTAATTATCACGTCTCTTGTTCTTCACCCTTTACTCAAGTGAAACAATCACTCATTGGTTGTTAGATTATTCTGCACTACACAGAAAATTCAAAGAAGAAAATAATATAATTGGAAATGAGATAAAAGAGAAATTCCAGAGGAAGAAGAAAAATGTATTATTATACAAATTGCACTCTAAGTGTTTGTTATAATGTGTGTTAATCATAATTGTGATTTCTGAAGCTACACAGAGCTATTACAAAACTTGTTATTCTTTCATACAAATGAAATAGAGCTTCTCACTATTTATATATGAGATTACTTGCACTCTGAGTAATCACAAAATAATTAACTCAGCTAAAATAAGCTAAGTCAATCTTCTTCGACTCTATCAACTCCTTCGACAATGCAACTACATGTTTCAACTGCATGCTTCGACAAGTTGTATTTGACTTTGTGTCAAATACATTAGATACATACTTTATTTGACACATGTTATTTCGACACACACTAAAGCACCTTTCGACACTCATCGAATACAAACACACTATTTCAACTTCAACACAAAGAATTATAAATTTAACACACCACATAATTCATTATGTCTAAACTTTCTACATTCATCATTGTTCTTAATCTCTTGAATAATCCGACCTGCACAACCTTCGTCATTATATCTGCAATCTAATTCTCTGATTTGCAATGCTCCAGACTCAACTTTTTATTTGCTACCTGCTCTCTCAGGTAATGGAACTTAGGCAACCTTCGCCATTATATTTAAGTTTTGTCTTAGATATTGTCACATCTACCTTTATGTCAAATCAAGCATTAAAGTACACTAAACTTAGGCAAAAATCAATAGGATCATGTTATTAACATCAAAAAAGTTTCACACAGTGTTCCTAACATTCACAAACATCCATATGCTCAAGCACAATCAAAGAAACAATAAAAAATACCATTTAAGGACCTAAAATCACTTAAAAATGTGTCTTACTTTGAATGCACAAAAGTGTGTGAAAAATAAATTATTTTTGGAAATTTTTCATGGATTATTAAAATAGGCATGACAAGGAATGAGTGTGCAAAAAATCAGCTTAAAAAGATAAATAACCAATGAGATATGATCAAATGAAATTTAAAAAAAACATAAAGTGATAAGTGGTAAAAAAATAATGGAAATGCACCGCATGAGACTTGAACCTGCGCGCCCTAGGTCACAGCTTAAAAACTTAACCATTGGGCCAGTTGCTTGGCCCAGATATAAAACACACGCGTGCAATTATATTTGAAACACAATTGCAAAACAAGAAAATAAAAAAGGAACAAAAGGTCTGGGGCGAGGGGAATTCGAACCATAGACCTCTAGCATGCAAAGCCTCTCAAACACAACACTCTCTCCTCTATGGTGCAATGCCCAAGTCGTTAATGAAATGAAAACATAAAAATAATTAATAAAACAAATTCCAAAACTGAACCATGGCGTCGTCATCTTCAACCTGATCTTCCACCATTTTTGAACATTTTGAAATTCCTAACTTTCTCAGAATTCAATGAAATCAAAAGATGTAAAAATCAAACTTGTGTAATTTTTCATGAGGAAGTCAATGATATCAATTAATTGCATTAAAAATCAAAGAATGAAAAGTTAAATCACCATCCCTAAAATGAACCCTAACTTATCAGTAATGCATAACTTTACATACATACATGATTCATTGCAATTAACTTATGGAACACCCTCTACACATCAAATGCTACATTTTTATTTCAGAAATCAATCATAAATGATGCATGTATGATGAGTTTCAAAGTTGAGAAACCTTAACTATTAGAGCAAGGTCCAATGCCTCTTCAATCTAGTTATAGAAGTTGTTTTTTTATTCAGCAAGCTTCTATGAACCTTCTTGATGCTTTTGGAATGCCTACTTTGCTTTGGAACAACTTTAATTCTTCTGCATGATTCCTCTTGCAATAATGGAAAATGAGAAATTGAACTTCAATGAAATGGTGTTACAGTCACAAAATAATGCTTAGAATAGTTTAGGACATGTTTATGGAGGGTGTTTGAAGGCTTGAAAGGATTGAAAATGGTCATAATGAGGTTTTGGATTGGTTTATGTAGAAAGTCAACAAAATGGAGGTTTGAGAGTTGACTTTCTGTTCTTATGGGTTTCTGGTGAAGATGAAGGTTTGAACACCTTTATTAGGTGTTTTGTGATGTGTTTGGATGGTTAGTTTGATGATTTAATGGCTGGAAAAGGTTTTGGACAAGTTGGAGCAAAGTGGAAGTTTTTGGTGCAAAGTGAGGTCTTCATGCAAGTTCTGGTGTGATGCTTACTCAAGTGTGTTTCTAGTGTGTTTGTTGTGTGTTTTAAACTGAGGGGAAGCCTCTATTTATAGGGAAATACTGAGAATCAAGGGCCATGATAGAATGCAACCTGAGGAGTTTTTTATTTGGTTGGATTTTAACTTGTAGTTTCATGAGTTTTTGAAGTTCCAATGCAAGGTACAATGCTTTCTAGGGTTGTTGGAAAGTTCAGAGACTTTGCTTCTGTGCCACAAAAGGTTTGTATGCTGAAGAAACAATGTGGAGCTCAAGAGAAGTTGACTTTGTGATTAAAGTCACTCTATCAAAATGGAAGTGCAATCTTTATGCCCAAAATGGAATGATCTCTTGAACAAATCCTTAATCACTTGGATAATGCACTTAGGGTCTGTGTAATTCATCAATTATGTGAAGATTTAGAAGCAACATGACCTGCAAACTGAGATTGAGTAGGTTTGGTTGAAGGTTTGATCAAGAACATGTCATGGAAATGACCTATAATCAAGTTTGAAGTGCCAACTTCCCTCCTTCGAAACTCCTAGCTCAAGTATGATAAAAATGTGTTCTTAGACTTTTTAGAAAGCTTGAAACATCCTCTACAACTTTCATGTTTTGAGTTTTTCTTGAATCAATTGGGTTCATAGTGAAAAATGACCTTAAAGTTGGCTCCAAGACAAGCCAGATTTTGTTGAAAATTTCTCTAAGTGTTTTGGTTCAAAAAGTGTGGAACCTCCAACTTCATGGCTTTATATCTCTCAATCTATGGATTTTTTGGGAAATCATCCCCAAGGACAAAGTTGTAGTATGGAACAAGATCTTCAATTTGGTCTTTGGAGCAAATAAAATGGTTACTTGGATTGGAAGTTATGGTCTTGGCAAGTTGAGTAAAAACCATGAATTTTCATAACTTGGAAAAAATTCTATTTTCTTCACTGTTGCCCTTTTTGAAAGTAACCTCACATTTCTTGATTTCTCTTGATCAAATTCACTCATCAAACATATTTTTTATGAAATTCACCTTGAGGAGGCCATGTTGGACCAAAAAAGTCAAAAGTCAAACTTGACTTTGATCAGTGGTTGACTTTTGTATCAAATGACTTGAACTTTGTAGCCTTCAATGAAATCAAACCCTTGAGTTATTTGAACATTATGGATGGGTTCTGTAACACACTTTTAAACCCCACAGAATAATACGTCATAAATCAGAGTAAGATAACATGCATCTTAAACAAGGGTGTCACATATAATTCAAACATTACACATACATCTATCATGCTCGATAACACTTAAATTAAATTCATGCTTTTCATACACTTTCATAGAGCATGTAGCAGCGGAATCACTTTTCATTCATAATGAACATAATAAATAGTCTCATAAATAACTCATTCATATCACCACTTAGGCATGAAAGCCAAAACTCCACATAATTCCAATAACGATAACAAAATAAAATAGAGTACATAAAGTATCTCTCAAAACATGAATCAAAACGTTCCCAATGTTACAAGACCAGAGCATGACTCGGCCCAAAATAAATAAGAAAAATAAAGTAAATAACTCCAACAGCTACCCTCGTGCTAGAAGCAACTCTACTCTTCAGTACCTGAGCGGTGTCGTATAAAACATCATTCCAACAAAAGGGTGAGAATTCACATAATTATCGAAATCATATAATAATATATAATACATCGCATACATGCATAGCATAATTATTCTCGCACTTCAAATGCTTTATAAACATAGCATCACTCAAGCAACCATATTATTCATAAGTACATACTCACAAATCCACAATTTCACCAATTCATCAAATTCACATAATGCACATAATCTCATATTGCAATATTAGACACAATATGACTCCATACAAGACTCAAATGCAATACTCATACATGTGGTACCAATCACTGTTATTATTTTTCAGTTTTTACATTAAACCGGGTCCATCCTCTAGACCAATAACACACAAAAGCCCATCCTCTAAGCTTCAAACCCCTCTCTAGGTTTGGGGCAATTCACTAGTTCCCACGGAACTAACAAGCATTGCCTCTTGACTATAATGATGCACGTGCAAGTTTAACAACCATATGCAATTAAGACCATCCCTCAATCGTAACATCCATTCATATCTTCAATAATTCATCGTAATTGAATTACCACACAATTACACATACTTGCACATATTTATGAATCATCCACACACAATTCACTTTCAAATGGTATACAACACATTTTATAAATACAATCACGATTGTATTATCATTACAACAAGCAATAACTATCAGGCATTTCATGTTGTCACACACCAAAATATACTTATACAAGCACACACACAAGTATTCAATAAATTATCCATAAATAATTTCACAACTGGCAGCAAACAGTGCAACAATTCATTAATAGAACATATACAGAATTGTCTTCCCAAACATATTAGATATAAAAATATTAGGAAACTAATTCTCTTATCTATACTATGTTATAGCTCTATTCATTAGCTTTCCGACGCTTCGAACAGGGACCAAAACGGACTTACGGATCAAAAGTTACGATCGAGACAATTTCGGATATAAAATCCAGCGAGCTGACAGGCCGCCCATGTCAGGGAACACGGTCCGTGGCACTCCAAAGTCATAAAATCACATTTTTGCACTCCAAAACAGGGGGGCTGACACGGCCACCCGTGTCAGGTGACACGAGCCGTGTCAAAGCCCGGAAAAACCCATTTTCACTGTCAGTTTCCTTCCGGACCTCCGATTTCGATTCCGTAAAAAGTTTCAGTTCCAGAATTCGAAATACTACCATTATATGACAACTATAACAGCCCACAACACACATTTAAGGATCCTACCATCATACATCATGTAATCATCAATTTCAAAATCATGGAAATTAGGGATTTTTATCTTAAATAGGATACTACCCATCATACACTTCATACAATCCCATAACCATGTAAAGGCCCACCTTTACCTTGGTTTCTTGATGAACTCTTGAGTTTCCTCCTTAGGTTTTCTTCTCCTCTTTTCCCTTTTCCTTTTCTCTATGTTAGCTTTTTTTCTTCTTTTTCCCTTATTAACTATATTTTTCTCTTTATATATAAAACCCTTATAACAACTAATTCTAGTAACTAATGGGCTTACTAATCATACCCCCACCTTTACTCTTCACATTCTCATCCAATAGGCCCAATTATCTTATTTCTATATCATTTCCACCAATTAAAATAATCCAAATAAATCAATTACACACAATTAATATATATATATATATATATATATATATATATATATATATATATATATATATATATATATATATATATATATACACACAAACCCCCCTGCAATGTTAGCGAGTTTTCATTTTAGCCCCTGTAAAAAAAATTTTTAAACACCCCCTCATCTTAGTTAGATTCCTTCATAAAACCCCCTAGAGTCCAAGTGGCATGGTAGATTCCGTTTTGACCATCAGAATCTGTCCATGTTGGCATTTTGGATTAAATTTTTATGGATGACTGAGTATATATTTTTGCGTTTCACCCCTTGTAATAGTTAGGGTTTTGATGCGACGAAGGAACAGCTGCGAAAGGGATTTTGATGCGACGGAGGAACATCGGTGAAGAACTTACATACACGAAGACCAACAAATTCGTCCACGAATTCATTTCCTTAATCGAGGGTAGCAATGAGTCAGGTATGTATTTTGGTAAACTTCTTGACGGTTAAAAGATATGGTTAGGGTTTTTTTTGTTTCTGAATGATTTTGAAATCTTTATGGGAATATTAGGGTTTTTGATATTTGGTTTTTATTTCTTAATGATTTTGAAATCTTGACAGGAGTTCAAACCTTTTGATGTTACTTTTCAGCATGGGGGTGAATTTGTTAGGGTTAAGCCAGATGAAATTATTTACAGAGGGGGTTGATTCGACTGTAAATGGTTTGCTTGTTGCGAACTGGACAATGGATAGCATTGTCAAGCTGTTGAGTAGGTGGGGGTATAAGGAAGGTTCATTTAGGTTATGGACAAAGTGTTAGACATTCAAGAGGGATTTATTATAATTAGAAGAGATGATGATGCATACGACTTTGTTACATACTTCAGTGCAATGGAAGTTATTGGAGATATATTTGTGGAACATTCTCCAGAAATAATGGATTGTGAGGATATTGAACCTAGGTGTGTTAATGAGAAGATGAGTGAGGATATAGAAGATGAGGATGTTGAAAGGTTAGATGACAGTGAAGATGAGAGAGCAACTGGTCTAGTTGATGGCTTTGAAGGAATTGATGAGCCCGTGCCTATAAAAGTAGATAAAAGCAATCTTGTGACAAGTATGGGTGGGCCTAGTGTTAGGCCCAAAAAGAAAATGGACCAAGATGATTACTATAGTGATGATCCAGATGACTCATGTGATGATGAAAGGCCCAATTATGAAAGATTTAGGAAAGAGCATCTCAACAAGGATTATAAGTTCGAGTGGGGCATGGAATTTAATTCACTTGTTGACTTTAGGGATGCAATTCATGAGTGGTCAGTGCTCAATGGGAGGGAAATAAGTTTTGTGAAAAATGAGAGCTATAGGGTAAGGGTTGAGTGTAAGGCTAAATATGGGTTTTTAGTCTTATGCTCTAAGGTGGGCCACAAACACACTTTTGCTATAAAAACACTCAAAGACACCCATACATGTGCTAGGGTTTTGAACAACAAATCTGCAACTTCAAAGTGGGTGGCTAAGCATGTGGTAAAGAGGATGCAAACAAGTGACACAGTTAGGATAAGAGACATCATGCAAGATATAAGGCAACGTTTTTCTGTGGGTATTAGTGTTGCAAGAGCATGGAGGGCTAAATTGATTGCAAAGAGGATAATAGAAGGTGATGCTGATAATCAGCATGCATGCATTTGGAGGTATGCAACTGAGTTAAGAAGGGTAAATCCAAGCAACACAGTCAAGATTAATGTTGAAAGACCTCATCCATCCATACAACCAAGGTTTGGATCATTCTATTTTTGTTTTGATGGTTGTAAGAAAGGCTTTATAAATGGATGCAGACCCTTTGCGGGGGTGGATGGATGTCACTTGAAGACCAAATATGGTGGCCAATTACTAATTGTTGTGGGTAGGGATGCAAATGATCAATACTTCCCTTTGGCATTTGGTGTGGTTGAAAATGAGACAAAGGAGAGTTAGAGATGGTTCCTTCAACTACTGATTGAGGATATTGGCCAGGATAGAAGATATGTGTTTATATCTGATCAACAAAAGGTACATGTGGCTGTATTTACTTCCTTGTTCTTATGTATTTAAAGTTGTTTCTGTAACTAATGTGTACACAATTGGTGTTATGTTTTAGGGACTTGTGGCATATAAGTGCACCAAATGTGACAAGTTTGGTCACAATGCATTGACTTGCAAGGCCTCCTCACAGGACCCCAATGCACTTAAAAGAAAGGTACTTATTATGTATTACTTTACTTTGGCATTTGTTTGATTTATAATTCAATAATAGCTCATTGACTTGTGTGTTATCCTTGATGTGTAGAGGAAAGTTAAAAAGGACCAACCTGCTGCTGCTAATGCACAAGGAGCCAATGCACAAGCTGATAATGCAGATGCTAATGATAGTGGGCATGGAAATGCTGCTGATAATGCACAAGGATCTGCTACTGATATGACTCAAACGGCTGCCCCAACTAATGTTGTTTCTGATGTTGCCCTAGTGCTGCAGTTTCTGATGCTGCCCCAACTAATTCTATGAATCAGACCTAACCACCAACTGTTATGAGTCAAATTGGAACTTGTGTTCTTGATTCACTTAAAAACAAGAAAGGAAAGAAACCAGTCATTACAAGGAGAAGGTAAAGTGAAAGGATCAAATTGTCTTGGTTCAAAAAACCAATTGTAGGAGAAGGATCTAGTGAACAACCAATCACACTATCAGACAGTGAGGCCAAAGCAAGTTCAAAAGAGTCTTCCCTTGGATTGCAGACTAGGTATATAAAGACATGGAAGTCCAAGAAAAAGAGAGACTGAGTGTTATGTCTTGTATTCCCAATTTTAATTTGTTGTCATTTTGTTGCCTTTGCCAATGAAGTCCTAAGTAGTATGTGTCATTTTGTAGAATTGTCTCATTTTGTACTATGTAACAATGAAGTACCAGACATATGCACCAAGTGTGCTTTCTTTATGTATCAAACAAATTCCTTTTGCAGAATTTAGTGTAACTGTTTTGTTTTACATTGGAAGTAATTTCTGTAACAGACAACTTACATTGATAACAAACAATTCAACTTAAATCAAACATTTACAGTGATACATAACAAATGTTTTCATTGATAAGAACAACTCAATTTACATTGCTACATAACAAAAGCTTTCATTTATAACCACAATTCAACTTACATCAAACTGTAACATTAAACACCCAAATCTAAACTGAGTTTATTACAACCATGACAGACATTCCTCTAACAGACCAACTTAAACAACTACTATGCCAGTCCAACCTAAACTACTACTATGACAGACCAACCTAAACAACTTCTATGACAAACCAACCTAAACAAGTACTATGATATACCAAGTACTATGTATCAATTCCAACCAACCTAAACAACTAAATCAAAACAGACTTTGTTACATGGACATAAACAATACTGCAAAGATCAACCATGACAGACCAAGTACAATCGACATCCATAAATTTTTCCTCTTTTCCATTCGAATCTTTCTTTTCAATTTTTCTGTCTTGATAATGCTTCCATCTGCACCATACTTCTTCAAAACTCTGCCTTCAATTTCCTGAGCAATCTCATTTGCAAGTTCTCTCAAATAACCCTTTGTGCCTTCACAATCACAACATCTTGTAAAATCGTTAACAAAATCGTCCCACACAAACAAACCGCAACCATTCTGCAAATTAAATCAAACCGATGATTAAGACGTACACAGTGATTAACAAATCGAATTAAAACATGGATTTAACAAGGTGAATATCAACTAACCAAAGAATTTCGACATTTCCAGAATTTTCTACTAGGATTTTCAACTGTGTTTGATACAAACATCTTCATAGTATCGTTGCAACCACGTCTTAGCAAACTCTTTCCAAAATTTGCCCCAGACGATGATGACCTGCTACCACCCATGTACACGACGACGGCGGACGAAGAAGATAGAAAAAGGGGAGGAAAACCCTATCAATTTCAAGGGGGTATTTGTAAACGCATAAATATATACCCAGTCATCCATGAAAATTTAATCCAAAATGCCAACACGGACAGATTCTGATGGTCAAAACGGAATCTTCATTGCCACTTGGCCTCTGGGGGTTTTTTTGAGGGAATCTAACTAAGATGATGGCTTTTTTTTAAAAAAAAACTTTACCAGGGGCTAAAATGAAAACTCGCTAACATTGCAGGGGGTTGTGTATTTAACCCTATATATATATATATAATTACTAAAAATTAGGGTTTTACAACCCTCCCCAACTTCAAAGATTTTCGCCCTCGAAAATTACCTCAAACAAACAGATCAGGATAAAACTCAAGCGATGGTGGCAAAGCAACCCGATAGGCCACCTCTCCTATTCTCTGCAAAATCTGGTATGGACCGATAAAACGCGGCGTTAACTTACGCGACTTCAATGCCCAACCAACACCAGTTATCAGAGTAACTCTAAGAAACACATGATCTCCTTCTTGAAATTCAAGTGTTTTCCTCTTCTTGTCATGATAACTCTTCTGACGACTCTAAGAAATCTTCATCTTCTCCTGAATCATCTTAATCTTATCAGTAGTCTACTGGACTATCTCAGGTCCAACCACATCACTCTCTCCCGATCATACCAACACAATGGCGTCCTACACCTCCTACCATACAAGGCTTCAAACGGTGTCATTCCAATACTCGAATGAAAACTGTTGTTGTAAGTAAACTCAATTAAAGGCAAGTAGCTATCCCAAGCACCTCCTTTTTCCAACACAAAAGCTCTCAAAAGATCCTCAAGTGACCGAATCGTCCTCTCTGTCTGACCATCTGTCTGCGGATGATAAGCAGAACTCAACCACAACTTTGTACCCAAAACACTTTGCAAACATTCCCAAAATCTCGAAGTAAACCTCGAATCTCTATCTGACACAATGCTAGACGAAATACCATGCAAACTGACAATCCTCTCAATGTACACCTTTGCTAACTTCTCCAATGGGTAGTCCATTCTCATTGGAATAAAATGAGCAGATTTCGTCAATCTATCTACAATGACCCAAATAGCCTCACAATTACTCGGTGTTCTGGGTAAACCAGACACAAAATCCATCAATATACTATCCCATTTCCACTCAGGAATAGATAACGGTTGCATCAAACCCGACGGTTTCTGATGTTCGATCTTCGACTTCTGACAAGTCAAACAAGAATACACAAACTCTGCAATTTCTTTCTTCATACTAGGCCACCAAAATTTTTTCCTCAAATCCTGATACATCTTAGTAGCACCCAAATGAATACTCAATCCACTACGATGCCCTTCCTCGAGAATACTCTTTTTCAGCTCAGCTATATCCAGGACACAAACTCTATCACGGCATCTCATAATACCATTTTCATCAATCCGAAAATCACCACCTCGACCTTGATTGATCAAAGTCAATCGATCTACCAAACTTAAATCAGATTTCTTACCTTCCCGAATCTCATCAAGAATACCACTAGTAAGCTTCAGCATACCAAGCTTAACTCCATGAGAAGTCTCTTCACAAACCAAACTCATATCTTGAAATTGCTCAATCATCTCTAACTCGCTTACCATCATCATCGACATATGCAAAGATTTCCTACTCAATGCATCAGCTACTGCGTTTACTTTACCCGGATGATAATTCAAACCAAAATCATAATCTTTCAGAAGTTCCAACCATCTCCTCTGCCTCGAATTCAACTCCTTCTGATCAAAGAGATATTTCAATCTCTTATGATCGCTAAACACTTCAAATCTCAATCCGAACAAATAATGCCTCCAAAGCTTCAATACAAACACAACAGCAACCAACTCTAAACCATGCGTCAGATAATTCCTCTCATGCACTTTAAGTTGCCTTGAAGCATAAGCTATAACTTGTTGATGTTGCATCAACACACCTTCTAATCTCACCAACGAAGCATCACAATATACAATAAACGGTTCTGTCAGATTAGGCAAAATCAAAACAAGAGCTATCGTCAACCTTCTCTTAAGCTCTTGAAAACTTTCTTCACACTTTGCATACCAAACAAAAGCTTGACCCTTCCTAGTCAAATGCGTCAATGGCAAGGCTAACTTGGCAAATCCTTAAATGAATTTCCGATAATAACCTGCCAAACCAAGAAAACTTCTAATCTCAAAAACTGATTTATGAGCTTTCCTCTGCGATACAACTTCAACCTTCGACGGATCAACTGCAATACCTCTACTCAAAATCACATGGCCAAGGAATCTCACTTCCTTCAACCAAAATTCGCACTTAGAAAGTTTAGCATACAACTGCTTCTCTTTCAACACTGATAACACAATTTTCAAATGCTTAGCATGATCCTCTTCACTCTTCGAATAGATCAAAATACCATTAATGAACACAACCACAAACTTGTCCAAATACGGATGGAAAATCATGTTCATATACTCCATAAATACACCCGGTGCATTAGTCACACCAAACGGCATCACAGAATACTCATAATGAACATACCTGGTTCTAATAGGAGTCTTTTGAATATCTTCAACCTTCACACGAATCTGTTGATACCCAGACCTCCAATATATCTTACTGAATACACTGTCACCAACCAACTAATCCATCACATCATCAATCCTCAAAAGTGGATACTTATTCTTAATAGTCATCTTGTTCAATTATTTATAGTCCACACAAAGCCTCATAGAACCTTCTTTCTTCTTAACCAACAAAACTGGTGCACCCCACGGTGACACACTCGGACGAATGAATCTCTTCTCAAGAAGATCTTTGAGTTGACTTTTTAACTCTTTCAATTTCGATGCGGACATACGATATGGAGCCATCGATACCGAACTAGTTACAGGAACTAAGTCGATCGCAAAATCCATTTCACATTCCGGTGGTAAATCACTTATCTCATCAGGAAAAACTTCCGAAAAATCACAAACAATTGGCAAAACACCAACTTCTCCACCTTCACTAATACTTAAAGTTGCCATTAACATAAACATCTAAGCACCATCCTGCACTGACTTGCTCATTTGCTTAGAAGACATAAACATGTCTCCTTCATTCTCAGGTTCAAGAAAAATAATCGTCTTATCAAAACAGTTGATATAAACATGGTTGAACTCCAACCAATTCATCCCAAGGATAATATTAAGTTGATTTAAGTGTAAACTGTCGCTCCCGGGATTTTCATCCAAGTACAAACGCGAAAGTGACACGAAACAGAGTCGCCAGCAATGTGTATTTATCCCAAGAGAGGGAAAGGAAACACCGCGTAAACCTGAGGGAAAAGATAGGGCATGGTCTTGCGACCAAGAGAACTGGGTTCGGGAGTCGGTTGTGCGTGAGGAAGGTATTAGCACCCCCACGCGTCCATCGTACCCGATGGGATCCACGTTTGCTTGTCTCGATCAAAGGGTGTAGGAAAGGATACTGGAAAAAGAACTACTAACTAGAGAAATGGGAAAGGAACGAGAACGAAAAACAAATGTAGGGAGAATAAAAGAAGTGCTCAAATGGGCCCTACCCCACTGCCTACGTATCTCATCGGGAACATGAGAATCAGAGCGACGTAGTTCCCCTCAACGAGGGTCGCTTTGTTTGTGCTTTTTAGTGGAAACGTCAAAGTGCGCGTTCCAGCAGTTTAGGTGTTGCAGCTCGCTGTAGGGAGACTTAGGCGTTACCTGTTTGCGGTAGAACGTACCTGACGAGTCCTTAAGGAAGGAGTGAAGAGACGAGAGAAGAATTGTTGTTTGTTTTTGTCTTTTAAGAAAGAAATGTTTTAATTGTTTTATGTTTAGTAACACATATTGTATTTAAGTCTCTCATGTAGGATCAAATGCCTCACATATCGACCCGAGACGGGACGTACGCTAAACATTCGAAGAAAGTGAGAGAAAACCCCTCACTATCTTATTCTTACATGAAAGGCTCAAATACAATATTTGTTATGCCTTTATTAAGTGTTTTTTACTTTTGTTTTAAGATGAGAAAGAGACTCAAAGGAGGAGTAAAGGTAAAAACTAAATGAGGGAGACTAAGACTCACCCTAGTGTTAGCATGCTTAGAGATCCTAAGGTTAATGTGGTTTAAGAAATCTAATCCTAAAAGAAAAGAGAAGAAGAACAAAAGAAACAACTTACTTCCAAGATGGAAGTTAAGTTGATCTTAAAGAGGGGTGAAGGAGAAGTTATTCAAGGAAAGCATTTAAATGCTTAACATGATCACAAGTTGAATTATTAAAATAAATAAGAGAAGATGAAAGAAAGAAGTGTGTGTGGAAGCATATCCACACATTTACTTACCATTTGCACCTACATGAAAAATGTTAGTTCACAAAACTATTTACAAGTGGTGAAACAATGAAAACAACAACTATTACAGCTCATAAATGCAACACAGCAGTAAAATCTATCATCATGTACCAAACAACAATTAACAGCACATGTTCAGCCTACAAAATGGGTGTAAAAGCAAATAACAGCATATACAACATCATACATGTGTATAAACAGCAATGAAAAAGCAGGGGCAGCATGCATTCACAAATGATTTTAATTATGCACAACAATTATCATGCATTAAGCCTTGCACATTCATCAGACAAACATGATCATGATCACATTGCAAATAATGGTGAACAAGCCTTGAAAACAACATGGAATGATGCACATGGTGAGAATACATATTGTTAAGCATGTGAACAAATTAACACAAGTATGCGTCTCTTGAAATGGAAAGCAAATGAACACGCGCATAGTAATTCTAGCAACATAACATCAATTAGCAATTAATAATCTAAAAGTGTGTGCATTATGTGTTCATCACATCAATTAATTAACAATGCAAACATTACGTTCAATGATGAAAAACAAAGGCACGCGTGTCGTAAAATCAAGTTCGTACCATGGTGTTAGTTAAGATAGCTCAAAAATAATCCACCAATCATCAATGCATTGATCCATGAAGTTTAAACATGTTAAGGACCTCAAACAAGCAACAAAATGCACAAAAATACACATTTTGTCCCAGAGTAACCGGTTTGTTACCGGTTACTTAGTTAAAAATCAAACAGTTCACACAAAAATACACATGTTAACCGGTTAACCAACGGTGAGTAACCGGTTACTCTAGGTCAGTGGCCAAAAAACCAGTTTCAAAAGCACTTTTCAGCAGCAAATCACTTCTCCAAACTTCCAAATGAACATGTAATCAGTTAGGCACGAAATTACATTGAATTATAGTCATCAAGCATCAATTAAATCCAATAATCAACAACATCAAGAATCAAATTCAAGCACATGGATCCAAATCAAAAATCCACAAAGATCTACATCGAATAAGTTGCGAATAAGCTAAAAACAGTGTAGATTTAGGAAAAACCAACCTACAAAGCGGAGACTTGCTTTGGTAATTGTTGCAAAGTAATCTTGGTGCAGAAAATGAAAAAAAACCACAGATTCCTCAATCGATAGCCGAAACGCGTCGAAACCGAACGAAAATCGTGAAAATCACCGAAAACAAGCTTGCACCAAAATAAATGGTGTGAAACCCTTGGATTGAAGTAGAATAAGCTGCAATTCCAGAAATCCAACCGAAGAAAACCAAATGATGGAGTTTAAGCTCAAGAATTAATCACTTTTCAATGTAAAAAGTGATTATTCTTCAAGAAATAAGAGCTTTTGTGTGTGGTTTTGGAAGCGAGAAGTAGAAGTTGTAGCAAAGTGAAGAGAGAAATGAGAGTGAAATGTGAGAAATTTGAGAAAAAATGGTTGAAGGTCCTTGAAAATGAGTGAAGCATCTCTTAAATAGATTTTAGGTTTGGAGTATGAGAGGTTTGAAATGAAGTTTGGAATGAGGTTTGGGTTTGGAGCTAGGGTCGGAATTAGTTAGACTCAACTCACCAAGTCAAGTTAGTTAACTCGGTTAGTTAGGACCAACTCGGTTGCTTGGAAAACAAGGAACCACAACTGGTGTATGGGTGTGTGACTTGGGCTGCAAGCAAGGCCTGGTGACTTGTGAACTTTCAGCATGAAACCACCATGTTCGAGCACTCGTATGACCTTCATAACTTGTTCAAATGAAAAAATGTCCAACATCAAAGTTGAAGAGGGCATGAAGATGAACAACTTTGATGTTCAAAAATTTTTCATTTGAAGCCTTCTTGATGGAGAAAATTGACTTGACATTTGGCACGCCAACTGTTCGATGAAATTATGGCCTGGAGGCCTGAACTTGCCTTGCCATGACTTGAGATTTGCCTTGATTTTACCAAACTTTGATTGATCATAACTCCCTCAATTTTGATCCGATGGAAGAGTTCTTTATATGGATTTGAAGCTTAGAACATGAACTTTAATTGGCTCAACTTGGGCCTGAAGTTTAGAGCTTTTATCTTAGAGAAAGAGAGCCTCAAAGTGTGGTACAAAATGGTCCAAACTTGCCATTTTTGGAAACCCAAAAGTTTCTATTTTTGGCAGCTTTGTGATTTCTTGATTTTTCATTATTCTTCCATCATTTCTTGATCAAATCTTGTCCAATGAACATATATAACTTGAATTTCATGATTTTGACCTCAAAAAGTCAGGAGTTGACTTCTTTCACTGCACAGTTGACTTTTTCCCCAATTTCTTGATTATCAAGCAACTGATCAATTGAATCTCTTCTGAAATGAACCAATGGCCAATCTTCCATCCTTAGACACTTGATATTATGTAGAAAACATTGAGATCAAGTTTGAATCAAAATTTCCTCAGGAGACCTCTTGAACCCAAAACCTTAATTTTGACTGCTTTTTATAGGAGATGATGCACTATCCAATCTTCTCGATGATTTCCCCTCTTCCAATGACTTGTGGGGATAAAGGGGGGATGATATATGATGTAAGAGACCTTTGAGGCTTTTGAGAGACCCTTGACTCTTATTTTTTAGCTTTGGATGATCAACCCCTTTTTAGAAACAACTGATCACATGCCCTTATGCAAGATGCAATGCTAAATGCTTAATGTTTTATTTTTCTATGCTTGAATGCAATGCAATGAAATGAAAGCATATGCTAAATGATATGAAGAAATGAGAGGGTAAATTTTGGGGTATTACAGCTGCCCCTATTCAATCACTGTAGACCTGAATGGATGATAACGATTGCTGTCAGACTTTCAAGGTATGGGGGGATTGAATACCGAAAATAACCAGAAAATTTGCACTCTGTAGAGAAGAAGAAAAGGGATATTAACCCACTCAAATGAACTCTGCTTGAATAAAACTCTGATGGAAAGGATAGCACTAAAGGGATGTCTTTTTGAACAACGCCAGACGACTACTGGCTTGCCACACTACGGGTGGGCTTTAGTAATGTCTTTTGTACAACGCCAGACGACTACTCGCCTGCCACACTATGGGTGAACTTTAGCAACGTCTTTTGTACAATGCCAGATGACTACTGGCCTGCCACACTACGGGTGGACTTTAGCAACGTCTTTTGGAACAACGCCAGACGACTACTGGCCTGCCACACTATGGGTGAACTTTAAGAACGTCTTTTAGAACAACGCCAAACGACTACTGGCTTGCCACACTACGAGTGGACTTTAGCAACGTCTTTTAGAACAACGCCAGACGACTACTGGCTTGCCACACTACGGGTGGACTTTAGCAACGTCTTTTAGAACTACGACAGGCGACTACTGGCTTGTCACACTACGGGTGGACTTTAGCAACGTCTTTTAGAACAACGCCAGACGACTACTGGCTTGCCACACTACGGGTGGACTTTCGCCAATCTACGATTGGACTTTGAACTGTCTTTTTGAATGGAGTCAGACGACTACTGACTTGCCACACTGCAGGTGGACTTTTGCCAATCTACAGTTAGACTTGCAGCTTAATGGCCACATTGCAGGTGGACTTTTGCCAATCTACGGTTAGACTTGCTGATGATTTGCCACCCTTGGATGGACTTTTGCCAATCTACGATTGGACTTAGCTGCTGTCTTTTTTGAATGGAGTCAGACGACTACTGACTTGCCACACTACGGGTGAACTTTCGCCAATCTATGGTTGGACTTTGTCTTCTTTGCCACCCTTGGATGGACTTTTGCCAATCTACGGTTGAACTTGCCTTCTTTGCCACCCTTAGATGGACTTTTGCCAATCTACGGTTGGACTTTACTGCTTTGCCACCCTTGGATGGACTTTGGCCAATCTACGGTTTGACTTTGCTGATTTGCCACCCTTGGATGGACTTTTGCCAATCTGCAGTTGGATTTTGCTGAAATTCCAATAATGGATAACACTCTGCATGTACGTCAGACATCCCTGCTGACTCTGCTGAGGAACAATGATCAATAATTTGACTTGAGAGACTCCCGAAAGGATGGTATCTCTGCTGGAGAATAAATGAACAATTTGTTCGCTTCGAATTGTCACGCTTGCCAAAAATAAATTGGACTTTGGGAATGGAGAATGATGACTCTGCCAGGAATTACTTCATCTGACTGGGGACAAATTCTGGTCATAGCAACTCCGCTGGGGATGAGAATTTTCTGACTCGGCTGGGGAAAGAATGTACTAACACTCTGCGGAGGAAGACAAGTCATTAAAACTCTACTTGGGGATCTATCAAACCCGAGGAGAATACGCTAACACTTTGCTGAGGAATAGATTATGTTGACCTGCTAAACTTCTGCGGGGAGCAAAAACAACTCAGCTGAGGAGTATTGTTGACAAGATTCAATGATAAACTCTGTGGGGAATACAACTACTAGAGATACGATCTTGCTGGGGACCAGAACTACTCTGTCGGGGATACGCAAATCCTGGCTAGAAGACATTCTGTTGCCACCTGCTGAGAAAGAGTCACTAGAGATCTGCTGGGAAAACATAAGGAAAATCCACTGGGGATAACGAGTTGACACCAAAATCTGCTGGGGAGAACTGCTTCAAAGCGTCTCTCGCTGGGGAATGTCTCTTAAGAGGATTTTACAGAAGATCGAACATCCTCAAACTCTTAGGCACATGCCGGGATTTGAAAGGTCATATCATAATTGAGAGATTACTCTACTAGGGATAATAGATCTGGAACACATCTTGCTGGGGAATTTTATGACGCCCCATGTTTGGGAGGGTCAACAACTTGCTTTTGCCCCAGATTACGCGGCCTATCTGAAGAAATCGTCCCAAGAGGATTTTACAGAAGACTTGGCAATCTTCAAACTCCTGGATGCTCGTTGAGTCTTGAACATTAACTGCGGTGTCTGCGAAATAAATCTACTGGGGAATTCACAACCGTTATCGACACAAAAAGCTTGTAGATGCCCTTATTCAATCAACTTGGATCTGAAAGGATGATAGCAACATCTTTCAGACCTTCAAGGCAGAAGGTGATTGAATACAAAAAGAACCGCAAAATTTGCAGACCGCGAGGAGAGAAAAATATTATTGGAACCCAGTCACACCTCATCAAAGGGATTTGACAGAAAGACAGTATACCCAGTGAACCACGTCGTCAAAGGGATTCGACGGAAAGAAAATGGAACTCGACTGAAGACCACATCGTCAAAGGGATTTAATGGCAAGAAGACTCTACCAAAGGAAGCACATCGTCAAAGGGGTTTGACGGGAAGACGACTCGACCAAAGGAGACACATTGTCATAGGGATGGCAGAAAGTAAACGAAGATAACACATTGTCATAGGGATGACAGAAAGACAGATGGACGCCCGACCGAAGGAAACACGTCGTTATGGGGATGACAGACAGAAGACTCGACCAAAGATAACACATCGTCATAGGGATGACAGAAAGGAGACCTGATCGAGGGGACACATTGTTATAGGGATGACAGAAAGAAAACTCGACTGAAGGAGACACATTGTCATAGGGATGACAGAAAGAAAACTCGACCAAAGGAACACATCATCATAGGGATGACAGAAAGGAGACCTGATCGAGGGAACACATTGTCATGAGGATGACAGAAAGAAGATTGACTGAAGGAGACACATTGTTATAGGGATGACAGAAATAAGACCTGACCTAAAGCAACACATTGTCATAGGGATGACAGAAAGAGGACTTGACTGAAGGAGACACATTGTCATGGGGATGACAGAAAGAAAACTCGACCAAAGATAACACATTGTCATAGGGATGCCAAAAAGAAGACCTGGCCGAAAGCAACACATTGTCATAGGGATGACAAAAAGAGGACTATATGAGGAAACACATCATCAAAGGGGTTTGATGGAAAGGAAACCTGACTGAAATGTCGTCATCAAGGGGTTGATGGACAATAACTGGTCGAGGGTAAGATCGACGTATGATCTACGGCCCAAAAGAAAGGTAAGCAGAGGGGTTGCTTGCAATGTCTGCTGGGGATATGTCATCGTCTTGATCGAACATTGATTTGGGCTTTCGCGCAAGGTACCAAATATGGCTTATGCTTCGCATGCATATGTTTGAATTTTCTTTCTATGGCGTAATGCTCCATATCAAATGGAAATGCTACGCAATTTGAGGATGCAATGATCACTATATGCAGAAATGTCGACGCATGCTCAGGCTACCTGGAAAAGAAGAATATGCCAAATTCAATTTGACTTTGCTGGCAAGGACAGGTGAAACCTGATGGTGATTATTTTTCCAAAGGCGAAATCTTTCTGGGTACCAATGGGGATTGGATTTTGAATGAAGTGCCAATAGGGATTGGACTTTTGCTTTGAAGGAGACGCCAATAGGGATAAGGCTTCAAGTTTTTGAAATATGCCAGCAAAGTGGGCTGTGGATGAAGGTGTCGAGCAAGGTTGGGCTATAGATTTCTATTCGGTTTTACAAGGCTTCATGCAATGCTATGCTAATGATATGCAATGACGATGCTTATGCAATGATGTGCAGCAGGAGCACTCCAGCAAAATAAATGCTGAAGAGACGAGACTAACTCCGCTGGGGATAACAAACTGAATCGCCTTCAGTGTCATAACTGCTTGAGATCCCAATTAAACATCCATTTTGTAGGAAAGTACGAATAACAAACATCTGCTGGAAAAATATCCCAGGAATCTGTTGGAGAAAAGTGCCAATGACAATCGACCTTTGACTTGCTGGGGAAAGCTAACCACCTTTCAAAAATATGCTTGGGGGAACGATGGTTGATGATGTCAGCTCTACTAGGGGACAAGATCAGACTTACTCCTCTGTTCGATGCTTGCCTCTTACCCTTACTCTGTTGGGGAGATGGGAACAACTTTACCGCAAACTGGGGAAGCACAACCCAACACTCTTATCTTGTACGGGGATATGAACTCTTGCTGAAAACCAATAACTTCGTCACACTGGCTAGGGGAGAGCGAACTCCAGAACTCTTGCTAGGGAGAACAAGCACAGTCTTCATAATGCTCTGCTGAATGCGACAAAAACTTCAGCTATTTCTGCCGAGGAGAGAAACTCTACTGGGGACGTCACGTGTCAGCTATCAACATGAGCCCTGCAAATGTGATATGGCAAAAGAGGTGTCCAGATGAAGCAGAAACCCATAAAGGAACCTGTGAATGGACATGTCTTCAGGATCCGACATATCTTGCCCCATGACTTTGATTAATCGTCCTCTGGAGAGAATAACTTCTTGTGCTCTTAGGGTAACCTGCCCCAGCCTTGAAATAATTTATGCCCCTGTCTGGCTGATCTGTGAAGGAATACCTCTGACTGACCTTTGAGAGATTTGTTGAATTTCGACTTGATTGCCCCAGATTCTCGACATAATTGCCCCAGATTAACTGAACTGCAGAGATATTTCACAATGTAACTGCCCCAGATTGACAACTTCTTAGCACGAGTTGTCGTGAAAGCATACACCCAACATAATCACTTGATAACACATCCCCTGTCACACTCATCCCCGGAGTTTTCAAGCGTCTCACTTTGGCGGGATCAAAATTCTCGACTGACGTTCACTTTGTAAGCCTTACGGGTGTCAAATACATGTAAGCAAGCATAATATCTATTCCAAGAATAAAAATTATAATGCAACACGTATATTAATCTCGAAGTTTTTTTTTCCGAAAAGATATCACCAACCCCTGTGAACGAGTCATTGGTGAAGGTGCGATACAAAAATTTTAAATGGAAAATAGCATGCACATGCAATACCAACCAAGGTCTTTTAGCACAACTCATGGGAGTCAGGAACGCTATCTTATTGAAATACGCCTTCAGAATAAACCCTATTTCAATTAGGACTTTTGAGGGTTGTAACGTGGTCTGGTTCGCGGTTTAAGAAAAAAGGATTTATGGCTCAAAATTTGGTTTGTACCCACCCATTCTCCTTGATGTTCTCCAGTCCTACGTTCAGCTAACTCGACACAAGCGCTCACCTTTCAAAAGGTTATGAACGGTATGAAGATGGTTAAGGAACCCACACGGTTTACAGAGTGATATTCACCCCTTTTTGCCTTTGGTGTCCGTGGTCACACGACTTGTTCTTTCCTCGAGGATTTTTCTTTTTTGTTCCTCTCATTTTTTCGCTTTTTATTCCTTTTGTTTTCCCCTGATTTTGCCTGGACTTATTCTTTTTTGAATTTTTCGATTTTGAAGTCCAGCGGGATGCCCTATCTTTTGCCTAAGTCACTTGTTTTCAAGTTTTGACTTAGCGGGCTTTTTTTCCTTTGATTCTTTTTTTTTTTTGAACTAGCCGTGTGACACAGGTTTCTCTTGCTTGAAAAGGGTGGTGACTGCCTCACTCTCTGGTTGGTGCGGGATAACCGTAGGTGTAATTGATCCTTAGACGCACATTCCTTTTGAAATTTGAACGCACAGTCAAGTTAACTAACAACTACCCTGCCCCAGGTTAAGATTGAGGGTTTTTTCATTTTCAGAAAGAAACTCCTACTTCTAGGCTCAACAGGGTTTGCCAAAGGTTTCACTCCCTTATATCTTCGGTGTTTAGGAATTTGAAACAATGACTGTACATCATCAGCAGGGTTTTATCCAAAAGCATACAACCAAAGACTGTGCGTTTTCATCTCATCATCCTCCCTCCAAGAGTTTAAACAAGACAGTTAATATTGCAGTGTGTACCAACATTAAATGAGTGAATACGAATGGACTTCTTCGAGAAAAACATACTTATTGCATTAAAATCATTATTCAAGAACAAACAAGTTTATAACATGCGAACATTGACCCGTAATGCAAATTACAAATGAAAATGCAGTAAAGAAAATTGATATTTTCCATTGCTGAGGAGGCTTGGCTCCGACTGGACTGATTGCTTCAGGAGATGTCTTTGTGGTCCCAAGTACTCACTTGAGAAGTTTCAGTTAACGTACAGACCGTCTTCGGTGAAATTGATAAACCCAACGTCAATGAGATCTTGCACCTTGTGCCTGAACACCTTGCAACCTTCAATGGTATGCCCCTGTGTCCCCGAGTGGTACTCACATCTAACACTCTTGTCATAGTTTGGAGGAAGGGGATACGGAACAGGAGAAGCTTCCTTTAGCTTGATCAAAGAGTCTTGAAGTAAATGAGCAAGCAGGTAACTGTGAGGAATAGTAATGGGATCAAACTTTCTCTCCTGCCTTCTGGGTCTTTGTTGTTTCCTCTGGGAGCTAGTTTGTTGTCGATATCGACTTGTGACTTCTTCTCGTTCGGGTGCTTTCATCCTCAAACTTGGCTTAAGAGTAGGCAACAAATGAGGACTAGAAGATTCTGAAACCATAGGTTGCAAGAAATGCCCCTGAATTGATGTAGCTTTAGGAGACACAACAAGGATATCCACTTATTTTTCAGCAGCTAGAGTAGGACCACCTTGTATACTTATGCCGCCCGGCGTGAATTCAATTGCTTTTAAGTCGATTTGATCCTGGACCACATGATGAAAGGCTTTACATTTTTCCACATCATGCCCTGACGCACCAGAGTGAAAATCGCAATGGGCATTTGCATCGTAATCGATCGGGAGTTTCCACGGGGAGGATTTATCATCCAAAGTTCAACCAATTGGAGATGAAGTAGATACCTCAACAGCTGAGCATAAGACATAGGAATCAGATCATAGATTTTATCCGCCTTCTTCGACTTTGGTGGGTATTTCTTAGCCTTGGGGTTGTCTTGGGAAACGAGAGGTAACTGCTGATGAGGAAATTCCGGAACCCCAAGTTGTGTAGAAAATATGTGAGGCACATCATTCTTTAGGATAGATCCCTCAAACAATGAATGAGAGACAATTCCAGCCATGGCCTCAGGCATGGGAGTATTATCTTTGCTTAACACACCTCTCACAACTTCCATAACCAGACTTATCTGAGTCTTCAGTTGGTGGACCTACTCCTTCAACATTTTTTGGTCTTGAATCAAAGCTTCCATGTCCCATATAAACTGCCCTATTTGGCTTCGCATTTCCCTCAACTCTGCTTGAACCAGATCCATGGTCGACTTTCGAATGACTTGAGCAGTTAAATCTGAAACTCCGAAGAAAACCAGATCGGGATAAGAATAACCAAGCCTCGAACACCTGCTATGCAAATGATTATGCCAATGCAATGTTATGAATGCAATAAGACATGGGATCAAAGCTTCCATATAATCTGAATAATCATTGTGTTGTGCTGATGACTGAATAGGTTCATGAGTCGGTTCTGAAGAGAATACCAGAATACCAGAATAACCAGAATACCAGGCTGATAAGTCTACACTGATAGGAAATCCAGAATATCGGGTATGTTGAAGGTTACGGTTACCTGCAAACCTGTAAACAACCCGCCCCTCTCACATGTAGGTTCTAAAAAGTAGGATCCTCAGATTCGGATCCCTGAATGAGAAGCAATAGCACATTCAACCCGAAGGATACAATGTTATCGCCAAACAAAGAAATCGTCATCTGATTCACCATAAAATAAAGGCCATCCTATGCAAGTTCCAAAGTGGCCCCTCGGGTGTGAATGGGTTTGCCACAAAATGTGGTCTGCCACTGTCACCACTAAAGAGGGATGTTTCCACTAAGGTCCTCAATGATCGGTCACTAGAGTCGACAGCCTTCTAGGTTAACACCCTGAAATGCACAGGACGCGCAAATCAGAACATCTCCCAAGAAAACCTCGTATGGTTGTGGATTTCGTATAAACCATACATAACAAAATGCTACGTAGGCCACACTACCGTCCACTCTAGTCCTAGGTGTGTACTCAAGCCCGTGTAATGGGCTTATCTCTCAGAACACCCATCCAGCCAAACAGAAAACCAGCACAACACAGTCTAGTATAATAACAATGTGAAAATGCAATAAATGCTGTAAATACAGTAAAGCAGTAATATAGTAAACAACAATCTAGTAAAAATAGTAAAACAGCAAAACACAACATCACAGTAAACACCCAATGAAAGAAAAGCAGACAAGCGCTAGGATTGACTCGCTAAGGAAACCAGAGATTCTGGGTTCGATCCCCAGCAGAGTCGCCAGCTGTCGCTCCCGGGATTTTCATCCAAGTACAAACGCGAAAGTGGCACGAAACAGAGTCACCAGCAATGTGTATTTATCCCAAGAGAGGGAAAGGAAACACTGCGTAAACCTGAGGGAAAGGATAGGGCATGGTCTTGCGACCAAGAGAACTGGGTTCAGGAGTCAGTTACGCGTGAGGAAGGTATTAGCACCCCCACGCGTCCATCATACCCGATAAGATCCACACTTGCTTGTCTCGATCAAAGGGCGTAGGAAAGGATACTGGAAAAAGAACTGCTAACTGGAGAAATGGGAAAGGAACGAGAACAAAAAACAAATGTAGGGAGAATAAAAGAAGTGCTCGAATGGGCCCTACCCTACTGCCTACGTATCTCACCGGGAACATGAGAATCAAAGCGACGTAGTTCCCCTCAACGAGGGTCACTTTGTTTGTTTTTTTAGTGGAAACATCAAAGTGCGCGTTCCAGCAGTTTAGGTGTTGCAGCTCGCTGTAGGGAGACTTAGGCGTTACCTGTTTGCGGTAGAACGGACCTGACGAGTCCTTAAGGAAGGAGTGAAGAGATGAGAGAAGAATTGTTGTTTGTTTTTGTCTTTTAAGAAAGAAATGTTTTGATTATTTTATGTTTAGTAACGCATATTGTATTTAAGTCTCTCATGTAGGATCGAATGCCTCGCATATCGACCCGGGGCGGGACGTACGCTAAACATTCGAAGAAAGTGAGAGAAAACCCCTCACTATCTTATTCTTACATGAAAGGCTCAAATACAATATTTGTTATGCCTTTATTAAGTGTTTTTTACTTTTGTTTTAAGATGAGAAAGAGACTCAAATGAAGAGTAAAGGTAAAAACTAAATGAGGGAGACTAAGACTCACCCTAGTGTTAGCATGCTTAGAGATCCTAAGGTTAATGTGGTTTAAGAAATCTAATCCTAAAAGAAAAGAGAAGAAGAACAAAAGAAACAACTTACTTCCAAGATGGAAGTTAAGTTGATCTTAAAGAGGGATGAAGGAGAAGTTATTCAAGGAAAGCATTTAAATGCTTAACATGATCACAAGTTGAATTATTAAAAGAAATAAGAGAAGATGAAAGAAAGAAGTGTGTGTGGAAGCATATCCACACACTTACTTACCATTTGCACCTACATGAAAAATGTTAGTTCACAAAACTATTTACAAGTGGTGAAACAATGAAAACATCAACTATTACAGCTCATAAATGCAACACAGCAGTAAAATCTATCATCATGTACCAAACAACAATTAACAACACATGTTCATCCTACAAAATGGGTGTAAAAGCAAATAGCAGCATATACAACAACATACATGTGTATAGACAGCAATGAAAAAGCAGGGGCAGCATGCATTCACAAATGATTTTAATCATGCACAATAATTATCATGCATCAAGCCTTGCACATTCATCAAACAAACATGATCACGATCACATTGCAAATAATGGTGAACAAGCCTTGAAAACAACATGGAATGATGCACATGGTGAGAATACATATTGTTAAGCATGTGAACAAATTAACACAAGTATGCGTCTCTTGAAATGGAAAGCAAATGAACATGCACATAGTAATTCCAGCAACATAACATCAATTAACAATTAATAAGCTCAAAGTGTGTGCATTATGTGTTCATCACATCAATTAATCAACAATGCAAACATTACGTTCAATGATGAAAAACAAAGGCACGCGTGTTGTAATGCCCCAGTTTTGTTAGTTTTATTTAATTGAGTCGATTTAATTATTTTTGTTTTATATTATTTTATTTTGACTTTTACTTGACAATATATTATTTTTCATCGTTATTGTGTTTTATTGCGTTTTGGGAGCGTTTGCGAGATATTTGAGTGTAGGGGTATTTTGGTCATTTTGGGTAGTTAGATATTTTGTTTTATTAAAATAGAAATAGAGAGAGAAAAATAGAAAGAAAAGAAAAAGAAGAGAAAGAAAAGAGAAGGAAAGAAAGAAGAGGAGAAAAAGAGGAAAAGAGGAAAATCAAAGATAACTCCGTTTCGAGCGTGATTAATCGGGTAAGGGTGAGAAGTTTCAATTATATCTTCCTTGTGTATGTATATGTGTTGGTTGTTGTAATTGTTTTGGTTGTTTCGCGACTTTTCTTATCGATTCAAATTAGGAGCAATTGATAGAAATCGATGTTTTCACGGATGAAATTCGATATAAACCGCGTATAATACTCGTTAATTATGTCTGGACATGTTTTGGTTGTTCTGGTATGAATTAGAAGGGTTTGGGTGGTAAAAATGATGTATTTTGGTCCCATATGACCTATATTGACGCTGCTGCGAATTCTGGGTTTCGCGGGTTCACCTAGCGAACCCCAGCGAAGGAACGGGCGAATGTTCGCCTAGAGGTTCGCCTAGCGAACTTTATGTTGGTTTTCCACTGCCTTGGTTCGTTAGGGTTTGCCTAGCGAATACTGGAGCGAACGTTATATTTTTCTATTATGTTTTCTTCGTAATTTTCAAACCGTAAGTCCGTTTTGGTCGCCGTTCAAAGCGTTGGAAAGCTAATGAAATATTCTTTCTATTAAAAATGGGTTGGAGGTTAGTAGATGATTTATTTAAGTCGTGGTTTTATGAAAGTATGGGGTTGTCGGATTTTTACCGTCGTATTGGTGTGCGATTGATGTGTTATCATGCTATATGCTTTTGATATGTAACGTGTAGCTTGTGTGCTGTTATATGATGTGAATATACATGATGGAATGTTGTGATGATGGTTTGTGGCCTTATGACAAATATGTGCATTGTTTTGGATTAGACTTCGATGCGTGATTAATGATGTTGTTGTGTGGTAAAATACATTGTTTGATTGAATATCAATGTATGTGGTTATGATGTATTGTGGGTAGCCTTTGTGGTGTGAATCCCTTGTGGAAGTAATTGTGGTTGTATGATTGTTGTGGTTTGTGGTTTGTGACGAAATGCATTGTTTATGTGAAATTCAATGTATGTTGTTTGGTGGCCTTTATGGTTTGAAATGCATTGTTTGAAGTGTTTTCAATGCATGAATAATGATGATGAGATAATTCATATGGTTGAATTGTGAATGTATAGAATTGATGAGTTAAAATATATGTATGATTATGGTTGCATATATGTGTGAAGATGCATTTGATTGTCTTGAGTTCTTGTGTGTCAAGCATCATGATATGCATCTTGTGATATCGTGTGCCCTTGTGGGGTGTGAGTGACGAATCGATTCCAGAGGGAATTCGCTATAACATCGTTTGCCTTAAAAATAAGAGGTGTGAGTGATCGGATGGATCGTGTGCCTTAAAAATAAAAGGTGTGAGCGATGATTATAGATGATCGTGTGCCTTATACAAAGAGGTGTGAGCGATCAGGTCGTGTGCCTTATACAAAGAGGTGTGAGGGATCCATAAACGTCGTGTGCCTTAAAAATAAGAGGTGTGAGCGATTTGATCGGATCGTGTGCCTTAAAAATAAGAGGTGTGAGCGACGGGGAACATCGTATGCCCGACGGGGAGTTACACTAAGTAACGAGCGATGGTTCCAGCAGAGTTCCTGAGTGAACTAGTGATGAGAAATGTTGGAAGTCGGTACCGCATGGCATTTGCATAGAGTCGTGTGTCGGTCTCTATGCATTTGCATAAATCATGGATTGACTATGTGTGAGAATTGTGAATGGATGCATTATGTATGGAAAATCGTAATTTGATTGATTATGTGTGGAAATTGTGCATTGATTTGTTATGTGTTGAGATTGTGATAGCATTGGTAATTTGATGTGCATATGTGATAAATGCATTGGTTGTGGATAATATGTATTAGGCGTAGACATATGCTATGTGATGTTTGATGTGTTTCTAAATGTTATGACTTGGTATTCCTTATGTGCAAATATGTGAGTATATTGGATACTTGATATATGCTATATTGTTGGATTAATAGATATATGTTACGTATATGTGGTATGTTATATGTATTAGTATGTGGTGTTTGTGGTGAGAATAGCTATGCATGTGAATTGTTATGTATTTGCATATTATTATGCAATCTTGATTTTAGTTGTTATTTCTCACCCTTCTGCTGTTTTATAATGCTCTATGAGGCATTGCAGATTAGAGTTGCTGGAGGTCTTTTTGTGAAGATTAGCCCTCCGTTCTGTTGTCGGTCTTGGTGTCTACTCTGATACGTAGCACGGGAGTCGGGGAACGATTATATATATATATATATATATATATATATATATATATATATATATATATATATATATGTATACATTTGTTGAATGTATTTTGTAGTACATTTGTATATATAGTTGATGTTCTAAAATGATTTATTTTGTGAAACAAGTCGGTTATGGATCTTTCCGCTTTATTCCATAATTGACCTTTCCCTTTAGATGGAAAAAGTTTCCCGTTAATGATTTTCTCTATTATGTGTTATGTATCAAATAATTGAGCAGGGATTGTGTTTTCTTACTTTAAAATGTGGCATCATTGTTTCTATCGGAAAAATAAATTTTTAGTTACTCTGATTTATTTATGTATTATTTATTCGCGATGGGAATTGGGGTGTTACACCTGTCGTAAAATCAAGTTCGTACCATGGTGTGAGTTAAGATAGCTCAAAAATAATCCACCAATCATCAATGCATTGATCCATGAAGTTTAAACATGTTAAGGACCTCAAACAAGCAAGAAAATGCACAAAAATACACATTCTGTCCCAGAGTAACCGGTTAACAAACGGTGAGTAACCGTTTACTTGGTTAAAAATCAAACAGTTTACGCAAAAATACACATGTTAACCGGTTAACAAACGGTGAGTAACCGGTTACTCTGGGTCAGTGGCCAAAAAACGAGTTTCAAAAGCACTTTTTAGCAGCAAATCACTTCTCCAAACTTCCAAATGAACATGTAATCAATTAGGCATGAAATTACATTGAATTACAGTCATCAAGCATCAACTGAATCCAATAATCAACAACATCAAGAATCAAATTCAAGCACATGGATCAAAATAAAAAATCCACAAAGATCTACATCGAATAAGTTGCGAATAAGCTAAAAACAATATAGATTTAGGGAAAACCAACCTACAAAGCGGAGACTTGCTTTGGTAATTGTTGCAAAGTAATCTTGGTGCAGAAAATGAAAGAAAACCAGAAATTCCTCAATCGATAGCCGAAACGCGTCGAAACCGAACGAAAATCGTGAAAATCACCGAAAACAAGCTTGCACCAAAATAAATGGTGTGAAACCCTTGGATTGAAGTAGAATAAGCTGCAATTCCAGAAATCCAACTGAAGAAAACCAAATGATGGAGTTTAAGCTCAAGAATTAATCACTTTTCAATGTAAAAAGTGATTATTCTTCAAGAAATAAGAGCTTTTGTGTGTGGTTTTGGAAGTGAGAAGTAGAAGTTGTAGCAAAGTGAAGAGAGAAATGAGAGTGAAATGTGAGAAAAAATGGTTGAAGGTCCTTGAAAATGAGTGAAGCATCTCTTAAATAGATTTTAGGTTTGGAGTATGAGAGGCTTGGAATGAAGTTTGGAATAAGGTTTGGGTTTGGAGCTAGGGTCGGAATTAGTTAGACTCAACTCACCGAGTCAAGTTAGTTAACTCGGTTAGTTAGGACCAACTCGGTTGCTTGGAAAACAAGGAACCACAACTGGTGTATGGGTGTGTGACTTGGGCTGCAAGCAAGGCCTTGTGACTTGTGAACTTTCAGCATGAAACCACCATGTTCGAGCACTCGTATGACCTTCATAACTTGTTCAAATGAAAAAATGTCCAACATCAAAGTTGAAGAGGGCATGAAGATGAACAACTTTGGTGTTCAACAATTTTTAATTTGAAGCCTTCTTGATGGAGAAAATTGACTTGACATTTGGCACGCCAACTGTTCGATGAAATTATGGCCTGGAGGCCTGAACTTGCCTTGCCATGACTTGAGATTTGCCTTGATTTTACCAAACTTTGATTGATCATAACTCCCTCAATTTTGATCCGATGGAAGAGTTCTTTATATGGATTTGAAGCTTAGAACATGAACTTTAATTGGCTCAACTTGGGCCTGAAGTTTAGAGCTTTTATCTTGGAGAAAGAGAGCCTCAAAGTGTGGTACAAAATGGTCCAAACTTGTCATTTTTGGAAACCCAAAAGTTTCTATTTTTGGCAGTTTTGTGATTTCTTGATTTTTCATTATTCTTCCATCATTTCTTGATCAAATCTTGTCCAATGAACATATATAACTTGAATTTCATGATTTTGACCTCAAAAAGTCAGGAGTTGACTTCTTTCACTGCACAGTTGACTTTTTCCCCAATTTCTTGATTATCAAGCAACTGATCAATTGAATCTCTTCTGAAATGAACCAATGGCCAATCTTCCATCCTTAGACACTTGATATTATGTAGAAAACATTGAGATCAAGTTTGAATCAAAATTTCCTCAGGAGACCTCTTGAACCCAAAACCCTAATTTTGACTGCTTTTGATAGGAGATGATGCACTATCCAATCTTCTCGATGATTTCCCCTCTTCCAATGACTTGTGGGGATCAAGGGGGATGATATATGATGTAAGAGACCTTTGAGGCTTGTGAGAGACCCTTGACTCTTATTTTTTAGCTTTGGATGATCAACCCCTTTTTAGAAACAACTGATCACATGCCCTTATGCAAGATGCAATGCTAAATGCTTAATGTTTTATTTTTCTATGCTTGAATGCAATGCAATGAAATGAAAGCATATGCTAAATGATATGAAGAAATAAGAGGGCAAATTTTGGGGTATTACATAGACACACTAAATCAACTCCAAAATCCTTACAAAAAATACTCAACGAACAATTCAAACACACATATGGAGTAGTCACAGAACCCATAGCAGAAGTATCAATAACCATACCTCCATTCATAATAGACAACTCAAGATTTAATCTCTTAACACAATCCAAAGCAATAAAAGAATATGTAGCTCCAGTATCAATTATAGCAATCAAAGGTGTACCATTAATGAAGCACGTACCTCTGATCAATCGATCTTCACTAGGGATGGCAACGAGTCGGGTCGGGTGCGGGTTTCACACTACCCAAACCCGCACCCGAAATCACCACCCGAACCCAAAAGCTATTCGGGTGGCAAAATAACATCCACGCCCACACCCGTTGGGTTCGGGTTTTTCCACCCAAACCCGAACCCATAGCAAAAACACAAAAATACAACAACAACATTGAAATTATTTGAAATTATATATATATATATATATATATATATATATATATATATATATATATATATATAATATTGTCATACCCCAAAATTTGACCACTAAGATTTCCCATCATTGCGCAAATCATCATCACAATATGGATGTACCTTTATGCCTCATCAATCTCCTCAAGGATTGTTGAGCATCCACTACAATCAAGGACTAGGGTTTTAAGCCCTCTCAGAGCCTTAGACAAAGGATCAATCAAGAAATGACATGATCTTCAACTTGTCTAAACTCTCAAACACCCATAAAGGATCAAGAGGACTCCCACATCAAGAATCAAGCACAAGGTTGCAGCATTCCAAGTGGATTAGGCCTTAACATCGCCAGTGTCACCAAATTAGGGTTTTTGGTCGACCCAGGGCCTCCAGATGGAAATTTTCATCTGGCCATGAGCTAATGCTTCAAAGCACAACCCAAAATACTCAAAGGGACCTCATAAACCTAATCATCAAGTCAATTTAGCCTCAGGGGATGCATTTACTCAAAAATCAGGAATTAGGGTTTCTTGACCTAATTCTCAACCCTAAGTTAACTTTTGGGACAAAACATGAGCCAAGACCTCAAGACATGATTTGAGGGTCCCCAACACACTACATTGATCCATTTTCAATAATGGATTGATTCAAGAAGCTTGATTCACAAGTTTCAAGTTCATCAGAACCACAGTTAGGGTTTCGCGAGAAAAGTCAACTGTACCTTTGACTTTTGACCTGGACATGCTCCCAAACCTTGGGACATGATTCAATACACCCTATAACACCTATGAAATCAATCCATCAAGTTTGATTTAGGTCAAGGACTTGATTTCATAGAGGATCGCACAGTTTGGAATTCATCTGATAAAAAGTCAACTGTGCCCAAAAGTCAAAGTTTGACTTTTTGATTTTTTGATCAATTATGGTCCCCTGGCCCTAAAATGATGTTAATGTGTGATTGGAATCATAATTCATCAAGAAAAATCAAGAAAATTGGGATAACTTGCAAAAGGGGTAACCATAAAAAACTTAGAAATTTTCTAAGTTATGGAACAAAGTGGCTAGGGTACCAACTTCCAAGGATTATAACTTGAGATCCAAGCAACCATTTGGACTGATCCAAAGATGGATTTTTAGCTCTCATGGCATACTTTAAAAGTGTCAAATACACCTCATTCCAATTCATCAGGGATTTTGAGTTATGGTTGGATCAAAATGGCTGAAAACTTGAAATGTCACTTTTTCCAACACTTAGTGAAATTTTCACTAAGTCAGAATCTGTCTTGTTTTTTTTTCCAAAAGTAGGGGGATTTTTCACTTGGATCCAAAATGTATCAAGACAAACTATGATCACACATGTGTTGTATCATATAAGAGCTTTCCAAAATGGCCAAGAACTCCATGAAACTCCACTTAAGCCATAAGATATGACAATGACAATGTGCCTTGCTGCAAACTGTCATGGCAAGGCAGATTTGTGCATTTTGCTCGATTTGAGTAAATTTTGCAAATGACAAACAAGTTTATCCATCTGAACACCTCATGGAGGGACCAATGAGGGACAAACACTGATCCATAAGCCTCCCAAGTCTTTGGAACTAAAAATAGCATGTCAAACCTAAAAAACCCTAAAGATGGGACAAGACTCCAATTTTGTTATGGAGCATTCAATGGATGCACCAAGGTGGCATGAACTGAGCCATTTCCAACTGAATGAGTCAAGGATGATCTCTGAACTAGGGAACCAGCAGCCTCTGCTCTATCCTCTAGTCAATGGCTAAAGGAGATTTGGATTCCTATTGATCAACATTTGCCAAACCTCTGTTGCAGTTGCCATTCCCTATTCCTTGCAAAACAAACTTGCTCTACTATAAATAGAGCTCATTTGTGCTCAGTTTAAGTACACCAAAGCCATCAAACAGATGCTTTCCTCAAAATCACCTTCTCACTTTCAAATTTGCCTTCCAAAGCAAGTCACTATTGGGTTTTGAGTTTGAGAGCTATTCCAACCAAACCAATCAAACACACACCTCATAAACATCATATAGAAGTGATCCAAACACTTAAACAACAACTGTAACACTGATTTCTCAGAATCACCAGCCAGTTGCTCAAGGTTTTAACCAAGTTGCAACTGAGATGCCATGAAGTGATCCAGCCATTTACAATCAAGTCCAAGCATTCAAACACACTCCATATGGTGTAGGGAAGCTGTTCAGATCATCACAACTCATCTGTAACACCTCCAACTCAAAAATCCCTTTGCTCTTGCTGTCACGACCTTCAAGTAAGCCTAAACTTGGTCATCTCTTAATCTATGCATATTTCCTCGCACAATATTTTTGTCAAATGTTCATAATCATGCATAGAGTGTTTCCCCTCAATTAATTACTTTGTTTGAATCGTGTATCAAAATTCTCAGCCTTCATGCAGAATTTAGGGTTCTTGAGGTTTTGTCTTGATTTCTTATTCCATGCTTAAAATAAATGAAATTAAAGACCATAGACATGATCATGAGGTAAAAACGAGCAGATTGATATGTGGATTGTGTGATTTCATCAAGTATTCAATGAGATTAGATAGAAAATGCAAATCAGGCCAAACTCAGAACACGCGCGTGTTCTTGCCATGTTCTTGGCGCCTTTTTTGAAAATTCAAATATTTGAATTTTGTGATTTTATTTAATTGATTCAAAAATTAATTTCTCTCTGAGTTTTAATGATTTTGAGTTGATTCCTTTTTTAATAATTCACAAAAATGTTAAAATATTGGCAAAATACACTTTTTGGTCCTTTAACTTTACCTCGGGGTTCATTTTGGTCCCTTAACTTTAAAAAGTATCATTTCGGTCCCTTAACTCTTCAAAACGTTCCATATTAGTCCTTTTGTCTTATTAGCGACGAATTTAGCGACTGATTTTTGAATTTTTCCGTCGCTAATAAGACGAAAAGGACTAATATGGAACGTTTTGAAGAGTTAAGGGACCAATATGACACTTTTTAAAGTTAAGGGACCAAAATGAACCCCGAGGTAAAGTTAAAGGACCAAAAAGAGTATTTTGCCTAAAATATTTTATTGTGCCAAAAATTCCAAAAAATATTATTTATTTCATATATTTGATATTTTTGCAAAGAATTAATGTTTTATTTGTTTTTAACATTTGAAATATTTGTTCCTCCTTGATTTTCCAAACTTAATTGATTTTCAATCATTTTATGGATATAAACTTGATTTTTCAAACATTAATCCAAGATCACAACTTGTTTTTCATACATGTTTGATAATTTTGATCATTTTAATTAAATTTTTATTTAATTAAAATACATTTTTGAAATTAATTTAGGGTTTTGATCTTAATCACCCTAAACAAATCATTTTCAAACTTCTTTGGGCCTCTAATAGAGTGTAAGACCCAATCATTCTTTGAAACCAAAATAGTTTGGGCCTCAGTCATTGTATAAGACCCACGGTGCTTTAAAAAATCTCAGCGTGATCGCCAGTTCAAAAATCAAATCATCTGGGCCTACCCTCGTGTTATAAGCCCCATTTCTTTTTTTTTAATTTCTTTGGACCTCTAATAGAGTGTAAGACCCAACCCCTTTGTAAATAAAATAATTTTGGGCCGTAGTGTATTGTATAAGTCCCGATACCGTCAAAAAAATCTTTGGGCTTCTACTTGAGCTATAAGACCCATCCTCATTCATTTTCAAACCTTTGGGCCTCTAATAGAGTGTAAGACCCAACCCCCTTGTACATAAAAACTTTGTGGACCTCACGTATCGTATAAGTCTCTCTGTACAATTTTCAAAACAACGGTGCAATCATCTTTGGAACTTCTCTCCTTGAGTTGTAAGCCCCAACAATATTTTCAAAGCACTTTCTCCTTTGATTTTGAATTCAAATATATGTTGTTATCAAAACTTTCTTTAATTTATTTGTTGAGCAACTAACAAAACAACATGGAAGCTCTACAACGGGTAAGTGTTTATCCGCTTTCATTTACCGCTTTTATATGTATATAACTGTATTGCGGGGCTGCTTCACTGTAAGTCTTCTTTCACATCCTTTTATATCCTCGTTATATATCCACTATGTAATACTAGTATAGTTATTTAGAGTTTTCCCCGGCAACTACGTCTAGAACTAGGTAAAGCCCTGTTGGTCGCTCTTAAATACAAACAAAACTAGATCCCCCGTAGGATTCCAGATACAGTCTTCCCTCCTCTTGGGGTTAAACAATATGGAACAAAGAGAAAGGCAGTATTCTCGGTGAACCTTTTCTCAGACTGTCACCCTTAGAAATTCTCAAAGAAACTCTAACTCCCCAGAGGTGATATTTTCTCCGTGAATGGCATATCTTGAGTTTCTTCCAAATTCTCGAACTTTCCTGGAATGATCTCTTCTCTGTGAATTGCATTTATTGAACTTCTCTTGGTTTGGGGACCCACGGACTTCCTAAAAGCATCCCCGCCTCCTCTTGGGCGTTGTACAAGGACCCGTCGGCTTCTTAGAAGTTCTCATGCCTTATCTTGGGCTTAATACAAGGACCCTGACGACCTCTTAAAGGTATAAGATAGAACTTAGTCATCCTTTGTTAGAGCAGTCTTTCCCGCGTCAAAACTCCAGCCATTATAGGGTTGATACTCATTCCTTTATAGGGGGTTTCAACCTGAAGGAGAAGACTTTAACTCAGTGTAGAGTAATGCCATCTTTCCTTAGGAATTTCTCATGCTAAAAGAGGGACAGTGGCATGGATGTAGCTGATCCAGAGGCTTGCCGCTTACAGCGATTAGATGGAAGAAGTTGTTGATGTTTGTGTACTGTGAACGAGGCACAACTTTGATGCTAAAAGGTTGATTGGATCAACCAGTGGTTTTCTTATACAAAGCCTAAGAGGAGGCTAATATGTGTCTCGTACAAAGCCCGAGAGAGAGGCTAAAAGGTTTTGACTTGACGATGGAGTCTTTTGGTATCTCGTATAAAGCACGAGATGGAGGCTATTTGACTCACCCAGAGAGTTTTTTTGTATCTCGTACGAAGCCCGAGAGAGAGGCTAAAAGGGGTTGATCTTGCAGGAGGATCTTTTATACTCAACAAGAGAATTTTTGTATCTCGTACAAAGCTCGAGATGGAGGCTAAAGGTTTGTTTGGCTCAATAAGAACCTTTTTGTATCTCGTATATAGCCCGAGATGGAGGCGGAAGGGGTGATTGACTCAACGAGGGAGTCTCTTATGTGTCTCGTACAAAGCCTGAGAGAGAGGCTAAACGTTGTTTGACTGCACTGGGGAGAATCATTTTATAAAGCCCAAGAGAGAGGCTAACTTCACTGGAGAAGGATCATTATACAAAGCCTAAGAGGAGGCTATGGTTACTGTTTCAGTTGAGTGACAGGTCCAGTATGCTGATTTAAAGAGAAAATCAATTCTTATAAGAGCAACATTGTACTCAAGGATTTGATTCGAGGATCAGGGACATTCCTGTTCTTTAAGGAAGTGGGAAACCTGAAGGGTATTGAGACTGTCCGAGTCTACGGGTTTTATTCCTATTTAACGAAGGGGTCACTTGAGAATGTCTTTGAGACTCAAGGAGATTAGACTGTCCAAGTCTAGAGTTTCATCTTTTGTACTATGCTTTGAGAAACAGTAGTAGACTCTTTAAAAGGATTGTTCTATGCAGATGACTAAGTTTTGTTCCTATACCTCTAGGAGGTCGTCGGGACAATTTGTACGAAGCCCAAGAGGAGGCTGGAAACTTTTAAGAAGCCGAGTGGTCCTTGTACGAAGCCCAAGAGGAGGCTATCATTCCCAGAGGAAAAAATCATTATACGAAGCCTAAGAGGAAGCTGTGAATACTTCTAAGAAGCCGGCGGGTCCTTGTACTAAGCCCAAGAGGAGGCAGATGCTTTTAAGAAGCCGATGGGTCCCCAAACCACGAGAATTTCAAGACAGGCTATTCACAAAGAATAGATCAAGCCAGGAAAGTTCGAGAATTTAGAAGAAACTCAAGAGATGCCATTCACGGAGAAAAGATCATCTCTTGGGAATAAAGTTTCTTGACAAGTGCTTTTAAGAAGCCTGTGGGTCCCCAAACCCCGAGAAATTCAAGACATGCCATTCACCGAGAATAGATCAAGCCAGGAAAGTCCGAGAATTTGGAAGAAACTCAAGAGATGCCATTCACGGAGAAAAGATCATCCCTGGGGAGTAGAGTTTCTTTGACAACTTCTACGAGTGACAGTCTATGAAAGGGTTCACCGAGAATGCTGCCTTTCATGTCTCCATATTATTTAATCCCAAGAGGAGGGAAGACTGTGTATGGTAATCCTATGGGGATCTAGTTTAGACTATTTCTAAGAGTGATCAACGGGCTTAATGCTAGACGTAGTTGCCGGGGAAACTCTAAATATCTATACTATTATTACACAGTTGATATGAGTTTATGAAAGAAGACTTACAGTGAAACAGCCCCACAATACAGTTATATGTATATGAAAGCGGTAAATGAAAGCATATAAACACTTACTCGGTTGTAGAGCTTCCATGCTGTTTGGTTAGTTGTTCAACAAAGAAAAATTGAAAACAACAGTACATTTCAAAATCAAAGGAAAAAGTGCTTTGAAAAAGAAAGATTTGGGGCTTACAGCTCAAGGAGAGGCCCAGGGTTTTATCAGTGAGCGCACTGTTGTTTTATACAGAGGGACTTAACAAGTGACTGAGGCCCAAAACGTTTTCTGTACAAAGGGATGGGTCTTACACTCTCTGAGTGAGACTTATAACACGAGGGTAGGCCCAGTTGATTTTCAGTTTGAAAATGGCGATCGCGCCGAGATTTTCTTTTAACGCGAAGGGGCTTATACAATATCTGAGGCCCAAAATGTTTTGATTAAAAGGGGATTGGGTCTTACACTCTATTAGAGGCCCAAAAGTTTTGAATGGGTCTTATAGCTCGAGGAGAGGCCCAGTTGATTGATTTTAAACTGACGACGATCGCGTCGTTTATTTGAAAATGTACAGAGGGACTTATACAACGAATGAGGCCCAAAAAGTTTTCTGTACACAGGGGGTTGGGTCTTACACTCTAATAGAGGCCCAAAAGAGTTTTAAAGAAATGGGTCTTACTACTCGAGGGTAGGCCCAAGGTTTTTTTTGTTTTGAAAAGGCGACGATCGCGCCGTTTATTTTTGACGGTATTGGGACTTATACAATATACTGAGGCCCAAAAATGATTTGGTCAAAAAAAGGATTGGGTCTTACACTCTATTAGAGGCCCAAAGTGTTTTGAAAATGATTTATGAGGGTTGAATTAATCCAAAAACCCTAATTTGTTTTCAAAAATGTATTTAATTGAATAAAAATTTAATTAAAATGATCAAAATTGTTTAACATATGGAAAACAAATTGTGATCTTGGATTAATGCTTCAAAAATTAAGTATTGACCTACAAAATAATTAGAAGGCATTAAAAGTTGCAAAATCAAGGTGGAAAAAATATTTTAAATGTTAAAAACAATTAAAACATTAATTCTTTGCAAAAATATCAATTATATAAAATAAATAATATTTTTGGGATTTTTTGGGAAAATACAATATTTTAACATTTTTGTGAATTATTAAAAAAAAAGAATCAACTCAAAATCATTAAAACTCAGAGAGAAATTAATTTTTGAATCAATTAAATAAAATCACAAAATTCAAATATTCAAATATTGGAAAATGGCGCCAAGAACAAAGGCAAGAACACGCGCGTTTTTCAGTTTTGCCCAGATTTGCATTTTCTCTCCAATCTCACTGAATACTTAATCATATCATGTAATCCACATACCAATCAACTCGTTTCAACTTCACGATCATGTATATGACAATTAATTTCATTTAAATTAAGCATAAAACAAGAAATCACGAAAAATCCTCAAGAACCCTAATTTCTGCATAAAGGCTAGGATTTTTGATACACGATTCAAACAATGCAATTAATTGAGGGGAAACATTCCATGCATGATTATGAACATATGGCCAAATTATTGTGCAGCAAAAATTGCATGGATCATAGAGTTAGAAGAGCTCATGCTTACCACTTGCAGCTGGTGATCGTGATTTGTGTTGGAGGTGTTACAGCTAGGCTCCAATGATCTGGATAGCTTCCCTAGGTGCCATGGAGTGTGTATGAATGCTTGGAATGGATTGAAATGATCTGGAATTTGAGATGGTACCCCAACTGCAAAACTGTCAAAAACTTGAGCAATTGGCTGGTGATTTTGTGAAATCTGTGTTCCAGATGTTATGTGAGTGTTTGGATCACTTCTATATGATGTATATGAGGTGTGTGTGTGATTGGTTTGATTGGAAAAGCTCTCAAACTCAAAACCCGATAGTGACTTGCCTTAGAAGACAAAATTGGAGTGAAAGAAGAGATTTTGAGGAAAGCATCTGTTTGATGGCTTTGGTGTACTCAAACTGATCACAATTGAGCTCTATTTATAGTAGAGCAAGTTTGTTTTGCAAGGAATAGTGAATGGCAACTGCTGAGGAGGTTTGGCTAATGTTGGCAAATGAAAATCCAAGTCTCCTCTAGCCATTGACTAGAGGTTAGGGCACAGGCTGCTGGTTCCCTTGGTCTTGGATAAGTCTTGACTGAATTCAGTTGAGAATGGCTCAGTCCATGCCACCTTGATGTTTCCATTGAATGCTCCAATCCAAAATTGGAGTCTTGTCCCTATTTTGGCAATTCTAGGTTCAACATGCTATTTCTTGTTCCAAAGACTTTGGAGGCTTGGCTCAGTGATTGTCCCCTTTAGATTCAATCCTCAGATGTGTCCAAGTGGATAGGAGCATTTGGATTTGGCTGATTTTGGCAAATCGAGCAAAAATGCAATATCTGCCTTGCCTTGGCAGATTTCAGCAAGGCAACTTGCCAATGTCATATCTCATGACTCAAATTGAATTTGGTAATGTTCTTGGCCATTTTGGAAAGCCCTTACATGATACAACAACTGTTTGAACATGTTTGGTTTTGATCTCTTTTGAATCCAAGTGAAAAATCCCCCTACATTTGGAAAAAAGTAAGGTAAAATCTGACTTAGTGAAATTTTCACCAAGTGTTGGAACAAAGTGACTTTTCTTGATTTTGATCACTCCATAACTCAAAATCCATGAGGAATTTGGACATAGGTCAGTATGAAGCTTTTGTAGAGGGGAATGTGATCTACAAATTAAGCTTTGAATGAGGAACAATGGCTTTGTGGTTTAGGAGTTATGGTCCTCCAAAGTTGGCACATTAGTGTCACTTTTTCCATAACTTAGAAAATTTTCTAAGTTTTTATGGTTACCCCTTTTACAAGTTATCCCACTTTCTTTGATTTTTCTTGATGAATGATGATTCAACTCATACATTAACATCAATTTAGGGTTAAAAATCCATTTTGGTGAAAAATCTCAAAAAGTCAAAGTTGACTTTTGTGCACAGTTGACTTTTTATCAGATGAATTCCAAACTGTGCAATTCTTTAGGAAATCATGTCCTTGACCTAAATCAAACTTGATGGACATGTTCCATGGGTGTCATAGGGTATATTGATTCATGTAATAGGGTTTGGGAGCATGTCCTGGTCAAAAGTCAAAGTTATAGTTGACTTTTCCCGCGAAACCCTAACTGTGGTACAGATGAAATTGAGACTTGTTGCTCAAGCTTCTTGGATCAATACATTGTTGCAAATGGATCAATGTAGTATGTTGGAGACCCTCAAATCATGTCTTGAGGTCTTGGCTTATGATTTGCCCCAAAAGTCAACTTAGGGGTGAATTAGGTCAAGAAACCCTAATTCCTGATTTTTGATGTATGCATCCCTTGAGTTCAAATTGACTTGATGATTGGGTTCATGAGGTTCCATGGAGTATATTAGGTTGTGTTTTCGATCCTTGGCTTGTGCCCAGATGAAAAATTTCCATCTGGAGGCCCTGGTCGACCAAAACCCTAATTTGGTGACACTGTCGATCTTGAGACTTGATCCACCTAGAAGGGAGTAACTTTGTACTTAATCCTTGGAGTGGGAGTCCTTTTAATCCATTGTGGATATTTGAGATGTTAGACAAGTTGAAGATCATGTCATTCCTTGATTGATCCTTTATCTAAGGCTCTGAGAGGGCTTGAAACCCTAATTTTGATTGTAGTGGATGCTCACCCATCTTTGGGGAGACTGATGAAGTATGATGGTGCACCCATATTGTGATGATGAGTTTCACAATGATGGGAAATCTTAGTGGTCAAAATTTAGGGTATGATAGATGCCCCTATTTAATCTTCTTGGACACGAAGGTGTGAATGACGAAGGTATTCGGGCATTCGGGGTGCAAGAGGATTAAATATCAGAATACCCAAAATTTTGATGGTGGTTATGAATGGTAGCTTACGCATTCATCTTCTTTAGCTAAGCGATGATGCTTAGAAAAGGTAAACTTCCCATCGATCCTGGTCTTCAGCCAAGGAGCTGGTCTCAGTTTTCTTTTGTCAACTTCCCCTCGATCCTGGTTTCCTACCAAGGAACTGGTCTTAGTTTCCGATTTAAACTTCCCCTCGATCCTGGTTTCCTACCAAGGAACTGGTCTAAGTTTCTGATTTAAACTTCCCCTCGATCCTGGTTTCCTACTAAGGAACTGGTCTAAGTTTCTGATTTAAACTTCCCCTCGATCCTGGTTTCCTACCTAGGAACTGGTCTAAGTTTCTTTTGTCAATAAACTTTATTGACAAGGGACGTTATTCGTAGGAGTTTTCCTCAAACTTCTCGCCGAATTTTCCTGGGGAGATGCCATTTGACGAAGAAAAATTTTGATGTCAGACTTGCTGGGGAACCCATTCGTCTGAGTTGTAGAGTTGCACAAACTTCTTTGTTGGAGACGCCATTTGCCGACTCTATCTGGGGAAAGCGAGTCTCTTGAGAGGCTTCTTCTGTGTGGGATCTTACATCATGCTTTTCTCGGGATCTTCCCAGAGAAATGCCATATGATGGGGTCCAATTTTGAGGTGCCGATGACCTTTTCATCAGCGGTCTTTTCGGAGCGAAACTGGCATACTGCCGAATCTCTGATTACGAGGCTTTCTCTGTGGATTTTCCTTAATCCGGGAAAGCAAGGATATCATCTTCAATGGCGAAGAGTGATGCTAACTGAAAGTTCCTCTGGTTTTTTAGAGGTTCAAGTTATAAAAGTGGTCAAGGGCCAACTTCCTTCCAGAAATAAACTGGAGGCGAGGTTGTTCAAACGCAGCGTTTCCTGACAAGGCAAGAACTGACAACTCGATTGAGAGAACTTCTATCACTAGGGGGCAAGACCGACTAGTGTGATAGTGATGCAATATGAAATGTGAATGCAAATCAATAATGCATGATGTATGTATGTTTATGCTGACAAAACTGACGCAACACACAAACTAAAAGATGAACATGACTGGATACTCGGCCATCGCGGGGCGAAAAAGTATCGCTGGTTCAAGATAGCAATTCCACCTTGCTTAGGAGAGATAGTCCCTGTTGGGAGCTATGTTGGTTGGGCTTAGGAGATGAGAACTCGGCCGAGGGTATCAGATGGGAAAGCCGCATCTCATACAGTTGATCCTTTGTTCAGGCGTACTAGCCTAGAAGGAGTACTTTGATTATGCACTTTGAAGTTCGCTTACTTTTAGAGAAGCGGTTGACGTTCCTTTGATGTTCAACAGTCAAAAGAAATTGCCGGCTTTATTTTAAAAGCAGAAAAAGTTTTAACCAGTAAATTCATTTTTGTTTTATTTCAAGAATCGTTGATCATATAAAAATGTTGTTCTGTAAAGCTAAAACAAATGAGAATTACAAACAAAAGCAAAAGGGCTAAAATTTTATTGATAAGATCGAGATCAGCCGAACGCGTGATTCCAAAGAGTATTTACAAAGTTAGAAAATGGTAATTTACAGGGAAAAGGGCTGCGTTGAAACATAACGACCACTATCCTTCTACCACCTTTAACTTCGGGGCATCCTGAGCTTCTGTCGAAGATGACCTTGACTGGAGTTTTCTGACGGATGATGTAACTGCTGCCACTGAGGGACTTACCTCTGTTGAACATAGTTACTTGCCATTATCCCTAATTTTTGCCTGGATTGTACTTTGATGTTTCCAATCCACCGGGATGATTTTTTTTATTTTGTCTCTAACTTTTGCCTGGACCGCCCTTTCGGGTTTTCAATCCACCGAGACTTTTTTTCTTTTTTTTAGGCGAAGTATTTCTTGACTACATCAACATTCGTGGGGTAGGCAAATTCCTCTCCGTCCATGGTTACAAGTCTCAAGGCACCGCCTGAGAAAGCTTTCGTGACCACATAGGGGCCATCATAATTTGGAGTCCACTTGCCCCGAGAATCAGTGAGAAAAGATTGCATCTTCTTGAGCACAAGGTCTCCTTTCCTGAAGACACGAGGTCGGACCTTTTTGTCAAACGCCCTCTTCATTCTCTGTTGATACAATTGACCATGGCATAGTGCCGTGATTCGCTTTTCTTCGATCAGGTTCAGTTCGTCGTGTCGGCTTTGACACCATTCAGCTTTGGCGAGCTTAGCTTCCATCAATACTCGGATTGACGGGATCTCTACTTCTATAGGGAGCACTGCCTCCATGCCATACACTAGAGAGAAAGGAGTTGCCCCTGTTGAAGTGCGGACAGATGTGCGATAACTGTGAAGAGCAAAGGGTAGCATCTCGTGCCAGTCTTTGTAGGTTACAACCATCTTTTGAACGATCTTCTTGATGTTCTTATTGGCCGCTTCTACCGCTCCGTTCATATTTGGTCGGTAGGGAAATGAGTTATGATGTTCGATCTTGAACTTTGCACACAACTCTTTCATCATCTTGTTGTTCAAGTTAGATCCATTATCAGTAATGATCTCTCTTGGAACACCATAACGGCAGATGATATTATTTTTGATAAATCGGACCACCACTTGTCGGGTTACATTGGCGAATGACGCTGCTTCGACCCACTTTGTGAAGTAGTCAATGGCTACTAGGATGAACCGATGTCTATTTGAAGCCTTGGACTCAATCATGCCAATCATGTCGATTCCCATATGGAAAATGGCCATGGGGAAGAGAGAACTTTGAGATGTGATGGCGGTACATGAATTTTGTCGGAGTATATCTGACACTTGTGACACCTCCTCATGTACTTGTAGCAGTCAGATTCCATGGTCAACCAGTAGTACCCTGCTCTGAGAATTTTTCTCGCCATTGTGTGTCCGTTGGCATGAGTGCCAAAGGATCCTTCATGAATTTCTTTCATCAGCATTTCTGCTTCTGGTCTGTCTACACATCGGAGCAAGACCATGTCAAAATTTCTTTTATAGAGAGTGTCACTGCTCAGGAAGAAGTTTCCAGCCAGTCTTCTGAGGGTTTTTCTGTCCTTCCTGGATGCCCCAGGTGGGTATCCTTGTTTCTGAAGGAAGCATTTGATATCGTGATACCAAGGTTTGTCATCTATGACTGCTTTAATCGCGAAGACGTAAGCGGGCCATTCAAGGCGCATTATGTCGATCTTAGGTATATCATTCCATTAACCTACACTAATCATGGAAGAGATAGTGGCTAATGCATCAGCCATGTGATTCTCCTCACGAGGGATGTGATGAAACTCGACTCTGTTGAAGAAAGGTAGCAACCTTCTTGCGTAGTGTTTGTAAGGAATCAACCCTGATTGGTATGTTTTCCAATCTCCTTTTATCTGATTGATAACCAGGGCTGAGTCGCCATATACATCCAAATTTTTGATCCTTAAATCAATCGCTTCTTCGAGACCCATGATGCAAGCTTCGTATTCGGCCTCGTTGTTCGTACATTTGAACGTAAGTCGAGCGGTGAAAGGAATGTGGTTACCCTGAGGGGTAACAATGATTGCCCCAATTCCATTTCCATAATGATTAACTGCTCCATCAAAGATAAGTCCCCATTGGGAACCTGGTTCTGGCCCTTCACTGGGTAGCGGTTCATCGCAATCTTTCATTTTTAGATACATGACATTTTCATCTGGGAAGTCAAACCCGATTGATTCTTGATTGTAAATCGGTTGATGAGCCAAATGATCGGCTAAAATACTTCCCTTAACGGCTTTCTGAGCGTGGTACTCTATGTCATATTCTAATAACAACATCTGCCAATGGGCAATCCTTCCCGTAAGAGCAGGTTTTTCGAAAACGTACTTGATTGGATCCATTTCGGAGACCAACCAAGTAGTATGACGAATCATGTATTGGCAAAGACGTTTGGCTGCCCAAGCCAAAGCGCAACAAGTTTTCTCAAGCATCGTGTACCGAGTTTCGCAGTCGGTGAATTTCTTGCTCAAATAGTAAATGGCAGACTCTTTCTGTTTAGTTTCGTCTTGTTGGCCAAGTACACATCCCATTGAGTCCTCTAGGACTGTGAGGTAAATGATCAGTGGTCTTCCTTCCACTGGAGGTGATAGAATCGGAGGATTCAACAGATATTCACAGAATGTGAGGTAAATGTCGAAGGCAGTTTGGTAATCTTCTGACCAAACGCAATCCTGATTCTTTTTAAGTAATTTGAAAATCAGCGCACATGTCGCGGTCATGGGGAATATGAATCTGGAGATGTAGTTCAAATGTCCCAGGAATCCCCTGACTTGTTTCTCAGTTTTCGAAGAAGGCATTTCTCGAATGGCCTTGACATTGTCAGGATCAACCTCAGTCCCTTTCTGGCTGACGATGAACCCTAGTAGTTTCCCTGAACGGACACCGAAGGTGCACTTGTTAGGATTCAAGCGGAGCTTGAATTTTCTAAAACGTTTGAACAATTTTAATAGATGTTCAACGTGCTCATTCTCTGTTTTTGATTTTGCAATCATATCATCGACATATACCTCGATTTCTTTGTGTATCATGTCATGAAACAGAGTAGTCATGGCCCTTTGATAGGTTGCCTCGACGTTCTTCAAACCGAACGACATTACCTTGTAACAAAAGGTGCCCCATGGGGTGATGAACGAAGTTTTCTCCATGTCTTTCAGCGCCATTTTGATCTGGTTATAGCCCGAGAACCCATCCATGAAGGAAAAAACTTTGAACTTTGTTGTACTGTCCACCAGCATGTCAATGTGTGGTAAAGGAAAGTCGTCCTTTGGACTAGCCTTGTTCAGGTCTCTGTAGTCGACACACATTCTGACCTTTCCGTCCTTTTTGGGAACGGGTACAATGTTGGCTAACCATTGAGGATATTCTGATGTGGCGAGGAAACCTGCGTCAATCTATTTATGTACCTCCTCTTTGATTTTGATGGGCATGTCCGGGTGAGTGCGTCTCAACCTCTGCTTTACTGGCGGACATTCCGATTTTAACGGTAAGTGATGTTCCACGATGCTGGTATCCAACCCTGGCATATCCTGATAGGACCAAGCGAATACATCGGGAAATTCTTTGAGAAGATTTATCAAACTCTCTTTGGCAGTTGGACTGAGCAGTGCTCCAATCCTGATTTCTTTTCTCTCTTGCTCTGAACCCAAGTTTACCATTTCCAATGGTTCTTTGTGAGGTTCAATGGACCTTTCCTCTTGTCTGAGTAGTCGGGAGATCTCTTCTGGAATTTCATTGTCATTTTCTTCTTCAGCCTCGAATACCGAGAAATCCAAGTTGGGAGAAGGCATCGGATCGTATGTTTTAACGGGGTTTAAAATAAGCAATCTGCATGACGTGATGATTCGTGTTTAGAAGAGATAGAGAAAAATGCAAGTGTGTGCAGTGTATTTCTTTTACTACTTGTTTTTATTTTTAAATTGTTTTTTAGGATTACCATTTTCTGAAAAAGCAAAAAGAGAAAACAGCGATTAATGCAGAAATTACAGAACGGCGTTATTTTGTTAATGAACAAGTCGAATCTTGAAACTACAGCCCTATAAAACAAAACTCTGTCGCTTTGGGCGAAGCGAAGAGGGAAATTTACAGAAAGCGAGCCCTATCAAAACATCCGTTTCACCTGGGCAGGGTGAAAGGTTAAAAGATGGCAATTACTTTGATTGATGAACAACCTCCGAAACCTCGACGGCAACCCATTGGCGGCGAACTCCTCGGTGAATCACAAAGTCTGGTACCTTCCTTGATTTGTCTTCAAAAATAACGCTGATTTCTGGTGGAGCAGGATCATTGAAATCTGTCTCCCAGGCAGAATTGTCGTAGGAGAATTCCTCAGTTGTATTTTGCATAGTATTTGTGCTCTCAGCTGTATCTGCCCATCCAGTAGGCTGGATGTCTTCGAACCTGATACAAGAGCTTTCGGGAGCGGTGTACTTGACCATATAGTCGTATTTTCCACCCGGTTGTCCCAAGGTGTCCCAAACTTCTTTGGAACTGGAGGAGTCATCTCTCTCGATGACGTTAACCTTGGGAAAAGCATAATTGATGAATTTAAGTTCTGCAAACATTGCGAATTCATCTTCATGTTGAGTAGCTTCAGGATGACCTGAGTGTTGATCCCATGACATGGTGGGGACACAGGTATTCTGTTCAATGACGGTCAGCTAATTTTCATTGTTCGGCTGACTCTCTTGCCCCAAGTTTCCTGGGTAAGGCTGCCACATTGGCAGACCATCCATTGGGCCATAGTAGTTGTAGTCAAAGTTGTCTTTCATCAGAGTGTCTTCCTATAATGAATTTGGCAGAGCACGACATCCTTCCGGATCACAATCTCCATATATCGTTTTGACATCTGACTGTGGTATAAATCTCGGACTCTGTGCGGGATACCAAAATGGTATAGGCACCTCTTCCTGAGACATATAACCGTCCTCGTTAAGATAGGACTTCTATTCCATATCTGGGTCAGAGGGATCCTCCTCATTGATAGCATGTACTACTTGAGACACTGGGTGAAGGAAACCTCCACTGTGGAAGAAGTTTTGAAGGGGATGAAGTCTTTCATCGTTAGCAGCTGTCCGGGTACAGGTTGCAGAAAAACCAAGACCCTTCTTTGTTTTATTGTCAATAGGAATGACAAGCTGTCCCCATCCTGTTGTATCGGTACTCTCGACTGCTTTGATAGCATCGTTGTATGAAGAAATGGAAGTTCCTTCTTCGTACTGATTATTCTTGCTTACTAACAGTGCTTGGAACTAAGTTCCAATAACCTCCTCGGGTTCTATACCAGTTGATGATGACAAGTTACTCACGAGCGAGGCTTGTTCCCCACAAACTGTGACAAGTTGATCGTTCTTGACGAACTTTAGCTTTTGGTGAAGGGTCGAGGTGACCGCTCCAGCCTGATGTATCCAAGGTCTTCCTAATAAATAACTGTAAGTTGCCCGGATGTCCATGACTTGGAAAGTGTGAGGACCAATAGTTATGGGAAGATCAAGTTCGCCGATAACCGTTTTTCTGGATCCGTCGAACGCTTTGACGACGACCTCGCTGGTTCTCATCGGAGGACCTTTGAATGATAATTGCATCAAAGTGGACTTCGACATAACATTCAGGGCTGACCTTGTGTCTACCAGTACGTTGGCTAAAGCATCGTCCTGGAAGTTGACTGTGATATTGAGCGCCATGTTATGACGACGACCCTCTTCAGGTAATTCCTCATCACTAAATCCCAAATTGTTGCAGGAAGTGATGTTAGAGACAATGCTATCGAACTGTCTGATTGTTACATCTTGTTCCACAAAGGCTTGCTCCAAAACTTTCTGTAGAGCCTCCCTATGCGCTTCTGAATTGAGTAACAGTGATAGCACAGAGATCTTTGAAGGAGTCTGTAATAGTTGATTAACAATGTTGTACTCACTCCTTTGGATGAGCTTCAGCATCTCATCATCATTTTTCGAAAGGTCAGGATCACTGGATTGACCGACTAGTAGATCAGGAGTTTCCGTCTGAAGTTCCTTTTCTTTGTTAGGTTCCCCAACCCCTCGGTTGAAGATTCTGCCACTCCGTGTTACTCGACTGATGTCTGCAATATTTACGACGGAGGGTAATGGAATTTCCTTTCCATTTTCAATTATCGTTGCACCGTATTTGTAAGGGATTGCCTTAGCTGATTCATACGGTAATGGTCCCGACAGATAGATGACTACGGGAGCTTTCTGATTTTTCTGACCATCGTAAGTAATCTCGATCCGTTCTCGGTTGGGAACTTTAGACTCGTCAAGTAGAGGGATGATGGCAAAAACATCCCTGGTCATGTGATGACCAAAGATTGTGACAACATCCTCTACTTGATCGGCAAGGTAGTTCGGCGTCCAGTTGATGGGTCCAGAACCCGGATATGGACGAATTTCTCCACGATCCACCTGACCCTGAAGAGCTGCTCTCACAAGGTAACACCCTTGGTTACTTTCCGAACAGACGCTACAACGGTCATAATTATGTGGTGGCACCTGGCCATGCCCACTTTGAATACAATGTAACCTCACTAGGTTAGCTTTCACTGATCGGACATCCTAACTCTGACGCCGAGTAGGATTCCTGTTACTGATACTAATTTACTGAGTATCTTCATCCATGTAGATTGGCATCCACCAATGATTTAACAAGTGCTGAAGTGCCTCCTGGACAAGGGTATAACCTCGATCATTTTTGTAACCCGCCTTACAGCTGTGATAATTATGTGATACCAGGAATCCGAGTCGGACCTGTCCAGCATGTAACTCTACCAGGTTGGTATTCATCACGCGAATATCGAAGATCTGAACCATATTGATCTGATAAGGATTCCTATCATGGTAGTCTTGGATCCATCCAAGATTCATCTGACGCTGGAGGGCCTCCTGTATGAAAGAGCATCCCTGTTTGTCTACCGAGCAAGTCAGACAAGAAATGTAATCATGCCGCGGCAGATTATGATACTGGCCTTGCCTTGAGTGCATTGCCACCAAGTTGAGATTCATTGCATGGATGTCGTGGTTCTGAATGATGTTAGAATTCATGTAGACCATGTTAACTCCACGAACTCGGTGCTCTTGGATCCATCCGAGATCCATTTGTTCCTGTAGAGCTGTTTGCACCACAAAACATCCCTGGTTGTCTTTAGAGCAGATATCACACTGGTGATAGTTATGAGGTGGCACATGGCCGTACCCACTCTGTCTACAATGCATCTTGACCAGATTGGTCTTTAACAAGAGTACATCATGAATCTGATAGACATTGTTAAATTCTTTCTCAATCAGGTTGACTGCAGCTTTCTCGTGTTGAGGCAGCGGGTTCGTGAGAACATTGAGATTCGTATCTTTGAAAGATAAGAGCCCGCTCCTAACAAGTTTTTGCACGTCGGATTTGAAATTGAGACAATTATCTATGTTATGCCCTGATCCTCCTTGATGGTAAGGGCAAGTTTGATCCACCTTAAACTAGAAAGGCAGATTTTCCAGTATTGTAAGAGGAGACTTAGTCTGGATGTGCCCCTTAGCCAGTAATAACGGAAACAATTTTGCATACAACATGGGTATAGGATCAAACCCTGATGGTCGTATTGTACGGTTGTTGTTATATGGAGGATGAGCCTGCTGAAAAGGCTGTTGTGTCCTTTGCTGATCGCGTTGGCTTTGCGCAACCTGAGGTTGATACGTAGGAATAAGCGTAGGGTTGATAGCAGGAGTCACAGCTGCTACCGGTTGATAACGTCGCCTTTGCTTTCCGAGAGAGATATTCCCAATATCTTGCTCTTTTTTCTTAGGGAGAGCACTACCGTATTTTTTATTACCGCTCGTCGATCCAGTGTCTTTTACCAAACGTCCTTCTCGGACGGCTTCCTCAAGGCGTACGCCCATACCGACCATTTCGGTGAAATCACTGGGTGCACTGGCAACCATTCGGTCATAGTAAAATGAGCTTAAGGTTTTAAAGAAGATCTTTGTCGTCTCTTTTTCTTCAAGAGGTGGACAAATTTGAGCGGCAATTTCATGCCACCTTTGAGCATACTCCTTAAAGGTTTCCTTGTCCTTCTGCGACATCGATCTGAGTTGATCTCTGTCGGGTGCCATGTCCAAATTGTATTTGTATTGTTGGACGAAGGCAGTGCCAAGATCTCTGAAAGTGTTGATCGTGGCACGGTTTAAACCCATGTACCATTTTAATGCGGCACCGGTTAAACTATCCTGGAAGTAGTGAATTAGTAGGTCCTGATTCTCCGTCTGAGCCGACATCCGCCGAGCGTACATCACCAGATGGCTTTGATGGCAAGAGTTACCCTTGTACTTTTCAATGTCGGGCACTTGAAACTTGTGCGGAACTTTCACATTGGGGACCAAGCAGAGGTCTGCGGCGTCCTTTCCAAATAAATCCTGACCGCGGATGGCTTGCAGTTCTTTCTGCATTTCCAGGAACTGTTCCTGGAATTCATCCATTCTATCGAACATAGTTTCCTTCTTACCAGAAAGGATCGGTGGAATCTGTCCTTCCGGGACAGTGTGCACCACAGGGGGTGGTAACGTGACTACGGCAGCGAATCTTGGCGTTTCCCGAAGTTTGTAACCTTCAGGAGTCTTCAGTATGCCCCTGGCATCTTCGCTTTCTCGAAGTTTGTAACCTTCAGGCCCAGCGGCTTCTGTTGTGATTCCCTGATCTTCAGTGATTGGCGGAACATATCCTTCCGGGATATAGTTAACAGGCATGCCCCAAGGGCGATCTTTTGGCATTTGATACCTAGGATCATACTTCTCCACTATGGGCGTTGAGGTGATCTCTGAGATCACAGTTCTTTGTAGCTGAGCTTCTGCCATGGCTTGCATGTCGTTACGAAGCTTTCTCATATCCTCTCTCAGAGCGTCGATCTCTTCCTTCAACTCTCTGTTTTCTTCCTCAAGATCATCCATCTTTTTCTGACGATTGGCCCAAGTATTATACGAATGAGACAGTTTGACTCTAGAATTGAGACACAAACGTGAGATTCGTAGGGAAGAAGAATACGCGATGCGAGAATAATGAATGCAATGATTATATTAATTGTTTTTTGGTTTAATCAAAATAAACTTCAACAATTAGATTGCAAATATCAAACAGCGGGGAAACCCCTTTTATTGAATTCAAAGGATTACAGAAATGGAAATACAGTAGATTACAAGGTGCGGAAATAGAAACCTAAGCTAATGGGTCCCGAGTCCTCTCTGAAGAGAAATCGGGTGCTGACTCTGATACCTTCCTTTTATTTGACTGAGGCTCTTGGGCCGTTGTCGGGTTGTCATTCCTTTGCCAAGTGAAAGGAGCGAGCAAATTCCTCTGGTCATCTTGATTCTCTACAGCATGTTGCTCCAAAATTTCAATCAGAGCATCTTTCTCTTTTAGTAGTTGCTGTATTTTGATGCACTCTATGTTGAGGGTGCGGTACTTGTTCTTCCAAGACCTTCTCTCCTTTTGAACTTTGTTGAGAGTAACTTGAAGCTTTTCAGTTTCCGTCATGAAGTACATGACAGATTCCCTCAGCGGAAGAATTCCGTAACGAGGATAAGGCATTTTTAGCTTGAGAGCTCTAGTTTGTACCCAATGGAGATAAGGCTCCACCGAGACACAGTCCGGTTTTCCCAGAGACTCTCGTCCTTTCTTATGAACATGCTTCCAAGCGTGCACTATTTCCATCTTTAGTGCTCTGTCGTTTTCTCCTTCCTTGAAGAAAAGACCTTCCAGCTGAACACCCCGCGGGACGTGTCTCCTCGGGTATCCAAATTGACAACGAACGAGAACTGGATGGTAGTTGATTCCTATAAGGGGTACGTTGGGGAAGTTTCCACAACGATCAATGATTCTGATCCCATCATAGATCCTATTACACCAATCTACATCAGAGTTGGTAAGAGACATGATCTTCTGCGACCAACGTAAGGCACTCTTATGATCCCAAAAAGCAACAAATTTAGGCAAATAGGAGATAAACCATTTATAAAGTAGAGGTACACAGCATGTGATCTCCCCTCCGCTGTACAAATTTCCCAAGTGTACAAAATGATACGCATCTGCGAGCAAAGTCGGCACAGGGTTTCCAATGAGGAAAACCTTAATGGCGTTGATATCGACGAAGTTATTGATGTTGGGAAACAAAAATAACCCGTAGGTGAGCAAGACAAAGATGCTTTCAAAAGCAGTCACGTTTCCTATACTGGCAAAATACAGGGCTTTCTTTGTCAAGAACTGGGCTGGCAAACCTTGGATGCCACCCTTAGTGGTTATGCGAGTCCTGACCTCAGACTCGTCCAAATGAATTGCTCTCGCAATGGTCTGATTCTTTGGAATTTCTTCCATTCCAAAAAATGGAGCTCGATCAGTGATATGTAAATCGATCAGGTGAGAATACTCCTCCAGCGTTGGTGCGAGCTGGTAATCCGGGAATGTGAAGCAGTGATAAACTGGATCGTAGAATTGAACGAGTGTGTCCATGATTCCCTCAATCACATGGACTCTGAACAGTGACAGCCAACCTCCGTGTTTGGCTCTGAAAGCCTCTTGGTTTGTGATCATCCCTGCTAACCTTTTTAAATCCTCTAGCTTTGGAACCTTGAAGGTATACCTATGGGTTCTCCTTCTACTGAAATCCATTAGCGCAATCCTTTTCTCTGATATTTGCAATCACAGTCTTAGTTTATTTTGAAAAACAGAGAGACTAGAAGAATTTTTTTTTGAATGTTTTAATGTTTTTTAAATGAATGCATGAATGCAGCACACAAGAACATAGAAAAACATGGGGTCAAAGGGTCGTTGTCATGAAGTCAAGGCTCTACCCATCCCCAAAGGTTTATACTAGGGTGATTTTTGTACCTGTACTCATTATCATTAGCTCCTCCCAGGAAAGCAAAACAACAAGCGGATCGCCAGCGAGTTGTAGAGCAATCTTAGAGTAAGTGCCATTCACCGAGAATAGATCACCAGCCTCAAATGAGGGTAGTATCGCGTGACAACTATTTTCGATAGTTTCCGCACTACAAAAGGGTTTGGCTCCTCAGCTTCTCAGACATCACAATTGGCCCATTGCCTATGAGAGGGAATGGGTTGCATTGGTCAGCCTCCACTGAGGTTGATGGTCGGCCTCGTCGCCATCACTTATCTTAAGTGTATACTCAATCTTTCCACATGCGGCATCACACACATTCCCATTAGCAGAAAAATAAACACGTATAGCAATTAGGAAAAGCAGTATATATATTTGTCCTAATCATCCTAGGCCTTTAAAGCTATGAATCCTAAGTTCCTGACAGAAAATGGGTTCCCTGGCGGAAGCCCCAATCTGTGGTATTCACACAAGTGAAGAGAAAAAAGGTTAGAAGAGCCCCACGGTGGGCGCTACTTTTAAAGTTTCCACCTGATAGATGGGAAGAGAACAAGATTTTGCTACAAAGGTGAGAAAGATCCTAATGACAGATCCCCAGCAGAGTCACTGTGTCCCCAGTGAAGTCGCCATTTTTCTGTAGCGAGCGATTTTGGACGCGGTTGCGAAGCGCTATCGCTCTTTGGTGTCTACAACTCGATTCATTTTTTATCCTATTAAAGCTGATGAAGGAAGGGAAATAGATGTCTCAAATTAACCCTGCTTGCAAATTGAGGTTAAATAGTGGTCTGTTAGGTTACATATGCTACAAAGATTCGGGGTCTCTATCGGGTGTATTTTTTTAAAAGTGGCGTCGGTTTAGATGTTTAGGACGGATGCTTCTTGATAGATATGTGAGTGTATGGGATTTTGGGTTTTTGTTTAGTGTGCTCACTAAGATTTTTCTTTCAATCTTATGCCTACGTATTCCCGTTTACCGAAACAGGGAAATCAGAGCGTTCGTAGTTCCTCCTATTCTAAGGGAGGAAATGGTGTTTTGGTGTCTTGTTCAAAGCCCAAGACGTGAAGCGAAAGGTGGTTTGTATCTTGTTTAAAGCCCAAGATATGAAGCTAAAGGGGGTTTGTATCTTGTTTAAAGCCCAAGATATGAAGCTAAAAAGTGTTGACTTTAGAGAGAATTTGTCATCTCTAAAGAGGGGTCTGTTTGTCACGACTGTTGGGTGACTGACTGTAAAGGAGGATTATTTTAACCGGGATACGCGGATCCTAGCAATGCCATAATTTCCTTTATAGGGGGTTTCAACCTGAAGGAGAAGACTTTAACTCAGTGTAGAGCAATGCCATCTTTCCTTAGGAATTTCTCATGCTAAAAGAGGGACAGTGGCATAGATGTAGCTGATCCAGAGGCTTTCCCCTTACAGCGATTAGATGGAAGGAGTTGTTGATGTTTGTGTACTGTGAACGAGGCACAACTTTGATGCTAAAAGGTTGATTGGATCAACCAGTGGTTTTCTTATACAAAGCCTAAGAGGAGGCTAATATGTGTCTCGTACAAAGCCCGAGAGAGAGGCTAAAAGGTTTTGACTTGACGATGGAGTCTTTTGGTATCTCGTATAAAGCCCGAGATGGAGGCTATTTGACTCACCCAGAGAGTTTTTTTGTATCTCGTACGAAGCCCGAGAGAGAGGCTAAAAGGGGTTGATCCTGCAAGAGGATCTTTTATACTCAACAAGAGAGTTTTTGTATCTCGTACAAAGCTCGAGATGGAGGCTAAAGGTTTATTTGGCTCAATAAGAACCTTTTTGTATCTCGTATATAGCCCGAGATGGAGGTGGAAGGGGTGATTGACTCAATGAGGGAGTCTCTTATGTGTCTCGTATAAAGCCCGAGAGAGAGGCTAAACATTTTTTGACTCCACTGGGGAGAATCATTGTATAAAGCCCAAGAGAGAGGCTAACTTCACTAGAGAAGGATCATTATACAAAGCCTAAGAGGAGGCTATGGTTACTGTTTCAGTTGAGTGACAGGTCCAATATGATGATTTAAAGAGAAAATCAGTTCTTATATGAGCAACACTGTACTCAAGGATTTGATTCGAGGATCAGGGACATTCCTGTTCTTTAAGGAAGTGGGAAACCTGAAGGGTATTGAGACTGTCCGAGTCTACGGGTTTTCTTCCTATTTAACGAAGGGGTCACTTGAGAATGTCTTTGAGACTCAAGGAGATTAGACTTTCCAAGTCTAGAGTTTCATCTTTTGTACTATGCTTTGAGAAACAATAGTAGACTCTTTGAAAGGACTGTTCTATGCAGATGACTAAGTTCTGTTCCTATACCTCTAGGAGATCGTCGGGACAATTTGTACGAAGCCCAAGAGGAGGCTGGAAACTTTTAAGAAGCCGAGTGGTCCTTGTACGAAGCCCAAGAGGAGGCTATCATTCCCGGAGGAAGAGATCATTATACGAAGCCTAAGAGGAGTCTGTGAATACTTCTAAGAAGCCGGCGGGTCCTTGTACTAAGCCCAAGAGGAGGCGGATGCTTTTAAGAAGCCGATGGGTCCCCAAACCCCGAGAAGTTCAAGATAGGCTATTCACAAAGAATAGATCAAGCCAGGAAAGTTCGAGAATTTGGAAGAAACTCAAGAGATGCCATTCACGGAGAAAAGATCATCTCTGGGGAATAGAGTTTCTTGACAAGTGCTTTTAAGAAGCCTGTGGGTCCCCAAACCCCGAGAAATTCAAGACATGCCATTCACCGAGAATAGATCAAGCCAGGAAAGTCTGAGAATTAGGAAGAAACTCAAGAGATGCCATTCACGGAGAAAAGATCATCCCTGGGGAGTAGGGTTTCTTTGACAACTTCTACGAGTGACAGTCTATGAAAGGGTTCACCGAGAATGCTGCCTTTCATGTCTCCATATTGTTTAACCCCAAGAGGAGGGAAGACTGTGTCTGGTAATCCTATGGGGATCTAGTTTAGACTATTTCTAAGAGTGATCAACAGGCTTAATGCTAGACGTAGTTGCCGGGGAAACTCTAAATATCTATACTATTATTACACAGTTGATATGAGTTTATGAAAGAAGACTTACAGTGAAACAGCCCCACAATACAATTATATGTATATGAAAGCGGTAAATGAAAGCATATAAACACTTACTCGGTTGTAGAGCTTCCATGCTGTTTGGTTAGTTGTTCAACAAAGAAAAATTGAAAACAACAGTACATTTCAAAATCAAAGGAGAAAGTGCTTTGAAAAAGAAAGATTTGGGGCTTACAGCTCAAGGAGAGGCCCAGGGTTTTATCAGTGAGCGCACTGTTGTTTTGTACAGAGGGACTTATACAAGTGACTGAGGCCCAAAAGGTTTTCTGTACAAAGGGATGGGTCTTACACTCTCTCAAGAGGCCCAAAAAGTTTTAAAAGAGTGAGAGTGGGGCTTATAACACGAGGGTAGGCCCAGTTGATTTTCAGTTTGAAAATGGCGATCGCGCCGAGATTTTCTTTTCACGCGAAGGGGCTTATACAATATCTGAGGCCCAAAATGTTTTGTTTAAAAGGGGATTGGGTCTTACACTCTATTAGAGGCCCAAAAGTTTTGAATGGGTCTTATAGCTCGAGGAGAGGCCCAGTTGATTGATTTTAAACTGGCGACGATCGCGTCGTTTATTTGAAAATGTACAGAGGGACTTATACAACGAATGAGGCCCAAAAAGTTTTCTGTACACAGGGGGTTGGGTCTTACACTCTAATAGAGGCCCAAAAGAGTTTTAAAGAAATGGGTCTTACTACTTGAGGGTAGGCCCAAGGTTTTTTTGTTTTGAAAAGGCGACGATCGCGCCGTTTATTTTTGACGGTATTGGGACTTATACAATATACTGAGGCCCAAAAATGATTTGGTCAAAAAAAGGATTGGGTCTTACACTCTATTAGAGGCCCAAAGTGTTTTTAAAATGATTTATGAGGGTTGAATTAATCCAAAAACCCTAATTTGTTTTCAAAAATGTATTTAATTGAATAAAAATTCAATTAAAATGATCAAAATTGTTTAACATATGGAAAACAAATTGTGATCTTGGATTAATGCTTCAAAAATTAAGTATTGACCTACAAAATAATTAGAAGGCATTAAAAGTTGCAAAATCAAGGTGGAAAAAATATTTTAAATGTTAAAAACAATTAAAACATTAATTCTTTGCAAAAATATCAATTATATAAAATAAATAATATTTTTGGGATTTTTTGGGAAAATACAATATTTTAACATTTTTGTGAATTATTAAAAAAAGAATCAACTCAAAATCATTAAAACTCAGAGAGAAATTAATTTTTGAATCAATTAAATAAAATCACAAAATTCAAATATTCAAATATTGGAAAATGGCGCCAAGAACAAAGGCAAGAACACGCGCGTTTTTCAGTTTTGCCCAGATTTGCATTTTCTCTCCAATCTCACTGAATACTTAATCATATCATGTAATCCATATACCAATCAACTCGTTTCAACTTCACGATCATGTATATGACAATTAATTTCATTTAAATTAAGCATAAAACAAGAAATCACGAAAAATCCTCAAGAACCCTAATTTCTGCATGAAGGCTGGGATTTTTGATACACGATTCAAACAATGCAATTAATTGAGGGGAAACATTCCATGTATGATTATGAACATATGGCCAAATTATTGTGCAGCAAAAATTGCATGGATCATAGAGTTAGAAGAGCTCATGCTTACCACTTGCAGCTGGTGATCGTGATTTGTGTTGGAGGTGTTACAGCTAGGTTCCAGTGATCTGGATAGCTTCCCTAGGTTCCATGGAGTGTGTATGAATGCTTGGAATGGATTGAAATGATCTGGAACTTGAGATGGTACCCCAACTGCAAAACTGTCAAGAACTTGAGCAATTGGCTGGTGATTTTGTGAAATCTGTGTTCCAGAAGTTATGTGAGTGTTTGGATCACTTCTGTATGATGTATATGAGGTGTGTGTGTGATTGGTTTGATTGGAAAAGCTCTCAAACTCAAAACCCGATAGTGACTTGCCTTAGAAGGCAAAATTGGAGTGAAAGAAGAGATTTTGAGGAAAGCATCTGTTTGATGGCTTTGGTGTACTCAAACTGATCACAATTGAGCTTCATTTATAGTAGAGCAAGTTTGTTTGCAAGGAATAGTGAATGGCAACTGCTGAGTAGGTTTGGCCAATGTTGGCAAATGAAAATCCAAGTCTCCTCTAGCCATTGACTAGAGGTTAGGGCACAGGCTGCTGGTTCCCTTGGTTTTGGATATGTCTTGACTGAATTCAGTTGAGAATGGCTCAGTCCATGCCACCTTGATGCTTCCATTGAATGCTACAATCCAAAATTGGAGTCTTGTCCCTATTTTGGCAATTCTAGGTTCAACATGCTATTTCCTGTTCCAAAGACTTTGAAGGCTTGGCTCAGTGATTATCCCCTTTAGATTCAATCCTCAGATGTGTCCAAGTGGATAGGAGCATTTGGATTTGGCTGATTTTGGCAAATCGAGCAAAAATGCAAAATCTGCCTTGCCTTGGCAAATTTCAGCAAGGCAATTTTCCAATGTCATATCTCATGACTCAAATTGAATTTGGTAATGTTCTTGGCCATTTTGGAAAGCCCTTACATGATACAACAACTGTTTGAACATGTTTGGTTTTGATCTCTTTTGAATCCAAGTGAAAAATCCCCCTATATTTGGCAAAAAGTAAGGTAAAATCTGACTTAGTGAAATTTTCACTAAGTGTTGGAACAAAGTGACTTTTCTTGATTTTGACCACTCCATAACTCAAAATCCATGAGGAATTTGGACATAGGTCAGTATGAAGCTTTTGTAGAGGGGAATGTGATCTACAAATCAAGCTTTGAATGGGGAACAATGGCCTTGTGGTTTAGGAGTTATGGTCCTCCAAAGTTGGCACATTAGTGTCACTTTTTCCATAACTTAGAAAATTTTCTAAGTTTTTATGGTTACCCCTTTTACAAGTTATCCCACTTTCTTTGATTTTTCTTGATGAATGATGATTCAACTCATACATTAACATCATTTTAGGGTTAAAAATCCATTTTGGTGAAAAATCTCAAAAAGTCAAAGTTGACTTTTGTGCACAGTTGACTTTTTATCAGATGAATTCCAAACTGTGCAATTCTTCAGGAAATCATGTCCTTGACCTAAATCAAACTTGATGGAAATGTTCCATGGATGTCATAGGGTATATTGATTCATGTAATAGGGTTTGGGAGCATGTCCTGGTCAAAAGTCAAAGTTACAGTTGACTTTTCCCGCGAAACCCTAACTGTGGTACAGATGAAATTGAGACTTGTTGCTCAAGCTTATTGGATCAATACATTGTTGCAAATGGATCAATGTAGTATGTTGGAGACCCTCAAATCATGTCTTGAGGTCTTGGCTTATGATTTGCCCCAAAAGTCAACTTAGGGGTGAATTAGGTCAAGAAACCCTAATTCCTGATTTTTGATGTATGCATCCCTTGAGTTCAAATTGACTTGATGATTGGGTTCATGAGGTTCGATGGAGTATATTAGGTTGTGTTTTGGATCCTTGGCTTGTGCCCAGATGAAAATTTTCCATTTGGAGGCCCTGGTCGACCAAAACCCTAATTTGGTGACACTGTCGATCTTGAGACTTGATCCACCTAGAAGGGAGTAGCTTTGTACTTAATCCTTGGAGTGAGAGTCCTTTTGATCCATTGTGGATATTTGAGATGTTAGACAAGTTGAAGATCATGTCATTTCTTGATTGATCCTTTGTCTAAGGCTCTGAGAGGGCTTGAAACCCTAATTTTGATTGTAGTGGATGCTCACCCATCTTTGGGGAGACTGATGAAGTATGATGGTACACCCATATTGTGATGATGAGTTTTACAATGATGGGAAATCTTAGTGGTCAAAATTTGGGGTATGACAGTTGGCTCCTAAAGAGATTCGACCGTGTCCAAGTTTTGGGTCCTTCAACTGGACGCCAGACTATTTCGCTGACCAAATCAAGGATGTTGTTGTGATCTCTGATCACGAAAGGACCAAAGATGTTTGGACCATCATCCCTTTCCTTGACAAATCGAAGGTTCTTAACCAGGAATTGATTGAAGTTACTTATGACAGTCAGAAAAATCAGAAGGCTCCTGTAGTTATCTATCTACCAGGACCACTACCGTATGAATCAACTAAGGCTATCCCTTACAAATACGGTGCAACAACAATTGAGAATGGAAAGGAAATTCCGTTACCCTCCGTCGTGAATATTGCAGACATCAGTCGAGTAACACGGAGCGGTCGAATCTTCAACAGAGGAGTTAGAGAACCTAACAGAGAAAAGGAACCTCAAACGGAAGTTCCTAATCCACCAGTCGGTCAATCCAGTAATCCCGACCTTTCAAAGAATGATGATGAGATGTTGAAGCTCATCCAAAGGAGTCAATACAACATTGTTGATCAACTGTTACAAACTCCTTCAAAAATCTCTGTGTTATCACTTTTACTCAGTTCCGAAGCCCACCGAGAGGCTCTACAGAAAGTCTTAGAGCAGGCCTTTATGGAATAGGATGTGTCAGTACGACAGTTCGATAGTATCATCTCTAACATCACTTTCTGCAACAACTTGGGGTTTAGCGATGAGGAATTGCTAGAAGAAGGCAAAAGCCACAACATGACGCTCAATATCACAGTCAACTGCCGGGACGATGCTTTAGCCAGCGTACTAGTAGACACCAGATCAGCTCTCAACGTCATGTCGAAGTCCACTCTGATGCACCTATCATTCAAAGGATATTCGATGAGAGGCAGTGAGGTTGTTGTCAAAGCATTTGACGGGTCCAGAAAAACAGTTATCGGCGAAGTCGACCTTCCCATAACTATTGGCCCTCACACTTTCCTAGTCACTTTCCAGGTCATGGACTTCTGGGCAACATACAGTTGCTTATTAGGAAGACCTTGGATACACCAGGCTGGGGCAGTCACTTTGACACTTCATCAGAAGCTGAAGTTTGTCAAGAATGACCAAATCGTCACGGTCTGTGGAGAACAAGCCTTGATCATGAGTAACCTTTCATTATCCACTTGTGTAGAACCCGAGGAGGTTGTTGGAACTCAGTTCCAAGCACTTTTGGTGAGCAATGAGAATCAATCAGAAAAAGGAACATCAATTTCCTCATACAAAGATGCTCTCAAAGTAATCGAGAGTAATAATGCAAAGGGATGGGGACAGCTTCTCATTCCTACTGATAATAAAACAAAGAAGGGTCTTGGTTTTTCTGTAACCTGTACCCAGACAGCAACTAACGATGAAAGTCTTCATCCCATTCAGAACTTCTTCCATAGTGGAGGTTTCCTTCACCCTGTGTCTTAAGAAGTACATACCATCAACGAGGGAGATTCCTCCGACACAGATGAAGAGTGGAAATCCTATCTTAACGAGGACAATTATATGTCTCAGGAAGAGGTGCCTATGCCATTTTGCCATCCCGCACAGAGTCCGAGATTTATACCAAGGTCAGATGTTGAAATGATATACAGAGATTGTGATCCAGAAGGATGTCGTGCTCCACCCAACTCATTAGAGGAAGACACTCTGATGAAAGACAACTTTGACCACGACTATTATGGCCTGATGGATGGCCTGCCTATCTGGCAGCCGTACTCAGGAGACTTGGGGCAAGAAAACCAGCCGAACAATGAAAATCAGCTGAGCATCATTGAAAAGAATACCTGCGTCCCCAACACCACGACTATTATGGCCTGATGGATGGCCTACCTATCTGGCAGCCGTACTCAGGTCATTCAGAAAACGTCCGGCACGACGATGAATTTGCAAAGTTTGCAGGGCTAGAATTCATTAACTATGCTTTTCCCGAGGTCAATGTCATCGAAAGGGATGACTCCTCCAGTTCCAAAGAAGTGTGGGACACCTTGGGACAACCAAGTGGAAAATTTGACTTCATGGTCAAGTACACTGCTCCTAAAAGCTCTCGTATCAGGCTCAAAGACATCCAGCCAACTGGATAGGGAGATTTTCCCGAGAGCACAAATATTATGCAAAATACAACTGAGGAATCCTCCTACGACAACTCTGCCTGGGAGACAGATTCCAATGATCCTGTTCCACCAGAAATCAGCGTTATTTCTGAAGGCAAATCAAAGAAGGTACCAGACTTTGTGATTCACCGAGGAGTTCGCCGCCAATGGGTTGCAGTCGATGTTCCGAAGATCATTCATAAGTCAAAGTAATTTCCGTCTTTATCTTAACCTTTGACCCTGCCCAGGTGAAACGGATGTTTTGATAGGGCTCACTTTCTGTAAATATCCCTCTTTGCTTCGCCCAAAGCGACATAGTTTTGTTTTATAGGTCTGTAGTTTCAAGAATCGACAAGATCATAAATAAATAAACGTCGTTCTGTAATTTCCGCATTAATTGCTGTTTTCTCTTTTCGCTTTGTCAAAAAATGGTAATCCTAAAATACAACTCAAATAATAAAAACAAGCAGTAAAAAAAATACACTGCACACACTCTTGCATTTTCTCTATCTCTTCTAAACACAAATCATCACGTCATGCAGATTATTTGTTTTAAACCCCATTGAAACATACGGTCCAATGCCTTCTCCCAACTTTGAATTCCCGGTATTTGAGGCCGAAGAAGAAGATGACGAAGGAATTCCAGAGGAGATCTCCCGATTACTCAGACAAGAGGAAATGTCCATTAAACCTCACAAAGAGCCGTTGGAAACGGTCAACTTGGGTTCAGAGGAAGAAAGAAAAGAAGTCAGGATTGGGGCACTGCTCAGTTCAACTTTCAAAGAAAGTTTGACAAAGCTTCTCAAAGAGTTTCCCGATGTATTCGCTTGGTCCTATCAGGATATGCCAGGGTTGGATACCAGCATCGTGGAACATCATATACCGTTGAGATCAGAATGTCCGCCAGTAAAACAGAGGTTGAGACGGACTCATCCAAACATGGCCATCAAAATTAAAGACGAAGTACAGAAGCAGATTGACGCAGGTTTCCTTGCTACATCAGAATATCTTCAATGGTTAGCCAACATCGTACCAGTTTCGAAAAAGGACGGAAAGGTCATAATGTGTGTGGATTACAGAGATCTAAACAAGGCTAGTCCGAAGGATGACTTTCCCTTACCACACATTGACATGCTGGTTGACAGTACAACAAAGTTCAAAGTCTTCTCCTTCATGGATGGATTCTCGGGCTATAATCAGATAAAAATGGCACCGAGAGACATGGAGAAAACTTCCTTCATCACCACATGGGGTACTTTTTGTTACATGGTAATGCCGTTCGGGTTGAAGAACGGCGGGGCAACCTATCAACGGGCCATGACTACTCTGTTTCATGACATGATACACAAGGAAATCGAGGTATATGTCGATGACATGATTGCTAAATCTAGAACAGAGGAGGAGCATGTGACCCACCTGTCAAAACTATTTGAGCGGTTGAGAAAGTATAAACTCTGCTTAAATCCCCACAAATGTACATTCGGTGTCCGTTCAGGGAAACTTTTAGGGTTCATCGTCAGCCAGAAAGGAATTGAGGTTGATCCTGACAAGGTCAAGGCCATTCAAGAAATGCCCTCTCCGCGGACTGAAAAACAAGTCAGGGGATTCTTGGGACGGTTGAACTACATCTCCAGATTCATATTCCTCATGACCGCGACGTGTGCGCCAATCTTCAAATTACTCAAAAAGAATCAGGACTGCATTTAGACAGAAGACTGCCAAACCGCCTTTGACAGTATCAAGGAATACCTGGTGAACCCGCCGATTCTATCACCTCTAGTGGAAGAAAGACCACTGATCATCTACCTAACAGTCTTGGAAGACTCAATGGGTTGTGTACTTGGCCAACAAGACGAAACAAAAAGGAAAGAGTTTGCCATTTACTATCTGAGCAAGAAATTCACCGACTGCGAGGCTCGGTACACTATGCTTGAGAAAACTTGCTGTACTCTGGCTTGGGCAACCAAACATCTTCGCCAGTATATGATTCGTCACACTACTTGGTTAATCTCAGAAATGGATCCAATCAAGTACGTCTTTGAAAAGCTTGCTCTTACGGGAAGGATTGCCCGTTGGCAGATGTTGTTATCAGAATATGACATTGAGTACCATGCTCAGAAAGCCGTTAAGAGAAGTGTTTTAGCCGATCATTTGGCTCATCAACCGATTGATGATCAGGAATCAGTCGAATTTAACTTTCCAGACGAAGACGTCATGTACTTAAAAATGAAAGATTGCGATGAACCGCTACCCAGTGAAGGGCCAGAACCAGGTTCCTAATGGGGACTAATCTTTGACGGAGCTGTCAATCATTATGGAAAAGGAATTGGGGCAATCATCATAACACCTCAAGTGCACAAACAACGAGGCTGAATACGAAGCTTGTATCATGGGTCTCGAATAAGCGATCGACTTAAGGATCAAGAACTTGGACGTATATGGCGATTCAGGCCTGGTTATCAATCAGATCAAAGGAGATTGGAACACATACCAATCAGGACTGATTCCTTACAAAGATTACGTGAGAAGGTTGTTACCCTTCTTCAACAGAACCGAGTTTCATCATATCCCTCGTGAAGAGAATCACATGGTTGATGCCTTAGCCACTCACTCTTCCATGATTAGTGTAGGTCAATGGAACGAATTACCTAAGATCGACATAATGCGCCATGAACGGCCCGCCTACATCTTCGCGATCGAAGCTGTCATCGACAAAAAACCTTGGTATCACGATATCAAGTGTTTCCTTTAGAAATAGGAGTACCCACCTGGGGCATTAAGAAAGGACAAAAAGACCTTCAGAAGATTGGCAGGAAGCTTCATTCTGAGTGGTGATACACTCTATAAGAGGAATTTTGACATGGTTCTGCTCCGATGTGTAGACAGACCAGTAGCAAACATGCTGATAAAGGAAATTCATGAAGGGTCCTTTGGCACTCATGCCAACGGACACACAATGGCGAGAAAAATTCTGAGAGCAGGGTACTATTGGTTTACCATGGAATCCGACTGCTACAAGTACATGAGGAAGTGTCACAAGTGTCAGATATACTCAGACAAAATCCATGTACCGCCAACGCATCTCAAAGTTCTTTCTTCCCCGTGGCCTTTTTCCATATGGGGAATCGACATGATTGGCATGATCGAACCCAAGGCTTCGAATGGACATCAGTTCATCCTGGTCGCCATTGACTACTTCACCAAGTGGGTCAAAGCAGCGTCATACGCTAATGTAACCAGACAAGTAGTGGTCCGATTTATCAAAAACAATTTCATCTACCGTTATGGTGTTCCAAGCCAGATCATTACCGATAATGGATCCAACTTGAACAATAAGATGATGAAAGAGTTGTGTGCTGAGTTTAAGATCAAACACCATAACTCATCTCCCTACCGACCTAAGATGAACGGAGCGGTAGAATCGGCTAACAAAAACATCAAAATGATCGTTCAAAAGATGGTTGTAACCTATAAAGATTGGCATGAGATGCTACCCTTTGCTCTTCACGGTTATCACACGTCTGTTCGCACTTCAATAGGAGCAACCCCTTTCTCTCTAGTATATGGCATGGAGGCAGTGATTCCCATAGAAGTAGAGATCCCATCAATTCGGGTATTGATGGAAGCTAAGCTAACAGAGGCTTAATGGTGTCAAAGTTGACATGATGAACTAAATCTGATCGAAGAAAAGCAAATAACGGCTTTATGCCACGGTCATTTTTATCAACAGAGAATGAAGAAGGCGTTTGACAAAAAGGTCCGACCTCGCGTCTTCAAAAAAGGAGACCTTGTGCTAAAAAAGATACAATCATTTCTCACAGATTCCCGGGGCAAATGGATCCCGAATTATGACGGCCCCTATGTGGTCATGAAAGCCTTCTCAGGCGGCGCCCTGAGACTCGCGACCATGGATGGAGAAGAATTTGCCTACCCCACGAACGTTGATGTAGTCAAGAAATACTTCGCCTAAATAAAATAAAATAAAAAAAACGTCTCGGTGGATTGAAAACCCGAAAGGGCGGTCCAGGAAAAAATTAGAGACATAATCATCCCGGTGGATTGGAAATATCAAAGTACAATCCAGGAAAAAGTTAGGGATAATGACAAGTAAATACGTCAAATTAAGGGGCAAATCCCTCAGCAACAGTTACACCATCATTCAAAAAAACTCCAGTCAAGGTCATCTTCGACGGAAGCTCAAGATGTCCAGAATTCAAAGTTGGTAGGAGGATAGTGGTCGTTAGGTTTCAATGTAGCCCTTTTCCCTCAAATTACCATTTTCTAAACTTTGTAAATACTCCATGGAATCACGCGATCGACTGATTTCCGTCCTATCAATAAAATTTGAGCCCTAGTGCTTTTGTTTGGAATTCTCATTTGTTTTAGCTTTACAGAATGACGTTTTAATGTGATTAACGATTCTTGAAATAAAACAAAAATGAATTTACTTGTTAAAACTTTTTCTGCTTTTAAAATAAAGATGGCAATTCTTTTAACTGTTGAACGTCAAAAGAACATCGATCGCTTCTCCAGAAGTAATCGAGCTTCAAAGTGCAGAATCAAAGTACTCATTCTTAACCAGGACGCCTGAATGAAGGATCAACTATGTCAGAGACCGTGTTTCATCTGACATCCTCGGCAGAGTTCTCACCTCCTAAGTCCGACCAACATAGCTCCCAACAGGGACTATCTCTCCTAAGCAAGGCATAATTACTATTTTGGACCAAATGATACTTTTCATCTCCCGCTGTAGCCGAGTATCTAGTCGTGTTCATATATTAATCTGTATGTCGCGTCAGTTTTGTCAGCATATACATACATACATCATGCATTATTGATTTACATTCATATGCATATTGCATCACTATCACTCTAGTCGGTCTTGTTCCCTAGTGATAAAGGTCTTCTCAATCGAGTTGCCAGTTCTTTCCTCGTCAGGAAAGGTGGCGTCTGAATAATCGCTCCTCCACTTTGTTGCTGAATTGAAGTGGGTCCCTTGACCACTTTGATAACTTGAACCTCTGAAAAGCCATAGAACCTTCAGCCAACGTCACTCTTCGCCATTGAAGATGATGTCTTCGCTTTCCCGGATTAAGGAAAATCCCCAGAGAAAGCCTCTTAATCAAAGATTCGGCAGTATAGCAGTTTTTCTCTAAAAAATCTGTTGACAAAAAGGTCATAAGCACCTCAAAATTGGATCACATCATATGGAATTTCTCCGAGAAGATCCCGAGAAAAGTATGATGTAATACCCCCCCAAGCAGAAAGCAGTCTCTCAAGAGACTCGTTTTCCCCAGTAGAGTCGACAAATGACGTCTCCAACATAGAAGTTTATGTGCCTCTACAACTCAGACCAATGGGTTTACCCAGCAAGTCTGACATCAAAACTTTTTCCATCAAATGGCATCTCCCCAAGAAAATTCGGCGAGAAGTTTGAGGAAAACCGCTAACAAAAGAAACTGAGACCAGTTCCTTGGTAGGAGACCAGGATTGAGGGGAAGCTTACATAAGAAACTAAGACCAGTTCCTTGGTAAGAAACTAGGATCGAGGGGAAGTTTATTTCAGAAACTGAGACCAGTTCCTTGGTAAGAAACCAGGATCGAGGGGAAGTTTATTTCAGAAACTGAGACCAGTTCCTTGGTAGGAAACCAGGATCGAGGGGAAGTTTATTTCAGAAACTGAGACCAGTTCCTTGGTAAGAAACCAGGATCGAGGGGAAGTTTATTTCAACAACTAAGACCAGTTCCTTGGTAGGAAACCAGGATCGGGGGGAAGTTTTTACCTTTTCTAAGCATCAACGCTTAGCAAAAGAATATGGATGAGCAAACTACCATTCATAACCACCATCAAAATTTCGAGTATTCCGATATTTAATCATCTTGCACCCCGAAGGCCCGAATACCTTCGCCATTCACACCTTCGGGTCCAAGAAGATTAAATTGGGGCATCTGTCATACCCCAAATTTTGACCACTAAGATTTCCCATCATTGCGCAAATCATCATCACAATATGGATGTATATTTATGCCTCATCAATCTCCTCAAGGATTGTTGAGCATTCACTACAATCAAGGACTAGGGTTTTAAGCCCTCTCAGAGCCTTAGACAAAGGATCAATCAAGAAATGACATGATTTTACACTTGTCTAAACTCTCAAACACCCATAAAGGATCAAGAGGACTCCCACATCAAGAATCAAGCAGAAGGTTGCAGCATTCGAAGTGGATTAGGCCTTAAGATCGCCAGTGTCACCAAATTAGGGTTTTTGGTCGACCTAGGGCCTCCAGATGGAAATTTTCATCTAGGCATGAGCCAATGCTTCAAAGCACAACCCAAAATACTCAAAGGGACCTCATAAACCCAATCATCAAGTCAATTTAGCCTCAGGGGATGCATTTACTCAAAAATCAGGAATTAGGGTTTCTTGGCCTAATTCACCCCTAAGTTGACTTTTGGGACAAAACATGAGCCAAGACCTCAAGACATGATTTGAGGGTCCCCAACACACTACATTTATCCATTTACAATAATGTATTGATCCAAGAAGCTTGATTCACAAGTTTCAAGTTCATCAGAACCACAGTTAGGGTTTCGCGAGAAAAGTCAACTGTACCTTTGACTTTTGACCAGGACATGGTCCCAAACCTTGGGACATGATTCAATACACCCTATAACACCTATGAAATCAATCCATCAAGTTTGATTTAGGTTAAGGACTTGATTTCATAGAGGATCGCACAGTTTGGAATTCATATGATAAAAAGTCAATTGTGCCCAAAAGTCAAAGTTTGACTTTTTGATATTTTGATCAATTATGGTCCCCATAACCCTAAAATGATGTTAATGTGTGATTGGAATCATCATTCATCAAGAAAAATCAAGAAAAGTGGGATAACTTGCAAAAGGGGTAACCATAAAAAACTTAGAAATTTTCTAAGTTATGGAACAAAGTGGCTAGGGTACCAACTTCCAAGGATCATAACTTGATATCCAAGCAACCATTTGGGCTGATCCAAAGATGGATTTGTAGCTCTCATGGCATAATTTAAAAGTGTCAACTACACCTCATTCCAATTCATCATGGATTTTGAGTTATGGTTGGATCAAAATGGCTGAAAACATGAAATGTCACTTTTTCCAACACTTAGTGAAATTTTCACTAAGTCAGAATCTGTCTTGTTTTTTTTTCCAAAAGTAGGGGGATTTTTCACTTGGATCCAAAAAGTGTCAAGACAAACTATGATCACACATGTGTTGTATCATATAAGAGCTTTCCAAAATGGCCAAGAACTCCATGAAACTCCACTTAAGCCATGAGATATGACAATGACAATGTGCCTTGCTGCAAACTGTCATGGCAAGGCAGATTTGTGCATTTTGCTCGATTTGAGCAAGTTTTGCAAATGACAAACAAGTTTATCCATCTGAACACCTCAAGGAGGGACCAAGGAGGGTAAAACACTGATCCATAAGCCTCCTAAGTCTTTGGAACTAAAAATAGCATGCCAAACCTAAAAAACCCTAAAGAGGGGACAAGACTCCAATTTTGTTTTGGTGCATTCAATGGATGCACCAAGGTGGCATGAACTGAGCCATTTCTAACTGAATGAGTTAAGGATGATCTCTAAACTAGGGAACCAGCAGCCTGTGCTCTAATCTCTAGTCAATGGCTAGAGGAGACTTGGATTCCTATTGATCAACATTTGTCAAACCTCTGCTGCAGTTGCCATTCCCGCAAAACAAACTTGCTATACTATAAATAGAGCTCATTTGTGCTCAGTTTAAGTACACCAAAGCCATCAAACAGATGCTTTCCTCAAAATCACCTTCTCACTTCCAAATTTGCCTTCCAAAGCAAGTCACTATCGGGTTTTGAGTTTGAGAGTTATTCCAACCTAACCAATCACACACACACACACACACCTCATAAACATCATATAGAAGTGATCCAAACACTTAAACAACAACTGTAACACTGATTTCTCAGAATCACCAGCCAGTTGCTCAAGGTTTTAACCAAGTTGCAGCTGATATGCCATGAAGTGATCCAGCCATTTCCAATCAAGTCCAAGAATTCAAACACACTCCATATGGTGTAGGGAAGCTGTTTAGATCATCACAACTCATCTGTAACACCTCCAACTCAAAAATCACTTTGCTCTTGCTGTCACGACCTTCAAGTAAGCCTAAACTTGGTCATCTCTTAATCTATGCATATTTCCTCACACAATATTTTTGCCACATGTTTATAATCATGCATAGAGTGTTTCCCCTCAATTAATTGCTTTGTTTGAATCGTGTGTCAAAATTCTCAGCCTTCATGCAGAATTTAGGGTTCTTGAGGTTTTGTCTTGATTTCTTATTCCATGCTTAAAATAAATGAAATTAAAGACCATAGACATGATCGTGAGGTAAAAACGAAAGATTGATATGTGGATTGTGTGATTTCATCAAGTATTCAGTGAGATTAGATAGAAAATGCAAATCAGGCCAAACTCAGAACACGCGTGTGTTCTTGCCATGTTCTTGGCGCCTTTTTTGAAAATTCAAATATTTGAATTTTGTGATTTTATTTAATTGATTCAAAAATTAATTTCTCTCTGAGTTTTAATGATTTTGAGTTGATTCATTTTTTAATAATTCAAAAAAATGTTAAAATATTTTATTGTGCCAAAAATTCCCAAAAATATTATTTATTTCATATATTTGATATTTTTGCAAATAATTAATGTTTTATTTGTTTTTAACATTTGAAATATTTGTTCCTCCTTGATTTCCCAAACTTAATTGATTTTCAATCATTTTGTGGATATAAACTTGATTTTTCAAACATTAATCCAAGATCACAACTTTTTTTTCATACATGTTTGATAATTTTGATCATTTTAATTAATTTTTTATTTAATTAAAATACATTTTTTAAATTAATTTAGGGTTTTGATCTTAATCACCCTAAACAAATCATTTTCAAACTTCTTTGGGCCTCTAATAGAGTGTAAGATCCAATCCCTCTTTGAAACCAAAATAGTTTGGGCCTCAGTCATTGTATAAGTCCCACGGTGCTTTCAAAAATCTCGGCGCGATCGCCAGTTCAAAAATCAAATCATCTGGGCCTACCCTCGTGTTATAAGCCCCATTTCTTTTCTTTAAATTTCTTTGGGCCTCTAATGGAGTGTAAGAACTAACCCCTTTGTAAAAAAAAAAATTTTGGGCCTCAGTGTATTGTATAAGTCCCGATATCGTCAAAAAGTTCGGCACGATCGTCGCCTTTTTAACAAAAAAATGTTCGAGCTTCTCCTTGAGCTATAAGACCCATCCTTATTCATTTTCAAACCTTTGGGCCTCTAATAGAGTGTAAGACCCAACCCCCTTGTACATAAAAACTTTGTGGGCCTCACGTATCGTATAAGTTCCTCTGTACAGTTTTTAAAACAACAGTGCAATCATCGTTGGAACTTGGGCCTCTCCTTGAGCTGTAAGCCCCAACAATCTTTTCAAAGCACTTTCTCCTTTAATTTTGAATTCAAATATATGTTGTTATCAAAACTTTATTTAATTTCTTTGTTGAACAACTAACAAAACAACATGAAAGCTCTATAACAGGTAAGTGTTTATCCGATTTTATTTACCGCTTTCATATGTATATAACTGTATTGTGGGGCTGCTTCACTGTAAGTCTTCTTTCACATCATTTTATATCCTCGTCATATATCCACTATGTAATACTAGTATAGTTATTTAGAATTTTCCCCGACAACTACGTCTAGAACTAGGTAAAGCCTTGTTGGTCACTCTTAAATACAAACAAAACTAGATCCCCCGTAGGATTCCAGATACAGTCTTCCCTCCTCTTGGGGTTAAACAATATGGAACAAAGAGAAAGGCAGTATTCTCGGTGAACCTTTTCTCAGACTGTCACCCTTAGAAATTGTCAAAGAAACTCTAACTCCCCAGAGGTGATCTTTTCTCTGTGAATGACATCTCTTGAGTTTCTTCCAAATTCTCGAACTTTCCTGGAATGATCTCTTCTCTGTGAATTGCATTTCTTGAACCTCTCTTGGTTTGGGGACCCACAGGCTTCCTAAAAGCATCCCTGCCTCCTCTTGGGCGTTGTACAAGGACCCGTCGGCTTCTTAGAAGTTTTCATGCCTTCTCTTGGGCTTAATACAAGGACCCTGAAGACCTCTTAAAGGTATAAGATAGAACTTAGTCATCATTTGTTTGAGCAGTCTTTCCCGCGTCAAAACTCTGGCCATTGTTGGGTTGATACTCATCCCTTAATGCCCGTGTCTCCTCTTAGGCATCATACAAAAGACAAAACTCTAGACTTGGACAGTCTAAACCTCTTGAGTCTCAAAGATATTCTCAAGTTCCTTTCAAACATAGGAAAAAACACCAATCACTCTGGATCAATCTCCAGCAGAAACCCGGTCTCTCTCATGAGAGTTCCCCACACTTGGACACGCTTTAGGATCTCAAGAATCCAAAACGGTAAGATAGCTTCCTCTTAGACTTTGTACAAATGATTCTCCCCAGCGGAGCTAACCTTTTCAGACTCTCTTGTTGAGTCAACCACTTTTAGCCTCCATCTTGGGCTTTGTACAAGACATATAAAATCACTCTCTTGTTGAGTATAAAAGATTCTCTTGTCGAGTCAACTTTTAGCCTCCGTCTTGGGCTTTGTACAAGACATAGAAAAACACTCTCTTGTTGAGTATAAAAGACTCTCTTGTTGAGTCAAATCCCTTTTAGCCTCAATCTCGGGCTTTGTACGAGATAGATAAACACTCTCTTGTTGAGTCAATCTCCTTTTAGCCTCAATCACGGGCTTTGTACGAGATAGAAAAACACTCTCTTGTTGAGTATAAAAGATTCTCTTGTTGAGTCAATCTCTTTTTAGCCTCCGTCTTGGGCTTCGTACAAGACATATAAAACACTCTCTTGTCGAGTATAAAAGACTCTCTTGTTAAGTAAATCAAACCTTCAGACTCTCTTGTTGAGTCAATCATCTGTTCACAACTCTCTTGTTGAGTCTTTTAGCCTCCGTCTTGGGCTTTATACAAGACACATACAAGCACTCTCTTGTTGAGTCAAACCCTTCCATCTTGGGCTTTATACAAGATACATTCTCCCCAACGGAGTCAAAATCCCTCTTAGCCTCAATCTTGGGCTTTGTACAAGACAGAAAGAACATTTCCCCCAGAAAAGTCAACTTTTAGCCTCCTCTTAGGCTTTATACAAAGAAAAACCCGGTTGAGTCAATTAACCTTTTAGCCTCAAAGTTGTGCCTTGCTCACATCATACAAACATCAACAACTCCTCTTTAGAGATGACAAGTTCTCTCTCAGTCAAACCTTTTAGCTTCATATCTTGGGCTTTGAACAAGATACAAACCACATTTAGCTTCATGTCTTGGGCTTTGAACAAGACACCAAAATAATCTCTTTCCTCCCATAGAATAGGAGGAACTACGATCGCTTTGATTTCCCTGTTTCGGGAATACGTAGGCATAAGATTGCAAAATCTTAGCGAGCATACTAATCAAAAACCCAAAATCCCGTACCTTCATACATCGATCTAAAAGCCTCAGACCTAACATCTTACCAATAGCCTAGACATTATTTTTAAGCGAATAACCCTAAAGAAGAACCCCCTCTTGATAGCATATGTAAACCAACAGTTTTGACTGTTTAATCTCAGTTTGCAAGCAGGGTTAATTGGAGACATCTATTTCCCTTCCTTAATCAGCTTCACAGGATAAAAAATGAATCGAACTGTAGTACCAAAGCGATAGTGATTCGAAACCACAAAAATCACGCTACAAATATATATATATATATATATATGTGTGTGTGTGTGTGTGTGTGTGTGTGTGTGTGTGTGTGTGTGTGTGTGCGCTTAAATTCACTTTTGGTCCCTCTAGTTTGGGCTTTTTATACTATTAGTCCCCCTATTACAAAACCTGCGATTTTGGTCCCTTAAGTTAGATGCACTTTGCATTTTTGTGGTCCCCCTCCATTTTTGCATATGTGGCATTGATGATTAGGATTAAAAAATTATTTTTAATGACTTATCATTAATGACTAGGATATTTTAATATTTAATAATATTTTTAATTAATTTAATATTTTTTATTAGAGAATTAATTGTTTAAATTATTATTTAATAAATTAATATTTTTAGTTTTTTTTTTTCAAAATTAATTTATGGAACATGTGATACTGACACGTCACCCACTCACTCAACCACTCTCCCTCTCTCTCTCTCTCTCACATGTGGTTCACTTTGGAATTGATAGATTTACCATACTATATAAACACTATTTCCATTGTTTGAGAAATCGATGTGGGACTATTTTTTGCACTATTTCAGTCACACTCTCTCTTCTCAACATGGAGTAAGTTGGGGTTTGGGATGAAAGTGAAAGTGAAGGAGCTGTGAAGCGTACATACCATGGTCTTGGGAAGAGATCTGTAGGTGTTGTGCAATTTGATACCACTAAGAATAGGTTCTTAGCTGCCGGTGACGAGTTTATGGTAAAATTCTGGGACATGGATAATACTAGCTTGTTGACAAGTATTGATGCAGATGGTGGATTACCGGTAATTATTGGTTTGGCATCTTGGTTTATTTTCTGATGATGATGATTACTTTAGTATAAAATAATATATATATTTTTGAAACCTGCAGGCTTCTCCGTGTATTAGATTTAACAAGGATGGAATACTATTGGCCATCTCTACAAGTGATAATGGAGTTAAAATTTTAGCAAATATAGAAGGTATTAGACTACTCCAGACTGTGGAGAATCATTCATTTGATGCGTCCAGAGTTGCTTCTGCAGCTGTTGTGAAGGTAAAGATATTCAAATTAAGTTTGTAGTTTGTTTTCATAATAATTAAATTTTGTTTACATTTAATCGACTGCAAGTTCATCTTTTGAATCTCTATGTTAATTCAGGCACCTACTATTGGAACTTTTCCTTCTAGCAATGTTGCTGTTGGAACAAGTCTTGCTGATAGAATTCCTCTACCAGCAGCCATGGTTGGACTTGTGAGTTTCTCCACATATCTTTTAACTAATCTGTCAATGAATGTTGATTGCATGTTTCTGGGGTTGTATTTAATCTTCTATTATTTTACTTGTAGAATAATGATTCTCGAAGTTTAGTTGATGTCAAACCCAGAATTATTGATGAAGCTGTGGAAAAATCTAGGATATGGAAGTTAACAGAGATTAACGAACCATCACAATGCCGCTCCTTGAAGCTTCCTGAGCAGGTTGGGTTTGGGAATTGGCAATAGTGTGTATTGATTATGTTATGATCACTCTACTTGTTGATGTTGTTTCAGAGGTGATTGCAGTTTATGTGTCAAAGATAAATGCTCTGGTTTGTGTTAATTGCAGTAGCAGTATTGAGTCCCACATTGTTTATTTCTATTATAATTCAAGGGTTTATAAAGCTTGATCAAGTATGAGCTATCACTTAAATAAGTTGGGATGGAAGTGGGCCTTTGGGAGTTTGATATATGTTGATACAAAATGGGCTACAGGCCCTAAATACTTTTCAAAATTTTAATTAATTAAATAATAATTTAAACTATTAATTCTCTAATAAAAAATATTAAATTAATTAAAAATATTATTACATATTAAAATATCCTAGCCATCAATGACAAGTCATTAAAAATAATTTTTTAATCCTAATCATCAATGCCATATATGCAAAAATGGAGGGGGACCACAAAAATGCAAAGTGCATCTAACTTAAGGGACCAAAATCGCAGGTTTTGTAATAGGGGACTAATAGTATAAAAAGCCCAAACTAGAGGGACCAAAAGTACATTTAAGCCATATATATATATATATATATATATATATATATATATATATATATATATATATCGGGTGTGGTTTCGGGTTTCGGGCGCGGGTTTTATACTACCCAAACCTGGGTGGGCCCCGCGGGTTTGGGTCTGCATGCCATCCCTAATCTTCACTAGCATTCTCAGATCCTGATAGAGCAAACACCTTCCCTTTAGCTTAAGCCTTCTTCGGTTTATCACACTTGGTACTAATGTGCCCTTGCTCACCACAGTTGTAGCAAGTCACATCCGCACTACTCTTGCACTCAAAAGCCTTGTGGCCTGGCTTGCCACACTTGAAACATTTCAGTTTAACACTTGTGCACTCTGGGGCACGATGTCCTTCAACACCACACTTATAGCACTTAACCGGAGTAGGAGTTCCTCCCCCACTCGACTTCTTGTCATAACCAGCTTTCTATTTCCCTTTATCGATATGAGTCACATACGGCTTCCCTCTGAATGGGTTCTTTCCCTTCTTCTCATTCAAACTCTTGTAGTGAGTAGGCCGAGTTCTACTATCTTCATCATAGATCCTACTCTTGTTAACCAACTCAGAAAATCGCCTAATATCCTGATAACCAATGGCTTGCTTGATCTCAGGCCTCAAACCATTCACAAACTTAAGACATTTGGATCTCTCAGCATTAGAAGTGTTATAGTGAGGACAAAACTTATTTAACTCCTCAAATCTTGCTGCATACTCGGCCACAGTTTAGTTACCCTGCTTCAGCTCAAGGAACTCAATTTCCTTCTTCCCACGCACATCTTCTAGAAAATACTTCTCAGGAAACGCTTCTCTGAAAACATCCCAAGTAACCTCAACTTCTTCCTCTTCAAACCTCTAACGAGTATTACCCCACCAGTCCTCAGCTTCCTCTCCAAGTGTATGAGTGCCAAACTGCATGCTCTGCGCATTTGAACAGTTCATGACTCGAAAGATCTTCTCAATCACTTTCATCCATACTTGTGCCTTATCATGTTCATGCATTCCCTTAAAGATTGGCGGATTGTTCCTCTGAAACTTCCCCAAAGCACGGAACTCATCATCATTGTTATTCCCAGCATTCACGTTGCCTTGCTGATTCTGCCCAATCGCTCTAGCCAACATTGCCAAAGCTTCAGCAATTGCTTCGTCATTCCTGCCTGCAACCATTATTCTGAGAGTTTCCAACAACAAATTCTCATTTGAACAAACAATACCGATAGTGTTACACACATATCGAATATAAATAGGAATAAACGCATTAACAACTTGGTCAACTGACCGACCTTGCCCTGATACCACTAATGTAACACCCTTATAAACCCCACGGAATAATACGTCATAAATCAGAGCAAGATAAAATGCATCTCAAATAAGGGTGTCGCATATAATTCAAACATCACACATACACTTGTCATGCTCGATAACACTTAAATTAAATTCATGCTTTTCATACACTTTCATATAGCACGTAGCAGCTGAATCACTCTCATTCATAATGAACATAATAAATAGTCTCATAAATAACTCATTCATATCACCACTTAGGCATGAAAGCCAAAACTCCACATAATTCCAATAACGATAGCAAAATAAAATAGAACACATAAAGTATCTCTCAAAATATGAATCAAAACGTTCCCAGTGTTACATGACCATAAAGTAAATAACTCCAACAACTACTCTTGTGTTAGACACAACTCTACTCTTCAGTATCTGAGTGATGCGACTAAAACATCATTCCAACAGAAGGGTAAAAATTCACATAATTATCGAAATCATATAATAATATATAATACATAGCATAAATGCATAACATAATTATTCTCACACTTCAAATGCTTTATAAACTTAGCATCACTCAAGCAACCATACTATTCATAAGTACATACTCACAAATCCACAATTTCACCAATTCATCAAATTCACATAATGCACATAATCTCATATTGCAATAATAAACACAATATGACTCCTTACAAGTCTCAAATGCAATACTCATGCATGTGTGTAGCACCCCAAAATTTGCCCTACCTTTTTCTAACCTTTTCTGACTTATGTTTCTTTTTTTTCATTTGCATCTCATTTAGGTCTTAACTCATAATCAGGCATTGCATTGAGCTCTCGAGCCATCGGATCACGGTATCCTTGTGGCTAAGGACTTCTCTTATTCTAAGCAGCAAGCATTAGAGTGCCCCAGCATTTATTTTGCTCGGTAATTTGGTATCAGATCATTCTTTTTCCAACAGGGTATTTTGAGAGTTCACAGCTTATTCCAGGCATTTTTAATATTTTCGTATTTTCATTCATCTGACTGTATTTCCACTCTGCATCATCTAAATAGCATAAAATAGTGCTTTTCATCTCGCATACTGCCTAAAATATTGGTCGGAATAATTTCTCGGAAATTTACAGACAGAGTGGTCAAATTGAATTTCAGCGGTACTTAAAATCAGGGGACGGAAAATTTTAAAATCGAACTTGCAGACGTCAATTATATTATTCTACGGTTCGCGTAGTTTAACTCGGCGTGTTCGTTTTAATTTTTCGTCATATTTTGATCAATTTGAGCATTCTTACGGATCAAAATTTATTTTAAAATCTGACCAAATGCTGTATTTTTTCGAGTCATATATTTTGTACTAATCATTTTAGTATACTCGGTTTGTTTTTTTCGATCACCAGGGCATTCGATTTTTATTTATTTGATGTTTGTTTATTTTACTTTTTTTAACTAATATTGTTTAGAATAGATAAATAGGATAATTAGTATTTTTATTTTTATTTTAAATATTTATTTTTATTTTTAGATTTAACTAATATTGTTTTTAGGATTTTTAGTTTCTGTTTTAAATTTATTGAATTGTTTAAATTTTATTTAATTTTAATATTAGTTATTTGGACCTTAAAATGGACACTACGGGTATTAAAATAGTTAACCCTAATTTGTTTCATTATATATATGTGTGCTGATGTTAAGAATAGCGGAGGAGAAACTGAGGGAGACGGAGAGGGGGGACCGAAATAAAGAGGAGACGGCTGTTCATTGAGATTCATTTTTTCGAACAGTAAGAGCCACACTTTCTCCGATAACATTTCGTTTCATGTAGCTACTGATTGTTTCATTCATTCAATGTATTATTGCATACATCGTTGCTTTACTGTTACTTATATTAGTTATAATGTATAAACACGTTTTGTTTTACTTATACTTCTATATATTATAATATATAAACAAGTTTGGTTTTACTGATACCTTAATATATTATAACATATAAACTGACTTTGTTTTAATATATATATATAACATTTCAAGTTTGTTTTACAGTATATGGTGTAATACATTTGGTTTTAATATATATATATACTGATTTCTTTATTTATTTATTTTATATTTTTTTGGATCAAATTATGTCGATACGCTATTTGCATATTTGTGTGCTTGACGCGTGACATTTGTGTTGACTTGATCCGGTGGCGATGATCGCAAATTTTGCGTTAGCAACATTATTATTATTATTTTTTTACGTTTTAAAATTCCCTTTGGCTTTACGCTTTTTTCGTTATATTTAGATCCGTACAATTCGGATCCGGTTGCGATGACCGCGTTTTCGCGATAGCAATATTGTTGAGGTTTTTTTATCAAAGTTAAATTTCTCTTTTTTTGAGTCGCCTTTTTTTCGTTATATTTAGATCCGTACAATTCGGATCCGGTTGCGATGACCGCGTTTTCGCGATAGCAAAGTTGTTGAGGTTTTTTTTTATTTTCTTTTTTTGTGATATTATTTGAATAATTTCCTTTTGAATTTATTTCATGCATGCATACCTAATTTGTTCATTTTATTGCTCTGCATCCATAAAATATTTCCAATCAATTCCTTTTGCATTCATTCACCAACATTCTTGAGTGCATTAAAATATTTTTCTTTCATTTTTAAGATTATTGCACATTGCATTTTGGTCCTCCTTTTTGCATATTGAGTCATATTCCTCATCTGAACTTCGTATGATTGTTTAAGTGACTAACATCTTGATTTTTTGCAGGAGTTTTTGGTATTTGGTTTGTTTCTGGTTGAGTAACTTTGATATTTAATTTGGTGATTTTAGAAGTTGTTTCACTATTTGTTTAATGGCTCTTTGTGTGAATTTTTCTTGTATACGTATCCTTGATCTTGTCTGATTATCTGTTTGAAAAGGCACTTGTGCCATTGCTTTGAGGTTGTTTATTTGACTTCTTAATTCATGTTTGGATTGTTATCACTATTATATGCCATTGTTTGGTTTTCATTTGCTTTGATATCACTTGTGTCTGTTTCTCACTAACCTTTTATGCAGGGACTAAGGTAAGTTATTTGAGGGTATGGATAAGTATCCATGGTCACCCTTACTCTTTCCTTCTCTCATCTTTTTCCTTTAGGTTTAGGTAGTCGTCAAACCTCACTAACCGTAGGTCACCCATGCATGATAACATTAGGATAGATTTCCCCTTAGTGTTTTCTTTTCTTTTGAGTCCCTCTCCTCATCTCAAAATTTCTTGAAAACACTTAATAAGGATAAATTGTATTGCGCACGAGCCTTAAGTGTGGGGAATGAGAAATGAGGGGCTTCCTCTCATCTTTCTAGAGTGCTTAGCGAGCGTCCTGTCTTGGGACGATGTGTTAAGTATTCGTCCTTGTGCCCTAGACTTTGGTGCGATGCAACTTAGGAACAAACTTAAGCCACTTCTGTCCTAAAAAACACAAACCAACTTCAAACCTTTTTGTCCTTCGGGATTTCCAAACTTAAAGGCTATTTTCAAAAAGGGCACGTTACTTTCCGTCTGAGACGCAAACAGGCATCGACCCTAACTGCCGGACGCGAACTTAGCATCGCTCATAAAAAACACAAAAAGAACTTGGTCCGAACTACGTTGACTCTGAATTCCCCATTGCACAAAGGGGGTACATAGGCCTAGGACGTCGACGTCCTACCGAGTCGGTCTTTGTCTTTCCCTCTCCGTCTTAGTATAGCCCTAGATGATAGTATAACTTACCCTTAGAGTAGACAACAAGCGTGGATCCCATCGAGTACGATGGACGCGTGGGGTGCTAGCACCTTCCCCTCGCGTAACCGACTCCCGAACCCAGGTTATGGTTGCGATGACCATTCCTTTCCCTCTTCCTCAGGTTTATGCGGTGTTCCCTTTCCCTCTCTTGGGATAAATTTACACGGCTGGCGACTCTGTTTTTCCGCGCCACTCACGCGTTTGTACCTGGATGAAAATCCTGGGAGCGACAGCTGACGACTCTGCTGGGGAGATGGTTGACCTATGCTGGTCCATCCCTAAGCGAGTCAATCCTAGCGCTTGCTTGTCTTTGTTCTCTTTGGGTGTCTTTGTGTTTGTTTTGTTTTATTTGTTGTATTTTATTTTTACAGCTTTTCTGCATTGCATTCCATTTTTATTACTGTCATACTGCTGTGTTGTGCTGGCTGTCTTTGTTTTGCAGGTTGGGTGGGTCTGAGAGATAAGCTCAATACCCAGGCTTGAGTATGCCCTAGGACTAGAGTGGAAAGTAGTGGGACCTACGTGCCCGCTTGGTACGTTTGTGTGTTCACGAAATTCACAACCAGACGAGGCTATCTTGGGACGCATTCTAACGTGTGTGTCTTGCGCATGTTGGGATGTCGATCTAGAGAGCTGTCGACTCTGGTGACCGATCATTGAGGACCTTAGTGGAAACATCCCTCTTTAGTGGTGACAGTGGCAGACCACATTCTGTGCCAAACCCATTCGCACCCGAGGGCCCGCTTTGGAACTCGCATAGGATGGCCCCTACGTTTTGAAGAGAATCAGTGGAGGCACTCCTCGATTGACGATAGTACTGTACCCCGAGGGATGAATGTACTATTGTTCCTCGACCTCAGTGCCAAAGCTGAGGACTTTTCGTTTTGGAGAATCAGTTGAGGCCTCCTCGATTGATGATGATGCCAAACCAGAAATGGTGAACGTATCATCATTTCTCGACCTGAGAGCCTGGGATACTGAACATCCTAGTACCCACACGTGAGAGGGTATGGGCGTTTACATGTTTGCAGGTAACCTTGACCTTCAACATACCCGATTTTCTGATCAGCAGGTTTATCAGTGTGGTACTATGGTTATTCTGGTATTCTGGGTATTTGGGCAGATCTTTGAGGTGGTCCAGTCTATTCAGTGCAGCAGTTGTCCAGTCTGTGTGGCATCCTTGATCCCATGTGTGCATTTGCATCATCATTTTGCATCCCAACATGTTTATTCGTTTGTAGGGTTGCATCCTAACTTTGATTATGGTTTTTGAAATTAAACTGGAATCAAGGGGTGGATCGTCCTGCGAATTTTTAAGCATGTTCATTTGCATTCGTATATCCATAATCATTTTGCATAACAGGTGTTTATCTCTGGCGTTCTTACTTGGTTCTCTTCCACCGCACCAGATTGCAGATCAACACATTCACCGGTATCCTACCAGACAGAATCAGAAAAGACCCATGGATCAGCTACAAAATGAGATGACTGAGATGCGGACTCGCATGAACCAATTCATGGATTTGATGCAAGGGGTTGCGCAAGGCCAAGAGCAGTTAAGAACTGTTGTCCAACCACTAATTGCAAGGATTGATAACGAAGTTGTCCTTCAGGGAGGAGTCCATACTGGTGTTACTGGTACTAGTGTGCAGAGTGGCCCTCCGGGCGGAGGTATTCCTGTTTCTGGTGTTGTGATTCCTCCGGGCGGAGGAGAGAGTATTATGGTTCCCCCTGCAGCGGGAGGAGGTAATGGCGCTGGCGCAGTTCATGGCCGTCAGTATGATGATGTTCAAGATGATGCATTTTCTCTGCCAGGTGGGGATGCTGGTCCCCAGATTGACAATGATCAGAGGATCAGGTTGATTGAGGAACAGCTAAGGGGTGTTGTGAATCAGGATGCTTTGGGTATGGATCTAGAGGATTTGGGGCTGGTTCCAGGCATTGTTATCCCGCACAAGTTCCAGATCCCTACTTTTGAGAAGTATAATGGTATGACTTGTCCGAGGACCTACGTGAGGGCATACGTAAGCAAAATGGTTGCGCATGCAAAGAATGAAAAGCTGATGATGCATTGCTTCCAGGATAGCCTATCTGGGGCATCCCTGGAGTGGTACATACAACTAGAAAGGAAGGATGCGCGTAATTGGAGAGATCTGGTAGGGTCATTTATTAGACACTACCAATATAACACTGATATGGCTCCTAACCGAACACAGCTGCAGAACTTATCACAGAAGAACAATGAGAGTTTCAAAGAGTATGCCCAGAGGTGGCGTGAACTGGCAGCTAGGGTTCAGCCTCCTATGTTGGAACTTGAAATGATAACTATGTTTATGGCCACCTTGAAGGGTCATTACTATGAAAAACTGGTACCGTGTATGACTGGAAAGTTTGCTGATTTGATCTTGGTATGAGAGATGGTAGAAAGCGGAATTAAGGCAGGGAAAATATCAGGCGGTGATGGGTCCTCATCTGGAGGAAGTAAGAAACCTTATGCTGGGTCCTCCAAGGGAAAGGAAGGAGAAACTAGTGTTGTGTATGTTCCCCCTGCTGTTCAACGGTCTGTTCAAAATCAGCGACCTTATGCTCCTCAGCAACAGAGACAACAAAGATCACGAAGGCCTGCGAGAAGTTTCGATCCACTCCCTATTCCTCACAGTGATGTTCTTGCCCGTCTACTTGAGAGTTCTCTGGTTGAACTAAGGGATGCCAAGCCTGTTCCTGACCTTATTCCTCCTGATTGTGATCTGGATGCCAGATGTGAATATCACTCAGATACACTGGGTCATTCAATTGAAAACTGCAACATGTTCAAGCACAAGGTGCAAGACCTGGTAGACTCAAAGATCATTGCATTCACTGAAGATGATATGTACATTAATTGAAGCCTCCCTTCTCAAGTGAGCACTCAGTCTGCAAGTACGTCCAGGCAGAATCAAGCTTCCTCAAATGGCAATCTTCAGCTTCTTTACTGCATTTTCATTTATAGTTTTTCATTTCTCGTTAAAGCATCGTATGCATGTAAGACTTGTTTGTTTTTTAATGATGATATTAATGGAATGAGTATGTTTTTCTTGAAGTAATCCATTCGTGTTCACTCTTAAATGTTTTTATGCACTGCAATACCAATTTTCTTGTTTAGAACTCTTGAGGGAGGATGATGAGACAAAAATGCAAAATCTCTGGTTGAATGTTCAAGGATAGAACCCTGTTGAGGATGTACAAGCATTGTTTCAAATCCCTAAACACTGGAGATATAAGGGAGATAGACCCTCGTTAACCCCTTTGAGCCTCGAAGTAGGGGTTTACTTCGTACGAAAAGTCCTCATACTAACCCAGGGGCAGGGTAGGCGTCAGTTAGTTTGACCGAGCGTTCAAATTTCAAGGAGAGTGTGCATCCGAGGAACCATTACCTTCCATTCCTCTAGCAAGAGGTTAAACCACAATGGTTATCCATCAACAATCAAGGAGTGAGGGAGTCACAACCCTTTCAAGTAAATAAGACAACCAGTGTCACACGCTTTCTTCAAAAAGGGGAATAAAAAAAAAAGAAGAAAGAAAAGCCCGCTAAGTTGAAACTTGAAAACAAACGACTTAGGCAAAAGTTAGGGCATCCCGCTGGACTTAAAAATCGAAAAACTCAAAAGAGCCAGTCCAGGCAAAAATTAGGGATCAAAAAAGCAAAAGAAAATCCCAGATAAGAACAAATTCGTGTGATTGCAGACACAAAAAGGGGTGACCGTCGTTCCAAAACTTCCTTAGGCGTCAAACCATTTGTGATATGGATTCCTTAAAGATCATAAACCTTTTGAGAGATGAGCGTTTGGGTCAGATTAACTGAACATAGGACTGGAGAACATCACGAAGAGTGGGTGGGCACCAATAAATTTTGAGCCATAAATCCTTTTTCTGAAACCGTGAACCAGACCACGTTACAACCCTTAAAAGTCCTAATTGAAACAGGGTTTATTCCGAAAGCGTACTTCAACAGGATAGCGTTCCTGACTCCTACGAGTTGTGCTAATAAGATTTGTTGGTATTGCATGTGCACATTGTTTTGCCATTCAAAAATCAAGGTCGCATCCCAGCAAGTGATTCGTTTACAAGGCTGGGCGACGCATCTTCAATAAAAAACTTCAAGGTTAACATGAATGTTGCATTAGAATCGTCATTCTCATAATAAACATTTTCTATTTGCATACATGTGCCTAAGCATCAAGGAAGCTTACACAGTGAACGCCAGTCAAGAAGCTTGATCCTGCCAAGTTGGGGTGCTTGGACAATCATATCAAAGGGCATGCTGCCAAGAGACTCAGTGTAGAGTGGGCTCTCCCCAGTAAGTCATGTTAAGATGTAGCCAATCTGGGGTAGTCACGTCGAGAAATCTCTTCGAAATTCAGTTATTCTAGGGCATTCATTCTAAGATCAGGGGCAAAGTCACTTCGAAGCTCATATTGGGGCTGGCCACCTCTAGAGCGTGGGAGATTGTCCACTCCTAAAAATGGTTAATTGAAAACACCTCCTCAAGGTTCAAGATGCTAAAGCAGAGTATTTTCAAGTCATTACGATCCCCTTCGAGGTAATGTACGTCGAGATATGATAAATCTCTCCAAGAGTTTGAAGACCCTGGGGCAGTGCGAACGCCCGATCTTCTGTAAAATCCTCTTGAGATGAAAAGTTCAAAGAGCTGCTTATGACCATAAGGACAAGTGACTTGCAGGATAACAGGATTGTATTCTCCCAGCAGTTTGCTTCCCCAGCATTGAGATTGCTCCCTCCCCAGCAGGACAAACTTTCCTCAGCAGAGCAGACCTTCCCGAGCAGGAGACTTGGGAAGTATTTTCTCCGAATCAAGACGTTATGTCCCCACAGAATCAAGGTGTTCACCTTCCCCATCCAGTCAGGAAGCGTGCTTTCACCGGCGATGTCATTTTCTAATCCCCAGCAATGTGGGAGTAAAACCATTCTCCCCATCAGCAGGCTACGTTCAGCAGTATCCCCAAGCATGATGGTATTATGGGTTGGCTCCCCAGCAGGTTCTGAGCCCAATTGGATATTAGCAATCTTCAGTAACAGACTTCCGGTTCCGTTATTGGCATTCATTCTCAACTCCCCCTAGCAGAAGAGGAATCTCGGGTTCTATGTTACCTTCAGTAAAGGACTGGTGTAATCCCCGATAGTGTGGATGTTCTTTTGGGATCCTATCCCCAGCAGAAGTTGTTGATCCGAAGAGTCGATCAGTATGACCTTTCTCAGCAGAGTTCCTGGATTCAGAGGACAATTTATTTTTGTCATCCCCAGCTGAATGGATCTTTTCTCTCCAGCATTTATTTTGCTGGAGGGACCCCTTTTGCATATCATCATCATTGCATTGCATCCTCAAAATGCGTAGCATTTCCATTTTGTATGGAGCATTACGCCATAGAAAAAATTCAAACATGCATCGAAGCATAAGCCAGATTTGGTACCTTGTGCGAAAGCCTAGATCAACCCTCAATACAGTGATCTCGACCTCAGAGTTGATGAAATATCCTTTCTTCCCCAACTTTAAAGTTGTTGTATACCTTTTCTCAACCTCAGAGTTGATGAAATATCCTTTCTTCCCCAACTTCAAAGTTGTTGTATACCTTTTCTCAACCTCAGAGTTGATGAAATATCCTTTCTTCCCCAACTTCAAAGTTGTTGTATACCTTTTCTCAACCTCAGAGTTGATGAAATATCCTTTCTTCCCCAACTTCAAAGTTGTTGTATACCTTTTCTCAACCTCAGAGTTGATGAAATATCCTTTCTTCCCCAACTTCAAAGTTGTTGTACACCTTTTCTCGACCTCAGAGTTGATGAAATATCTTTTCTTCCCCAACTTCAAAGTTGTTGTATACCTTTTCTCAACCTCAGAGTTGATGAAATATCCTTTCTTCCCCAACTTCAAAGTTGTTGTATACCTTTTCTCGACCTCAGAGTTGATGAAATATCTTTTATTCCCCAACTTCAAAGTTGTTGTATACCTTTTCTCAACCTCAGAGTTGATGAAATGTCCTTTCTTCCCCAACTTCAAAGTTGTTGTATACCTTTTCTCAACCTCAGAGTTGATGAAATATCCTTTCTTCCCCAACTTCAAAGTTGTTGTAACCTTTTCTCAACCTCAGAGTTGATGAAATATCCTTTCTTCCCCAACTTCAAAGTTGTTGTACACCTTTTCTCAACCTCAGAGTTGATGAAATATCCTTTCTTCCCCAACTTCAAAGTTGTTGTATACCTTTTCTCAACCTCAGAGTTGATGAAATATCCTTTCTTCCCCAACTTCAAAGTTGTTGTACACCTTTTCTCAACCTCAGAGTTGATGAAATACCCTTTCTTCCCCAACTTCAAAGTTGTTGTATACCTTTTCTCGACCTCAGAGTTGATGATCTACCTTCTTATCCCCAGCGAAGTCCACTTTCTGTAGGTCTTCCTTTGCAGGTACGGTTGAGGTCGTATTCGCTATTCTTCAGCACGCTCCTTTTCGTTATCCTCACCATTAGCAAATTTCCGGGTTCTTTTGGTATTCAATCCCCGTGTATCCTGGAATGTCTGAAAGCCGTCGCTATCATACCTTCTGGACCAAGTGGATTGAATAGGGGCAGCTGTAGCAACCCAAAATTTGCCCTACCTTTTTCTAACCTTTTCTGGCTTATGTTTCTTTTTTTTCATTTGCATCTCATTTAGGTCTTAACTCATAATCAGGCATTGCATTGAGCTCTCGAGCCATCGGATCACGATATCCTTGTGGCTAAGGACTTCTCTTATTCTAAGCAGCAAGCATTAGAGTGCCCCAACATTTATTTTGCTCGGTAATTTAGTACCAGATCATTCTTTTTCCAACAGGGTATTTTGAGAGTTCACAGCTTATTCCAGGCATTTTTAATATTTTCGTATTTTCATTCATCTGACTATATTTCCACTCTGCATCATCTAAATAGCATAAAATAGTGCTTTTCATCTCGCATACTGCCTAAAATATTGGTCGGAATAATTTCTCAGAAATTTACAGACAGAGTGGTCAAATTGAATTTCAGCGGTGCTTAAAATTAGGTGACGGAAAATTTTAAAATCGAACTTGCAGACGTCAATTATATTATTCTACGGTTCGCGTAGTTTAACTCGGCGTGTTCATTTTAATTTTTCGTCATATTTTGATCAATTTGAGCATTCTTACGGATCAAAATTTATTTTAAAATCTGACCAAATACTGTATTTTTTCGAGTCATATATTTCGTACTAATCATTTTAGTATACTCGGTTTGTTTTTTTCGATCACCAGGGCATTCGATTTTTATTTATTTGATGTTTGTTTATTTTACTTTTTTTAACTAATATTGTTTAGAATAGATAAATAGGATAATTAGTATTTTTATTTTTATTTTAAATATTTATTTTTATTTTTAGATTTAACTAATATTGTTTTTAGGAGTTTTAGTTTTTGTTTTAAATTTATTGAATTGTTTAAATTTTATTTAATTTTAATATTAGTTATTTGGGCCTTAAAATGGACACTACAGGTATTAAAATAGTTAACCTTAATTTGTTTCATTATATATATGTGTGCTGATGTTAATAATAGCGGAGGAGAAACTGAGGGAGACGGAGAGGGGGGACCGAAATAAAGAGGAGACGGCTGTTCATTGAGATTCATTTTTTCGAACAGTAAGAGCCACACTTTCTCCGATAACGTTTCGTTTCATGTAGCTACTGATTGTTTCATTCATTCAATGTATTATTGCATACATCGTTGCTTTACTGTTACTTATATAAACACGTTTTGTTTTACTTATACTTCTATATATTATAATATATAAACAAGTTTGGTTTTACTGATACCTTCATATATTATAACATATAAACAAACTTTGTTTTAATATATATAACGTTTCAAGTTTGTTTTACAGTATATGGTGTAATACATTTGGTTTTAATATATATATACTGATTTCTTTATTTATTTATTTTATATTTTTTTGGATCAAATTATGTCGATACGCTATTCGCGTATTTGTGTGCTTGACGCGTGACATTTGTGTTGACTTGATCCGGTGGCGATGATCGCAAATTTTGCGTTAGCAACATTATTATTATTTTTTTTTACGTTTTAAAATTCCCTTTGGCTTTATGCTTTTTTCGTTATATTTAGATCCGTACAATTCGGATCCGGTTGCGATGACCGCGTTTTCGCGATAGCAATATTGTTGAGGTTTATTTATCAAAGTTAAATTTCTCTTTTTTTGAGTCGCCTTTTTTTCGTTATATTTAGATCCGTACAATTCGGATCCGGTTGCGATGACCGCGTTTTCGCGATAGCAAAGTTGTTGAGGTTTTTTTTTATTTTCTTTTTTTGTAATATTATTTGAATAATTTCCTTTTGAATTTATTTCATGCATGCATACCTAATTTGTTCATTTTATTGCTCTGCATCCATAAAATATTTCCAATCAATTCCTTTTGCATTCATTCACCAACATTCTTGAGTGCATTAAAATATTTTTCGTTTCATTTTTAAGATTATTGCACATTGCATTTTTGGTCCTCCTTTTTGCATATTGAGTCATATTCCTCATCTGAACTTCGTATGATTGTTTAAGTGACTAACATCTTGATTTTTTGCAGGAGTTTTTGGTATTTGGTTTGTTTCTGGTTGAGTAACTTTGATATTTAATTTGGTGATTTTAGAAGTTATTTCACTATTTGTTTAATGGCTCTTTGTGTGAATTTTTCTTGTATGCGTATCCTTGATCTTGTCTGATTATCTGTTTGAAAAGGCACTTGTGCCATTGCTTTGAGGTTGTTTATTTGACTTCTTAATTCATGTTTGGATTGTTATCACTATTATATGCCATTGTTTGGTTTTCATTTGCTTTGATATCACTTGTGTCTGTTTCTCACTAACCTTTTATGCAGGGACTAAGGTAAGTTATTTGAGGGTATGGATAAGTATCCATGGTCACCCTTACTCTTTCCTTCTCTCATCTTTTTCCTTTAGGTTTAGGTAGTCGTCAAACCTCACTAACCGTAGGTCACCCATGCATGATAACATTAGGATAGATTTCCCCTTAGTGTTTTCTTTTCTTTTGAGTCCCTCTCCTCATCTCAAAATTTCTTGAAAACACTTAATAAGGATAAATTGTATTGCGCACGAGCCTTAAGCATGGGGAATGAGAAATGAGGGGCTTCCTCTCATCTTTCTAGAGTGCTTAGCGAGCGTCCTGTCTTGGGACGATGTGTTAAGTATTCGTCCTTGTGCCCTAGACTTTGGTGCGATGCAACTTAGGAACAAACTTAAGCCACTTCTGTCCTAAAAAACACAAACCAACTTCAAACCTTTTTGACCTTCGGGATTTCCAAACTTAAAGGCTATTTTCAAAAAGGGCACGTTACTTTCCGTCTGAGACGCAAACAGGCATCGACCCTAACTGCCGGACGCGAACTTAACGTCGCTCATAAAAAACACAAAAAGAACTTGGTCCGAACTACGTTGACTCTGAATTCCCCATTGCACAAAGGGGGTACGTAGGCCTAGGACGTCGACGTCCTACCGAGTCGGTCTTTGTCTTTCCCTCTCCGTCTTAGTACAACCCTAGATGATAGTATAACTTACCCTTAGAGTAGACAACAAGCGTGGATCCCATCGAGTACGATGTACGCGTGGGGTGCTAGCACCTTCCCCTCGCGTAACCGACTCCCGAACCCAGGTTATGGTTACGATGACCATTCCTTTCCCTCTTCCTCAGGTTTATGTGGTGTTCCCTTTCCCTCTCTTGGGATAAATTTACACGGCTGGCGACTCTGTTTTTCCGCGCCACTCTCGCGTTTGTACCTGGATGAAAATCCTAGGAGCGACAATGTGGTACCAATCACTGTTATTATTTTTTGGTTTTTACATTAAACTGGGTTCGTCCTCTAGACCAATAACACACAAAAGCCCGTCCTCTAAGCTCCAAACCCCTCTCTAGGTTTGGGGCAAGTCACTAGTTCCCACGGAACTAACAAGCAGTGCGTAACACCCCAAAATTTGCCCTCATACTTTACCATCAATAAGTGGCTTATGCTTCACATACATATGCATTTAGGTTATAAACATCGTACATGCATCATTGGCTTTCCCAAGTCATAGGATCAGAGGTTTCTATGTCATTGATTTCTCAAAGAAAGAAGAATGAGATATACTCAAGCACTCAAGCTACAAAGGATCTTTATGCCTCAAGACATTATGTTTGGTTCATCATTTTATCAGGTGGTTGAAATTTGCAAGAAACTTGAAGAGGATCATCTTCTCCTATCTTTGGTCCTCAAATTAGGGTTCTGCCTATTTGTGTATGTGGCACCTTCACGGGAAAGGATTTTGAAGCCTCAACATCATCATATCACATAGGGCATCTTGGTTCAAGAGAATCTCAATTGTCTTCAAAGGAATTAGGGTTTTCATCATTGATCAAGTAAGTCAAGTAACCAAAAGAATCATCTTTGAATTATTGACCAGTAAGTCAAATAAACCTTAATTCATAATCAATGAGGCACCCTTAAGCCACAATTGAAATACAATCCATGAATTCTCTTAAACGAAACAAATGTTACACGTGGATACAAATGAGAATGAATAATCTCTTTAACTGAGGTTAATACATGACAAGATGAAAATGAATTGAAAAAGACAATGCAATTAAAGGTAGGACAAAGTTGGGGTATGACAGAAAGGCACTGGGTTACCAGAGAGGAAGATTTCTATGGCTATCTGGTCTACAAAATTGTCAAGATTCGAGAAAGGTACTATCCCATAAACTCGAAGAGCCAAAATGACATTGAAGGCCTTCTGATTTTCAGCCTTCTATAACTTCAAGGCTAAATCCTCTAAAAACGTCTTGGCAAATACTTTGAAATCCCCCTTATTAGCCTAATTGGCAAGCACATCTTGGACACTAATGCTCAAGGCTAAAGCTATCCTCTTGGGAGTGACGTCTTCTTCAAGCTTCAGAAAGAGATTGTGATTCTTCAGGCTTCGATCTAAGATTTTTTCAAATTCTTAAAACGTAGCTGCAAATTGAAATTCAGAAAAAGTGAAACAACGCAGTGGAGGATCATAGATATGGGGCAAAGTGATAATGGCAAATGGATCCACCTTTTCAGTCAGGAGGCTCAAAATATTCCTATGATCTTTCCTAAAGTCACCATGCTTGAAAGTAGACAACTTTACAACTAGCTTATTCAAACTGTCAACATCAGGTTTCTTGTATTTGAACAAATATGTGTTTCTTCTTTCAGGATTCATTTTTGCTTGCAAATGTCTTATACCCCTGAAATAAACAGTAAACAACTAAGAGCTTTCGTTTTTTTCTATGCACATGCAATGAACGTGGATGAAATGTAATGATCTTTTTTTTATATAGGTTCAAAGGTCCGAGGTAACGAATAAATCTGATTGCTTTCTAGGAACGGATTCTCACCGGGTATGATCTAAGGTTTGAAAAGGGACTCCAGAGTCATGGATTCACATGAATGTTTGCCGCTTATGGAAACTATGTGTCGGTCGTCAACTCCATAAAATGAATCTACTCTGGGTGAGGTCTTCGTATCAACCATTACGACAACTTCATCTCGGGGACTCGGACTACATGACCATCGACTTTGGTTCTAGACATGGTTCTCAGAGTCATGGATCCACATGAATGTTTAACGCTCACGACACATATATATCGGTCGTCAACTCTATCAAACAAGTCTATTATGAGTGAGGTCTTCGTATCGACCCTTACGGGAGCTACATCTTAGAGACCTGCACTACGCGACCATCATTCCTTGGTGGCCAAATGGTTAAAGGTTCTATAAAGGTCCATAGAGTCATAGATCCTCACGAAAACATTGAAGCTTATGTCAACTACATGCCAGTCCTCAATATTTTCAAAAGATCTACTTAAAGTGAGGTTCTCGTGCCGACCCTTATGAGAACTACATCTCGGGGACCCGCACTACTCAACCATCATCCTATCTTATGTTTTTACTCAAGACTCAGGTAGAAAGTTTTTCCCTCATGGTTTGCAATCAGAATATCCAAGTATCAATGATCTAATAGAGACATATAATATAACAATAATGAAAACATAAGACAAAGAAAAGTCGCATAAGGAAACGAACACACACAACAAACCTAACTAGGCCTGATCCATTTAGGGATGGGAAAGTCCCTAGCAGAGTCGCCATCTGTCATACCTCGAAAAATGAGTACACGAACTTGCGAAGCGCAATCGCACGCTCGTGGGATGGACTGAGCAGAGTCACCACCAAAATTTATTTATTCCTAAAAAGTGAAGGGGAAAATATCGATAAAACCCCAAAAGAACGACAATGATTATGGTCGTCTCAACTAAATCAGGGTTCAGGAGTCAGTTACGTAAGGGGAATGTATTAGCACCGTTCATGTCTGTTGTACTCAACGGGAACCGTTTGGTTAGTTGTGCACATTAGTGTTAGCTTGAAATGTTTAGGCTTTTCGATTTTATTAAAGGGAAAAGAAAGGACAAAAAGATTTATTTTTTATTAGGGTGTCTAACGAGACTTTAAATCTCACTCCTACGTATCTTCAGGTGCAATAGAGAATTCAAGGCTACGTAGTTCTGGATAGAAAATGTTTGTTTGTTGGTCGATTTTAGGGAAAGATATTTAGTCGCCTTCGACAAAAAACATTGCTTTACCCAAAACAGGTGAGGAGCGCACGCTTGCATCACATTGAATGGATTTTCACATATCGACATTCACAAGAAAATGCCACTTATCTCAACTAAAATGATTGTGGGCGAATCAATTTTTTGCGTCGTCTCGAGACAAAAGGTCTTACATTTTTTAAAAGGGTTTGAAGATTATCGCACAACGGGGAGAAAAAGATGTTTGATACGTTTGAAGAATTTTTGGGTGATGAGAGAGTTCGGAAGGGCGAGAACTACATATCGTTTCCTAATTCTCAGGAGCTCGTGGACTACACCCCGTTCATTTTTCATCTTATTTGTGAAAAGAGTTTTGATATTTTTAGGTGTTTTAAAGTTTTATTGAGAAAATGCACTCGAGGCTAGTCGAGGTTTATTACGCACTGAATTGATTAAAGGATGACGAGGGTTTGGATTAACGAGAACTACATCTCGGATCCTAACTCTTAGGAGATCGTTGACTACACCCCTTTCCTTTTCATCCTATTGATTGAAAAAGTGTTTAAATAATGGTTAAGTTTTTTTTATTTATTTTTGACTTGGGAAAATGGCTTGACATTCGATCAAGCTTTTCATTATCGCTTGTAAGAAAAAAAGTTTGTTTGGGAGGATTTGAAAATGATTTTGAAAATAGTTTGACGTTGGATCAAACTTTTGACTTGTATTGCAAAATATTTTGAAAATGGTTATGAAAATGTTGAATTAATAGTTAGAAATGATGGATACAAATAGTAATGTGAAGGGTGCGAATTGGATCGCAAAGGGTACGAATTCAAATGTAGTGACATGAACTCAAGCACAAGGCGTAAATCAAACACCACAAGAACCAAATATACATACAAGCATTCAATAATGATAAAAATACAAAAATACAAGAGCATACATAATATTTACATCACACATCCATAACAAATGAATCGAAAAAGTAAAGTGAAAAGAAAAGTGCACAGATTAAAATCATGACACAAAGACGTGAATCAAAGTCGCGTATGCGAAGACGTGCAAGGTGAAATTCTGGTTAAGCAGATCACTAAGATGTCGGATAGGATGTCGTGACACTTGATCTCTGCTTCTCACACAAGGATAATGGAGAACATAATGCAAACAACAGAAAGAAAACAACACACAAGAATTGTTAACCTAGTTCGGTGATCAACAACACTTACGTCTGGGGGCTACCAAGCCAGGAATGAAATCCACTAAGTAGAATTGGTTCTAAGATAAACTCCAACATTTACAACTTGACACCTAGAAACTACCCGAACTATATTTCTACCTAAGACTCTCCTAGGTATGAGACCCTTCTCAATTCCCTTTCAATCATAGTAGTGACTGAAAAATTATTGCTCAATAAATTGTCCAACTCAGGTATTCACGTAATACAAGATAGACTCACAAAAGTACAAACCCTAGTACTCAATAACAGTTATATATCTTCAGTGACAATTCTAGGTTAAACCCATCCTATTTATATCTCTAAACAGAACTGGATTTGGGCTTCAGAATCGCGGCAATTCAGCTCCACAAAATCTGCTACCTATCCTTCTCTAGAATAGTTTCTTCAATCATAAGTTTCCAAAAATGTCTCCACACTCGGAAACAGCATATTCTTTTTAGAATCAGAATCTCTAATTCCTCAATCTCAGATGCCCTCTAGGACCGAATCATATTCCCATAAAACCTGTAAAACAAAAATAGTTATTCCAAACTATAACAGACAAAGATGTTGAATCAACATGATAGAACATCTTGTCAAACACCTTAACCTGCAGTTAGTTCATCATGTCAGGACATCTTGTCCAACATCTTTCTGTTAAGTTAGTTTTACCAAAATTGATGCCAACCTCAAAGGCTTGGACTCATCAATCTCCCCCTTTGGCAGATTTTGGCTAAAACTAACTACAATTGACCTGCAGACCTAATTATTCAGAATAGGGAGACCGGATCATCAGAGCAGCAACGGAACACAAACTAAACTCTGTCTCCCCCTCAACCAATACCTTCTTTTGCAAGCAGCACCAACACTACTCCCCCTCAATGGTTAGTAGCATTCAGCAGTGGTTAGTGAAGTTAGTATTACTCCCCCCTTTTAGCCATAATATGACAAAGGCAAAAAGACTAACTCAAAAACCAAATAACCAGTATAAAGTAATTAAAGTACACACCCAAACATAAGTAAATTATCCTGGGCATTAAGCCCTTACAAAACCAAAACAAAAATAAAAAATAAACTTGAACTTGAGAGAATGCTTGACAACCCTCTCAACTCTGATGGGAATACATATTCAGATTTTTGAATAGCATTCCCACTCCCAATGGAATGTTATACTTCTTCAGATAGGCAAACTCCAAGCTTGCCTCTTAACACTTCAAATTGATTCGCGTCCAAAGCTTTAGTAAAAATGTCTGCTAGTTGATTCTCTGTGGCAACATGCTCTAGGGTTATGACTTTTTCTTCCACAAGATCTCGAATGAAGTGGTGCCTGATGTCAATATGTTTAGTTCGGCTGTGCTGAATAGGATTCTTTGAAATATTTATTGCACTCAAGTTGTCACAGAAAAGTGTCATAATATCTTGCATGACATTATATTCAGTCAACATTTGCTTCATCCACATCATTTGAGAACAACTAGTCCTTGCTGCAATGTATTCAGCTTCAGCAGTAGACAAGGAGACATAGTTTTGCTTCTTACTAAACCAGGAGATTAAATTGTTCCCTAGAAAGAAGCATCCACCAGAGGTGCTTTTTCTATCGTCTGCATTTCCAGCCCAATCAGCATCACAGTATCCTATTAACACAGAGTCAGAGCTATGTGTATAGAGTAGACCATAGTCACATGTACCATTAACATACTTCAGAATTCTTTTGACCTGATTAATATGGATAACTTTGGGTTCAACCAGATATGTTGCACAGACTCCTACTGCAAATGTTATATCAAGTCTGCTAGCTATAAGGTATAAAAGACTTCAAATCATGCTTCTATAGAGACTCTGATCAACACTTACCCCTTTCTCGTCTTTAGACAATTTCAGGTGAGCAGGAGCAGGAGTCCTCTTGTGTTTTGCATTCTCCAAACCAAACTTTTTAACAATATTTTTGGCATATTTCCCGTGACAGAGAAATATAGAATATTCCATTTGTTTGACTTGAAGACCAAGGAAGTAAGTTAATTCTCCTACTAGGCTCATTTCAAACTCAGATTGCATTTGCTTAACAAAGTGTTAAACCATCTCTTCTGACATTCCTCCAAACACAATATCATCAACATAAATTTGTGCTATCATGAGTTTGCCTTCCCTTTCTCTAACAAAGAGGGTTTTATCAATTCCTCATTTTCTATAGCCATTGGTGACAAGGAAGTCAGTCAACCTTTCATACCAGGCCCTTGGAGCTTGTTTCAACCCATATAAGGCTTTCTTTAGCTTGTATACATGATCTAGAAATGTAGGATCAACAAAACCTTTGGGTTGTTCCACATAGGCTTCTTCATTCAGGTATCCGTTCAGAAAGGCAATCTTGACATCCATTTGAAAAAGCTTGAATTTCAGCAGACAGGCTATTCAAAGTAGCAGTCTTACAGACTCCACTCTGGCTACAAGAGCAAAAGTTTCATCAAAATCCACTCCCTTTATCTGAGTGTATCCTTGTGCAACAAGTCTAACCTTGTTTCTTGTGACTACACCGTGTTCATCAGACTTGTTCTTAAACACACACTTTGTCCCAATCACATTTGATCCTTCTGGTATGGGTACAAGATCCCAGACCTCATGCCTCTTGAACTGCCATAGTTCTTCTTACATCGCATTAATCCAGAATTCATCAGTCAAGGCCTCCTTGACATTCTTGGGTTCCATCTTTGACACAAAATAGGCACCTGCAACAATATCTCGTGATCTAGTCATCCTTCCTCCATTTGGGTCCCCTATTATGAGTTCCTTGGGATGATCTTTCTGAATTCTGATGGAGGGTCCCTTGTCAATCCTCTCAGTCACTGTAGGTTCATGATTGTCATCATTGGATTCTGCAGCACCCTTAGAGTTATCTTGGGGTGTTTCAGCATCCTCGGTGACATCTTCCTCCCCCATGGGAAAGAATGCTCCAATATCCTTTGTAGCTTTGACTTCTATAGGTGAGTCATCAACCGCAACATTTATGGACTCCAGTACCACTTGCGTTCTTGAATTGTAGACTCTATAGGCTCTGCTATTTGTAGAGTATCCTAGGAAGATTCCTTCTTCACTTTTGGGATCCATCTTCCTTCTCTGCTCACGGTCTGCAAGGATGTAGCATTTGCTTCCAAAGACATGAAATTACTTCACAGTTGGCTTTCTACCTTTCCACAATTCATACAGTGTGGCAGATGTTCCAGACCTGATGGCTACCCTATTTAAGATGTAGCAAGTTGTGTTCATTGCTTCAGCCCAAAAGTGATAAGGAAGTTTTTTGGCATGAAGCATGACCCTTGCACATTCTTGAATAGTTTTATTCTTTCTCTCAACCACACCATTCTGTTGAGGAGTGATGGGTGAATAGAACTCATGACCGATTCCTTCTGAGGAGCTGAACTCATTAAACTTACTGTTCTCAAACTCTTTAACATGATCGCTTCTGATTCTGACAATGCCACAATCCTTCTCTCTTTGAAGTTTCTGACACAATCCTTTGAAAACTTCAAATACCTTTGACTTCTCTTTGATAAAATACACCCAAGTGTACCCAGAGAAATCATCTACAATAACATACACATACTTTTTTCCACCAAGGCTTTCAACTTGCATAGATCCCATTAAATCCATATGGAGAAGCTCTAAGTTTTTTGAGGTGGTCTGATGTTGAAGCCTTTTATGTGACATTCTAGTTTGTTTGCCAATTTGGCATTCCCCACATATCTTGCCTTCATCTATCTTCAGATTAGGAATATCTCTAACAACCTCCTTGGATATGACTTCTTTCATTCCTTTCAAGTGCAAATGACCAAATTTATGATGCCATCTCTTCACTTCATCTTCCCTTGACACCAGGCAGGTGGAAGGACACTTAGTTTCATGAGGAGCCCATAAATAACAGTTATCCTTAAATCTGGTACCTTTCATGATAAGTTCCTCTTTATCGTTTGTTACCTGGCACTTAGATTCAGAAAAGTTAACCTTAAGACCCTGGTCACACAATTGGCTAATAGTTATTAGATTTGCTGTCAATCATTTGACATACAGGACCTTATCAAGACTGGGCTGACCATCATACTTTAACTTACCAACACCTTTTATCTCTCCTTTTGAACCATCTACAAAGGTGACATGGCCAGTGGAATGGGGTTTGATGTCCACCAAGAACTTCTTGACACCTGTCATGTGTCTGGAACAGCCACTGTCAAATACCAGTCTTCTTTAGCAGAGGCTCTCAATGAGGTATGAGCTATGAAGGCGACATTTTAATCCTTAGGGATCCATTTCTTCTTCCCTTTAAAAACCTTCTTTCTTCTTCTGGATCAAGTTGATGGTTTAGGATAACCATTCAACTTATAGCAGTGAACCTTTAGGTGACCGTACTTGCCACAGTAATAGCACTGCTTGTCCTATTTTTTTCTTCCTGGAGAGATGTTCTGAGGCATTTGACAATGTTGAGACATTCTTCTTGACATCACTTGAGCTAAGTTCCCTCCAGTCCGCTGTCCTTTGATCTCAACTTGATCATTGTAGCCGAGACCTCTTCCACTTCCAGTATTTCTTCTTGACATAAGGATTTCATCTAGCACATCTGAGCTATTATTCAACATCCTTATATACATGGTCATGTTGTTAAGTTTGGAGTTTAACAACACTACTTCATCCTCCAGATCATAGATTGTTCCCAAATGATTTAGTCTTTCATCACAAAGTTAGGAAATAAGATTCTGCTGATCTTGTCCTAATTGACACAGTTCAGCACTTCAAATGCATTCCTCCTTATATGAGGCAAGATCACTAATATCTGATTCCTTATCAGAATTATAAACTCCAGTGAGTGCAGACACCCTTTTAGCAGACTCTCCATCGCTCGAGGAGTCATCCTCAGACCACGAGGTGGATAAACCTTTTTTCTCCTTCTTGTGGAAGGTGGGACATTCACCTCTTGTGTGTCCAAAACTCCCGCACTCAAAGCATTGAATTCCCTTTCCTCAGTTGGGTTTCGTATCATAGCTAGGTCTTTTTCCAAAGTTTCTCGACCTATAGATGTCAGAAGTGTGAGCCTTGACATTGGTCTTAGACTTCTCATCCAGTTTCTTCACTAGTTGGTGATACTGTTTTTCAAGAAACCCCACAGCTTTGGACAGGTCCTCATTGGAGTCACCCTTTTCTTGGTTAGTCACCAAGGCTAGACTTTTCTTCTTTTCATCCTTCTCAGTGATAGCCATTTCAAAAGTTTGGAGTGATCCCATGAGCTCATCTACTTTCATAGTATTTATATCTTGAGCTTCCTCAATAGCTGTCACCTTCATATCAAACCTCTTAGGGAGAGACCTCCGGATTTTCTGAACCAACTTGGCTTCTGGAATTTTCTCTCCCAGGTCACTTGATGTGTTGGCAATACCAACAATGTTCATATGAAAGTCTTGTATACTTTCATCCTCTTTCATCCTCAGGTACTCAAACTTAGTGGTGAGAAGCTGAAGTCTTGAAGATTTTACTCTTGACGTTCCTTCGTGGGCAGTCTTCAAGATCTCCCATGCATCCTTTGCAACAATGCAGTTCTTAATGAGCCTGAAGATGTTCCACACCATTGAACAAGGCATTCAAGGCTTTGGAATTACCTTGATCAAGCTTATCATCTTCATCATCCCAGTATTCCTCAGGTTTCAGCTCGTCATTAATGTTCCCATCTTTGTCTTTGGTCTTTGGTGGATCCCATCCTTTAACCACGGACTTCCAAGCTTTACCATCCATGGACTTGATGAATGCCACCATGCGCACTTTCCAATATTCATAATTAGAACCATCAAGTATGGGTGGTATACTTAAAATTCCTCCTTCTTTATCCATCGAACCAGAAAGTATCGTCCCTGAATCTCACCCAGATACAGAGCAGGATGTTTGCTCTGACACCAATTGAAATTCTGGTTAAGCAGATCACTAAGATGTCGGACAGGATGTCGTGACACTTGATCTCTACTTCTCACACAAGGATAATGAAGAACAGAATGCAAATAGCAGAAAGAAAACAACAGACAAGAATTGTTAACCCAGTTTGGTGATAAACAACACCTACGTCTGGGGGATACCAAGCCAGGAATGAAATCCACTAAGTAGAATTGGTTCTAAGCTAAACTCCAACGTTTACAACTTGACACCTAGAAACTACCCGAACTAGATTTCTACCTAAGACTCTCCTAGGTATGAGACCCTTCTCAATTCCCTTTCAATCACATCAGTGACTGAAAAATTAGAACTCAATAAACTGTCCAACTTAGGTATTCACGTAATACAAGAGAGGCTCACAAAATTACAAACCCTAGTACTCAATAACAGCTGTATATCTTCAGTGATAATTCTAGGTTAAACCCATCTTATTTATATCACTAAACAGAACTTGATTTGGGCTTCAGAATCGCAGCAATTCAGCTTCACAAAATCTGCGACCTATCCTTCTCTTGAATAGTTTCTTCAATCCTAAGTTTCCAAAAATGTCTCCACACTCGGAAACAGCATATTCCTTTTAAAATCAGAATCCCTGATTCCTCAATCTCAAATTCCACCTAGGACCAAGTCATATTCCCACAAAACATGGAAAATAGAAACAATTATTCCAAACTGTAATAGACAAAGATGTCGAATCAACATGATATGACATCTTGTCAAATACCTTAACCTGCAGTTAGTTCATCATGTCAGGACATCTTGTCCAACATCTTTCTGTTAAGTTAGTTTTACCAAAATAGATGTCAACCTCAAAGGCTTGGACTCATCACAAGGCTACCAGGAAAAATTAAATTTGATATAAACATAACGATGTTAGATAGTTGAATATTAAAACAAATAAAAATGACAAGTTGCTAGCGCGCAAGAGGTCATGACAAGTCATATCAAGAAGCAATGATATGATAAAATCAAATGAAAGCACCAAGTTGCAAATCGAAACGTGAATTGGTAAGCGCACAAAAAGTGGATTGCCACTATGCTAAAGCATCGGACGCGTGTACAAGATCTTAACACAGCATAGTGAAGTAACCTATACGCATGAAAATCATATATGAAAAAAATAAACAAGAATAGTATAGTTATGTAACAAATGCATACGAAAAAATGAGAACGAAACACAAGAAAAAATAGTGCTGCCGCTTATGTATTATATGTTATCTTCTTCTCCTCTCTTTCAACGATGCTAACTGATGACGCCAGATTTCATCATTTATTTGACTCGCTTTATGTATGTTTTATTGTCATTTTGTTTACATTTACACTATTATGCGGGTGTTTTGTTTGTGTTTAAGATATTTAGCCATTTAAGAGGTGTGTGCGAAGAAACGAAGAAAAACAGGCGAAAAACAGAAGAAATGGAGCAGTTTGAACTCAAGGCGACCACACGAGTCCCACAAACGAAGGAAGAGGAACAAACGGGCATAAGTTAGTGAGGTGTGGTGTTCGCTACACCCCCCATGGCATTCTCCATGCTCTATTGGGTCAAAACGGTTGGGAATGAGCTTTACTTAGCCCCAAGAGTCCACAAGTGCTCCTACTTTCTCTCCACATTTTTGGAGCAGTTTTAAGGGATTTTTAGGGTTTTTAGAACCCTATAAATACCCCCTGATTCCTCCACTTTGGATCATCCAAGTTTTATGCACACTTAGGCCATACTCTGTCCAATTGTAAGCATAACCCTTCACACCAAAGAGTTATCGCGTCACGAATCGAGTCTGCATCAAGTTTAGACCATCCTTGTACAAGTTTTATTTCCGTCAAGATTACTTCAGCATTTATTGTACCAGTTTCAAGACTCCATTTGGGGCAGGTTTTTAATTCATTTCCGCTTTTATATTTACTTTGTCTTGCATTTACTTTTCTGCTTTATTTACCTCGCAATTATTCTCTTCATCTTCTTACCTCTATCGCAAATTAATTTCAAAACGATTTTTACCAGTCATTATGTTTGCACTTAAAACCCTTTATGTTTGTTTTCAATAACCATGTCTGGCTAACTTATTAGTGCTGGGATGTGAGGATCGTCAATAGACGGTGCTCTACATGTTGTCTCTTTAGGATTACCTCTGTGGGCTGTTTTGGTTTAAACACAGTTTTTTTGAATTCATTTTAATCTGCCTCTATGAAAGTGGGGCAGTGAAAACGTCGGGTAAGATCGAAAGCCGTCCGACACTAAAGACTAAAATTGGTTTGTTTTTTATTAACAAATACCGCGAAAGCACTTTGTTAATTAATTAGGGAGGTTAATATTTCTAGAAAGCGATTTGAAAACTATTTATGAAAGCGCACCGTTTATAGGTTTAAGATCCGGTTACTTGAGTGAAAGCCTGGAACCCTTTTAAGTTAAACTTTCCAATCAAAATCACTTTTCGACTGAGTTAAGAGTTTAATTTCTTAAAAATAGGTTTACTACTTTAACGCGATAAGCATCTTCCATAAGTGACAATGGACGACATTAATTAGAGAGTAAATTCGGTTCTGAATAGGCGAAAGCGACAGTTCCTGTTAAATTGATTCTTTTCAAAGTGAAAATATTGCCCCGTAAGTAACCTTAGTATAGACTATTAGAGTATTGTTGATTGATGTGAATTACATTTCAGTATTGTTATTCATCTGAATTTATTAAAGTTATTTACTTCATTATTCTTATTCTTAATTCAATCGCCTTAGATAAACACCGTAACAATTAACTAACGATAGGTTTGACGATTGGTCTCTGTGGGTTTGACAATCTTTTATATTACTTCGATAGGTCCGTGCACTTGCGGAATACACCCATCACACACACACACACACACACACACACACACACACACACATATATATATATATATAGGTATCAAATAGGGTTTACTACTTTTCTAAAGTTCCACAAAAATCCTTGGTGCTTATTGAAGGTGACAAAAGTACACAAGAAGGAGGGGTTGAATTGTGTTTTCCGTTTTCTTAGTTTGCATCTGATTAGAGTTCAGAATCTATACTGGTGTTCAGATTCTGGTTAATTCTTAGCAATAAAATGTTAATAAAAGAAAAAATAATAATAGCAGAAAACACAAAGATTTATATTGGTTCCTCCTAAACTGAGAGTAGTCCAATCCCCTTGCTTCACAAGAGATTTTCACTATAATCAAATCATGATTACAATCGCTTATGCATTCTGCATAAGACTTTTACAATTGCTCAGACCCAAGTTCTAAGACTTCTGCTCAAGCTCCTCACTCGAGACTTCTTGCTTAGGTTCCACGAACCCAAGTCTTCCTTGCTTAGGCCCTCAGCCCAAGACTTCTGCTCAAGTCCCTCAGACCCAAGACTTCTGCTCCAAGCCACTCTGGCTGAGCTTTTTGCTCCAAGTCCCATGAAATGAGCCTCATTGCTTGAACCCCTCAGATTCAAGACTTATTGCTCCAGTTTCATGTACTGAGCTAACCTGCTTAAGCCACACTGGCTGAGACTTTTGATCTAGGTCCCATGAAACGAGCCTCCTTGCTTGAACCCCTCAGATTCAAGACTTACTGCTCCAATTTCATGTATCGAGCCAACCTGCTCAATCAATACACTTGTTTAAGACTTTCACAGCTCAAGCACATAACAAGAGACTTACGTGGCTCAAGCATCTTGGCTCGAGACATCCTTGCTTGTATCCCAATGATACAAGACTTCTGCTCAATCAACCTAGTTGATTAAGACTTTCACAGCTCAAGCACGTAGCAAGAGACTTACGTGGCTCAAGCATCTTGGCTCGAGGATTTGATCTAAACTGCTATACAAGTTCAGTAAAATAGAGAACAAGGTGTACTTGATACAAGTATCAGAGGTACGGGAAATCACCATAACAAAGTGTTATACCCCAAATTTTACCCCTTAGATGTCATGACATCTTGCACTTGCATTAGGAATCAATCATCTATGCATTGGCAACTAACCTTCACATTTTGCAAGTTTGTTCTTCTATTTGAAAAGCTAGGGTTTGCCCAAGAAGGAGGACAAGATCAATAAGCCAAGTTCTCATATGTTTCAAGGTCTCCTAAGACACTTTTTGGCTCAATACATCCATCTCAAGTGTTCACTAGGTGGTTAGGGAAGGTGTTTGAAGTCATCTGGTCAAGAAAGTCAACTGAGGTTCCAAAAGCTAAATCTTTGGCCTTGAGGGTTAATCATGAAGTTTTCAAGTCATATGCCATGACCTCATGTGATTGGATCAAGAGAAATCAAAGAGAACCCATAAGATCAGGAGTTGTGGAATTAGGGTTTTAACCTGAGGAATTACAAGGGAATGTTGGTATGATCCGTCAATGATTTGATTGGTTCATTAACCAATTGAGCTTATATACATTCAAGAGGCCTTATTCATCAAGAAATCAAGTGTGTTTGGCTCCCATCACAAGTGCAATGAGCCCCAAGTTCATCTGGCCCCAAATTAGGGTTTGTTAGGAAAAGTCAACCATGCCTTTGACTTTTGGTCAAGGCATGATCCCAAGTCTTGGGACATGATTCTATATGTTCATATGCATCTTTAGAGGCCATCCATTAAGGATCACCCAGTTGAATTCATGAAGAAATTAGGGTTTTGACTGAAAAGTCAAACCTTTGACTTTTGATGTTTTTGATCCAAGATGAAGTATTCAAGCCATATTCCATCAAGACATGTTTGATTTTTGAGTTAGAGCATGAGAAATCAAGGTTTGAGAGGTTTCTTACAAAAAGGGCAAAGTTTGGTTCTTGGAATTTTCTAAGTATGGAAGAATTCACTCCTTGTGTGAACTTTGAAAAGTCATAACTTTCAAACAACACATCCAATTTTTGTGGTCCAAAGCTCAAAATTAAGCTCTCATAATGAACTTTAAAATGTATTAGAGGGTCTTTCTTCAAAAAAGGCTTGGTTTTTAAGTTAGGAAGCTTGGAAGTTCAAGACAATTTATGACTTAGTGAAATTTCACTATTTTTGCCCTAATTTTCAGCCAACTTCACCTCCATTTTTCATCATGATCCCTTTGGATCTAAAACTTGGAGTGAACATGAACATTGTAGAGCATACTTGGGGCTTTCCAAAAAGTACAAGAACTCCTCAATCAGATGCGTGAGTTGTGAGTTTCGAATCCATGAAGTTGGGGTCACAAACTTGATTTTTTAGGTCATGGCATGATGTTTCAACTTGCGAGATCACTCCAAATCCTCATGATCTCGTGTGGCATACCTCCTTACTTGTTAATTTGGTTTAAATCAGATAAGTACAAGTGCTTTTGAAGCATTATCCAAGTGGTTTAGGCATTGTCTCATGAATTATTCCATTTTTGGCACAAAGTGAACATTGCCATTTATATAAAGCCACTTTTGGCAATGTCAACTTGCCTTGAGTTGTGCATTGGTTCCTCCACACTCAAAAGGTTTGTACTGATCAGCCAAAAGACCTGCCACTTCCAACAACCCTAGAACAACATGGTACATGGCTTGGGGAATGACAAATTGTTTGAAACTTCAAGTTGAAGTGCAACCGAGCCAAAGGTGGGAAACTCAACCATCTGGTTAGCTTCAAGTGTCCACCCTTTGCCTATAAATAAAGGACTTCATCAAGCCTCAAAACACACAAGCAACCATTATGTAAGCCCTTTTATCTCTCTCTCCCATAGTTTTTGTAAGAACTCTCCAAACTTGCAAAACCACTGACCAGTTCCAATCCACTCGTGCAAACCACTAACAAACCTCACAAACCTTCCATAAACACTCCATAGAACTTGTTTAAACCATCAAACAAGTTCTGTAACACCTCATTCACCATCTGCCATTTTCCAACTTTCATTTGCATAAAGACACGGGTTTGAAGCTTGAGTTTGTTTCCAACCATTTCAAGCACTCCAGTCATATTTCCTAGTGTCAACAAGCATAAAGGGGAGCTCAGTTCATCTCTGCAACACCTTTTGAAGAGGCCTTGGACCTGCTCCAAGAGGTAAGCTTCTTTGAAACCCTAAGCTCAGATTTTTGCATCTCATTGTCTCATGTTTGTAGCAAGATGTAGTCTGCTTTATATACAATGTGTCAGAAGCTTTGCTTGCTTTGTTTGTGGTAAATATGTATTGTTTGGTTCATGTTTTGTTTGGTGATATTGCACTGTTAGGGTTAGTTTTGTGAAACATGTGGTTAGTTTTAGGATAAGCCAATGTTACCTCTGGGTTCCTTGCGAGAAATGCTTCAACTTTGGTCTTTACATATTGGAAAATGATTGAGAAATGGAGGAGTTATGGTGTGTAGAAAACCTGGGTGCAAGATAGGTTAGGGCACGAGCGAGCGAGGGAGAAAGAAAAAAAAAGGAAGAAGAAAGGCTAATGTGGAAGTGAGTTGGCATGACATGGCGCTGAGTTGGCCATTGTCATGTGTGTATAGGATATATATTATTAGTGTTGGTATTATTAACGGATGAGGGCGTAGCACTGCTGGTCAATGGAGGTTTGTGTGTTTGTTTGCCAAGCGAAAAGACTGGGGTTCGAATCCCCCTCACCCCAGTCTTTTGTTTTATTTTTCTGAAATAAACTAGTTGTCACTTATGTTATCTTGGAACCATCCTTTGTCACATCGCGCATTCTGGTTGGTTTGGCAAGTCTTTTAAGCTGTAACCCTTAAGGCGTGGGTTCAACTCCCTATTATTTTTAGTGCTTAGTTTTTTTAGTTTATTTCTCAAACTTCTCCATTTCATAACTCACTCATATTTCATGATTTTTGATCCATTATTTTTGCATTATTTTCCTTTTATTGTGTATTTTATGTTGACATTTTAAGATATCCAAAATTATTTATTTTTAGGTTTTTTCGTCATATGAGAAATGTAGGTTTTCTTTTAAGTTAACTTAGAATAGTTTTGGTTCTTAAGGTCATAACCTTTGATCTTCTTTATCTTTTAGGGTTTGTGTTAACATACTAAGATCACTCCCCTATGTCTTAGACTTGTGCATAGTTGTAGGTTTGGTCTTTGTGAGAACAAGATTTGGTTCTGCAATATTATCTCTAAGTTTTGATGATATCAAATGAGTATTTCTGTATGAACAATTTTGTACAGCTAATGTTTGTTATTTGTGAGAACTTAACAAACAGGTTATGCTTCCGTAAATTGGCGCGAACACAATGCTTAAAGGAAAATACTCCGCCTACACTCTTGAAAAGCAGAACTCATTTTAAGATGATAAGAAGCGCTCAAGACTCTGATACAAAAGGAAAAGAGAACGAGTTCTGAAGATCTAAAGACACAGGTTCTGATTGAACGAAGTCCAGATGCTGAAGACTTAAGCTCTCTGATCAAGGTTCTGAAGACCTAAATCAAGTCTCTACTCATGCTTCAACCAAATACTATCAGAAGCCTCTGAAGATATGAAGACAACGCACCAAGCGAACAAGGTTCTGAAGACCAAGTGCTGAAGACTCTGAAGACGCTGCTCTGAAGATTTGAAGACTTGAAACTCTCAAGAACCAAGCGATGTTTTCCCTTCTTACTCATGCTCGTAAAAAGCCTCTGAAGTTGAGAAGCCAAGAAGAGAAAGCTACATAGTACAACTGTACCTCAATACAAAGTGAAAATATCTTGGTAACAGTGCAACGGTACAATCAAAGATATTCTGACAAAAATAGGATGCGCAGCACGCAAAAGTTTTTATCTGTCCTCACGCTTCTAGCCGCCAGCATAGTTAAGCTATCATGATTACATTTCAACGACTCTTTCTACACGGCTATAAAAGGAAGCAAAAGACTTGAAGAAAGACACACACAAACGCTACTGCAATATTCTTTCCATCTGAAATCTTTCTTAAGTCTTTCTGGTCAAAACTTGTTTACATTATCAGCTTGTATAGAAGCACTTGTTTGTAAACGAAATTTATTCAAACTTAGGTTTGTGTTCCTTGAGAAAGACCATGTGGTTGTATTTCTTGAGAAGTCTAGGACGTGTAGTCTTAGAGGTTGTTCCTTGAGTAAGACCTGTGAGGTTGTATTACTTGAGAAGTCTAAAACTTGAGAGTTTTAGAGGTTGTGTTAGTCACCAGCGTTTTGGCTAATGCATTGTACTGTTTTGATTGAATAGTGGATTAAGACCTCGTTGAGAGAGGCAAAATCACCTTGGCGGGTGGAATAGACTAACTTGAGTGTTTCTCAAGTGAACTAGTATAAACATAACGTGTTATCGTGTTGTGATTCAGAAAGGTTTTTTATTGATAAACGAAAGAGTCTTATAAAATCAAGTTTTCCTAAAAGAAACAATTTTATTTTGAAAAACCAATTCAAACCCCCCTTTCTTGTGTTTTTCACACCTTTAATTGGTATCAGAGCTCCGGTTCTGAGGTGGTAAAAAGGTTGAACTTTTATCAAGCACTTAACAGTGTTCAGTACCGATCCAAGTGTGAAAAATAATGTCTATACCAAATGCTGAGACAAGTGTTATTGTAAATGAAAGAGATTCTTATAGTGCAAAACCTCCTATATTTGATGGAGAAAAATTTGACTATTGGAAAGATAGAATTGAAAGTTACTTTTTTTCGTTTGACTTAGATATATGGGATCTAGTAGTTGATGGCTACAGTCACCCAGTAGATTTTGCAGGTAAAAAGATTGATAGAAGTGCATTTACATATGCGCAGAAGAAAACTTACAAAAATCATCACAGAGCAAGAACGATTCTGTTAAACGCAATTTCTTATACAGAATATGAGAAAATTACAAACAAAGAAACTGCAAAGTCCATCTTTGACTCTCTTCGTATAACTCACGAAGGAAATGCTCAAGTCAAGGAGACGAAGGCTCTTGCATTAATTCAAAAATATGAGGTCTTCTAGATGGAAGATGATGAATCAGTGGAAACCATGTTCTCAAGATTTCAGATGCTTGTTATAGGACTCAGAGTTCTGAACAAAGGCTACTGATCATGTCAAGACAATTATCAGAAGTCTACCTGTCAAATGGAGACCAATGGTGACTACCTTGAAACTAACAAAGGATCTGAATAGTATAAGTCTTGAGGAACTAATCAGTTCTTTAAGAAGTCATGAAATAGAGCTCCAAGAAGATGAACCTGAAAAGAAAAGCAAATCCATTGCTATAAAAGATAAATCTGAAAAGAAAAAGGCGTATCAAGCAGAGGAGGAAGTGGAAGAATCTGAAGAAGAATCAGACAAAGATGACATATCTCTCATATCAAGAAAAATCAGTCAACTATGGAAATATAGAAGAAATAAGTTCAGAGGACCAAAAAGAAGATCTGAGTCTACATATGGTCAAAGGAGAACTTATGGAAGAGACGTTACGTGCTTTGAATGCAAGGAACCTGGACATATAAAAAATTACTGTCCAAAGGTTAATAAAGATGAAAGACCCAAGAAAACTAAAAAGGGTCTTATGGCAACTTGGGATGATTCAGAGTCCGAAGATGATTCTGATGGAGAACGTGTTAACGTAGCATTCATGGCTAAAACCACTGATGCTCTATCAGAAGGAGAACCTTCAGATTCTGACGACGAAAGAGAGGTACTTTCATCCCTGTCTCGCTCTGAACTTGAAATATGATTATATGAACTTATGGAAAGATATCAAACTCTTCGAAGAAAACACAAAACTCTGAAAAAGACTCTTGTGGTTCCTTCAGAAGATCTTACTGAAAGCAAATAAACCATCTTTGAATTAAATGAAAAACTACTTTCTCTAGAAAATTCAAATACTACATTAAAAGGTAAAATCTCTAGGTTAGAAGAAGAAATCACCTCTAAAATAACCAATACTAATGAAGTAGCCAAGTATGATAAAGCTTTCCAACACTTTCTCTCTAAGAGCATAGACATAAGCAAAATGGCTTCAATAATCTATGGAGTCAGCAGAAATGGTAACAGAGGTCTGGGATATTCAGGACCATCACATCCATATGATGAGACCAAGAGTATCAAGATAATACCTCTGTCCAAACATTTTGTGCCCTCTGGCACTATCTTGAAATGTTCTGAACAAAAAGGTTCAAAATCTATCACTACACAACCACAAACACTAAAGAAAACTCCCAAACTTAAACACTATGCATAAATTCCACACTATTATTCCAATATAAGGAAGTACAAAGGTGTCAGAACCTCTGGAAAGGCTAATGTGAAAGGACCCACAAAATGGGTACCTAAGAATAAGATAATTTATGTTACAGACATCCTTAATGGCACCATTGAAACACCAGTCATAATACCTAGACAGTGGATGCTCACGACACATGACGGGAGAAAGGCATATGTTCCAAGATCTGAAACTTAAGCCTGGAGGTGTCGTTGGTTTCGGAGGAAATCATAAAGGAAGAATTATTGGCTCCGGAACTATTGGAAATGGTAAACTTCCTTCTATTAATAATGTTCTACTAGTTGAAGGTCTAATGCATAATCTATTGTCAATTAGTCAACTTAGTGATAATGGTTATGACGTTATTTTTAATCAGACATCCTGTAAAGCTGTATGTCAAAAGGATGGATCTGTCCTGTTCAACGGAAAGAGGAAGAACAATACTTATAAAATTAAATTATTAGATTTAAAACATTAAAATGTAAAATATCTTCTTTCTGTAAATGAAGAGAAATGGGTCTGGCACAGACGTCTTGGTCATGTTAGCTTGAGAAGAATTTCTCAGCTGAACAAGCTTGGACTTGTCAGAGGCTTGCCAAATCTGAAGTACTCTTCAGATGCTCTTTGTGAAGCATGTCAGAAAGGCAAGTTTTCAAAAACCTCTTTTAAAGCAAAGAATATTGTTTCCACCTCTAGACCGTTAGAACTTCTTCACATTGATCTTTTTGGACCAGTGAAAACTGCTTCTATCAATGGTAAGAAATACGGACTAGTCATCGTTGATGATTACAGTCGTTGGACATGGGTGAAATTCTTAAAACACAAGGATGAGTCACATTCTGTGTTTGCTTCCTTCTGCACTCAAGTTCAAAATGAGAAAAATTGCAAAATCATCAAAGTCAGAAGTGATCATGGTGGAGAATTTGAAAACAAAGACTTTGAAAACCTTTTTGGTTCACATGGGATATCCCATGATTTTTCTTGTCCTAGAACTCCACAACAAAATGGAGTTGTAGAAAGAAAGAACAGAACTTTACAAGAAATGGCTCGCACCATGATCCAAGAAACTGACATGGCTAAGCATTTTTGGGCAGAAGCAATTAACACAGCATGTTATATTCAAAATAGAATCTCTATTAAACCTATTTTGAATAAAACTCCTTATGAATTGTGGAAAAATAAGATTCCCAATGTTTCTTACTTTCATCCGTTTGGATGTACTTGTTTTATGCTTAACACTAAAGAGAATCTTGGCAAGTTTGACTCCAAAGCACACAAGTGTCTACTGTTAGGATACTCTGATCGTTCAAAAGGCTACAGAGTTTATAACACAGAATCACGGATTGTGGAAGAATCAATTCATGTTAGATTCGATGACAAGCCTGGCTCTGAAAAGTTAGAGCTAGCTGAAAAACTTGCAGGTTTGGAAATCAGCTTCTCAGAACCTAAAGAAAAGGCAGATGAAGTCAAAGACCAGCAAGATCCTACGCCAGATACCTCTGATGTAACTCCGAATACTCCACAGCAAAAGAAAAGAAGAATGTCTACATCTCACTCTGAGGAACTAATTCTGGGTAGCAAGGATGCTCCAATCAGAACGAGATCAGCTTTCAGACATCAGAAGAAACACTCTTGGGACTGGTGTCGTTGATCGAACTAGCTACAGTTGAAGAAGCTCTTATGGACAAAGACTGGGTTCTGGCTATGGAAGAAGAACTAAATCAATTCTTAAAGAATGATGTTTGGGATCTAGTTCCAAAACCTAAGAATGTTCATCTTATTGGAACCAAGTGGGTATTCAGGAACAAGCTAAATGAGAAGGGAGAAGTTGTCAGAAACAAGGCACGACTTGTTGCTCAAGGATACAATCAACAATAAGGAATTGATTACAACGAAACCTTTGCTCCAGTTTCCAGACTTGAAGTAATACGGTTACTAATTTCATTCTCAGTAAACCATAACATCACCCTATATCAGATGGATGTTAAGAGTGCATTCTTAAATGGTTATATATCAGAAGAAGTCTATGTCAAACAACCTACTGGTTTTGAAAATTCAGAAAAATCATATTTTGTTTTTAAACTCAAAAAGTCTCTCTATGGCTTAAAGCAAGCTCCCAGAGCTTGGTATGATATATTGAGCAAATTTCTTTTAGAAAACCAGTTCACCAGAGGAAAGGTTGACACAACTCTCTTTTGTAAAATAGTTCAAATCTACGTTGATGATATCATTTTTGGTTATGCTAACTCCTCTTTATGTGAAGAATTTTCAAAGTTAATGCAACCAGAATTCAAAATGAGTCTGATGGGTGAGTTAAAGTTCTTCCTGGGAATTTAAATAGATCAGAAACCAGAAGCCACTTACATTCATCAAAGTAAGTACACAAAAGAACTTCTGAAGAAATTCAACATGATGGATTGTAATACAGCTAAAACACCAATGCATCCAACATGTGTCATGTGAAAAGAAGAAACAGAAGTTAAGGTTTGTCAGAAGCTCTATCGTGGTATGATAGGCTCTCTCTTATATCTAACTGCTTCTAGACCTGATATATTATTTAATGTACATTTATGTGCTAGATTTCAATCAGATCCAAGAGAATCTCATTTAACTGCTGTTAAGCGAATTCTAAGGTATCTGAAAGGAACAACTAAACTTGGCTTGATGTATGAGAAAACATCAGAGTATACTCTTTCTGGTTACTGCGATGCAGATTATGCTGGAGACAGATTAGAAAGAAAGAGCACATCTGGAAACTGTCAGTTCCTAGGGAACAATCTAATCTCATGGTCAAGTAAGAGGCAATCTACAATTGCTCTCTCTACAGCATAAGATGAATACATCTCCGCCTCTCTATGCAGTACACAAATGCTTTGGATGAAAAATCAGCTGGAAGACTATCAGATATATGAGAGTAACATCCCTATTGTCGCTCCCAGGATTTTCATCCAAGTACAAACGCGAAAGTGGCACCGAAACAGAGTCACCAGCAATGTGTATTTATCCCAAGAGAGGGAAAGGAAACACCATATAAACCTGAAGGAAAGAAAGAGCATGGTCTTGCGACCAAGAGAACTGGATTCGGGAGTCGGTTACGCGAGAGGAAGGTATTAGCACCCCCACACGTCCATCGTACCCGATGGGATCCACGCTTGCTTGTTTCGATCAAAGAGTGATAGAAAGATACTGGAAAAGGAAAGGAAAGAGAAAGAGAAACAAATGTAGGGAAAATAAAGAAGTGCTCCCATGTGCCCTACCCCACTGCCTACGTATCTCATCGGGAACATGAGAATCAGAGCGACGTAGTTCCTCTCACTAGGGATGGATTGTTTGTGTTTTTTAAGGAACAACTAACGTTCTAGCTCAGGTGTTGCAGGCTCGCTGGTCCGAGTGCGTTACCATCTTGCAAGAGAACGAGAAGGAGCATGTTCGTACGTTGAGAATGAGTGAGATGAGAAAAGAATTCCCGAAGGAAAGACGTTATTGTTTGTTTTTGTCTTTTAAAAAGTTTTTCATTTGTTTGCATATGATAGTGTATCAAAATCTTAATCATTGGAATGTATACATCCTCACATTCCAAGATGGAATGAGTAAGAAAGTACACTAAGGGTGAAGAAGACCCTCACACTTAGTTCCAATTATTAGGGTTCAAACACACTAGCATACTTGTATTTATTAAGTGTTTTTGTTGATTATGAAATGAAGAAGTGTTTTTTATTTGTACCTTCAACAAGTATTACATTTAAGTCCCTCATACAAGATCAAATGTTTAACACATTGACCCAAGATGGGCTATATGCTACACATTCTAAGATTATAAGAGAATACCCCTTTATAACCTTTTCTTTATATGAAAAGCCTAAATGCAATAAATGCCTACCTTTATTACATATTTTGAATTTTCTTTGAGATGAGAAGATGAAAGACTCAAAAGGAGAAAGGTAAAATCTATGTGAACTAAGACTCAATCCTAATTGATTAGTTAAGGGAGTGATCCTAATGGTTTGTGAGGTTGCAAAACCTAAAGTCTAAAGAAGAAATGAATTAAACAATTCACTTCTAAAGTAGAAGATGAATTGTAATTCAAAAGGGGAAGTAATGAGTTAATCAAAGAAAGCACATAAGTGCTTAACAAAATACAATATTGAATTGTAAAAGATGAAAGGAAAGAAGCTTGAATGTGAATTCCTTATCCACACCCAATTCCAACTTACCAAAGCCCCTACATGGTTAGTAAACAAAGAAGCATGTATAAGAAGTATAAAAGCACTTAATGCACAATGAAGTTCAAAAGAAGAAGATGAAGAATCAAATCCTAATATCACAACCATAATGTGAATCATATGGATAACAAGTGAATATCATCATACAAGTTCAATGGAACAAACAACAATCATTATCCATAGCATTCAAGCATGTCTTCATAAGAAGGGATAAATGAAAGATGAAGGGAAATGAAAAAACATGCATAAATGGAACATGTAATTCTAAAGTCAGAATTGAAACTAAGTGGAAAATGACTTATAAACATCTCAAATTATTCATGGATCAAACATCAAGATATTCAAGAAGGAATAGAAGAAGAAGTGAAGTGGAAGTTCAAAAAGAAAATGCAAACAAAACATGTTAAGGATGCACAAATTTCAAATGGAAATGAACAAGTAAAGATGACTTATAATGTGTACCAATGACCTCTAATATCACATGAATAGCTCATACAATATGCCAATGATCATACAAAGATGTACAAAAAAAATCATGTAAACATGCACCAAAATTAGAATGATATGACATATTGTCATGCTTCAAATGTAATGCATCAAACAAAAATCAAATGGACTTATGAAAATTATACAAGCATGTTATTGTAATGTCTAAATCAGAAAGGAGTCATACATAAAGATAGCATGTAAAAATTCAAAGCAAAATGACTTCAAACAATGCAATTAGGTCAAGTTGAAACATCATGCAAAGTAGTGTAAAAACAAGCATCAAAACATGTCACAAAATGACCTAAAAAATCAAACAAAAATCATATAACATGTTTCAATGTATTAGTGAGTCAATGCAAAAAGAACCAAGTCCAAACAATTTACAATGAGTAAGAACAAAATTATACAAATTCATGTATCACATTTGGAATGCATACAAATGGAAATTCAAAGAAAATTATGAGACAGGGGAAAAAATGTCATAAAATTATGAAATAAAAATGTCAAAAATTTCCTAAATGTCTTGATAATACTCATGAATTTTCTAGAATTTTATGATGTTGTTTTGTGATTTTATAAATTAAAAATGAAACGTGCACAAAATAAAAAGAAAAGGAAATAAGGGAGGGGGTGCATGCATAACAATCATTCAGTTCAAATTGGTTTGGGCTTTAGAACATGGGGTGCAAATAGAAATACCAAGCCTGGTCCACATCTGTGCAATCTACACCAATTAATCATGCACACTCAGTCAACAAAAGTCAAGCAATGACCACCCTTGGATCAGGTCAAGTCAACAAGCAAGTCAAAGTAGTCAAATCCAAAACATACACGTGAAGGACCACACACACTATCATGCACTGCACCACACAAGGTTTAAAATGAAATCAGAATTGAACACGTGAGGTGCATGTGCATTTTAATATGCTGGCACATTCTTAACCACACGATGATGAAAAATCAATGGCCACGATTAAAACATGGTAAACCCTAGCATTAACAGTCACCGGCCGGAGATGACTTCCGGTCATCTTCTCCGGCCAACACCCACCACCTGCAAACTCACAAGTTCACCAAAACACACAAAACACATACCAAAATGAAGCTCATGTTGAGCACATCACGAATTAACAGTTATTTTTCACATAACATGCACACACATAGAGAACAGAGGAGACCAAGATATGCCCTAACTTTTGGATCTAAGCCTCTACAAGGCCTATCAACTAGCCGGAGTAAGCAGAGCTTCTAGCAAGCTTTAAGAAACAAAAAATAAGTGATACTAAGGAGAAAACGTGCAATCAAAGTTCAAGAACTCAAACCTGAAATTGACGAGGCTTTGAGTATACAAGAACACCAGAGGAAAATGCTTCTTCCTTGAGCTTCACTTGGCCAAATAAAGGCTTTGATGGAGTAATTGATGATGATTCAGTGGATAGAAGTTGAAACCAAACTTCAAAACCAGTTGTAATGTGGTGGAATTGAGAGAGAATCAGAGAGAGTTTTGGAGAGGAATGAACAAAGTGAGCTTCGAAAATCAATGGCAATGGTGATATTGAGAGAAAAGAAGAGAGAGTTTCTGAGTGAGAGTGTAAAAAATGAAGTTGAAATGAAATTTGAGAGAGAAGTTTTGATTTATAGTGTGCTCTAACCATGGTTAACCTGAGTTGGTTAACTGAGTCATGGTGGTTTAAGTGAGTCATCCCTAACTAACTGAGTCAAGTTAGTTAGGGAGAGCAATGTTAGGGTGAAGATGACTTATGGTAAACTATGGTGAAGGTGAAGAGAAAGTGAAATGGCATGGCTGTTGTATCAGAAACTTGCTCAGCAAGTTTGTTCTTTCCACTTTCATGCAAGGCACGTGCTATAGCAGTGTATGTGATGTTCATGGTGTGTTCAAATAAGGGAAAGAATTGTTTGATGGATGTCTGAACCAAGTTATGCATCAAAGCTGTCAATGCATCAGTGAAACAAAGGGAGATTTGATGATGTTTTTCTCTCTACTAAATGAATGGTTTGGTGAGTTTTTGGGCTCATTTGAAAGAATAAATGTAATTCTACAAGTTTGGTATGAAAATTGAGTTGAAATGAGGCTAGGAATAGGTTGAAAAATGACTTGGAACATCCATATTTGGAACTGATAGAAAGGGCGTGGCATATGGTCGACTGGCAAGGCAAACATGGCACCTAGGTTTCAGCATAATCACACCAAATTGGACTCAACATAACTTCTTAACCTTTGATCAAATGAAAAAAACATGAACACCAATTTTGAAGATCTCACATAGAGGAACAACTTTCATGTTGAAAGAATTTTCATTTGAGGCCTCTAACCATGAGTAATTGATCAAAACATTTGGCCCACCACCTGTTTGTGAAAATGACACGCGCGCGACCTGAAAGTTGACCAAGCCGACTTGCATTTTGCTCAAGTTTCCCTCAACTTTGATCATCCATTACTCTTTCAATTCTTATCCAATGGAAATGTTCTACACATGGATTTGAAGCTTGAAACAAGATCTTTTGTTGTGGCCGAGTGGAATTTTCATTTGATGCTTCAATTTTGAATGGCCTTGGTTCAAACTCTGATGCAAAATGGCCCAAAATTACTATTTTTGGAAACCCTATTTCTTCCAAAAATGGCAACTTTCCACATCTTGATTTTTTCATGATTCCTTTGGAGTTTCTTGATAAAATTTTGTACATTGGTCACATATAACATGAATTTCATGGATTTGGCCCCCAAAAAGTCAAGAGTTGACTTTTTCCTCTGATTATTTGACTTAGCCCCAATTTCCCTGATTTTTGATCTTTCTTCCAATTGAACCACTTCTAAAACCAATTGAGAGGCAATTTTCCACACACATACACTTAAGGACATGTAGACTACCATGACATCAAGTTTTGTCCAAAAAATCAAAGATACCCTGATTTAATTGGAAACCCTAGTTTTGGTACCCACCTCCTAGGAGAAAAATGTGCAGTCTTCAATTTCAAATTCCTCAGAGTATGTTGTGTATCCTCTTAAAGGATGATGAGATATGCCATTTGAGGGCGACTTTGAACCAATGAACCATCTCTTCTGAGGGTTCTCCTTCATTTTTTGGATTTCTTGCATAGTGAAAGATGTAGTGCTTCAATCTCCTATTGAATCTCACTTTCTTGATGTTTTGGATGATCAATTGAGATAGTATGAGACATGAAAAACCTCTTGGCTTGCCTTGAGACAACTTGTTTGACCTTTTGTGCCTTGAATAATTCCTTGATTGTCCACCTTTCCCCTGATTACATGCCTTGATGGTAAGAGGGATGCTATGCTTCATTTTTCTATGTTAAAGATGCAATGCAATGCTAATGAGATGGATATGATATGATATATGATAATGCTATGCTAGGATGCCAAAAGGGAGAGCAAATTTTGGGGTATTACAGCTGCCCCTATTCAAACGTTGTAGACCTGAATGCCTTAAAGCGATTGCTTTCAGGCTTTCAAGGTATATAGTGATTGAATACCAAAAATAACCAAAAATTTGCTCTGGATGATGAAGAGAAAAAGGGATATAAACCCAACGAGACCGCTGGATTGAAACTTCAATGAAACGTTGTCGGAGAGATATGTCTTTTGAACGATGCCAGACGACTACTGGCTTGCCATACTATGGATGGATTTTCAACAAGGTCTTTTGAACAACGCCAGACGACTACTGGCTTGCCATACTATCGATGGACTTTCAACAATGCCTTTTTGAACGACGCCAGGCGACTACTGGCTTGCCATACTATCGATGGACTTGAGCTGCTCTGCCAATCTGTCATTGGACTTTTACCAATTCGTGTCGGATTTCTTCCAATCCGTCGTTGGACTTTTACCAATCTGTCGTTGGATTTCTGCCACCCCGTCGTTGGACTTTTACCAATTTATATTGGATTTCTGCCAATCTGTTGTTGGACTTCAATGATTACCAAACCGACGTTGGAATCTCAAACTTGCCATCTTCAGATGGACTTTTGCAGCTTTGCCAAACTGTCGTTTGACTTTTACCAATTTATATTGGATTTCTGCCAATCTGTCGTTAGACTTCAATGATTACCAAACCGGCGTTGGAATCTCAAACTTGCCATCTTCAGATGGACTTTTGCAGCTTTGCCAAACTGTCGTTTGACTTTTACCAATTTATATTGGATTTCTGCCAATCTGTCGTTGGACTTCAATGATTACCAAACCGGCGTTGGAATCTCAAACTTGCCATCTTCAGATGGACTTTTGCAGCTTTGCCAAACTGTCGTTTGACTTTTACCAATCTGTCGTTGGATTTCAAACTTGCCATCTTCAGATGGACTTTTGCAGCTTTGCCAAACTGTCGTTGGACCTTGAGTTGTAAATGAGCAATGCTGAGAAATACACCATCGGCTGGGTAATATCATATGCTGACACTTTGCTGAAGAAGAGATTCCTTCGATCTATTTAGACCTTGCTGGGGAAATTACTGTCAAAATGTTGAACTTTGTGGGGAAATACCATTACCAGAGATACAATCTTGCTGGGAATCAGGGCTACCCTGCCGGGGATATGCAAATCCTGGTTAAAAGACATCCCGCTGCAACATGCTGAGAAAGAGTCCCTTGGGATCTGCTGAGGAAACCCAAAGCAATTCCACGGTAGTCTGCTGAGGAATAAGACTGCCAAGCTTAGGATAAGTACCACAATGCCCCATGTTAGGCGAACTTGCCGTTTGACAATTCCGCTGGGGATGATGAGTTGGCAACAAACTCTGCTGGAGAAAACTGCTTTAAAGCGTCTCGTGCCGGGGAATGCCCTTTTAAAAGGATTTTACAGAATACCAAACGTCTTCCAACTCTACTGGGGATAATAAAGCTGGAACATCTCGCTGGGGAAATTCAATATGCCCCATACTTGGGAGGGTCAACAACTTGCTTTTTGCCCCATGATACCAGACTCATCTGAAGAAACGCCACAAGAGGATTTTACAGAAGATTAAGCATCTTCAAACTCCTGGTGACTTCACTGGGGATTGACCATCAACTTCGGTGTCTGCGAAGCAACTTTACTGGGGAATTCGCAACCATTATCTACAAAGAAAAGCTTGTAGCTGTTGGAAGTACTGGATGAGAGAATCGACTTAATAAGATACAACAGTATCAAGTCATAGTAAATATCTGTTGGTGCCGAGAGATAACTTTTGTGCCGCTCGGATCGATCGTACTCATTACCTGCAACAGAGAAATATATGCACATGCCCCAGGATATTGCGTGGTCTCTTGAGTCCACCATCCCAGGTTGCCCAACAAGCAAAGTAATTTTAATTGTCTTTTTTGTGCATGTTTTTGCAAGGCCATGATATTTTGAAAGCAATGTTTTATTATAAAAAATCGGACGTTTTTGCAAACAAAACAGTAAAAGGAAAATAAAAGCTTGTGACTGAATATTCACTTTTATTGATAAAATGCCAAAATCGGTGAATTTACAATCGGAAGCAAACCCCCTGAAAGAGTTGATTGCTATAAAATTGAGAAAAGAAATCTATCCTAATGATAATGCGGAAATTGGATTCCAACTGATTTCTGATTCTGTTATAACCAGTATGTACTCCAACTCTCCTGATTATCTTCGCCTTCGGAAGCTCGTGATCGGAACAATCCCTCCTTCGGAAACTTTGCTAGTTTGCTGAAGAGTAGAGAACGTACAGATTAATTCAGACTGCAATCATTCGCTTAAATCCCTCTTTTGCGTGGATCGCCTTTTCAGGTTTTCAATCCATCGGGATACCCATTTTTGCCTAAGTTGCCCTTTCGGGTTTTCAACTTACCGGGTGTACAATTCTTTTCAATTATATCCCTAATTTTTGCCCGAACCTTTATTCTGTTTTTGGTTCGGCGGGATGCCCTTTTTTGCCTGTATTTTTATTCTTTTATCCAGCGGGTCTATTTATACGAAGTATTTTTTAACTGCATTTGAATTAACAGGGGATGAAAAGTCTTCACCATCCATGGTTGTCAGCAATAAGGCTCCACCTGAGAAAACCTTTTTAACCACGAATAGACCTTCATAATTAGGAGTCCATTTGTCCCTGTGATCTGTACTCGGAGGAAGTATTCTCTTGATCATCACATCTCCGACCTTGTAAACTTGAGGTCGGACCTTTTGATCGAATGCCCTCTTCATTATGCGCTGGTATAGCTGGCCATGACATATCGCTGCTAATCGCTTTTCCTCAATAAGGCTCAACTGATCAAATCTGGCCCGTACCCATTTAGCTTCATCTAGCTTAACGTCCATCAATACTCGGAGAGAGGGAATCTCTACTTCGACCGGTAGAACTGCCTCCATACCATATACAAGTGAATATGGTGTTGCCCTAGTGGACGTGCGGACTGATGTTCGATACCCATGCAAAGCAAATGGTAACATCTCATGCCAATCTTTATACGTGACAACCATCTTCTGCACAATCTTCTTGATATTTTTGTTGGCCGCTTCGACCGCGCCCTTCATCTTTGGGCGGTACGGAGAAGAATTGTGTGTTCGATTTTGAAGTCCCGGCATAGCTCAGCCATCATCTTATTATTCAAATTAGAACCATTATCAATAATGATCCTTTCAGGAACTCCATATCGGCAAATGATATCTCTTTTCAAGAAACGAGCGACTACTTGCTTAGTGACATTGGCATAAGATGCTGCTTCAACCCATTTAGTGAAGTAATCAATGGCGACCAAGATGAAACGATGGCCGTTTGAAGCAGTAGGCTCAATTTTCCCGATCATATCAATGCCCCACATTGCAAAGGGCCACGGAGAGGACATGAGACTCAACGGATTTGGAGGAACATGTACTTTGTCTGCATAGATCTGGCATTTGTGACACTTGCGGGCATATTCGCAGTAATCTGACTCTATTATCAACCAATAATAACCCGATCTCAACAATTTCTTAGCCATTGCATGTCCTCCGGCATGGGTACCAAAAGAGCCTTCGTGCACTTCAATCATCAACAGGTCTGCTTCGTGTCTATCCACGCATCTGAGCAGAACCATGTCAAAATTTCTTTTATACAGCACGCCATCTTTGTTCAAGAAGAAACTACCGGCTAGCCTTCTTAATGTCTTCTTGTCTTTGGAAGATGCCCCAAGCGGGTATTCTTGATTTTCCAAGAAGCATTTAATGTCATGGTACCAAGGCTTATCGTCGGACACCGCATCAACATCAAACACAAAAGCAGGTCTATCAAGACGAGATACATCAATCCTGGGCACAAAGTTCCAACCATGTACTTTGATCATCGAAGATATAGTGGCCAAGGCGTCTGCAAACTTATTTTCATCTCTGGGAACATGGTACAACTTGACAGTTGTAAAGAATGTCAGCAATCTCCTCGTATAATCTCTATACGGAATCATATTCTGCTGATGTGTGTGCCAAGTTCCCTTTACTTGGTTGATTACCAGTGCTGAATCACCAAAGATATCGAGGGTCTTGATTCGTAAATCAATAGCCTCCTCAATCCCTAGTATGCAAGCTGCGTATTCTGCTTCATTGTTGGTACACCCGAAAGTTACTCGGGCAGTGAAGGGCATGTGAACACCTTATGGCGTAATGAGAACTGCACCAACTCTGCACCCATTCATATTAACTGCCCTGTCAAACATCAAACTCCATTTGGATTCAGGGTCAGGCCCCTCCTCCAGAAGTGGTTCCTCGCAGTCTTTCGCTTTGAGAAACATGATGTCCTCATCAGGGAAATCGAACTTCATGGGCTGGTAACCATCAAGAGGCTGTTGCGCAAGATAATCTGACAGTATACTTCCTTTGATTGCTTTTTGCGAAGTAAATTGAATATCGTACTCTGTCAGTACCATCTGCCACCTTGCAACTCTGTCTGTAAGTGCTGGTTTCTCAAAAATATACTTGACCGGATCCATTTTTGAGATCAACAGGGTTGTATGTGTGAGCATATATTGTCTCAATCGCTTTGCGGCCCATGCGAGTGCACAACATGTCTTCTCAAGCATTGAATAACGTGATTCACAATCTGTAAATTTCTTGCTCGGGTAGTAGATAGCATCTTCTTTCCTACCTATATCGTCGTGTTAACCGAGAACACAACCCATGGATCCTTCGAGCACTGTCAAGTACATAATCAGTGGTCTCCCTTGAACTGGAGGTATCAGAATCAGAGGTTCCTGCAAATATCTTTTTATTTTATCGAATGCATTTTGACAATCATCATTCCACCTGATCGTTTGATCTTTTCTTAGCATTTTGAATATCGGTTCGCAGGTGGCAGTTAGGTGAGATATGAACCTTGAAATGTAGTTCAATCTCCCTAGAAAGCCGCAAACTTCTTTCTCAGTTCTCGGTACAGGCATATCTTGTATAGCTTTCACTTTAGCAGGATCAACCTCTATTCCTTTTTCACTGACCATGAAACCAAGCAATTTTTTGGACCGCACGCCGAAAGTACACTTGTTAGGATTCAGCCTCAACCTGAATTTCCTCAACCTCTCAAACAACTTATTCAAGTTGGTCAGATGTTCCTCTTCTGTCTTTGATTTAGCAATCATGTCATCCACATAGCACTCGATCTCTTTATGAATTAGATCGTGGAATAACGTCACCATTGCTCTTTGATATGTTGCCCCTGCGTTCTTTAACCCAAAAGGCATTACTTTGTAACAGAAAGTACCCCAAGGGGTAATGAATGTCGTCTTCTCCATGTCTTCAGGCGCCATCTTTATCTGATTGTACCCGGAGAATCCATCCATAAATGAGAACACTGAAAACTGAGCAGTATTGTCAACCAGCACATCAATATGAGGGAGTGGAAAGTCATCTTTAGGACTCCCCCTGTTGAGATCTCTGTAATCCACACACATTCTGACTTTGCCATCTTTCTTCGGCACTGGTACTATGTTGGCCACCCAGGGAGGGTAGTTGGTTACTCACAGAAAACCTGCATCCAACTGCTTATGTACCTCTTCCTTGATCTTCAAAGCCATTTCTGGTTTCGTTCTGCGCAGCTTCTGCTTGACTGGTGGACAGTCCTCTTTCAATGGTAGTCTATGCACAACTATGTCTGTATCTAAACCTGGCATATCTTGATATGACCAAGCAAAGATGTCAACGTATTCACGTAGCATGACTATCAACTCTTGCTTTACATCAGCCCGCAGACTTGCACCGGTCTTGATCTCTTTCTTGCTTTCTTCTGAACCAATATTGATAACCTCAAGCTCTTCCTGATGAGGCTGAATGGTCTTTTCTTCCTGTTTCAACAACCTAGCCAACTCTTCCGGGAGTTCATAGTCTTCATCACTTTCCTCCTCGGCTTGATAAATCGGATTGTCGAAATCATACATGGGCATAACAGAATCATTTTCAAAGGAATCCACAAAATCAAGTCTGCATGATTGGATTGATGCTTTATTTTAGATTATTTTTGCTTGAAAACAAAAGAAAAGTGCACTATCATTTTTTTCTTTGTGCAAAAATAAAAATAAAGAAGGAATAAAGGAACACAAATTTGTAAACAAAAACGTCCTTTTTATTGATATTTGAACATTATATGAGAAAATATGGTGGCCCTACAAATGGATCCTCACACCTTGGGCAGAGTGTGAGATTTCATGCATTATGAAAGACAAGAATTATTACTCTAAATGATGTACAACATGAATGATTTCTTCACTAGACCAGTTTTGCAATGCTTCGCCTGGAGCCAGTGAATACACCCACCTGTCCAGATAATCTGAGCCTTCAAGGTCATCTTCTATTGCTGAGCAGGACTGATTAGGGTTGATAATTCCTCCGCTGTTGAAATTGATTGGCCCACGGAATCGAGGAACTAGCGCCTGGCCCGGCTGGTATCCAATACCGAACTTATCTTCCTTCACGAACACGTCAATAGCTTTACCCCAACCTTGGGCATTTCCACTTTCAACCACTTCTCTGGCCTGCTAGTAGGACGCAATTGATGCACTCGGCCCAACTGGCACGGTTGACACCACTGCTGTTGAAGTAGATTCTGGGAATTTGTTGATGTTCAGGGCTTCAAAAGACTGGCACAGGGTTTCATGAATCTCCCCATCCATTTCCACGTATTTGAAAGTGGATAGATGACTCACAAATATATCTTCCTCACCGCAAACAGTAACCACTTGCCCCTCGAACACGTATTTGAGCTTCTGATGTAGTGTGGAGGTAACTGCGCCTGCTGCGTGAATCCACGGTCGGCCCAACAAACAGCTGTAAGCAGGTTGAATGTCCATAACGTGAAAGATTGTCTTGAATATCTGTGGACCAACCTGTATTGGCAATTCTACCTCTCCAAACACTGATCTTTAGGATCCATCGAAAGCTCTCACAATCAGATCACTGGGTCTAAGAATCAATCCATCTACTTTAATTTTCATTAGGGCCTTTTTGGGTAACACATTCAAGGAAGAACCTGTGTCAACCAACACATGCGACAAAACAGCTCCTTTGCATTCAAGTGTGATGTGTAACGCTTTGTTGTGATTACGTCCATCTGGAGTCAAATCCCTATATTTAAACCCCAACCCGTGGCTCACATTGACATTAGAAATTACTCCCTCCAACTGATTCACAGTAATCTCATGGGTGTCGCTCCCAGGATTTTCATCCAGGTACAAACGCGAGAGTGGCGCGGAAAAACAGAGTCGCCAGCCGTGTAAATTTATCCCAAGAGAGGGAAAGGGAACACCGCATAAACCTTAGGAAGGGGGAAAGGAATGGTCATCGCAACCATAACCTGGGTTCGGGAGTCAGTTACGCGAGGGGAAGGTGCTAGCACCCCACGCGTCCATCGTACTCGATGGGATCCACGCTTGTTGTCTAATCTAAGGGTAGGTTATACTATCATCTAGGGCTGTACTAAAATGGGAGAGGGGAAAACAAAGACAGACTCGGTAGGACGTCGACGTCCTAGGCCTACGTACCCCCCTTGTGCAATGGGGAATTCAGAGTCAACGTAGTTCGGACCAAGTTCTTTTTTGTGTTTTTTATGAGCGACGTTAAGTTCGCGTTCGGCAGTTAGGGTCGATGCCTGTTTGCGACTCAGACGAAAGGTAACGTGCCCTTTTTGAAAATAGCCTTTAAGTTTGACAATCTCGAAGGACAAAAAAGTTTGAAGTTGGTTTGTGTTTTTTAGGACAGAAGTGGCTTAAGTTAGTTCCTAAGTTGCATTGCACCAAAGTCTAGGGCACAGGGGCGAATACTTAACGCATCGTCCCAAGACAGGATGCTCGCTAAGCACTCTAGAAAGATGAGAGGAAGCCCCTCATTTCTCATTCCCCACGCTTAAGGCTCGTGTGCAATACACCTTATCCTTGTTAAGTATTTTAAAGAAATTTGAGATGAGAAGAGAGAAGACACAAAGGTAACTCTAAAGGGGGACTAGGAGTCCTAAAGTTATCATGCATGGGTGACCTACGGTTAATGAGGTTTGATGACAACCTAAATCCTAAAGGAAAGAGATGAGGGAAGGACAAAGTAAGGGTGACCATGGATATTTATCCATACCCTTAAAGAATTCACCTTAGTCCCTGCATAAAAGGTTAGTACGAAACGGACGTAAATACTATCAAGGCAAGTGAAACTTAAACAATGGCGAACAAAAGTGATTATCATCCAAACATGAATCAAAGAAACAAAGAAACAGCCCCAAAGCAAATGGCACAAGTGCCTTTTCAAATAGATAATCATACAAGGTCAAAGATGCGCCTGCAAGAAAATCTCAAGTGAAAACAAACCAGATAATTAGAAAAATAACTCCTAAAATTCCCAAATTAAACATTAAGGTTCCTCAACCAGAGGCAAACAACATATCCAAAGTCCCTACAAAAAATCAAGATATAAGTCATTCAAATAATTAGGCAGAGTTCAGGTGGGAATTAGGGTTCAGTGTGCCAAAGGGAAGGACCTAAATGCAATATGAAATAAATTTAAAAATGAAATAAAAATGTTTTAGTGCATTTTAGGATGTTATCTAATGAATATAAAAAGAACGGGTCAAAAATATTTTACAGATGCAGAGAAATAAAATAAATGATTTTAAGTATGCATGATATGAGTAATGCAAAAAGAAAATGAATAAAATATTTAATTTAGATGATAAAAAATAAAATAAAAATAAAAATAAAATTTGTGAAAATTTTATAAATTAATAAAAATGGTGCATGAATTTTCTGGGAATTTTTAAATGCAATTATGTTATTTTAATAATTAAAAATGAAAATGATAAATTAAATAAATAAAGATGAAATAAAATGTGCTGGGGGTGTGTGTAGTAAGAAAATGAAGAGGAATTGGGAAATGGGTTGCAGTAGGGGGTGGTAATAGTGTGGCCAATGCGTTAGGTCCATCTGAAAATAAAAATAAAAAAACCTGGGGGTGCAGAGAGTGAAAAACCACGTTGAAATGATGGTTGGGCTAAGGGATGGGGGGTGCGAATAGCAACCCAGCCCACCCAATTATCCAGAAAAAACAAAAACCTGGGGAGTTTACCGTGTTCCCCCATGTGCCATGCACATGGCCTTTTTAATACGCTGGCGTGATGTTGACCGTATGATGAATCGGACGCGTGGAAATTGGTCAACCAAAAGAAAAAGTAAGCAACATAGCAAATGTGATTGGGGGAGCATGGTAGTTATAATGGGTGAATAAACATGTGATTAACAATTAAAATTCAGAAAAAAAAATAAAATAGAAGACACATGGCCGCGTGAGGATCGTTGGATGCATGGACCGGACGGTTGGGAGTCATCTTCAACCTTCCTTCGCCGGAACCCTCACAGCCGCCGGAGCTAGGGTTCCGGCCGCCGTCCTCCGCCACCTGCAACCTGAAAAGTGCCCAGAAAATACCAAACCATATACCGTTCGAACCAGAATTTCGCAAGGGTTCCAAATCTCTCATCCAAAATTACAAATAAACAACATATAATAAAAAATGAATGGATTAGTGTTAGGGCATAAAACTTCAAATGCACATAGCAAGCAATATACACATCCATATTAAAAACCAATTATATCAGCATGATCAGTGACAGTCACACAACAATATACACGTAAAAAATTGGAGTTTTAAGAGCACGAAAAAATTCATCAACCTGAGATGGTGCAACTCCAATCCTTGCTTTTGGCTGCAAATGGTGGTTGGGTTCTTTTCCAGAGGTCACCAGGAGAAGTTTTGTGGAAGTACTTTTGGCAAAGACCTTGTGGATCGTGAGTTTTGATGAAAAAGAGCTTTAGGGTTCAAGCTTGGATTCCTCTCCAAAATCACGTGTGTGTCTCCTAACCAATGCATGAATAGGCTTAAATACTTAGGGTTATCTCATGTCTGATCATTTGGGCTTGGGTAATTGTTTGTTTCATGAGTTTTTGAATTATTTTGGAATTTTGCATTATGTGGAATATACCTCTCTCCATGCATGTTCACTTAAAAATTCCATGATGGATCACTTGCATTTGGATTGATAATTACACCCCTATGGAACTTGGGCCTTGAAAATAATTGGTTCATGAGCTTTAAATAATTTGGGAGTTTTGAATAATGGGGAATAAATGAAGAACAAACCATGGAATTGCTTCATTCTTGGGCCCAAAATAATCCTCAAGGAATGTCTTTTAATATTGGAATGTGGCATGAAGCAATGGAATTGATTATAGGTCATTATGCCCAGAGTTGTGAAAATTGGATCATGAGAAACCCTAAAAATCAACTTGCTTTCTTTTGATCATAACTGGAGTTTAACAAATGATATGGAGACCCACTAGTACTTGTTGGAAAGAGGAGAAAAAGATCTTCAAATTTCATGTTGGAGAAAAATCCATTTGAAGCTTTATTACTGATGAAAAGTCAAGTTGAATGCAGTGTAGGAACTTGCCCAAAAAGGAAACTTTTCATTATAGGTCACTTTCCAAATTTAGAAACTTTGCACCAACTCCTGATTCCTGACAAATATGTATGAAACTTGACCCCTGGAGACCATTGTAATACCCAAAATTTTGACCACTTAGATTTCCCATCATTGTGAAAATCATCATCACAATATGGATGAACCATCATGCTTCATTAGTCTCCCCAAAGATGGGTGAGCATCCACTAGAATCAAAATTAGGGTTTCAAGCCCTCTCTGAGTGCTTAGACAAAGGATCAATCAAGAAATGACATGATCTTCAACTTGTCTAATCTCTTAAACATCCATAATGGATCAAAAAGGACTCCCACTTCAAGGATTAAGCACAAGGCTGCTCCCTTCTAGGTGGACCAAGTCTCAAGATCGACAGTGTCACCAAATTAGGGTTTTGGTCGACCAGGGCCTCCAGATGGAAATTTTCATCTGGGCACAAAGCAATGATCCAAAAAATGACCTAATATGCTTCATGGAACCTCATGAACCCATGCATCAAGTCAATTTTGCCACAGGGGATGCATTCATAAAAAAATCAGGAATTAGGGTTTCTTGACCTAATTCACCCCTAAGTTGACTTTTGGGACAAACCATGAGCCAAGACCTCAAGAGATGATTTGAGGGTCTCTAATACACCATGTTGATCCATTTGGAACAATGGATTGATCCAAGAAGCTTGAGCAACAAGTCTCATTTTCATCTGCACCACAATTAGGGTTTTAAGGGAAAAGTCAACTGTAACTTTGACTTTTGACCTAGACATGCTCCCAAACCCTAATACATGATTGAATATACCCTATGACACCCATGGAACATGTCCATCAAGTTTTATTTAGGTCAAGGACATGATTTCCTGAAGAATTGCACAGTTTGGAATTCATCTGATAAAAAGTCAACTGTGCACAAAAGTCAACTTTGACTTTTTGAGATTTTTCACCAAAATGGATTTTTAACCCTAAAATGATGTTAATGTATGATTTGAATCATCATTCATCAAGAAAAATCAAGAAAAGTGAGATAACTTGTAAAAGGGGTAACCATAAAACTTAGAAATTTTTCTAAGTTAAAAATAAAGTGGCAAAGGTACCAACTTTGGAGGACCATAACTCCTAAACCACAAGGCCATTTTTTCTCATCCAAAGATGGATTTGTAGCCCTCATTATCACCTACAAAAACTTCAACTACAAGTCATTCCAATTCATTAAGGATTTTGAGTTATGGAGTGATCAAAGTGGCTGAAAAGTGAAAAAGTCACTTTTTCCAACACTTAGTGAAATTTTCACTAAGTCAGATTTTGCCTCACTTTTTGCCAAATGTAGGGGGGTTTTTCACTTGGAATCAAAATAGATAAAAACCAAACTTGTTCAAACAGTTGTTGTATCATGTTAGAGCTTTCCAAAATGGCCAAGAACATTGCCAAATTCAACCTACACCATGAGATACAACATTGGCAAGTTGCCTTGCTGAAATCTGTCAAAGCAAGGCAAAATTTGCAATTTGGCTCGATTTTCCAAAATCAGCCAATTTCAATTGCTCCAATCCACTTGGACACCTCAGAGGATTGAATCCAAAGGGGACAATCACTGAGCCAAGCCTCCAAAGTCCATGGAACAAGAAATAGCATGTTGAACCTAGAATGGCCAAAATAGGGACAAGACTTCAAATTTGGAATGAGGCATTCAATGGAACCATCAAGGTGGCATGGACTGAGCCATTCTCATCTGAAATCAGTCAAGACTTATCCAAGACCAAGGGGACCAAAGCTCTGTGCCCTAACCTCTAGTCAATGGCTAGAGGAGACTTTCATTTCCATTGGCCAACATTGAGGAAACCTACTTACCAGCTGCCATGCACTATTCCTTGCAAAACAAACTTGCTCTACTATAAATAGAGCTCAATTGTGATCAGTTTGAGTACACCAAAGCCATCTAACAGATGCTTTCCTCAAAATCTCTTTCTCTTGGCAAAAATGCCTTTCTTAGCAAGGTAGCTATCGGGTTTTGAGTTTGAGAGCAATTCTGCACAAACCAATCACTCACACACCTCACATACATCACATATGAGCTGATCAAACACTCACATAACTTCTAAAACATCAAAATCTCAAAATCACTTGCCATCCACACAAGTTTGAAGTGAAGTTGCAGCTGAGATGCCATAAACTGATCCAGTCCATTTCAATTCAATCCAAGTGTTCAAACACACTCCATATGGTGTAGGGAAGCTGTCCAGATCATCACAACTTGTCTGTAACACCTCCAACTCAAAATCACATATGCACTTGCTGTCACGACTTGGAGGTAAGCACATACTTGGTCATCTCTCAATCTATGCATATTTCTTCGCACAATAATTTGGCCATATGTTCTTAATCATGCATGGAATGTTTTCCCTCAATTAATTGCATTGTTTGAATCGTGTATCAAAAATCCTAGCCTTCATGCAGAAATTAGGGTTCTTGAGGTCTCTTCGTGATTTCTTGTTGTATGTTTAATTTAAATGAAATTAAAGTACATAGACATGATCGTGAGGTTGAGACGAGCATAATGATATGTGGATTGCATGATATGATTACGTATTCATGGAGATTGGATAGAAAACGCAAATCTGAGAAACCAAGAACACGCGCGTGTTCTTCAGCTTGTTCTTGGCGCCTTTTTTCCAAATTCAAACATTTGAATTTTGTGATTTTGTTTAATTGATTCAAAAATTAATTTCTCTCTGAGTTTTAATGATTTTGAGTTGATTCTTTTTTTAATAATTCACAAAAATGTTAAAATATTTTATTTTATCAAAAACTCCCAAAAATATTATTTATTTCATATAATTGATATTTTTGTAAAGAATTAATATTTTGATTGTTTTTGGCATGTTAAATATTTATTCTACATTGATTTTGCAACTTTTAATGCTTTCTAATTATTTTGTAGGTCAATACTTAATTTTTGAAGCATTAATCCAAGATCACAATTTGTTTTCCATGTGTTAAACAATTTTTGATCATTTTAATTGAATTTTTATTCAATTAAATACATTTTGAAAACAAATTAGGGTTTTGGATTAATTCAACCCTCATAAATCATTTTCAAAACACTTTGGGCCGCTATTAGAGTGTAAGACCCAATCCTTTTTTTGACCAAATCATCTTTGGGCCTCACTTATTGTATAAGTCCCGATACCGTCAAAAAATAAACGGCGCGATCGTCGCCTTTTCAAAAATCATCTCGGCCTACCCTCGAGTAGTAAGACCCATTTATTTTTATTCAAAACTCTTTGGGCCTCTTGAGAGAGTGTAAGACCCATCCCCCCTTGTACAAAAACTTTTTGGGCCTCACTCATTGTATAAGTCCCTCTGTACAAGTAAACGGCGCGATCGTTGCCCGTTTAAAAATAAAAACCATCTGGGCCTACCCTCGAGTAGTAAGACCCATTTCTCTTTTTCTTTAAACCATTTTGGGCCTCTTGAGAGAGTGTAAGACCCATCCCTTTGTACAGAAAACCATTTTGGGCCCCAGTCACTTGTATAAGTCCCTCTGTACAAAGTCAAACAGTGCGCTCATTGATAAAACCCTGGGCCTCTCCTTGAGCTGTAAGCCCCAAATCTTTCTTTTTCAAAGCACTTTCTCCTTTGATTTTGAATATACTGTTGTTTTCAAACTTTCTTTGTTGAACAACTAACCAAACAGCATGGAAGCACTACAACCGAGTAAGTGGTTATCGCTTTCATTTACTGCTTTCATATTATAAACTGTATTGTGGGGCTGCTCACTGTAAGTCTCCTTTCATAAACTCATATTTACTGTGTAATAATAGTATAGATATTTCGAGTTTCCCCGGCAACTACGTCTAGAACTAGGTGACGCCGTTTCATTTATTCGTAGAAATAGACGCCTAGATCCCCAATAGGAGCACCAGATACAGTCTTCTCTTCGGCTGTCCTCCTTAGGAATCGTCAAGAAGCTCTACTCCCCAAGATGAATGTATTCTCCGTGAATGGCATCTTTGAGTTTCTTCCCAATTCTCGAACTTTCCTGACTTGATCTATTCCTTGTGGATAGCTTGCCTTGAATGTCTCGGGGTTTGGGTACCCACTACGGTCATAATCTTGGACCTTAACTAAGGAACCCTCTTTAAAAGCTAAAAGTCGCTGGATAGTAAACCTCGCACGTTTACCAGTGGTTTTCATCTTTAAAAGAGTTATCTCTCCTAATGGAAAAGAGGTGATAGACCCACGGGCTTCTTAAAAGCATCAGCCTCCTCTTGGGCATTATTCAAGGACCCTACGGCTTCTTAGAAGTATTCACAGCCTCCTCTTAGGCTTCGTATAATGATCTCTTCCTCCGGGAATGATAGCCTCCTCTTGGGCTTCGTACAAGGACCCGTCGGCTTCTTAAAAGATTCTAGCCTCCTCTTGGGCATCGTACAAATTGTCCCGACGACCTCCTAGAGGTATAGGAACAGAACCTAGTCATCCTCATAGAACAGTCCTTTCATAGAGTCTACTACTGTTTCTCGAAGCATAGTACAAAAGATAAAACTCTAGACTTGGACAGTCTAACTTCCTTGAGTCTCAAAGACATTCTCAAGCACCCTTCGTTAAATAGGAAGGAAACCCGCAGACTCGGATAGTCTCGATACCCTTTGGATTTCCCGTTTCCTCAAAGAGAAGGAAATATCCCTGATCCTCAAATTAAATCCCTGTGTACAGTGTTACTCATATAAGAACTGATTTTCTCTTTTAAATCAGTATATTGGATCTGTCACTCAACTGAAACAGTTACAATAGCCTCCATCTCGGGCTTCGTACGAGATACCAAAATTCTCCCCAGTGGAGTCAAAACAACCTTTTCGCCTCTCTCTCGGGCTTTGTACGAGATACAAAAACACTCTATTACTGAGTATAAAAGATTCTCCAACTGAGTCAACTCTTTGCTAGCCTCCTCTTAGGCTTTGTATAACGATATGCCCCACTGGGTCAAAAACTTTTAGCCTCTCTCTCGGGCTTTGTACGAGACACAAAATAGCCTCCTCTTAGGCTTTGTATAATGATTTTCCTAGCGGAAATTAGCCTCCTCTTAGGCTTTGTATAAGAAAACCACTGGTTGATCCAATCGACCTTTTAGCATCAAAGCTGTGCCTCGTTCACAGTACACAAACACAAACAACTCCTTTCCCTTCATCTAATCGCTATAAGCGACAAGCCTCTGGATCATCTATATCCATGCCACTGTCCCTCTTTTAGCATGAGAAATTCCTAAGGAAAGATGGCATTGCTCTACACTGAGTTAAAGTCTTCTCCTTCAGGTTAAAACCCTTTCTTCGGAAATTATGGCATTGCTCGGATCCGCGTATCCCAGTTAAAGTAATTCTCCTTCTCCCCTCTTTAGAGATGACAAATTCTCTCTAAATTCGAGGTCCTTCAGCTTCACGTCTTGGGCTTTGAACAAGACACAAATAGACTCTTCAGCTTCACATCTTGGGCTTTGAACAAGATACAAACCACCTTTCGCTTCACGTCTTGGGCTTTGAACAAGACACCAAAAACCAATTTCCTCCCATAGAATAGGAGGAACTACGAACGCTCTGATTTCCCTGTTTCGGTAAACGGGAATACGTAGGCATAAGATCGAAAGAAAAGATCTTAGCGAGCGCAATCAACAAAAAACCCAAATCCCATATCTCAGTCAATCAAAAGCAGTAATTCAAAAGCACCAGTCCTAACATCCTAATCCTTATTCCCCGCCAGAAACCTTCTGCCCAGATCGAAAGAAAGAAACCTGTATTGGCGAAATACGAATAACCAGTACAAAGGCCCCCCACATTGATAGCATCCGTAATCTAACAGACCGCTGTTTAAACTCAGTATGCAAAGCAGGGTTAATTGGAGACATCTATTTCCCTTCCTTATTCAGCTTACAATAGGATAAAAAATGAATTGACCTGTAGTTTTAAGCTCAACCGCAGAGAGCGACCAACGCTTAAGAACCGCGTCCAAAATCGCTCGCTACAGAAAAGTGGCGCCCACCGTGGGGCCCGAACCTTTCTTTCTACTTCTCTTGTGTGAAAAATTACAGAAATGGCGACTCTGCTGGGGAGTCTCCTTTTCTGCCTTAGGGCATCATCCCCGTTTTCTACGGAAAATGGGAACTCTACCGAAGAGAAAGATTGACCTATGTTGGTCCATCTCTTAGGCAGGGAACCACAGATTGGGGCTTCCGCCGGGGAACCCATTTCTGTCAGGAACTTAAGAATCGTAGCTTTATAAGTCTAGGATGATTAGGACAAATATATATACTGCTTTTCCTAATTGCTATACATGTTTATTTTTCTGCTACTGGGAATGCGTGTGATGCCGCATGTGGTGAGAATGAGTATACACCTAGAAAAGCCAAACCCTTTCGTAGTGCGGAAGCTATCAGAAATAGCTGTTACGTGATACTACCCTCATTTGAGGCTGGTGATCTATTCTCGGTGAATAGCACTTACTCTAAGATTGCACACAACTCGCTGGCGATCCGCTTGTTGTTTTGCTTTCCTGGGAGGAGCTGATGATAATGAGTACAGGTACAAAAATCACCCTAGTATAAACCTTTGGGGATGGGTAGAGCCTTGACTTCATGACAACGACCCTCTAACCCCATGTTTTTTCTATGTTTTTGTGTGCTGCATTCATGCATTCATTTAATAAAACATTAAAACATTAAAAAAAAACCTTCTCTTCTAGTCTCTCTGTTTTTTAAATTAAACTAAGACTGTGATTGCAAATATCAGAGAAAAAGATTACGCTAATGGATTTTGGTAGAAGGAGAACTCGCCAGTATACCTTCAAGGTTCCAAAACTAGGGGATTTGAGAAGGTTAGCAAGGATGATCGCTAACCCTGAGGCTTTTAGAGCCAAGCACGGTGGTTTGCTACCACTGTTAAGAGTCCATGTGATTGAGGGGATCATGGACGCGCTCATTCAATTCTACGATCCGGTTTATCACTGTTTCACATTCCCGAATTACCAACTAGCACCAACGCTGGAGGAGTATTCTCATCTGACTGATTTACATATCAGTGATCGAGCTCCATTTTCTGGACTGGAAGAAATTCCAAAGAATCAGACTATTGCAAGAGCAATTCATTTGGACGAGTCTGAGGTCATGACTCACATGACCACTAAGGGTGGCATCCAAGGTTTGCCAGCCCAGTTCTTGACAAAAAAGGCTCTATACTTCGCTAGTATAGGGAACGAGACTGCTTTTGAAAGCATATTTGTCTTGCTCACCTACGGGTTATTTTTGTTTCCCAACATCAATAACTTCGTTGATATCAACGTTATTAAGGTTTTTCTCATTGGAAACCCTGTGCCGACTTTGCTCGCAGATGCGTATCATTCTGTACACTTGGGAAATTTGTACAGCGAAGGGGAGATCACATGTTGTGTACCTTTGCTCTATAAATGGTTTATCTCGCACTTGCCCAAGTCTGCTGCTTTTTGGGATTGCAAGAGTGTCTTACGTTGGTCACAGAAGATCATGTCTCTCACCAACTCTGATATAGATTGGTGTAATAGGATTTATGAGGGAATCAGAATCATTGACCGTTGTGGAAACTTCCCAAGCGTACCCCTCATAGGAACTAAAGGAGGAATCAACTATCATCCGATATTGGTTCATCGTCAATTTGGATACCCGATGAGACACATCCCACTGAGTGTTCATCTGGAAGGTCTTTTCTTCAAAGAAGGAGAAAGTGACAGAGCACTAAAGATGGAAATAGTGCAAGCTTGGAAACATGTTCATAAGAAAGGACGAGAGTCTCTGGGAAAACCGGACTGTGTCTCGGTGGAGCCTTATCTCCATTGGATACAAACTAGAGCTCTCAAGCTAAAGATGCCTTATCCTCGTTACGGAATACTTCCACCGAGGGAAATTGTCATGTACTTCATGACGGAAACTGAAAGGCTTCAGGTTACTCTCAACAAGGTTCAAAAGGAAAGAAGATCTTGGAAGAACAAGTACCGCACCCTCAACGTAGAATGTATCCAAATACAGCAACTACTAAAAGAGAAAGATGCTCTGATTGAAATTTTGGAGCAGCATGCTGTAGAGAATCAAGATGACCAAAGGAATTTGCTCACTCCTTTCACTTGGCAAAGGAATGACAACCCGACAACGGCCCAAGCGCCCCGGTCAAAGAAAAGGAAGATACCAGAATCAGCACCCGACTTCTCTTCAGAGAGGACTCGGGACCCATTAGTTTAGGTTTCTGTTTCTGCACTTTGTAATCTACTGTATTTCCATTTCTGTAATCCTTTGGAATTCAATAAAAAGGGGTTTCCCCACTGTTTGATATTTGCAATCTAATTGTCGAAGTTTATTTTGATTAAACCTAAAAACAATTAATATAATCATTGCATTCATCATTCTCACATCGCGTATTCTCCTTACCTACGAATCTCATGTTTGTGTCTTGATTCTAGAGTCAAACTGTCTCATTCGTATAATACTCGGGCCAATCGTCAGAAAAAGATGGATGATCTTGAGAAAGAAAACAGAGAGTTGAAAGAAGAGATCGACACTCTGAGAGAGGATATGAGAAAGCTTCGTAACGACATGCAAGCCATGGCAGAAGCTCAGCTACAAAGAACTGTGATCTCAGAAATCACCTCAACGCCCATCATAGAAAAGTATGATCCTAGGTATCAGATGCCGAAAGATCGTCCTTGGGGCATGCCTGTTAACTATATCCCGGAAGGATATGTTCCGCCGATCACTGAAGATCAGGGAATCACAACAGAAGCCGCTGGGCCTGAAGGTTACAAACTTCGGGAAAGCAAAGATGCCAGGGGCATACTGAAGACTCCTGAAGGTTACAAACTTCGGGAGGCGCCAAGACTCACTGCCGTAGTCACGGTACCACCCCCTGTGGTGCACACTGTCCCGGAAGGACAAATTCCACCAACACCTTCTGGTAAGAAGGAAACTATGTTTGACAGAATGGAGGAATTCCAGGAACAGTTCCTGGAAATGCAGAAAGAGCTGCAAGCCATTCGCGGTCAGGATCTATTTGGAAAGGACGCCGCAGACCTCTGCTTAGTCCCAAATGTAAAAGTCCCGCACAAGTTCCAAGTGCCCGACTTTGAAAAATACAAGGGTAACTCTTGCCCTCAGAGCCATCTGGTGATGTACGCTTGGCGGATGTCAGCTCAGACGGAGAATCAGGACCTGCTGATTCACTACTTCCAGGATGGTTTAACCAGTGCCGCACTCAAATGGTACATGGGTTTAAACCGTACTACGATCAGTACATTCAGAGATCTTGGTACTGCCTTCGTCCAACAATACAAGTACAATTTGGACATGGCACCCGACAGAGATCAACTCAGATCAATGTCGCAAAAGGACAAGGAAACCTTTAAGGAGTATGCTCAAAGGTGGCGTGAAATTGCCGCTCAAATTTGTCCACCTCTTGAGGAAAAAGAGATGACAAAGATCTTCTTAAAGACCTTGAGGTCATTTTACTATGACCGAATGGTTGCCAGTGTGCCCAGTGATTTCACCGAAATGGTCGGCATGGGTGTACGTCTTGAGGAAGCCGTCCGAGAAGGACGTTTGGTAAAAGACACTGGATCAACGAGCGGTACTAAAAAATACGGTAGTGCTCTCCCTAAGAAAAAAGAGCAAGATATTGGGAATATATCTCTCGGAAAGCAAAGGCGACGTTATCAGCCAGTAGCAGTTGTGACTCCTGCTATCAGCCCTGCGTCTATTCCTACGTATCAACCTCAGGTTGCGCAGAGCCAACCTGACCAACAAAGGACACAACAGCCTCTTCAGCAGGCTCGTCCCCCATATAACAACAACCGTACAACACGGCCACCAGGATTTGATCCTATACCTGTAACGTACGCAGAACTGTTTCCGTTACTGCTAGCCAAGGGGCACATCCAGACTAAGTCTCCCCTTTCAGTTCCGGAAAATCCGCCTTTTTGGTTCAAAGCGGATCAAACATGTCCTTATCATCAAGGAGGTTCAGGGCATAACATTGAGACTTGCCTCAATTTCAAATCCGACGTGCAAAAGCTTGTTAGGAGCGGGCTCTTATCTTTCAAAGATACGAATCCTAATGTTCTCACGAACCCGCTGCCTCAACACGAGAAAGCTGCAGTCAATCTGATTGAGAAAGAGACTAACAATGTCTATCAAATTCATGATGTACTCTTATTGGGGACCAATCTGGTCAAGATGCATTGTAGACAGAGTGGATATGGCCATGTGCCACCTCATAATTATCACCAGTGTGATATCTGCTCTAAAGACAACCAGGGATGTTCTGTGGTGCAAGCAGCTCTACAGGAACAAATGGATCTTGGATGGATCCAGGAGCACCGAGTTCGTGGAGTTAACATGGTCTCTACGAATTCTAACGTCATTCAAAACCACGACATCCGTGTGATGAATGTCAACTTGGTGGCAATGCACTCAAGGCAAAGCCAGTATCATAATCTGTCGCGGCACGATTACAGTTCCTGTCTGATTTGCTCGGTAAACAAACAGGGATGCTCTTTCATACAAGAGGCCCTCCAGCGTCAGATGGATCTTGGATGGATCCAAGACTACCATGATAGGAACTCCTATCAAATCAACATGGTTCAGATCTTTGACATCCGCGTGATGAACACCAATCTGGTAGAGTTACATGCTGAGCAGGTCCGACTCAGATTCTTAATATCACACGATTATCAAAATTGTAAAGTGGGTTGCGAAAACAATCGAGGTTGTACCCTTATCCAAGAGGCACTTCAGCACTTGTTAAATCACTGGTGGATGCCAATCTATATGGACGAAGATACTCAGTAGATTAATATCAATAACAGGAATCCTACTCGTCGTCAAAGTCAGGATGTCCGATCAATGGAAGGTAACCTAGTGAGGTTACATTGTATTCAAAGTGGGCGTGGCCAGGTGCCACCACACAACTATGACAGTTGTAGCGTCTGTTCGAAAAGTAACCAAGGGTGTTACCTTGTGAGAGCAGATCTTCAGGGTCAGATCGATCATGGAGAAATTCATCCATATCCAGGTTCAGGACCCATCATTTGGTCGCCGAACTACCTTGCCGATCAGGTTGAGGATGTTGTCACGATCTCTGGTCATCACAGGACCAGGGATGTTTTTGCCATCATCTCTCTACTTGACAAATCTAGAGTTCCCAACCGGGAACGGATCAAGGTTACTTATGATGGTCAGAAAAATCAGAAGGTTCCCATAGTCATCTATCTACCGGGGCCATTACCGTATGAATCAGCTAAGGCGATCCCTTACAAATACGGTGCAACAACAATTGAGAATGGAAAGGAAATTCCATTACCCTCCGTCATGAATATTGCAGACATCAGTCGTGTAACACGGAGCGGTCGAATCTTCAACTGAGGGGTTGGAGAATCCAACAAAGAAAAGGAACTTCAGGCGGAAATTCCTGATCCACCAGTCAGTCAATCTGGTAATCCCGACTTTTCAAAAGACAAAGATGAGATGCTAAAGCTCATCCAAAGGAGTGAATATAACATTGTTGATCAACTGTTACAGACTCCTTCAAAGATCTCAGTATTATCACTGTTACTCAGTTCAGAAGCACACAGAAAGGCTCTACAGAAAGTCTTGGAGCAAGCCTTTGTGGAACAGGATGTAACAATCAGACAATTCGATAGCATTGTCTCTAACATCACTTCCTGCAATAATTTGGGATTTAGTGATGAGGAATTACCTGAAGAGGGTCGCCGTCATAACATGGCGCTCAATATCACAGTTAACTGCCAGGGCGATGCTTTAGCCAACGTACTGGTAGACACAGGGTCAGCCCTGAATGTTATGCCAAAGTCCACCTTGATGCAATTATCATTAAGGGCCCTCCGATGAGAGTCAGCGAGGTCATCGTCAAAGCATTCGACGGATCCAGAAAAACAGTTATCGGCGAAGTTGATCTTCCCATAACTATTGGTCCTCACACTTTCCAAATCACTTTCCAGGTCATGGACATCCGGGCAACATACAGTTGTTTATTAGGAAGACCTTGGATACATCAGGCTGGAGCGGTTACTTCAACCCTCCACCAAAAGCTAAAGTTCGTCAAGAACGATCAACTTGTCACGGTTTGTGGGGAACAAGCCTTGCTTGTGAGTAACATATCATCATCTACTTGTGTGGAACCCGAGGAGGTTATTGGAACTCAGTTCCAAGCACTATCGGTGAGCAAGAACGATCAATCCGAAGAAGGAACTTCAATTTCTTCATACAAAGATGCTATCAAAGCGGTCGAGAGTACCGATACGACAGGATGGGGACGGCTTGTCATTCCTATTGACAATAAAACAAAGAAGGGTCTTGGTTTTTCTGCAACCTGTACCCAGACAGCCGCCAACGATGAAAGTCTTCATCCCCCTCAAAACTTCTTCCACAGTGGAGGTTTTCTTCACTCAGTGTCTCAGACAGTTCATGCTATCAATGAGGAAGATCCCTCTGACACAGATGAAGAATGGAAGTCCTACCTTAACAAGGACGGCTATATGTCTTAGGAAGAGGTTCCTATGCCTTTTTGCTTTCCTACAGAAAGTCTGAGATTTATACCAAGATCAGATGTCGAAATGATCTACGGAGATTGTGATCTGGAAGGATGCCGTGCTCCGCCAAATTCATTAGAGGAAGACACTCTGATGAAATAAAACTCTGATCACAATTACTATGGCCCAATGGATGGTCTGCCAATGTGGCAACCTTACCCAGGAAACTTGGGGCAAGAAAGTCAGCCGAGTAATGAAATTCAGTTGAGCATCATTGAACAGAATACCTGTGTCCCCACCATGTCATGGGATCAACACTCAAGTCATTCAGAAACTACTCAACATGAAGATGAATTCGCAACGTTTGCAGGACTAGAATTCATCAACTATGCTTTTCCTGAGGTCAACGTCATCGAGAGGGATGACTTCTCCAGTTCCAAAGAAGTTTGGGACACTTTGGGACAACCAAGTGGAAAATACGACTTTATGGTCAAGTACACCGCTCCCAAAAGCTCTCGTATCAGGCTCGAAGATATCCAGTCAACTGGATGGGGAGATACAGCTGAGAGCACAAATGCTATGCAAAATGCAACTGAGGAATTCTCCTACGACAACTTTGCTTGGGAGACAGATTCCAATGATCCTACTCCACCAGAAATCAGCATTATTTCTGAAGACAAATCAAGGAAGGTGCCAGACTTTGTGATTCACCGAGGAGTTCGCCGCCAATGGGTTGCCGTCGAGGTTTCGAGGGTCGTTCGTCAGTCAAAGTAATTGCCATCTTTAAACCTTTCACCCTGCCCAGGTGAAACAGATATTTTGATAGGGCTCGCTTTTTGTAAATTTCCCTCTTCGCTTTGCCCAAAGCGACAGAGTTTTGTTTTATAGGGCTGTAGTTTCAAGAGTCGACTTGTTCATTAATAAAATAACGTCGTTCTGTAATTTCCGCATTAATTGCTGTTTTCTCTTTTTGCTTTTTCAGAAAATGGTAATCCTAAAAAACATTCAATAATAAAAACAAGCAGTAAAATCAATACACTGCACACACTTGCATTTTCTCTATCTCTTCTAAACACGAATCATCACGTCATGCAGATTGCTTGTTTTATACCCAGTTGAAACATACGATCCGATGCCTTCTCCCAGCTTTGAGTTCCCGGTATTCGAGGCTGAAGAAGAAAATGACAACGAAATTCCAGAAGAGATCTCCTGACTACTCAGACAAGAGGAAAGGTCCATTGAACCTCACAAAGAACCGTTGGAAACGGTAAACTTGGGTTCAGAGCAAGAGAGAAAAGAAATCAGGATTGGGGCACTGCTCAATCCAACTGTCAAAGAAAGTTTGATAAAGCTTCTCAAAGAATTCCCCGATGTATTCGCTTGGTCCTATCAGGATATGCCAGGGTTGGATACCAGCATCGTGGAACATCACTTACCATTAAGATCGGAATGTCCGCCAGTAAAGCAAAGGTTGAGACGCACTCACCCGGACATGGCCATCAAAAATCAAAGAGGAGGTACAGAAACAGATCGACGCGGGTTTCCTCGCTACATCTGAATATCCTCAATGGTTAGCCAACATCGTACCCATTCCCAAAAAGGATGGAAAGGTTAGAATGTGTGTTGATTACAGAGATCTAAACAAGGCAAGTCCCAAGGACGACTTTCCTTTACCACACATTGACATGCTGGTTGACAGCACAGCCAAGTTCAAAGTATTCTCCTTCATGGATGGATTCTCGGGCTATAACCAGATCAAAATGGCGCCGAAAGACATGGAGAAAACTTCATTCATTACCCCATGGGGCAGCTTTTGTTACAAGGTAATGCCGTTCAGTTTGAAGAATGCCGGGGCAACCTATCAAAGGGCCATGACTACTCTGTTTCATGACATAATACACAAAGAAATCGAGGTATATGTCGATGATTTGATTGCAAAATCAAGAACAGAGGATGAGCACGTTGAACATCTGTCAAAATTGTTCGAACGTCTAAGAAAATTCAAGCTTCGCTTGAATCCTAACAAGTGCACCTTTGGTGTCCGTTCAGGGAAACTACTAGGGTTCATCGTCAGCCAGAAAGGGATTGAGGTTGATCCTGACAAGGTCAAGGCCATTCAAGAAATGCCTTCTCCAAAAACTGAAAAAACAAGTCAGAGGATTCCTGGGACGTTTGAACTACATCTCCAGATTCATATTCCTTATGACCGCCACTTGTGCGCCGATTTTCAAGTTATTGAAAAAGAACCAGGATTGCGTTTGGTCAGAAGACTACCAAACTGCCTTCGACAGTATCAAGGAATATCTGTTGAATCCTCCGATTCTATCACCTCCAGTGGAAGGAAGACCACTGATCATTTACCTCACAGTCCTAGAGGACTCAATGGGATGTGTACTTTGCCAACAAGACGAAACTAAATGGAAAGAGTCTGCCATTTACTATCTAAGCAAGAAATTCACCGACTGCGAAACTCGGTACACGATGCTTGAAAAAACTTGTTGCGCTTTGGCTTGGGCAGCCAAACGCCTTCGCCAGTACATGATTCATCATACTACTTGGTTGGTCTCCGAAATGGATCCAATCAAGTACGTTTTCGAAAAACCTGCTCTCACGGGAAGGATTGCCCGTTGGCAGATGTTACTATCAGAATATGACATAGAATACCATGCTCAGAAAGCCGTTAAAGGAAGTATTTTACCCGATCATTTGGCTCATCAATCGATTGACGATCAAGAATCAATCGGGTTTGACTTCCAAGACGAAGATGTCATGTACCTAAAGATGAAAGATTGCGATGAACCGCTACCCAGTGAAGGGCCAGAACCAGGTTCCCAGTGGGGACTTATCTTTGACGGAGCAGTCAATCATTATGGAAACGGAATTGGGGCAATCATTGTTACCCCTCAGGGTTCCCACATTCCTTTCACTACCAGACTTACGTTCAAATGTACGAACAACGAGGCCGAATACGAAGCTTGTATTATGGGTCTCGAAGAAGCAATGGATTTAAGGATCAAAAACTTGGACGTATACGGCGATTCAGCCCTGGTTATTAACCAGATAAAAGGAGATTGGAGCACATACCAATCAGGATTGATTCCTTACAAAGACTATGCAAGAAGGTTGTTACCCTTCTTCGACAGAGTTGACTTTCATCACATCCCTCGTGATGAGAATCACATGGCTGATGCTTTAGCCAGTCTCTCTTCCATGATTAGCGTAGGTAAATAGAATGACTTACCTAAGATTGACATCATGCGCCTTGAACGGCCCGCTTACATCTTCGCGATTAAAGCAGTCATAGATGACAGACCTTGGTATCACAATATCAAATGCTTCCTTCAGAAACAAGAGTACCCATCTGGGGCACTCAGAAAAGATAGGAAAACCCTCAGAAGATTGGCTGGAAACTTCTTCCTGAGCGGTGACACTCTTTATAAGAGAAATTTTGACATGGTCTTGCTCCGATGTGTCGACAGACCAGAAGCAGACATGCTCATGAAAGAAATTCATGAAGGATCCTTTGGCACTCATGCCAACGGACACACAATGGCGAGAAAAATTCTGAGAGCAGGGTACTATTGGTTGACCATGGAATCTGACTGCTACAAGTACACGAGGAGGTGTCACAAGTGTCAGATATACTTCGACAAAATTCATGTACCGCCATCACATCTCAAAGTTCTTTCTTCCCCGTGGCCATTTTCCATATGGGGAATCGACATGATTGGTATGATTGAGCCCAAGGCTTCAAACGGACATCGGTTCATCCTGGTAGCCATTGACTATTTCACCAAGTGGGTCGAAGCAGCGTCATTCGCCAATGTAACCCGACAAGTGGTGGTCCGATTTATCAAAAATAATATCATCTGCCGTTATGGTGTTCCAAGCGAGATCATTACTGATAATGGATCTAACTTGAACAATAAGATGATGAAAGAGTTGTGTGCTGAGTTCAAGATTGAGCACCATAACTCATCTCCCTACCGACCCAAGATGAACGGAGCGGTAGAAGCGGCTAACAAGAACATCAAGAAGATCGTTCATAAGATGGTTGTAACCTATAAAGATTGGCACGAGATGCTACCCTTTGCTCTTCATGGTTATCGCACATCTGTCCGCACTTCAACAGGGGCTACCCCTTTCTCTCTAGTATATGGCATGGAGGCAGTGCTCCCCATAGAAGTAGAGATCCCGTCAATCAGGGTATTGCTGGAAGCTAAGCTCACCGAAGCTGAATGGTGTCAAAGTCGACATGACGAACTGAACCTGATCGAAGAGAAACGAATCATGGCACTATGCCACGGTCAGTTGTATCAGCAGAGAATGAAGAGGGCGTTCGACAAAAAGGTCCGACCTCGTGTCTTCAGGAAAGGAGACCTCGTGCTCAAGAAGATACAATCATTTCTCACTGACTCTCGGGGCAAATGGACCCCAAATTATGATGGCCCCTATGTGGTCACGAAAGCTTTCTCAGGCGGCGCCTTGAGACTTGCAACCATGGACGGAGAGGAATTTGCCTACCCCACGAATGTTGATGTAGTCAAGAAATACTTCGCCTAAACTAAAAAAAAAACGTCTCGGTGGATTGAAAACCCGAAAGGGCGGTCCAGGCAAAAATTAGAGACATGAAAAAAAAAGAATCATCCCGATGGATTGGAAATCTCATAGTACAATCCAGGCAAAAGTTAGGGATAATGGCAAGTAACTATGTTCAACAGAGGCAGGTCCCTTAGCAGCAGTTACATCATCTATCGGAGGAAAACTCCAGTCAAGGTCATCTTCGACAGAAGCTCAGGATGCCCCAAATTCAAAGTTGGTAGAAGGATAGTGGTCGTTATGTTTCAACGTAGCCATTTTCCCTGTAAATTATCATTTTCTAACTTTGTATATACTCTTTGGAATCACGCGTTTGGCTGATCTCCATCTTATCAATAAAATTTGAGCCCTTGTGCTTTTGTTTGTAATTCTTGCTTGTTTTAGCTTTACAGAACGACGTTGTTTAAACTTAATCAGCGATTCTTGAAATAAAACAAAAATGAATTTACTTGTTAAAACTTTTTCTGCTTTTAAAATAAAGATGGCAATTTCTTTTGACTGTTGAACATCAGAAGAACATCGATCGCTTCTCCCGAAGTAAGCGAACTTCAAAGTGCAGAATCAAAGTACTCCTTCTAAGCCAGTATGCCTGAATGAAGGGATCAACTGTGTCAGAGACCTTATTTCGTTTGACATCCTCGGCCGAGTTCTCATCTCCTAAGGCCGATCAACATAGCTCCCAACGGGACTATCTCTCCTAAGCAAGGTGGAATTGCTATTTTGAATCAACGGTACTTCTTCGCCCCGCGATGGCCGAGTATCCAATTGTGTTCATCTCTTAGACTGTATGTCGCGTCTGTTTTGTCAGCATATACATACATACTTCATGCATTTTATTTGCGTTCGCATTTCGTATTGCATCGTTATCACTTTAGCCGGTCTTGTCCCCTAGTGATAAACAGTTTTCTCAATCGAGTTTGTCAGTTCTTGCCTCGTCAGGAAATACTGTGTCTGAACAACCTCGCTTCCAGTTTAATTCTGGAAAGAAGTTGGTCCTTGGCCACTTTGATAACTTGAACCTCTGAAAAGCCAGAGAAAACTTTCAACAGATGTCACTCTTCGCCATTGAAGATGATATCCTTGCTTTCCTGGTTTAAGGAAAATCCACAGAGAAAGCCTCGTGATCAGAGATTCGGCAGCATGCCAGTTTTGCTCCGAAAGGACCGCTGATGAAAAAGTCATCGGCCCCACAAAATTGGACCCCATCATATGGCGTTTCTCCGGGAAGATCCCGAGAAAAGTATGATGAAAGATCCCAAATGAAAACAGTCTCTCAAGAGAATCGTTTTCCCCAGTAGAATCGACAAATGGCGTCTCCAAAACAGAGAAGTTTGTGTACCTCTACAATTCAGACGAATGGGTTCCCCAGCAAGTCTGACATCAAAACTTTTTCCACTCAAATGGCATCTCCCCAGGAAAATTCGGCGAGAAGTTTGAAGGAAAGCCGCTACGAATAGCGTCCCTTGTCAGTAAAGTTTATTAACAAAAGAAACCGAGACCAGTTCCTTGGTAAGAAACCAGGATCGAGGGGAAGTTTAAATCAGAAACCAAGACCAGTTCTTGGTAGGAAACCAGGATCGAGGGGAAGTTTAAATCAGAAACCAAGACCAGTTCTTGGTAGGAAACCAGGATCGAGGGGAAGTTTAAATCAGAAACTAAGACCAGTTCCTTGGTAGGAAACCAGGATCGAGGGGAAGTTTACCTTTTCTAAGCATCATCTCTTAGCTAAAGAAGATGAATGCGTAAGCTACCATTCATAACCACCATCAAAATTTTGGATATTCCGATATTTAATCCTCTTGCACCCCGAATGCCCGAATCCCTTCGTCATTCATACCTTCGGGTCCAAGAAGATTAAATAGGGGCATCTGTAATACCCCAAATTTTGACCACTTATATTTCCCATCATTGTGAAAATCATCATCACAATATGGATGAACCATCATGCTTCATTAGTCTCCCCAAAGATGGGTGAGCATCCACTAGAATCAAAATTAGGGTTTCAAGCCCTCTCTGAGTGCTTAGACAAATGATCAATCAAGAAATGACATGATCTTCAACTTGTCTAATCTCTTAAACATCCACAATGGATAAAAAAGGACTCCCACTTCAAGGATTAAGCACAAGGCTGCTCCCTTCTAGGTGGACCAAGTCTCAAGATCGACAGTGTCACCAAATTAGGGTTTTGGTCGACCAGGGCCTCCAGATGGAAATTTTCATCTGGGCACAAGGCAATGATCCAAAACATGACCTAATATGCTTCATGGAACCTCATGAACCCATGCATCAAGTCAATTTTGCCTCAGGGGATGCATTCATCAAAAATCAGGAATTAGGGTTTCTTGACCTAATTCACCCCTAAGTTGACTTTTGGGACAAACCATGAGCCAAGACCTCAAGAGATGATTTGAGGGTCTCTAATACACCATGTTTATCCATTTGGAACAATGGATTGATCCAAGAAGCTTGAGCAACAAGTCTCATTTTCATCTGCACCACAATTAGGGTTTTAAGGGAAAAGTCAACTGTAACTTTGACTTTTGACCTAGACATGCTCCCAAACCCTAATACATGATTGAATATACCCTATGACACCCATGGAACATGTCAATCAAGTTTGATTTAGGTCAAGGACATGATTTCCTGAAGAATTGCACAGTTTGGAATTCATCTGATAAAAAGTCAACTGTGCACAAAAGTCAACTTTGACTTTTTGAGATTTTTCACCAAAATGGATTTTTAACCCTAAAATGATGTTAATGTATGATTTGAATCATCATTCATCAAGAAAAATCAAGAAAAGTGAGATAACTTGTAAAAGGGGTAACCATAAAACTTAGAAATTTTTCTAAGTTAAAAATAAAGTGGCAAAGGTACCAACTTTGGAGGACCATAACTCCTAAACCACAAGGCCATTTTTTCTCATCCAAAGATGGATTTGTAGCCCTCATTATCACCTACAAAAACTTCAACTACAAGTCATTCCAATTCATTAAGGATTTTAAGTTATGGAGTGATCAAAGTGGTTGAAAAGTGAAAAAGTCACTTTTTCCAACACTTAGTGAAATTTTCACTAAGTCAGATTTTGCCTCACTTTTTGCCAAATGTAGGGGGATTTTTCACTTGGAATCAAAAGAGATCAAAACCAAACTTGTTCAAACAGTTGTTGTATCATGTTAGAGCTTTCCAAAATGGCCAAGAACATTGCCAAATTCAACCTACACCATGAGATACAACATTGGCAAGTTGCCTTGCTGAAATCTGTCAAAGCAAGGCAGAATTTGCAATTTAGCTCGATTTGCCAAAATCAGCCAATTTCAATTGCTCCAATCCACTTGGACACCTCAGAGGATTGAATCCAAAGGGGACAATCACTGAGCCAAGCCTCCAAAGTCCATGGAACAAGAAATAGCATGTTGAACCTAGAATGGCCAAAATAGGGACAAGACTTCAAATTTGGAATGAGGCATTCAATGGAACCATCAAGGTGGCATGGACTGACCCATTCTCATCTGAAATCAGTCAAGACTTATCCAAGACCAAGGGGACCAAAGCTCTGTGCCCTAACCTCTAGTCAATGGCTAGAGGAGACTTTCATTTCCATTGGCCAACATTGAGGAAACCTACTTACCAGCTGCCATGCACTATTCCTTGCAAAACAAACTTTCTCTACTATAAATAGAGCTCAATTGTGATCAGTTTGAGTACACCAAAGCCATCTAACAGATGCTTTCCTCAAAATCTCTTTCTCTTGGCAAAAATGCCTTTCTTAGCAAGGTAGCTATCGGGTTTTGAGTTTGAGAGCAATTCTGCACAAACCAATCACTCACACACCTCACATACATCACATATGAGCTGATCAAACACTCACATAACTTCTGAAACATCAAAATCTCAAAATCACTTGCCATCCACACAAGTTTGAAGTGAAGTTGCAGCTGAGATGCCATAAACTGATCCAGTCCATTTCAATTCAATCCAAGTGTTCAAACACACTCCATATGGTGTAGGGAAGCTGTCCAGATCATCACAACTTGTCTGTAACACCTCCAACTCAAAATCACATCTGCACTTGCTGTCACGACTTGGAGGTAAGCACATACTTGGTCATCTCTCAATCTATGCATATTTCCTCGCACAATAATTTGGCCATATGTTCATAATCATGCATGGAATGTTTTCCCTCAATTAATTACATTGTTTGAATCGTGTATCAAAAATCCTAGCCTTCATGCAGAAATTAGGGTTCTTGAGGTCTCTTCGTGATTTCTTGTTGTATGTTTAATTTAAATGAAATTAAAGTACATAGACATGATCGTGAGGTTGAGACGAGCATAATGATATGTGGATTGCATGATATGATTACGTATTCATGGAGATTGGATAGAAAACGCAAATCTGAGAAACCAAGAACACGCGCGTGTTCTTCAGCTTGTTCTTGGCGCCTTTTTTCCAAATTCAAATATTTGAATTTTGTGATTTTGTTTAATTGATTCAAAAATTAATTTCTCTATGAGTTTTAATGATTTTGAGTTGATTCTTTTTTTAATAATTCACAAAAATGTTAAAATATTTTATTTTATCAAAAAATCCTAAAAATATTATTTATTTCATATAATTGATATTTTTGTAAAGAATTAATATTTTGATTGTTTTTGGCATTTTAAATATTTTTTCTACATTGATTTTGCAACTTTTAATGCTTTCTAATTATTTTGTAGGTCAATACTTAATTTTTGAAGCATTAATCCAAGATCACAATTTGTTTTCCATGTGTTAAACAATTTTTGATCATTTTAATAGAATTTTTATTCAATTAAATACATTTTGAAAACAAATTAGGGTTTTGGATTAATTCAACCCTCATAAATCATTTTCAAAACACTTTGGGTCGTTATTAGAGTGTAAGACCGAATCCTTTTTTTGACCAAATCATCTTTGGGCCTCACTTATTGTATAAGTCTCGATACCGTCAAAAAACAAACGGCGCGATCGTCGCCTTTTCAAAAATCATCTGGGCCTACCCTCGAGTAGTAAGACCCATTTATTTTTTTTCAAAAATCTTTGGGCCTCTTGAGAGAGTGTAAGACCCATCCCCCCTTGTACAAAAACTTTTTGGGCCTCACTCATTGTATAAGTCCCTCTGTACAAGTAAACTGCGCGATCGTCGCCCGTTTAAAAATAAAAACCATATGGGCCTACCCTCGAGTAGTAAGACCCATTTCTCTTTTTCTTTAAACCTTTTTGGGCCTCTTGAGAGAGTGTAAGACCCATCCCTTTGTACAGAAAACCATTTTGGGCCCCAGTCACTTGTATAAGTCCCTCTATACAAAGTCAAACAGTGTGCTAACTGATAAAACCCTGGGTCTCTCCTTGAGCTGTAAGCCCCAAATCTTTCTTTTTCAAAGCACTTTCTCCTTTGATTTTGAATATACTGTTGTTTTCAATCTTTCTTTGTTGAACAACTAACCAAACAGCATGGAAGCACTACAACCGAGTAAGTGGTTATCGCTTTCATTTACTGCTTTCATATTATAAACTGTATTGTGGGGCTGCTCACTGTAAGTCTCCTTTCATAAACTCATATCTACTGTGTAATAATAGTATAGATATTTCGAGTTTCCCCGGCAACTACGTCTAGAACTAGGTGACGCCGTTTCATTTATTCGTAGAAATAGACGCCTAGATCCCCAATAGGAGCACCAGATACAGTCTTCTCTTCGGATGTCCTTCTTAGGAATCGTCAAGAAGCTCTACTCCCCAAGATTAATGTATTCTCCGTGAATGGCATCTTTGAGTTTCTTCCCAATTCTCGAACTTTCCTGACTTGATCTATTCCTTGTGGATAGCTTGCCTTGAATGTCTCGGGGTTTGGGTACCCACTGCGGTCATAATCTTGGACCTTAACTAAGGAACCCTCTTTAAAAGTTAAAAGTCACTGGATAGTAAACCTCGCACGTTTACCAGTGGTTTTCATCTTTAAAAGAGTTATCTCTCCTAATGGAAAGGAGGTGATAGACCCACGGGCTTCTTAAAAGCATTGGCCTCCTCTTGGGCATTATTCAAGGACCCTACAGCTTCTTAGAAGTATTCACAGCCTCCTCTTAGGCTTCGTATAATGATCTCTTCCTCCGGGAATGATAGCCTCCTCTTGGGCTTCGTACAAGGACCCGTCGGCTTCTTAAAAGATTCCAGCCTCCTCTTGGGCTTCGTACAAATTGTCCCGACGACCTCCTAGAGGTATAGGAACAGAACCTAGTCATCCTCATAGAACAGTCCTTTCATAGAGTCTACTACTGTTTCTCAAAGCATAGTACAAAAGATAAAACTCTAGACTTGGACAGTCTAACTTCCTTGAGTCTCAAAGACATTCTCAAGCACCCTTCGTTAAATAGGAAGGAAACCCGCAGACTCGGATAGTCTCGATACCCTTTGGATTTTCCGTTTCCTCAAAGAGAAGGAAATATCCCTGATCCTCAAATTAAATCCCTGTGTACAGTGTTACTCATATAAGAACTGATTTTCTCTTTTAAATCAGTATATTGGATCTGTCACTCAACTGAAACAGTTACAATAGCCTCCATCTCGGGCTTCGTACGAGATACCAAAATTCTCCCCAGTGGAGTCAAAACAACCTTTTTGCCTCTCTCTCGGGCTTTGTACGAGATACAAAAACACTCTATTACTGAGTATAAAAGATTCTCCAACTGAGTCAACTCTTTGCTAGCCTCCTCTTAGGCTTTGTATAACGATATGCCCCACTGGGTCAAAAACTTTTAGCCTCTCTCTCGGGCTTTGTACGAGACACAAAATAGCCTCCTCTTAGGCTTTGTATAATGATTTTCCTAGCGGAAATTAGCCTCCTCTTAGGCTTTGTATAAGAAAACCACTGGTTGATCCAATCGACCTTTTAGCATCAAAGCTGTGCCTCGTTCACAGTACACAAACACAAACAACTCCTTTCCCTTCATCTAATCGCTGTAAGCGGCAAGCCTCTGGATCATCTATATCCATGCCACTGTCCCTCTTTTAGCATGAGAAATTCCTAAGGAAAGATGGCATTGCTCTACACTGAGTTAAAGTCTTCTCCTTCAGGTTAAAACCCTTTCTTCGGAAATTACGGCATTGCTCAGATCCGCGTATCCCAGTTAAAGTAATTCTCCTTCTCCCCTCTTTAGAGATGACAAATTCTCTCTAAAGTCGAGGTCCTTCAGCTTCACGTCTTGGGCTTTGAACAAGACACAAATAGACTCTTCAGCTTCACATCTTGGGCTTTGAACAAGATACAAACCACCTTTCGCTTCACGTCTTGGGCTTTGAACAAGACACCAAAAACCAATTTCCTCCCATAGAATAGGAGGAACAACGAACGCTCTGATTTCCCTGTTTCGGTAAACGGGAATACGTAGGCATAAGATCGAAAGAAAAGATCTTAGCGAGCGCAATCAACAAAAAACCCAAATCCCATATCTCAGTCAATCAAAAGCAATAATTCAAAAGCACCAGTCCTAACATCCTAATCCTTATTCCCCGCCAGAAACCTTCTGCCCAGATCGAAAGAAAGAAACCTGTATTGGCGAAATACGAATAACCAGTACAAAGACCCCCCATATTGATAGTATCCGTAACCTAACAGACCGCTGTTTAAACTCAGTATGCAAAGTAGGGTTAATTGGAGACATCTATTTCCCTTCCTTATTCAGCTCACAATAGGATAAAAAATGAATCGACCTGTAGTTTTAAGCTCAACCGCAGAGAGCGACCAGCGCTTAAGAACCGCGTCCAAAATCGCTCGCTACAACCATATAAGGATATGAGATCTTAAAATCCCTGAAGAGAACCTCAAAATTTCACAGTTGACTTTTCTCCTTTCATTGTTGACTTTTCCCCAAATTCAACTGATTTTCAATCCATTGGCTAATTGAACTTCTCCTGAACCAAGCTGATGGACAATCTTCCGCCCCTAGGTATTTAGGGACCCAAGGAATACCATGGAATCAAGTCTTGCCCAAAAAATCAGAAATAAGCTGACTTTATAGCAAACCCTAGTTTTAGTACCCTCAGTCTAGAAGGAAATAACACAGTCTCCAAATCCAAATTCCTCTGAATATGATGTGTATCCTCTCCAACAAAGATAAGATATGCCATTTTATGATGATAAAAACCCAAGGAGCTTGCCCATTGAAGCAATAAACCCAAGAATCTCAAAACCCTAATCTATGCACTGGTTAGGAGAGGATGATCTACCTGAGCTCCCTTGGACAAAACCAGGACTCTTGCTTGACCCTCTGAAGCACTGCCTCAGGCGCCTTGACCCCATGCTAAGAACCAATGATATGCACACATGATAATGGAAAATGCAATACAACATAAGCCAGTTAGTAATAAAGTAAGGAGGGCAAATTTTGGGGTGCAACAACTGCCCCTATTCAATCGACTTGGTCCTGAAGGTATGATAGCGACGGCTCTCAGACATTTGGGATGCACGGAGATTGAATACCAAAGAACCCGGAAATTTGCAATCCTCCGCTGGAGAATTAGCCATAAACGCTGTACTGTCGCAACGCAGACGAGTGCTAGCTACGCTGGGTATAAAGTCATCTCTGCTGATAAAGAGAATTGACCAAGGAATCTCGAAATATGCCATCCCTGCTGATAAAGGGAAACTGACGAAAGAAAGTCTTCAAAAGATCACTATCTCTGCTGATAAAGAGAAACTAGCAAAATAAATGCCATCCCTGCTGATAAAGGGAAACTGACGAAAGAGAATCTTCAAAAGATTGCTATCTCTGCGGATAAAGAGATACTAGCAAACTAGATGCCATCCCTGCTGATAAAGGGAAACTGACGAAAGAAAATCTCCAAAGGATTGCCATCTCTGCTGATAAAGAGAAACTAGCAAACTGATGCCATCCCTGCTGATAAAGGGAAACTGACGAAGAACTATCCAAAAGATCGCTATCTCTGCTGATAAAGAGAAACTAGCAAAATAAATGCCATCCCTGCTGATAAAGGGAAACTAGCAAAATAAATGCCATCCCTGCTGATAAAGGGAAACTGACGAAAGAAAATCTTCAAAAGATTGCCATCTCTGCTGATAAAGAGAAACTAGCAAAATAAATGCCATCCCTGCTGATAAAGGGAAACTGACGGATGAAAATCTTCAAAAGATTGCTATCTCTGCTGATAAAAGAGAAACTAGCAAAATCAATGCCATCCCTGCTGATAAAGGGAAACTGACGAACGAAAATCTTCAAAAGATTGCTATCTCTGCTGATAAAGAGAAACTAGCAAAATAAATGCATCCCTGCTGATAAAGGGAAACTGACGGACGAAAATCTTCAAAAGATTGCTATCTCTGCTGATAAAGAGAAACTAGCAAAATCAATGCCATCCCTGCTGATAAAGGGAAACTGACGGACGAAAATCTTCAAAAGATTGCTATCTCTGCTGATAAAGAGAAACTAGCAAAATAAATGCCATCCCTGCTGATAAAGGGAAACTGACGGACGAAAATCTTCAAAAGATTGCTATCTCTGCTGATAAAGAGAAACTAGCAAAATCAATGCCATCACTGCTGATAAAGGGAAACTGACGGACGAAAATCTTCAAAAGATTGCTATCTCTGCTGATAAAGAGAAACTAGAAAAATAAATGCCATCCCTGGTGATAAAGGGAAACTGACGGACGAAAATCTTCAAAAGATTGCTATCTCTGCTGATAAAGAGAAACTAGCAAAATAAATGCCATCCATGCTGATAAAGGGAAACTGACGGACGAAAATCTTCAAAAGATTGCTATCTCTGTTGATAAAGAGAAACTAGCAAAATCAATGTCATCCCTGCTGATAAAGGGAAACTGACGGACGAAAATCTTCAAAAGATTGTTATCTCTGCTGATAAAGAGAAACTAGCAAAATCAATGCCATCCCTGCTGATAAAGGGAAACTGACGGACGAAAATCTTCAAAAGATTGTTATCTCTGCTGATAAAGAGAAACTAGCAAAATCAATGGCGACTTCACTGGGGATAACGTGAAACAAAACTTCTGGTAAGAACGGGATTTCACAAAAGAGAGAGGCCGGACAAACTTCCAACGGACCCATGATCCACAGACAAGATGGCTCCGCCTGGGAAAGGAGAAGTCTAAAAAAAAGACTCTGCCGGGGAGCACCAGTATGAGGGACACATCCCTCCAAAATCTCCTGAGTTGTGCCATCTCTGTTGGGAAAGAGAACTGGCAAAGAAAGTATCAAACCTGGCTTATGCTTCGAATGCAAATGTTTGAATAGTGGTGTAATGCTCTATACGACATGGAAATGCTACGCGTTTGAGGATGCAATGTGAATGCTTATGATACGCAAAAAGGGTCCCTCCAGCAAAATAAATGTCAGAGAGAAAAGACCAATTCATCTGGGGATGACAAAAATAAATTGCCCTCTGAATCTAGGAACTCTGCTGAGAAAGGTCATACTGATCGACTCTTCGGATCAACAACTTCTACTGGGGATGAAATCCCAAAAGAACTACCGGGGAACCCACCTGTCTTTCACTGAAGGTAACATCCAAAACCTGAGATTTCTCCTCTGTTGGGGGAGTTGAGAATGAACGCCAATAACGGAACCGAAAAAATTGCTAATATCCAATTGGTTCAGAACCTGCTGGGGAAAATAGTCCATGATACCAGCCTGCTTGGGGGTACTGCTGAACTTAGCCTGCTGATGGGGAGAATGACTTTACTCCCTTCGTGCTGGGGACTAGAATATGACATTGTCGGTGAGAGCACGCTTCCTGACTGGATGGGGAAGGTGAACACCCTGATTCTGTGGGGAAATAACGTTTTGATCCGGAGAAAATATTTTTCGAATCTTCTGTTGGGAGAAGCCTGCTCTGCTGAGGAAAGTTTGTCCTGCTAGGGAAGGAGCAATCTCAATGCTGGGGAGAGCCAACTGCTGGGGATGTACAATCTGTTGCCCTGCAACCTGACTTGTCTTTATGGTCATAAGCGGCTCTTTGAACTTTTCATCTCAAGAGGATTTTACAGAAGATCGGGCGTTCGCACTGCCCCAGGGTCTTCAAACTCATGGAGAAATTTATCATATCTCGACATAACTGCCCCAGTCTTCATAATCCATGACGTACATTACCTCGAAAGGGATTGTAATGACTTGACACTACTCTACTTTAGCATCTTGAACCTTGAGGAGGTGTTTTCAATAACCTGTTTTCAGGAGCGGACGATCTCCCATGCTCTAGAGGTGACCTGCCACAATATGGGCTCTGAAGTGACTTTACCCCTGATCCTAGAATGAATGCCCCAGAATAGCTGAATTTCGGAGAGATTTCTCGACGTGACTGCCCCAGATTGGCTACATCTTAACACGACTTACTGGGGAGAGCCTACTCTACACTGGGTCTCTTGGCAGCCTGCCCTTTGATATGATTGTCCTTCAGAATTTCCAAGCATCCCAACTTGGCAGGATCAAGCTTCTTGACTGACTTTCACTGTGTAAGCTGCATTGATGCTTAGGCACATATATGCAAACAGAAAATGCTTATTATGAGAATGACAATTCTAATGCAACACTCATGTTAACCTTGAAGTTTTTATTGAAAATGTGTCGCCGAGCCTTGTGAACGAATCACAAGCTAGGGTGCGACCTTGATTTTTGAATGGCAAAATAATACGCACATGCAATACCAACAAACCTTATTGGCAAAACTCGTAGGGGTCAGGAACGCTATCCTGTTGAAGTACGCTTTCGGAATAAACCCTGTTTCAATTAGGACTTTTAAGGGTTGTAACGTGGTATTGTTCGCGGTTTCAGGAAAAAGGATTTATGGCTCAAAATTTATCGGTGCCCACCCACTCTTCTTGATGTTCTCCAGTCCTATGTTCAGTTAATCTGACACAAACGCTCATTTCTCCGAAGGTTTATGATCTTCAAGGAACCTATGCCACTAATGGTTTGGCACCTAAGGAGGGTTTGGAATGACAGTCACCCCTTTTTTTGTGTCCGTAATCACATGAATTTGTTCTTATCGAGGATTTTCTCTTGTAACGCCTTTGCTTTTTCCCCCTTTTTTTTTGATCCCTAATTTTGCCTGGACTGACTTTTTGAGTTTTTTTTTCGATTTTTAAAGTCCAACGGGATGCCCTAACTTTTACCTAAGTTGCTTCGACTTAGTGGGCTTTTCTCTTTTCTTTCTTTTTGTATTCCTCTTTTGAACAAAGCGTGTGACACTGGTTGTCTTGCTTGCTTGAAAGGATTGTGACTGTCTCGCTCCTTAGTTGTTGATGGTTGACCATCGTGGTTTCGCATCTCTTGTCCTTTTGCCGGTGGGATAGAAGGTAATGGTTCCTCGGATGCACACTCTCCTTGAAATTTGGACGCTTGGTCAAACTAACTGACGCCTACCCTGCCCCTGGGTTAAGTATGAGGACTCTTTCGTACGAAGGAAACTCATACTCCAAGGCTCGAAGGGGTTAACGAGGGTCTATCTCCCTTATATCTCCAGTGTTTAGGGGTTTGGAACAATGCCTGTACATCCTCAACAGGGTTCTATCCAAAAGTGTACCATTAGAAACCTGCGTTCTTATTTCGTCATCCTCCCTCAAGAGTTCTAAACAAAGAAAATTGGTATTGCAGTGCATAAAAAACATTTAAGAGTGAATACGAATGGATTACTTCAAGGAAAACATACTCATTGCATTAATATCATCATAAAAAAACAAACAAGTCTTGCATACATACGATGCTTTAACAAGAAATAAAAAACTACAAATGAAAATGCAAGTAAAGAAGATGAAGATTGCCATTGCTGAGGAAGCTTAATTCTGTCTGGACGTACTTGCAGACTGTGTGTTCATTTGAGAAAGGAGGCTTCCATTGATGTACATATCATCTTCAGTGAATACAATGATCTCTGAGTCTACCAGGTCTTGCACCTTGTGCCTGAATACATTACACTCATCAATTGTGTGCCCAAACGTTCCCGAGTGGAACTCGCACCTAGCAGTCATGTCATAATCCGGAGGAATAGGGTACGGTACTGGCGCAATACCCCTTGTTTGAATCAGAGACTTCTTGAGCAGACGTGTAAACAGCTGACTATAAGGGATTGGAATAGGATCAAATGTCCTCTTGGGCCCTCTTGCTCTTGGTTGCCCCTGTTGCTGATAATTCCGCTGTCGATGCTGATTTGGGCGCCTCACCTGTGCTTGGACTTTCCTTTCCGCATTTGGCTGAGGCACAAACAAGGTTTGTGGAAGAGATCCCTGAAGCGAGGTGGATCCTTTGGGAAAAGAGGGAGCCCTCAGTCCCTTTGTAACACTGGGAGTAACATCACTTTGTTTACCAGTGCCAACTGATGTAAACTTGATTGCCCCTGAATCAATGAGCTCTTGGACTTTGTACTTGAGCATCTTACAGTCTTCAACATTATAACCAGGTGCCCCTGAATGGAATTCACACCTATCATGGACATTGGAACCCATACGAAACTTGGTGTGTGGAGGTCCTGCAGCAATAAACTCAATTAGCTGAAACTTGAGCAAGTACTGAAGCAACTGAGCGTATGGCATCGGAATCTGATCAAACTTCTTATCAAGCTTCTCTGTATCAAGACCCTCAAGAAACGGTTGTTGATGAAAAAGCTCTGACGGGGGCGAGGATCCACGAGGTAATCCATGGTCTAGAGGAGACCCCAAAGAGATGGGAGGAATGAGAACCTCTGTTGTGGAGGCGGGCACAGGACTGTCTTCCTTCTTCAACACCCTATTCAAAATTTCCATGATCAAACCCATCTGAGTCTTCAACTGATTGATTTCCTCCCTCAGCATCCTCTGCTCCTGAAGCATGTCTTCCCCCAAACTGCCTCATCTGGCTTCGCATTTCCCTCAACTCAGCTCAAACTTGCTCCATGATAAACTCTTGAACGGCCTGAGAGTTAAATCTGCAATTCTGAGATTTAGAACAAGATAAGAACACCGGATATAAACACCTGTCATGCAAAATGATTATGCAAAATGATTATGAGTATGCAAATGCAAATGGACATGTTTGAAAATTCACAAGGCGATCCACCCCTTGATTCCGATTTAATAACAAGATATAATGGAACTTCTGCTCATATAATAAGAAAACCAGAGAAAAGCCAAATGTCAACAATCACAAATCCGAGATAACAAGTCTGAATATAAAAACCATAGGTCCCAACCAACAAGCCTGGTGGTGATCCAAATACAACAAAAGAGAAAAGGAAATTATGGCATGTCATCAAAATTCACAAGTGTCAATCCCCCCCATCCATTATGCTTTCTGCACCAGTCTTGAATCTCCTTGAACAACTTTCTGGTATCGGGATGCTTCGGCCTCTGAATTAGCCCTTGAATGAGAAGGTCTCTCCTGTGTATGATCCCATCCAAGTATCGGCAATGTAACTCCCAAGCGTCTTCTCCAGAAACACCATTCATGCTAGGACCCTTATGTCTAGGTTTCTTCACTTCAGCTTGGACTTTCAGTTCTTCCATGGAGGCTATGGCTTCATTGAGTCAACCCTCGACTACTTGTCTCTTGAATATCCCTGATAAGATCTCGGCGTCTTTCTTCTTGAGCGTCGACTTCAACTGATCAATCTTAGCTATGTAGTCGTCTTCCTTTCTCTTATTCTCAGCCATGGCAGTTTCTTGGTGATCATTGAACCTGTGAATCTTCAACAAAGCCTTGCCTAATTCCTCCTCCTTGGTCCTGAGAACGTTACTGATACCGTCCAAAGCTTGTTTCATTCTTTCTCTGGACGCGACCATGTCAGCAAGCTCTTTTTCTGCTTTAGCAAAGAGCTCTGTCTTCAACTTGGCGGTATGAACAACTTCACCCCGCTCATGCTTCCACTGATAAATGTCTCTCTTTAGCTCACTATTTTCTTCCCGCAACCTTTCCTTTTCAGCCCATAATTTGTCATACTTCTCTATCTCAACCGTGGTAGGAGGCTTGATCACCAAAGGATACAAAGGTGGTTCCAACGGGAAGGGAAGAAGCTCCTCTTCTGCTCTCTTCTTGATCCACTCTTTATAGGGAGGAAAAGCCCGGTTATTACATTTTTCGAACGAAGTTTTACCCTTCTTGGTCACCTGTTTCCAAGCATTCACAATTTTCCTCATCATCTCCTGATCCTTAATACCATTGAAGAATAAGGACTCTCTGATATCTCTCTCGTCAGGTGGACCTCTCAAAGGATAACCAAACTGTCTGATAACAAGGGAAGGGTTATAGTTAATTCCCCCTTTTCTCCCTATCAAGGGTACATTAGGGAATTCTCCGCACTTGTAAGTGATCTTCATTCCTAGCAAATTATGATTGGTCCAAACAATGTTGTCAGCAGTCAAGCCCATGACCCTCTTTGACCATTTCAGGGAATCTTTCGTATCAACGAAAGCGCCAGATTCAGGGAGACAACTCAGAAACCAAGTAGCTAAAAGCGGTGCACAGCAACTTATAGTTTTTCCACGCCTATTCTCATTCTTGTAGTGAACTAAATGGTACACATCACCTAGCAAGGTAGGTATAGGATTCTTCGAAATAAAGATCCTGACGGCGTGCATATCCACCAGATCAGGAATATTCGGAAACAGAACAATCCCATAGATACACATAGCCAGAATAGCTTGGAAAGCAGTCTAGTTCTTCTCTTTGACATGTATGCAAGCCTGATCAAATAAGAACTTCAGCAAGAAACCCTTAACTCCTTGTTTTTCTTCAACATTGTTGCTCAGAACGGATTCACTAATATGAAGAGCAGCAACCATTTCTCTTACTCTGGGGTGTTCTTCAGAAAAGAAAACTATATCATGACTGATAGGAATTCCCAAAATAAATGAGAACTCCTCCAACGTTGGAGCCAAGATGTAGTCCGGGAAAGTGAAGCAACGCAGAGACGGATCGTAAAACTGAAGAAGTGTGTGAATGGCATCCTTCTCATACTTGGAGATATTATAGACAAATTTCAGAAGTCTTCCATACCTTCCACTGAACTCTGTACGAACCCCGGAACCATCCATATTAATCAGTTTGTGAATCAGTGTCAAAGTCGATTCTGGGAACGAATAGGCAACCGTCTTCTTTCTCTGAACATCCATACTGAAGTAACCTCAGAAAACCAGAATCAAGAGTAAGATGCAAGCCCTGAAAAATGTCAAACATGTCAGAATGCAAGAAAAATGATATGCTTATGCAAACATGGGGTCAAGGCACACTGCTGGATGTGTTGTGTTGTTAATTGAACGAGAACCCAGAAAACCAGAACTTTGAACCACCGAGAAACTCAAATAATCAGACATTGATGAGAAATCTAGAAAAATAGGGTAGGTTGAAGGTTTCGGTTACCTGCAAACCTGCAAACGCCCATCCCCTCTCACATGTGGGTACTAGGATGTTCAGTATCCCGGGCTCTCAGGTCGAGAAATGATGATACGTTCACCATTTCTGGTTTGGCATCATCATCAATCAAGGAGGCCTCAACTGATTCTCCAAAGCGGAAGGTCCTCAGCTTTGGCACTGAGGTCGAGAAACAATAGTACATTCATCCCTCGGGGTACAGTACTAAAGTCAATCTAGGAGTGCCTCCACTAATTCTCTTCAAAACGTAGGGGCCATCCTATGCGAGTTCCAAAGCGGGCCCTCGGGTGCGAATGGGTTTGCCACAGGATGTGGTCTGCCACTGTCACCACTAAAGAGGGATGTTTCCACTAAGGTCCTCGATGATCGGTCACCAGAGTCAACAACTCTCTAGATCAACACCCCAACATGCACAAGACACACACATTAGAATGCATCCCAAGATAGCCTCGTCTGGTTGTGAATTTCGTGAACACACAAACCTACCAAGCGGGCACGTAGGTCCCACTACTTTCCACTATAGTCCTAGGGTATTCTCAAGCCTTGGTATTGGGCTTATCTCTCAGACCCACCCAACCTGCAAAACAAAGACAGCCAGCACAGCACAGTAGCTTGACAGTAATAAAAAATGAAATGCGGAAAATGCGGTAAAAATAAAATAAAATACAACACATAAAGCAAAACAAACACAAAACACGCAAAGAAAACAAAGACAAGCAAGCGTTAGGATTGACTCGCTTAGGGATGGACCAACATAGGTCAACCAATTCCCCAGCAGAGTCGCCAGCTGTCGCTCCCAGGATTTTCATCCAGGTACAAACGCGAGAGTGGCGCGGAAAAACAGAGTCGTCAGCCGTGTAAATTTATCCCAAGAGAGGGAAAGGGAACACCGCATAAACCTTAGGAAGGGGGAAAGGAATGGTCATCGCAACCATAACCTGGGTTCGGGAGTCGGTTACGCGAGGGGAAGGTGCTAGCACCCCACGCGTCCATTGTACTCGATGGGATCCACGCTTGTTGTCTAATCTAAGGGTAGGTTATACTATCATCTAGGGTGTACTAAAACTGGAGAGGGGAAAACAAAGACAGACTCGGTAGGACGTCGATGTCCTAGGCCTACGTACCCCCTTGTGCAATGGGGAATTCAGAGTCAACGTAGTTCGGACCAAGTTCTTTTTTGTGTTTTTTATGAGCGACGTTAAGTTCGCGTCCGGCAGTTAAGGTCGATGCCTGTTTGCGACTCAGATGAAAGGTAACGTGCCCTTTTTGAAAATAGCCTTTAAGTTTGACAATCCCGAAGGACAAAAAAGTTTGAAGTTGGTTTGTGTTTTTTAGGACAGAAGTGGCATAAGTTAGTTCCTAAGTTGCATTGCACCAAAGTCTAGGGCACAGGGGCGAATACTTAACGCATCGTCCCAAGACAGGACGCTCGCTAAGCACTCTAGAAAGATGAGAGGAAGCCCCTCATTTCTCATTCCCCACACTTAAGGCTCGTGTGCAATACACTTTATCCTTGTTAAGTATTTTAAAGAAATTTGAGATGAGAAGAGAGAAGACACAAAGGTAACTCTAAAGGGGGACTAGGAGTCCTAAAGTTATCATGCATGGGTGACCTACGGTTAATGAGGTTTGACGACAACCTAAATCCTAAAGGAAAGAGATGAGGGAAGGACAAAGTAAGGGTGACCATGGATATTTATCCATACCCTTAAAGAATTCACCTTAGTCCCTGCATAAAAGGTTAGTACGAAACGGACGTAAATACTATCAAGGCAAGTGAAACTTAAACAATGGCGAACAAAAGTGATTATCATCCAAACATGAATCAAAGAAACAAAGAAACAGCCCCAAAGCAAATGGCACAAGTGCCTTTTCAAACAGATAATCATACAAGGTCAAAGATGCGCCTGCAAGAAAATCTCAAGTGAAAACAAATCAGATAATTAGAAAAATAACTCCTAAAATTCCCAAATTAAACATTAAGGTTCCTCAACCAGAGGCAAACAACATATCCAAAGTCCCTACAAAAAATCAAGATATTAGTCATTCAAATAATTAGGCAGAGTTCAGGTGGGAATTAGGGCTCAGTGTGCCAAAGGGAAGGACCTAAATGCAATATGAAATAAATTTAAAAATGAAAGAAAAATGTTTTAGTGCATTTTAGGATGTTATCTAATGAATGCAAAAAGAACGGGTCAAAAATATTTTATGGATGCAGAGAAATAAAATAAATGATTTTAAGTATGCATGATATGAGTAATGCAAAAAGAAAATGAATAAAATATTTTATTTAGATGATAAAAAAATAAAATAAAAATAAAAATAAAATTTGTGAAAATTTTATAAAATAATAAAAATGGTGCATGAATTTTCTGGGAATTTTTAAATGCAATTATGTTATTTTAATAATTAAAAATGAAAATGATAAATTAAATAAATAAAGATGAAATAAAATGTGCTGGGGGTGTGTGTAGTAAGAAAATGAAGAGGAATTGGGAAATGGGCTGCAGTAGGGGGTGGTAATAGCGTGGCCCAATGCGTTAGTTCCATCTGAAAATAAAAATAAAAAACCTGGGGGTGCAGAGAGTGAAAAACCACGTTGAAATGATGGTTGGGCTAAGGGGTGGGGGGCGCGAATAGCAACCCAGCCCACCCAATTATCCAGAAAAAACAAAAACCTGGGGAGTTTACCGTGTTCCCCCATGTGCCATGCACATGGCCTTTTTAATGCGTTGGCGTGATGTTGACCGTATGATGAATCGGACGCGTGGAAATTGGTCAACCAAAAGAAAAAGTAAGCAACATAGCAAATGTGATTGGGGGAGCATGGTAGTTATAATGGGTGAATAAACATGTGATTAACAATTAAAATTCAGAAATAAAAAATAAAAAAGAAGACACATGGCCGCGTGAGGATCGTTGGATGCATGGACCGGACGGTTGGGAGTCATCTTCAACCTTCCTTCGCCGGAACCCTCACAGCCGCCGGAGCTAGGGTTCCGGCCGCCGTCCTCCGCCACCTGCAACCTGAAAAGTGCCCAGAAAATACCAAACCATATACCGTTCGAACCAGAATTTCGCAAGGGTTCCAAATCTCTCATCCAAAATCACAAATAAACAACATATAATAAAAAATGAATGGATTAGTGTTAAGGCATAAAACTTCAAATGCACATAGCAAGCAATATACACATCCATATTAAAAACCAATTATATCAGCATGATCAGTGACAGTCACACAACAATATACACGTAAAAAATTGGAGTTTTAAGAGCACAAAAAAATTCATCAACCTGAGATGGTGCAACTCCAATCCTTGCTTTTGGCTGCAAATGGTGGTTGGGTTCTGTTCCAGAGGTCACCAGGAGAAGGTTTGTGGAAGTACTTTTGGCAAAGACCTTGTGGATCGTGAGTTTTGATGAAAAAGATCTTTAGGGTTCAAGCTTGGATTCCTCTCCAAAATCACGTGTGTGTCTCCTAACCAATGCATGAATAGGCTTAAATACTTAGGGTTATCTCATGTCTGATCATTTGGGCTTGGGTAATTGTTTGTTTCATGAGTTTTTGAATTATTTTGGAATTTTACATTATGTGGAATATACCTCTCTCCATGCATGTTCACTTAAAAATTCCATGATGGATCACTTGCATTTGGATTGATAATTACACCCCTATGGAACTTGGGCCTTGAAAATAATTGGTTCATGAGCTTTAAATAATTTGGGAGTTTTGAATAATGGGGAATAAATGAAGAACAAACCATGGAATTGCTTCATTCTTGGGCCCAAAATAATCCTCAAGGAATGTCTTTTAATATTGGAATGTGGCATGAAGCAATGGAATTGATTATAGGTCATTATGCCCAGAGTTGTGAAAATGGGATCATGAGAAACCCTAAAAACCAACTTGCCTTCTTTTGATGATAACTGGAGTTTCACAAATGATATGGAGACTCACTAGTACTTGTTGGAAAGAGGATAAAAAGATCTTCAATTTTCATGTTGGAGAAAAATCCATTTGAAGCTTTATTGCTGATGAAAAGTCAATTTGAATGCAGTGTAGGAACTTGCCCAAAAAGGAAACTTTTCATTATAGGTCACTTTCCAAATTTAGAAACTTTGCACCAACTCCTGATTCCTGACAAATATGTATGAAACTTGACCCCTGGAGACCATATGAGGATATGAGATCTTAAAATCCCTGAAGAGAACCTCAAAATTTCACAGTTGACTTTTCTCCTTTCACGATTGACTTTTCCCCAAATTCAACTAATTTTCAATCCATTGGCTAATTGAACTTCTCCTGAACCAAGCTGATGGACAATCTTCCGCCCCTAGGTATTTAGGGACCCAAGGAATACCATGGAATCAAGTCTTGCCCAAAAAATCAGAAATAAGCTGACTTTATAGCAAACCCTAGTTTTAGTACCCTCAGTCTAGGAGGAAATAGCACAGTCTCCAAATCCAAATTCCTCTGAATATGATGTGTATCCTCTCCAACAAAGATAAGATATGCCATTTGATGATGATAAAAACCCAAGGAGCTTGCCCATTGAAGCAATAAACCCAAGAATCTCAAAACCCTAATCTATGCACTGGTTAGGAGAGGATGATCTACCTGAGCTCCCTTGGACAAAACCAGGACTCTTGCTTGACCCTCTGAAGCACTACCTCAGGCGTCTTGACCCCATGCTAAGAACCAATGATATGCACACATGATAATGCAAAATGCAATGCAACATAAGCCAGTTAGTAATAAAGTAAGGAGGGCAAATTTTGGGGTGCAACAATGGGGAACGTATGCCATATTCAAAACCTTCAACAAAGTAGCCCGGTGTGCATCTGAACTCATTAACAGGGATAATATTGAGATTTTAGAGGGTGTCTGATTGAGCTGATCAATGATCTTGTAATCACTCTTTTTGATAATCCTCATAAATTCCTCAACATCATTATCAAAATTGACTTTAGGGTCCTCTTCCTGAACAGGCACCTTGTCATCAACAACCTGTTTCCCTTTTGCTCTTGCAGCGGCTTCAGCTTCTTTATCACTCCTTAGAGTCTGGGGAGTAAACAGTCGACCACTCCTTGTGAAACCACTTGGTCCACTGACATTCTCAACACTGGTACCAACAACAGCCTCTGCTTTTTATTGACTTCCTCCTTGATGAGTATTAGTTCCATATTGCCATGGAACTTCCCTATTAGACACATAAGAAGCAGATTCAGGAACCATAATCGTAACTGGTCTCGGCCTCTCGGGCACGATGATAGCAACAGGATCTTCAACGGGCACCTGTATTTCAACTGGATTATAATAAATGGTAACAGCAGAAACATCTTTTTCATTCTCCACTTTATCAAACTGAAGTCTTCCTTCATCCATAAGATCCTGCAGTCCGACTTTCAACTTACTAGAGCCATTAATCTGTCTTGAACAATCTTCATAATCAGAGCCACATCCAGGAAATACCTTTCCTTTTAACAAATGCTCTTTTACAAGCAACAACGGAGTCTTTACCAAATTAACATCCGTAATCAGATTCAATCTCTCACCATCAGAGATAGCATTCGTGCCTGCACCTCCATGATGGGGCATTGGATTATCACGAACATTCGGCGGCTTAGAGAAATTAATAGCTTTTGCGTCAATCAAGTCCTGAACCTTATGTTGAAAAGCCCAACACTTCTCTATCGAGTGTCCTTGCGCACCAGAATGAAATTTACATCGAGCATTAGCATCATAACCTTGAGGCAATTTTCCAGTATCTAGCGGCCTCATGGTCCGAAGTTTAACTAACTTCTCTCTGAGCAATTGTGGTAACAAAGCAGCATATGTCATAGGCAAATGATCAAACTTACGGTCCCTTGGTCTATTAGTCTGGAATCGGGGTCTAGCTTGCAGATCTGAAGCTTGCTGTCCTACTGGAACCGGGATGGTTACAGCATCCACCTGATGGTAGGATTGAGTCTTGCCTCTGCCCTTTCCTCTATACACAGCACTGGACTCCCCTTCTCTTTTCCTTGGTCCATTAGCAAAGGGTTTCCTCGAACTCGAAGCACCAGTCCCACTGATGTCTTGAATCTTACCCAACTTCAGCAGACTCTCTATTCGTTCCCCAGCAACAACAATGTCGGCAAACCCTGTTGACGGACACGCAACCAATCTATCCAAATACGGCCCTTGGAGTGTGCTCATGAACATATCAGCCATCTCACGATCACCCAAAGGTGGTTGAACTCGAGCAGCCAATTCTCTCCATCTCTGTGTGTACTGCTTAAAGCCCTCCTTGTGGTCCTGAGTCATACTCTGTAGTTGAGTACGATTAGGTGCCATGTCCAAGTTATATGGATACTGTTTCAGAAACGTAGCGCACAAATCTTTCCAGCTCTTTATATGAACCTTGTCCAGCTTAATGTACCATTCCAGGGAAGCGCCTGACAGGCTATCCTGGAAAAAATACATCCATAGCTTTTGGTCTTCAGTATAAGCGGCAATCTTGCGATTGAAAGCTTGCAAATGTGTTTTGGGACAGGTACTGCCATTGTACTTATCCAATGTAGGGAGCTTGAACTTGGGAGGGATTCTCACACCCTGCACGAGACCCATGTCTTCCACATCAATCCCCAGAGGATTTTGGCTCTCAATAGCCTTGAGTCTTTCATCTAACCCTTCGTACTTCCGGTCCTCATTGTAGAAACCCATGTCATTGTTGAATGCAGTAAACTGGTCATCCTGACCATCCTCATTATTATCAAATCCTAGATGTACCCCACCAGCAGGGATGGTGCCAACAGGAGGAGTGCGCACATTGCGATTTGGGATTTCAGTCTCCAGCCTCTGAATAGTGACCCTCATGGCATCTTGATCAACCCTCATGGTCTCCTGACCGGCCCTCAGCTCCTGTTGACCTTGAGCAATCCCCTGCATAAGATTCATGAACTGCTCCATCCTTCCCCTCAAATCAGCTAATTCAGTCTGAACTTGTCCATGACTCTGGCTTGATTGCGTCGGGTAGAGCATCGGTGAACTGGGGTATCAGCTATCGTGCCTGAAAACCAAATAAAGGTTAGCAGGCGCCTGCAAAAAGAAAACCTGCAATGCAAAAATGATATGCTATGCAAATGAAAATGCACAGTTATGTTTGTCATTTCAAGATACTTTTCATATCCTGATTCCCATCGTAACCACGAATTCCTGACGACCAGAAATCATGATTACTGAGTTTTGTCTTGAAGAGATATTCATATATGCCAATCACAAATATCTGATGACCAGAAATAGCGATTTTGTAGTGTGTCAGTGTGCAGATATCCTATCACGTCACATATATCTGAAGACCAGAAATTGTGAACAGAAATAGCTCATTTCATACAAATTCCCTAAAAGTTTTCAAGCACATTTGTCATAGTTTCAGCAACAAAAAAAAAGAAACAAGTAGTCAAATGGATCCATCAACAATTCTGATGGTAACCATTGCAAATTACAAAGAAATGACAAAAAAAAACATTAATCTGATAGCTCTACGTCTTTCAGCTTCTGGCTGGAATACTTAATCTCTTCGAACAGGATGCGGGTACGCTGATGATGTGGCTTCTCAATCAGCTCTTTGATTACGACGTCCCTTTTTTCCAGCGCATCAGATAATGAGCCCATGTGCATCAGCAAGGCTTCATCTTCACCAGCTCCTTTACGCCTCTTAATTCCAGCTTGAATTTTAACCAGCTTCATATCTGCCGTGACATCTTCAAGCTCTTTGTTGGCAATTTTCAGCTTATCTTCAGCATTCCTTACCTGTTCTTGACTTTTGCCAAGATCCTCTCGATACTTTCTTCTTTCTACATGTGCTTTCTTCAGCTCTTCATCTTTATCTTTTAACTGGGTCAGCAATTCAGAGTTTTCAATTATGACTTCATCCCAAGCTTGACGAAGTTTAGCTAATGAATCTTTGCTTCGAGCTAAAGCCTGCTTTGTAATCTTATGAGCCTGACTAGTATCATCTGCTCCCAAAGTAAGTTTCCGAAAGTACTGAGCTCTATCATCAAAATCTTCTTCTTTGTCCGCCAAGATCTTCTTCGCTTTCAGTGCTCTCTTCTCCAAATCTTTGTTGTCAGCCAAAGCTTTCTGAAGACATCTGCTCATTCCAGAGTTCTCTATCTGCAATTCTCTAACCATTTTCTTCCATTTCTCGCACTCTTCAGCCGGTACCATGGAGTGTTGATCTGGACATAAGAGAATCTCTGTTGAAAAGGGTAGCAACAACTCTTTGACCTTCGTCTCAATCCAAGCATCGTAGTCAGGATATGATCTACAGTCTCCTTTGCCAAAAGTCAACTTTCCCTCTCTTTGCCTAAATTTCCAGGTATTTATTACTTCTAGCACTCTTTCATTCTTGGTTCCCACGAAAAATAGAGAAGCACTAATCTCTTCATCAGCAGGAGGCTTTCTCGAAGCATAACCAAATTGTCTAACAGCCAACACCGAGTTGTAGTTAATCCCACCTCTTTGTGAATCACCAAGCAGGGTAGGAATCGGATTCTTCGAAGCGAACACTTTCATCGCTTGCATATCAACAAAATCAGGTTGACCGGGGAAAAGCACCAAACCGTAGATACAAAGAGCTAACACAGCATTGTAAGTAGTCCAGTTTTTAGCCTTGGCAGCTTCTTGAGCTCGTTGGAAAAGAAACTCCAAATGAAATCCTTCATCCTCTTTGAGTCTACTTAGACCACTTTTCACAACAAACATGTCCAGATGTAGAACAACAGCAATTACTTCGGGGGTAAGAGCATCTCCAGAAAAATACGGTATAGAATACGTGACCGGAATTCCCAAAATAAATGAGAATTCCTCCAAAGTGGGCATCAAAATGTAATCAGTGAACAGGAAACATCTCATTGATGGTTCATAGAACTGTAAGAAAGTGTGCAACCCATCCTTCTCATACTTTGTGAATGCACATACCATTTTAATCAGCTCTCCATATTTCTTCTGAAAAGTGCTGAGAATGCCAGAACCAGCCATGCCTATCATCTTGTTCAATAAATCCAGCTTAGGATCGGGGAATTTATATGACACAATGTTCTTCCTTTTAACCTCAACCTCTTGGGAACTCTTGATTGGAATCAGACAATATGATAGGTACCTGAAAATGACAAACATAACCTGTTATGATATGAGTATGCAAATACAAAAGGCATGTGATCAAGCATTCAGATGTCTGTGTATGTGTTGAACTGTGTGCACTGTGTCTCTGTACTGAATCTGGCAATATATCTGAGATGAATACTCAAACCACTGTCATAGGATACACTGTCTGTAACAAATCATAGAATCACAAATAAGGTATGTAGGAGACTAGGTTACCTGCAAACCTGTAAACATCCCACCCATACTCACATGTGGTTCCTAGAAAACAAGGCTTGTCAGCTTCGGAGGTTTGAGAAGCGATAACACATTCAGCCCGTAGGATACAATGCTATGCCAATCAAAGAGGCCGTCCACTGACTCACCTTAGAAAATAAAGGTCATCCTATGCAAGTTCCAAAGTGGGCCCTCGGGTGCGAGTGGGTTTGCCACAGAATGTGGTCTGCCACTGTCACCGCCAAAGAGAGATATTTCCACTAAGGTCCTCATGATCGGTCACCAGAGTCGACAGCTCTCTAGATCGACATCCTGGAATACACAAGATGCGTACGCCATGATGGGTCCCAAGATAGCCTCGTCTAGCTGTGAATTTCGTGATTACCCAACGTACACAGATGGCACGTAGGTCCTACTACTCTCCACTATAAATCTAAGTGTATACTCGAGCCTGTGTACAGGGCTCATCTCTCAGAAATCCCATCCCGCCAAACAGACAGAACAGTACACCACAGTATAATATATGAAATGTAAATGCTAACATGCTGTAAATATGGTACAAGTAATAAAATACAGTAACAGTAAATACAAGATAACAGTAAACACCCAATGAAAGAAAAGCAAACAAGCGCTAGGATTGACTCGCTTAGGATGGACCAGCAATAGGTCAACCTGTCCCCAGCAGAGTCGCCAGTTGTCGCTCCTGGGATTTTCATCCAAGTACAAACGCGAAAGTGGCACCGAAACAGAGTCGCCAGCAATGTGTATTTATCCCAAGAGAGGGAAAGGAAACACCGCATAAACCTGAAGAAAAGAAAGAGCATGGTCTTGCGACCAAGAGAACTGGATTCGGGAGTCGGTTACGCGAGAGGAAGGTATTAGCACCCCCACACGTCCATCGTACCCGATGGGATCCACGCTTGCTTGTTTCGATCAAAGGGTGATAGAAAGATACTGGAAAAGGAAAGGAAAGAGAAAGAGAAACAAATGTAAGGAAAATAAAAGAAGTGCTTGCATGGGCCCTACCCCACTGCCTACGTATCTCATCGGGAACATGAGAATCAGAGCGACGTAGTTCCCCTCACTAGGGATGGATTGTTTGTGTTTTTTAAGGAACGACTAACGTTCTAGCTCAGGTGTTGCAGGCTCGCTGGTCCGAGTGCGTTACCATCTTGCAAGAGAACGAGAAGGAGCACGTTCGTACGTTAAGAATGAGTGAGATGAGAAAAGAATTCCCGAAGGAAAGACGTTATTGTTTGTTTTTGTCTTTTAAAAAGTTTTTCATTTGTTTGCATATGATAGTGTATCAAAATCTTAATCATTGGAATGTATACATCCTCACATTCCAAGATGGAATGAGTAAGAAAGTACACTAAGGGTGAAGAAGACCCTCACACTTAGTTCCAATTATTAGGGTTCAAACACACTAGCATACTTGTATTTATTAAGTGTTTTTGTTGATTATGAAATGAAGAAGTGTTTTTTATTTGTACCTTCAACAAGTATTACATTTAAGTCCCTCATACAAGATCAAATGTTTAACACATTGACCCAAGATGGGCTATATGCTACACATTCTAAGATTATAAGAGAAGACCCCTTTATAACCTTTTCTTTATATGAAAAGCCTAAATGCAATAAATGCCTACCTTTATTACATATTTTGAATTTTCTTTGAGATGAGAAGATGAAAGACTCAAAAGGAGAAAGGTAAAATCTATGTGAACTAAGACTCAATCCTAATTGATTAGTTAAGGGAGTGATCCTAATGGTTTGTGAGGTTGCAAAACCTAAAGTCTAAAGAAGAAATGAATTAAACAATTCACTTAAAGTAGAGGATGAATTGTAATTCAAAAGGGGAAGTAATGAGTTAATCAAAGAAAGCACATAAGTGCTTAACAAAATACAATATTGAATTGTAAAAGATGAAAGGAAAGAAGCTTGAATGTGAATTCCTTATCCACACCCAATTCCAACTTACCAAAGCCCCTACATGGTTAGTAAACAAAGAAGCATGTATAAGAAGTATAAAAGCACTTAATGCACAATGAAGTTCAAAAGAAGAAGATGAAGAATCAAATCCTAATATCACAACCATAATGTGAATCATATGGATAACAAGTGAATATCATCATACAAGTTCAATGGAACAAACAACAATCATTATCCATAGCATTCAAGCATGTCTTCATAAGAAGGGATAAATGAAAGATGAAGGGAAATGAAAAAACATGCATAAATGAAACATGTAATCCTAAAGTCAGAATTGAAACTAAGTGGAAAATGACTTATAAACATCTCAAATTATTCATGCATCAAACATCAAGATATTCAAGAAGGAATAGAAGAAGAAGTGAAGTGGAAGTTCAAAAAGAAAATGCAAACAAAACATGTTAAGGATGCACAAAGTTCAAATGGAAATGAACAAGTAAAGATGACTTATAATGTGTACCAATGACCTATAATATCACATGAATAACTCATACAATATGCCAATGATCATACAAAGATGTACAAAAAAAATCATGTAAGCATGCATCAAAATTAGAATGATATGACATATTGTCATGCTTCAAATGTAATGCATCAAACAAAAATCAAATGGACTTATGAAAATTATACAAGCATGGTATTAGAATTCCTAAATCAGAAAGGAGTCATACATAAAGATAGCATGTAAAAATTCAAAGCAAAATGACTTCAAACAATGCAATTAGGTCAAGTTGAAACATCATGCAAAGTAGTGTAAAAACAAGCATCAAAATATGTCACAAAATGACCTAAAAAATCAAACGAAAATCATATAACATGCTTCAATGTATTAGTGAGTCAATTCAAAAAGAACCAAGTCCAAAAAATTTACAATGAGTAAGAACAAAATTATACAAATTCATGTATCACATTTGGAATGCATACAAATGGAAATTCAAAGAAAATTATGAGACAGGGGCAAAAATGTTATAAAATCATGAAATAAAAAGGTCAAAAATTTCCTAAATGTCTTGGTAATACTTATGAATTTTTCTAGAATTTTATGATGTTGTTTTGTGATTTTAAAAATTAAAAATGAAACATGCACAAAATAAAAAGAAATGGAAATAAGGGAGGGGGTGCATGCATAGCAATCATTCAGTTCAAATTGGTTTGGTCTTTAGAACATGGGGTTCAAATAGCAATACCAAGCCTGGTCCACATCTGTGCAATCCACACCAATTAATCATGCACACTCAGTCAACAAATGTCAAGCAATGACCACCCTTGGATCAGGTCAAGTCAACAAGCAAGTCAAAGTAGTCAAATCCAAAACATACACGTGAAGGACCACACACACTATCATGCACTGCACCACACAAGGTTTAAAATGAAATCAGAATTGAACACGTGAGGTGCATGTGTATTTTAATATGCTGGCACGTTCTTAACCACACGATGATGAAAAATCAATGGCCACGATTAAAACATGGTAAACCCTAGCATTAACAGTCACCGGCCGGAGATGACTTCCGGTCATCTTCTCCGGCCAACACCCACCACCTGCAAACTCACAAGTTCACCAAAACACACAAATCGTATACCAAAATGAAGCTCATGCTGAGCACATCACGAATTCACAGTTATTTTTCACATAACATGCACACACATAGAGAACAGAGGAGACAAAGATATGCCCTAACTTTTGGATCTAAGCCTCTACAAGGCCTATCAACTAGCCGGAGTAAGCAGAGCTTCTAGCAAGCTTTAAGCAACAAAAAACAAGTGATACTAAGGAGAAAACGTGCAATCAAAGTTCAAGAACTCAAACCTGAAGTTGATGAGGCTTTGAGTATACAAGAACACCAGAGGAAAATGCTTCTTCCTTGAGCTTCACTTGGCCAAATAAAGGCTTTGATGGAGTAATTGATGATGATTCAGTGGATAGAAGTTGAAACCAAACTTCAAAACCAGTTGCAATGTGGTGGAATTGAGAGAGAATCAGAGAGAGTTTTGGAGAGGAATGAACAAAGTGAGCTTCGAAAATCAATGGCAATGGTGAGATTGAGAGAAAAGAAGAGAGAGTTTCTGAGTGAGAGTGTAAAAAATGAAGTTGAAATGAAATTTGAGAGAGAGGTTTTGATTTATAGTGTGCTCTAACCATGGTTAACTTGAGTTGGTTAATTGAGTCATGGTGGTTTAAGTGAGTCATCCCTAACTAACTGAGTCAAGTTAGTTAGGGAGAGCAATGATAGGGTGAAGATGACTTATGGTAAACTATGGTGAAGGTGAAGAGAAAGTGAAATGGCATGGTTGTTGTATCTGAAACTTGCTCAACAAGTTTGTTCTTTCCACTTTCATGCAAGGCACGTGCTATGGCAGTGTATGTGATGTTCATGGTGTGTTCAAATAAGGGAAAAAATTGTTTGATGGATGTCTGAACCAAGTTATGCATCAAAGCTGTCAATGCATCAGTGAAACATAGGGAGATTTGATGATGTTTTTCTCTCTACTCAATGAATGGTTTGGTGAGTTTTTAGGTTCATTTGAAAGAATAAATGTAATGCTACAAGTTTGGTATGCAAATTGAGTTGAAATGAGGCTAGGAATAGGTTGAAAAATGACTTGGAACATCCATATTTGGAACTGATAGAAAGGGCGTGGCATATGGTCGACTAGCAAGGCAAACATGGAACCTAGGTTTCAGCATAATCACACCATATTAGACTCAACATAACTTCTTAACCTTTGATCAAATGAAAAAAACATGAACACCAATTTTGAAGATCTCACATAAAGGAACAACTTTCATGTTGAAAGATTTTTCATTTGAGGCATCTAACCATGAGTAATTGATCAAAACATTTGGCCCACCACCTGTTTGTGAAAATGACACGCGCGCGACCTGAAAGTTGACCAAGCTGACTTGCATTTTGCCCAAGTGTCCCTCAACTTTGATCATCCATAACTCTTTCAATTCTTATCCAATGGAAATGTTCTACACATGGATTTGAAGCTTGAAACAAGATCTTTTGTTGTGGCCGAGTGGAATTTTCATTTGATGCTTCGATTTTGAATGGCCTTGGTTCAAACTCTGATGCAAAATGGCCCAAAATTACTATTTTTGGAAACCCTATTTCTTCCAAAAATGGCAACTTTCCACATCTTGATTTTTTCATGATTCCTTTGGAGTTTCTTGATCAAATTTTGTACATTGGTCACATATAACATGAATTTCATGGATTTGGCCCCCAAAAAGTCAAGAGTTGACTTTTTCCTCTGATTATTTGACTTAGCCCCAATTTCCCTGATTTTTTATCTTTCTTCCAATTGAACCACTTCTAAAACCAATTGAGAGGCAATTTTCCACACACATACACTTAAGGACATGTAGACTACCATGACATCAAGTTTTGTCCAAAAAATCAAAGATACCCTGATTTAATTAGAAACCCTAGTTTTGGTACCCACCTCCTAGGAGAAAAATGTGCAGTCTTCAATTTTAAATTCCTCAGAGTATGTTGTGTATCCTCTTAAAGGATGATGAGATATGCCATTTGAGGGTGACTTTGATCCAATGAAACATCTCTTCTGAGGGCTCTCCTTCATTTTTTGGATTTCTTGCATAGTGAAAGATGTAGTGCTTCAATCTCCTATTGAATCTCACTTTCTTGATGTTTTGGATGATCAATTGAGATAGTATGAGACATGAAAAACCTCTTGGCTTGCCTTGAGACAACTTGTTTGACCTTTTGTGCCTTGAATAATTCCTTGATTGTCCACCGTTCCCCTGATCACATGCCTTGATGGTAAGAGGGATGTTATGCTTCATTTTTCTATGTTAAAGATGCAATGCAATGCTAATGAGATGGATATGATATGATATATGATAATGCTATGCTAGGATGCCAAAAGGGAGAGCAAATTTTGGGGTATTACACCTATCTTCTGTGATAATACTGCTGCTATTTGTTTAAGTAAAAATCCAATTTTACATTCAAGGGCTAAACATATTGAAATAAAACACCATTTTATCAGAGACTATGTTCAGAAGGGAACCTTATGCTTAAAATTTATTGATACAGACCATCAATGGGCTGATATTTTTACAAAACCCTTAGCTGAAGATAGATTTCAAATTATTTTAAAACATCTGAAAATGGAGTACTGTTCAGAATGAAATTATTTTAGAACCAAATGTGTTTAGTCAGAAGAAACAAATATTTCTAAAATCATCAGAATCACTTTTGTGAGACGTGTCTCAGATCTGATAAATTTTTCTTCTAAGACAGTTCTGACATGTCATTAGAAAATAATTTTCACATGTGATTAGATTATATCTAAGTCACTACATCTATTCAAATTAAACGTGCAGTAATTTTCTTGGGATTGACTCAAAACTTTATTACATTTATTCACCTATCCCCTGTACGGTGTCTATTTCTTTAAATTCTCAAAAACCATTCCTCTTCCCACTCTCATTCAAAAGGAAATTCTAAAACCCTAAATCTCTAAATCTCTCTATCAACTCAATCCCTGTTCTCATCCTCTCCGATCTTAACTATCATCAAGATGAACATCATTCAACAAGAAAAGGCTCCCCTCTCTAAAGATTTTGAAGCATCACTGAATCCCTCTCAAGAGCTACCATCTTCATCTATCACACCTTCTACCACCTCCACAACCACCGCGACGATCGTTTCAAATCCATTATCTCTTCCCACGATCGATGCAACCCATGTAACACAGAAAAATTCCTATGTTACTTGTGTTATGCATGCAAATGAACTAATTGTTCTGAAAGAGCTGTTTGTCGACTTCGACAATCTTCGCGATAATGGGTTTAACCTAATTGATCAACTTAATACTCAAGGATGGAAAAGTTACTTTGAAAGACTTAGAGGTCCAACCTTTGATGACCTAGTAAAGGAATTCTGGAGGCACGCTGAAACAGACGATCTTCATGTTGTATCTTTTGTTATGGATCAAAAGATCATTATTACTGAAAAATCTATTTCAGACCTACTAGGGATGCAACTCTTGGAAGGAAAAAGAGTTTATGGAAAAACTGAAATATCTGACTCCGTCATCAACAAAGCACTTTTCAAAAATTGTCAACTTGGGACTTCAGAGTACAAAAGCAAGAATCTGCGTGACAATCTGAGAATCTGGCATAAAATTATTCTTGGATGTATCAATCCAAGACCTCCAAAGAGTGCTGCAGATTTCTTGAACACAAATCAAAAGTACATGTTGTACTACTTGCACAAGAATGAGAAAATGTGTCTTCCATCCATTCTATTCTACTACCTGAGAGATATGGTGCGCAAGACAAGAACAACAACTTCACCAGATATGAAGATTGTAAACTACATTCCGTTTGGAAGACTTCTCTCTAACATGTTTGTTGAAAGCGCCTAGTGGAGTATCTAGTCAAGGAAGCTAAGTAGACAGATTATCTGACCGGAAAAGTAGGAGAAGCTTTCAATGCTGTGAACCTTAAACATATGAAAATAATTACAAGTATTGATGTGAAACCCACATCCATACCTCAAGACACTGTGATCGAAAACAGACATTCAGTAACGAACTACCCCTACTATCGCAAAGAAGATAATCCAACAGCAATTGCTTCGCTTGTGGCTATAATGAGAGAAGAAGGGCATGACATGCCAAAATCCAGAGTTGAAGAGGTTGCTCCCAAATCTAAATACATCACGAGGAGTAAGAGGAAGCAAACTGAAGAGGATGCTGAGCCTAAGAAGAAGAAAAAGGATGAAACTGAAACCTCCAAATCTTCTAGACTGGAATCTCTTCTTCTTGAGAAAATCAATATACCGGCTATCAATTCTTCTGGGTCCATGGATGTCACTAAGACCGTTACTGCACCATCATCATCTCAAACCACTTTTATTCCTACCTCCAATCCACATGTGAAGTTTAAACCACCATGTTTTTCAATTCCTCCTTCAACTACCACTATCCAATCTTCACACAACTCATCAATCAGTACCCCTATCTCGTCTGAAGCCATTCCTACCTACACCTCGTCAATAACCTCGTCAACCATTCAGCCAAATGAACAAAGTTCCATGAACCTAATCTCTGAATCTCAAGTCCTCAGTATTGAGTCTATCTCTGAGGATACTACCTCTGAATCTCTAGAGATCGTCACCCCTGAATCACTCATATACTCAGACACTATAGAAGTATCATCTCCTACTGAGCAACTAACCAATCAACGTCCTTCTACCGAGACTGCTTCATCTCAGCAAGCACCACCTGAAACAAATTCTGCCAAGTCTGACCTTGCTTTGGTTATCTACAATGTACCACCTCCAATTTTGTTTGAAGAATGCATAGGTCAATTCAGTAAAAAGGCATTAAACAAGTTTGCTAACTTGAGAAAAGACTTTAACACAAATACCAAGCCTATGGAACTTGAAAGATCCTGTCAAAACTTCTAGAAATGGTTGGGCAGTGAGCTTGCAAGAATTGTAAGCTTCTTAGATGCAACCATCACTGATGGAATTCAACGGGCAAAGGAGAGAGCAGATGCTGAAGAGCGGATCAGGATACTTAAGTTTTTGGCTGCAAAGCAGAAAGAAGTTGAAGAAATGGCTGCTAAGGAAGCAAGACTTCTTGTAGAAAAGGCTGCTGAAGAAGCCAGAATAGCACAAGAAGCTAAAGCCATGGAAAAGGCCAAGCAAGCTGCTGCAGTTGTGTCTACATCTGATTCTGCTGTAACGCATTTGGAAGACACAATTGGAGAAATCAGAGAAGAATGACAGAAGTTCAGAGATAACTTTGAGGAACAAAAGACTGTCAATGCTAATCTTCAAGGCATGCTTCAGAAGATATGGGACAAGATGTCCTCTAGAAGCACCTAATTCTTATGTCTTTGTTGTCCTTAAGACTTTAGATCTTTATTTTTAACCCTTGCACCACTAATCTTTTTTATCAATGACAAAAAGGGGGAGAAGTAATATGAATGTGATAATTTTGATTCCATAGTCAATCTCTGAAAAACAACGTTGTTTACATGCTAACAGATAAACTGCTATTTCTATTAGAGTGTTTTTCTTTTTCACGAATTCTGATCCAAATCAAGATTCATTAAGAAAATCAGAACTCTGCTGAAAAGGGAATCAAGACTAAGATCTCATGACTTATTAAAGTCAGGGGGAGCCCAAGCACAGAAATTCAATAAGTCTAAGTCTCAGGGGGAGCACTTCATATGAAGGATAAGTTATCTTTTGAATCTATTATTTTCCCTGCATTATATATATATCAAAATTGTGTCATCAAAATACATAGTTTTGTCATCATCAAAAAGGGGGAGATTGTGAGAACAAGATTTGGTTCTGCAATATTATCTCTAAGTTTTGATGATATCAAATGAGTATTTCTGTATGAACAATTTTGTACAGCTAATGTTTGTTATTTGTGAAAACTTAACAAACAGGTTATGCTTCCGTAAATTGGCGCGAACACAATGCTTAAAGGAAAATACTCCGCCTACACTCTTGAAAAGCAGAACTCATTTTAAGATGATAAGAAGCTCTCGAGACTCTGATACAAAAGGAAAAGAGAATGAGTTCTGAAGATCTGAAGACACAGGTTCTGATTGAACGAAGTCCAGATGCTGAAGACTTAAGCTCTCTGATCAAGGTTCTGAAGACCTAAATCAAGTCTCTACTCATGCTTCAACCAAATACTATCAAAAGCCTCTGAAGATATGAAGACAACGCACCAAGCGGACAAGGTTCTGAAGACCAAGTGCTGAACACTCTAAAGACGCTGCTCTGAAGATTCGAAGACTTGAAACTCTCAAGAACCAAGCGATGTTTTCCCTTCTTACTCATGCTCGTAAAAAGCCTCTAAAGTTGAGAAGCCAAGAAGACAAAGCTACATAGTACAGTTGTACCTCAATACAATGAGAAAATATCTTGGTAATAGTGCAACAGTATAATCAAAGATATTCTGACAAAAACAGGACGCGCAACACGCAAAAGTTTTTATCTGTCTTCACGCTTCTAGTTGCCAGCCTAGTTAAGCTATCATGATTACGTTTCAACGGCTCTTTCTACACGGCTATAAAAGGAAGCAAAAGACTTGAAGAAAGACACACACGAACGCTACTGCAATATTCTTTCCATCTAAAATCTTTCTTAAGTCTTTCTGGTCAAAACTTGTTTACATTATCAGCTTGTATAAAAGCACTTATTTGTAAACGAAATTTATTCAAACTTAGGTTTGTGTTCCTTGAGAAAGACCGTGTGGTTGTATTTCTTGAGAAGTCTAGGACGTGTAGTCTTAGAGGTTGTTCCTTAAGTAAGACCTGTGAGGTTGTATTACTTGAGAAGTCTAAAACTTGAGAGTTTTAGAGGTTGTGTTAGTCACCAGCGTTTTGGCTAATGAATTGTACTATTTTGATTGAATAGTGGATTAAGACCTCGTTGAGAGAGGCGAAAGCACCTTGGCGGGTGGACTAGACTAACTTGAGTGTTTCTCAAGTGAACTAGTATAAACATAACGTGTTATCGTGTTGTGATTCAGAAAGGTTTTTTATTGATAAATGAAAGAGTCTTATAAAAACAAGTTTTCCTAAAAGAAACAATTTTATTTTGAAAAACCAATTCAAACCCCCTTTCTTGTGTTTTTCACACCTTCAGTCTTAAGTGCACTTGTAATTGTGTTTGTTACCTTTAGATGTTTGAACTTTTGTCACTCCCATTAAGGTCTTAAATTAGGTCTTTACCTTCAAATTAGGACTTCCCTTCTTGTTTATGTGACATCAAGTAGATACAAACCATACACTTAGGTAATACCATATTGTTAGTTCTTGTATTGGTTTCCTAACATTAGCTGTTGCAGGGTTGAAGTGTTTTATGCTGATGTTAATACTTGATGTCTTGACATCACTATATCAGAACTTTAGAACATCAGATTGTGATGTTTTAGGGCTGCACGTGTTAGTTTGTTTTTTAGGAGATCTGCTAGAGAGATTGGATGCGAATTTCTTGGAGAAGATATTTCTATTTTCAATTAGATCTGGAGCAAATCATGTAACTAACTTTAGGGCTGATTTGAAAAAGATTTGAAGATCAAATCTGTTTTAATTTGTGGTTTTAAAACAAATCATATCAAATATTTTTGGAGGAGATCCAAGCCCAAGTCAGAATTATATAAAAGCAGCCTCAACCCTTGGTGAAAAAGGACGAAGAAAGAGAGCTAAAAGACTGAGTGTCATTTGTGTCTTCGTGTGTTTTTGTAAACCATTCTTGTTGGGATTGGTGTTACTATTTTGAGTTAAGGGTTTTCACTCTAGAGCTTTTAAGCAAGAGTGTGTTGTTCTTGATCTAAGCTATTAAGCAGAATCAAGTGGGGTGGTTATAGTGTAATCAGTGGATTGTATCACTGAGGTGATTTAGGGAGTGAGTGGTTTCTCATACCTAAGTGGTTTCTTAGGTAGAATTGTCATTGGGTAGTGATTAAATTAGGTAGATGTCAACTGGGATTGTTGAGTCTGTAATTTGATACTACTAATAGTGAATTTCCTCCCTGGCTTGGTAGCCCCCAGACGTAGGTAGTTAGACCGAACTAGGTGAATAATTCATTGTGTTGATTTACTGTTGTTATAGCCTTGTTCATATTAGCAGAGTTTGTTGTTGTGACATCGCACTTAACATCACACATCTGATACCAGAATTTCAATTGGTATCAGAGCAGGCATCCTACTCTGCATCTGGGTGAGATCTAGGGCTGATACTTTCTAGTGCAATGGACAAGGAGACTGGTGGATTTGTGAATAGACCCCCTATTCTAGATGGCTCAAATTATGACTATTGGAAACCTCGTATGGTTACATTCTTGAAATCATTAGATGGTAGAGCCTGGAAGGCTATTATGAAGGAATGGAAACATCCTGTTATTGTGGAAAAGGATAAGAATGGAAATGAAGTAGAGGGTAGCTCAAAACTGAAACCTGAAGAAGAATGGACCAAGGAAGAAGATGAGCTTGCCTTTGGGAATTCTAAAGCCTTGAATGCCATATTCAATGGTGTTGATAAGAACATATTCAGATTGGTCAACACTTGTGATGTAGCTAAGGAAGCATGGGATATCTTGAAGACTACTCATGAAGGAACCTCCAAAGTCAAGATGTCAAGACTTCAACTTTTGACAACAAAGTTTGAAAATCTGAAGATGAAGGAGGATGAGACTATCCATGATTTCCACATGAACATCCTTGAGCTATCAAATGCTTCTAGTGCCCTAGTGTAATACCCCAAAATTTGCCCTCTCATTTTTCCATAGCATTTAGCATGAGCTTTCATTTCATTGCTTTGCATTCAAGCATAGAAACATTAAACATTAAACATTCAGCATTGCATCTTGCATAAGGGCATGCGATCAGTTGTTTCTCAAAGATGTGGATCATTCAAACCAAGAGAATAAGAGCCAAGGGTCTCTCAACAAGCCTCAAAGGTCTCTTACATCATATATCATCCCACTTGATCCCACAGGTCATTGGAAGATGAGAATTCATCAAGAAGATTGGACAGTGCATCATCTCCTATAAAAAACAGTCCAAATTAGGGTTTTGGATTCAAGTGGTCTCCTGATGAAATTTTGATTCAAACTTGATCTCAATGATTTCTACATGATATTAAGTGTCTAAGGATGGAAGATTGGCCATTGGTTCATTTCAGAAGAGGTTCAATTGATCAGTTGCTTGATAATCAAGAAATTGGGGAAAAAGTCAACTGTGCAGTGTCAAATTCATGAAATTCAAGTTATATATGTTCATTGGACAAGATTTGATCAAGAAATGGTGGAAGAATAATGAAAAATCAAGAAATCACAAAACTGCCAAAAATAGAAACTTTAGGGTTTCCAAAAATGGCAAGTTTGGACCATTTTGCACCCCACTTTGAGGCACTCTTTCTCCATGATAAAAGCTCCAAACTTCAGGCCCAGGTTGATCCAATTAAAGTTCATGTTCTAAGCTTCAAATCCATATAAAGAATTTTTCCATTGGATCAAAATTGAGGGGGTTATGATCAATCAAAGTTTGACAAAACTAGGTCAAAAACCAAGTCATGGCAAGGCAAGACTAGGCCCATGCACCATAATTTTGTCAAACATATGGTGGGCAAGATGTCAATCCATTTTTCTCATTGAAGTATGCTTCAAATGAAAAAATGTTGAAAATAAAAGTTGTTCATCTTGATGTTCTCTTCAACTTTGATGTTGGACATTTTTCCATTTGAGCAAGTTATGATGGAGTTATGATGGTCCCAAGTTGGTGTGTTCATGCTGAAAATCCATAGGTCACATTGCCATGCCATGCCAAGTGTGCCACGCCCCAATTCAGTTTTGGATCCATTGAGTTCATGTCCATTTTTAAGAGTGTTTGAGTTCCCATTTCAATCCAATTCCCACACCAATCTTGTTCTACTATGTTTCCTCTTTCCTTAGACACCAAGAATGCCCATGTCCACGCACTAACAGAAGAGAATTTCATCACCAAACCTCCATGTTTCCAGCTGCCAAGAATAACATGTTGTCTTTACATTGATGTTGTTGAGCATTTACACGCATACACCAGTCCACTTCTTTTTCCTCATTAAGCCAAACATCATCTCACACTATCTTCACCATGCTACATCATACATGAGAAAGGAAAGGGTAAAGCTTGCTATGCAAGTTTCTGTTGCAGCAAGTGACCTTCATCATCACCATTCACTTTCAACCTCACCCTATAATCCATGAAACACACCACACCATAGCCAAACCTCACCCACTCGCCCTAACTAACTTGACTCAGTTAGTTAGAGGCAACTCAGTTAACCCTTCCCAAACTCACTAAACTCACTCACTTAACCATACTGGTTAAGACACTTAACTCAACCTATATAACTAAAACCTCACTCAGATTTCATTCTAACTTCATTTTTCACTCTCACTTCAAAATTCCTCTCACTTTTTCTCAACATTCTCTCTCTGATCTCACACGAACTCATCAATCTTCATCCACATTCCATCTCTATCATCATCAATGTCTCATTTCTGATCAAGAACAAAAGAGAAGAAGTTCAAGTCACCAAGTGTAGCTTCGGTTTAATTGGATTTTCAGTGTGATTTTCTTCAAGATCTCCAGTTGGATAGCATTTATTTTGCTCAACAAGTTCAAGAGCTCAAGATATCTCTAGTTTTCTTACAACTCAAGCTTCTTCACAGTTTCAGGTTCTAATTTACTCAACCTTATTGCTTCGTATTCATGTGATTTGAGCTTGTTTCATCTTGATTTAAGGCTTACTAGAAGCTGTGTGTGTCCTGGCTAGTTGATAAGCTCTTTAGGACCGTAGTTGTGAAAGTTAGGGCTAACTTCTTGAGTTCGTTTCTCTCTGTGTGTTTGTGATTTGGAAATTCTAAGACTAGATTCTTGTTGTGCTTGACTTCCTCTTCATTTTTATTTGCGATTTTCTTGTTTCTGGGAAATGTGAGTATTGCAGGTGACGGAGAGTGGCCGGAGAAGATGACCGGAGGTCCTTCTCCGGCCGGTGAGGTTTAAGGCTAGGGTTTGGCAATTTTATATCGTGACTGTCTGATTTGCATGATGTAACGCCCCAGTTTTAGTTAGTTTTATTTTATTGAGTCATTTTGATTATTTTATTATTATATTATTTTATTATTGACTTTTATTTGACAATATATTATTTTTCATCATTGTTTATGTTTTATTGCGTTTTGAGAGCGTTTGCGAAATATATGAGCTGAGGGGTAAAATAGTCTTTTAGGGGTTTAGATATTTTGAATAAATAGAAAGTGGAGAGAAAAAGAGATAAAAGAAAGGGAAAGAAAAAGGAAGAGAAGGAAAAGGAGAAGAAAGAAAGAGAGAAGAGGAGAAAAAGGAAAAATCGGGAAAACTCCGTTTCGAGCGCGATTAATCGGGTAAGGGTGAGAAGTTTCGATTATATCATGCTTGTATATGTATATGTATGTTTTGTTTGAATGTTTGGGTGAAAAATATATGTTTTTCTATTTGGTTGAATTTGTGAGCAATTGATAGAAATTGATGTTTTCACGGATGAATTGATGAAATGCATGCCTAAACGTGTTCTAACATGTTATTTTGGGTCATTGGGTGTAATACTATCACGTGGGTTGAAGATTTGGATCATTTTTGGGTCCCAAATACGTTTTGGAGAAATTCTGGTTCGTCCAGATTCGCCAGGCGAGTTAGTGGCGAGTCCGCTTCGCCAGGGATTCGCCAGGCGAATTTGTCTGGGACAGCAAAAACAGTATTTTCGTATTTTAGCCATAACTTTTGAACCGTAAGTCCGTTTTGGTTCTCGTTCGAAGCGTTGGAAAGCTAATAAAATATTATTCCTTTTAAAAATGGCTTGGAGGGCATAGATGAATTATTTAAGTCGTGGTTTTGTGAAAGTGTCGGGTTGTCGGGTTTTTATCGCGTTAAATGCGTGCGGTTGGTGTTTTACAATGTGTTGTGCAATTGTTATATAATGTGGAGCTTTTATGTGGTTTATATGATGTGATGCATGTGATAGTGATGTTGTGGGTGGTAAAATGCATTGTTGGATTGAATATCAATGAAATGTTGTTATGATGTGTTGTGAGTATCCTTTGTGGTGTGAATTCCTTGTGGAAGTAATTGTGATTGCATGATTGTTGTGGTTTGTGATGAAATGCATTGTTTGAATTGGTTTCCAATGCATGAATATTGATTATGAGATAATTCATATTGTTGAATTGTGAATGTATGGAATTGATGAGTTGAAGTATATGTATAATTATGGTTGCATATATGTGTGAAGATGCATTTGATTATCATGAGTTCTTGTGTGTCAAGCATCATGATATGCATCTTGTGATGTCGTGTGCCCTAGTGGGTGTGAGCGACGAATCGATTCCATAGGGAATCTGCTATAACATCGTGAGCCTTAAAAATAAGAGGACTGAAAGCGATTGGATCAGATCGTGCGCCTTAAAAATAAGAGGACCGAAAACGATGGTTATAGACAATCGTGAGCCTTATACAAAGAGGACCGAAAGCGATCGGATTGTGAGCCTTATACAAAGAGGACCGAAAGTAATCCATAAACGTCGTGAGCCTTAAAAAAATAAGAGGACCGAAAGCGACGGGGAACATCGTTTGCCCGATGAAGAGTTACACTAAGTAACAAGCGATGATTCCAGCAGAGTTCCTGAGTGAACTAGTGTTGAGAAATGATGGATGGATGGTACCGCATATGCATTGCATAGAGTCATTGTGTCGGTCTCTGTGCATTTGCATAAATCATGAATGGATTGATTATGTGTGGAAATTGTGAATTAATTGATTATGTGTTGAGATTTATGTTTGAATTGGTGAATTGATGTGCATATGGGATAAATGCATTGGTTGTGGATAATATGTCTTATGTGTAGATATGTGCTATGTGATGTGGTGGTGTGTTTCCATATGTTGTGACTTTGGTGTGCCTTATGTGCAAATATGTGATTATGTTAGATAATTGATATATGTTATGTATATGTGGCATGATATATATGTTAATATGCGATGATGTGGTGAGAATAACTATGTATGTGAATTTTTATGTTTTGCATATTATTATGCAATCTTGATTTAGTTGTTATTTCTCACCCTTCTGATGTGGTTTGTTGCTCTATGAGGCAATTGCAGATTTGTAGTCTTGGAGGCTTTTGTGAAGATTAGCCCTCCATTTTTTTGTCTGTCTTGGTGTCTGCTCTGATACGTAGCACGGGAGTCGGGGAACGCTTTTGTGATATATATGTATACAATTGTTGAATATATTTGGTATTACTTTTGTATGTATATTTTAACGTTATAAAACCATTTATTTGTAAAACAAGTCAGTTATGGATGTTTCCGCTTTATTCCATAATTAAACTTTAATTTTATATGGGAAAAGTTTCCCCTTTATGGGTATTCTATTTTATGCTATGTATCAACTTTATGAGCAGGGATTGTATTTTATTTCTTTAAATGTGACATCCTTGTTTCTGTCGGAAAAATAAATTTTTATCTACTCTGATTTATTTACGTATTATTTATTCGCGATGGGAATTGGGGTGTTACATTAGTGGTATCAGAGCAGGTCGGTCCGTCCGGCCAAGTTGTTGAGTCAGTTGGTGTGACAGTTGAATACTGTCGATGTTGGTTGTCCCTTAGTATGTGATATGTGTGTGGAGCACTGTCGGTACTTTCTGGTTTCCTAATCTTTTGTCTTCAGGTGTTAGAATGAGATAAGTGGGGGAGAAGCTGGTACTTCTCCAAGTTACTTCAGGTGTGGAGCGTTGGCTCAGTGTGTTGTGAATTGCAAGATTGTAAGTTCTCTTCGGACAGTGTGGTTCCCGGTTCCGGAGGGAATGCGGAGGTAAGGTTTATGTCAACTAAGGATTTGTGCCTTAGGTAGTTCTGTGCGCAGGATGTAAGGAATGCTATTATAGTTTGGTAAAGACGGTTTATACCCCATCATGATTATCGACTGTCTATTGACAAATTGAGGAACTGATCACCCTTAATCTCTTGTTGATAGTAAACGGAAATTATGTTGGATGGAATAGACGTGTCTTTTCGACTTTGATAGTGTGTGTAATGAATTGCTTGGAAATTGAATATGTGTTGGTTTGGAAAAGTTGGAATTGGAGGTGTGGAAACCATGGAAATGCAGCAGGAAATTCTGGTTCTGGTGCGATTCGCCAAGCGAATGGGGAATTCGCCAAGCGGATTAGGTCTCGCCAATGGTTTGCCAGGCGAGGTGCTAGCGAAGGGGGATTCGCCAGGCGGAAACGGAGAGACATAAATGTGTTAGCTACTGGAAGTTTGGGTTTTCAGAAAAATAGGTTTCACCGCTGGTTCGCCAGGCGAAGGGCTGGCGAAGAGGTATTCGCCGGGAGAAATCCTTACTCGCTAGGCGGATCTGGTTGTTTTCCAATAATTGACCTTCCTTCAAAAATTCATATCTTTCGACTCGGGTGTCCGATTTAAGCGTTCTTTATATCGATATGAAGCTATGGAAGTGTTCTATGTTGTGGAAAGTGAAAATATTATTTGTAAGGTGGATTAGAGGTTTTGGTATGTTGGTCAAGTTGGAATGTCTCTGAGAGTGAACGATTGGGTATCGTTGATGGTTGTTCTCAGAGAGTAGAATGAGAACTCGAATTTGACGAAGGTGAAGATTTGAGGTTTGGATCTGCTAAGTAAGTAGAAAACTCTTAGTAGATGGGACTAAGATGTTTGTTTTGTCTGTGATGATAGTGTTCTGGAAATCGGAAGGAAGTCACAGTGATGGGCCGTCAGTTGTGCATGGTTTTCGGATGTGTTTTTGGATGGAACATTAAGGTGTGGTCTTAGAGAGCTCCAGCTTTGTTAGTAACAAAAGGGAATGGTGATTGAATGGAATAACGAGCATGATGTGTATGATGGTATTGAGACCATGGAAAGCGAAACTTAGAGTTCTGGTGAGGTTTGGAGTCTTTGGAATTTTAGAGCATTAATGGAAATTTTGAGAAAATCTTAAGTGTGGATGTAGTATTTGAGAGTTCCTTTGGGTTGGTTGTTGCTACATGTTGAGATTTATGGAATTTGGACTGTTGAGAGAAGAATTGGGTATGGATTGCTAACAGTTGAATAAGGTAACGATTGAGATGGTTGAGTTTGAGTGAAATCACAATTGGTTAGAATGTTTGATAAGAGTAGTGAATTGTGTGAGTTGAGGCTTTGATCGATTTGATGTGACTGGTTATGTTTGTTATCGGAATAGGCTGTTATTTACTGGGTTAAGCTTGTATGTGAGTAACCAGTTACCCAGTGAAAAGTTTTGCAAAAGCTTTAAGAATTTATATCTTTTGGAAGTTGGTTGGGCATTACAACGTACAGTGATGTTATTTGGTGTTAGTAATGCGTCTGGAATGTTTGTGGAGTAGAGGAATTGTATCTGCTATATTTAATTGGATAAGTTTATAGTGGCTTTGATTGAGGATATTCAGATTTGTTATAAACTCAGAGAAAGAACAGGTAGAGTGTTTGAGAATTGAATTGCAAGTGTTGAAAAGAGACGAAGTTTTATGCTAAGTTACTCAAGTGAGAATTTTGGTTAAAAAGGGTTAGATTTCTTGGAGATGTTATTTCATATGAGAGTATGGTTAGGGATCCATCGGAAGTAGATGCAGTTCTACAATGAGAGGTTCCGAAGTTGGTTAAGGAGATTAGAAACTTTTGGGCTCAGTTGGATGTTACAGAAGGCTGTGGAAGACTTGGCTAAGTTCGTACTTCTGTTATCTCAGTTGACTTGCAAAGGATGAGTCATTTGTCTTGGGTGTTCGTTGTGAGTAAGTTTTGGTGAGCTGAAGTGGAATTTGTCTATGGCTCCAGTTTTGATTCTGTGTGATCCTAATAAACCGGTTGTGAGGTATTGTGATGTGTCTCTGAAGAGTGTAGTCAGGTGTTAATGCAAGAGAGTAAAGTCGTGGCTTATGCTTTACGACAATTGAGGATTTATAAAAGGATCTATACTATTCTGGATTTGGAATTGATTGCGGTCGTATTGTGTTGGAATATTTGGAGGTATTATCCTTATGGTTCTAGGCTCGAAGTGTTTGGTAATCACAAGAGTTTAGAGTGCTTGTTTGGTATGAAGGAATAGAGTATGAGACAACGAGGAGGGTTGGAATTCGTGATGAGTTATGAATTTGGCTTGGATTATCCTTCGGGAAAAGCTAAGGTTGTGCCTGAAAATTTAAGTCGAAAGTTGTTATGCATGTCTGTTTTGATGGTCAGAGAATTGAAATTATTTGAGCAGTTCCGAGACTTGTGTCTGGTGTGTGAGGTAACACAGGAGAGTGTGAGGTTGGGAGTATTAAAGTGAACAATGATTTTTGGTAAATATGAGGAAGAGTTAGACTTTGGTCGTGAGATCGGTAGTTTTGATGGTTGCGAGTAATCAAAGTGGCGCAGCGGAAGCGCGGTGTGACGCATTTGGTATATGCGTGTGTGACTTGTAAGAGTTCATAAGTTGAATATTGGAAATGTGTAGGAGTGACGAGACTATTGGGCGTTTCAAAATGGAAGTGATAAGTGGAAGGTTTCAATATTAATCAGGTACTAATATGTAGTTGGGTGTTTTGGTCGTATGTTCGATTGGTGAAGCGTAGCATTGTTGTAATATTGTTGTGTGACACGGATGTTGGTATCATGGTTATGTGGAGATTGTTGAATCAATGTTGTGTCGTGGAACTTGTGTTCTTGTTGTGTTTTGGTTCTAGAGTGAACCTGTGTGTGTTCGTAACTTGGGTATTCCTTGAGTCGTGAGTTGGTCGTCAAGTGCATTGTATGGGCTTTGCATCTTGTCGTAGTAGTTGTCGTCGTGTCGTGTTGTTGTAGTAGTTGTTGTTAGCGGGCTGGTTTGTCAGTTTGTGTTATTCGTGGTGTGCCTAGTGTTGGCGTGTTAGTTGGTTAGTTGGATGCGAGAGTCGTATCAGGAGTCGTTCGTCTCAGTTAGATTTTCGAGGACGAAAACGTCTAAGTGGGGGAGAATTGTAACGCCTCAGTTTTAGTTAGTTTTATTTTATTGAGTCGTTTTGATTATTTTATTATTATATTATTTTATTATTGACTTTTATTTGACAATATATTATTTTTCATCATTGTTTATGTTTTATTGCGTTTTGAGAGCGTTTGCGAGATATTTGAGCTGAGGGGTAAAATAGTCTTTTAGGGGTTTAGATATTTTGAATAAATAGAAAGTGGAGAGAAAAAGAGAGAAAAGAAAGGGAAAGAAAAAGGAAGAGAAGGAAAAGGAGAAGAAAGAAAGAGAGAAGAGGAGAAAGAGGAAAAATAGGGAAAACTCCGTTTCGAGCGCGATTAATCGGGTAAGGGTGAGAAGTTTCGATTATATCATGCTTGTATATGTATATGTATGTTTTGTTTGAATGTTTGGGTGAAAAATATATGTTTTTCTATTTGGTTGAATTTGTGAGCAATTGATAGAAATTGAAGTTTTCACTGATGAATTGATGAAATGCATGCCTAAACGTGTTCTAACATGTTATTTTGGGTCATTTGGTGTAATACTATCATGTGGGTTGAAGATTTGGATCATTTTTGGGTCCCAAATACGTTTTGGAGAAATTCTGGTTCGTCCAGATTCGCCAGGCGAGTTAGTGGCGAGTCCGCTTCGCCAGGGATTCGCCAGGCGAATTTGTCTGGGACAGCAAAAACAGTATTTTCGTATTTTAGCCATAACTTTTGAGCCGTAAGTCCGTTTTGGTTCCCGTTCGAAGCGTTGGAAAGCTAATAAAATATTCTTTCTTTTAAAAATGGTTTGGAGGGCAGTAGATGAATTATTTAAGTCGTGGTTTTGTGAAAGTGTCGGGTTGTCGGGTTTTTATCGCGTTAAATGCGTGTGGTTGGTGTTTTACAGTGTGTTGTGCAATTGTTATATAATGTGGAGCTTTTATGTGGTTTATATGATGTGATGCATGTGATAGTGATGTTGTGGGTGGTAAAATGCATTGTTGGATTGAATATCAATGAAATGTTGTTATGATGTGTTGTGAGTATCCTTTGTGGTGTGAATTCCTTGTGGAAGTAATTGTGATTGCATGATTGTTGTAGTTTGTGACGAAATGCATTATTTGAATTGGTTTCCAATGCATGAATATTGATGATGAGATAATTCATATTGTTGAATTGTGAATGTATGGAATTGATGAGTTGAAGTATATGTATAATTATGGTTGCATATATGTGTGAAGATGCATTTGATTATCATGAGTTCTTGTGTGTCAAGCATCATGATATGCATCTTGTGATGTCGTGTGCCCTAGTGGGTGTGAGCGACGAATCGATTCCAGAGGGAATCTTCTATAACATCGTGAGCCTTAAAAATAAGAGGACTGAAAGCGATCGAATCGGATCGTGCACCTTAAAAATAAGAGGACCGAAAGCGATGGTTATAGACGATCGTGAGCCTTATACAAAGAGGACCGAAAGCGATCGGATTGTGAGCCTTATACAAAGAGGACCGAAAGCAATCCATAAACATCGTGAGCCTTAAAAAAATAAGAGGACCGAAAGCGACGGGGAACATCGTTTGCCCGACGAGGAGTACACTAAGTAACAAGCGGTGATTCCAGCAGAGTTCCTGAGTGAACTAGTGTTGAGAAATGATGGATGGATGGTACCGCATATGCATTGCATAGAGTCGTTGTGTCGGTCTCTGTGCATTTGCATAAATCATGAATGGATTGATTATGTGTGGAAATTGTGAATTAATTGATTATGTGTTGAGATTTATGTTTGAATTGGTGAATTGATGTGCATATGTGATAAATGCATTGGTTGTGGATAATATGTCTTATGTGTAGATATGTGCTATGTGATGTGGTGGTGTGTTTCCATATGTTGTGACTTTGGTGTGCCTTATGTGCAAATATGTGATTATGTTAGATAATTGATATATGTTATGTATATGTGGCATGATATATGTGTTAATATGCGATGATGTGGTGAGAATAACTATGTATGTGAATTTTTATGTTTTGCATATTATTATGCAATCTTGATTTAGTTGTTATTTCTCACCCTTCTGCTGTGGTTTGTTGCTCTATGAGGCAATTGCAGATTTGTAGTCTTGGAGGCTTTTGTGAAGATTAGCCCTCCGTTCTTTTGTCGGTCTTGGTGTCTGCTCTGATACGTAGCACGGGAGTCGGGGAACGCTTTTGTGATATATATGTATACAATTATTGAATATATTTGGTATTACTTTTGTATGTATATTTTAACGTTATAAAACCATTTATTTGTAAAACAAGTCAGTTATGGATCTTTCCGCTTTATTCCATAATTGAACTTTAATTTTATATGGGAAAAGTTCCCCTTTGAGGGTTTTCTATTTTATGCTATGTATCAACTTAATGAGCAGGGATTGTATTTTCTTTCTTTAAATGTGACATCCTTGTTTCTGTCGGAAAAATAAATTTTATCTACTCTGATTTATTTACGTATTATTTATTCGCGATGGGAATTGGGGTGTTACACATGATCCAACGTCTAATATTGTGCCAGCGCATTAATGAGAATTGTTGTATGTGTGTGAGTGTATGGTAGCTAGCATGTGCTTGCTGTTTTATCCACGTGATTGTCTTGCTTTTATTGATGATTGACTGATTGATTAATCCTAGGGCTCATAGGTTGCCAACACATTAATGAATGTGTGGTCATGCACGTGTTCTTTTCTTTTGAATATGAATGATCATATGCGTGTGTGTGTGTGTAATAATTATGGTGTGCATGCCTTGATGTTCATTGGATTGTAATACTTTGCATCATGATCTAATCCTATGGCCATGATTGAATCACGTGATAATTGCACACACACTGTATCACACACAATCACACGTATAATTAGACTGGGTTATAATTGTTTTTCACACCCCCATACGGAGCCCAATTTATATTTCAACATGAAAATTACTCACGCTGCACCCCCTCCCCATTTCTTTCTCATTTTTATTTTCTTTTCCATATTGTTTTGGGTTTTCTATTTTTAAAAATACCAAATCATCTCTAAAAATCCCAAAATAATTCATGTATGTTCTTAATACATTTAAATAATTTTCTCTATTTTTTAATTCTGATTTCATGAATGTTTGCTTATAATTACATTATTTTCTTTTAATTCCTTTTTAATTGATGTTCATTATTGACACTACAGCTTGTGCATTTTCTTTCTCCCATCTCACACAATATTTTTCACCCATTCTTTTTGCATTTGTTAGATAATACATTAAAGAATCTAAAAATATTTTGTTTGATTTTTAAAGTCATTTTATCATGTGTTTAGGAGTTCTTATTTGAGCACTCTTGTGGCGTGTTTCAATGTGATCTTGTGCAATCTTTTGACCATGCTTTCTCTTGAATTTTGCTATGATCTTTGATGTATGTTTGTGCTTCTGACTTGGCTTGTTTAGGGTTTGTTTTTCCAATTTTATCATGTGCTTTGATAGTTGTTTAATGCCTTGCATTTGAAGTAACATGCATGCACTTTCTTCTTATTCTTGTTAACATGTTTTGATGAGGCACTTGTGCCATCCTTAGATGATTATCTTGAGTGATATTATAGGTCATTTGTATGATATTATAGGTCCTCTTTGTTACATTATAAGTCACTTTGTTTTGCCTTTGCATTGTGATATGAGTTTATGCATTTTAATTTGAACTTTGACATGTTTTCATCCCTCACTTCCTCTTATGCTATATGTGATCCATGTGTGCATTTTATATGACATTTCTCTCCTTCCATTTGCATTACATCAATGGTATGCCACTGCCCATATGCATTCTTTAAATCATGCTACATGTTATGCATTTATAATGTGTCACTTTGTGCATCTAATTGAACATGTTTCTTTTCTTTACTTCTTCTTCATCTTATTTCTCCTACTTGTATCCTTTATTTCATAATTTGTGTGATGATTCATGTGCATCTTAAGACATTGACAAATTGAATATGGTTCTGACTTTGATCTTTTGTGAAGCATTATTGCATGATCACTTTGTATTTCCACTCATTCTTCATTTATTCTTTGCATGTTACACTTCTTTGATGTTTAAGACATTTGATTGTGCATAGTTGGTGTGTGTTTAATACCTTAACTTTAGAGAACATCCTTTAGACATAGGTTCTGACCTTGAGTGTTTTTCATCTCTTAGGATCCTTATTCATTGATTCTTAATGTGTTTGATCATTGCTTGTTATCCTTTTCTTATTTCATTACTTATAATTAGTCTTCGAACTAACCTTTTCATGTAGGTGCCAAAGGTAAGTAAGTGTGTGGATATGCTTCCACACACACTTCTTTCTTTCATCTTCTTTTATTTCTTTTAATAATTCAACTTGTGATCATGATAAGCATTTATATACTTTCTTTGAATAACTTCTTCATCCCCTCTTTAAGATGAACTTAACTTCCATCTTGGAAGTAAGTTGCTTCTTTTGCTTCCCATTTCCTTTCTTCTAGGATTAGATTTTTTAAACCACATTAACCATAGGATCTCTAAGCATGCTAACACTAGGGTGAGTCTTAGTCCCCTTTAGTTTTTACCTTTACTCCTCCTCTTGAGTCCCTTCTTCTCATCTTAAAGCAAAATAAAAAACACTTAATAAAGGCATAAGAAATATTGTATTTGAGCCTTTCATGTAAGAATGAGATAGTGAGGGGTCTTCTCTCACTTTCTTAGAATGTTTAGGGTACGTCCCGTTTCGGGTCGATATGCGAGGCATTCGATCCTACATGAAAGACTTAAATACAATACATGTTACTAAACATAAAATAATCAAAACATTTCTTTCTTAAAAGACAAAAACAAACAAACATTTCTTTTCTCATCTCTTCACTCATTTCTTAAGGACTCGTCACGTCCGTTCTACTGCAAACAGGTAACGCCTAAGTCTCCCTACAGCGAGCTGCGACACCTAACTGCTGGGACGCGCACTCTGACGTTTCCACTAAAAAACACAAACAAAGCGACCCTCATTGAGGGGAACTATATCGCTCTGATTCTCATGTTCCCAATGAGATACGTAGGTAGTGGGGTAGGGCCCATTCGAGCACTTCTTTTATTTTCCCTACATTTGCTTCTTGTTCTCTCTCCTTTCTTTTTCCCTTTCCTTTTCCTTTTCCTTTCCAGTAGCAGCGGAGTTCCAGTTTCCTACACCCTTTGATCGAGACAAGCAAGCGTGGATCCCATCGGGTACGATGGACGCGTGGGGGTGCTAATACCTTCCTCTCGCGTAATCGACTCTCGAACCCAGTTCTCTTGGTCGCAAGACCATGCTCTTTCCTTTCCCTTCAGGTTTATACAGTGTTTCCTTTTCCTCTCTTGGGATAAATACACATTGCTGGCGACTCTGTTTCGTGCCACTTTCGCGTTTATACTAGGATGAAAATCCTGGGAGCGACAACTGGCGACTCTGCTGGGAACCGAACCCAGAATCTCTGGTTTCCTTAGCGAGTCAATCCTAGTGCTTGTCTGTTTTTCTTTCATTGGGTGTTTACTGTGATGATGTGTTTTGCTGTCTTACTATTTTTACTGTATTACTGCTTTACTGTATTTACTGCTTTACCGCATTTATTGCATTTTCACATTATTATTATATTGGACTGTGCTGTGCTGGTTTTCTGTTTGGCGGGATGGGTATTCTGAGAGATAAGCCCATTACACAGGCTTGAGTACATACATAGGACTAAAGTGGACGGTAGTGTGGCCTATGTAGCCTCTTGTTATGTATCGTTTATACGAAATCCACAACCAGACGAGGTTTTCTTGGGAGATGTTCTGATTTGCGCGTTCTGTGCATTTCAAAGTGTTAACCTAGAAAGTTGTGGACTCTGGTGACCGATCATTGAGGACCTTAGTGGAAACATCCCTCTTTAGTGGTGACAGTGGCAGACCACATTCTGTGGCAAATCCATTCGCACCCGAGGGCCCACTTTGGAACTTGCATAGGATGGCCTTTATTTTTGGGGACTCAGTGGACGATCTCTTTGTTTGGCGATAGCATTGTATCCTACGGGCTAAATGTGCTATTGCTTCTCAAAATAGAGAATCCGAAGTTGAGGAACCGCTGTTCTAGTACCTACATATGAGTATGGGCGGGTGTTTACAGGTTTGCAGGTGACCATGTCTCGCACATGCCCTGATACTATGGTATTTTCACAGACAGATGATGTAACTTGTTACAGTCTGTGGGTTTCTATCTGCAGTATTATTCTTAGACTTGTACCGACACCGTGCACACAGTCCAGCACAGACACAGAGCACACTGATCATATACACTTTTGCATGGCATTATCATGTCATAACATTCATGTTTGTCATTTACAGGTGCTTATTACACTTCTGATTCCAATCAATGGGCTCGACAGAGATAGTTCTCGAGAGAAAGCGCAATGTTGCCTACAAGTTCCCAGAACCTACCTTGGATTTACTGCATAAGGTGATAGCCATGGCTGACCCGGGTGTTCTTGTCAACTTCCAGAAGAAATATGGGAAATTGGTTGAGATGGTCCGCAGAATCACACAGTATGAACATGATGCTCTTCACACGTTGCTACAGTTTTATGAGCCGTCGTTGAGATGTTTTATTTTTCCTGATTACATTTTGATGCCTACTTTGGAAGAGTTCTCATTTATTTTGGGAACTCCGGTTGAATCAGCAGTGCCTTTCTTTTCTGGTAGTCATCCTAGCATAGAGGAGATCGCAGCTGCGGTACAGGTAAAAGATTCAGAGTTAAAAGGAAATGTGGCTATCAAAAATGGGGTCAAAGGTTTTCACTTAGCCTTTCTTACTGACCAAGCTCAAGAGGCTGCTGAAGCAAAGAATTGGGCAGTTTACAATTCCATCCTGGCTTTGTGCATCTACGACATTGTTCTTTTCCCTAATCAACAAGATTTTGTGGATATGCGGGCTATAAGAATCTTTGTTCTCAATAACCCGGTTCCCACTTTGTTAGGAGATTTTTACTACCCGGTGCACTTCAAGAACGAAAAGAGAAGGGGATGACCTGTCAATGGTTGCACTCCACTTTTATCTCGTTGGTTTTTGAAACATTTACCTCAGGCATGTGCTTTTGTAGAAACAAAGGATTCCTCAAAATGGTTCAAGCGGATAATGGGATTGACTGCTGATAACATCGTCTGGTTCGATCGTAAGTTGATGGGAATAGAGATTATCACCAGTTGTGGGAATTTTCCCAATGTGCCTCTAATCGGTAGGAAAGGGGGAATCAACTATAACCCGATCCTGACCGTTAGACAGTTTGGATATGCTTCCAGGTCTCCTCCCATAGATCGGGATGTTGAAAAATCTTTGTTCTTCACTGGGACTGAAAATGAGGAAATGTTGCAAGAAATTGTGAATGCTTGGGGTCACCAACATAAAATAGGAAAAACAGTTTTTGGAAAAATGGATTGCAGATCTTATCCTGAGTATGAAAGATGGTTTGAAATGAAGGAGAATGAGTTACTCTTGCCTTTTTCAAGGGAACCCCCTCTCTATCCTGTAATGCCAGAGAGGCCTACCGCGGTAGCCATCGAGGAGTTTGACAAGCTGCAGAAGTTGGTAAAGGAGCTTCGGGTAGAGAATTCAGATCTGAGTAGTCTTCTTCAAGACGCTTTGCACGCCAACAAAGAATTGGAGCATAAAGCCCAAGACGCCGAAAGAATCTTAGTTGCAAAAGAAAAGGATTTCGCCGAAAGAGCTCAACATTTCCAGAAAATTAGTAAAGGTGCCGATGCTACCACTCAAGCTCATAAGAAGACCAAACAGATTTTAGCTCAGACCAAGGACGCGCTAGCCAAGCTTCAGCAAGCCTGGGATGAGGTTAGAATAAAAAATGCGGAGTTGCAGGAACAGCTGAAGATCAAGGATGATGAGCTCGAAAAGGCACATGAACAACGGAGAAAGTATCGGGAGAACCTTGTTGAAAGTCAAGAGCAATTGGTAAGCGCCAGAGAGGAGCTGAAGACTTCCAAGAGCGAGCTTGAAGAGGCCAGGGCAGACGTGGAGAAACTCAATATACAAGCCAGCGTGAAAAGGCAGAAAGGGGTCTGTGACGATGAAGCTCTCCTGATGTGTATGAGGTCACTGACTGAAGCTCTCATGAGAAGAGATGTTCTGATCAAGGAGTTAATCGAAAGACCAAATCACCAGCGCACTCGCATACTCTTCGAAGAGGTCAAGTATTCAAGTGACAAGTTGAAAGATTTGGAGTTGTCAGATTGACGGTTTGTTTTCTTTCTCTTGATGTAATTTTGGATATCATCATGCTTGTTGATGAATCCACTCTTTTGATGTATGATGTTTAAATTCATTGTTGAACACCGGGTGTATGTTTCACTTAATTGAAATGAGCAGTTTATTCAGAAAGGTTCCTTTGGCAGTGTTCTGTACACAAGCACAAAAGCACGACACGTCTCTTTATATCACGATTTATGATCTTCAGATTTTTGTGGTTAAGATTGGAATTAGAATGTAGAGCACCTCGGAAGTGATAAACATGGCATTTGCATTTGCATGGCATATCATTTTGCATTTTGTTGCTTGTTTTTCAGGTACTCGTGGCAGGGTCTCTAACCTTCATTTGGCTTCAGGCATTATAGCTGATACCCACGTTCACCGATACGCAACTCGTAGGAATCAAGCAAGGATCATGGATCAAATGCAGAATGATTTGGCTGAAATGAGGGCACGCATGGACCAGTTCATGACTCTCATGACTGGTATGGCACAAACTCAAGAGAGGTTGAGACTTCTGGTCGAGCGTCCAGAGGCCACACTGGGAGGTAATCAGAATGAAAATTCACAGACACATGGTACTCCTCCTCCTGGTGGCAACCCTCCTCCTGTTGGTAATCTGGGTAATGGAAATGGCAGAAATGTTGGTGGTGTTCAGGAAGATATTCAGGAAGACCAATTCACCCTGCTGGATGCTGATATGGGTAATCCTGGGGACAGAAGGTATGATGAGATGGCTGAGAAGATCAGGGCTATAGAGTGCAAGAATTCTCTGGGCATTGATGTTACTAGTTTGGGTCTGGTACCAGGAGTCAGAATTACTCCAAAGTTCAAACCGCCCACTTTTGACAAATATCATGGCAATACGTGTCCCCAGACACATATTCAGGCTTATTTTGGGAGGATTTCAGCCCATACTGATGATGAGAAGTTATGGATGCATTACTTTCAAGACAGTTTGGCCGGAGCTTCATTGACCTGGTACATGAAATTGAATAGAGCTGCTGTGAGAAGCTGGAAGGATCTGACAGCAGCTTTTTTAAAGCAATACTAGTATAATATCGACATGGCGCCCAACTGCACTCAATTGCAAGGGTTGTCACAGAATGCTAAGGAAAGTTTCAAAGAATACGCTCAAAGGTGGAGAGAAATGGCTGCCCAGGTTCAACCTCCTTTGCTGGATAGAGAAATGGCAGACATGTTCATTGGCACCCTGCAAGGGGCATTTCTTGAAAGATTGGCTGCTTGTCCGTCGACCGGATTTTCTGATATTGTGATTGCTGGGGAAAGGATCGAGAGTCTGTTGAAACTTGGGAAGATCCAAGATGTAAGTGGGGTTGGCTCTTCTGGAACAAAGAAACCCTTTGCTAATGGTCAGAAAAGGAGAGAAGGTGATGCAAACGCTGTGTATAGAGGACGGGGAAGAGGACGTTCTCAGGCTTATCACCAAGTAGGTGCAGTGACAATCCGAACACCATCTGTTCAGCAACAACAGCCACAACAGCAGGCTCAGCAGCAACAACAGCAACCTTCTTTCCAGCAAAGGTCTAGGCAGAGGGACCGTAAGATTGACCCTCTCCATATGACTTACTCAGCATTGTTACCCCAATTACTACAATTGAAGTTGGTTGAACTTCATACTATGAGACCTCCTGCTGCTGGCAACTTGCCACCTAATTTTGATGTTAACGCTCGGTGTGATTTCCAATCAGGTGCTCAGGGGCACACCACTGAAAAGTGTTGGGCGTTTCAGAATAAGGTGCAAGACTTAATCGATGCTAAAGGAATCAATTTCTTGTTACCTCCTAATGTTATCCAGAACCCCATGCCTAATCATGGTGTGGCAGATGTGCACGTTGTTGAGGAGGGAAAGGGGTTAAATTTGGTGACAGATATCAATCAGGTGAAGACTTCATTGTTGGTTGTGAAAGATCGTTTGTTAAAGGGACAGGTGTTCCCGGGTTATGATCAAAATTGTTCTGAATGTATGGGTCAAGAGAATGGTTGTGATAAGTTGAGAGTTGGTTTGTAGAGTCTGATTAATGAGGGTCATCTACAGTTTGTCCGGGTTGTGAAAGATATTGATGAGGTGTCAACGGTGACCATCTATTATACTCCTGCTGAAATTCAGGTACCTGTAAGTACAGCTCCGGTAGCAAGTGTTGTGCCAGAAAGACCCAGTCCTGTTACTATCACGGCGCCAGGACCAGTTCTGTTTACCTCTAATAAAGCAATCTCATGGCACTATGGGGCAGATGTGTATTATGAAGGGAAAAAGCAGGAAGTCGAGACATCGGCCAGTTCCAATATTGATAATGTGGGTGGTGTAGGTGGCTTTACTAGGAGTGGAAGATTGTTTGCTCCCCAAACATTGCGAAGTGATAAAGAAGTTGAGGCTGCGGCAAAAGCTAAAGGAAAACAGATAGCTGAGAGTGTGGCAATGCCTGAAATAGAGCCCAAGATTACCTTTGACAATGAGGTAGAAGAGTTTATGCGGATAATAAAGAAAAGTGATTACAAAATTGTCGATCAGTTGAATCAAACGCCCTCGAAGATCTCAATTTTGTCATTGTTGATGTGTTCTGATGCGCACCGCGAGGCTTTGCTGAAAGTGTTGAAGAGAGCCTATGTTCCACAGGAAATTAATGTCAACCAGCTCGAGGGTGTGATTTCTAATGTCAATGTCAGCCATGGATTAGGTTTCACGAGCAGAGATTTGACTTCTGAAGGTAGAAACCACAATAAAGCTTTGCACATTACAATGGAATGCAGGGGTCCAATGTTGTCTCACGTGTTGGTAGACACTGGTTCCTCGCTCAATGTCTTGCCTAAGAAGGCACTAATGAAGCTGGAAGTTGATGGTTTAATTTTAAGGCCAAGTGATTTGGTTGTCAGAGCGTTCGATGGGGCGAAAAGATCTGTGTTTGGTGAAGTGGAATTACTTGTGCAAATTGGACCTCAAGTGTTCAAGTCTACATTCCACGTGATGGATATACAGCCTGCTTATAGCTGTTTATTAGGTCGCCCTTGGATTCATGTGGGCAGGGCTGTTACATCCACATTACATCAGAAGCTGAAATATGAGTTCGAGGGATAGGTAGTGACTGTGTGTGGTGAAGAGGACATTTTTGTTAGTCATTTGTCCACAGTCAAGTATGTTGAGATGGATGGGGAAATCCACGAAATGTTTTGCCAGTCGTTCAAGGCGGTGAATATTGATAAAGTGTCTGAATCTTCCCTTACTCCAGATAGAGCCGACACATCCATTTCATCCTCTAAGCAAGCTGTCGAGGTTGTCAGAGCAGGTAATGCCCAAGGCTGGGGCAGGCTGATAGAGACACCAATAAAGGAGGATAAGTTTGGTATTGGCTATCAACCTTCTATGATTTCAGTTGCAAAGAATAGTGGACCCATCATGTTTAGCAGTGGGGGAATCATTTACCCAGACCAGTCTTGTGCAGCTACAGAAGATGGCATTGACAGTGACTGTGACTTGGACAACTGGGTACGCCCACGTGCCTCGGGACAACAATTGCAGAACTGGTCCGTTGAAGAAGTTGTCCAAGTTACTCTTCAAACATAGTAATTTTCTTTGTTTTTCTAACCATAATGCATGTTAAAATCTTGCGCTCTGCCCAAGGCGTACAGATTCATTTGTAGGGCCACCTGTTTGCATTTGCAATTTTAATCATCAATAAAGGACGTTTTTGCACTCAAATTTTGTTCTCTGTCTTTCATTTTTATTTTTGTACAAAAAATAATAAAATCGCAATGTTTTGTTTCTTTTTGTTTTAAAATGAATTCTAAAATAAAGCATGAACCCATTCGTGCAGACTTGATCCTCCGGATTTCATTGATAACAGTTCTGCTATGGCTATGTATGACTTTGACAAACCGATTTATCAAGCCGGAGAAGGGGATGAGAAGGGCTGTGAATTCCCTGAGGAACTGGCCAGATTGTTAAAACAAGAGAAGAGGGTCATCCAGCCTCTTCAAGAGACCATAGAGATCATCAATATTGGTACCGAGGACGCTAAGAAAGAGATCAAGATTGGCGCCAGCCTGCAAGCAGATGTGAAGAAAGCTTTGACGGAGATGTCGTGTGAATATATTGATATCTTTGCCTGGTCGTATCAAGACATGCCAGGGTTGGATACTTATATTGTTGTACACAGGCTGTCATTGAGAGAAGAATGCCTGCCAGTCAAGCAGAAACTTTGTCGGACTCATCCCGATATGGCCATAAAGATCAAAGAAGAAGTTCAGAAGCAGTGGGATGCAGGGTTCCTTGTTGTGACTAATTATCCTCCCTGGGTGGCCAACATCGTGCCGGTACCAAAGAAGGATGGAAAGGTGAGAATGTGTGTGGATTATCAAGATCTTAACAAGGCTAGTCCGAAAGATGATTTTCCACTGCCTCATATCGACGTGTTGGTTGACAATACAGCTCAGTTTTCAGTGTTCTCGTTTATGGACGGTTTCTCCGGATACAACCAGATTAAGATGGCACTTGAGGATATGGAGAAGACCACGTTCATTACCCCATGGGGTACATACTGTTATAAGGTGATGCCTTTTGGGTTGAAAAATGCAGGGGCAACGTATCAGTGGCAATGGTAACGTTATTCCATGACTTGATTCACAAAGAGATTGAATGTTATGTGGATGACATGATTGCCAAGTCGCGAACAGAAGATGAACATCTAATTAACTTGAAAAAGTTGTTTGAAAGGTTGAGAAAGTTCCGCTTGAGGTTGAATTCGAACAAGTGCATTTTCGGGGTGCATTCTGGAAAGCTGCTGGGTTTCATTGTGAGTGAAAAAGGGATTGAGGTTGATCCTGCCAAAGTGAAAGCAATACAAGACATGCCTGAACCGAGAACAGAAAAAGAGGTTCATGGTTTTCTGGGTAGATTGAACTACATTGCAAGGTTCATATCTCACCTAACTGCCACGTGCGAACAAATATTCAAACTGCTAAGAAAAGATCAAACGGTCAGGTGGAACGACGATTGTCAATTAGCATTCGATAAAATAAAAGAATACTTGCAGGAACCTCCAATTCTCATACCTCCAGTTTCGGGAAGACCTTTGATAATGTATTTGACAGTGCTTGAAGGTTCTATGGGTTGTGTTCTCGGTCAACACGACGAGACAGGTAGGAAAGAGCATGCTATCTACTACTTGAGCAAAAAGTTCAATGACTGCGAATCCCGGTACTTAATGCTTGAGAAGACATGCTGTGCACTTGCATGGGCTGCTAAGCGATTGAGGCAGTATATGCTCAGGCACACAACTCTGTTGATTTCAAAAATGGATCCTATCAAATACATCTTCGAGAAACCAGCACTAACATGCAAAGTTGCACGGTGGCAAATGGTTTTGACAGAATATGATATCCATTATACTTCTCAAAAGGCCATCAAAGGAAGTATCTTGTCAGACTATCTTGCACAACAGCCAATTGATGATTACCAACCCATGAAATTTGATTTCCCTGATGAGGACATCATGTTTCTCAAAGCTAAAGATTGCGAGGAACCACTCCCGGAGGAGGGGCCAGACCCTGAATCCAAATGGAGTTTGATGTTTGATGGGGCTGTCAATATGAATGGGTGCGGAGTTGGAGCAGTTCTTATCACGCCGGAAGGTGTTCATATGCCTTTCACTGCCCAAATAACTTTCGGATGCACCAACAATGAAGCAGAGTATGAAGCTTGTATAATGGGGATTGAGGAGGCGATTAATTTGCGAATTAAGACCCTCGATATCTTCGGTGATTCAGCTTTGGTAATTAATCAAGTGAAAGGGAGTTAGTACACGCACCAAGCACATCTGATTCCGTATAGAGATTATACGAGAAGATTGTTGACATTTTTCACAACAGTGAAGTTGTACCATATTCCTCGAGATGAGAATAAGTTTGCTGATGCCTTGGCCACATTGTCTTCCATGGTCAAAATACAAAGAAGGAACCATGTACCTAAGATTGAAGTGTCTCGTCTTGACAGACCTGCATTTGTTTTTGTTGTTGATGCAATGTCTGATGACAAGCCATGGTTTTATGACATCAAGTGTTTCTTGAAAAGTCAAGAGTACCCGCCTGGGGCATCTACCAAAGATAAGAAGACGTTGAGAAGGTTGTCTGGTAGCTTCTTCTTGAATCAGGATGACGTGCTATACAAATGGAATTTTGGCATGGTTCTGCTCAGATGCGTGGATAGACACGAAGCAGACTTGTTAATGCAGGAAGTACATGAAGGCTCTTTCGGTACCCATGCCAGAGGACACGCAATGGCAAAGAAATTATTGAGGCCGAGGTATTATTGGTTGACAATGGAGACAGATTGTAGCAAGTACGCCCGCAAGTGTCACAAATGCCAGATTTATGCAGACAAAGTGCATGTTCCTCCAAATTCGTTGAGTGTCATGTCCTCTCCTTGGCCCTTTGCAATGTGGGGCATTGACATGATCGGAAAAATTGAGCCTACTGCTTCAAACGGCCATCGTTTCATCTTGGTCGCCATTGATTATTTCACAAAATGGGTTGAAGCAGCATCTTATGCCAACGTCACTAAGCAGGTGGTAGCTCGTTTCCTGAAACGGGATATCATTTGTCGCTATGGAGTGCCCGAGAGAATCATCACTGACAATGGTTCTAATCTGAATAACAAAATAATGGCTGAGCTGTTCCGGGACTTCAAAATTGAACATCACAATTCTTCTCCGTATCGCCCGAAGATGAATGGCGCTGTGGAGGCGACCAACAAGAATATTAAGAAGATTGTGCAGAAAATGGTTGTCACATACAAATATTGGCATGAGATGTTACTGTTTTCTTTGCATGGGTACCGAACATCAGTACGCACGTCCACTGGGGCAACACCATTCTCACTTGTATACGGTATGGACGCAGTACTATCGGTTGAAGTTGAGATTCCATCCCTCAGAGTCATGATGGATGCCAAGTTAGACGAAGCTGAATGGGTTCGTGCCAGATTTAATCAGTTGAGCCTTATTGAAGAGAAGCGACTGGCAGCTGTGTGTCATGGGCAGTTATACCAGCGAAGAATGAAGCAATCATTTGATCAAAAGGTGCGTCCTCAGGTGTATAAAGTGGGAGATGTGGTACTCAAAAGGATCCTTCCTCCTAGTACAGATCACAGGGGCAAATGGACTCCCAACTATGAAGGTCCATTCGTGATTAAGAAGGTCTTCTCGGGCGGAGCCTTATTACTTACAACCATGGACGGCGAAGACTTTCCATCCTCTGTCAACTCAGACGTAGTCAAAAAATACTTCGCATAAGTAGACCCGCTGGACAAAAAAAAGAAAAGTCCAGGCAAAAAAGGGCATCCCGACGAACCACAAAAACAGAATAAAAAGGTTCGGGCAAAAATTAGGGATATAAAATAAAAAATTGTACACCCGGTGAGTTGAAAATCTGCAAGGACAACTCAGGCAAAAAAGGGTATCCCGATGGACTGAAAACCCGAAAGGGCGGTCCATGCAAAAGAGGGATTTAAGCGAATGACTACGGTCTGAGTTATCTGTACTCCATCACCGTTTCAGCAACTGACTTTCCAAAAGGGTAGGAATCAGTCTAATCACTCCTCAGAAGGCAAGGTCGGGGAGTTTTGAAGACATACTGGCCATAGAAGAATTGAAACTCAGTGGAATGCCATTTTCACATTGCCATTAGGATAATTTCTTTTCTCAATTTACAGCAATCTCCTCTTTCCAGGGTTTGCTTCCCAATTGTACTTGCCTATTCCGGGCATTTTTAATCAATAAATTGAATTTCAGTCAAAAGCTTCTTATTTTGTTTTACTGCTTTGTTTGCAAAAACGTCCGAATTTTTTATAAAACATTGCATTTGAAAACACTGTGGCCTTACAAATGACATGCGCGGAAAAACATTTAAAATCACTTTGAATGTTGAGTAATCCTGGATGGTGGGTTCAAACCACGCAATATCCTGGGGCACGTGTGCATATTCTTTTGTTGCAGGTAACAGGTACAAGTCCTCCAAGAGCATGGATCATGTCTTCTAGACGAGTAATCACTTATCCCCATGCAGAATACCGGGGCAATCACGTTCAGGAAAGGGTTCATATGTCACTCTTTTGTCACAACATTTACTGATTAAGTCCATCCTTCAGCTGACGATCGCTCGCGATGATTTGATATCGACAAGTTAATGGCAACTGGGTAATGTTGTATCTTATTAAGTCGATTCTCCTATTCATAACTTCCAACATCTACAAGCTTTTCTGTGTCGATAACGGTTGTAAATTCCCCAGTAGAGTTACTTCGCAGATCTCGCAGTTAATGTTCAAGACTCAACGAGTGTCCAGGAGTTTGAAGATGCCAAATCTTCTGTAAAATCCTCTTGGGATGATTTCTTCAGATCCGCCGCGTGATCTGGGACAAAAGTGAGTTTGTGACCCTCCCAAGCATGGGGCATTTTGAAATCCCTCCGGTAGGATGTGATCCAGATCCATTATCTCTAGTAGAGTGACCTCTCAAGTCTCGGCATTTGCCCAAGAGTTTGAAGATGTGTGGTCTTCTGTAAAATCCTCTTAAGAGGCATCCCCAGCACGAGACGCTTTGAAGCGGTTCTCCCCAGCAGAGTTTGATGTCAACTCATTATCCCCAGAGGAGTAGTCAAGAGGAAGGTTTGCATAATGTGGGACACCGTGGCTCTTATTCTAAGCTTGACAAATTTGTTCCTCAACAGATTACAATGAATTCTGTGTGTGTTTCCCAACCGATCTTTAGGGTTTATTTCCCAGCATATCACAACAGAGTGTCTTCTAACCTGGATTTGCGTATCCCCAACAGAGTAGTTCCGGTCCCTAGCAAGATCGTATTTCTGGTAGTTGTACTCCCCACAGAGTTCATCATTGAATCTTGTCAACAATACTCCCCAACTGAGTTGTTTTTCTTCCCCGCAGAAGTTTAGCAGGTCAACAGAATCTCTTCCTCAGCAGAGTGTTAGCATATTCTCTTTGGGTTTGATAGATCCCCAAGCAGAGTTTTAACGACTTGTCTTTTTCAGCAGAGGGTTAGTACATGCTTTCCCCAGCCAAGTCAAAAAATTCTCATCCCCAACGGAGTTGCTATGACCAGAATTCGTCCCCAGTCAGATGAAGTAGTTCCTGAAAGAGTCATCATTCTCCATATCTCAAAGTCCAATTTATTTTTGGCAAGCGTGATAATTCGAAGCAAACGGAGTGTTTATTCATTCTCTAACAGAGATACCATCCTTTCAGGAGTCTCTAAAGTCAAATCATTGATCATTGTTCCTCAATAGAGTCAGCAGGGATGTCTGACATGCATGCAGAGCATAATCCAGTATTGGAATATCAGTAAAGTCCAATCGTAGATTGGTAAAAGTCCATCCAAGGGTGGCAAATCAGCAAAGTCCAACCGTAGATTGGCAAAAGTCCATCTTAGGGTGGAAAATCAAGGCAAAGTTCAACCGTAGATTGGCAAAAGTCCATCCAAGGGTGGCAAAACAACAAAGTCCAACCGTATATTGGCAAAAGTCCATCCAAGGGTGGCAAAGCAGCTGCAAGTCCAACCGTAGATTGGCAAAAGTCCATCTTAGGGTGGCAAGAAGACAAAGTCCAACCGTAGATTGGCAAAAGTCCATCCAAGGGTGGCAAGGCAGCTAAGTCCAACCGTAGATTGGTGAAAGTCCACGTCCAGTGTGGCAAGTCAGTAGTCGTCTGACTCCCTTCAAAAAGACAGTTTTAAGTCCAACCGTAGATTGGCGAAAGTCCACCCGCAGTGTGGCAGGTCAGTAGTCGTCTGACTCCATTCAAAAAGACAGTTGTAAGTCCAACCGTAGATTGGCAACAGTCCACCCGCAGTGTGGCAAGTCAGTAGTCGTCTGACTCCATTCAAAAAGACAGTTTCAAGACCAACCGTAGATTGGCGAAAGTCCACCCGCAGTGTGGCAAGCCAGTAGTCGTCTGGCGTTGTGCTAAAAGACGTTGCTAAAGTCCACCCGTAGTGTGGCAGGCCAGTAGTCGTCTGGCATTGTATAAAAGACATTGTTAAAGTCCACCCATAGTGTGGCAGGCCAGTAGTCGTCTGGCATTGTACAAAAGACATTACTAAAGTCCACCCGTAGTGTGGCAAGCCAGTAGTCGTCTGACGTTACATAAAAGACATCTCTATAGTGTTATGCTTCCCATCAGAGTTTTTTATCCAAGCAGAGTTCATTAAGTTGGGTTTATATCCCTTTTCTTCTTCTCCATAGAGTGCAAATTTTCTGGTTATTTTCGGTATTCAATCCCTCTATACCTTAAAAGTCCGACAGCGATCGCTATCATCCATTCAGGTCTACAGTGATTGAATAGGGGCAGCTGTAATACCCCAAAATTTTCCCTCTCATTTTTCCATAGCATTTAGCATGAGCTTTCATTTCATTGCATTGCATTCAAGCATAGAAACATTAAACATTAAACATTCAGCATTGCATCTTGCATAAGGGCATGTGATCAGTTATTTCTCAAAGATGTGGATCATTCAAACCAAGAGAATAAGAGCCAAGGGTATCTCAACAAGCCTCAAAGGTCTCTTACATCATATATCATCCCACTTGATCCCACAGGTCATTGGAAGATGGGAATTCATCAAGAAGATTGGACAGTGCATCATCTCCTATAAAAAACAGTCCAAATTAGGGTTTTAAATTCAAGTGGTCTCCTGATGAAATTTTGATTCAAACTTGATCTCAATGATTTCTACATGATATTAAGTGTCTAAGGATGGAATATTGGCCATTGGTTCATTTCAGAAGAGGTTCAATTGATCAGTTGCTTGATAATCAAGAAATTGGGGAAAAAGTCAGTTGTGCAGTGAAAAAAGTCAACTCCTGACTTTTTAAGGTCAAATTCATGAAATTCAAGTTATATATGTTCATTGGACAAGATTTGATCAAGAAATGGTGGAAGAATAATGAAAAATCAAGAAATCACAAAACTGCCAAAAATAGAAACTTTAGGGTTTCCAAAAATGGCAAGTTTGGACCATTTTGCACCCCACTTTGAGGCTCTCTTTCTCCATGATAAAAGCTCCAAACTTCAGGCCCAGGTTGAGCCAATTAAAGTTAATGTTCTAAGCTTCAAATCCATATAAAGAACTCTTTCATTGGATCAAAATTGAGGGAGTTATGATCAATCAAAGTTTGACAAAACTAGGTAAAAAACCAAGTCATGGCAAGGCAAGACTAGGCCCATGCGCCATAATTTTGTCAAACATGTGGTGGGCAAGATGTCAAGCCATTTTTCGCATTGAAGTAAGCTTCAAATGAAAAACTGTTGAACATCAAAGTTGTTCATCTTGATGTCCTCTTCAACTTTGATGTTGGACATTTTTCCATTTGAGCAAGTTATGGTGGAATTATGATGGTCCTAAGTTGGTGTGTTCATGCTGAAAATCCATAGGTCACATTGCCATGCCATGCCCTAAGTCAGTTTTGGATCCATTGAGTTCATGTCCATTTTTAAGAGTGTTTGAGGTCCTATTTCAATCCAATTCCCACACCAATCTTGTTCTACTATGTTTCCTCTTTCCTTAGACACCAAGAATGCCCATGTCCATGCACTAACATGAGAGAATTTCATCACCAAACCTCCATGTTTCAAGCTGCCAAGAATAGAAAGCTACCCATGTCCATGCTCACTCAGATTTCATTCTAACTTCATTTTTCACTCTCACTTCAAAATTCCTCTCACTTTTTCTCTCCATTCTCTCTCTGATCTCACACGAACTCATCAATCTTCATCCACATTCCATCTCTATCATCATCAATGTCTCATTTCTGATCAAGAACAAAAGATAAGAAGTTCAAGTCACCAAGTGTAGCTTCGGTTCAATTGGATTTTCAGTGTGGTTTTCTTCAAGATCTCTAGTTGGATAGCATTTATTTTGCTCAACAAGTTCAAGAGCTCAAGATATCTCTGGTTTTCTTACAACTCAAGCTTCTTCACAGTTTCAGGTTTTAATTTACTCAACCTTATTGCTTCGTATTCATGTGATTTGAGCTTGTTTCATCTTTATTTGAGGCTTACTAGAAGCTGTGTGTGTCCTGGCTAGTTGATAGGCTCTTTAGGAGCGTAGTTGTGAAAGTTAGGGCTAACTTCTTGAGTTCGTTTCTCTCTGTGTGTTTGTGATTTGGAAATTCTGAGACTAGATTCTTGTTGTGCTTGACTTCCTCTTCATTTTTATGTGTGATTTGCTTGTTTCTGGGAAATGTGAGTGTTGCAGGTGACAGAGAGTGGCCGAAGAAGATGACCGGAGGTCCTTCTCCGGCCGGTGAGGTTTAAGGCTAGGGTTTGGCAATTTTATATCGTGGCCATCTGATTTGCATGATCCAACGTCTAATATTGTGCCAGCGCATTAATGAGAATTGTTGCATGTGTGTGAGTGTATGGTAGCTAGCATGTGCTTGCAGTTTCATCCACGTGATTGTCTTGCTTTTATTGATGATTGACTGATTGATTAATCCTAGGGCTCACAGGTTGCCAACACATTAATGAATGTGTGGTCGTGCACGTATTCTTTTCTTTTGAATATGAATGATCACATGCGAGTGTGTGTGTGTGTGTGTAATAATTATGGTGTGCATGCCTTGATGTTCATTGGATTGTAATACTTTGCATCATGATCTAATCCTATGGCCATGATTGAATCACGTGATAATTGCACACACACTGTATCACACACAATCACACGTATAATTGGACTGGGTTATAATTGTTTTTCACACCCCCATACTGAGCCCAATTTATTTTTCAACTTGAAAATTACTCACGCTGCACCCCCTCCACATTTCTTTCTCATTTTTATTTTCTTTTCCATATTGTTTTGGGTTTTCTATTTTTAAAAATACTAAATCATCTCTAAAAATCCCAAAATAATTCATGTATGTTCTTAATACATTTAAATAATTTTATCTATTTTTTAATTCTGATATCATGAATTTTTACATATAATTTCATTATTTTCTTTTAATTCCTTTTTAATTGATGTTCATTATTGACACTACAACTTGTGCATTTTCTTTCTCCCATCTCACACAATATTTTTGACCCATTCTTTTTGCATTTGTTAGATAATACATTAAATAATCTAAAAATATTTTTTTTTTATTTTTAAAGTCATTTTATCATGTGTTTAGGAGTTCTTATTTGAGCACTCTTGTGGCGTGTTTCAATGTGATCTTGTGCAATCTTTTGACCATGCTTTCTCTTGAATTTTGCTATGATCTTTGATGTATGTTTATGCTTCTGACTTGGCTTGTTTAGGGTTTATTTTTCCAATTTTATCATGTGCTTTGATAGTTGTTTAATGCCTTGCATTTGAAGTAACATGCATGCAGTTTCTTTTTATTCTTGTTAACATGTTTTGATAAGGCACTTGTGCCATTCTTTGATGATTATCTTGAGTGATATTATAGGTCATTTGTATGATATTATAGGTCCTCTTTGTTACATTATAAGTCACTTTGTTTTGCCTTTGCATTGTGATATGAGTTTATGCATTTTAATTTGAACTTTGACATGTTTTCATCCCTCACTTCCTCTTATGCTATATGTGATCCATGTGTGCATTTTATATGACATTTCTCTCCTTCCATTTGCATTACATCAATGGTATGCCACTGCCCATATGCATTCTTTAAATCATGCTACATGTTATGCATTTATAATGTGTCACTTTGTGCATCTAATTGAACATGTTTCTTTTCTTTACTTCTTCTTCATCTTATTTCTCCTACTTGTATCCTTTATTTCATAATTTGTGTGATGATTCATGTGCATATTAAGACATTGACAAATTGAATATGGTTCTACCTTTGATATTTTGTGAAGCATTATTGCATGATCACTTTGCATTTCCACCCATTCTTTATTTATTCTTTGCATGTTACACTTCTTTGATGTTTAAGACATTTGATTGTGCATAGTTGGTGTGTGTTTAATACCTTAACTTTAGAGAACATCCTTTAGACATAGGTTCTGACCTTGAGTGCTTTTCATCTCTTAGGATCCTTATTCATTGATTCTTAATGTGTTTGATCATTGCTTGTTATCCTTTTCTTATTTCATTACTTATAATTAGTCTTTGAACTAACCTTTTCATCTAGGTGCCAAGGGTAAGTAAGTGTGTGGATATGCTTCCACACACACTTCTTTCTTTCATCTTCTTTTATTTCTTTTAATAATTCAACTTGTGATCATGATAAGCATTTATATACTTTCCTTGAATAACTTCTTCATCCCCTCTTTAAGATCAACTAAACTTCCATCTTGGAAGTAAGTTGCTTCTTTTGCTTCCCTTTTCCTTTCTTCTAGGATTAGATTTTTTAAACCACATTAACCATAGGATCTCTAAGCATGCTAACACTAGGGTGAGTCTTAGTCCCCTTTAGTTTTTACCTTTACTCCTCCTCTTGAGTCCCTTCTTCTCATCTTAAAGCAAAATAAAAAACACTTAATAAAGGCATAACAAATATTGTATTTGAGCCTTTCATGTAAGAATGAGATAGTGAGGGGTCTTCTCTCACTTTTTTAGAATGTTTAGCGTATGTCCCGTTTCGGGTCGATATGCGAGGCATTCGATCCTACATGAAGGACTTAAATACAATACATGTTACTAAACATAAAACAATCAAAACATTTCTTTCTTAAAAGACAAAAACAAACAAACATTTCTTTTCTCATCTCTTCACTCATTTCTTAAGGACTCGTCACGTCCGTTCTACTGCAAACAGGTAACGCCTAAGTCTCCCTACAGCGAGTTGCGACACCTAACTGCTGGGACGCGCACTCTGACGTTTCCACTAAAAAACACAAACAAAGCGACCCTCGTTAAGGGGAACTACGTCACTCTGATTCTCATGTTCCCGATGAGATACGTAGGTAGTGGGGTAGGGCCCATTCGAGCACTTCTTTTATTTTCCCTACATTTGCTTCTTGTTCTCTCTCCTTTCTTTTTCCCTTTCCTTTTCCTTTTCCTTTCCAGTAGCAGCGGAGTTCCAGTTTCCTACACCCTTTGATCGAGACAAGCAAGCGTGGATCCCATCGGGTATGATGGATGCTTGGGGGTGCTAATACCTTCCTCTCGTGTAACCGACTCCCGAACCCAGTTCTCTTGGTCGCAAGACCATGCTCTTTCCTTTCCCTTCAGGTTTATGCAGTGTTTCCTTTCCCTCTCTTAGGATAAATACACATTGCTGACGACTCTGTTTCGTGCCACTTTCGCGTTTGTACTTGGATGAAAATCCCAGGAGCGACACCTAGGAGAGAGGATGACTGAAGAGAAGTTGGTGAGGAAAATTCTTAGATCTCTTCCCAAGAGATATAAAATGAAGGTAACTGCTATTGAAGAGGCTCAATACATCATCAAGATGAGAGTTGATGAATTGATTGGTTCCCTTCAAACCTTTGAGTTGGGATTAAATGAGGAGTCAGGTAAGAAGACCAAAAGCATAGCTTTGGTGTCCAATACTGAAGATGGTAAGAAGGAGTGTAGTTATGAAACTCAGGAAGAACTGTCAAATGCTATTGTGATGCTTGGGAGAAAATTTAATAAGGTGCTAAAGAGAATGGATTGAAACTATAGACCTAATGTTAAGAACATCACATCTGACAACAACAGGTCTAGTGATCAAGTGAAGAAAACAAGAGATGAAGAAAAGTCCAATCATGACAAAGGAGTTCAATGCTATGAGTGTGAAGGTTATGGTCATGTCAAGAAAGAATGCTCTACATACCTCAAAAAGCAGAAAAAGGGGGTATCTGTTTCCTGGTCTGATACAGATAGTGAAAGTGAAGAAGAGAATGCCAAGCATGTTAAGGCATTGACTGGACTATGTACCTCTGATGGAGAGTCTAGTGATGGTGAATTAACCTTTGAAGAGCTGACACCCTCTTATCAAGAGCTGTGTCTGAAAAGTGAACAGGTCCTTCAAGAAGGGGAGAAGCAGAAGAAGATTATTGTACTGCTTGAGACAGAGAAAGCTGAACTTAAGAATGAAGTTTTGTTGTTAAAATCCCAGCTTGATCAAATGTCAAAATCCATCAAAATGTTAAATAGTGGAACTGACACTCTGGATAAAATACTTGAAGCTGGAAAAGGGGCAAGTGATAAGACTGGTCTAAGATATGAGGGTGAGAAGAAGACATCTACAGAGGCTAGTTCTTCTGGAGTTAAACAAAACACTCCTCATCAGCATGAAAAAGGACATGGGTCTGCAATTAAGAAGGATGTCCCTCACCCTAGGCAACAAAATAATGGAAAGGGCTATGGTCATGTTTCTAAGAAGTTTTTGTCTCAGCCTCAAGGAAAGCCTCAGTTTTCTGGAGCTAGACAATATATGCCTCCTCAATACCATAGAAGCATGCAGGCTTATAATTTCAAACATAAGATGTTCCATCCAATGTCTCAACATCAAGGGAAAATGTATAGGTTTGGACCTAATAATGTTGTGCCTCATAGTTATGGATGAAGAAGGCCACATCATCATGGTAAAAGACAGCCTAAGCACTACAAAAGACATCCTAGTTATGGGAGAAGACAACATCAGTATTTTGACAGATGGCAGACTCAGCATTATGACAGAAATCATCATCAAGGTGGGAGACATTTCAATCACTTCAGAGAAGAGATTCAAAGAGTAAGATGTTACTATTGTGGGAGATTTAGCCATACACAATCTTCTTGCTTTAAACTGCATGGTTATCCCAAGCCTGTTCCTCAATCTAGACAGAAGCAGGACAGGTCTCAGACTATTAAATAATGGATTCCTAAAGCTGCTGTCACATGTCTATTGGCTCACCCATCTGTTAGAACCCCAGCTATGGATGGTTGGTATTTTGACAGTGGTTGCTCAATGTATATGACTGGTTTCAAGTATCAGTTGATAGATATTAGGACTTACTCCACAAAGGATGTTACTTTTGGTAATGGATAAAAAGGAGAAGTTAAAGGAATTAGAAAATTGAATTATAAGGTTGGACCCAATCTTGAAAGTGTTCTTCTGGTCAAAGGATTGACTGCTAATTTGATTAGCATTAGTCAGTTATGTGATGAAGGATTCAAAGTTAGCTACACTAAAGATGAATGTTTAGTGACTAATGAGAAGAGTGAAGTAGTTATGAGGGGAGTTAGATCCATAGATAAATATTATTTATAGGTTCCTCAAGAGTCCAGCTTGTCATGTAATGTCAAGGATGATGTTATGACATCTGAATGTGACATTAGAAGGGTCACCAAACAACCTAGTGTTATGCAGTTATTCAGAGGAAATATTGAAGAAACCAAGGTAGTAGAGGTTGATCATTCAGGGATGAAGGGTAATGACGATTTCCCTGAAGATATGTGTGCTGAAATTTGTGAAGTGTTAAGCAGAATTTTGGGCAATTGGAAAAGAATTCAAAAGTTAGTGAATTATGGTGTGCATTTATTAAATTTCAAAAATTTAAAAGGAAATTTGTTTTGGTGGGGAAAATACATTTATTGGACTTTAAGAGACCAACAAAAGCAGTCCCCTTACCTTAGGCTATCATTCCCTATTATCATTCTCACACGCTTCTCCAATCTCAACACTCCAAGTCCGTTCATCTTCCCCCCTAAGAACAGAAATTACAAAACACTTTTGGCCATCAGTTGTTGCATAGAAACAATGTCTAAACAAGAGTCATCTCCATCCAAGAAGGCTGCGTCCAAAAGTTCCACTCATGCAAAGTCTAGGTTTTCGACAGAAAAGGTATATGTGGATGAAGCTATGAACATTGCTCCTATCTCTATGATTCTAACGTCAGTAAAGACAAGACCTGAGAAGTATCAACCCAAGAGATCTTCAAAAGGTAATACTTCTAATCAATTTGAGAGTAGTAAAATTGATGATAGCGAAAGTAGGGCCTTTGTCACTAGTGTGTTGTTTGGAGACAAACCTACTTCTAGGACCACCACCCCTCTTCCTCAAGTTGTTGAAGAAAGGGTTGATGTGGACAAGTCTGTTGATCAGATTGTCACAAAAATTTTTGAGAAAGGGATTTCTGTGAGGGGAATAACTAGACCTCTGAGTCAAATACCTGCTGACCAATCTGTTAGAGGAAAAGGTGACATGCAATCTTCTGAATCCAATCTTCACAGATTGGTTGTGTAAGTTATTAAAGATGCTGAGAATGAAGATGATGTTGAAACTGTAGCTGAAAGAGAAAGGGATACTCATGTTGAAGATAAGGTTGATGTTGAACATGATGTTGAAACATCACCTGCTAGGGATGTTACTCCTAGTCCCAGAGGGAAGAAGAAGGATGATGTGGTGGATGTTGTTGACTTATCTGATAATGAAGTAATTGGTAATGTTGTACCTGGTATTGCCAATAGATTGAAAACTAGAAAAGGAAAGACCGTGGAATCTTCTCCTAAGATGACAGCTGAAGGCAAGAAGAAAAAGACATCTGTAGTTGGGCCAACTAAATCTTGGAGCAAGGTTGCTGTGACTTCCAAAAAGAGAAAGATTAAAGAAGATTCTGAATCTGAGGATGATGTTGAGGAAGATGTTCATGACATCACACCTGTCAGAAAGACCATTTTGAAGAGAATCTCTGATAAGGTCCCTGAAGTGCCAGTGGACAACATATCCTTTCATTATGCTAGCAGTGCTCCATTGTGGAAATTTGTATGTCAAAGGAGATTAGCTATGGAAAGAGAGCTTGGAAAGGATGCTTTGGAGATGAAAGAAATTATGGACCTCATTCATTCTGTTGGACTGTTGAAGACTATGACCAGATTCACTAAGTACTATAGTGGACTTGTTAAGGAATTTTTTGTCAACATCCCTATAGACATTTCTGACAATAGAAGTGTGGACTACATGAAGGTGTTTGTTAGGGGTCAGTGTATTAATTTCTCTCCTAGTACCATCAATAAGTATCTGGGAAGAGATGATCAGATGGGTGTGAACTGGAAGTGACTGATAATGATGTGTGTAAAGAGATCACAGCCACTCAAGTAAAGGTGTGGCCACTGAAAGATAAATTGACAGCTAGCAAACTCAGTATCAAGTATGCTATTTTGCACTGAATTGGTGCAGCTAACTGGGTACCTACTAATCACAAAACCACCATAGTTGTGTGATTAGGAAGGTTCATTTATGCTGTTGGGAAAAAGGTCAAGTTCAATTATGGAAATGACATATTTGATCAAGTTGTGAAGCATGGTGCCACTAATGCTATCAAGATGCCTATAACATTCCCTTCCCTTGTCTGTGGAATGATCTTAGATCAACATCCTGGAATCTTAACTAGTACAGATGTAGCATGTAAGAGGGAGTCAGCTTTATCTTTGCATCCCAAGCTGTTTGTTGGGAATCATGTTCCAGACATTGTTGTAACATTAAGTTCTGGGGTTAAGAAGGTCACTACTAAAACTGAGTTGATTGAAGAATTGAAGGCAACCTGCAAGGATCTTGATATGGTTATCAGTACTAGCATTGCTAGGAAAATGAAGATTGAGCAGATGATCAAAGCCTTGGAACAGGGTGAAGATAATGTGAATGTCTATACTGATGATTCAGGGTCAGAGGAAGGTGATGAAGATGCTGCTGGTGGTTCTGATGATAATGAAGATTGAAGTGCTATTTTTGCTGTTTATTGCTTTTGTTGTTTTTATTTTTGTTGTGTAAACTTGGATAATTTTACCTTTTTGGTTATCTGGTTTTGTTCCATGTTTTTGTCGTGTGGTGATGCCTTTTGACTGACAAGGTGAGGACTAACTGTTGTGAGTGTTGACTGTGTGAGGGCTTTTCTGAGTGGGATGTTGTCAAATTGTGGTTAAAAAGGGGGAGAGGTGTGCCTTTGTGTGCCTACGTGTTGCCTAGGTGTCTGATGTGATTCTAGGCTTGAGGGGGAGTGTGCATGTTGGAACAGCTGATATGCTGGTTCTTGGTTTGAGGGGGAGTTTGGGGGAGTTTAGCTGGTATGCTGGTTATGCTTTGAAATGTTAGGAGTATGAAGTTTTTCCGCTGCAGGTACATCTGATGATAACAGAGTTTGTTTTAGCCAAAATTTGCCAAAGGGGGAGATTGTTAGTTCTTGTATTGGCTTGAATTTTGGTAAAACAAAGTTGAACAATGTTGATGTCATATGCCTAATGTCATAACATTGGTTTCCTAACATTAGTTGTTGCAGGGTTGAAGTGTTTTATGCTGATGTTAATACTTGATGTCTTGGCATCACTATATTAGAACTTCACAGCATCAGATTGTGATGTTTTAGGGCTGCACGTGTTAGTTTGTTTTTTAGGAGATTTGTTAGAGAGATTGGATGCGAATTTCTTGGAGAAGGTATTTCTATTTTCAATTAGATCTGGAGCAAATCATGTAACTAACTTTAGGGCTGATTTGAAAAAGATTTGAAGATCAAATCTGTTTAATTTGTGGTTTTAAAACAAATCATATCAGATATTTTTGGAGGAGATCCAAGCCCAAGTCAGAATTATATAAAAGCAGCCTCAACCCTTGGTGAAAAAGGACGAAGAAAGAGAGCTAAACGACTGAGTGTCATTTGTGTCTTCGTGTGTTTTTGTAAACCATTCTTGTTGGGATTGGTGTTACTATTTTGAGTTAAGGGTTTTCACTCTAGAGCTTTTAAGCAAGAGTGTGTTGTTATTGATCTAAGCTATTAAGCAGAATCAAGTGGGGTGGTTATAGTGTAATCAGTGGATTGTATCACTGAGGTGATTTAGGGAGTGAGTGGTTTCTCATACCTAAGTGGTTTCTTAGGTAGAATTGTCATTGGGTAGTGATTAAATTAGGTAGATGTCAACTGGGATTGTTGAGTCTGTAATTTGATACTACTAATAGTGAATTTCCTCCCTGGCTTGGTAGCCCCTAGACGTAGGTAGTTAGACCGAACTGGGTGAACAATTCATTGTGTTGATTTACTGTTGTTATAGCCTTGTTCATATTAGTAGAGTGTGTTGTTATGACATCACACTTAACATCACACATCTGATACCAGAATTTCACATATCATTTGTGCTTAGACTTCCCTTTCATAAAAGTGAACTTTAGGATAACATAAGTGATATTTTCCCCTTGACACAAAGATTAGGTCAAAGACTTTCCCCTTTGTAGGTCATCACCTATTTGATCAAAATGTTTAGACTTATCTCATGTTCCATTAGGTATTTACCTTGTTCATTAATGAATGATCTTTGTGTGTTAACATGATACTTATGTACTTTTAAAAGCGTTTACTTTGAATGTCATCACATTCACCCTCCTTATTCATGTGCTATATCCATGTATTTTGCAATGTGAATATCATTGTTAAATTCATTAAGTTATCCCTTTAAGTGAGGCTAGCTTGTTAGCTCTCCTTCTTAACCCTCTTTGCTCCCCCTCCTTCCAAAGGAAAATCTCTCTATTGACCTCAAAGTCCTAGATAGCTCATTACCCTCTTGGCCTTATTAGAGCCATCTTACCCTTTTGGCCTCATTAGAGCCATCATCCACCATTGGCCTCATTAGAGCCATTCATTTCCCTTGACCTCTTTAGGATCAATCCCTTGGCCTCATTAGAGCCACTTCTCCCTTGACCTAGTTAGGTTTCTTCCCCCTTGTAAGCACTATCATCATAGATGCTTACTTACCCCCTTGGCCTCTTTAGAGCTACTTACCCTTACAACTTAGGATTCACCTAGAGTTCTTCAACTCTATGTGAGCATCATCATCATGATGTTCCTTTTCCCCTTGGCCTTATTAGAGCCATTCCCCCTTTAACTTAGAATTAGGGTAGAGTTCTTAAACTCTATGTGAGCCTCAACATCATGAGTATTCACTTCCCCTTTTATAACTTAGACTTAGAGAGCTCTTTAACTCTATGTGAGTATCATACTCACCCCCTTGGAACTTTGATCACAGTCAATGGTTCCTCCTTAAGGTGAACTATGAATGCTCTGATCCCATCCTAGTCAGGATACGTAGGCACAAGATGCAACGTCTTGGCGAGCATACTTAGTGTACATACCCCTAGGTCTTACCATTAGGTCTTTACCTTTATCACCTTGGTCATCACCATAGGTCTTTACCTTTACCCTTAGCAGATTCCTTTAGCAAGCAAATATAACATAACACAAATACTAACAAGAGGTTCCTGTAGAGTAATATAGATATCTATGATGCTAATACCTTCCCTAGGTATAACCAACCCCCGAACCTTAGATCTCTTAGCTGTGTCTTCACATAGCGCAATTAGGGTTTTCTTCAATCTTTACCCTTTCCTTTGGATAAATCAAAGCTCGGTGGTGAACTTCAGGTTTTGTTATTCAAGTTAATTAATAGCTTGATATCTGATTCTCACCGCAACAGAAATGGCGACTTCACTGGGGACCAATTTGAGGGTTAAGCCTACCTCGTTTGTGTTTGTGTTATTTATATGCTTGTTTGCATGTATACTTGTATATATGTACATACCTGTATATCTGTAGATTTATTTGGGTTCTTCTGTTTAGCAGGGTTGCTACTTTTGAGTGTTGAGATAAGTCCTAACCCGGACTTGAGAGTTCACATATGATAGGATTGTGGTGTAATTAATAGTCGGTTGTTTGGAGTAGTCCTAACATGTTTGGCATATGATGACCACGCTCATTGGAGGCCCCTTTGGGATTATTGATGTCTGATGCGAGTAGTCGTATTGATGTCACTCTTTCCGACCTGGGAGTCCGTGATAATGAGGACCGTAGTTACCCTTTACCCCACTTGGCCTTTCTAGGACGTAGTGCAGTGATTATCCAAGTGTAGACCTGTGATGGTTGTCATGCGATACTACACTCATACGAGTTTATCTTGAGAATATTATTAACCCGCGCGAGTAGTCGTGTAGGCCGATAATATCTGAAAGATTTACCCATGACTCTGAGAACTTTTAGAACCCTGTTCTACAGTCTATAAACCCATAGTACACACCTTTTGGGATGGGTAGACCATGGCTCCACGCATGTGACCCTTAAACCTAGGACCTGTGTGTTTTGTTGCATGTACATATGTTTGTGTTTTTGTGTGTTTTGTGCATTGCATACATCTCATTGCATCCATTGTTGGTTTTAAGGAACTCAGTCATCTTTTCCTTTGTAAATCATAGGTATCATGGATCTTGAGAAAAGGAACACTAAGAAGTACAATTTCAAGAAGCCCAATTTGGAAGAGTTGAAAAAGCTGGCAGCTTTGGTGTCTTGCCCTGAAGATTTCATAAAACATTATGGAAGGTTGATTGGTATCCTTAGGACTAAGATGGAAGATGGAGTCCTTGACACGTTGGTGCAGTTTTATGACCCTCTTTACCATTGCTTCATCTTTCCCGACTACCAACTTGTTCCAACATTGGAGGAGTATTCTTATTGGTTTGGTTTACCCGTAAAGGAACAAGAGCCTTTCAATGGTCTAGAGAAGATTCCTTCACCAAAGGATATTACTGATGCTATTCACTTGGAAATGTCTGAAGTTAAGGCTAATCTTACCACCAAGAATGGAATCAAGGGTCTACCTTCTAAGTTCTTAATGGATAAGGCTTTCTACCTAGCTAAGATGAACAATATGGATGCCTTTGAAGCAATCTTCGCCTTACTTGTCTATGGTTTGGTTTTGTTTGCTAATATTGAGGAGTTTGTTGATATCAACGCCATTCGAATCTTCTTAAGTGGAAATCCTGTACCCACATTGCTTGGTGATACTTATCACTCCATCCATCACAGAACTCTCAAGGGAAATGGTACCATCTTGTGTTGTGCACCTTTTCTTTACAAGTCGTTTGTGACGCATTTGCCTCGAACATCGCGCTTTAAAGATAATCCAGATAAGCTTCGTTGGTCTCAGAGAATCATATGTCTCACTCACACTGATGTGTTTTAGTACGATCCAACTTATGACAAAGGAGTCATCATTGATAGTTGTGGCCCATTCCCCAATGTGCCACTTCTTGGTATCAGAGGTGGGATTAGCTACAACCCTATTCTTGCTAGACGCCAGTTTGGGTATCCTATGGAAGAAAAGCCTAAGAACATCCTTTTGTCCGGTTTCTTTTATCTTAACGAGGAAGCCAGTGCAGAAACTAAGTGTAATACCCCAAATTTTGACCACTTAGATTTCCCATCATTGTGAAAATCATCATCACAATATGGATGAACCATCATGCTTCATCAGTCTCCCCAAAGATGGGTGAGCATCCAATATAATCAAAATTAGGGTTTCAAGCCCTCTCTGAGTGCTTAGACAAAGGATCAATCAAGAAATGACATGATCTTCAACTTGTCTAATCTCTTAAACATCCACAATGGATCAAAAAGGACTCCCACTTCAAGGATTAAGCACAAGGGTGCTCCCTTCTAGGTGGATCAAGTCTCAAGATCGACAGTGTCACCAAATTAGGGTTTTGGTCGACCAGGGCCTCCAGATGGAAATTTTCATCTGGGCATAAGGCAATGATCCAAAACATGACCTAATATACTTCATGGAACCTCATGAACCCATGCATCAAGTCAATTTTGCCTCAGGGGATGCATTCATCAAAAATCAGGAATTAGGGTTTCTAGACCTAATTTACCCCTAAGTTGACTTTTGGGACAAACCATGAGCCAAGACCTCAAGAGATGATTTAAGGGTCTCTAATACACCATATTGATCCATTTGGAACAATGGATTGATCCAAGAAGTTTGAGCAACAAGTCTCAATTTCATCTGCACCACAATTAGGGTTTTAAGGGAAAAGTCAACTGTAACTTTGACTTTTGACCAAGGCATGCTCCCAAACCCTAATACATGATTGAATATACCCTATGACACCCATGGAACATGTCCATCAAGTTTGATTTAGGTCAAGGACATGATTTCCTGAAGAATTGCACAGTTTGGAATTCATCTGATAAAAAGTCAACTGTGCACAAAAGTCAACTTTGACTTTTTGAGATTTTTCACCAAAATGGATTTTTAACCCTAAAATGATGTTAATGTATGATTTGAATCATAATTCATCAAGAAAAATCAAGAAAAGTGAGATAACTTGTAAAAGGGGTAACCATAAAACTTAGAAAATTTTCTAAGTTAAAAAATAAAGTGGCAAAGGTACCAACTTTGGAGGACCATAACTCCTAAACCACAAGGCCATTTTTTCTCATCCAAAGAGTGATTTGTAGCCCTCATTATCACCTACAAAAACTTCAACTACAAGTCATTCCAATTCATTAAGGATTTTGAGTTATGGAGTGATCAAAGTGGCTGAAAAGTGAAAAAGTCACTTTTTCCAACACTTAGTGAAATTTTCACTAAGTCAGAATTCTGCTTCACATTTTGCCAAATGTAGGGAGATTTTTCACTTGGAATCAAAAGAGATCAAAACCAAACTTGTTCAAACAGTTGTTGTATCATGTTAGGGCTTTCCAAAATGGCCAAGAACATTGCCAAATTCAACCTACATCATGAGATACAACATTGGCAAGTTGCCTTGCTGAAATCTGTCAAAGCAAGGCAGAATTTGCATTTTGGCTCGATTTTCCAAAATCAGCCAATTGCAATTGCTCCAATCCACTTGGACACCTCAGAAGATTGAATCCAAAGGGAACAATCACTAAGCCAAGCCTCCAAGGTCCAAGGAACAAGGAATAGCATGTTGAACCTAGAGTTGCCAAAATAGGGACAAGACTTCAAATTTGGAATGAGGCATTCAATGGAACCATCAAGGTGGCATGGACTGAGCCATTCTCATCTGAAATCAGTCAAGACTTATCCAAGACCAAGGGGACCAAAGCTCTGTGCCCTAACCTCTAGTTAATGGCTAGAGGAGACTTTCATTTCCATTGGCCAACATTGAGGAAACCTACTTACCAGCTGCCATGCACTATTCCTTGCAAAACAAATTTACTCTACTATCAATAGAGCTCAATTGTGGTCAGTTTAAGTACACCAAAGCCATCTAACAGATGCTTTCCTCAAAATCTCTTTCTCTTGGCAAAAATGCCTTTCTTAGCAAGGTAGCTATCGGATTTTAAGTTTGAGAGCAATTCTGCACAAACCAATCACTCACACACCTCACATACATCACATATGTGCTGATCAAACACTCACATAACTTCTGGAACATCAAAATCTCAAAATCACTTGCCATCCACACAAGTTTGAAGTGAGGTTGCAGCTGAGGTGCCATAAACTGATCCAGTCCATTTCAATTCAATCCAAGTGTTCAAACACACTCCATATGGTGTAGGGAAGTTGTTCAGATCATCACAACTCATCTGCAACATCTCCAACCCAGAATTTGATTTGCTCTTGCTGTCACGACTTGGAGGTAAGCCTAAACTTGGTCATCTCTCAATCTATGCATATTTCCTCGCACCATAATTTGGCCATATGTTCATAATCATGCATGGAATGTTTTCCCTCAATTAATTGCATTGTTTGAATCGTGTATCAAAAATCCTAGCCTTCATGCAGAAATTAGGGTTCTTGAGGTCTCTTCGTGATTTCTTGTTGTATGTTTAATTTAAATGAAATTAAAGCACATAGACATGATCGTGAGGTTGAGGCGAGCATAATGATATGTAGATTGCATGTTATAATCAAGTATTCAGTGAGATTGGATAGAAAATGCAAATCTGGGCAAACTGAAAAAACGCGCGTGTTCTTGGTGTTGTTCTTGGCGCCATTTTCATATATTTGAATATTTGAATTTTGTGATTTTGTTTAATTGATTCAAAAATTAATTTCTCTCTGAGTTTTAATGATTTTGAGTTGATTCTTTTTTTAATAATTCACAAAAATGTTAAAATATTTTATTTTATCAAAAAATCCCAAAAATATTATTTATTTCATATAATTGATATTTTTGTAAAGAATTAATATTTTGATTGTTTTTGGCATTTTAAATATTTTTTCTACATTGATTTTGCAACTTTTAATGCTTTCTAATTATTTTGTAGGTCAATACTTAATTTTTGAAGCATTAATCCAAGATCACAATTTGTTTTCCATGTGTTAAACAATTTTTGATCATTTTAATTGAATTTTTATTCAATTAAATACATTTTGAAAACAAATTAGGGTTTTGGATTAATTCAACCCTCATAAATCATTTTCAAAACACTTTGGGCCTCTATTAGAGTGTAAGACCCAACCCCCTTTTTTTTGACCAAATCATCTTTGGGCCTCACTTATTGTATAAGTCCCGATACCGTCAAAAAACAAACGGCGCGATCGTCGCCTTTTAAAAAGTCATCTGGGCCTACCCTCGAGTAGTTAGACCCATTTATTTTTCTTTAAACCTTTTTGGGCCTCTTGAGAGAGTGTAAGACCCATCCCCCCTTGTACAAAAAATTTTTTGGGCCTCACTCATTGTATAAGTCCCTCTGTACAAGTAAACGGCGCGATCGTCGCCCGTTTAAAATTAAAAACCATCTGGGCCTACCCTCGTGTTATAAGCCCCTCTCTTTTCTTTAAACCTTTTTGGGCCTCTTGAGAGAGTGTAAGACCCATCCCTTTGTACAGAAAACCTTTTTGGGCCCCAGTCACTTGTATAAGTCCCGCTGTACAAAGTCAAACAGTGTGCTCACTGATAAAACCCTGGGCCTCTCCTTGAGCTGTAAGCCCCAATCTTTCTTTTTCAAAGCACTTTCTCCTTTGATTTTGAATATACTGTTGTTTTTATCTTTCTTTGTTGAACAACTAACCAAACAGCATGGAAGCACTACAACCGAGTAAGTGGTTATCGCTTTCATTTACTGCTTTCATATTATAAACTGTATTGTGGGGCTGCTCACTATAAGTCTCCTTTCATAAACTCATATATACTGTGTAATAATAGTATAGATATTTCGAGTTTCCCCGGCTACTACGTCTAGAACTAGGTGACGCCGTTTCAATTACTTGTAGAAATAGACACCTAGATCCCCAATAGGAGCACCAGATACAGTCTTCTCTTCGGCTGTCCTCCTTAGGAATCGTCAAGAAATTCTATTCCCCAGAGATGAATTATTCTCGGTGAAACTTCTCTTGAATTTCTTCAAACCTCCGAACTGTTCAAACTCTCTTGAAAAGATAAAAGTTGCTGGATAGTAAACCTCGCACGTTTACCAGTGGTTTTATCTTTAAAAGAGTTTTTCTTGAACTTTTCTTTGGTTTGGGACCCACGGGCTTCTTAAAAGCATCGGCCTCCTCTTGGGCATCGTACAAGGACCCACAGGCTTCCTATAAGCAACCCGACCTCCTCTTGGGCATTATTCAAGGACCCTACGGCTTCTTAGAAGTATTCACAACCTCCTCTTAGGCTTCGTATAATGATCTCTTCCTCCGGGAATGATAGCCTCCTCTTGGGCTTCGTACAAGGACCCGTCGGCTTCTTAAAAGTTTCCAGCCTCCTCTTGGGCTTCGTACAAATTGTCCCGACGACCTCCTAGAGGTATAGGAGCAGAACCTAGTCATCCTCATAGAACAGTCCTTTCATAGAGTCTACTACTGTTTCTCGAAGCATAGTACAAAAGATAAAACTCTAGACACGGACAGTCTAACTTCCTTGAGTCTCAAAGACATTCTCAAGCACCCTTCGTTAAATAGGAAGGAAACCCGCAGACTCGGATAGTCTCAATACCCTTTGGATTTCCCGTTTCCTCAAAGAAAAGGAAATATCCCTGATCCTCAAATTAAATCCCTGTGTACAGTGTTACTCATATAAGAACTGATTTTCTCTTTTAAATCAGTATATTGGATCTGTCACTCAACTGAAACAGTTACAATAGCCTCCATCTCGGGCTTCGTACGAGATACCAAAATTCTCCCCAGTGGAGTCAAAACAACCTTTTAGCCTCTCTCTCAGGCTTTGTATGAGACACAAAAGATTCCCTCGTAGAGTCAATCACCCCTTTTTTTGCCTCCATCTCGGGCCTCGTACGAGATATAAATCCCTTAAGCAAGAGTCGAACTCTTTGCTAGCCTCCTCTTAGGCTTTGTATAACGATATGCCCCACTGGGTCGAACCCTTCTAGCCTTTCTCTCGGGCTTTGTACGAGACACAAAATAGCCTCCTCTTAGGCTTTGTATAATGATTTTCCTAGCGGAAATTAGCCTCCTCTTAGGCTTTGTATAAGAAAACCACTGGTTGATCCAATTGACCTTTTAGCATCAAAGTTGTGCCTCATTCACAGTACACAAACATCAACAACTCCTTTCCCTTCATCTAATCATTGTAAGCGACAAGCCTCTAGATCATCTACATCCATGCCACTGTCCCTCTTTTAGCATGAGAAATTCCTAAGGAAAGATGGCATTGCTCTACACTGAGTTAAAGTCTTCTCCTTCAGGTTAAAACCCTTTCTTCGGAAATTATGGCATTGCTCGGATCCGCGTATCCCAGTTAAAGTAATTCTCCTTCTCCCCTCTTTAGAGATGACAAATTCTCTCTAAAGTCGAGGTTTTTTCGCTTCACGTCTTGGGCTTTGAACAAGACACAAATAGACCTTTCAGCTTCATATCTTGGGCTTTGAACAAGATACAAACAACCTTTCGCTTCACGTCTTGGGCTTTGAACAAGACACCAAAAACCAATTTCCTCCCATAGAATAGGAGGAACTACGAACGCTCTGATTTCCCTGTTTCGGTAAACGGGAATACGTAGGCATAAGATCGAAAGAAAAGATCTTAGCGAGCGCAATCAACAAAAAACCCAAATCCCATATCTCCATCAATCAAAAGCAGTATTTCAAAAGCATCAGTCCTAACATCCTAATCCTTGTTCCCCGCCAGAAACCTTTTGCCCAAGCCCTAGAAAGAAAGAACATGTATTGGCGAAATACGAATAACCAGTACAAAGGCCCCCCCACATTGATAGCATCCGTAACCTAACAGACCGCTGTTTAAACTCAGTATGCAAGCAGGGTTAATTGGAGACATCTATTTCCCTTCCTTATTCAACTCACAATAGGATAAAAAATGAATCGACCTGTAGTTTAAGCTCAACCGCAGAGAGCGACCAGCGCTTAAGAACCGCGTCCAAAATCGCTCGCTACAGAAAAGTGGCGCCCACCGTGGGGCCGGTTCTTTCTTTCTTACAATTTAAACCTTGGGTAAGTCATTTTCTTGGCGGTGGCCGCCAACAGAAAAGTGGCGCCCACCGTGGGGCCGATTCCTTCTTTCTTTCTGTTTTCCTTGTAAAATAGCGACTCTGCTGGGGATTCCTCGCCAGAGTCATTTTCTGCCTTAGGGCATCATCCCCGTTTTCTACGGAAAATGAGAACTCTACCGAAGAGAAAGATTGACCTATGCTGGTTCATCTCTCAGGCAGGGAACCACAGATTGGGGCTTCCGCCGGGGAACCCATTTCTGTCAGGAACTTAAGATTCATAGCTTTATAAGTCTAGGATGATTAGGACAAATATATATACTGCTTTTCCTAACTGCTATACGTGTTTATTTTTCTGCTACTGGGAATGCGTGTGATGCCGCATGTGGTGAGATTGAGTATACACTTAAGAAAAGCCAACCTTTTTCGTAGTGCAGAAGCTATCGGAAATAGTTGTTACGCGATACTACCCTTATTTGAGGCTGGTGATCTATTCTCAGTGAATGGCACTTACTCTAAGATTGCACACAACTCGCTGGCGATCCGCTTGTTGTCTGCCTTCCTGGGAGGAGCTGATGATAATGAGTACAGGTACAAAAATCACCCTAGTATAAACCTTTGGGGATGGGTAGAGCCTTGACTTCATGACAACGACCCTCTGACCCCATGTTTTTTCTATGTTTTTGTGTGCTGCATTCATGCATTCATTTAATAAAACATTAAAACATTCAAAAACCTTCTCTTCTAGTCTCTCTGTTTTTCAAATTAAACTAAGACTGTGATTGCAAATATCAGAGAAAAAGATTGCATTAATGGATTTCGGTAGAAGGAGAACTCACCAGTATACCTTCAAGGTTCCAAAACTAGGAGATTTGAGAAAGTTAGCGAGGATGATCGTTAACCCAGAGGCTTTCAGAGCCAAGCACGGTGGTTTGCTACCACTGTTAAGAGTCCATGTGATTAAGGGGATCATGGATGCGCTCATTCAGTTCTACGATCCGGTTTATCACTATTTCACATTCCTGGATTACCAGCTGGCACCAACGCTGGAGGAGTATTCTCATCTGACGGATTTACATATCACTGATCGAGCTCCATTTTCTGGACTGGAAGAAATTCCAAAGAATCAGACTATTGCAAGAGCAATTCATTTGGACGAGTCTGAGGTCAGGACTCACCTGACCACTAAGGGTGGCATCCAAGGTTTGCCAGCCCAGTTCTTAACAAAAAAGGCTCTGTACTTTGCTAGTATAGGGAACGGGACTTCTTTTGAAAGCATCTTTGTCTTGCTCACCTACGGGTTATTTTTGTTTCCCAACATCAATAACTTCGTCGATATCAACGCTATTAAGGTTTTTCTCATTGGAAACCCTGTGCCGACTTTGCTCGCAGATGCGTATCATTCTGTACACTTAGGAAATTTGTACAGCGGAGGGGAGATCACATGCTGTGTGCCTTTGCTTTACAAGTGGTTTATCTCTCACTTACCCAAGTCTGCCGCTTTTTGGGATTGCAAGAGTGTCTTACGTTGGTCACAGAAGATCATGTCTCTCACCAACTCTGATATAGATTGGTGTAATAGGATTTATGAGGGAATCAGAATCATTGACCGTTGTGGAAACTTCCCCAGCGTACCCCTCATAGGAACTAAATGAGGAATCAACTATCATCCGATATTAGTTCTTCGTCAATTTGGATACCCGATGAGACACATCCCACTGGGTGTTCATCTGGAAGGTCTTTTCTTCAAAAAAGGAGAAAACGACAGAGCACTAAAGATGGAAATAGTACAAGCTTGGAAACAGGTTCATAATAAAGGACGAGAGTCTCTGGGAAAACCAGACTGTGTCTCGGTGGAGCCTTATCTCCATTGGGTACAAACCAGAGCTCTCAAGCTAAAGATGCCTTATCCTCGTTACGGAATTCTTCCGCCGAGGGAAATTGTCATGTACTTCATGACGGAAACTGAAAGGCTTCAGGTTACTCTCAACAAAGTTCAAAAGGAAATAAGGTCTTGGAAGAACAAGTACTGCACCCTCGACGTAGAGTGTATCCAAATACAGCAATTACTGAAAGAGAAAGATGCTCTGATTGAAATTTTGGAGCAGCATGCTATGGAAAATCAAGATGACCAAAGGAATTTGCTCACTCCTTTCACCTGGCAAGGGAATGACAACCCGACAACGGCCCAAGCGCCCCGGTCGAAGAAAAGGAAAGTACCAGAATCAGCACCCGGTTTCTCCTCAGAGAGGACTCGGGACCCATTAGTTTAGGTTTCTGTTTCTGCACTTTGTAATCTACTGTATTTCCATTTCTGTAATCCTTTGGAATTCAATAAAAAGGGGTTTCCCCACTGTTTGATATTTGCAATCTAATTGTCGAAGTTTATTTTAATTAAACCTAAAAAAACAATTAATATAATCATTGCATTCATCATTCTCACATCGCGTAATCTTCTTCCCTACGAATCTCACGTTTGTGTCTCGATTCTAGAGTCAAACTGTCTCATTCGTATAATACTCGGGCCAATCGTCAGAAAAAGATGGATGATCTTGAGAAAGAAAACAGAGAGTTGAAAGAAGAGATCGACGCTCTGAGAGAGGATATGAGAAAGCTTCGTAACGACATGCAAGCCATGGCAGAAGCTCAGCTACAAAGAACTGTGATCTCAGAGATCACCTCAACGCCCATCATAGAAAAGTATGATCCTAGGTATCAGATGCCGAAAGATCGTCCTTGGGGTATGCCTGTTAACTATATTCCGGAAGGATATGTTCCACCGATCAGTGAAGATCAGGGAATCGCAACAGAAGCCGCTGGGCCTGAAGGTTACAAAATTTGGGAAAGCGAAGATGCCAGGGGCATGCTCAAGACTCCTGAAGGTTACAAACTTTGGGAGGCGCCAAGACTTACTGCTGTAGTCACGGTACCACCCCCTGTGGTGCACACTGTCCCGGAAAGACAGATTCCACAGACACCTTCTGGTAAGAAGGAAACTATGTTTGACAGAATGAAGGAATTCCAGGAACAGTTCTTGGAAATGCAGAGGGAGCTGCAAGCCATTCGCGGTCAGGATCTATTTGGAAAGGACGCCGCAGACCTCTGCTTGGTCCCAAATGTGAAAGTCCCGCACAAGTTCCAAGTGCCCGACTTTGAAAAATATAAGGGTAACTCTTACCCTCAGAGCCATCTGGTGATGTACGCTCGGCGGATGTCAGCCCAGACGGAGAATCAGGACCTGCTGATTCACTACTTCCAGGATAGTTTAACCGGTGCCGCACTCAAATGGTACATGGGTTTAAACCGTACTACGATCAGTACATTCAGAGATCTTGGTACTGCCTTCGTCCAACAATACAAATACAATTTAGACATGGCACCCGACAGAGATCAACTCAGATCAATGTCGCAAAAGGAAAAGGAAACCTTTAAGGAGTATGCTCAAAGGTGGCGTGAAATTGCCGCTCAAATTTGTCCACCTCTTGAGGAAAAAGAGATTGCAAAGATCTTCTTAAAGACCTTAAGCTCATTTTACTATGACCGAATGATTGCCAGTGCACCCAGTGATTTCACCGAAATGGTCGGCATGGGTGTACGTCTTGAGGAAGCCGTCCGAGAAGGAAGTTTGGTAAAAGACACTGGATCAACGAGCGGTACTAAAAAATACGGTAGTGCTCTCCTTAAGAAAAAAGAGCAAGATATTGGGAATATCTCTCTCGGAAAGCAAAGGCGACGTTATCAGCCAGTAGCAACTGTTACTCCTGCTATCGGCCCCGCGCCTGTTCCTATGTATCAACCTCAGGTTGCGCAGAGCCAACCTGACCAACAAAGGACACAACAGCCTCTTCAGTAGGCTAGTCCTCCATATAACAACAACCATACAACATGGCCACCAGGATTTGATCCTATACCTGTAACGTACGCATAACTGTTTCCGTTACTGCTGGCTAACGGGCACATTCAGACTAAGTCTCCCCTTTCAGTTCCAGAAAATCTGCCTTTTTGGTTTAAAGCGGATCAAACATGTCCTTATCATCAAGGAGGTTCAGGGCATAACATTGAGACTTGCCTCAATTTCAAATCCGACGTGCAAAATCTTGTTAGGAGCGGGCTCTTATCTTTCAAAGATACGAATCCTAATGTTCTTACGAACCCACTGCCTCAACATGAGAAGGCTACAGTCAATCTGATTGAGAAAGAGACTAACAATGTCTATCAAATTCATGATGTACTCTTATTGGGGACCAATCTGGTCAAGATGCATTGTAGACAAAGTGGATATGGCCATGTGCCACCTCATAACTATCACCAGTGTGATATCTGCTCTAAAGATAACCAAGGATGTTCGGTAGTGCAATCAGCTCTACAGGAACAAATGGATCTTGGATGGATCCAAGACTACCATGATAGGAACTCCTATCAAATCAACATGGTTCAGATCTTTGACATTCGCGTAATGAATACCAACCTGGTAGAGTTACATGCTGAGCAGGTCCGACTCGGATTCTTAATATCACATGATTACCAAAACTGTAAAGCAGGTTGCGAAAACGATCGAGGTTGTACCCTTGTCCAGGAGGCACTTCAGCACTTGTTAAATCACTGGTGGATGCCAATCTATATGGACGAAGATACTCAGAAGATTAGTATCAATAACAGGAATCCTACTCGTCGTCAAAGTCAGGATGTCCGATCAATGGAAGGTAACCTAGTAAGGTTACATTGTATTCAAAGTGGGCGTGGCCAGGTGCCACCACACAACTATGACAGTTGTAGCGTCTGTTCGAAAAGTAACCAAGGGTGTTACCTTGTGAGAGCAGCTCTTCAGGGTCAGGTGGATCGTGGAGAAATTCATCCATATCCAGGTTCAGGACCCATCATTTGGTCGCCGAACTACCTTGCCGATCAAGTTGAGGATGTTGTCACGATCTCTGGTCATCACAGAACCAGGGATGTTTTTGCCATCATCCCTCTACTTGACGAATCTAAAGTTCCCAACCGGGAACGGATCGAGATTACTTATGACGGTCAGAAAAATCAGAAGGTTCCCATAGTCATCTATATACCGGGGCCATTACCGTATGAATCAGCTAAGGCGATCCCTTACAAATACGGTGCAACAACAATTGAGAATGGAAAGGAAATTCCATTACCCTCCGTCGTGAATATTGCAGACATCAGTCGTGTAACACGGAGCGGTCGAATCTTCAACCGAGGGGTTGGAGAATCCAACAAAGAAAAGGAACTTCAGGCGAAAATTCCTGATCCATCAGTCGGTCAATCTGGTAATCCCGACTTTTCAAAAGACAAAGATGAGATGCTAAAGCTCATCCAAAGGAGTGAATATAACATTGTTGATCAACTGTTACAGACTCCTTCAAAGATCTCAGTATTATCACTGTTACTCAGTTCAGAAGCACACAGAGAGGCTCTACAGAAAGTCTTGGAGCAAGCCTTTGTGGAACAGGATGTAACAATCAGACAGTTCGATAGTATTGTCTCTAACATCACTTCCTGCAATAATTTGGGATTTAGTGATGAGGAATTACCTGAAGAGGGTCGCCGTCATAACATGGTGCTCAACATTACAGTTAACTGCCAGGACGATGCTTTAGCCAACGTATTGGTAGACATAGGGTCAGCCCTGAATGTTATTCCGAAGTCCACTTTGATGCAATTATCATTTAAGGGCCCTCCGATGAGAGTCAGCGAGGTCATCGTCAAAGCATTCGACGGATCCAGAAAAACAGTTATCGGCGAAGTGGATCTTCCCATAACTATTGGTCCTTACACTTTCCAAATCACTTTCCAGGTCATGGACATCTGGGCAACGTACAGTTGTTTATTAGGAAGACCTTGGATACATCAGGCTGGAGCGGTTACTTCAACCCTCCACCAAAAGCTAAAGTTCGTCAAGAACGATCAACTTGTCACGGTTTGTGGGGAACAAGCCTTGCTCGTGAGTAACTTATCATCATCTGCTTGTGTGGAACCCGAGGAGGTTATTGGAACTCAGTTCCAAGCACTATCGGTGAGAAAGAACGATCAATCTGAAGAAGGAACTTCAATTTCTTCATACAAATATGCTATCAAAGCGGTCGAGAGTACCGATACGACAGGATGGGGACGGCTTGTCATTCCTATTGACAATAAAACAAAGAAGGGTCTTGGTTTTTCTGCGACCTGTACCCAGACAGCCGCCAACGATGAAAGTCTTCATCCCCTTCAAAAATTCTTCCACAGTGGAGGTTTTCTCCACCCAGTGTCTCAGACAATTCATGCTATCAATGAGGAAGATCCCTCTGACACAAATGAAGAATGGAAGTCCTACCTTAACAAGGACGGCTATATGTCTCAGGAAGAGGTGCCTATGCCTTTTTGCTTTCCTACAGAGAGTCCGAGATTTATACCAAGATCAGATGTCGAAATGATCTATGGAGATTGTGATCCGGAAGGATGTCGTGCTCCGCCAAATTCATTAGAGGAAGACACTCTGATGAAAGACAACTTTGATCACAATTACTATGGCCCGATGGATGGTCTGCCAATGTGGCAGCCTTACCCAGGAAACTTGGGGCAAGAAAGTCAGCCGAGTAATGAAACTCAGCTGAGCTTCATTGAACAGAATACCTATGTCCCCACCATGTCATGGGATCAACATTCAGGTCATTCGGAAACTACTCAACATGAAGATGAATCCGCAACGTTTGCAGGACTAGAATTTATCAACTATGCTTTTTCTGAGGTCAACGTCGTCGAGAGGGATGACTTCTCCAGTTCCAAAGAAGTTTGGGACACTTTGGGACAACCAAGTGGAAAATACGACTATATGGTCAAGTACACTGCTCCCGAAAGCTCTCGTATCAGGCTCGAAGATATCCAGTCAACTGGATGGGGAGATACAGCTGAGAGCACAAATACTATGCGAAATGCAACAGAGGAATCCTCCTACGACAATTCTGCCTGGGACAAAGATTCCAATGATCCTGCTCCACCAGAAATCAGCGTCATTTCTGAAGACAAATCAAGGAAGGTGCCAGACTTTGTGATTCACCGAGGAGTTCGCCGCCAATGGGTTGCTGTCGAGGTTCCGAAGGTCGTTCATCAGACAAAGTAATTGCCATCTTTAAACCTTTCACCCTGCCCAGGTGAAACGGATGTTTTGATAGGGCTCGCTTTTTGTAAATTTCCCTCTTCGCTTTGCCCAAAGCGACAGAGTTTTGTTTTATAGGACTGTAGTTTCAAGATTCGACTTGTTCATTAATAAAATAACGTCGTTCTGTAATTTTCGCATTATTGCTGTTTTCTCTTTTTGCTTTTTCAGAAAATGGTAATCCTAAAAAACAATTCAAAAATAAAAACAAGCAGTAAAATAAATACACTGCACACACTTATATTTTCTCTATCTCTTCTAAACACGAATCATCACGTCATGCAGATTGCTTGTTTTATACCCCGTTGAAACATACGATCTGATGCCTTCTTCCAACTTTGAGTTCCCAGTATTCGAGGCTGAAGAAGAAAATGACAACGAAATTCCAGAAGAGATCTCCCGACTACTCAGACAAGAGGAAAGGTCCATTGAACCTCACAAAGAACCGTTGGAAACGGTAAACTTGGGTTCAGGGCAAGAGAGAAAAGAAATCAGGATCGGAGCACTGCTCAGTCCAACTACCAGAGAGGGTTTGATAAAGCTTCTCAAAGAATTCCCCGATGTATTCGCTTGGTCCTATCAGGATATGCCAGGGTTGGATACCAGCATCGTGGAACATCACTTACCGCTAAGATCGGAATGTCCGCCAGTAAAGCAAAGGTTGAGACGAACTCACCCGGACATGGCCATCAAAATCAAAGAGGAGGTACAGAAACAGATCGACGCGGGTTTCCTCGCTACATCTGAATATCCTCAATGGTTAGCCAACATCGTACCTGTTCCCAAAAAGGACGGAAGGGTCAGAATGTGTGTTGATTACAGAGATTTGAACAAGGCAAGTCCAAAGGACGACTTTCCTTTACCACACATTGACATGCTGGTAGACAGTACAGTGAAGTTCAAAGTTTTTTCCTTCATGGATGGATTCTCGGGCTATAACCAGATCAAAATGGCGCCGAAAGACATGGAGAAAACTTCGTTCATTACCCCATGGGGTACCTTTTATTACAAGGTAATGCCGTTCGGTTTGAAGAATGCCGGGGCAACCTATCAAAGGGCCATGACTACTCTGTTTCATGACATGATACATAAGGAAATCGAGGTATATGTCGATGATTTGATTGCAAAATCAAGAACAGAGGATGAGCACGTTGAACATCTGTCAAAATTGTTCGAACGTCTAAGAAAATTCAAGCTCCGCTTGAATCCCAACAAGTGCACCTTCGGTGTCCGTTCGGGGAAATTACTAGGGTTCATCGTCAGCCAGAAAGGGATTGAAGTTGTTCCTGACAAGGTCAAGGCCATTCAAGAAATGCCTTCTCTGAAAACTGAAAAACAAGTCAGAGGATTCCTGGGACGTTTGAACTACATCTCCAGATTCATATTCCTTATGACCACCACTTGTGCGCCGATTTTCAAGTTACTCAAAAAGAACCAGGATGCGTTTGGTCAGAAGATTGTCAAACCACCTTCGACAGTATTAAGGAATATCTATTGAATCCGCCGATCCTATCACCTCCAGTGGAAGGAAGACCACTAATCATTTACCTCACAGTCCTAGAGGACTCAATGGGATGTGTACTTGGCCAACAAGACGAAACTAAAAGGAAAGAGTCTGCCATTTACTATCTAAGCAAGAAATTCACCGACTGCGAGACTCGGTACACGATGCTTGAAAAAACTTGTTGCGCTTTGGCTTGGGCAGCCAAACGTCTTCGCCAGTACATGATTCGTCATACTACTTGGTTGGTCTCCGAAATGGATCCAATCAAGTACGTTTTTGAAAAACCTGCTCTCACGGGAAAGATTGCCCGTTGGCAGATGTTACTATCAGAATATGACATAGAGTGCCACGCTCAGAAAGCCGTTAAAGGAAGTATTTTAGCCGATCATTTGGCTCATCAACCGATTGACGATCAAGAATCAATCGGGTTTGACTTCCCAGACGAAGATGTCATGTATCTAAAAATGAAATATTGCGATGAACCGCTACCCAGTGAAGGGCCAGAACCAGGTTCCCAGTGGGGACTCATCTTTGATGGAGTAGTTAATCATTATGGAAACGGAATTGGGGTAATCATTATTACCCCTCAGGGTATCCACATTCCTTTCACTGCCAGACTTACGTTCAAATGTACGAACAACGAGGCCGAATACGAAGCATGTATCATGGGTCTCGAAGAAGCGATTGATTTAAGGATCAAAAACTTGGACGTATACGGCGATTCAGCTCTGGTTATTAACACGATAAAAGGAGATTGGAACACATACCAATCAGGATTGATTCCTTACAAGGACTATGCAAAAAGGTTGCTACCCTTCTTCAACAGAGTCGACTTTCATCACATCCCTCGTGATGAGAATCACATGGCTGATGCATTAGCCACTCTCTCTTCCATGATTAGTGTAGGTCGATGGAATGACATACCTAAGATCGACATCATGCGCCTTGAACGGCCTGCTTACATCTTCGCGATTGAAGCAGTCATAGACGACAGACCTTGGTATCATGATATCAAATGCTTCCTCCAGAAACAAGAGTACCCATCTGGGGCACTCAGAAAAGACAGGAAGACCCTCAGAAGATTGGCTGGAAACTTCTTCCTGAGCGGTGACACTCTTTATAAGAGAAATTTTGACATGGTCTTGCTCTGATGCGTCGATAGACCAGAAGCAGACATGCTCATGAAAGAAATTCATGAAGGATCCTTTGGCACTCATGCCAACGGACACACAATGGCGAGAAAAATTCTCAGGGCCGGGTACTATTGGTTGACAATGGAATCCGACTGCTACAAGTACATGAGGAGGTGTCACAAGTGTCAGATATACTCCGACAAAATTCATGTACCGCCATCACATCTCAAAGTTCTTTCTTCCCCGTGGCCTTTTTCCATATGGGGAATCGACATGATTGGCATGATTGAGCCCAAGGCTTCAAACGGACATCGGTTCATCCTGGTAGCCATTGACTATTTCACCAAGTGGGTCGAAGCAGCGTCATACGCTAATGTAACCCGACAAGTGGTGGTCCGATTTATCAAAAACAATATCATCTGCCGTTATGGTGTTCCAAGCGAGATCATTACTGATAATGGATCTAACTTGAACAATAAGATGATGAAAGAGTTGTGTGTAGAGTTCAAGATCGAACACCATAACTCATCTCCCTACCGACCCAAGATGAACGGAGCGGTAGAGGCGGCTAACAAGAACATCAAGAAGGTTGTTTAAAAAAAGGTTGTAACCTATAAAGATTGGCACGAGATGCTACCCTTTGCTCTTCACAGTTATCGCACGTCTGTCCGCACTTCAACAGGGGCAACCCCTTTCTCTCTAGTATATGGCATGGAGGCAGTGCTTCCCATAGAAGTAGAGATCCCATCAATTCGGGTATTGATGGAAGCTAAGCTCACCGAAGCTGAATGGTGTCAAAGTCGACACGACGAATTGAATCTGATCGAAGAGAAGTGAATCACGGCACTATGCCACGATCAGTTATATCAGCAAAGAATGAAGAGGGCATTTGACAAAAAGGTCCGACCTCGTGTCTTCAGGAAAGGAGACCTCGTGCTCAAGAAGATACAATCATTTCTCACTGACTCTCGGGGCAAATGGACCCCGAATTATGATGGCCCCTATGTGGTCACGAAAGCTTTCTCAGGCGGCGCCTTGAGACTTGCAACCATGGACGGAGAGGAATTTGCCTACCCCACGAATGTTGATGTAGTCAAGAAATACTTCGCCTAAACTAAAAAAAAAACGTTTCGGTGGATTGAAAACCCGAAAGGGCGGTCCAGGCAAAAGTTAGAGATATGAAAAAAAAGAATCATCCCGATGGATTGGAAACATCATAGTACAATCCAGGCAAAAATTAGGGATAATGGCAAGTAACTATGTTCAACAGAGGCAAGTCCCTCAGCAGCTGTTACAGCATCACCTATCGGAGGAAATCTCCAGTCAAGGGTCATCTTCGACGGAAGCTCAGGATGTCCCGAACTCAAAGTTGGTAGAAGGATAGTGGTCGTTATGTTTCAACATAGCCCTTTTCCCTGTAAATTACCATTTTCTAACTTTGTATATACTCTTTGGAATCACGCGTTTGGCTGATCTCCATCTTATCAATTAAATTTGAGCCTTTGTGCTTTTGTTTGTAATTCTTAACTTGTTTTAGCTTTACAAAACGACGTTGTTTAAACTTAATCTGCGATTCTTGAAATAAAACAAAAATGAATTTACTTGTTAAAACTTTTTCTGCTTTTAAATTAAAGATGGCATTTCTTTTGACTGTTGAACATCAGAAGAACATCGATTGCTTCTCCCGAAGTAAGCGAACTTCAAAGTGCAGAATCAAAGTACTCCTTCTAAGCCAGTATGCCTGAATGAAGGGATCAACTGTGTCAGAGACTTTGTTTCGTCTGACACGCCTCGGCCGAGTTCTCATCTCCTAAGCCCGATCAACATATCTCCCCGCGTGGACTATCTCTCCTAAGCAAGGTGGAATTGCTATTTTGAATCAACGGTACTTCTTCGCCCCGCGATGGCCGAGTATCCAATTGTGTTCATCCATTAGTCTGTATGTCGCGTCTGTTTTGTCAGCATATACATACATACTTCATGCATTTTTTATTTGCATTTACATTTCGTATTGCATCACTATCACTTGAGTCGGTCTTGTCCCCTAGTGATAAACAGTTTTCTCAATCGAGTTTGTCAGTTCTTTCCTCGTCAGGAAGTGTTGTGTCTGCACAATCTCGCCACCAGTGTATCTTTAGATCAGAGTCGGCACTTGGCCACTTTGATAACTTGAACCTCTGAAAAGCCAGAGAAAACTCTCAATAAACATCACGCTTCGCCATTGAAGATGATATCCTTGCTTTCCCGGATTAAGGAAAATCCACAGAGAAAGCCTCGTGATCAGAGATTCGGCAGCATGCCAGTTTTGCTCCGAAAGGACCACTGATGAGAAGGTCATTGGCACCTCAAAATTGGACCCCATCATATGGCGTTTCTCTGGGAAGATCCCGAGAATAGTATGATGAAAGATCCTAAACGAAAACAGTCTCTCAAGAGACTCGCTTTCCCTAGTAGAATCGACAAATGGCGTCTCCAACATAGAAGTTTGTGTACCTCTACAATTCAGACGAATGGGTTCCCCAGCAAGTCTGACATCAAAACTTTTTCCACTCAAATGGCATCTCCCCGGGAAAATTCGGCGAGAAGTTTGAGGAAAACCGCTACGCATAGCGTCCCTTGTCAATAAAGTTTATTGACAAAAGAAACTAAGACCAGATCCTTGGTAGGAAACCAAAATCGAGGGGAAGTTTACAAAAGAAACTAAGACCAGATCCTTGGTAAGAAACCAGGATCGAGGGGAAGTTTATTTCAGAAACTGAGACCAGTTCCTTGGCTGGAAACCAGGATCGAGGGGAAGTTTAAATCAGAAACTAAGACCAGTTCCTTGGTAGGAAACCAGGATCGAGGGGAAATAAATCAGAAACTGAGACCAGTTCCTTGGTAAGAAACCAGGATCGAGGGGAAGTTTAAATCAGAAACTAAGACCAGTTCCTTGGTAGGAGACCAAGAACGAGGGGAAGTTTACCTTTTCTAAGCATCATTGCTTAGCTAAAGAAGATGAATGTGTAAGCTACCATTCATAACCACCATCAAAATTTCAGATATTCCGATATTTAATCCTCTTGCACCCCGAATGCACGAATCCCTTCGTCATTCACACGTTCGGGTCCAAGAAAATTAAATAGGGGCATCTGTAATACCCCAAATTTTGACCACTTAGATTTCCCATCATTGTGAAAATCATCATCACAATATGGATGAACCATCATGCTTCATCAGTCTCCCCAAAGATGGGTGAGCATCCAATACAATCAAAATTAGGGTTTCAAGCCCTCTCTGAGTGCCTAGACAAAGGATCAATCAAGAAATGACATGATCTTCAACTTGTATAATCTCTTAAACATCCACAATGGATCAAAAAGGACTCCCACTTCAAGGATTAAGCACAAGGGTGCTCCCTTCTAGGTGGATCAAGTCTCAAGATCGACAGTGTCACCAAATTAGGGTTTTGGTCGACCAGGGCCTCCAGATGGAAATTTTCATCTGGGCATAAGGCAATGATCCAAAACATGACCTAATATACTTCATGGAACCTCATGAACCCATGCATCAAGTCAATTTTGCCTCAGGGGATGCATTCATCAAAAATCAGGAATTAGGGTTTCTAGACCTAATTTACCCCTAAGTTGACTTTTGGGACAAACCATGAGCCAAGACCTCAAGAGATGATTTAAGGGTCTCTAATACACCATATTGATCCATTTGGAACAATGGATTGATCCAAGAAGTTTGAGCAACAAGTCTCAATTTCATCTGCACCACAATTAGGGTTTTAAGGGAAAAGTCAACTGTAACTTTGACTTTTGACCAAGGCATGCTCCCAAACCCTAATACATGATTGAATATACCCTATGACACCCATGGAACATGTCCATCAAGTTTGATTTAGGTCAAGGACATGATTTCCTGAAGAATTGCACAGTTTGGAATTCATCTGATAAAAAGTCAACTGTGCACAAAAGTCAACTTTGACTTTTTGAGATTTTTCACCAAAATGGATTTTTAACCCTAAAATGATGTTAATGTATGATTTGAATCATCATTCATCAAGAAAAATCAAGAAAAGTGAGATAACTTGTAAAAGGGGAAACCATAAAACTTAGAAAATTTTCTAAGTTAAAAAATAAAGTGGCAAAGGTACCAACTTTGGAGGACCATAACTCCTAAACCACAAGGCCATTTTTTCTCATCCAAAGAGGGATTTGTAGCCCTCATTATCACCTACAAAAACTTCAACTACAAGTCATTCCAATTCATTAAGGATTTTGAGTTATGGAGTGATCAAAGTGGCTGAAAAGTGAAAAAGTCACTTTTTCCAACACTTAGTGAAATTTTCACTAAGTTATAATTCTGCTTCACTTTTTGCCAAATGTAGGGGGATTTTTCACTTGGAATCAAAAGAGATCAAAACCAAACTTGTTCAAACAGTTGTTGTATCATGTTAGGGCTTTCCAAAATGGCCAAGAACATTGCCAAATTCAACCTACATCATGAGATACAACATTGGCAAGTTGCCTTGCTGAAATCTGTCAAAGCAAGGCAGAATTTGCATTTTGGCTCGATTTGCCAAAATCAGCCAATTGCAATTGCTCCAATCCACTTGGACACCTCAGAGGATTGAATCCAAAGGGAACAATCACTGAGCCAAGCCTCCAAGGTTCAAGGAACAAGGAATAGCATGTTGAACCTAGAGTTGCCAAAATAGGGACAAGACTTCAAATTTGGAATGAGGCATTCAATGGAACCATCAAGGTGGCATGGACTGAGCCATTCTCATCTGAAATCAGTCAAGACTTATCCAAGACCAAGGGGACCAAAGCTCTGTGCCCTAACCTCTAGTCAATGGCTAGAGGAGACTTTCATTTCCATTGGCCAACATTGAGGAAACCTACTTACCAGCTGCCATGCACTATTCCTTGCAAAACAAACTTGCTCTACTATAAATAGAGCTCAATTATGGTCAGTTTAAGTACACCAAAGCCATCTAACAGATGCTTTCCTCAAAATCTCTTTCTCTTGGCAAAAATGCCTTTCTTAGCAAGGTAGCTATCGGGTTTTGAGTTTGAGAGCAATTCTGCACAAACCAATCACTCACACACCTCACATACATCACATATGAGTTGATCTAACACTCACATAACTTCTGGAACATCAAAATCTCAAAATCACTTGCCATCCACACAAGTTTGAAGTGAGGTTGCAGCTGAGGTGCCATAAACTGATCCAGTCTATTTCAATTCAATCCAAGTGTTCAAACACACTCCATATGGTGTAGGGAAGCTGTTCAGATCATCATAACTCATCTGCAACATCTCCAACCCAAAATTTGATTTGCTCTTGCTGTCACGACTTGGAGGTAAGCCTAAACTTGGTCATCTCTCAATCTATGCATATTTCCTCGCACCATAATTTGGCCATATGTTCATAATCATGCATGGAATGTTTTCCCTCAATTAATTGCATTGTTTGAATCGTGCATCAAAAATCCTAGCCTTCATGCAGAAATTAGGGTTCTTGAGGTCTCTTCGTGATTTCTTGTTGTATGTTTAATTTAAATGAAATTAAAGCACATAGACATGATCGTGAGGTTGAGGCGAGCATAATGATATGTAGATTGCATGTTATAATCAAGTATTCAGTGAGATTGGATAGAAAATGCAAATCTGGGCAAACTGAAAAAACGCGCGTGTTCTTGGTGTTGTTCTTGGCGCCATTTTCATATATTTGAATATTTGAATTTTGTGATTTTGTTTAATTGATTCAAAAATTAATTTCTCTCTGAGTTTTAATGATTTTGAGTTGATTCTTTTTTTAATAATTCACAAAAATGTTAAAATATTTTATTTTATCAAAAAATCCCAAAAATATTATTTATTTCATATAATTGATATTTTTGTAAAGAATTAATATTTTGATTGTTTTTGGCATTTTAAATATTTTTTCTACATTGATTTTGCAACTTTTAATGCTTTCTAATTATTTTGTAGGTCAATACTTAATTTTTGAAGCATTAATCCAAGATCACAATTTGTTTTCCATGTGTTAAACAATTTTTTATCATTTTAATTGAATTTTTATTCAATTAAATACATTTTGAAAACAAATTAGGGTTTTGGATTAATTCAACCCTCATAAATCATTTTCAAAACACTTTGGGCCTCTATTAGAGTGTAAGACCCAACCCCCTTTTTTTTTACCAAATCATCTTTGGGCCTCACTTATTGTATAAGTCCCGATACCGTCAAAAAACAAACGGCGCGATCGTCGCCTTTTAAAAAGTCATCTGGGCCTACCCTTGAGTAGTAAGACCCATTTATTTTTCTTTAAACCTTTTTGGGCCTCTTAAGAGAGTGTAAGACCCATCCCCCCTTGTACAAAAAACTTTTTGGGCCTCACTCATTGTATAAGTCCCTATGTACAAGTAAACGGCGCGATCGTCGCCCGTTTAAAATTAAAAACCATCTGGGCCTACCCTCGTGTTATAAGCCCCTCTCTTTTCTTTAAACCTTTTTGGGCCTCTTGAGAGAGTGTAAGACCCATCCCTTTGTACAGAAAACCTTTTTGTGCCCCAGTCACTTGTATAAGTCCCGCTGTACAAAGTCAAACAGTGTGCTCACTGATAAAACCCTGGGCCTCTCCTTGAGCTGTAAGCCCCAATCTTTCTTTTTCAAAGCACTTTCTCCTTTGATTTTGAATATACTGTTGTTTTTATCTTTCTTTGTTGAACAACTAACCAAACAGCATGGAAGCATTACAACCGAGTAAGTGGTTATCGCTTTCATTTACTGCTTTCATATTATAAACTGTATTGTGGGGCTGCTCACTGTAAGTCTCCTTTCATAAACTCATATCTACTGTGTAATAATAGTATAGATATTTTGAGTTTCCCCGGCTACTACGTCTAGAACTAGGTGACGCCGTTTCAATTACTTGTAGAAATAGACACCTAGATCCCCAATAGGAGCACCAGATACAGTCTTCTCTTCGGCTGTCCTCCTTAGGAATCGTCAAGAAATTCTATTCCCCAGAGATGAATTATTCTCAGTGAAACTTCTCTTGAATTTCTTCAAACCTCCGAACTGTACAAACTCTCTTGAAAAGATAAAATTTGCTGGATAGTAAACCTCGCACGTTTACCAGTGGTTTTATCTTTAGAAGAGTTTTTCTTGAACTTTTCTTTGGTTTGGGACCCACGGGCTTCTTAAAAGCATCGGCCTCCTCTTGGGCATCGTACAAGGACCCACAGGCTTCCTATAAGCAACCCGGCCTCCTCTTGGGAATTATTCAAGGACCCTACGGCTTCTTAGAAGTATTCACAGCCTCCTCTTAGGCTTCGTATAATGATCTCTTCCTCTGGGAATGATAGCCTCCTCTTGGGCTTCGTACAAGGACCCGTCGGCTTCTTAAAAGTTTCCAGCCTCCTCTTGGGCTTCGTACAAATTGTCCCGACGACCTCCTAGAGCTATAGGAGCAGAACCTAGTCATCCTCATATAACAGTCCTTTCATAGAGTCTACTACTGTTTCTCGAAGCATAGTACAAAAGATAAAACTCTAGACTTGGACAGTCTAACTTCCTTGAGTCTCAAAGACATTCTCAAGCACCCTTCGTTAAATAGGAAGGAAACCCGCAGACTCGGATAGTCTCAATACCCTTTGGATTTCCCGTTTCCTCAAAGAAAAGGAAATATCCCTGATCCTCAAATTAAATCCCTGTGTACAGTGTTACTCATATAATAACTGATTTTCTCTTTTAAATCAGTATATTGGATCTGTCACTCAACTAAAACAGTTACAATAGCCTCCATCTCGGGCTTCGTACGAGATACCAAAATTCTCCCCAGTGGAGTCAAAACAACCTTTTAGCCTCTCTCTCAGGCTTTGTATGAGACACAAAAGATTCCCTCGTAGAGTCAATCACCCCTTTTTTTGCCTCCATCTCGGGTCTCGTACGAGATATAAATCCCTTAAGCAAGAGTCGAACTCTTTGCTAGCCTCCTCTTAGGCTTTGTATAACGATATGCCCCACTGGGTCGAACCCTTTTAGCCTCTCTCTCGGGCTTTGTACGAGACACAAAATAGCCTCCTCTTAGGCTTTGTATAATGATTTTCCTAGCGAAAATTAGCCTCCTCTTAGGCTTTGTATAAGAAAACCACTGGTTGATCCAATCGACCTTTTAGCATCAAAGTTGTGCCTCGTTCACAGTACACAAACATCAACAACTCCTTTCCCTTCATCTAATCGCTATTAGCGACAAGCCTCTGGATCATCTACATCCATGCCAGTGTCCCTCTTTTAGCATGAGAAATTCCTAAGGAAAGATGGCATTGCTCTACACTGAGTTAAAGTCTTCTCCTTCAGGTTAAAACCCTTTCTTCGGAAATTATGGCATTGCTCGGATCCGCGTATCCCAGTTAAAGTAATTCTCCTTCTCCCCTCTTTAGAGATGACAAATTCTCTCTAAAGTCGAGGTCTTTTCGCTTCACGTCTTGGGCTTTGAACAAGACACAAATAGACCTTTCAGCTTCATATCTTGGGCTTTGAACAAGATACAAACCACCTTTCGCTTCACGTCTTGGGCTTTGAACAAGACACCAAAAACCAATTTCCTCCCATAGAATAGGAGGAACTACGAACGCTCTGATTTCCCTGTTTTGGTAAACGGGAATACGTAGGCATAAGATCGAAAGAAAAGATCTTAGCGAGCGCAATCAACAAAAAACCCAAATCCCATATCTCCATCAATCAAAAGCAGTATTTCAAAAGCATCAGTCCTAACATCCTAATCCTTGTTCCCCGCTAGAAACCTTTTTCCCAAGCCCTAGAAAGAAAGAACCTGTATTGGCGAAATACGAATAACCAGTACAAAGGCCCCCCCACATTGATAGCATCTGTAACCTAACAGACCGCTGTTTAAACTCAGTATGCAAGCAGGGTTAATTGGAGACATCTATTTCCCTTCCTTATTCAGCTCACAATAGGATAAAAAATGAATCGACCTGTAGTTTAAGCTCAACCGCAGAGAGCGACCAGCGCTTAAGAACCGCGTCCAAAATCGCTCGCTACACTAAGGAGCGAGTTTTTCATGCTTGGGGAACGCTCCATAAGAGAACTAAGAATGACTTAGGGAAGAGAAACTGTGTGGCCTTGGAACCTTTCCTTCAGTGGGTTCGATCCCGAGCTCGTGATCTTAAGATGCCATATCTCCCCGAGAGACCTCCACAGCCTGATGTTGTATCTCCCTCTATCATTCCATTGAGCGTATGGAGGAGTATCAGGAAGCTCTGGCAAGGATGAAGCTTAAGAGAGACACTTGGGAAGGGAAGTACCATGCCATCTATGCTGAACAGATGGAGATGAAGAAGCATATAAAAGAGAAGGATGATTTGATTGAGTTACTTGAGAGACGTGTAGTAGACAGGCACAGGGCGCAAGAGAATTTATTTTTCTCTAGCGTGCAACCAACTTCTAGCACTCATGAGTATTTGAGTATTCCTATGACATCTGGCGCTTAGAAAGGGATTGTTGACAAACTGATTCTGGAAAATGACAAGCTGAAGAGACAGAAGAGGATGCATGGAGTGGAGCCTTTCTAGATAGGGTTACTTTTTAGGCCTAGCTAATTTTCTCTCTTTGTATTTTGAGCTTCTTGAAATGTACTTTGAAAGATGTAACTTTTCTCAATATTAATGAATTGAAGCTTACTTTGAAAATGTCTCTTTTGAGTTCCTTAAAACCAACTGCATTTGCATTGCATTTTGCATTTTTGCTAACCCTATCAAGGAACTAAAATTTGTTTTGCAGACATTATAAGATGGATTTAGGAAAGAAAGGAACTTGGTCGTACACCTTCATGGTTCCCAATGTTGAGCAACTAAAGGGACTAGGAGAATTGATTGAAGATCCATTGGCTTTCTCAGAAAAGTATGGAAGAATTCTCCCGCTGTTGAAGCTTCAAAGGGCTAAAGGACTGCTAGAGACGTTGGTTCAACTCTACCATCCTGTCTATCATTGCTTTGTGTTACTCGATTACCAGTTGATGCAGACCTTGGAAGAATAATATACTTTGATGGGTCTCCTTGTCAATGATTCTCCTCCATTCTCTGGATTAGAAGACGAGCTCAGTGAGAAGGACATTGCAAGAGGAACAAGACTAAGGTTATCCAACATTCGAGCCCACATGACTATTAAGGGAGGAATTTCTGGATTGCCCGCTCAATTCTTGTTCGAGAAAGCTCGATATTTCGCTGATAGGAAGAACACCGCGCTCTTTGAGTCTACTTTTGCTTTGTTGGCCTATGGTTTGTTCTTGTTTCCCAACGTTGAAAGCTTTGTCGATGTCCATGCTATTCAGATCTTTATGCTCAAGAATCCGGTTCCCACTCTGTTGGCTGATACTTATCATGCCATACACTCAAAGAATACGCAAGATGGAGGACAGATTGTTTGTTGTGTTGCTCTCCTTTATAGGTGGTTTATTTCGCACCTACCAAGGACCATAACCTTTTGGGATGTGGAAGACAGTACAATTTGGTCCAAGAGACTTATGGAGCTTACCCATTCAGACATCGAGTGGTATGATCCAATCTATGGAGGGATTCTTATGATTCACAACTGTGGGGATTTCCCCAATGTACCTCTTATTGGCAGGAAGGGATGCATCAATTATAACCCTGTTCTCGCTCGTCGACAGCTTGGTCACCCAATGGAGGAAGAACCTGATCCTAGCAATCTGAAGAGACTTTTTCTTGAGGAAGGGGAAATCTCGAGTTCAGAGTCAAAGTTGCGCGTGCTTGGCGTTGCATAAATAAACAAAGATGGACTGCATTGGGAAATCCTGATTGTACTGTCATCGAAGCTTGTTTGGAATGGGCCCGTGAAAGAGCTCTTGTGATAAGGATGCCCTATCCGCGTCATAAGCCACCTATAGCCCTTACAAATGAAGAACTGAAGCTGAAGAAAGCACTGTAAGAGCTGACCCTCGACAAAGCGAGGATGTAAAAGCAAATCAACGACCTCATGAAGGAGTTCAATGGAAGGGAAGGACCATCATCAAGTGGATTAGATCCCTAGTTCTTTTATTTTGTATTTTCTATTTGCCTATGTAACGGACTTTGAAGGTGTACTGCCTATGTTGTAATATTCACAAATTTGCTAATGAAAGAGTTTATTTTTAAGAAATATCCTCATATCTATAATGTTTGTAAAAAATTTAGTTCCTTGATAGTTTCGCTTGCATCTGCATTTGCATCTTTTCATGTCATAACATGTGCATTTCTTTCTTGTTGTGTCTCATCCCGTCATATTGTCTTTAGAAACTGTTACACTGAGTCTCCAACGGTGATACAACACTCGAGCCCAAGCTCGCCAAAGGATGTCTAAACACAACTTTGAACTGGATAGGGTCAACAACGAGTTGAATGATTTACGAGGGAACATGGGACAGATCATGGAAACTCTACAGGTTATCAAAGCAAAGATGGATACTTAGACCACCGTGTTCTCTGAGATTGTCACTCTAACCATGGAGCCTTCTACAAATGTCAACACTGCTTTCCTACCACCATATGGGTTGCCCCCTGGTTTTGTGCCACCACTAATTGTCGTGACTACTCAACAGGTTGTTCCCGTGGGTAATGAAAATCCCCAAGCTATCCCAACATTTGCTCCACCAGCTGTACAAGCTCAAGTGCACCCCATTTTCCACAATCCACAACCGATTTATGATTACCCCGAAGTGTCTGAGGAAGGGGACGAGCACCATGAAAGATTGAAAGAAAATGTGGAAACTATCCAAAGAAAGATGAGAGCAATGGAAGGCAGTAATATCTTTAGTACTGATGCTAGAGATATGTGTTTTGTTTCTGGTTTAGTGATTGCGCAAAAGTTCAAGACTCCTAGCTTCGACCAGTATTCAGGCGCGACGTGCCCAAAGTCGCACTTAATTATGTATTATAGAAGAATGTAGCATATGTGGATAATGACAAGCTAATGATCCACTATTTTCAGGATAGTTTGAAAGGAGCCTCTGCTAAATGGTATATGAGTTTGGACCAATCCAGAATTCACAGTTTTCAAGATTTGTCAGATGCTTTTGTGAAACATTACAAGTATAATATGGATTTGGCCCCTGACCTTAGGCAGCTTTTAAGTATGTCCCAGAACAACTCAGAGTCTTTTAAAGAATACGCTTAACGCTGGAGGGAGACTGCTTCCCAAGTGGAACCTCCATTGTCTGAGAAGGAATTAGCTGATTGGTTCATAGACATCGTGAAGCCTGAGTTTTGTGAAAGGATAATTAGCAGTGTTAGCGCCAACTTTGCTGACATTGTGGCCGTGGGTGTGAAAGTAGAAGCTGGTTTGAAGAGTGGAAATGTGATCGGTTCTTCAAGTAATTCAAGCAGTAGCAACAACAAGAAACCTCCCAGTAATTTCCATAAAAAAGAAAGAAGGGGAGACAAATGCAGTCATGACAGGAAGGAAAAAGAATCAAGTTTGGAAATAGTCGGTCTATCAACAGCAGTCTAACCCAAGTTTTGTTCAACAACCAATATATCCTGTGCAGTTTGCCCCACAACCCAATGTGGCAGCTGTGACCCCAACTTTAAATCATCAGCCCACGCAGCAGGCGCCCGTTTATCAACAATAGCCCAACTATTAGCAAGCACCCAGTGCTCCAGCTTACCAACAACAACAGAGGCCATCAGCTTCTTAATCAAATGCTCCCTACCGAAGACAAGGGGCGAAACCTTCATTTCCTCCTATTCCAATGACTTACACAGAGTTGTACCCTTCTTTTACACAGAGTTGTACCCTTCTTTGGTCCAACAAGGTTTGATCGTCACTAGACCTTTGGGCCTATCTACAGAAAAGTCCATGCAATTCCATAATCCTAATGCCCATTATGCATTCCACCAAGGCGCTGCTGGTCATGACCTAGAAGGATGCCTTGTACTGAAATATGTTGTGAAGGGTTTGATGAAAAAGAAGATTCTGTCCTTTGGGGATAATCAGCCAAATGTGAAGAGTAATCCATTACCTACACAGAGGACTACAAATGCTATTGAAGATGAGAATGATGAGGTATTGATAATGGATGCATCTAAGATTAAGACTCCTCTCAAGGTTTTTCATGCAAAATTGTTTGGGGCTGGTCTGGTGAAGGTTTGCCATAATAACTGTGAAGAGTGTGATGCCAGTGTTAGAGGATACCAATTGGTTCAAGATGACACTCAAAGTTTGATTGATGAAGGTTTTCTGCAAGTAATCAGTAAAGTGAAGAAAGAGGAAGTTACGGTAATTGAGCCCATATTCAATTTACCAGAATCAAGAGAGAAGGTGCCCGTTTTCAATGTACCGAAGCCTGGTTCCGTGGTCCTTATTTTCAATAAACCAAAGCCAGTGTTCAACACATCAGAATCTGTTGTTGCTTCTGCTGCCAATCAACCAAAGCCGAGGGTCATTCGACAGCTTGTTCCGTTCCGTTTCAGAAATTCAAAAGTTCTGCTATGGAAATATGAAGATACTGCGACTAACAAAGAGTCTGGAAGTGTGGTTCCAAGGAAAGAGGTGGGAACTACTAGTGAAGAAGTAACCAATATAGCTGGGGCTGGGAAGATGACCCGAAGTGGTCGAATTTACACTCCCCTCTTCAAAGGGAATGTGCCCAAAGAAAATGTTGCTCCGGTACCCGTCAAAGACAAAGAAAAGGAGGTGGTTATGAGTAATGAATATGTCGAGTTTATGAGGATAATCAAAAGAAGTGACTACAAAGTGGTGGATCAGCTTCACCAAACTCCCTCTAAAATCTCAATCTTGTCTCTACTGTTGAATTCACCTACTCATCGAGATGCCTTACAAAAGATATTGGCCCAAGCCCATGTTGCTCGAGATATTACTGCCGGCCAGTTTGACAGTGTAATTGTGAATATCACTACTTGCAATACCCTTATCTTTAGCAAAGAAGAGCTACCTTTAGAGGGTCAAAATCACAATCTTGCTCTACATGTATCCGTGAAATGCCAAAAAGACATTTTAGCAAGAGTCCTCGTGGACACTGGTTCCTCTCTAAATGTTTTGCCTAAAAGAACACTTGAGAAGTTGGCTTACAAAGGAGCTGAAATGAAACCTACCTCTCTAATTGTCAAAGCTTTTAACAGCTCACGAAGATCTGTAATGGGTGAAGTCGAGTTAGTAATCCTAATTGGCCCGCATGTTTTCAACATCACATTCCAAGTGTTGGACATCAATCCTACCTACAGATGTCTACTTGGAAAGCCATGGATCCATGTAGCTGGTGCTGTAACTTCAACATTACATCAAAAGATGAAGTTCGTAGTAGATGAAAAGTTGGTTATCATACATGGCGAAGAGGACTTGATGGTCAGTAACTTGTATTCCTTCCGCTATATAGAGGCTGATGAGGATGCTTTGGAAACTTCTTTCCAAGCTCTTGAAACAGCCAATGCTATCATGCTAGACATTGAATAACCGGTGGTCCCGAGTAATCCATCTTTTGTTTCCTTCAAGAGTATGCAATCTTCCTTGAAAGAGGGTGTGCCCACAGGCAGGGGCAAGGCTATTGAAGTTCAAGAGAGGAAGAAACACCAAGGGTTGGGTTGTAAACCAACTTGTGACAAAGCAGCTGCATCTATAACAATGCGACCAAAGACCATCCAGGAAGTGTTCGTCAACAAAGGATATCAGGTCAATGCCGTGATAGAAGACGCTGAAGATGAGAATATCGACCATTTGGTATTGTAGCATGCGATTTTTGTTGGTGACGGGACCACCTTATCGCCCTAGGTTTCTCCTGGCCGCAATGGGAGGAGTGGGGTGCTACTTTATGATTTCTTATTTATCCTATGAAGCTGGAAAGGAAAGGGAAGCTATCTAAAACTAACCTTGGACGCAAATGTTTTACTGAACAAGTGCTTAAAGAGATCGGGGAGTCTGGGGTCAGGTTATACAATGGGGAGTTGTCAATTACCCATCCTATATGTGGTTATCCACAGGTCATTAGCAATTATACTTACTGTTTCTACTTACTGGTGTTTGTCTGTTGATTGGGAAAGTTTCTTCTTTGGGAACGTATGTGAGAGAGAGTGTTTTTGTTGATGTCGGGCTTGACGATGTTTTTGATGAGTGAAGGTACTGAACCTAAAGTTTTTTATTGGTGTGCTCGCTAAGATTTCACAATCTTATGCCTACGTATTCCCGTTAAAGAAAACAGGGAAATCAAAGCAATCGTAGTTCCTCTTATTCTATGGGAGGAAAAAGATGTTTTGGTGTCTTGTTTAAAGTCCAAGATTAAAGCTAAAAGGTTGAGTATTTGTGTCTTGTTCAAAGCCCAAGATTGAAGCTAAAAAAGTTTGACTGAGAGATAATTTTTCATCTCTAAAGGGAGATATCTCGTATGTTTATCACAACTGTTGGGTGACTGATTATAAAGGAGAATTAATTTAACTGGGATATGAGAATCCAGCAATGCCATAATTTCCTTTATAAGGGATTTGTCCTGAAGGAGAAAACTTTAACTCAGTGTAGAGCAATGCCATTTTTCCTTAGGAATCTTTCATGCTAAGAGAGGGACATTGGCTTGGATGAAAAAATCCAGAGGCTTGCCGCTTACAACAATTAGATGAAAGAGGAGATTTACCAGGATAAGAGATGGACTACAGCTTAGATATTTGAGTCAACAAGTGTGCCACTTATAGTAGTTATCTGGGGTTAAGGTTTGTTTTGAATGTCTGTTTTGATGTGTGATATACAGAGAAATGTCTTCCTACATAGAGGTTTTTTATTTCCTCTGAGGGGATTTTGGTTTTTGTGTGCCTTGATCAAAGCCCAAGGTTGAAGCTAAGAGATTGATTGACTCCACTGGGAAGTTTATTATATGTCTTGTATAAAGCCCAAGATTGAGGCAAAAAAGAGACTGACTCTTTTGGGGAGATTATTATACAAAGCCTAAGAGGAGGCTAAAAGTTGACTTTTCTGCGAAAATATTTTTTCTGTCTTGTACAAAGCCCAAGATTGAGGCTAAAATGGATTTTTGATTCCACTGGGGAATACTTGTATGTGTCTTGTACAAAGCCCAAGATTGAGGCTAAAAGGGGAAACTGATTGTACTAGTGAGAGGTTTTATCTGTCTTGTACAAAGCCCAAGATTGTGGATGAAAGAAGATTGACTCTATTGGTGAGTATGATTTATCTTGTACAAAGCCCAATATTGAGGCTGAAAAGACGATTGACTCTGCTTAGGGAGATTTATATGTGTCTTGTACAAAGCCCAAGATTGAGGCTGAAGGATATTTGACTGACTCAACTGAGGATATTTATGGGTGTCTTGTACAAAGCCCAAGATTGAGGCTGAAAGAGGTTGACTCAACAAGAGAGTACTTTTGAGGCTAACTCTACTGAGGGAAATCATTATTCAAAGCCTAAGAGGAGGCTGAAAAAAGTTGACTCAATAAGAGAGTGCTTTAAGAAAGAAGATTGACTCAACAAGAGAGTGTTTTAAGGTGATTGACTCAACAAGAGAGTGTTTTTTGTTTGTCTTGTACAAAGCCCAAGATTGAGGCTGACTTTTGCAGAGGAAAAGAAGTATCATTATACAAAGACTAAGAGGAGGCTGAAAAAAGATTAACTCAACAAGAGAGTGTTTATCTGTCTTGTACAAAGCCCAAGATTGAGGCTAAAAGAGAGTTGACTCAACAAGAGAGTGTCTTTGGAAGATTGACTCAACAAGAGAGTGTTAAAAAGATGATGGACTCAACAAGAGAGTGCTTTTGAAGCTAGATCTGGTGAGGAAAATCATTATACAAAGCCTAGGAGGAGGTTGGTTTCTGCTGAGGATTATTGAGACCCAGAGGCGAGTCCAAAATGGGGAATCAACTCTTGTTGAGGATTTACATAAGAGTTGAGGTATCAGATGCCTTGAGGTTCTGATTTGGGATAGTGTTATCCTGATGATAGACTGACCTTAGCTGGGGAATTTAGGATGAAAGACTGAGTTTTAGATCCTGTGAGGGTTTCAACTCTACTGGAGATTGGTTAAATGACCAGGGTTTTTCCAATGTTTGTAGGGAACTTGAGAATGTCTTTGAGATCCAAGAGGAGATTAGACTGTCCAAGTCTACTGACATGGAAAAGTTTGTCTTTGTATGATGCCCAAGAGGAGGCTGATGTTTTAAGGGATGAGAATCAACCCTTAAATTGGTCTGAGGTTTTGACTCTTTAGAAAGACCGCTCTAAGAAAGGATGACTAAGTTATGTCCTATACCTTTAAGAGGTCTTTAGGGTCCTTGTATTAAGCCCAAGAGAAGGCATGAGAACTTCTAAGATGCCGGAGGGTCCTTGTACAAAGCCCAAGAGGAGGCGGGGATGCTTTTAGGAAGCCTGTGGGCTCAAACTTAAGAAGAGTTCAAGAAAAGTTTCACCGGGAATAATCTTTTCTTTAGTGAACAGTTCTAGGGTTTGAAGAAATTCAAGAGAAGTTTCAACGGGAATTAATCCCCTCCGGGGGAATGAATTTCTTTGACAATTTCTAAAAGTGACAGTCTGAGAAAAGTTTCACCGGGAATAATACCTTTCTCTTTGTTCCATATTGTATAAGCCCAAGAGGAGGCAAGACTGTATCTGGAATTCCTATGGGGAACTAGTTTTGACTGTGTTGAGAGAGTGACCACTGGCTTTATCTAATTCTAGACCTAATTGCAGGGGAAAACTCTAAGCAGATGATATACAGGCATATATGTATAGATGAAATATATATAGTATGTAAAAATAGGGTAGGAGGACTTACAGGTGAGCAAGCTTCCAATACAAACATATATATATATATATATATATATATATGCAAGTATGTAAAAGAAAGCTGTTTAAAACTTACAGGTGAGCAAGCTTCCATTGTAACAGTTGTATGGTTAGTTTGTTCAAGAAATTAAAGAAAGTTTTGATAACAACTGTGAGTTTGAATCTAAATCAAAAGGGAAGTTGTTTTGAAAATATGATTGGGGCTTATACTCAAGGAGAGGCCCTGAAATAACAAGGATCGTACCGTTGATCTGAAAATTTTATCGGGACTTATACAATGACTTAGGCCCCAAAAAAGGTTTCCTGTACAAAGGGATGGGTCTTACAACTCAAGGACAGGCCCAAAGGTTTGAAAAGAAAAGAAAAGAAATGGGACTTACAACACAAGGGTAGGCCCAGATGATTTTGTTGGTGATCGCGTCGAGGTTTTGAAAACACAGTGGGACTCATACAATGACTGAGGCCCAAAATTATTTATGTACAATAGGGGGTTGAGGCTTACACTCTATTAGAGACCCAAAGTGTTTTGAAAAATATTTGTGAGGGTGAGAATAATCAACCCATCCCTTTGTACAGGAAACCTTTTTTTGGGACTCAGTCATTGTATAAGTCCCAGTACAGTTTTCAAAAACAATGGTGCGATCACTGTTATTTCTAGGCCTCTCCTTGAGTATAAGCCCCAATCTTCTTTTCAAAAACAACTTTCCCTTTTGATTTAGGTTCAAACTTATAGTTGTTATCAAAACTTTCCTTAATTTCTTGAACAACTAACCATACATCTGTTACAATGGAAGCTTGCCCGTCTGTAAGTTTTAAACAGCTTTCTTTTACATACTTGCACATATATATATATATATATATATATATATATATATATATATATATATATATATATATATATATATTTGTTTGTTTGTGTTGGAAGCTTGCTCACCTGTAAGTCCTCCTACCCTCTCTTTTACATACAGTATATATTTCATCTGTATATATGCCTGTATATCATCTGCTTAGAGTTTTCCCCGACAATTAGGTCTAGAAATAGATAAAGCCAGTGGTCACTCTTTCAACACAGTCAAAACTAGTTCTCCATAGGAATTCCAGATACAGTCTTGCCTCCTCTTGGGCTTATACAATATGGAACAAAGAGAAAGACATTATTCTCGGTGAAACTTTTCTCAGACTGTCACTATTAGAAATTGTCAAAGAAATTCATGTCCCCCAGAGAGGATTAATTCCCGGTGAAACCTCTCTTGAATTTCTTCAAACCCTAGAACTGTTCACTAAAGAAAAGATTATTCCGTGAAACTTTTCTTGAACTTTTCTTAAGTTTGGGCCCACAGGCTTCCTAAAAGCATCCCCACCTCCTCTTGGGCTTTGTACTAGGACCCTCCGGCTTCTTAGAAGTTCTCATGCCTTCTCTTGGGCTTAATACAAGGACCCTGAAGACCTCTTAAAGGTATAGGACATAACTTAGTCATCCTTTGTTAGAGCAGTCTTTCTAAAGAGTAAAAACCTTGGACAATTTAGGGTTGATTCTAATCCCTTAAAGCACCAGCCTCCTCTTGGGCATCATACAAAGATAAACTCTTCTATACCAGTCGACTTGGACAGTCTAATCTCCTTTTGGATCTCAAAGACATTCTCAAGTTCCCTACAAACACAGAAAAAAAAACCCTGGTCATTTAACCAATTTCCAGTTGAGTTAAAACCCTCATGGGTTCTAAGACTCAATCTTTCATCCTAAATTTCCCCAGCTAGGGTCAAATCACTATCAATAAGCCTTTATCAGAACCTCAAGGCATCTGATATTTCAACTCTTCTATCAACCCTCAACAAGAGTTGATTCCCCAACTTGGACCTGTCTCTGGATCTCAATAATCCTCAGCAGAAAGCTAGCCTCCTCTTAGGCTTTGTATAATGATTTTCCTCAGCAGAGTTAGCCTCAAAAGCACTCTCTTGTTGAGTCAAACACTCTCTTGTTGAGTCAAACACTCTCTTGTTTAGTTACCTCTTTCAGCCTTAATCTTGGGCTTTGTACAAGACAAACAAAGTACACTCTTATTGAGTCCATCTTCTTTCTTAAAGCACTCTCTTGTTGAGTTAACCCTTTTTCAGCCACAATCTTGGGCTTTGTACAAGACAGCTAAAAACACTCTCTTATTGAGTTAACCATTTTCAGCCTCAATCTTGGGCTTTGTACAAGACAGATAAAAACACTCTCTTATTGAGTCAACCATCTTTTCAGCCTCCTCTTAGGCTTTATATAATGATCCTTCTTTTCCTCAGCAAAAGTCAGCCTCAATATTGGGCTTCGTACAAGACACCCATAAATATCTTTAGCTGAGTCAGTCAAATATCTTTCTAGCCTCAATCTTGGGCTTTGTACAAGACATATAAATCTCCCTAAGTAGAGTTAATCCTCTTTTCAGCCTCAATCTTGGGCTTTGTACAAGACAAATCATACTCTCCAGCAGAGTCAGTCTCTTTTTAGCCTCAATCTTGGGCTTTGTACAAGACAAATAAAAACACTCTCTTGTTGAGTCAGTCCTTTTAGCCTCCTCTTAGGCTTTGTATAATGATATCCCCAAAAGAGTCTGTCTATTTTTTTAGCCTCAATCTTGGGCTTTGTACAAGACAGAAAAACACTCACTTGTTGAGTCAGTCTTTTCCAGCCTCTTCTTAGGCCTTATATAAGGACTTCCCTAGTGGAGTCAATCAATCTCTTAGCTTCAACCTTGGGCTTTGATCAAGGAACACAAAAACCTACAATCCCCTCAGAGGAAATAAAAAACCTCTATGCAGGAAGACATTTCTCTGTATATCACACATCAAAACAGATAATTCAAAACAAACCTTAATCCCAGATAACTGCTATAAGGGGCATACTTGTTGATTCAAATATCCAAGCTATAGTCCATCTCTTATCCTGGTAAATCCCTTTCTTTCATCTAATTGCTGTAAGTGGCAAGCCTCTGGATTATTTACATCCACGCCACTGTCCCTCTCTTAGCATGAAAGACTCCTAAGGAAAAATGGCATTGCTTAACACTGAGTTAAAGTTTTCTCCTTCAGGACAAATCCCTCATAAAGGAAATTATGGAATTTCTGGATTCACATATCCCAGTTAAAGTAATTCTCCTTTATAATCAGTCACCCAACAGTTGTGATAAACAGACAAGATATCTCCCTTTAGAGATGACAAATTCTCTCTCAGTCAAACCTTTAACTTCAATCTTGGGCTTTGAACAAGACACAAATACTCCTTTAGCTTCAATCTTGGGCTTTGAACAAGACACCAAAACATCATCTTTTCCTCCCATAGAATAGGAGGAACTACGATTGCTCTGATTTCCCTGTTTTCTTTAAAGGGGAATACGTAGGCATAAGATTGTGAAATCTTAGCAAGCATACCAATTAAAAACCTTAGGTCCAGTACCTTCACACCAATCAAAACTGAGGTCCAGTACCTCAGGAACATCAACAAAAACTCACTCTCTCTCAACATTCCCAAAGAAGAAACTTTCCCATTTACAGACAAACACTAGTAAGTAGAAAGCAGTAAAGAAATTGCTAATCAACCTATGGATAACCACATATAGGATGGGTAATTGTCAACTCCCCATTGTATAACCTGACCCCTAACTCCCTGAATCTCTTTAAAGCATTTGTTTAGTTAAACATTTACGTGCAAGGTTAGTATTAGATAGCTTCCATTTCCTTTACAGCTTCATAGGATAAATAAGAAATCAGAAAGTAGCATCCCACTTCTACCATTGCGGTGAGGAGAAACCCATGGCGATAAGGTGGTCGTGTCACCGAAAAAAAATCGCACACTACAGGAAGAAAGCATTTGATATCGTGATACCAAGGTTTGTCGTCTATGACTGCTTCGAGCACGAAGATGTAAGCAGGCCGTTCAAGGCGCATTATGTCAATCTTAGGTACGTCGTTCCATTGACCTACACCAATCATGGAGGAGAGAGTGGCTAGTGCATCAACCATATGATTCTCTTCACGAGGGATATGATGAAACTCGATTCTATTGAAGAATGGCAACAACCTTCTCACGTAATCTTTGTAAGGAATTAGTCCTGATTGGTATGTGTTCCAATCTCCTTTGATCTGATTGATAACGAGAGCTGAATCTCCATACACATCCAAGTTCTTAATCCTTAAGTCAATAGCTTCTTCGAGACCCATGATACAACCTTCGTATTCGGCCTCGTTGTATGGGCACTTGAATGTTGTTGAATGCGGAATAGGGCATGCAAGCAAAAAGATTTGGAAGTATTTTTCCGGGAATTTATCGTGTCCACAGAGATCGGTGCTACTGAACTGCCGTTCGACAATATCAATGTTAATGAGTTTGGTTTTAAAATGGTTTAAAGCGTAAAAACAGAAAAGTAAATAAAAACATAAAAACAATTCATTCTTCAACAAAACGAACTTATCAAGCATACATATAATCCACTCGTCACAAACATAAATTTACCGACCAATTATACTCCACCTGCAATACTCATCAAAATCATCCAGCATCACTCACAACAGTGTCCATCTCTGGCACACTGAGCTGAGAGGCAACCGTATCACTCTCTTCGTCACTCTCGCACACGAAGCCTCGAAACACGGCAGACATTTAAGTTCCGACACCCAAAAGATTATCAACTAAATCTATCTCTAGCATCTAGACAATAGATATCCATCCCTAATCAAGATTTGTGATGTTTATCTCTAACACAACACAAATCCAAACATAAATGCAAAAAGATCAAGGAAGACATCGATAATGATTTGTAAAGCAAGATTTACATATAATAATGATCAACAAAGATACATGAGTTCATAGTAACTATACAAACACCCAACAAAAAGGAATTACAAAGAGAAGAGAGAAGAGGAACCAAACATTTCTTGGTTTGTCAACACCAATCGACGAGAGATTCGACTCCGGATCATCCAAATGCAAGCTCCAATGATGTTTTCTAAGCTAATCTATAAGAAAAATGAAGTTTGATGGAGTTGGGAGCAAAAAACCCCAAAACCACCCCTAAAAATGTGTTTTTAACCCATATTTATTGTTGTCATCATCGCAGACCGCGCTCAGCGCGCTTTTGGGCGCTCAGCGCGCGTTAAACCGCCTAAGAGTCCGCTCAGCGCGCTCGGGCGCGCTCAGCGCGCAACCAGCTGACTTGAAAAAATGTTTCAGCCATAACTTGAGAACCGTAACTCCGTTTTTCGCCCGGTTCGAAGCGTTGGAAAGCTTATTCAATTTCCTATCTAACAATACATAAATATCAACCAAATTGGTGATTTATATTATCCTCATTTTGAGCCTTATTCGTTGATGAGTTGCTCAAAATCGCGCGTTTGAAGCCGTGTCTTCGACACTTTATTGCTCATGCTCCAAATACACCTCAATACCTACAAAATGAGTAGAAAACTATCAAACGGTACACAAATACACTAAAACTAGATTATACACTAAATATACACATTTACATACAAAGTGGGGTTTATTCGAACAATATTTAACAAAAAGTAACGATAAGTGCAACAAAACTTATATACAAAAATAGGTACATTTTGCACTTATCAACTCTCCCCAACTTACATAATTGTTTGTCCTCAAACAAAGCCAACAACTAAAGGAACAAACGCAATAACCAAAGAATCATGAATCAACAAGTTTTTACAAACAAAAACAAATGCAATGGTTCAATCGAAAACGGTACACACAAAGTAAATACTTACCCACTAAACTACAACGATAACATAATCCCGAAACAAATGCTAAATACAAAAGTCATGCCAAACATTCCAAAACAACACAATTTCAAATGTGAATCACACCTAGCAAAAACAATCATCGGTAGATGAAAAACATAAAATGAGGTACTTTCACTCACACAACAATCTTGCAAACAAAAGACTAAATTATGCATCCATCCAAAAATTCACATTGAACATACAAAGGCAAGAATCACAAGGACTTTTCAAGGTTGTAATGTGGTCGGGTAAACAAACAAGGGGCAATTTCTAAAGCTAATCGAAACAAAAACTTGCCTAAACCTAAGGGAGTGATCAACTCACAAAAGTTCAAACACAAAATTTCAATCAAACTTCTTCCAAAATCCCAAGTGTTACACCAAACATAATACTTATTTAGCACAATTATTGAAACTCTTTTTGTTTCCTTTTTCAAGGATTTTCTTTTTCTCCGTTTTTTTTTCTTTTTCTTTTCTCTTGTCATATTTTTCTCTTTTTTCTTTTCTTTTTCAATCCTCATAGAATCCAACCAATGAGTACACAATCATTCTCTCCTCAACTTGAATTCAACCACATCATCATGTGAATACTCCCTACTTTCTAAGGCAAGGAAAAAAATCCATACAACAACACAAAGTTGAGGTCCAAGATAAAAAAAATCCATCAAAAATAAGTGAACTAAATACTCATAGACAAGCATTAAGTTCAAATAAAAACATGGATCAAAAAGCTCAAAGGGGTTACAAATTCTCACACACTCACAAGGTGAATTGACTATTTGGCTAGGGTGGTTGTGCTCAAAATGAAACAAATGCCTTGATCCTTTTCATGCATTCATATACACAACATAAACAACAGATTCAACATAATAAAATCCAGTTAGAACAAGAATGTTGGAACTCCGAGCATATATGAACAATGGAAGGCTTCCTCACAAAAAGGTTGGGAACTAAAGTGATTCACATACGAACAAGTAGACAAAAGAATAAAGGGCATGAAAGTTGTAAAAAGCCTAAGTATCATGAATATGTTAAAGTCAAGAAAGCGATAAACACATACCTTGAACGTGTACAAAACTTTAAACACTATCATTACCATACATTCAGAAGTTGAAATGATAAAAAATGGACAAACACCGAATGCGACTTCAAGCAATCGGGCAAAAATTTGAGTCCAAACAACAGTAAAAGAATTAGAAAAATTACTCATAATTACTAATATATAAGGCCTTGGTGGAAGTGGGAAAAAGGGGGAGCCAAGTGAACAATTAAAAGAAATCACTGGCTCAGCACAGCTGAGCACGCTGAGCGCGCTACACCAGAACCAGAAAAATCAGTACAACAACAGGGTTCTGGTGTAGGCCTCCACTTAACACCTACACAATCTCATATACAATGAAAAAGTAATAACGGAACAAAAAATGATAAAACACGCTTGTTTTACGTCGTAAGCTCAACGCCTATTATTTATACACATTTCTCCAAGTTGCCTTTTTACACGGTTAGCGCTCACCGACGACGAAACCTAACCAAACACTTAGCAAACGTGAAGAGAAACAAATATATACACTATATTTACAATTATGCAAAACATGTAAAATTCACAAATATGGTAAACATATACAAGTATCAATATAAACAAGTGAAAATAGACAATATATACGATATCTACAAAACTCAAAAACAAAGAAACTATCGCAATGCGATTCAATAAAAACATCGATCCTCGGCAACGGCGCCACTTTGTTGGTTGCGGAATAGGGCAAGCAAGCAAAAAGATTTGGAAGTATTTTTCCGGGAATTTATCGTGTCCACAGAGATCGGTGCTACTGAACTGCCGTTCGACAATATCAATGTTAATGAGTTTGGTTTTAAAATGGTTTAAAGCGTAAAAACAGAAAAGTAAATAAAAACATAAAAACAATTCATTCTTCAACAAGACAAACTTATCAAGCATACATATAATCCACTCGTCACAAACATAAATTTACCGACCAATTATACTCCACCTGCAATACTCGTCAAAATCATCCAGCATCACTCACAACAATGTCCATCTCTGGCACACTGAGTTGAGAGGCAACCGTATCACTCTCTTCGTCACTCTCGCACACGAAGCCTCGAAACACGGCAGACATTTAAGTTCCGACACCCAAAAGATTATCAACTAAATCTATCTCTAGCATCTAGACAATAGATATCCATCCCTAATCAAGATTTGTGATGTTTATCTCTAACACAACACAAATCCAAACATAAATGCAAAAAGATCAAGGAAGACATTGATAATGATTTGTAAAGCAAGATTTACATATAATAATGATCAACAAAGATACATGAGTTCATAGTAACTATACAAACACCCAACAAAAAGGAATTACAAAGAGAAGAGAGAAGATGAACCAAACATTTCTTGGTTTGTCAACACCAATCGACGAGAGATTCGACTCCAGATCATACAAATGCAAGCTCCAATGATGTTTTCTAAGCTAATCTATAAGAAAAATGAAGTTTGATGGAGTTGGGAGCAAAAAAACCCCAAAACCACCCCTAAAAATGTGTTTTTAACCCATATTTATTGCTGTCATCATCGCAGACCGCGCACAGCGCGCTTTTGGGCGCTCAGCGCGCGTTAAACCGCCTAAGAGCCCGCTCAGCGCGCTCGGTCGCGCTCAGCGCGCAACCAGCTGACTTGAAAAAATGTTTCAGCCAGAACTTGAGAACCGTAACTCCGTTTTTCGCCCGGTTCGAAGCGTTGGAAAGCTTATTCAATTTCCTATCTAACAATGCATAAATATCAATCAAATTGGTGATTTATATTATCCTCATTTTGAGCCTTATTCGTTGATGAGTTGCTCAAAATCACGCGTTTGAAGCCGTGTCTTCGACACTTTATTGCTCATGCTCCAAATACACCTCAATACCTAAAAATGAGTAGAAAACTATCAAATGGTACACAAATACACTAAAACTAGATTATACACTAAATATACACATTTACATATAAAGTGGGGTTTATTCGAACAATATTTAACAAAAAGTAACGATAAGTGTGACGCCCCCAATCTAATACCCCCCAAAACACGCAATTAAGGCGGTAAAAGAAAATTCGAAAATTCGTCAGAGTATATTTGAAATACGGCATAGAAAGGGGAATCACATCAAAGTAACCAAACATACACATAACATGCAACACCTGCCCATAATGATATGCAACTGTGGGGTAGCAATCATACAGAGGAAACTTTGTTCCTTACACCCACTTTTCAGAAATTAGAATTAAAGCGGAAAATCTAAAATCTGATTAACATATATACATATACACATATAAACAGTTTGTCATACATCAGGTAGCATATGTACAACCAAAATATATCATCAGATATACAAAATAATTGCACGCGGCCACCCTAACTACCCGGAGTCACATATCAGAGCCGACCGACCAAAAGAATGAAGATGCAACGCTTCACAAAAAGAAGTACCTCCAGCAGCTCTAATCTGCAACGCCTCATAGAGCGTTATAAAACAGCATAAGGGTGAGAAAAACAACCATAATATAATTGAATAAAATTATATATATAAACACAAAAATGTACAAGTAACACATTCTCACCACAACCACATATAACATAATACCGCACAATTCTCAAGCATCGAATACCATTACACACCACACATATACCATACAATCATCAATCACATTCACAAATTCACACACAATTAATTCATGATTTATGCAATGCACATAGACCGACACAACGACTCTATGCACATGCCATGCGGTACCGACTTTCAATGTCTCATGTCTCATCATTAGTTCACTCAGGAACTATTGGAACCATCGCTCGTTACTGAGAATCCCAAGTAACTCCCCGTCAGGCCTACGATGTTCACCCGTCGCTTTAGGTCCTCAGGCAACGCCTCATATTTTCGAGGCACACGACGTTAAGGATTGCTTTAAGTCTCCAAAGGAGCCCACAATCGTCTATAACCACCGCTTTAGGTCCTCAGGCAGCGCCTCATATTTTCGAGGCACACGATGTTATAGCAGATTCCATCAGGAACCACACCGCCACTCAGGACGTTTCAACAATGCACATCATGATGCTTGGCATACAATGACTCATGACATTCACATTTCATGCACACACACATCCAAAATCATGCATATATCATCAAATACCACACTTAGCATTTTCTTGCCTTTCGGCCACAAATCATCATCACAACATTTCATCAAAAACAACTATTTACGATTAATCGGTAAAGTCGGCCAAAAGTCGGCTAAAAATAATATTTTTCTTCACCAAATCATAGAACATATTTTTAGCTTCACATCCATATAAAGAACACTTAAATCGGATAAACAACGAAGAAGATATGAATATTTCAAAATAACGCAAAAACATAAACCGGACGCCCGACACTACGAAACGGTTCGAAAAAACTATACCGATTGGACTAGGTTCAAACCTCAAAACTATTTTCCCTAGAAATAACATCTCGTTAGCTTCCCAACGCTTCGAACGGGGATCAAAACCGACTTACGGTTCAAGAGATATGAATTTCCGAAGTTTTTCCAAAACAGAATTTTTTCACCTACAACACGCGTCTGTACGACTGCGCACAAAACCAGAAATTCTGCTACATTCTGGTACAGCTGCGTAATCGCCCGAAACCCGACCGATTCAATTACTTTCTTCCGAATAAATACATGGTAATATCACATAAATACATACCAACATATTAGGATCAAGAAAAACCCGATTCCACGACTTTTATTTTTCACCAAAATCTCACATTCTCAAAACCCAAAAATGTCAAAACTCACAATATCAACCGATTTCAACCAAACGAGTTTCTATAATCTCGCCCTAACCTCATACGACTAATCTACGCAATTTATTTCGAAATTCATCCGTGAAAACATCGGTTTCTACTCGTTTATCTCATTTTGACCTATAATTGAAAAACCAACAAAACTTCCACACAAACATACATAATCATACACAATCATAGTATAATCGAGTTTCGCACCCTTACCCGATTTAATCGTGTTCTAGAAAGTCGGGAGATTGATTTCTTCCTCCACAAGTTTTTCCTCTCTTTTCTTCTTTCTCTTCTCTTTTCTTCTTCTCTACTTTTCTTTTCTCTCTTTTTCTTTCTATTCTTTCTATTTATATTTTTCTTTTCTTTTCTTACTAACTTAGTGAAATTAAATGTGAAATGTCCAAAATACCCCCACACTCAAATATCTCGCAAACGTTCCCAAAACGCGATAAAATATAATCACGACGAAAAATAACACATTTTCACATAAAAGTCGGAAATAAAATAAAATAATAATAAAATAATCAAAACGACTCCATAAAATAAAATTGGCAAAACGGGGCGTTACAATTCTCCCCCACTTAGAAATTTTCGTCCTCGAAAATCTTACCTGATACAAACAACTTCTGATACGACTCCCGCATCCTACTCTCCAATTCCCACGTCAAATTACCCTCAGCAGCGCCTCCCCATGCCACTTTCACAAGTGCAATCTCTTTACCCCTCAACCGCTTCACCTCGCGATCCAAAATACTAACTGGTAATGCCTCGATCGTAAGGTTATCTCTTACCTCAACCTCGTCCATAGGAATCACATGTGAAGGGTCCGGAACATACTTCCGAAGCTGTGAAACATGAAAAACGTCATGCAAATTCGACAGATTCGGCGGTAACGCCACACGATACGCTACAGCACCCACTCTCGCAGATATCTGGTAAGGACCAATAAATCGAGAAGTAAGCTTCTTAGATTTCAAAGCACGACCAACACCCGTTACCGGCGTAACCCTCAGAAATATGTGATCACCCTCTTGAAACTCAAGATCCTTCCGTCTCCGATCATGATAACTCTTTTGTCTACTCTGAGAAGCCTTCATTTTCTCACGAATAAACTTTACCTTTTCCGTAGTCTGTTGCACTAATTTCGGTCCAACCACAGAACTCTCACCAGTTTCGTGCCAACACAACGGCGTTCTACATCTTCGTCCATATAAAGCCTCAAAAGGTGCCATTCCGATACTAGAATGGAAACTGTTATTATACGTGAACTCAACCAATGCAAGATAATTGTCCCACGTACCACCTTGTTCCAAAACACACGCTCTCAACAAATCCTCCAAAGACTGAATCGTTCTTTCGGTCTGACCATCCGTCTGCGGATGATAAGCCGAACTCAACCTCAATCTAGAACCCAAAGCCTTCTGTAAACTTTCCCAAAATCTCGATGTAAACCTAGGATCTCGATCAGAAACAATAATTAAAGGAACCCCATGCAATTTCACCACCACACTGATATAGATCTCAGCTAGCCGTTCCAAAGAAAAACTGATGTCAATCGAAATAAAATGCGCCGATTTAGTCAGTCTGTCCACAATCACCCAAATAGCATTATGCCCACGCTGAGTGTTCGGTAATCCAGTCACAAAATCCATCGAAATGCTATCCCATTTCCACTCAAGAATATCCAACGGTTGCAACAAACCACTAGGTCTCAAATGTTCCACTTTTGATTTCTGACAAGTCAAACATGCATACACAAACTGAGCCACATCTCTTTTCAAACCAGACCACCAGAAAATATTCTTCAAATCTTGGTACATCTTATTCGCTCCCGGATGAATACTTAAGTTACTTCGGTGTCCTTCCTCCAAAATCATTCTTTTCAACTCCGCATCATCAGGTATACAAATACGACCACGGAATCTCAAAACACCAAAATTATCAACCTTGAAATCCACATTCTCATTCATCATCAAATCAACAAATTTCAAATCCAACTTTTGTTTCTCACTAACCGACATCAAAAATTCATTCGTAACTTTCAACATTCCAAGCCTCACACTAACCGATGTCACTTCACATACCAAACTCAAATCTCTAAACGATTCCAAAAGTTCCAACTCTTTCACCATCAATGCGGACATATGCAACGATTTCCGGCTCAATGCATCGGCTACCACATTAGCTTTACCAGGATGGTAATTCAAGCCAAAGTCGTAATCTTTCAAGAATTCCAACCATCTCCGCTGCCTCATGTTCAACTCTTTCTGATCAAATAAATATTTCAAGCTTTTATGATCACTAAAGACCTCGAACCTTGCACCATAGAGATAGTGCCTCCATATCTTCAACACAAAAACCACAGCCGCTTGTAGAAGCAAGCTTCATTCACATTGAGTTTTGATGAAGACAACACAACAAACTCTCTACAAAGATACTCTCTACAAAGATAATGTGCAAAAAGAAAGAGAATCAAGATGCAATAAAGCACAAGAAGCTCAAGTTCAAGAAAATACCCTAAGTGCTATCAAGGTTGAACAAAGCTTCAAGGGTTCAAATGTCATGGAGATCAAAGGTTGAAAAAAGGTATAACAATGTCATTTAAATGGTTATACAAGTGTTCACACATCTTGCATTTTGCATATCCTTGATCCAGTACATTGCATAGCTTTTTTATGGAAAGTTCACTTTGATTTCTAAAACTTTTTATTAAGATTTCAACACTATTAATCGATTAACACATGGGGTTAACCGATTAACACATTCAAAATTTAAATATTTTCAAATGTTACAGGGGTGTTAACCGATTAACCTATATGGTTAACCAATTAACACTGCCACTGTAAGCGAAAATTGGTGACTTTTCATGGAAATATGCATTGCTCTCTCATCTCTTTTCATTCCTTTACTGCATATTTCACATACCTTTTTGTAGGGGTGTTTTACTCATATTTAAACACTTCAATTTCAGTTTTAACTCTCACCTCCTAACAATTTCAAAATCAAAAAATTCACTCATACTCTCATATTTTCAAAATATTGTTCAAGTGTCCATTCAGAATTTTTTTGACAAGAAACTTCTGCATATCTTTCACAAAATATCATTGTTTCATCTCATTCTTGTCAAGAACACTTGTATATTTCATTTGAGTGATATTTGTTTCAAGGAGAAGATCGATCGTGAAGATTGATAGCATCATTTTCTCAAGACATCAAATTTATTATCAAGAATATTTTTCTGTTTTACCTTGTTGTCCAGGATTGTTGGAAACAAGTGAGTGTTTTGAAGAGGATTGTTCTTCATACACTTAATTACCTATATGAGGAGTGGAGTACTCTCGGGCTGTGAGGGGAACCACTATAATTCTCTTGTGTCATTTTTCCTTTCCGCACTTTACTTTCCAGAACTTATCATAAAACGGAAAAATAACCAAGAACCGGTAAAAAGATCGAAGAAATCTTTAAGAACCTAATTCACCCCCCCTCTTAGGCGCATTTACACTTACAATTGGCATCAGAGCAGGTGATAGGTAACCCGTTCCTATTCGATTCAGATGGCTTCCGCTAACAATGATCTTGTATTCAAAGACGGTGGTAGTAGCAACAAGCCTCCTTTGTTTTCTGGCCAATACTTCGACTTTTGGAAAATCCGTATGAAGACACATTTAGAAGCACAAGGAAGTGATATATGGGAGGCTGTTCAAAATGGTCCTTTTATTCCTACAACGGTTTTCAACGGAGTTGGTACACCAAAACCACAAGCATCATGGGATGAGGATGATAAGAAAAAGGTTCTCTATGACAAAAAGGCAATAAATATTTTACAAAGTGCACTTGGAATGGATGAGTTCTTTCGCGTCTCAACATGTACATCGGCCAAACAAATATGGGACACTCTTGTAGAAACTCACGAAGGAACCGCCGAAGTCAAAAGATCCAGATTAAATACTTTAAGTCAAGAGTACGAGTTATTCAGAATGCAACCAAGAGAATCCATCCTCGACTTGCAGAAGAGATTCGTGCATTTGACAAATCACTTGAATGCACTTGGCAAGACACTAACAAATGATGAACTTAATCTTAAAGTGCTTAGGTCTCTAACAAGAGAATGGCAACCCAAGGTGACGGCGATTTCCGAGAAGAAAAGTTTATCAACAATGACATCCGCTACTCTATTCGGAAAGCTTCAAGAATATGAGACGGAACTTGGACTATTGGAGAAACATGAGAACCAAGAAAAGAAATCCAAGGGGATTGCCTTAAAAGTCGAATCCAAAGTTGTGAAGAAAGAAGATAATCTCGAAGAGGACGAAAACTTTATGCTTCTTGTAAAAAGACTAGGAAAATACTTCAGTGCAAAAAATAATATTGGAAACTCTAGTTTCACAAGAAGAAAGAAGTCCTCAAAGAACAAAGAAAAAGAAGCAACAACATCCAACGGAGACATTACATGCTATGAATGTGGAAAACAAGGCCACATCAAACTGGAATGTCCCAAACTCGTAAAGAATTGTGACAACAAAGGAAAGAAGGATCACAAAAAGAAAGCCTACGTTGCTTGGGATGACAATGAAATAAGTTCTTCTTCGGACTCCGATAGTGATCAAAGCGCAAATCTAGCATTGATGGCATCACATCATTCCGACAATGAAGACGATGAGGTATGCTTGAAGACCTCTTCAAATCAATGGTATCTTGATAGTGGATGTTCGAGGCACATGACGGGTGACCTAAGCAAACTTTCACATCCAAAAATTTGGTGTCCACAACTAGGCCACTACAATTGTTGCACATGGATCTCTTTGGTCCATCGAGAACAAAAAGCTTCGGAGGTAATGTCTATGCATTAGTTATTGTTGATGATTTCTCTAGATATACTTGGACATTGTTTTTAGTGCAGAAAAGTGATGCTTTCAAAGCCTTCAAGAAGTATGCAAAACAAATACAAAATGAGAAGTCTCTTACAATTGCCTCCATTAGAAGCGACCATGGTGGAGAACTCCAAAATGCCTCATTTGAAGAATTTTGTGAAGAACATGGAATCTCACACAATTTCTCCGCACCAAGGACTCCTCAACAAAATGGTGTCGTAGAAAGGAAGAATAGATCATTGGTGGAACTTGCAAGGACAATGCTAAGTGATTCAAATCTCCCTAAGTATTTTTGGGCGGATGCGGTGAGCACGGCATGTTTTGTGAGTAACCGTGTCAATATTAGACCTATTCTTAAGAAGACCCCTTATGAACTTTTTAAAGGGAGAAAACCAAATATTTCTTTCTTTCATGTGTTCGGGTGCAAGTGCTTTGTCCTAAACAACGACAAAGACAACCTTGGTAAGTTTGACGAGAAATCCGATGAAGGTATTTTTCTCAGCTACTCTCTCTCTAGTAAGGCATTTAGAATTTATAATAAAAGAACTTTAACTATAGAAGAATCTATGCATGTCAAATTTGATGAATCTAACCCCTCGAAAGAGGATATTATTGTTTGTGATAATGATGATGATCTTGTAGAAACTCGCAAAGAAGATACGTCTAAAGACTTTATTGAAAACCTAGAAGAAAAACAAGAAGAACATCATGATGAACCGATTCAACAAAAGTCGATCAATAATGATCTACCAAAAGAATGGAGAACACATAGGGATCATCCAATCGACAAAGTCATCGGAGACATAAGTTAAGGTGTAACAACAAGACTAAACCTCAAAGATGCATGCTTGAATATGGCGTTCGTTTCTCAAATAGAACCCTCCAAAGTTAATGAAGCTCTTGAAGATGATCAATGGATCATTGCCATGCAAGAAGAGTTGAACCAATTTGAAAGAAATCAAGTTTGGGAACTTGTCCCTAAACCAAACGATAAACATATCATCGGAACAAGATGGGTATTTAAGAACAAACTTGATGAAAATGGAATTATTGTTCGTAACAAAGCAAGATTGGTGGCTCAAGGGTACAATCAAGAGGAAGGAATTGACTTTGAAGAAACATTTGCTCCGGGTGCAAGGTTAGAAGCTATTCGTCTATTACTCGCTTATGCTTGTTCAATGAATTTTCAGTTATTTCAAATGGACGTCAAAAGCGCCTTCCTAAACGGATATATCAACGAAGAAGTCTATGTCAAACAACCTCCGGGTTTTGAAGACTTCAAGCATCCTTCACATGTATACAAGTTGAAGAAAGCTCTCTATGGTTTAAAACAAGCACCAAGGGCATGGTATGATCGTCTAAGTAATTTCTTATGCGAAAAAGGTTTTAAAAAAGGCAAGGTAGACAAGACTCTGTTCATTAAGAGGATTAAGAATAATACCTTACTTGTTCAAGTGTATGTAGATGACATTATCTTTGGTTCAACAAACAATCAACTATGTGAAGAATTTGCTTCAATGATGCAAGGCGAGTTTGAAATGTCTATGATGGGAAAAATGAATTATTTCCTTGGATTACAAATCAAGCAACAAAAGGACAGGGTCTTCATCAACCAATCAAAGTATTGCAAAGAATTATTAAAAAGATTTGATATGGATGGATGTAAAGCTATGTCAACACCAATGGGATCCGGAACCTACATTGATCAAGACGAATCGGGAACATCGGTTGATATTACGAAGTATCGAGGTATGATTGGTTCGTTATTATATTTGACGGCAAGCCGTCCTGACATAATGTTTAGTGTGTGTTTATGTGCTCGCTTCCAAGCAAATCCAAAGGAGTCACATCTCACGGCGGTCAAAAGAATCATGAAGTATCTCAAGGGGACGACAAATGTTGGATTATGGTATCCTAAAGGTAGTGTTTGCACTTTAATTGGTTATTCTGACGCGGATTATGTAGGCTGTAAAACAGATAGAAAAAGCACGAGTGGAACATGTCACATCCTCGGAAATGCTCTAGTTTCGTGGTCTTGCAAGAAACAAGCATGTGTTGCACTTAGTACAGCCGAAGCAGAGTACATAGTTGCTGGTACTTGCTGTGCACAAAATCTTTGGTTAAAACAACAATTAAGCGACTACGGAATTGATCTTGGTTGCATTCCTCTCCGGTGCGACAACACAAGTGCAATTAACATTACAAAGAATCCCGTCATGCACTCAAGGACCAAACACATTGACATTCGACATCATTTTCTGCGTGATCATGTGCTTAAAGGCGATGTCGAAGTGACTTTTGTTGATACTCATAACCAACTAGCAGATATCTTCACCAAACCGCTCGCAAAAGAATCATTCTACAAAATCAGGCGAGAACTCGGTATTTTGGATGAAGGTGATATCTAAACACATCTTTAAATTTTTTTTTTTATTATCAAGTTATTTTCATCAAAATTTGGCTAAAGTTACATGTTACTATGATATAGTATTAGTATATTTGTCTTGCACATGTTTTTCTAAAGTTTCATACTTGCTATCTTTTGTTATTATGCAATTTTTGACACTGTTAATCGGTTAACCCAGGGAGTTAATCGATTAACACCCGCAGCTCTTGAATTTGTGGAAATCTTGATTGTGGAAATCTTGATTCTGTTAATCGATTAACCCAGGGAGTTAACCGATTAACCTGCGCTAACGTGGAATTTTTTTTAAAACGTATAAGTCTATGTTTTAAGTATGTGGATTAAAGATATTGGGTGCATGTAATTTCAGTCAACATTTTCTCTTACTCCTCTTCCTCACCTTCAAACTCACCATTAAAGCTCTCTTGGAACTCATCACTTCCACCTACTCAAGTTTTGATTCAAACCTCTCATTAAACACCCACTACAATTACTCTCCTATAAAACCTTCTCATTCTCAACTCTCTTTCAACCATGCCTCACCCAAATCCGAATATCCCTCTCTCAAAACCTAAAAGCTTCAAACTTCATCCATGGCTTCTATGAAGAAGGGAAAGGGAAAAATGCCAGCAAGCAGCTCAGCAGAACATGAGGAAGATACTCAGATGGAAACTATCAAGAAAAGGAGAATGGATTTCAAGGTCCGGGTTCGTCAACTTCTTCCGGTAAAGTATGTAAATCTCTTAGATTTTCCTGCTCCTTTCTTTGATTTTCCGAATCTATTGAAAATTCAGAAAATAGACAAATTTGTTGCTGATAAAGGTAAATGTTATACCGATCTGGTTAAAGCTTTTATGAACACCATGTCGATTAATTTGGATATGAATGAACAACATATGCTGAGAGCAGTGGTTAGAAACTGTGAGATTGTAGAGAATTTGGCAGGAATAGCTGCGACGCTGAAAATTCCATATTCCGGATATTTTCTTCGCAAAGGCGTTACATTCTCGGATGGTCCTTGGGCTGAATTTAACAAGATGGAATACTACTACAGCATCTGTAGATTCCCAAGAGAAGTGGTGGTTGCTGGACAACGTACATCCCGTACGCTTCGGTATGCTTCAAATCTGTCTATAAACGATCGAATGTTACATTATGTTATCTGCTATGTTTTGATTCCAAAGGACTCCAACCATGCTCAAATTAGTGATCTTGAGATGCAAATGTTGTTTGCAATCAAAAATAAGATCAAGATTAATTGGGTTCTAACCATGATGTATCTTCTGAAGCAACAAATTTCTTTGTCCACCCGGCTCCCATATGGTCGCCTAATCTCAAGGATTTTAGAAAACACTGATTTGGACCTCAATAGGGAACCAGCTACTATTCTGAAGTAGTCCGCGAATGAAATCAACAAGACAACAATTGTGAGAAACACCGGAATCGTGGAAACAAGTCCTGGAAGTGGAGCATACAAGTATGTTGAAGCAGAATCTACTCCTACCCCCTATCCTATTCCCGAAGGTGGCATAACAAATGAATTTCTCTACATGACTATGATGAATCAACATAGAGAAACCACCCGGGCAATTGCTTCTCTTCGCAAGCTTGTGTTGGATTCACAAAGACAGCCTGAAGATGATGATGATAATGAAGATGGAAGTGAAGAAGGTGGAGAAGGGAGTGATGAGGTTTCTGATGACGATTGAAGTCCTTGCCCCATATCTGTTTTTGTTATGTCTTTTACATTTTTGTTTTATGTCCTGTAGTTCAGAATTTATGTTTTGATCCTCTAAGTTGAATTTTGTGTATCGTAACTCATATTCTGGTTTTGCTATGACTGCGTGTTCGTTGGATTATATGTGTGTGTTTACTATGTATAAACTGTCATTGTTTGGAATCCTCTTCCTTTTTGCTAATGACAAAGGGGGAGAAGGATTGGTTTCTCTAACAGTTTTTGTGCAGAAATTTTTTACCCTCATAAATTTAGGGGGAGCTCCACTTTAGGGGGAGAATCAAAGTTAGAGAAACATCAAGTCTAAAAGTTCAAGCTTTCAATGGATTGGTTGTCATCATCAAAAAGGGGGAGATTGTAGAAGCAAGCTTCATTCACATTGAGTTTTGATGAAGACAACACAACAAACTCTCTACAAAGATACTCTCTACAAAGATAATGTGCAAAAAGAAAGAGAATCAAGATGCAATAAAGCACAAGAAGCTCAAGTTCAAGAAAATACCCTAAGTGCTATCAAGGTTGAACAAAGCTTCAAGGGTTCAAATGTCATGGAGATCAAAGGTTGAACAAAGGTATAACAATGTCATTTAAATGGTTATACAAGTGTTCACACATCTTGCATTTTGCATATCCTTGATCCAGTACATTGCATAGCTTTTTTATGGAAAGTTCACTTTGATTTCTAAAACTTTTTATTAAGATTTCAACACTGTTAATCGATTAACACATGGGGTTAACCGATTAACACATTCAAAATTTAAATATTTTCAAATGTTACAGGGGTGTTAACCGATTAACCTATATGGTTAACCAATTAACACTGCCACTGTAAGCGAAAATTGGTGACTTTTCATGGAAATATGCATTGCTCTCTCATCTCTTTTCATTCCTTTACTGCATATTTCACATACCTTTTTGTAGGGGTGTTTTACTCATATTTAAACACTTCAATTTCAGTTTTAACTCTCACCTCCTAACAATTTCAAAATCAAAAAATTCACTCATACTCTCATATTTTCAAAATATTGTTCAAGTGTCCATTCAGAATTTTTTTGACAAGAAACTTCTGCATATCTTTCACAAAATATCATTGTTTCATCTCATTCTTGTCAAGAACACTTGTATATTTCATTTGAGTGATATTTGTTTCAAGGAGAAGATCGATCGTGAAGATTGATAGCATCATTTTCTCAAGACATCAAATTTATTATCAAGAATATTTTTCTGTTTTACCTTGTTGTCCAGGATTGTTGGAAACAAGTGAGTGTTTTGAAGAGGATTGTTCTTCATACACTTAATTACCTATAGGAGGAGTGGAGTACTCTCGGGCTGTGAGGGGAACCACTATAATTCTCTTGTGTCATTTTTCCTTTCCGCACTTTACTTTCCAGAACTTATCATAAAACGGAAAAATAACCAAGAACCGGTAAAAAGATCGAAGAAATCTTTAAGAACCTAATTCACCCCCCCTCTTAGGCGCATTTACACTTACAATTGGCATCAGAGCAGGTGATAGGTAACCCGTTCCTATTCGATTCAGATGGCTTCCGCTAACAATGATCTTGTATTCAAAGACGGTGGTAGTAGCAACAAGCCTCCTTTGTTTTCTGGCCAATACTTCGACTTTTGGAAAATCCGTATGAAGACACATTTAGAAGCACAAGGAAGTGATATATGGGAGGCTGTTCAAAATGGTCCTTTTATTCCTACAACGGTTTTCAACGGAGTTGGTACACCAAAACCACAAGCATCATGGGATGAGGATGATAAGAAAAAGGTTCTCTATGACAAAAAGGCAATAAATATTTTACAAAGTGCACTTGGAATGGATGAGTTCTTTCGCGTCTCAACATGTACATCGGCCAAACAAATATGGGACACTCTTGTAGAAACTCACGAAGGAACCGCCGAAGTCAAAAGATCCAGATTAAATACTTTAAGTCAAGAGTACGAGTTATTCAGAATGCAACCAAGAGAATCCATCCTCGACTTGCAGAAGAGATTCGTGCATTTGACAAATCACTTGAATGCACTTGGCAAGACACTAACAAATGATGAACTTAATCTTAAAGTGCTTAGGTCTCTAACAAGAGAATGGCAACCCAAGGTGACGGCGATTTCCGAGAAGAAAAGTTTATCAACAATGACATCCGCTACTCTATTCGGAAAGCTTCAAGAATATGAGACGGAACTTGGACTATTGGAGAAACATGAGAACCAAGAAAAGAAATCCAAGGGGATTGCCTTAAAAGTCGAATCCAAAGTTGTGAAGAAAGAAGATAATCTCGAAGAGGACGAAAACTTTATGCTTCTTGTAAAAAGACTAGGAAAATACTTCAGTGCAAAAAATAATATTGGAAACTCTAGTTTCACAAGAAGAAAGAAGTCCTCAAAGAACAAAGAAAAAGAAGCAACAACATCCAACGGAGACATTACATGCTATGAATGTGGAAAACAAGGCCACATCAAACTGGAATGTCCCAAACTCGTAAAGAATTGTGACAACAAAGGAAAGAAGGATCACAAAAAGAAAGCCTACGTTGCTTGGGATGACAATGAAATAAGTTCTTCTTCGGACTCCGATAGTGATCAAAGCGCAAATCTAGCATTGATGGCATCACATCATTCCGACAATGAAGACGATGAGGTATGCTTGAAGACCTCTTCAAATCAATGGTATCTTGATAGTGGATGTTCGAGGCACATGACGGGTGACCTAAGCAAACTTTCACATCCAAAAATTTGGTGTCCACAACTAGGCCACTACAATTGTTGCACATGGATCTCTTTGGTCCATCGAGAACAAAAAGCTTCGGAGGTAATGTCTATGCATTAGTTATTGTTGATGATTTCTCTAGATATACTTGGACATTGTTTTTAGTGCAGAAAAGTGATGCTTTCAAAGCCTTCAAGAAGTATGCAAAACAAATACAAAATGAGAAGTCTCTTACAATTGCCTCCATTAGAAGCGACCATGGTGGAGAACTCCAAAATGCCTCATTTGAAGAATTTTGTGAAGAACATGGAATCTCACACAATTTCTCCGCACCAAGGACTCCTCAACAAAATGGTGTCGTAGAAAGGAAGAATAGATCATTGGTGGAACTTGCAAGGACAATGCTAAGTGATTCAAATCTCCCTAAGTATTTTTGGGCGGATGCGGTGAGCACGGCATGTTTTGTGAGTAACCGTGTCAATATTAGACCTATTCTTAAGAAGACCCCTTATGAACTTTTTAAAGGGAGAAAACCAAATATTTCTTTCTTTCATGTGTTCGGGTGCAAGTGCTTTGTCCTAAACAACGACAAAGACAACCTTGGTAAGTTTGACGAGAAATCCGATGAAGGTATTTTTCTCAGCTACTCTCTCTCTAGTAAGGCATTTAGAATTTATAATAAAAGAACTTTAACTATAGAAGAATCTATGCATGTCAAATTTGATGAATCTAACCCCTCGAAAGAGGATATTATTGTTTGTGATAATGATGATGATCTTGTAGAAACTCGCAAAGAAGATACGTCTAAAGACTTTATTGAAAACCTAGAAGAAAAACAAGAAGAACATCATGATGAACCGATTCAACAAAAGTCGATCAATAATGATCTACCAAAAGAATGGAGAACACATAGGGATCATCCAATCGACAAAGTCATCGGAGACATAAGTTAAGGTGTAACAACAAGACTAAACCTCAAAGATGCATGCTTGAATATGGCGTTCGTTTCTCAAATAGAACCCTCCAAAGTTAATGAAGCTCTTGAAGATGATCAATGGATCATTGCCATGCAAGAAGAGTTGAACCAATTTGAAAGAAATCAAGTTTGGGAACTTGTCCCTAAACCAAACGATAAACATATCATCGGAACAAGATGGGTATTTAAGAACAAACTTGATGAAAATGGAATTATTGTTCGTAACAAAGCAAGATTGGTGGCTCAAGGGTACAATCAAGAGGAAGGAATTGACTTTGAAGAAACATTTGCTCCGGGTGCAAGGTTAGAAGCTATTCGTCTATTACTCGCTTATGCTTGTTCAATGAATTTTCAGTTATTTCAAATGGACGTCAAAAGCGCCTTCCTAAACGGATATATCAACGAAGAAGTCTATGTCAAACAACCTCCGGGTTTTGAAGACTTCAAGCATCCTTCACATGTATACAAGTTGAAGAAAGCTCTCTATGGTTTAAAACAAGCACCAAGGGCATGGTATGATCGTCTAAGTAATTTCTTATGCGAAAAAGGTTTTGAAAAAGGCAAGGTAGACAAGACTCTGTTCATTAAGAGGATTAAGAATAATACCTTACTTGTTCAAGTGTATGTAGATGACATTATCTTTGGTTCAACAAACAATCAACTATGTGAAGAATTTGCTTCAATGATGCAAGGCGAGTTTGAAATGTCTATGATGGGAAAAATGAATTATTTCCTTGGATTACAAATCAAGCAACAAAAGGACAGGGTCTTCATCAACCAATCAAAGTATTGCAAAGAATTATTAAAAAGATTTGATATGGATGGATGTAAAGCTATGTCAACACCAATGGGATCCGGAACCTACATTGATCAAGACGAATCGGGAACATCGGTTGATATTACGAAGTATCGAGGTATGATTGGTTCGTTATTATATTTGACGGCAAGCCGTCCTGACATAATGTTTAGTGTGTGTTTATGTGCTCGCTTCCAAGCAAATCCAAAGGAGTCACATCTCACGGCGGTCAAAAGAATCATGAAGTATCTCAAGGGGACGACAAATGTTGGATTATGGTATCCTAAAGGTAGTGTTTGCACTTTAATTGGTTATTCTGACGCGGATTATGTAGGCTGTAAAACAGATAGAAAAAGCACGAGTGGAACATGTCACATCCTCGGAAATGCTCTAGTTTCGTGGTCTTGCAAGAAACAAGCATGTGTTGCACTTAGTACAGCCGAAGCAGAGTACATAGTTGCTGGTACTTGCTGTGCACAAAATCTTTGGTTAAAACAACAATTAAGCGACTACGGAATTGATCTTGGTTGCATTCCTCTCCGGTGCGACAACACAAGTGCAATTAACATTACAAAGAATCCCGTCATGCACTCAAGGACCAAACACATTGACATTCGACATCATTTTCTGCGTGATCATGTGCTTAAAGGCGATGTCGAAGTGACTTTTGTTGATACTCATAACCAACTAGCAGATATCTTCACCAAACCGCTCGCAAAAGAATCATTCTACAAAATCAGGCGAGAACTCGGTATTTTGGATGAAGGTGATATCTAAACACATCTTTAAATTTTTTTTTTTATTATCAAGTTATTTTCATCAAAATTTGGCTAAAGTTACATGTTACTATGATATAGTATTAGTATATTTGTCTTGCACATGTTTTTCTAAAGTTTCATACTTGCTATCTTTTGTTATTATGCAATTTTTGACACTGTTAATCGGTTAACCCAGGGAGTTAATCGATTAACACCCGCAGCTCTTGAATTTGTGGAAATCTTGATTGTGGAAATCTTGATTCTGTTAATCGATTAACCCAGGGAGTTAACCGATTAACCTGCGCTAACGTGGAATTTTTTTTAAAACGTATAAGTCTATGTTTTAAGTATGTGGATTAAAGATATTGGGTGCATGTAATTTCAGTCAACATTTTCTCTTACTCCTCTTCCTCACCTTCAAACTCACCATTAAAGCTCTCTTGGAACTCATCACTTCCACCTACTCAAGTTTTGATTCAAACCTCTCATTAAACACCCACTACAATTACTCTCCTATAAAACCTTCTCATTCTCAACTCTCTTTCAACCATTCCTCACCCAAATCCGAATATCCCTCTCTCAAAACCTAAAAGCTTCAAACTTCATCCATGGCTTCTATGAAGAAGGGAAAGGGAAAAATGCCAGCAAGCAGCTCAGCAGAACATGAGGAAGATACTCAGATGGAAACTATCAAGAAAAGGAGAATGGATTTCAAGGTCCGGGTTCGTCAACTTCTTCCGGTAAAGTATGTAAATCTCTTAGATTTTCCTGCTCCTTTCTTTGATTTTCCGAATCTATTGAAAATTCAGAAAATAGACAAATTTGTTGCTGATAAAGGTAAATGTTATACCGATCTGGTTAAAGCTTTTATGAACACCATGTCGATTAATTTGGATATGAATGAACAACATATGCTGAGAGCAGTGGTTAGAAACTGTGAGATTGTAGAGAATTTGGCAGGAATAGCTGCGACGCTGAAAATTCCATATTCCGGATATTTTCTTCGCAAAGGCGTTACATTCTCGGATGGTCCTTGGGCTGAATTTAACAAGATGGAATACTACTACAGCATCTGTAGATTCCCAAGAGAAGTGGTGGTTGCTGGACAACGTACAGCCCGTACGCTTCGGTATGCTTCAAATCTGTCTATAAACGATCGAATGTTACATTATGTTATCTGCTATGTTTTGATTCCAAAGGACTCCAACCATGCTCAAATTAGTGATCTTGAGATGCAAATGTTGTTTGCAATCAAAAATAAGATCAAGATTAATTGGGTTCTAACCATGATGTATCTTCTGAAGCAACAAATTTCTTTGTCCACCCGGCTCCCATATGGTCGCCTAATCTCAAGGATTTTAGAAAACACTGATTTGGACCTCAATAGGGAACCAGCTACTATTCCGAAGTAGTCCGCGAATGAAATCAACAAGACAACAATTGTGAGAAACACCGGAATCGTGGAAACAAGTCCTGGAAGTGGAGCATACAAGTATGTTGAAGCAGAATCTACTCCTACCCCCTATCCTATTCCCGAAGGTGGCATAACAAATGAATTTCTCTACATGACTATGATGAATCAACATAGAGAAACCACCCGGGCAATTGCTTCTCTTCGCAAGCTTGTGTTGGATTCACAAAGACAGCCTGAAGATGATGATGATAATGAAGATGGAAGTGAAGAAGGTGGAGAAGGGAGTGATGAGGTTTCTGATGACGATTGAAGTCCTTGCCCCATATCTGTTTTTGTTATGTCTTTTACATTTTTGTTTTATGTCCTGTAGTTCAGAATTTATGTTTTGATCCTCTAAGTTGAATTTTGTGTATCGTAACTCATATTCTGGTTTTGCTATGACTGCGTGTTCGTTGGATTATATGTGTGTGTTTACTATGTATAAACTGTCATTGTTTGGAATCCTCTTCCTTTTTGCTAATGACAAAGGGGGAGAAGGATTGGTTTCTCTAACAGTTTTTGTGCAGAAATTTTTTACCCTCATAAATTTAGGGGGAGCTCCACTTTAGGGGGAGAATCAAAGTTAGAGAAACATCAAGTCTAAAAGTTCAAGCTTTCAATGGATTGGTTGTCATCATCAAAAAGGGGGAGATTGTAGAAGCAAGCTTCATTCACATTGAGTTTTGATGAAGACAACACAACAAACTCTCTACAAAGATACTCTCTACAAAGATAATGTGCAAAAAGAAAGAGAATCAAGATGCAATAAAGCACAAGAAGCTCAAGTTCAAGAAAATACCCTAAGTGCTATCAAGGTTGAACAAAGCTTCAAGGGTTCAAATGTCATGGAGATCAAAGGTTGAACAAAGGTATAACAATGTCATTTAAATGGTTATACAAGTGTTCACACATCTTGCATTTTGCATATCCTTGATCCAGTACATTGCATAGCTTTTTTATGGAAAGTTCACTTTGATTTCTAAAACTTTTTATTAAGATTTCAACACTGTTAATCGATTAACACATGGGGTTAACCGATTAACGCATTCAAAATTTAAATATTTTCAAACGTTACAGGGGTGTTAACCGATTAACCTATATCGTTAACCGATTAACACTGCCACTGTAAGCGAAAATTGGTGACTTTTCATGGAAATATGCATTGCTCTCTCATCTCTTTTCATTCCTTTACTGCATATTTCACATACCTTTTTGTAGGGGTGTTTTACTCATATTTAAACACTTCAATTTCAGTTTTAACTCTCACCTCCTAACAATTTCAAAATCAAAAAATTCACTCATACTCTCATATTTTCAAAATATTGTTCAAGTGTCCATTCAGAATTTTTTTGACAAGAAACTTCTGCATATCTTTCACAAAATATCATTGTTTCATCTCATTCTTGTCAAGAACACTTGTATATTTCATTTGAGTGATATTTGTTTCAAGGAGAAGATCGATCGTGAAGATTGATAGCATCATTTTCTCAAGACATCAAATTTATTATCAAGAATATTTTTCTGTTTTACCTTGTTGTCCAGGATTGTTGGAAACAAGTGAGTGTTTTGAAGAGGATTGTTCTTCATACACTTAATTACCTATAGGAGGAGTGGAGTACTCTCGGGCTGTGAGGGGAACCACTATAATTCTCTTGTGTCATTTTTCCTTTCCGCACTTTACTTTCCAGCACTTATCATAAAACGGGAAAATAACCAAGAACCGGTAAAAAGATCGAAGAAATCTTTAAGAACCTAATTCACCCCCCCTCTTAGGCGCATTTACACTTACACCGCTAATTCAAGATCATGAGTAGGATAGTTTTTCTCATGAACTCTTAATTGCCTTGAAGCATAAGCTACAACTTTACCTTCCTGCATCAGAACACCACCCAAACCAATTAAAGAAGCATCACAATACACAACAAATGGTTCATTAGGATTAGGTAAAATAACAATCGGAGCTGTCGTCAATCTTCTCTTCAGCTCACAAAAACTCTCTTCACATTGAATATCCCAAATGAATGCTTTGCCCTTACAAGTCAACTGCGTCAAAGGAAGAGCTAGCTTAGAAAAACCTTCAATGAACCTCCGGTAATAACCAGCCAAACCCAAAAAGCTTCGAATTTCAGTAACGGATCTAGGAGCCTCCCATTGTAGAACTGCTTCTACTTTAGATGGATCCACAACAATACCATTACCTGAAATTACGTGCCCAAGAAAACTCACCTCAGACAACCAGAATTCACACTTGGACAATTTGGCAAAAAGCTTCCTTTCCTTCAAAACCTGCAAAACAATACATAAATGCTCTGCATGTTCTTCCCGAGACTTAGAATAGATTAAAATATCATCAATAAACACCACCACGAAACGATCCAAATGCTCGTGGAAAATCCGATTCATGTATTCCATAAACACACCAGGCGCATTAGAAACCCCGAACGGCATCACCGAATATTCATAATGATCGTACCGTGCTCTAAAGGTCGTCTTCTGAATATCCTCTTCTTTCACTCTTATTTGATGATAACCCGATCTCAAATCAATCTTACTAAATACACAAGCACCAACCAACTGATCCATCAGATCATCAATCCTTGGAAGCGGATATTTGTTCTTAATCGTCACTTTGTTTAACTGGCGATAATCAATACATAATCGCATACTCCCATCTTTCTTTTTCACTAACAAAACTGGAGCACCCCAAAGAGAAACACTTGGCCTCACGAACCTCTTTTCCAACAACTCATTTAACTGCTTTTTCAACTCCACCAATTCAGATGCCGACATTCTATAAGGTGCCATAGAAACAGGTCTAGTACCAGGAACTAGATCTATCGAAAATTTAACTTCTCTCTCTGGCGGTACATCTGAAATATCCTCAAGAAACACTTCAGGAAAATCACACACAACAGGAAACACTTCGAGAGAAACTTGACTATCCACAGTTAATGATGCAAACAAACCAAACAATTGAGCTTCGTCCGCTAAAAGTTTCTTCAACTCTTTAGTAGACAAGAAACTCGAGTCTTCATCTTCCTCCAGAGAAGGAAACCTTACAAGCTTATGATAACAGTCAATGTGCACCCGATTAAATTGCAACCAGTTCATTCCCAACACCACATCTAAACCTTCCAATGGTAAACACACCAAATCCATCACAAAATCTTTGCCATAAATGGCCAAAGGACAACTTAGACACACCAAAGAAGTAGTTACTGACCCCATCGCTGGAGTATCAATAACCATCTCAAAATCCATCACAGACAACACAAGATTCAAACTCTTCATGCACTCAGACGAAATAAACGAATGAGTCGCTCCAGTATCAATAATAGCAATTAAAGGCATATTATTAATAAAGCAAGTACCTCTTATCAGACGATCAGCACTTGAAGTCTGAGTTCCTGCCAATGAAAACACTTTGCCACTAGTCTGAGCTTTCTTCTGATTCGGACACTTCGAGCTAATGTGACCAGGTTCCCCACAATTGTAACATTTCACCACATTCTTCCTTTTACAATCCGCTACAACATGCCCTTCACCGCCACAATTAGAACACTTAATCACATTCCTCCTACATTCATGCTGGCGATGACCCAATTCACCACATTTAAAACACCTAGGAGAATTAGACATACCACCTCCACCTGACCTACGATCAAAAGTACTCCTTTGTTTACCTTTATCAGCCGGTGACATATACGGTCCACCACGGAACTGTTGCTTCCCTTTCCTGTCACTTACACTTTTATAGTGAGTAGAACGGGCCTTACTATCTTCATCATAAATCCTACAGCATTCCACCAAATCAGCAAACCTTCGAATCCTCTGATATCCAATAGGCTGCTTTATCTCAGGACGCAACCCACTTTCATACTTTACACACTTTGAAAATTCAGCTGTCGCTTCCACATAGTGAGGATAAAACTGCACAAGTTCCACAAACTTAGCAGTATATTCAACAACAGACAAATTACCTTGTTTTAGTTCCAAAAACTCAATCTCTTTCTTTCCTCGGACATCCTCCGGAAAATACTTCCTTAGAAACTCTCGGCTAAACACTTCCCAAGTAATCTCTTCTTCCTCCTCCTCAGCTTCCAACACCTGACGAGTATTGATCCACCAGTCGTCAGCCTCTTCATGTAACATATGAGTGCCTAACCTCACCTTATCATCATCGTCACAATCCATTACCCTGAAAATCCTCTCAATCTCTTTCAACCACAACTGTGCACCATCCGGATCATGTTTCCCTTTAAAAACCGGCGGCTTATTCTTTCTAAACTCATCATTTCCGGAAGCATTCGGTGCACCCTACACAGCTCGTGCCATCGCTTCCATCGCAGCAGCCAAAGCAGCATCATTACGACCAGCCATATTCTGTTCATCCAAATGCAGAAACTATGGTTAAACAACAACTTGTTCAACACAACTCGCCCAATATGCCAGACACAACAGACACAAACAACACAACTGACACGGACTGGCTCTGATACCACTTAATGTGACGCCCCCAATCTAATACCCCCAAAAACACGCAATTAAGGCGGTAAAAGAAAATTCGAAAATTCGTCAGAGTATATTTGAAATATGGCATAGAAAGGGGAATCACATCAAAGTAACCAAACATACACATAACATGCAACACCTGCCCATAATGATATGCAACTGTGGGGTAGCAATTATACAGAGGAAACTTTGTTCCTTACACCCACTTTTCAGAAATTAGAATTAAAGCAGAAAATCTAAAATCTGATTAACATATATACATATACACATATAAACAGTTTGTCATACATCAGGTAGCATATGTACAACCAAAATATATCATCAGATATACAAAATAATAGCACGCGGCCACCCTAACTACCCGGAGTCACATATCAGAGCCGACCGACCAAAAGAATGAAGACGCAACGCTTCACAAAAAAAAGTACCTCCAGCAGCTCTAATCTGCAACGCCTCATAGAGCGTTATAAAACAGCAGAAGGGTGAGAAAAACAACCATAATATAATTGAATAAAATTATATATATAAACACAAAAATGTACAAGTAACACATTCTCACCACAACCACATATAACATAATACCGCACAATTCTCAAGCATCGAATACCATTACACACCACACATATACCATACAATCATCAATCACATTCACAAATTCACACACAATTAATTCATGATTTATGCAATGCACATAGACCGACACAACGACTCTATGCACATGCCATGCGGGTACCGACTTCCAATGTCTCATGTCTCATCATCAGTTCACTCAGGAACTATTGGAACCATCGCTCGTTACTGAGAATCTCAAGTAACTCCCCGTCGGGCCTACGATGTTCACCCGTCGCTTTAGGTCCTCAGGCAACGCCTCATATTTTTGAGGCACATGACGTTAAGGATTGCTTTAAGTCTCCAAAGGAGCCCACAATCGTCTATAACCACCGCTTTAGGTCCTCAGGCAGCGTCTCATATTTTCGAGGCACACGATGTTATAGCAGATTCCATCAGGAACCACACCGCCACTCAGGACGTTTCAACAATGCACATCATGATGCTTGGCATACAATGACTCATGACATTCACATTGCATGCACACACACATCCACAATCATGCATATATCATCAAATACCACACTTAGCATTTTCTTGCCTTTCGGCCACAAATCATCATCACAACATTTCATCAAAAACAACTATTTACGATTAATCGGTAAAGTCGGCCAAAAGTCGGCTAAAAATAATATTTTTCTTCACCAAATCATAGAACATATTTTTAGCTTCACATCCATATAAAGAACACTTAAATCGGATAAACAACGAAGAAGATATGAATATTTTAAAATAACGCAAAAACATAAACCGGACGCCCGACACTACGAAACGGTTCAAAAAAACTATACCGATTGGACTAGGTTCAGACCTCAAAACTATTTTTCCTAGAAAGAATATCTCGTTAGCTTCCCAACGCTTCGAACGGGGATCAAAACCGACTTACGGTTCAAGAGATATGAATTTCCGAAGTTTTTCCAAAACAGAATTTTTTCACCTACAGCACGCGTCCGTACGACTGCGCACAAAACCAGAAATTCTGCTACATTCTGGTACAGCTGCGTAATCGCCCGAAACCCGACCGATTCAATTACTTTCTTCCGAATAAATACATGGTAATATCACATAAATACATACCAACATATTAGGATCAAGAAAAACCTGATTCCACGACTTTTATTTTTCACCAAAATCTCACATTCTCAAAACCAAAATATGTCAAAACTCACAATATCAACCGATTTCAACTAAACGAGTTTCTATAATCTCGGCCTAACCTCATATGACTAATCTACGCAATTTATTTCGAAATTCATCCGTGAAAACATCGGTTTCTACTCGTTTATCTCATTTCGACCTATAATTGAAAAACCAACAAAACTTCCACAAAAACATACATAATCATACACAATCATAGTATAATCGAGTTTCGCACCCTTACCCGATTTAATTGTGTTCTAGAAAGTCGGGAGATTGATTTCTTCCTCCACAAGTTTTTCCTCTCTTTTCTTCTTTCTCTTCTCTTTTCTTCTTCTCTACTTTTCTTTTCTCTCTTTTTATTTCTATTCTTTCTATTTATATTTTTCTTTTCTTTTCTTACTAACTTAGGGAAATTAAATGTGAAATGTCCAAAATACCCCCACACTCAAATATCTCGCAAACGTTTCCAAAACGCGATAAAATATAATCACGACGAAAAATAACACATTTTCACATAAAAGTCGGAAATAAAATAAAATAATAATAAAATAATCAAAACGACTCCATAAAATAAAATTGGCAAAACAGGGCGTTACAATAAGTGCAACAAAACTTATATACAAAAATAGGTACATTTTGCACTTATCAACTCTCCCCAACTTACATAATTGTTTGTCCTCAAACAAAGCCAACTAAAGGAACAAACGCAATAACCAAAGAATCAGGAATCAACAAGTTTTTACAAACAAAAACAAATGCAATGGTTCAATCGAAAACGGTACACACAAAGTAAATACTTACCACTAAACTACAACGATAACATAATCCTGAAACAAATGCTAAATACAAAAGTCATGCCAAACATTCTAAAAACACAAGTTCAAATGCGAATCACACCTAGCAAAAACAATCATCGGTAGATGAAAAACATAAAATGAGGTACTTTCACTCACACAACAATCTTGCAAACAAAAGACTAAATTATGCATTCATCCAAAAATTCACATTGAACATACAAAGGCAAGAATCACAAGGACTTTTCAAGGTTGTAATGTGGTCGGGTAAACAAACAAGTGGCAATTTCTAAAGCTAATCGAAACAAAAACTTGCCTAAACCTAAGGGAGTGATCAACTCACAAAAGTTCAAACACAAAATTTCAATCAAACTTCTTCCAAAATCCCAAGTGTTACACCAAACACAATACTTATTTAGCACAATTATTGAAACTCTTTTTGTTTCCTTTTTCAAGGATTTTCTTTTTCTCCTTTTTTTTTTCTTTTTCTTTTCTCTTGTCATATTTTTCTCTTTTTTCTTTTCTTTTTCAATCCTCATAGAATCCAACCAATGAGTACACAATCATTCTCTCCTCAACTTGAATTCAACCACATCATCATGTGAATACTCCCTACTTTCTAAGGCAAGGAAAAAAATTCATACAACAACATAAAGTTGAGGTCCAAGAAAAAACAAAATCCATCAAAAATAAGTGAACTAAATACTCATAGACAAGGATTAAGTTCAAATAAAAACATGGATCAAAAAGCTCAAAGGGGTTACAAATTCTCACACACTCACAAGGTGAATTGACTATTTGGCTAGGGTGGTTGTGCTCAAAATGAAACAAATGCCTTGATCCTTTTCATGCATTCATATACACAACATAAACAACAGATTCAACATAATAAAATCCAGTTAGAACAAGAATGTTGGAACTCCGAGCATATATGAACAATGGAAGGCTTCCTCACAAAAAGGCTGGGAACTAAAGTGATTCACATACGAACAAGTAGACAAAAGAATAAAGGGCATAAAAGTTGTAAAAAGCCTAAGTATCGTGAATATGTTAAAGTCAAGAAAGCGATAAACACATACCTTGAACGTCTACAAAACTTTAAACACTATCATTACCATACATTCGCAAGTTGAACTGATAAAAAAATGGACAAACACCAAATGCGACTTCAAGCAATCGGGCAAAAATTTGAGTCCATACAACAACAAAAGAATTAGAAAAATTACTCATAATTACTAATATATAAGGCCTTGGTGGAAGTGGGAAAAAGGGGGAGCCAAGTGAACAATTAAAAGAAATCACTGGCTCAGCACAGCAGAGCGCGCTGAGCGCGCAGGCCCGCGCTGAGCGCGCTACACCAGAACCAGAAAAATCAGTACAACAACAGGGTTCTGGTGTAGGCCTCCACTTAACACCTACACAATCGCATATACAATGAAAAAGTAATAACGGAACAAAAAATGATAAAACACGCTTGTTTTACGTCGTAAGCTTGACGCCTATTATTTATACACATTTCTCCAAGTTTCCTTTTTACACGGTTAGCGCTCACCGACGACGAAACCTAACCAAACACTTAGCAAACGTGAAGAGAAACAAATATATACACTATATTTACAATTATGCAAAACATGTAAAATTCACAAATATGGTAAACATATACAAGTATCAATATAAACAAGTGAAAATAGACAATATATACGATATCTACAAAACTCAAAAACAAAGAAACTATCGCAATACAATTCAATAAAAACATCGTTCCCCGGCAACGGGGCCACTTTGTTGGTTGCGGAATAGGGCAAGCAAGCAAAAAGATTTGGAAGTATTTTTCCGGGAATTTATCGTGTCCACAGAGATCGGTGCTACTGAACTGCCGTTCGACAATATCAATGTTAATGAGTTTGGTTTTAAAATGGTTTAAAGCGTAAAAACAGAAAAGTAAATAAAAACATAAAAACAATTCATTCTTCAACAAGACGAACTTATCAAGCATACATATAATCCACTCGTCACAAACATAAATTTACCGACCAATTATACTCCACCTGCAATACTCGTCAAAATCATCCAGCATCACTCACAACAATGTCCATCTCTGGCACACTGAGCTGAGAGGCAACCGTATCACTCTCTTCGTCACTCTCGCACACGAAGCCTCGAAACACGGCAGACATTTAAGTTCCGACACCCAAAAGATTATCAACTAAATCTATCTCTAGCATCTAGACAATAGATATCCATCCCTAATCAAGATTTGTGATGTTTATCTCTAACACAACACAAATCCAAACATAAATGCAAAAAGATCAAGGAAGACATTGATAATGATTTGTAAAGCAAGATTTACATATAATAATGATCAACAAAGATACATGAGTTCATAGTAACTATACAAACACCCAACAAAAAGGAATTACAAAGAGAAGAGAGAAGAGGAACCAAACATTTCTTGGTTTGTCAACACCAATCGACGAGAGATTCGACTCCGGATCATACAAATGCAAGCTCTAATGATGTTTTCTAAGCTAATCTATAAGAAAAATGAAGTTGATGGAGTTGGTAGCAAAAAACCCCAAAACCACCCCTAAAAATGTGTTTTTAACCCATATTTATTGTTTTCATCATCGCAGACCGCGCTCAGCACGCTTTTGGGCGCTCAGCGCGCGTTAAACCGCCTAAGAGTCCGCTCAGCGCGCTCGGGCGCGCAACCAGCTGACTTGAAAAAATGTTTCAGCCATAACTTGAGAACCGTAACTCCGTTTTTCGCCCGGTTCGAAGCGTTGGAAAGCTTATTCAATTTCCTATCTAACAATGCATAAATATCAACCAAATTGGTGATTTATATTATCCTCATTTTGAGCCTTATTCGTTGATGAGTTGCTCAAAATCGCGCGTTTGAAGCCGTGTCTTCGACACTTTATTGCTCATGCTCCAAATTCACCTCAATACCTACAAAATGAGTAGAAAACTATCAAACGGTACACAAATACACTAAAACTAGATTATACACTAAATATACACATTTACATACAAAGTTGGGTTTATTTGAACAATATTTAACAAAAAGTAACGATAAGTGCAACAAAACTTATATACAAAAATAGGTACATTTTGCACTTATCAACTCTCCCCAACTTATATAATTGTTTGTCCTCAAACAAAGCCAACAACTAAAGTAACAAACGCAATAACCAAAGAATCATGAATCAACAAGTTTTTACAAACAAAAACAAATGCAATGGTTCAATCGAAAACGGTACACACAAAGTAAATACTTACCACTAAACTACAACGATAACATAATCCCGAAATAAATGCTAAATATAAAAGTCATGCCAAACATTCTAAAACAACACAAGTTCAAATGTGAATCACACCTAGCAAAAACAATCATCGGTAGATGAAAAACATAAAATGAGGTACTTTCACTCACACAACAATCTTGCAAACAAAAGACTAAATTATGCATCCATCCAAAAATTCACATTGAACATACAAAGGCAAGAATCACAAGGACTTTTCAAGGTTGTAATGTGGTCGGGTAAACAAACAAGTGGCAATTTCTAAAGCTAATCGAAACAAAAACTTGCCTAAACCTAAGGGAGTGATCAACTCACAAAAGTTCAAACACAAAATTTCAATCAAACTTCTTCCAAAATCCCAAGTGTTACACCAAACACAATACTTATTTAGCACAATTATTGAAACTCTTTTTGTTTCCTTTTTCAAGGATTTTCTTTTTCTCCCTTTTTTTTTCTTTTTCTTTTCTCTTGTCATATATTTCTCTTTTTTTTTTCTTTTTCAATCCTCATAGAATCCAACCAATGAGTACACAATCATTCTCTCCTCAACTTGAATTCAACCACATCATCATGTGAATACTCCCTACTTTCTAAAGAAAGGAAAAAAATCCATACAACAACACAAAGTTGAGGTCCAAGAAAAAAAAATCCATCAAAAATAAGTGAACTAAATACTCATAGACAAGCATTAAGTTCAAATAAAAACATGGATCAAAAAGCTCAAAGGGGTTACAAATTCTCACACACTCACAAGGTGAATTGACTATTTGGCTAGGGTGGTTGTGCTCAAAATGAACAAATGCCTTGATCCTTTTCATGCATTCATATACACAACATAAACAACAGATTCAACATAATAAAATCCAGTTAGAACAAGAATGTTGGAACTCCGAGCATATATGAACAATGGAAGGCTTCCTCACAAAAAGGTTGGGAACTAAAGTGATTCACATACGAACAAGTAGACAAAATAATAAAGGGCATGAAAGTTGTAAAAAGCCTAAGTATCATGAATATGTTAAAGTCAAGAAAGCGATAAACACATACCTTGAACGTGTACAAAACTTTAAACACTATCATTACCATACATTCGGAAGTTGAAATGATAAAAAATGGACAAACACCGAATGCGACTTCAAGCAATCGGGCAAAAATTTGAGTCCAAACAACAACAAAAGAATTAGAAAAATTACTCATAATTACTAATATATAAGGCCTTGGTGGAAGTGGGAAAAAGGGGGAGCCAAGTGAACAATTAAAAGAAATCACTGGCTCAGCACAGCTGAGCGCACAGAGTGCGCAGGGCCGCGCTGAGTGCGCTACACCAGAACCAGAAAAATCAGTACAACAACAGGGTTCTGGTGTAGGCCTCCACTTAACACCTACACAATCTCATATACAATGAAAAAGTAATAACGGAACAAAAAATGATAAAACATGATTGTTTTACGTCGTAAGCTCGACGCCTATTATTTATACACATTTCTCCAAGTTGCCTTTTTACACGGTTAGCGCTCACCGACGACGAAACCTAACCAAACACTTAGCAAACGTGAAGAGAAACAAATATATACACTATATTTACAATTATGCAAAACATGTAAAATTCACAAATATGGTAAACATATACAAGTATCAATATAAACAAGTGAAAATAGACAATATATACGATATCTACAAAACTCAAAAACAAAGAAACTATCGCAATGCGATTAAATAAAAACATCGATCCCCGGCAACGGCGCCACTTTGTTGGTTGCGGAATAGGGCAAGCAAGCAAAAAGATTTGGAAGTATTTTTTCGGGAATTTATCGTGTCCACAGAGATCGGTGCTACTGAACTGCCGTTTGATAATATCAATGTTAATGAGTTTGGTTTTAAAATGGTTTAAAGCGTAAAAACAGAAAAGTAAATAAAAACATAAAAATAATTCATTCTTCAACAAGACGAACTTATCAAGCATACATATAATCCACTCGTCACAAACATAAATTTACCGACCAATTATACTCCACCTGCAATACTCGTCAAAATCATCCAGCATCACTCACAACAATGTCCATCTCTGGCACACTGCGCTGAGAGGCAACCGTATCACTCTCTTCGTCACTCTCGCACACGAAGCCTCGAAACACGGCAGACATTTAAGTTCCGACACCCAAAAGATTATCAACTAAATCTATCTCTAGCATCTAGACAATAGATATTCATCCCTAATCAAGATTTGTGATGTTTATCTCTAACATAACACAAATCCAAACATAAATGCAAAAAGATCAAGGAAGACATTGATAATGATTTGTAAAGCAAGATTTACATATAATAATGATCAACAAAGATACATAAGTTCATAGTAACTATACAAACACCCAACAAAAAGGAATTACAAAGAGAAGAGAGAAGAGGAACCAAACATTTCTTGGTTTGTCAACACCAATCGACGAGAGATTCGACTCCGGGTCATACAAATGCAAGCTCCAATGATGTTTTCTAAGCTAATCTATAAGAAAAATGAAGTTTGATGGAGTTGGGAGCAAAAAACCCCAAAACCACCCCTAAAAACGTGTTTTTAACCCATATTTATTGCTGTCATCATCGCAGACCGCGCTCAGCGTGCTTTTGGGCGCTCAGCGCGCGTTAAACCGCCTAAGAGTCCGCTCAGCGCGCTCGGGCGCGCTCAGCGCGCAACCAGCTGACTTGAAAAAATGTTTCAGCCATAACTTGAGAACCGTAACTCCGTTTTTCGCCCGGTTCGAAGCGTTGGAAAGCTTATTCAATTTCCTATCTAACAATGCATAAATATCAACCAAATTGGTGATTTATATTATCCTCATTTTGAGCCTTATTCGTTGATGAGTTGCTCAAAATCACGCGTTTGAAGCCGTGTCTTCGACACTTTATTGCTCATGCTCCAAATACACCTCAATACCTACAAAATGAGTAGAAAACTATCAAACGGTACACAAATACACTAAAACTAGATTATACACTAAATATACACATTTACATACAAAGTGGGGTTTATTTGACCAATATTTAACAAAAAGTAACGATAAGTGCAACAAAACTTATATACAAAAATAGGTACATTTTGCACTTATCAACTCTCCCCAACTTACATAATTGTTTGTCCTCAAACAAAGCCAACAACTAAAGGAACAAACGCAATAACCAAAGAATCATGAATCAACAAGTTTTTACAAACAAAAACAAATGCAATGGTTCAATCGAAAACGGTACACACAAAGTAAATACTTACCACTAAACTACAACGATAACATAATCCCGAAACAAATGCTAAATACAAAAGTCATGCCAAACATTCTAAAACAACACAAGTTCAAATGTGAATCACACCTAGCAAAAACAATCATCGGTAGATGAAAAACATAAAATGAGGTACTTTCACTCACACAACAATCTTGCAAACAAAAGACTAAATTATGCATCCATCCAAAAATTCACATTGAACATACAAAGGCAAGAATCACAAGGACTTTTAAAGGTTGTAATGTGGTAGGGTAAACAAACAAGGGGCAATTTCTAAAGCTAATCGAAACAAAAACTTGCCTAAACCTAAGGGAGTGATCAACTCACAAAAGTTCAAACACAAAACAAAATCCCAAGTGTTACACCAAACACAATACTTATTTAGCACAATTATTGAAATTCTTTTTGTTTCCTTTTTCAAGGATTTTTTTTTTCTCCCTTTTTTTTTCTTTTTCTTTTCTCTTGTCATATTTTTCTCTTTTTTCTTTTCTTTTTCAATCCTCATAGAATCCAACCAATGAGTACACAATCATTCTCTCCTCAACTTGAATTCAACCACATCATCATGTGAATACTCCCTACTTTCTAAGGCAAGGAAAAATATTCATACAACAACACAAAGTTGAGGTCCAAGAAAAAAAAAATCCATCAAAAATAAGTGAACTAAATACTCATAGACAAGCATTAAGTTCCAATAAAAACATGGATCAAAAAGCTCAAAGGGGTTACAAATTCTCACACACTCACAAGGTGAATTGACTATTTGGCTAGGGTGGTTGTGCTCAAAATGAACAAATGCCTTGATCCTTTTCATGCATTCATATACACAACATAAACAACAGATTCAACATAATAAAATCCAGTTAGAACAAGAATGTTGGAACTCCGAGCATATATGAACAATGGAAGGCTTCCTCACAAAAAGGTTGGGAACTAAAGTGATTCACATACGAACAAGTAGACAAAAGAATAAAGGGCATGAAAGTTGTAAAAAGCCTAAGTATCATGAATATGTTAAAGTCAAGAAAGCGATAAACACATACCTTGAACGTGTACAAAACTTTAAACACTATCATTACCATACATTCGGAAGTTGAAATGATAAAAAATGGACAAACACCGAATGCGACTTCAAGCAATCGGGCAAAAATTTGAGTCCAAACAACAACAAAAGAATTAGAAAAATTACTCATAATTACTAATATATAAGGCCTTGGTGGAAGTGGGAAAAAGGGGGAGCCAAGTGAACAATTAAAAGAAATCACTGGCTCAGCACAGCTGAGCGCACTGAGCGCGCAGGCCCGCGCTGAGCGCGCTACACCAGAACCAGAAAAATCAGTACAACAACAGGGTTCTGGTGTAGGCCTCCACTTAACACCTACACAATCTCATATACAATGAAAAAGTAATAACGGAACAAAAAATGATAAAACACGCTTGTTTTACGTCATAAGCTCGACGCCTATTATTTATACACATTTCTCCAAGTTGCCTTTTTACACGGTTAGCGCTCACCGACGACGAAACCTAACCAAACACTTAGCAAACGTGAAGAGAAACAAATATATACACTATATTTACAATTATGCAAAACATGTAAAATTCACAAATATGGTAAACATATACAAGTATCAATATAAACAAGTGAAAATAGACAATATATACGATATCTACAAAACTCAAAAACAAAGAAACTATCGCAATGCGATTCAATAAAAACATCGATCCCCGGCAACGGCGCCACTTTGTTGGTTGCGGAATAGGGCAAGCAAGTAAAAAGATTTGGAAGTATTTTTCCGGGAATTTATCGTGTCCACAGAGATCGGTGCTACTGAACTGCCGTTCGACAATATCAATGTTAATGAGTTTGGTTTTAAAATGGTTTAAAGCGTAAAAACAGAAAAGTAAATAAAAACATAAAAACAATTCATTCTTCAACAAGACGAACTTATCAAGCATACATATAATCCACTCGTCACAAACATAAATTTACCGACCAATTATACTCCACCTGCAATACTCGTCAAAATCATCCAGCATCACTCACAACAGTGTCCATCTCTGGCACACTGAGCTGAGAGGCAACCGTATCACTCTCTTCGTCACTCTCGCACACGAAGCCTCGAAACACGGCAGACATTTAAGTTCCGACACCCAAAAGATTATCAACTAAATCTATCTCTAGCATCTAGACAATAGATATCCATCCCTAATCAAGATTTGTGATGTTTATCTCTAACACAACACAAATCCAAACATAAATGCAAAAAGATCAAGGAAGACATTGATAATGATTTGTAAAGCAAGATTTACATATAATGATGATCAACAAAGATACATGAGTTCATAGTAACTATACAAACACCCAACAAAAAGGAATTACAAAGAGAAGAGAGAAGAGGAACCAAACATTTCTTGGTTTGTCAACACCAATCGACGAGAGATTCGACTCCGGATCATCCAAATGCAAGCTCCAATGATGTTTTCTAAGCTAATCTATAAGAAAAATGAAGTTTGATGGAGTTGGGAGCAAAAAACCCCCAAAACCACGCCTAAAAATGTGTTTTTAACCCATATTTATTACTGTCATCATCGCAGACCGCGCTCAGCGCGCGTTAAACCTCCTAAGAGCCCGCTCAGCGCGCTCGGGCGCGCTCAGCGTGCAACCAGCTGACTTGAAAATTTGTTTCAGCCATAACTTAAGAACCGTAACTTCGTTTTTCGCCCGGTTCAAAGCGTTGGAAAGCTTATTCTATTTCCTATCTAACAATGCATAAATATCAACCAAATTGGTGATTTATATTATCCTCATTTTGAGCCTTATTCGTTGATGAGTTGCTCAAAATCGCGTGTTTGAAGCCGTGTCTTCGACACTTTATTGCTCATGCTCCAAATACACCTCAATACCTACAAAATGAGTAGAAAACTATCAAACGGTACACAAATACACTAAAACTAGATTATACACTAAATATACACATTTACATACAAAGTGGGGTTTATTCGAACAATATTTAACAAAAAGTAATGATAAGTGCAACAAAACTTATATACAAAAATATGTACATTTTGCACTTATCAAATGTTAATCTGGCAGTGAAAGGAATGTGGGTACCCTGAGGTGTTATGATGATTGCCCCAATTCCGTTCCCATAATTGTTGACTGCTCCGCCAAAAATTAGTCCCCGTTGGGAACCTGGTTCAGGCCCTTCACTGGGTAGCGGTTCATCGCAATCTTTCATTTTCAAGTACATGACATCTTCGTCTGGGAAGTCAAATCCGACTGATTCTTGATCGTCAATCGGTTGATAAGCCAAATGATCGGCTAAAATACTTCCTTTGACGCCTTTCTGAGCATGGTACTCGATGTCGTATTCTGATAACAACATCTGCCAACGGGCGATCCTTCCCGTGAGAGCAGGCTTTTCAAAGACGTACTTGATCGGATCCATTTCAGAGATTAACCAAGTAGTGTGACAAATCATGTACTGGAAAAGATGTTTGGCTGCCCAAGCTAGAGCGCAGCAAGTTTTCTCGAGCATAGTGTACCGAGTTTCACAGTCGGTAAACTTCTTGCTTAAATAATAGATGGCAGACTCTTTTCTTTTGGTTTCATCTTGTGGCCAAGTACACAACCCATTGAGTCTTCCAAGACTGTTAGGTATATGATCAGTGGTCTTCCCTCCACTAGAGGAGACATAATTGGTGGATTCGACAGATATTCTTTGATGTTGTCGAAAGCTTTTTGGCAATCTTCTGTCCATACGCAGCTTTGATTCTTTCTGAGTAGTTTGAAGATCGGCGCGCATGTCGCGGTCATGAGAGATATGAATCTGGAAATGTAATTCAGATGTCCCAAAAATCCTCTGACTTGTTTCTTAGTCTTTGGTGAAGGCATTTCTTGAATGGCCTTGACCTTGTCGGGATCAACCTCAATTCCTTTCTGGCTGACGATGAACCCTAAAGGTTTCCCTGAGCGAACACCAAACATGTATTTATTGGGATTCAAGCAGAGTTTGTACTTCCTTAGACGCTCGAATAACTTTGACAGGTGAGTCATATGCTCCTCTTCTGTTTTAGATTTGGCAATCATATCATCGACATACACTTCAATTTCTTTATGGATTATGTCATGAAACAGAGTAGTCATGGCCCTTTGATAGGTTGCCTCGACGTTCTTCAAACCGAACGACATTACCTTATGACAAAAGGTGCCCCATGGTGTGATGAATGAAGTTTTCTCCATATCTTTCGGCGCTATTTTGATTTGATTATAGCCCGAGAATCCATCCATGAAGGAGAAGACTTTGAACTTTGCTGTACTGGATACCAGCATGTCTATGTGCGGTAAGGGAAAGTCATCCTGTGAATTGGCTTTGTTCAGATCCCTGTAGTCTACACACATTCTGACTTTTCTGTCCTTTTTCGGAACTGGCACTATGTTGGCTAGCCATTGAGGATATTCTGAGGTGGCAAGGAAACCTGCGTCAATCTGTTTCTGCACTTCCTCTTTGATTTTGATGGCCATGTCCGGATGAGTCTGTCTCAGCCTTTGTTTTACAGGAGGACATTCCACTTTCAACAGTAAATGATGTTCCACGATGCTGGTATCCAACCCTGGCATGTCCTGATAGGACCAAGAAAATACATCAGGAAAATCTTTGAGAACTCTTATCAAGCTTTCTTTGACAGTCGGACTGAGCAGTGCTCCAATCTTGACTTCTTTCCTCTCTTCTTCTGAACCCAAGTTTACCGTTTCCAACGGCTCTTTGTGAGGTTCAATGGACCTTTCCTCTTGTCTGAGTAATCGGGAGATCTCTTCTGGAATTTCTTCGTCCTCTTCTTCTTCAGCTTCAAATACTGGGAATTCAAAGGTGGGAGAAGGCATGGGATCGTATGTTTCAACAGGGTTTAAAACAAGCAATCTGCATGACGTGATGTTTCATTTTTAGAAGAGATAGAGAGAATGCAAGAGTGTGTGCAGTGTAGTTTCTGAAAAATGCTTGTTTTTATTTATTTTTGGGCTGTTTTAGGATTACCATTTTCTGAAAAGGCGAAAAGGGAAAACAACAATAAATGCGGAAATTACAGAACGATGTTTATTTATTTATGATTTAGTCGATTCTTGAAACTACAGCCCTATAAAACAAAACTCTGTCGCTTTGGGCTAAGCGAAGAGGGACATTTACAGAAAGTGAGCCCTATAAAAACATCTGTTTCACCTGGGCAGGGTGAAAGGTTAAAACAAATATGGAAGTTACTTAGACTTATGGACAAATTTCGGGACATCGACAACAACCCATTGGCGGCGAACTCCTCGGTGAATCACAAAGTCTGGTACCTTCTTTCTTGGTTTGTCCTCAGAAATGACACTGATTTCTGGCGGAGCAGGATCATTGGAGTCTTCCTCCCAGACAGAGTTGTCGTAAACGAACTCTTCTGTTATATCTTATATAGTGTTTTCACTCTTATACGGATCCCCCCATCCAGTTGGCTAGATGTCTTCGAGCCTGATACGAGAGCTTTCAGGAGCGGTGTACTTGACCAAGAAGTCGTACTTATCACTTGGCTGTCCTAAGGTGTCCCATACTTCTGTGAGACTGGAGGAGTCATTCTTCTCGATGACGTTAACCTCAGGAAAAACATAGTTGATGAACTCTTGTCCTGCATTCTTTACAGATTCATCGTTGTGCTGGATATCTTCGGAATGCCCTGAGTAATGATCCCACGATTTGGTGGGGACGCAGGTATTCTATTCAATGATGCTCAGTTGATAAGCGTCATTTAGCTGACTCTTTTGCCCCAAGTCTTCTGGGTATGGCTGCCAGATAGGCAAGTCATCCAGTGGGTCAAAATAGTCCTGATCGAAGTTGTCATTCATCGGAGTGTCCTCCTCTAATGAGTTTGGTGGAGCACGACATCCCCCAGGATCAAAATCTCCATAGATCATTCGTACGTCTAATCTTAGTATATAACTCGGGCCCTGCGTGGGAAAACAGAATGGCGTATGTGTTTCTTCCTGAGACATATAACCGTCCTCGTTGAGATAGGACTTCCACTCTTCATCTGTATCGGAGGAGTCACCCTCATTGATGGTATGTACTTCTTGAGACACTGGGTGAAGGAAACCTCCACTGTGGAAAAAGTCCTGAATGGGATACAAATTTTCATCTTTAGTAGTAGTCTGGGTACAGGTTGAAGAGAAACCAAGACCTTTCTTTGTCTTTTTATCAGTGGGAATGACAAGTTGTCCCCATCCTTTTGCGTTATTGCTCTTGATCACTTCGAGAGCGTCCTTGAATGAGGATATCGATGTCCCCCTTTCTGATCAATTCTCATTGCTCACTAATAGTGTTTGAAACTGAGTCCCAACAACCTCCTCTGGTTCTACACAAGAAAATGATGATAAGTTGCTCACGATTAAGGCCTGCTCTCCACATACTGTGACTAATTTGTCATTCTTAACGAACTTCAGCTTCTGGTGAAGTGTCGAAGTGACTGCCCCAGCTTCGTGTATCCAAGGTCTTCCTAATAAACAGCTGTAGGCTGCCTGGATGTCCATGACCTGGAAAGTGACTTGGAAAGTGTGGGGACCGGTGGTTATGGGAAGGTTGACTCTACTAAGGGAAATCATTATACAAAGCCTAAGAGGAGGCTGAAAAAGGTTGACTCAATGAGAGAGTGCTTTAAGAAAGAAGATTGACTCAACAAGAGAGTGTTTTAAGGTGATTGACTCAACAAGAGAGTGTTTTTTGTTTGTCTTGTACAAAGCCCAAGATTGAGGCTGCCTTTTGCTGAGGAAAAGAAGTATCGTTATACAAAGCCTAAGGCTAAAAAAAGATTAACTCAACAAGAGAGTGTTTATCTGTCTTGTACAAAGCCCAAGATTGAGGCTAAAAGAGAGTTGACTCAACAAGAGAGTGTCTTTGGAAGATTAACTCAACAAGAGAGTGTTGAAAAGGTGATGGACTCAACAAGAGAGTGCTTTTGAAGCTAGATCTAGTGAGGAAAATCATTATACAAATCCTAAGAGGAGGCTGGCTTCTGCTGAGGATTATTGAGATCTAGAGGCGAGTCCAAAATGGGGAATAAACTCTTGCTGAGGATTTACAGAAGAGTTGAGGTATCAGATGCCTTGAGGTTCTGATTTAGGATAGTGTTATCCTGATGATAGACTGGCCTTAGCTGGGGAATTTAGGATGAAAGACTGAGTTTAAGATCCTGTGAGGGTTTCAATTCTACTGGAGATTGGTTAAATGATCAGGATTTTTCCAATGTTTGTAGGGAACTTGAGAATGTCTTTGAGATCCAAGAGGAGTTTAGACTGTCCAAGTCTACTGACATGGAAGAGTTTGTCTTTGTATGATGCCCAAGAGGAGGCTGGTGTTTTAAGGGATGAGAAACAACCCTTAAATTGGTCTGAGGTTTTGACTCTTTAGAAAGACTGCTTTAAGAAAGGATGACTAAGTTTTGTCCTATACCTTAAAGAGGTCTTCAGGGTCCTTGTATTAAGCCCAAGAGAAGGCATGAGAACTTCTAAGAAGCCGAAGGGTCCTTGTACAAAGCCCAAGAGGAGGCAGGGATGCTTTTAGGAAGCCTGTGGGTCCAAACTTAAGAAGAGTTCAAGAAAAGTTTCACTGGGAATAATCTTTTCTTTAGTGAACAATTCTAGGGTTTGAAGAAATTCAAGAGAGGTTTCAACGGGAATTAATCCTCTCTGGGGAAATGAATTTCTTTGACAATTTCTAATAGTGACAGTCTGAGAAAAGTTTCACCGGGAATAATGCCTTTCTTTTTATTCCATATTGTATAAGCCCAAGAGGAGGCAAGACTGTATCTGGAATTCCTATGAGGAACTAGTTTTAACTGTGTTGAAAGAGCGACCACTGGCTTTATCTAATTCTAGACCTAATTATCGGGGAAAACTCTAAGCAGATGATATACAAGCATATATGTACAGATGAAATATATACTGTATGTAAAAAGAGGGTAGGAGAACTTACAGGTGAGCAAGCTTCCAGCACAAACAAATATATATATATATATATATACAAGTATGTAAAAGAAAGCTGTTTAAAACTTACAGGTGAGCAAGCTTCCATTGTAACAGCTGTATGGTTAGTTTGTTCAAGAAATTAAAGAAAGTTTTGATAACAACTATGAGTTTGAATCTAAATCTAAAGGGAAGTTGTTTTGAAAAGATGATTGGGGCTTCCCTAAAATAACAGTGATCGTACCGTTGATCTGAAAATTATATAGGGACTTATACAATGACTGAGGCCCAAATTATTATATTTACAAAGAGGTTGGGTCTTACACTCTATCAGAGGCCCAAAAGTTTATTTTTTTACAAGAGATAGGGCTTACAACTCAAGGAGAGGCCCATTGAAAGACAGTGATCGCACCGTTATTTTGAAAACTGTGTCGGGACTTATACAACGACTGAAGCCCAAAAAGGTTTTCTGTACAAAGGGGGGTTGGGTCTTACACTCTATTAAAGGCCCAAAAGTTTATAAAAAGAATAAAGACGGGACTTACAACACAAGGGGAGGCCCAAAATGGAAATGTTTTGAAAACGGCGTTCGCGCCGAGATTTTTTACATACTGGGACTTATACATTGACTAAGGCCCAAATTATTTGTATTTACAAAGGAGATGTGTCTTACACTCTATTAGAGGCCCAAAAGTTTTTTTTTTGAAAAAATGAAAAGAAATTGGACTTACAACACAAGGGTAGGCCCAGATGATTTTGTTTTGAAATGGCGATCGAGCCGAAATTTTTTGAAATCGCAGTGGGACTTATACAATGACTGAGGCCCAAATTATTTTGTATTTACAAAGGAGATGGGTCTTACACTCTATTAGAGGCCCAAAAGTTTATTAAAAATTTAAAATCGAGAGGAAACCCTAATTTTAAATTAAAATGTCCTTTTTCAAAGGAAATTTAAATAATAAATGATAAAATATCGAATATATTAAAAAAAATTGTATAATTTGAAAAATATTTTGAAAAATCATGTTTAATCACATAAAAGTTTGAAATTCAATTGGTTTTGAAAGATCAAAGTGGGAATTTCACTTAAAAATGTTTAAAACAAATAAAAATGAAATTAATTACAAAAACTCTAACTATATTAAATAAATAATATAAATTGAATTTTTTTATAAAATAAAATATTTAAACATTTTTTTGAATTTTGAGAAAAAGAATCAATTCAAAAACACAAATATTCAGAGAGAAATTAATTTTTGAATCAATTAACAAAAATATCAAAATATTCAAAAATTCAAAAATTTGAAAAAGGGCTCCAAGAACACTAAATTCTTGCCCGCGTGCCCTGTTTCTGCAGATTTATATTTTCTCACTTTTCTCCATGATTTCTCAATGGTTTTGCACGATTCAAGTACCAATCTTGTTCGTTTTTGAACAAGGATCACAACCATATAGATTAATTGCATTTATATTAAGTATGGAGGAAGAAATCAATGGAAAACCTCAAGAACCCTAATTTCAGCATGAACACAATGAAATTCCATACACGATGGATTCATGGCAATTGATTGAGGGTTATTACTCTACATACATGCATAAACAAGATGGTAACTCAAAAATTCATTCATGATGCATGGATCATAGAGTTTGAAGGGTTCAGGCCTACCTCTTGCAGCTGGTGATCGAGTTTGATGATGGAGGTGTTGCAGCTAGGTTCCAATGATGTGGACAACTTCCTTAGGTGCCAAGGAGTGTGTTTGAATGCTTGAAGTGGATTGAAATAAGCTGGAAATGGTTGTGGTACCTCAACTGCAACTCTGTCAAGAACTTGAGCAATTGGCTGGTGATTTTGTGAATTTGATGTTCCAGATGTTGTGTTAGTGTTTAGATCACTCACATACGATGTTTATGAGGTGTGTGTGGGATTGGTTTGGTTGGAATCACTCTCAATCTCAAAACCCGATAGCGACTTGAGTTAGAAGGCAAAATTGGAGTGAAAGGGAGATTTTGAGTAAAGCATCAGTTTGGGTGCTTTGGTGTACTCAAACTGATCACAAATGAGCTCTATTTATAGTGTGTCAAGTTTGTTTTAGCAGTAATAGTGTGTGGCAACTACAGTAGGTCTGTGGCCAATGGTGATCAAATGGAATCTCAAGTCTCCTCTAGCCATTGACTTGAGGTTAGAGCACAGGCCTATGGTCTTCTGGTTTAGAGATACGGTTTGACTCATTCAATTAAGTTTGCCTCAGTTCATGCCACCTTGATGCATCCATTGAATGCATTGAAACAAAATTGGAGTCTTGGAGCTTTTTAGCCTTTTTAGGATGACATAGCTACATGTAGATTCTTGGACTTGGGAGGCTTGTGGATCAAATCATTTCTCTTTGATGCTATCCTTTAAGGTTTCCAAATGGATTACAAGGCTTGAACTTGTCTGATTTTGCCAAATCGAGCAAAATGCCAAATTCTGTCTTGTACAAGATAGTTGGAAATTGTGATTTTAAGGGGATCATATCTCCTTGCTCAAATGGAGTTATAGAAAGCTCTTGTGCTTTTTAGAAAGCCCTCATATGGTACAATCCATGTGTGATCATAGTTTGTCTTGAAACTATTTGAATCCAATTAAAAAAACCTCATGAACTTTGATGTCCAAGGCTGGCAACTTAGGCAGATTTTCACTAAGTGTTGAAAAATGTCATTTTCTTCATTTTTGTCATTTTGATCACTCCATAACTTAAAATCCATGAAGAATTGGAGTTTGAGGTAGTTGAAGCTTTTGTAGAATGTAGGAAGACCCACAAATCAAGTTTTGGATCACCCAAAATGGCTGCTTGGATCACAAGTTATGATCCTTGGAAGTTGGTACCAAAATCATTCAAATTTAGTAACTTAGAAAAATTTTCAATTTTTCAAGATTACCCCTTTTACAAGTTATCTTGGTTTCTTGATCAATTCTTGTTCAAATGACATTATAAATCATATTTTATGAAAATATGAGTCATAAGGATCATTTTTTCTAAAAAAAAGTCATGTTTTGACTTTTGGCTCCAGAGCGGTTCGACGCATAAAACCCTAATTCCCGACTTTTGAGGAATGCATCCTCTGAGGGTCATTTATCTTTGCAAATGGATCCCTGGGGTTATTTTGAGCATATTGAGTCATGTTTTTAAGTCTTGGCTCATCCTCTTGTGAAAATCTCACTCTGGAGGTCCCAGTCGTCCAAAACCCTAATTTGGCGACATCAGGTGTTTCGAGGCTCAAAACACTTGGAATATCACAACTATGTGCTTGATTTTTTATGTGAGGGTCCTCTTAATCCTTTTTGGATGTTTTAAGAGGTTAGACAAGTTGAAGATCATGTCATTTCTTGATTGATCTTTTGTCTAAATGTTTTGGGAGGGCTCAAAAACCCTGATTCTTGATTGTGGTGAATGCTCAACCATCCTTGAGAAGATTGATGAGGCATGAAGGTACATTCATATTGTGGTAATGATCCACACAATGATGGGAAATCTGGGTGGTCAAAATTTGGGGTATGACAGGTATTTCAGTGTGGCGCTGCACTAGATAATTGGGAGGCTATTGAGATCCCTGTGTTGTTCCCTGTGCTAGAGTAAATATGTTTGTTTTTGTTGTTTGTTTTCAATTCCATAGTCGTGCCCAAGGCTATCGGACTATTTTGTATGGGCCACCGCTTTTAACTTTTATTAATCAATGAAGATGTTTTGTTAAACTCTTTTACTTTCATATACTATTTTTGCTTTTAAAGGAAAATAGAAATCTTTTTCAAACTACAAAAAAAAAAAAATTCTTCTTGCATTTAATTTCGTGCATTTTAATAAAATAAGTCCCTCCACCATGCAGAAAAATCCACAAATCGGTTGTATTCGATGACCCTACTTTCACCATTGACTTTGACTCACCTATCTATCAACCTGAGGATGAGGGAAAAGAAGATTATGAGGTCCCAAATGAGTTGGCAAAAATGTGTGAGTACGAGTACACGACTCTTCAACCACATGAGGAACAAGTTGACACCATCAATCTTGGTACCGGTGAAGACAAGAAGGAAGTCAAGATTAGGGAAACACTTGGGGCAGAAATCAGACAACGGTTGGTAAAGCTTCTTGAAGAGTATGTGGATATGTTTGCATGGTCTTATCAGGATATGCCTGGTTTGGATATAGACATAGTAGTTCATAAACTACCAATCAAACCTGAATGCCCGCCAGTGAAACAAAAACTCAGAAGAAGTAGACCTGACATGGCTCTCAAGATTAGGGATGAGGTCAAGCGACAACTTGATGCAGGATTTCTGGCAGTCTCGAAATACCCCGAATGGGTGGCCAACATTGTGCCCGTGATGAAGAAGAATGGTAAAGTGTGGATGTGTGTGGATTATAGGGATCTTAACAAAGCAAGTCCAAAAGACGATTTCCCTCTACCACATATCGACACTCTTGTGGATAATACGCCCTGTTCTGCAGTTTTCTCCTTTATGGATGGTTTCTCCGGTTACAATCAAATTAGAATGGATTCTGTCGACATGGACAAAACCACGTTCATCACTCCTTGGGGAACTTACTACTACAAGGTCATGCCCTTTGGTTGGAAAAATGCAGGGGCAACCTATCAGAGAGCTATGGTGACTCTTTTCCATGACATGATACATAAGGAGATCGAGGTATATATTGATGATATGATTGCTAAATCCTAGAGTGAGGAGGATCATTTAGATCACCTTCTGAAATTGTTCAAAAGACTCCAGAAATATCAATTGAGGTTGGACCCTGCCAAATGTACCTTTGGTGTTAAATCAGGAAAGTTGTTCAGTTTTATTGTTAGTCAACGAGGAATTGAGGTAGACCCTGACAAGGTACGAGCTATTCAAGAAATGCCAGCTCCGCAAACCGAGTCTCAAGTGAGAGGTTTTCTTGGTCTTTTGAATTACATATCCAGGTTTATCTCCAACATGACCCCCACTTGTGAGCCGATCTTCAAGATGCTTCGCAAAGACCAGACTGTAGAGTGGAATTCCGACTGCCAACATGCCTTTGACAAAATCAAGAGTTATTTGCAAGAACCACCGATCTTGGTCTCGCCTGTTCCAGGGAGACCCCTCTTCATGTACATGACTGTATTGGAAGGATCAATGGGTTGGGTTTTGGGCCAACATGATGAATCTGGGCATAAAGAACATGCCATTTACTACTTGAGCAAGAAGTTTACTGATTGCGAAAGTCGTTACTCACTTTTGGAAAAGACTTGTTGTGCATTAGCATGGGATGCCAGACGTTTAAGGCAATACCTGATATGTCATACTACTTTATTGATCTCGAAAATGGATCCAATAAAGCATATCTTTGAAAAGCCTGCTCAAACTGGAAGACTTGCCCATTGGCACATGCTCTTATCAGAATATGATATTCAGTACGTCACTCAGAAGTCTATCAAGGGAAGTGTCTTATCAGATTACCTTGCAGATCAACCTGTTGAAGACTATGAGCCCCTCAAGTTTGATTTCCCAGATGAAGACATTATGTTGATAAAAAGAGATTGTGAAGAGCCAGGCCCTGATGAAGGTCCTGAACCTAGTTCTCGATGGAAAATGATGTTTGATGGTTCTTCTAACTACAGTGGACATGGTGTAGGTGTTGTGTTGATGAACCCTGATGGTTGCTATACCCCGTTTACATCAAGACTATGTTTTGAATATACAAACAACATTGCTGAATATGAAGCGTGCATTCTAGGGTTGGAAGCAGCTATTGATCTCAGAATCAAGATTTTGGAGGTCAATGTAGATTTTGCTCTAGTTATCTATAAAGTCAAAGGTGAATGAGAGACTATAGATGAGAAGTTGATCATGTACCGTGCGTATATTATGGAGATGATACAATACTTTGATGAGATCACTTTCTGTCCTGTTCCGCGATCAAAAAACCATATAGCTGATGCCTTAGCCCTGTTAGCTTCAATGTGGAAAGTCGGATTTGTTAATGAGGTTCCACTGATCAGAATTGAGCGCAAGACTGAACCAGCCTATTGTCACTTGATTGAAGAAGAGGTGGATGGGAAACCATGGTTTCATGACATTAGAAATTATTTGAAGAATCAAGAATATCCTGATAATGCTTCCCCTATTGACAAGAAGACTTTGAGAAGGTTGTCGTTCAAGTTTTTCCTCAGTAATGATGTGCTATACAAAAGGAATCATGACATTGCCTTGCTAAGATGTGTTGAAAATCGAGAAGCAGACATGTTAATTCAAGACATTCACGAGGGAGCATTTGGCACTCACGCCAATGGGCATGCCATGTTTAAGAAGATTTTGAGGGCTGGTTATTATTGGTTGACCATGGAGACTGATTGCATCCAATACGCCAGGAAATGTCACAAATGCCAAATCTACGTCGACAAGGTGCATATACCTCCAACATTATTGAACGTGTTGTCATCACCCTGGCCGTTCTCTATCTAGGCCATTGACATGATTGAGGCTATTGAGCCAAAAGCTTCTAATGGTCATCGTTTCATCTTAGTGGCTATTGACTACTTCACAAAGTGGGTTGAAGCTGCCTCCTACACTAACGTGACCAAGAAAGTGGTTTCCCGTTTTATCAAGAACCAGATCATCTGTCGTTATGGAATTCCAAATAGGATCATAACAGATAATGGAACAAATTTGAACAACAAGACAATGAAGGAGTTATGTGATAATTTCAAGATTGAACATCACAATTCTTCACCTTACCGTCCCAAGATGAATAGAGTTGTCGAAACTGCTAACAAAAACATCAAAAAGATCCTGTAGAAAATGGTCAAGACTTATAAGGATTGGCATGAGATATTACCGTTTGCCTTGCACGGGTATAGGACTTCGGTTCGGACTTCAACAAGGGCAACTCCCTTTTCTCTGATGTATGTCGTTCTTCCCATTGAAGTAGAGATACCGTATTTGAGGATTCTGATGGAGACTTAATGAAGCGGAGTGGGTCCAAGAGAGATATGATCAATTGAACCTCATCGATGAAAAACGATTGACTGCGATGTGTCATGGTCATTTGTATCAGAAGAGGATGAAAATGGCATTTGATAAGAAGGTCCGTGTTCGTGAATTCCAAGAAGGAGAACTCGTACTAAAAAAGATCTTGCCATCTCAAAGGGATGTAAGTGGAAAATGGGCGCCTAATTATGAAGGCCCCATTTGCGGTGAAGATAGTGTTCTCATGAGGTTCCCTAATTCTTACAACGATGGATGGTGAACAACTCTCACACCATATAAATGCTGATGCAGTAAGAAAATATTACGCCTAAAAAGCCCGCTAAGTCGAAAACCAGAAATGGCGACTTAGGCAAGAAAAGGGTATCCTGGTGGGTCATAACCTATGAAGGAGACTCAGGCAAAAATTAGGGATTAAATAAAAATAAAAGAGCTCGCTAGGTTGAAAATCCGAAAGGGCGGCCTAGGAAAAAATGAGCGTCCCAGTGGATTGAAAACCTGAAAGGGCGGTCCAGGAAAAAGTTAGGGACAAAAGGTGTTTCACTGTGTCAGAAGGGTTGTCACCAATACCAAGGAATTTAAGCAGAAGTTCGAGCTCATTCACTCTCATCAGCAGCGAAGTTTTGAAGGCCTCTTAGTCATTAGGGATAGTAGTGGTCATTGAATACGATGTAACCTTTTTCCTATTGCCATTTTCTAATTGTAATGCTCCATGGAACTTTGCCATTAGCGAGTTGCCATTCTAATAAAATCAGATTTTGGACTATTCTTTATTTGATATTCATCATTTCTCTACTCTTCGCTTGTTATGCAAAATTTCATTTATTCGTTAATAATAGTTTTGAAAGCGAGAAATTTTGAAATAAAAGCAAATCTTTTGAGAAAACACAATGGAAACATAATTAACTTTGGCTTTTGGGATGATTTAGTAAAATCACATGCTCCTCCAGTGGTTCTTGTTGCAACGAAAGCACTGTTAAACCATCTGGCGTGTAATTCCCCAATGAAGCAACTTTAGCTGGCAACACCTCCTAGATTGGACACTTCAGTAATGACTGATGACCATGATACAAAGGATTTCTTCCCAGTATCTTCCACAGATGTTTGTTGAATGTGGAAAGCCTTTACCTCCTCAGGTGAAAGAAGAATTTTCCATATTTTGACTCCTGAGCGGCCGTTCTCTTCAGATTCAGTGTGGCTCTTTGCAGTGGATGTGTTATCCATTTTCTCTTTTCCCCAGTCTTTCGCCTCTCGTCGGAGTCGTCTCTTGCACTTCATTGAGCATTCGCATCATACCATATCATGGAGCATTTTTTGCATTTGGTGTGTTTCTTTTGGGTCTTTGTCTCTTTTACCTTAACCTGCTCAGGTTAAATGTCCTTTTGGGTTCGTGGATCATTATCCGTGTCCTTCTTGCGTCTGGTTGTCACCTGCGTATGTCAAAATTTGGTTATCTTCCTTATTCCCTAGGAAGCTTAGTCATCACTATGCAAACCTCGATGATGCTTCACTTGTTGTTTAAACCTTGTCATCAGGCCAATCATTATTGGTATTGAAAGCCTAGTATTCACTGGCATGTTTTAATATCGATCATCATCGGTATCGTGAAGTCCAATATTTACTGACATGTTTTAATATCGATCATCATCGGCATCGTGAAGTCAAGTATTCACTGGCGTGTTTTTAAATCCAATCATTATTGGTATTGAAAGTCCAGTATTTACTGGCATTGTTTAAAAATCCAATCATTATTAGTATTATGAAGTCCATTATTTACTGACATCATCTGAAGACTTTTGTTTCTTTGGTACCCAAAGTCCAGTCATTGTTGGCATTGTTTAAAAATCCAATCATTCTTGGTATTGAAAGTCCAGTATTTACTGGCATTGCTTAAAAATCCAATCATTATTGGTATTGAAAGTCTAGTATTTACTGGAATTGTTTAAAAATCCAATCATTATTGGTATTATGGAGTCCAGTATTTACTGACATCATCTGAAGACTTTTGTTCCTTTGGTACCCAAAGTCCAGCCATTGCTGGCATTGTTTAAAAATCCAATCATAATTGGTCAGCCATAACTGTATGCCCTTGTGCTTCAAAAATCCAATCTTAATTGGTCGGTCTTAACCGTATGTCCTAAGTCCAGTAATTACTGGCATTGTTTTAAATATCAATCATCATCGATACCGTGAAAAGTCCAGTTTTCACTGGCATGATTTTCATCCAATCATTATTGGTATTCAAGTCCAGTGATTACCGACATGCTTTTCAAAGTCCAATCATCATTGGCATTTTACTATCTATCCCCAGCAGAGGTTTTGGTCATCGCCAATATTCCCGTAAAAGTCCAGTGTTCATTGGCATTTGTTGAAAGTCTGATCATTATCAATATCATAAGTCTGGTAATTACTGGCATGTTTTCTAAGTCCAATCATTATTGGCTTTTTAGGATTGGTCATCACCAATATCCTTTGAAAATCCTTGTGATTATCATCATTCGGCACACGCAGAGTTTGTGTTTGTCTCTGTCTTTTCTGCTTTTTCTTGAAGATCCCGTTTGAACTCTTCAGTATAAGAAATCCCCAAAAAATCTTTTGTTGGGTGTCTTACCTTTTGTTCAAATTGAGCCCCAGTGGAGATCATGTCTTCTATCTAGTTTCATCCCTAGTAAATAATTTGCCTCCCTTTTTGTTGTCCCCGATGTCGTCCGGTCATATCTGAACCCGTCGTCCATCTCCCTGAATCTTTCCCCAGTAGAGAACACCTCTCTGATTTCCATCTCCAGTGAGGATCTATGGGTCCCCCACATAATATTTTCTTATCCCCAGTATTTTCTTAGTCACAACCCAATGAGTCTCTTTTGTTGGTTGTAACCTTCATCCCCAGTAAGTCTTGACTGTGGGTATTTGGCGTTTGTTCCTTGGTGTCTTGTTTTGTCTGCATGTTGCACCATCATGTCATCATATCATCATACCAGAAGTTCATGGCATGTCAGCATTTGCATGTCTTTTGCCTGTCCTTAGCATATGCATTCTATCTAAGGGCAAAATTTTCGGTTTGCTATATTTAAATACCTTTTCACCTTGATTTCACGAGGATTATCATTGCTCGCGCCATCCGGTAAAGCTATTTAAATAGGGCAACTGTTATACCCCAAAATTTACCCCTTGGATGTCATGACATCTTGCACTTGCATTAGGAATCAATCATCTATGCATTGGCAACTAACCTTCACATTTTGCTAGTTTGTTCTTCTATTTGAAAAGCTAGGGTTTGTACAAGAAGGAGGACAAGATCATTAAGCCAAGTTCTCATATGTTTCAAGGTCTCCTAAGACACTTTTTGGCTCAATACATCCATCCTAAGTGTTCACTAGGTGGTTGGGAAAGGTGTTTGAAGTCATCTAGTCAAGAAAGTCAACTGAGGTTCCAAAAGCTCAATATTTGGCCTTGAGGGTTAATCATGAAGTTTTCAAGTCATATGCCATGACCTCATGTGATTGGATCAATAGAAATCAAAGAGTAACCATAAGATCAGGAGTTGTGGAATTAGGATTTTAACCTGAGGAATTACAAGGGAATCTTGGTATGATCAGTCAATGCTTTGATTGTTTCATCAACTAATTGAGCTTATATACATTCAAGAGGCCTTATTCATCAAGAAATCAAGTGTGTTTGGCTCCCATCACAAGTGCAATGAGCCCCAAGTTCATCTGGCCCCAGATTAGGGTTTGTCAGGAAAAGTCAACCATGCCTTTGACTTTTGGTCAAGGCATGATCCCAAGTCTTGGGACATGATTCTATATGTTCAGATGCATCTTTAGAGGCCATCCATTGGTATTTGAAGAGTTTGAGAAAGCAAGATCATCAAGGATCACCCAGTTGAATTCATGAAGAAATTAGGGTTTTGACTGAAAAGTCAAACCTTTGACTTTTGATGTTTTTGATCCAAGATGAAGTATTCAAGCCATATTCCATCAAGACATGTTTGATTTTTGAGTTAGAGCATGAGAAATCAAGGTTTGAGAGATTTCTTGCAAAAAGGGCAAAGTTTGGTTCTTGAAATTTTCTAAGTATGGAAGATTTCACTCCTTGTGTGAAGTTTGAGGAGTCATAACTTTCAAACCACACATCCAATTTTTGTGGTCCAAAGCTCAAAATGAAGCTCTCATCAAGAACTTTAAAATGTATTATAGGGTGTTTCTTCAAAAAAAGGCTTGGTTTTTAAGTTAGGAAGCTTGGAAGTTCAAGACAATTTATGACTTAGTGAAATTTCACTATTTTTGCCCTAATTTTCAGCCAACTTCACCTCCATTTTTCATCATGATCCCTTTGGATATAGAACTTGGAGTGAACATGAACATTGTAGAGCATACTTGGGGCTTTCCAAAAATTACAAGAACTCCTCAATCAGATATGTGAGTTGTGAGTTTCGAATCCATGAAGTTGGGGTCACAAACTTGATTTTTTAGGTCATGACATGATGTTTCAACTTGCAAGATCACTCCAAATCCTCATGTTCTCGTGTGGCATACCTCCTTACTTGTTAATTTGGTTTAAATCAGATAAGTACATGTGCTTTTGAATCATTATCCAAGCGGTTTAGGCATTGTCTCATGGATTATTCCATTTTTGGCACAAAGTGAACATTGCCATTTACATAAAGCCACTTTTGGCAATGTCAACTTGCCTTGAGCTGTGCATTGGTTCCTCCACACTCATATGGTTTGTACTGATCAACCAAAAGATTTGCACACTTCCAACAACCCTAGAACAACATGGTACATGGCTTGGGGAATGACAAATTATTTGAAACTTCAAGTTGAAGTGCAACCGAGTCAAAGGTGGGAAACTCAACCATCTAGTTAGATTCAAGTGTCCACCCTTTGCCTATAAATAGAGGACTTCATCAAGCCTCAAAACACACAAGCAACCATTCTGAAAACCCTTCTATCTCTCTCTCTCATAGTTTTTGCAAGAACTCTCCAAACTTGCACAACCACTGACCAGTTCCAATCCACTCGTGCAAACCACTAACAAACCTCACAAACCTTCCATAAACACTCCATAGAACTTGTTTAAGCCATCAAACAAGTTCTGTAACACCTCATTCACCATCTTCCATTTTCCAACTTCCATTTGCATAAAGACACGGGTTTGAAGCTTGAGTTTGTTTCCAACCATTTCAAGCACTTCAGTCATATTTCCTAGTGTCAACAAGCATAAAGGGGAGCTCAGTTCATCTCTGCAACACCTTTTGAAGAGGCCTTGGACCTGCTCCAAGAGGTAAGCTTCTATGAAACCCTAAGCTCAGATTTTTGCATCTCATTGTCTCATGTTTGTAGCAAGATGTAGTATGCTTTATATACAATGTGTTAAAAGCTTTGCTTGCTTTGTTTGTGGTAAATATGTATTGTTTGGTTCATGTTTTATTTGATGATATTGCAATGTTAGGGTTAGTTTTGTGAAACATGTGGTTAGTTTTAGGACAAGCCAATGTTACCTCTGGGTTCCTTGCGAGAAATGCTTCAACTTTGGTCTTTACAGATTGGAAAATGATTGAGAAATGGAGGAGTTATGGTGTGTAGAAAACCTGGGTGTAAGATAGGTTAGGGCACGAGCGAGCGAGGGAGAAAGAAAAAGAAAGGAAGAAGAAAGGCTAATGTGGAAGTGAGTTGGCATGACATGACGCTGAGTTGGCCATTGTCATGTGTGTATAGGATATATATTATTAGTGTTGGTATTATTAACGGATGAGGGTGTAGCACTGATGGTCAATGGAGGTTTGTGTGTTTGTTTTCCAAGCGAAAAAACTGGGGTTCGAATCCCCCTCGCCCCAGTCTTTTGTTTTATTTTTCTGAAATGAACTAGTTGTCACTTATATTATCTTGGAACCATCCTTTGTCACAGTGCGCGATCTGGTTGGTTTGGCAAGTCTTTTAAGCTGTAACCCTTAGGGCGTGGGTTCAACTCCCTTTGGGACCCTCCCTATTATTTTTAGTGCTTAGTTTTTTAGTTTATTTCTCAAACTTCCCCATTTCATAACTCACTAATATTTCATGATTTTTGATCCATTCTTTTTGCATTATTTTCCTTTTAATGTGTATTTTATGTTGAAATTTTAAGATATCCAAAATTATTTATTTTTAGGGTTTTTAGTCGTATGAGAAATGTAGGTTTTCTTTTAAGTTAACTTAGAATAGTTTTGGTTCTTAAGGTCATAACCTTTGATCTCCTTTATCTTTTAGGGTTTGTGTAGGTTTGTGTTAACATACTAAAATCACTCCCCCATGTCTTAGACTTGTGCATAGTTGTAGTTTTGGTCTTAAGTGCACTTGTAATTGTGTTTGTTACCTTTAGATGTTTGAACTTTTGTCACTCCCATTAAGGTCTTAGATTAGTCTTTACCTTCAAATTAGGACTTCCCTTCTTGTCTATGTGACATCAAGTAGATACAAACCATACACTTAGGTTATACCATATCATTTGTGCTTAGACTTCCCTTTCATAAAAGTGAACTTTAGGATAACATAAGTGATACTTTCCCCTTGACACAAAGATTAGGTCAAAGACTTTCCCCTTTGTAGGCCATCACCTATTTGATCAAAATGTTTAGACTTATCTCATGTTCCATTAGGTATTTACCTTGTTCATTAATGAATGATCTTTGTGTGTTAACATGATACTTGTGTACTTTTAAAAGTGTTTACTTTGAATGTCATCACATTCACCCTCCTTATTCATGTGTTATATCCATGTATTTTGCTATGTGGATATCATTGTTAACTTCATTAAGTTATCCCTTTAAGTGAGGCTAGCTTATTAGCTCTCCTCCTTAACCCTCTTTGCTTCCCCTTCTTCCAAAGGAAAGTCTCTCTATTGACCTTAAAGTCATAGATAGCTCATTACCCTCTTGGCCTCATTAGAGCCATCTTACCCTTTTGGCCTCATTAGAGCCATAATCCACCATTGGCCTCATTAGAGCCATTCCTTTCCCTTGACCTCTTTAGGATCAATCCCTTGGCCTCATTAGAGCCACTTCTCCCTTGACCTAGTTAGATTTCTTCCCCCTTGTAAGCACTATCATCATAGATGCTTACTTCCCCCCTTGGCCTCTTTAGAGCCACTTACCCTTACAACTTAGGATTCACCTAGAGTTCTTCAACTATATGTGAGCATCATCATCATGATGTTCCTTTTCTCCTTGGCCTTATTAGATCCATTCCCCCTTTAACTTAGAATTAGGGTAGAGTTCTTAAACTCTATGTGAGCCTCAACATCATGAGTATTCACTTCCCCTTTTACAACTTAGACTTAGAGAGTTCTTTAACTCTATGTAAGTATCATACTCACCCCCCTTGAAACTTTGACCATAGTCAATGGTTCCTCGTTGAGGTGAACTATGAATGCTCTGATCCCATCCTAGTCAGGATACGTAGGCACGAGATGCGACATCTTGGCGAGCATACTTAGTGTACATACCCCTAGGTCTTACCATTATGTCTTTACCTTTATCACCTTGGTCATCACCATAGGTCTTTACTTTTACCCTTAGCAGATTCCCTTAGCAAGCAAATATAACATAACACAAATACTAACAAGAGGTTCCTGTAGAGTACTGCAGATATCTAGGATGCTAATACCTTCCCTAGGTATAACCAACCCCCGAACCTTAGATCTATTAGCTGTGTCTTCACATAGCGCAATTAGGGTTTTCTTCGATCTTTACCCTTTCCTTTGGATAAATCAAAGCTCGGTGGTGAACTTCAGGTTTTGTGATTCAAGTTAATTAATAGCTTGATATCTGATTCTCACCACAACACAAAGACCTAAAACACTTAAGATTTCTAAGATATTCAATGTGTAAGAAATCTTAAGGGTTTTATAATTACAACCTACAATAGAAAATCTGTGTATACAATTGTGTTGATAATTGCTGATCTTGTTACCCCTTCTTTTGGATGATACTTGTTAAAGATTTAGTTTGAACCTTCAGCCATATTTATAGCCTTTGCAGAAACTAGCCGTTGAAGAGGTAACTTGATCAAGAGTATTTGCTTTTGCTCCATAGTACAAGAAACGTTGAAGATAGATACACCAGAAGATCTTGATCCAATGTGTAACATGTTTAACCTTTGAGTCTTCAAGCGATGCAGTACTATTAGAGTCGTTGAGACTAGATATCCATAAAGAATCCCAGCCTTTCTTGAGCCTTGCAATCTGTAGGCTCTAGCTGACAAACTGATTTGATAATACAACTTGCTTTCTGCAGTACGGACAACTTCAGCTTTATCACCAACTCTGAATGGTACCAGAAGCCAATTTGCATTCACTAAGTGTAGAAACAATTATGTTGTTTCTTCTGATACTGAGACCTTCAGCTTCAAAATCTACGCCAGACATCACTTAGCAACTGTTCTTCAAATTCTACCACCAGAAGCTAGCAATTCAGCAACTCCCAAAGTGTGCTAATGTAAAATAGATTATGAATATAATATTTACAAGTATTAGAACATGTACACATGTAACACACATCAAATAAACCATTGTTCTTTCAATACACTATTAACATCAAAACCCAAGGAAAATATGTCATGAACAAATCTTGTTCTAACACTTATTTTAAAGACAAAAATAAATAATATTAGCTAAAACTAAACAATGAGACAAACCACTAGTCCCCCCTTTTGAACCAGCGGACATATTTTTTTTCAACGACACAATACAATGATGTATGTCAATACAAATCATTGTAACAACAATAACAATGCTTACAATCCCCCTTCTGACTATAAACAACATGCATTGACACACAATAGTAATTCCTCCTTCGCAATTACTGTCCAACAATAATAACAACAAATGCATATAAGCACATCAATAGTCCCTCCTTCTGAACTATTTATTATCACATCAACAATACATTATTAATCACCATATAATTATGTATCTCATAACAATACTAATCACATTCACATCATATAACATCACCAAATAACATCATATGCATTTCATATAATTGCTACACCATGTAAACAACATCATTTAAAGGATTCACGATTAATTAATCTCATATTAATTAATTAAAAACACCAATACAACCAAATAGTAATCAAATATCACTCAAACTACAACACATCACCCAAATTCCGAACTGACAACTCCAAATACACAAACAGAGACAAAAATGCCCCTTCTGACAGCATGATGGGCATCCCATAACTAGGGTAATGCTCGTCATCATGTTAAAATCCCCCATACCATCATTAATGCGACGATCGACTTGAAAAACCAAGCCGGGAGACCATGACATTCTCCCCGTCATAGCGCTGACGTCCGTCAGCATCTCAAGGTGAATGACGGCCAGCCTGTCATCTGGGTGACGCCCGTCACCCTGCAACAGAAGGCAGAAACAAAAATTTAGCCATGGGCGTTCCTTTGAAACCCCAATTTTGGCTCCCAATCATCCAAACACGCCCAAAAAATTATGCCACACACAATATCATTATTATAACATGATCAATCATATATTTACACAATTTATTCCTCAATTTCATCAAATTCATGTTTATGTTCAAACCTTCCAAAAATTTCAACAAAGGCATAAAATCATCTACACATAACAAAATCATACACACACGAATCCAATCATGAAAATTAGATAATCACACATTCAATAATCATTTTTCATATTAACATATAACAACAACAATTCATAAAAGATTTCACATAATCCCTAAAGAGAGTAAGGGTCTCTGTTCTCTACCCTTTCATGCAAAACACCCATATAGAAGCCCTTTCTTCCCCTTACCTCAGATTCCTAGCAAAAATCTGAATTGATGAAGTTGGTAGTTGTTGTTCTCCCCTCTTCAAGCCCTAGTCTCTTTTTTCTCCCAAAACTCGAACTTTACGTATTATTTTCTCAAAAGCTCCACTAACTTCTATTTATCCCTAAAAACCTAATTTAATCTTTTGTTAATTACACCTTGGCGCAACTCTTCTTAAAATATTCACCACTTCCCTAATTTCTTCTCAATTCCTATTTCCACCCAAAAACCTCTATTTCTATTTTATTTTAATTAATTAAAAACAATTATCCATTCTAATTATTTTTAACTATTTTAATCCTTCTACCACCCCATCAATACCCTCACTACACCCCTAACATACACCACATACACATACAACTCAATATATATTTAATTAAAATCACAGCACATACTAATAAATTAAATAAAAACATAAATAATTTGATTAAATGGATTAATCAAATTTTAGGGTGTTACAACAACGAGTTTAGTATTTTATCCTACTTGTAAATAGTATGCGGATATGTACCGTCATAGTATTCTTGTGATTATGGAAATCAGATGTGATCCTAATAAACTCAAGAAATTTTATCAATTATTGGGCTTTGATGGTTAGAATGTCACTGATGTTAGTGGTTATGCGAGAGGTGTCATGGTTTCTGGAGAGAAGGTAATGTTAGCATGAGCTTAATTGAGAAAAAAAATTCAATATATCCACTTGAGGGGCGTGTTTCCAAGTGGAACTGATTGGTTTTTTTTTCCAGCAGTCTATGCTAGTCTAAATGAAGAGAGTAGAATAGTATTGTGAAATGATCTGAGGATTATTGGAGCTTCTATGCAAAATTTATGTTTGGTTGTGGGAGATTTTGATGATATTGCGAGTCCTTCAAAAAAAGAGAGAAACTCCTGCTTCTGCTTGGAGGTGTGGTCAATTTGTGGAGAGGTTTAATACTTGTAATCTTATTGATATAGGATCAACTGGCTTTAAATATATATGGAGAAGTCCTATTTTCCATGGCGAAAATTATATATTTGAAAAGATTGATCAAGCTTTTTGTAATGCTAGTTGAAGGTTTAATTTTTCAGATGCATATGTCAAAGTTCTTGCCCGTGTGGATTTCTCTGATCATCGTCCCATTCTAATCATGTTGTTTGGTAATTTCATAGAGCAAATATCAAATATTTCCATTTGAAAAGTGCATGGATAACATAATCTACTTATATTAATATGAATAAAAAGGCATGAGGTCATGTTATTATTGTTAATGAAAATTTGAAACAAATGCAAGATAAATTCAAGATTTAAAAAAATATTAATCTTAGTATATTAGTTGGTCAAAAGAGAGAACTACTGCCTCAAATTAATAGAATTCAAAGGCGGTGCAAATTGATTGAGGGAATAAATTTTTCCATAAATTAGAGTTCAAGCTTCAACGTGATTTATCAAAAATACTTCAACAAAAGGAGCTAATGTGGTTTCAGCACTCTCAAGCCAAGTGGCTTCATGATAGGGATTGTAATACGAAGTATTATCATTTGAAATCTATTAATAAGACAAGGAAAAATCAAGTTCAAATGCTATGTGACACTAATGGCATTTAGGTGGAAGATAAACACCGACTTCAATCTATGGCAACTTCTTTTTACAAGATTATTTTTATGGAAACCACTAGAGAGGATGCATAGTTCAAAACACTCGTTTCTTATCATAGAGTTTCCCAAGAGTCTTTAAATATTCTAAGTAGTGATGTGAATGATACAGAGGTTAGCCATGCGATTTTTGATATGGGACCTTGGAAAGCACTTGTACAAGATTGATATCCCGCTGGTTTTTATAAAAAAAAAAAACTTTCGATGTCATTGGATCAAATAGTTGTAACTTTGTCAAGATTAATCACACAAATATCTTCCTAATTCCTAAGGTATCATATCCTGAGTTTATTAATAAGTTCTGTCCCATTTCTCTTTGCAATACTTTGTATAAGACTATTAGCAAAGTTGTTGTAAATAGGTTGAGGATTATTTTTCCTCAAATTGTCCTTCCTTTTCAGACATGTTTTGTACCAAGGAGAAGTATTCATGATAATATGACACAAGAAATGGCTCATAGAATACATAAGATGAAAGGGACGGTGAGTTATTTTGTGATTAAAGTTGATTTAACTAAAGCATATGATATGCTAAAGTGGTATTTCATTGAGAATATATTTAAGGATATGGGATTTCCTTTAGAGCTAATCACTATTATTATGACCTATATTACGACTTTGACTACTAATGTGAAATCTAATGGAACTATACAAGAGTTTTTCAAACCTCAGAGAGGTATCAGACAAGGTGAACCTATTTCTCCATACCAATTTGTTATTTGTATGGATAAATTATCTCATCTTATTTCTCATAGTGTGGAGCAATGCTTTTGAAAAACTATAAAGGTTGGTATAAATGGTCCTCTCATATCTTACTTGATGTTTGTAGATGATTTTTATTGTTTGGTCAAGATACAGAGGTTCAAATGCAGTGTGTGCTCCATTTGTTAATCAATTTTCCTATTGTCTGGTCGACAAGTGAGTATTGATAAAACAAGCATTATTTTCTCTAGAAACACTTATGTGTCTATTCCACATAATTTGGCTGCTATGTTTGTCTTCCGTGAAACATAATCGCTTGACAAGTATCTGGGTGTCCCTTTTCTCGGAAGAACACCTAGAAGATCTAATTTTAGTTATATTCTGAAGCAAGTTAACTCGAAGTTGGCCTCTAAGAAAGCTCGACACATTTCTTTTGTAGGTCAGGTAACTCTCTCTAAAGTTGTTACTGAAGTTCTTCATATCTCTACTATGATGACTACTTGCATTCCTAATCCTTGTTTGCATGAGATTTAAAAGTTACAATATTCTGTAATCTAGGGTGATAACGAGGAGCATACAAGACTTCATTGGGTGATGTGGGATGTGATGGCGCTTCCAAAGTTCATAGGAGGATTAGGTATTAGACGATTCAATGTTATGAATAATGAGGTTTGATTTAGGTCATAATTTTGATGTTTTATGAGTGAGCTCTGACTCAAATTTTTATTCTTTTGTTAGCTGATAGTATTGGAGTCTCTACTCCTAAATTGATTGCTATGTATTTTTTTCCTTTGGACTTCAACCCTCTTTTCTTAAAACAAAAGGACCAACAACGATATAAATAAAATAAGGAGATCAAAATTGGAATTAAATTTTTTTGATTAAAAATATTTAACTTTTGAAAAAAATAACATATGCATCGTTTATGTAAAATGATTTTACATTAACCATTAATCACCAACATGTATTCCACCTAATTATATTTATACTTTAAAATTATTTTAATGACAAGACATATTTTTTTTATTTTTATTGAAACAGTGCACTTTCATTAAATTCTTGACCTTTACTGTATTATAATAGTGACTTTTTAAAATTAAAAACATTTATTTTTGAAGTAAGTAGATCTCCAATATATATATATATATATATATATATATATATATATATATATATATATATATATATATATATATATATATTTATATATATAATTTTAATTTCCCACATATTTGAGTCTTTACTTTACTAAACATAAACCCTCTTAACAAAAACAGAGATCCTCATCTTGTTTTCTCCTACGTTTTTGTTCCCAATGGTAACCCTTTCGCCTCTGCATAATCTAAACCTTGTTCTTCTCTTCAACCCTTCCACACACCAAAACCCTATTCTCTCACACCAAAACCCTATTTCTTCAATCTCTCTCAAATTTTCAACACTCTGTTGTTCAAATTCCGCCAATGTTCCCGCTCAATCTCCCTCACCTCCAATCCGCATCACACGCGGCACAAAAATCGAAGCGCAACGTGCCTTACTCGATTACCTTTACTACACTCAATCTTACACTTTCATCGACGCAGATTTTATCGCCAAAAACTCTCCACATTTCATCGATGAACTTATCCTCAGAGTCAACAACAGAGACGATGATTTTGCCCGGGCTCTCAGAAGGTACCTTATGTATTACCCTATTAACGAATTTGAACCCTTTTTAGAGAGTATAGGGATTAATCAAAGTGAATTGAAATTACTTCTGCCTAAAGATTTGTTTTTTCTTCGTGATGATAGTGTTTTGGTTGATAATTTTCATGTTTTGTTTAATCACGGGGTTCCGAGGAATAGAATGGCGAAAATTTATAAAGAAGCAAGAGAGGTTTTTGGGTATGGAAGTGGTGTTTTGTCAAAGAAATTTGAGAATTATGAAAATTTGGGTTTGAGTAAATCATCTCTTGTCAAGTTGTTTGTTTGTTGTCCATTGCTTTTAGTTGGCAACGAGGTTGATTCTCAATTTGTTGTTGTTCTTGATTGGTTGAAGAGAATTGGGATTGAGAGTGGATGGTTTGTGAGTTGTATGTGTTCTAAAAGAAAATATAGATGGAAAACGATTATTGAGTGTATAGAGTTTCTTCATCAAGGGGGATATTCTGAGAAACAAATGTATGATTTGTTTAAGGCGTATCCGAAATTGTTGTTGGAGGGTTTAGGAAAGAAGGAATATTTGGTTATAGGTCGGTTGATTAAGTTGGGCCTTGACGTGAATGAGATTTGTTCTTGTTTTAGAGGACAGCCTGATATGTTGTCAAGTCTGCATATGGAAAATTTGATGCATGTGATTGCTTTTTTGTATAAGATTCGAATGGAACAAGATGCTATTGCTCATATTTTGTATAACTACATGCATCTCCTTAGCAAACATTCAATAAAAGCTTATATAACAATGTCTAAAGAGTTGGGAGTTGGAAAAGCTAGTTTATGTCAAATGATACAGGATGATCCATTAGAATTTTTTAGTTTCGCTTTAAAACCGAGGCAGAAGAAGAATGTAAATGAATTCGTATATGACCCGCATAGGTATTTGGAGAAAACAAGTTTCTTGCGGAAACTAGGGTATACTGATAACTCTGAGGAGATGGAAATAGCTATGAAGATGTTTCAAGGAAGAGGCGATAAGTTACTAGAAAGATTTGATTGCTTGGTTGAAGCTGGTTTGGAATATAACACTGTAGTTGGAATGGTAAAGCAAGTTCCTTCGATTCTAATCATTAGGAAAACTGTACTGCAAAAGAAGATTGATTTGTTAAAAAACACTTTAGGTTACCCAATAGAATGTCTTGTGGGATATCCAAGATATTTTTTCCATGATTTGGACAAAATTTTTGCAAGATTTGCAATGTATGAGTGGTTGAAGAAGAGAAATGCAATAAATCGCGAGTTATGCTTGAGTACCATACTTTCAATTTCTGAGAAACGCTTTCTAAAACTCATTATGAATCGGCATCCTGAAGGTCCAACAGCTTGGCGAACTATAAAGAGTTTATCTAACAAATTTAAGAATTAACCGTTCCTTATAAGTTTAGTTGAGCTGTAAACTTAAATACAAGCTTGGCTAAACCTTGCACTTACTTTGGTTTTGTTTAAGGATTATTTTCTCATCTGCTTAATGAGAAGCAATCAAGCACTTATCGTCACTTAGTTTTCTGACTCAAAAGAAATAATCTTAGACTATGTTGTCAATAGCGCATTATAGCAGAATAATGTAGCAGTAGTAGGCTTAAGCGCGTAGCTATTGGGTTGTGAGTTGCTGTCACCCATAACATTTGTTGTGGCCCAAACTGCCCTTGCATTGTTATTATGGTTTTGGGGCAAATTTTTTCAGAACCCTTATATTTTTTTAAGCAATACATGTCAATTGGCACCCCATTTAAGGGTAAAGTTATGTTCTTCATTCTATTATATTGATACTCACACAATTTTTTTGTTATTCTTCTCATTTTTAATTCAATTCTGTTATGTCTTTTTTCTCTCTATGTAAGTTTATTGCATGTACTTTGGGTTATTTAATTATATTAAATATGACTGTTTCTCTCATTTTGAGTATTTTTCTATTTGAATATTTATGTTAACATTTACACCAAATTTTAGTCTATGCAAATGCAATTTTCAAGAACAATTTTCACCCTCTAAAACATAGCTTTAGATTTATAAACTTGAACACAACATGCTACCTATATATTTAGAACACATATATGAAGATGGATACACAAAGGAAACCTATATATTAGTCCATACAAAATGACTAATTATTCTAAATATCAGCACATTTTATAATGGAAGTGCTATGTTATTGTAGCTTGCAACACAACCATTCCGACCCATAAAATTTGTAATTCTCTCCAATGGCAAGCATCCCATGGGAGGTAACCCTCCTAGAGAAATCTTCCTAGCACCAAGACTATTAAGACTCCTTATGAAATTCTCAGCAATTCTGGCGAGAAAAGTTTGGTACTGTTGAATTGTGTATTGTGATGCCCTACCGGGCATGGTATAGTAATTCTCTAGAAAATCATTTGTTCCAAAAATCATAAAGTGTAATGATTCAGAAATGCTCTCTTTTGCTTTGGTTTCACCAAGATATGCAGTTAGATACTTTTGGTATTGTTTGTAGTACTCTAATTGCTTCCATAATGGTATCACACATTGCATCAAATATAATATAGTTTGCATTATCATCAGAGCCGTTTTATGTTTTAGGAGGTTCTATATAGATTAGTCGTAGATTTCTTATAATAAAACCAAAAAAGGTTCTATTTTTCAGAATCTAACCGTGACAAATATTTTATGAGGCTCTATTTAGCCTCAATTTAACTCTGAGAATTTTTGGATCCTGTGTGATAGTCTGCATTACCCGCCATTAAAAACGACCCTGATTATTATATATGTTAGCAACTTAGTATAAATCATAAGCTAGATTTAAATTTGTTCTTTTTTTAAAATTTATGAAACAAGAAAATCATTTCGATTTTCTTATATGAGAGACTGAGAGAAACAGAGAAGTGGCAGAAAAAGAAATGGATTATTTAGTAAAATGGAAACCAAAAACTTATAACGGGATTTAAGATTTTTTTCTATAGTAGGAACAAATTTGAAAGAAAATACGAACTTATTAGTACATTTGAAGTTGCATTATCATAACCAATAGCAGTAGAAGCAAAACTAACACTAGTTACAAAATCTGATATATTATTCTTAGGATCCAAGTATGCAAGCACATATTCTTTTATCCCAAAAGCTTCTGATATGAAATCAATCGTTATCCTCCCATTCGAGAATCATCTAGTCGCTTTTCCACCTAGAAACTTGCATCCATAGGTTGAAAATTGCTATGTGGAACTGATAACCATGAAACGTAGCACGTTTCCGACTCCATATACATGCATTTTAGTCTGTTTTATGTTCATTTTATGGTTTTATATTTGTGCATTGTGTTTATTTCAAGTGTTTTTTCCAAATGAGAGTTTCCGTACGAAAAAACGAGATAAAAACAACAAAAGACGGAGAAAAGGACACCTCAACACGAAGAAAGTCAAAGAGGGACGCACTTTGAACTCACGGCGTTTGCCATGACCCTTTTTAGACACGTCACCCCACTTTGAACTCATGGCGTTTGCCATGGGCTTCGTGCCCAGAATTTTAGCAACCAACTTGCTTGGTCTTATCCCACTATAGCATGGTTTTAGCAACAACTCCTACACGATTTCAACCCTTTTTTAGTGCCAAAAAGCACTATAAATAGTCTTAGCTTTTATGTTTTTGGCATCCAAGTTTCTTAGTATCAAATAGGCAGAAAAAGTACTTATTGTACAAGTGCTTAATTGCTCACATTGAGTAATAAGCACACAATTGTGTTAAGATTTTGTAAGTTTTATTTTGTATTTGGATCGTTCATCGTTTAAGCTTGCCGCCATATATTTTTTTTTGGAAATCTTGGTAACGGTCTTGCGACCGACTAATCCAAGAGAGACCAATCCCACTGTCCACTAGCGGAGGACCTGTTTAAAGCCAGAGCAAAACTTCGTATGGACTGACCCACACAAGGATTGATTGCAGCTTGCCGCCATATAAATTCCAGAGTTTTTATTTTCAAGTTTTCCGGTTCCAATTCTGCACTGTGTTACTTTCAGTACGTATTTTTCCTCTTTATTTTTTTTTCACTTTTAAGTCTTAATATTATAATTGTTATTTTCAATTGTTCTATTAGTTTCAATTGTCATTGTTTTGATTGCAAGTTCCACATATTATCATTACCTACTAGTATCACATATTTATATAATTAAAATTAAAATCTTACACGTATTATGCTGAATATATATATATATATATATATATATATATATATATATATATATATATATATATATATATTTATTTATTTGCATGTTGCTACTTATCTACTATCTACCCATTACTATTAAGTTCACCAAACTGTCTAAATTGCCCTTCCATTAAAAAATATTTACACTATCTTTTGGGTAAAATGGTAATTAACATTATGGCTCAAATAAATCTAACCCAATCCTCTAACTTCATGCCATGTGTCCTTTAATAATTGGCAACCTCAAATAAAATAGTTTCCCAACACCAAAACATAACTCACGTGTTCACAATGTCATTTGAATCTTTTTCCTTCTCTCTGTCGTCTTCTCTCTTCTCCATTCTCTTTCTCCCCTTTTCCCCTCAAACCCTAGCATCACCGCCGCCCCTTTCTCCATCATATCTCTGGCCACCACCACCTTCAAAGCTACTTTCGTACTCATCATCTCACGACCTTTTTAATAAATTAGTTGGATTTTTGTTTCGAACAACCACTCTTTCTCGGTCTCCGACCGTCACAGTTCCAAACAGAAACGCCAAAACTCATCACCATGCCAATCTCCGTCTCGGATTCTACGGTAACAATAAAAACGCTATAAGTATGTTATGTTCTGTTTTGTTTAGATTTTTTTCTTCTCATCGTCAATTTCCTTCGCAAGAGTTGTGTTGTTAATTTCTACCACTCATCTGAATACCTTGTGTTTGCAGCCACTATTTCAGATAGCCATATAGAACATAGATCAGGGAGTCTGAGCGATACGTTTGAAGTACTCCTAGGAAACTTGAAACTTATTTACTCTGGGAAGGAAGGGAAACTAACTCAATATATCAACAAAAAAAATTAAGGTATATGATTTAGATAACTCATTACTTATTTACAATTTATTTCTATAAATGCTAAACATATAAAACATTGTTAGGCTGCTAAACAGCTAAAGATGATGAGTTTTATGTTCCTGTTCATAATGAAAGGTAAAAGAATCGCTAGATCAGACGTTACAGTTTTTGTTTGTAATTCAGGTTGGATAATGATGATTCATACACTACTATACTCACACTACTATAGTCCTTATTGTATATTCAATTGCTGCAGGATATGTGTTTGTTTATGATTAAAACACTTCAAAATGACAGAAGAAATGCTGACTTCAATTACAATTATGCACCCTCAAGAGGTATTTAATGTGTTCTATATATGCTTGAAACCTTAATCATATGGATGAATGTTTCTTGGCTGAAGTGATCTAATTTGCATATAATTTATTTTGTTCTTGGTGTGGTCAGAAACATTATTGGAAGTGCATACTATGTGGCTCCGGAGGTGTTAAAAAGGAATTATGGAAAGGAGATTGATGTGTGGAGTGCAGGAATCATTTTATACATCCTCCTATGTGGGGTGCCTCCATTTTGGGCTGGTAAACTACAATCTTCTAGCTATGTTCAGTTTACACACATCGGTAAAAATTTTGTTCTGTGACATTATTTGTTGAATAATTTTAGAAACCGAAAAGGGCATATTTCAAGCTATTTTGGAAGGTAAGCTTGATCTGGAGAGTGCACCATGGCCTTCTATTTCAGCTTCTGCAAAAAATTTGATCAGGAAAATGTTGAGTTATAACCCTAAGAAACGCATTACAGCTTCTGATGCCCTTGGTAAGTCTTTATAGAAGCCAATTAAGTTAATTTCAATTGATTAACATAGAGCTGTATTTTATTTATAATTATAGAGACCAAGTTTTGTTACTAATAAGGTCTCTCACATTATTGGTTTTAAGCAGAGCACCCATGGATGAAAGAAGGTGGTGAGGCATCAGATAAGCCCTTAGACATTGCTATTTTAATTAGGATGAAACAGTTCAGAGCAATGAACAAGATGAAGAAACTGGCTTTAAAGGTACCTCAAATTTGAATATACATTACCACTTAGACAGTTATACTTTCTTGGTATATGACTAAAGTATGAGAAGATAAAAAAATAAAATATACTTATAATGTTTTTTCTTATTTTTGATATGGAAGGTAATAGCAGAAAACCTTGCAGAGGAAGAAATCAAGGGCTTGAAACAAATGTTCAACAATATAGATACGGATCGAAGTGGCACAATCACATATGAAGAACTAAAATCTGGACTGTCCAAATTGGGATCCAAGCTTAGTGAATTTGAAATAAAGCAGCTAATGGAGGCTGTAAGTTCACTCTACTTCAATTATATAAATTAAAAAGACAAGTTTCATTTGAGACAACATTTTCTGCTCTGTTTTCATGTACTGTTTTTTTTTCCTTTTTGATTATAAAATTGACACATTGTTTTAACTTTAACAATTTTTTTACCAAAAAATAGCAAAATGAAAACAAAATACATTTGCTCACATCAAACAGACATTATTTTTTCCGCCCTTCTATTTTCATGAAGAAAGAAGAATTGTTGCATACTTCTCCTAATTCACATGTTTGGTCAGGCTGATGTTGACCAGAATGGAACTATTGACTATCATGAATTCATTACTGCCACTATAAACCGGCATAAACTTGAGAGGGAGGAGAATTTGTTCAAGGCTTTTCAATACTTTGACAAGGATAACAGCAGGTCAGTATTGCTTGATTAATTCTATTAATATATTCAAGTAGCAGAGTGTGTGCAGTAACTTGAATCAGAATCACTAATTAACATGTAATTCATAAGTTAAGTACAAGTTAGCTTTGATTTTCATCAGTATCAGATTTTCGTCTATTTGGATTGTAAATTTTCTCAGATTTTTGCTCACCTGAAATTTTGTTTTTATGTCTGTTCAGTTATGTAACAAGAGAGGAACTTAGACAAGCTTTGGCTGAATATCAAATGGGAGATGAAGCGACCATAAATGAAGTCATAGATGATGTAGACACTGACAATGTATGACATATACACTCTACTTTTGGCTTCTTGTAAATAAGCCCTTCTCAATTTTCTTTGCTCTCTATGTGAAATGCGACTTATGGTTGTACTTTCATTTTGCAGGATGGACGAATTAATTATCAAGAGTTTGTAGCTATGATGAAAAAGGCATCTGGTGTTTACAAGACCTTATCTGAACTTCTTAAACCTGATGAGGTATATCACATTAAACTTCATAATGTATGCTTTTTGTTTGACTCATTATCAATGTTTTACATTTTTCATTTTCTGATCAAGTATATGCTTTCAATTTGTGGACTCATTTGTTGGCAGCATACATCAAAGGCTGCAGTGTTGCTAACGGACACCGACCATAGTGTGGATGTTCTCTTATAGTTGCTGATTATGGACAGGTTATTAGTTAATAGAGTATGAAAGATATAGTGTATAAAGTGTTAGAAAATATTCTGCATTAGTTTGTACAGCTGTCATGCTGAGCTGGCTTTAGTTTGTACAGCTGTCATGCTGAGCACTCTATATATATAGAGAGCTTATTGTATCGTACATAATTTCATCTAATACAATGAGAGATTCTTTTCTTATTTCAATTCTCTCTGATTCTATCATGGTATCGTGAGCTTCTTTCTTTTTTCGATCCATGGAGCCTCTTTTTCCTTCTTCTCAGGTGAAGCTTTCTCACCTTATCTCTATAAAGCTTGACGATAAAAAATTTCAAACAATGGAAGCAACAGATTGACGGAGTCGTTCGCGGTCATCGCCTTCAAAGGTTTGTTACAGTTCCGGTGATTCCGTCGCCGTCACCTTCCGATTCTGCATCTCACAGTGCGTTTCTTGAATGGGAGCAACAAGATGCCTTAATTTGCACCTGGCTCCTTTCCACCATCTCCGATTCGCTTCTTCCGAAGCTTGTTGAGTGCAAACACGCGTGGCAAGTTTGGACAGAGATCCACCGTTACTTCAACACTCTTCTTTCCACCAAAGCGCGCCAGTTACGATCGGAGCTCCGTCGTCTCACGAAGGGATCGTTGACGATAGAGGAACTTATGGCTCGCACGCGTGAGATCAGTGAGTCGCTCGTCTCGATTGGGGATCCGGTTCCCCTTCGTAACCTAATTGAGATTGTTCTGGATTCGCTTCCTGAGGAGTATGACTCCATTGTTGCCGCCGTCAACAGTAAGGAAGAATTGAGTTCTTTAGATGAACTGGAGTCGTCTCTACTGGCTCATGAGTCGCGTCTGGAGAAACATCGTAAAGCCGTGGTTACGGAGCCGGCGACGGTGAATCTCACTCAAGCAGCACCACCGCCTGCGCCGGTCGCTGCTGATCAATCTGTTATTAACGTGTTTCCTCAAGGAACAAGTCACGTCACCGCTAATGCTGAGAATCACGCTTATGGCTCGCGTAGAGGTCGTTCTGGCCGTGGAGGCAGTCGTTTTGGCCGTGGTGGAGGCCGTTTTGGCAAAACGTCGTGTCAAATTTGTCACAAATCTGGTCATGATGCTTCAGTATGCTATTATCGCTATTCCAATTCCATTGGTGCTGGTTATCCACAGCAGAGAGCTCCATTTAATCCTTTCCTTGTGGCTCCACGTGCTGTGTATCCTGTTCAGTTTGCTTATCCTTCTCCTAGAGCTGCACCTCCCAGATCCTCTGCACCACAAGCTTTCTATGCAGGTACTGAAGCTAGCTTCAACAATCAATGGTGGTATCCTGATTCAGGCGCTTCTCATCATGTTACTCCTGAGGCCTCTAATGTGTCTGACTCCATTTCTTTGCCTGGTACTGAGCAAGTCTTCATGGGAAACGGCCAAGGTTTGTCTATCAATTCTGTTGGTTCTATGTCCTTTCCTTTACCACACAAACCTAACCTATCCCTTACTCTTAGCAATCTTTTACTTGTCCCTCACATTACCAAGAACCTGATGAGTGTGAGCAAATTTGCTCAAGATAACAATGTGTTTTTTGAATTTCACCCTAAATTATGTGTTGTCAAATCTCAGGCTTCTTCTGAAGTGTTACTCCGTGGTCTTGTTGGAGATGATGGCCTCTACAAGTTTCCTAATCCTGCTGCCTCTCAACTGTCCAAGTCTTGTCCCAGTCTTCATACTTGTGGTACTAGCTGTAGTTTACCTTGTTCCTCTGAAATTAGCAGTTGTAATACTTCCAGTTGTATGCCAAATTTTATGTCACAGTGTAATGATTCTTTCAATAATAATACTACAAGCAAATTTTTTAATTCTTCTTCTCTCAATTCTGCCACTGTTAGCACTGAGTTACCTTCTCCACATTCTAATAGTTCATTGTCTATAGCCACTAATGAGTATGTTCTATGGCATACCAGATTGGGGCATCCTAACCATCATGCTCTCATTGAGATTTTCAAAATTTGTAACCTATCTATCCCTCCCAAACCTCCCACAGAACTGTGTCATGCTTGCTGCCTTGGAAAGTCACACAGATTACCTTCCTCACTGTCCACTACAGTTTACACTCATCCTTTTGAATTAGTTGTGTGTGACCTCTGGGGGCTAGCCCCTATGAAATCTTCAAGTGGATACACTTATTTCCTAACCTGTGTAGATGCCTATTCTAGGTTTGTTTGGGTTTTTCCTCTTAAACTCAAGTCTGACACCATGCTTCAGTTTCTTCAATTTAAGAAAATGGTTGAACTACAGTTTAATTGTCCTATAAAGTGTGTCCAAACTGATGGGGGAGGAGAGTTTAGGCCCCTCACCAAGTATCTCACTGAGTTAGGTATTGTCCATAGGTTCACTTGTCCTCATACACACCACCAAAATGGTCTTGTTGAACGCAAGCATAGGCATATTGTTGAGACTGATTTAACTCTCCTTGCCCAATCCACTCTTCCTTTAAAGTTTTGGGATCATGCCTTTGTCACAGCAGCCTATCTCATCAACAGAATTCCCAGCCCTACACTTGACAATTATTCTCCTTACTACAAACTCCTTAACAAACCACCTGATTATTCTAACCTTAAGGTCTTTGGCTGCGCCTGTTATCCATTCCTGCGTCCCTATAACTCTCATAAGCTAGCCTATAGATCTCAACAATGCATTTTTCTTGGCTACTCCACAACTCATAAGGGCTACAAATGCCTTGCCTCAGATGGACACATTTACATCTCTAAGGATGTTGTGTTCCATGAAGCCCATTTTCCCTATTCCACATTATTTTCCACTCCCTCCAAATCTTCCTCTTCTTCCTCTTTTCCTTCTAGTACCTGGTCTGTCCCTCCTTTCTCTTTTTCCTCTGCTGCCACTCAGTCTCACCTTCCCTCAACTTCCTCCTCCTCACTCAACTCTAATTCTAATCATGCTGGCAGCTACAATACCTCTTCCAGGTCTGCTTCTCCTTCCAATCCTGAGCAATCTGCTCCCTCTGATCAGCCATCTCCCACCTCTAGTCAGCAGTCTGTTTCTCTTGTTCCCCAACCTATCACTGCCATCCCTGTCTCCTCTTCTCCTTCTGACTCTCCTGCCCTTATTCTTTCTGATCCAGCTGAAACCAGTACCATCTCACCTTCTTCCTCTCAAAATCTCTCCTCTTCAGCTGGTCCTAGCCCTAGTCCCAGCCCTCCCAATACCAATTTACCCTTCATTCATCCTCAAAATGTGCACCCTATGCAAACTAGAGCCAAAAGAGGTATCACTCTTCCTAGATTTCACCCTACCCTCCTTTTAGCTCACATGGAACCAACTTCTGTTGATCAGGCCTTGGCTGCTCCTCATTGGTTTCAGGCAATGAAAGAAGAGTATCAGGCACTGATGAGAAATCAGACCTGGACATTGGTGAAAGCTACTGATTGCAGGAAACCCATTGGCTGTAAGTGGGTTTTCAGAACAAAGGAAAATCCTGATGGTTCCATACACAGGTACAAGGCCAGATTAGTTGCTAAAGGGTTCCATCAAAAGGCTGGCAGTGATTTTCAAGAGACTTTCTCACCAGTCATCAAACCAGTAACTGTCAGAATTGTTTTAACTATTGCTGTTAGTAATAAATGGACCATACAGCAAATTGATGTTAATAATGCCTTTCTAAATGGCACTCTTGAAGAGGAGGTTTTTATGCAGCAGCCTCCTGGCTTTGAAGCAGCTGACAAGACACTGGTTTGCAAATTGAATAGGGCTATCTATGGTTTAAAACAGGCTCCTAGGGCCTGGTTTGACAAACTCAAGAGTGCACTAATTCAGCTTGGTTTTCAGGCTAGCAGATGTGACCCTAGTCTTTTTCTGCTGCATCAAGGAAAGCTTCAGGTTATGATTCTGGTGTATGTTGATGATATTATCATCACAGGCAGTTCTGCTCCTTTTATTACCTCCTTAATCAAGAATCTCAATGATAAATTCTCCCTAAAGCAGTTGGGGCCGCTTGACTATTTTTTGGGCATTGAAGTATCTCATCTCCCTAATGGTTCCTTGCTTCTTTCCCAAACTAAATACATTTCTGATTTGCTTTCCAAACTGAATATGATCAATGCCAATGGCATGCCCACTCCCATGGTTTCTAGCAGCAAGTTATCTAAAGTTGGTGCAGCTGCTGTGGATGATCCAACTCAGTTTAGCTCAGTTGTTGGTGCCTTGCAATATGCTACATTGACTAGACCTGAGATATCTTTTTCTGTCAACAAAGTTTGTCAGTTTCTGTCCAATCCTTTAGAGGATCATTGGAAGGCAGTCAAGAGGATCTTGAGGTACTTAAGTGGCACTCTGCATCATGGTTTGCTTATTCACCTGCTTCTGTCCAGCAGCCTATGCAATTGTTAGGTTTCTGTGATGCAGATTGGGCATCAGACCCTGATGATAGGAGGTTAACTTCAGGGGCCTGTATCTATCTTGGTCCTAATGTAGTTTCCTGGTGGTCTAAGAAGCAGCAGCTTGTAGCCAGGTCCAGTGCTGAAGCAGAGTACCGCAACATGGCTCAGTTGGCTGCAAAGCTTATTTGGATCCAGTCTCTACTTAAGGAACTTCACTGCTCCTCTCAGGTGCCTAGGATCCTGTGTGACAACTTGAGCACTGTCACACTTGCTCATAACCCTATTCTCCACAACAGAACCAAGCATATGGAGCTTGATATCTTCTTTCTGCGTGAGAAAGTTCTCAGCAAAAGCCTATCTGTGGCACATGTCCCAGCCCAAGATCAGTGGGCTGACATTCTGACTAAACCTTTGTCTGCTGCCAAATTTGTGCCTCTGCGTGCCAAGCTGCGTGTGTTAAACAAAACTGACTTGACAAGCCCACCAGCAGATTCTAAGGGGGACTAATAGAGTATGAAAGATATAGTGTAGAAAGTGTTAGAAAATATTCTGCATTAGTTTGTACAGCTGTCATGCTGAGCTGGCTTTAGTTTGTACAGCTGTCATGCTGAGCACTCTATATATATAGAGAGCTTATTGTATCGTACATAATTTCATCTAATACAATGAGAGATTCTTTTCTTATTTCAATTCTCTCCGATTCTATCATTAGTAGTTCGTATTGTGTATCTGTTTGGAATGTTCTCTAGAAATTTTATTCGGTTAACGGTGTTATGTATTGTTACAGCTAGAACTTAGGATTCTTGCACATCTTGCCAACTGTAAGAGCATGATGGATGCTTTTAAAGCCGGTGGAGATTTCCATTCAAGGACTGCAATAATTGGCTGACAAGAATTGGCTGATAATCCCAATAATCTTGAATGATTATGTTTTTTTTTCAAGTTTCTTCTATTAGGCTGACAAGAAAGCCTTTCGTTGAAATCCATCTTCAGGTTTTTCAATTAGTATCAATAGTTGTTCTATATTATTTTCTCATGTTCTTATTCTGGTTTAGTTTTATTTTGGTTATTGTTGTTTTCTATATTTAAAATTCGAATGTTGAATTTCATAATTCCCCAATTAGTGTTTTAATTAATTAAGAAATCTTGCCTTATATGTGAATCTCAATTTGAATATCTAAGTCATCTAAAATTGTGCAATCCTGTGAAATCATGCCATATTAGTGTTTTTCTTCTTCTGACTTTTGAATTCAATGATATTAGTTATAAACAAATGATAATTGCAGTGCCACATTCATAGGATCAAATGCATGTTTATGTGTCTTATTTTGATGGAGGAAAGGTTTGACTGTAGGTTTCACCTATTTGCGAGAGCATGTCGGATGAAAAACGGTTTTCCATTTTCACTGGGACAAAGACACTGCACTTAAGGGCTGGACCCGTGAGGATCGGCTGAGACCCGTGAGGATCGGGTGGCATGGGTGGAGGCCTTATATGCGGTCAAAGATATGTTTCCTCGGATGTCCAACTGTGCGCTGATGTCTCCTGTGGAGAATTCGGCCATTTCAACTGAATAGTTGACGCACCGACTTATGAAAGAAGGTGTTAGTGAGGCTGCCAGTCAGGATAGTGAGGAGATTATGAGAAATAAGTATGCAGCTCTACAAAGCTAGCTTTTGCTACTTAGGCAGAAACACTTGGCAGTAATTGATAATTTACGCCAATTGGAGGTACATTTAATGAAATGTAGAACACTTCATGACAATTGAACTGACTAATTGTGTTACATTTCTACTCCGCAGAATGCTGATCATTTGCCAGTGGTTATCAGCAAGAAGTGGGAGGATCATGTCTCTTTTTAAAAGTATATTAGCCTATAAACGTGTTGGTTCTCAAATTTTTTCCTATTTTTTTAGCCGTACCTTAGTTTGTTGGCAATAAATAGCCCAAAACAAATGGCTTTAGTTACTAATATTCAGTATTCTTTGGTCAATTTTTCCTCCATTTAATTTCTTATTGGTTTTTGCAAACAATTAGTTCCATATCTGATATTTAGTGTCATTTTTTACTTATTAGATGTTTCGGACAGGGCTTTAGTGTCTCTAGATTTAAATTTTAATTTAGAATAAAGCTCTGATTACTGTGTTTTTACAAAATTTGAATGATCTTTTTATTTACATTTAATCCTTATGATTTTTTAACATAGCAGTAGCAGAGTACCCTGTAGAAAATATTCTTTCAACTTAGTATAAACAAGTCCAAGCTGAATGCTCACTATTGAGTTATACTTATGCTTTTTTTTTTTTTTTATCTTGCTAAAGAAGTCTTTCATCAATTTAAGGTAATGCACAGGAGCACCAAATGGACAAATAATAAATTTCTATACCCAAGAGCCCAAATGGACAAATAATAAATTTCTATACCCAAGAGCATTAGATGTATGGCTAGAGTTTATTTATTGCAAGCTAATTCTTTATAAGAGATCTAAAATGCTTTTAAACTTAATAAATCAAATATAAATTTATTTCCAATTATTTTTATATAATATTTAAATAATTTTTTATCTTTAAAATATAATTGAAATAATTCATAAAGTCCCACGGGACACAACACATTAGTTTTCGCTAAGAAAACAAGCATATATATTGCTTTCAATTATGTGACACGGAAGACAATCAGTTAGATTTCATTTTTTTCATCATTATATAAAAAGATAAATGAAGTGACACGGGACACAATCAATTAAATTCACATAATAAATCATGCATAAATATAGTTCTAAAAAATGAAAAGTCTAAAATCTTGATTCATATGTATTTCAATCTATTCATTGCAATGTTTAAAATATGATTGAAATACTTTATAAAATGACACGAGATACAATCAATTAGATCCAAACAAAAAAACACACATAAATATTGTTCTTAATATGCATTTGAATATAATTCAACTATCAACATATCTAATACTATATCTCATACTTTTTCTCATACCCGTGCGGACGCACGGGTCTTTTACTAGTTATCATCATTATTATAATGTTTGAATTTATATTTGGCATGCATATTAATTATAATATGAATACTATGTCAAATATATCCGGCTAAATCCTTTAGGGTCTACCAATCGTTAGTTGGTCTATTGGTGATTGGCGCTGGACTTGGTAGGGAGGACTACGGTTCGGTCCCCCGTAATTGTGATCGGGAGGGGACTGGAACCACTTGATGTCGGATTTGACCCTCGAACCAGATTAGGTGGTCCTGTGGGGCGGAGACTGGTGCTGAAAACAAAAAAAAATTAGGGTCTAGGATGTGAGGACCGTCGTTCTGACGGGACTCGGTAATTTTATTAGCGCTAAATTCTAATATTAATTTATTTTTTCGGTTCTGCGTTTTCAGTTTTAAAGTTCAAAAATTTTGCGCGAAAGCGAAAATACTCAGATACAGGTCAACAATGCGACAATGTGAGACTGATATCAGATCAATAAAAATTGAATTTTTAATTTTTAAAAACAGCGACGACGCTTTAGTAATTAATTAGGACTTATTTGTTTTCAAAAATTGTTTTGAAGTTGTAACTTGTGGAGCGACAACATGACTTTTACAGTTTCAAACATGACATGGGTTGCGCGAAAGTGAACAATGTATTTAAGTAAATACTTCCTCCGAAAAATATTTTAAACTAAAACTAAGTGCCATAATTTACCTGAATCCCAGAGGTACAATGTAAATCACATTCTGGTCTCATTTTCATTAAGTACTTTAAACCCAGTTTAGTTTAATTCCCGTTATAGACTCTTTCTCATCTAAATCCATCGCCTTAACTTTACATAGAAATAGTATATAGCGATAAGATTGATTGTTGCTCTTTGTGGGTTCAACAACCTTATATATTACCTCGATACATTCCGTGCATTTGCGAAAAATGTCAACAAGGAACACATCAAGTTTTTGGCGCCGTTGCAGGGGAGCTAAAATTTAGTCAATATTGTAACTCCATTGTTGCGCCGTATAGATTAAGGAAATACTTTTCTTTTATTCATCGGTTGTATGTTAAGCACTCGCTCACAAGAAAATGAGTTAGAAGAGCCAATCGACGAAGTAGAGCGTTTTATTCGTATAAAACACAAGATTAAACAATTATGAGCCATATTTACGCTTATGGCTGCACCAGATACAAAACCTCTTAAAGATAACATTGTTCCGTCTCAGGACGTACCATACTCAAGCATTGTTCCACCTGCAATCTAGGCGAACAATTTCGAATTAAAACCGTCTCTGATGCAAATAGTACAATAAAATCAGTTCTCTGGAAATCCTACGGAGGACCCAAATCTTCGTTTGTTAGTGTTTGTATAATATGCAGACAAAATAAAGAGTAATTATGCCAATCCAGAAGCCATTTGATTACATTTATTTCCATTTTCCCTGAGAGATAGAGCTAGAGCATAGATACAATCTCTCCCTGCAAACTCAATTACTAAATGGAATGAACTTAAGAGGGTATTCTTAGCCAGATATTTCCCACCAAGCAAGACGATAGTGCTGAGAAATCATATAACTACATTTAAACAAGCTGAGGGAGAATCACTTTTTGATGCATGGGAAAGATATAAAGATATGATAAAGATATGTCCTCATCACGGATTAGAACAATGGCTTATCATCCATACCTTCTACAATGGTCTACTCTACAACACACGAATCACCATTGACGCTGTTGCTGGCGGAGCCTTAATGAACAAACCCTTCGATGAAGCCTACCGGCTTATCGAAAACATGGCCCAGAACCATTACCAATGGGGAACTGAACGAGTTCAAGTCGAGAAAACCCAACAGAAAGGGGGAATGTTCGAAGTCAATGGAATTGACCATGTAAACGCTAAAGTTGAAACACTTACCCAACAGATTAACAACTTAACTATAACCAATCCAGCCATCGTGGCTGCTGTAGCCCCAAACTACAAAATTTGTGGAGTCCAAGGACATATAGCCACTGATTGCCAAATCTTGACTGGAACTGCGTCTGACCAAGTTAATTATGTGCAAGGAAATTCCTTTTTCAACACCTATAATCCTGAATGGAGAAACCATCCTAATTTTTCCTATAAGAACAATAATACATTGTTTGCGCCTAGCCCTCCACCTTCCAACCGTCCAGGTTTTCAAAAATGAGCCCTTACCGCAACTCATACTCCTAGGAAGTCAAATTTATAACTAATGATGGAAAGTTTCATCACATCTCAAACCCAGCAAAACAAAAAGTTCATGAATCAAAATGTACATACTAATGAGCTGGTAAAACAATTGGCAAACAAGGTTGAAGCCATGTCTACGCATAACAAGATACTTGACACCTAAATCTCTCAAGTTGCCCAGCAACAAATGGCTCCAGCTGCTCCTGCTGGCACATTTCCAGGCTAAACTCAACCAAATCCTAAGGGCCATGCAAACGCTATCACACTACGAAGTGGGACATAGTTAGATGGACCCGTAGTGTAACACCCCAATTTATTTTAATTAATTTTCATAGATAATTATGTGATTGTGTGTGCAAGTTTGTGATTTGTGGTGCTAGAGAGACCCTTAGGTGAAGGGTAGTAACCTTAGAAATGTTGAATTTAAGGTATGGGAGGTGTTTGAGTAAAATGGTAGAGATTTGGGGGTGGTAAGAGTAAAGCTAATTAATTAATATTAGTTAATATATATTTGATCAAATAATATTAGGTTGATATTATTTAAAATAAATATTTAGTTGAATTATTATTATTTTATTTAGTTGGAATAAAATAATAATTAAAAATTATAGTAAAATAAGAAAATAAAGGAAAAGGGAGAAGAGAGTAGAAACTGTCATATACGTGAATTGAGAAGAGAAAGAGAAGTGAGTAAGCTAAGGAATTGAGGAAGAAGAAGAGGAATCCATTAGAGAAGCTTCGAACCATCAATCTAAGGTAAGGGTGAGATCTCCTTTCATATCGGGTTTTGCATGACAGTATATGGGTGGGTGTTTTGTTGTTTACTTGATTGGTTTTATCTCCTATGTAACGTGTTATGGAATTGTATGCTAAATCCATGTTAGTGTGCGTTTGGTTGATTTGTGTGACGATGAATTATTGTTGTTGAGTGTTATTGGGAATCAGAGTCGAAACCTGAGTTATGAGTTTGCATGAAAAATTTAGGGTTTTGGGGGTGTTTAAAAAATGACTTTCGTACTACTGCACAACAGAAAAATGCTTATGTCGCAGGTGTAACACCAAATGTGGTAACCGGTTACCACTGAGACAACTTTTCCAAAAAAAGTGATTTTTCGCAGGTGTAACTGGTTACTGGTTTTAGACTAACCGGTTACACTGTTCAAAATTTGTGTAAACTGAGCATTTTTAACAGGGTGTAACCGGTTACGGGTTTTGGTGTAACCAGTTACAATGTGAAACATAAGCGTAGTATGTGTGTTTTAGAGGGGTGTAACCGGTTATGGTTTTTGGTGTAACCAGTTACACTAGAAGGAAAATTTATAAAACTCTAAAAATTCATAAGTCGGGCTTCAGGTGTCCGATTGAGGTGCCGTTCGGAGTGTTAGGAAGCTGACGCAATGAACTTTATTTTAAAAATAGTTCCATTACCTAGAATTAATTTAAATGATGCGTGATGGTTGGTGTGGAGTTGTATGTTGTAGTGTGGTGACGTGTATGAATGTAATGTTATTGCATGCTATGTTATTATATTGTTGTTGTTGAATGTTTATAGCATGTGTATGGTGTGTGGTGGCCAACATTGGCGTAATACATTGATTAATGGTGAACATCATTGTACGTGTTTTTGTTGTTACAACTCTTATATGTATCATGAATCATGGTGTTGGATGGTGGCCCGTTTTTGGTGAGCCTCAATCCTATGGTGGGGGTTGGGTGCGAGTAGCTAATTCCTATGGTGATGAAATTAGTGAAGCGTTACCTATGGTGATGGTGACGATTTTGGTGTGCTTTGATCCTAGGTGGGTGAAATTTTGGCCTATGCAGACAACAGATGTCCTAACTCATGTCAAGACATTGTGCTACATAATCATTTAAACTTGGAGGCACAACAGCAGACTGATACCTTGAATATCAAAACTGCACAATCACAGATGTCATGACATCTGATCCAACATGTTAATCAAGACTGAACTGAAAATAGCAGAATGATAAACAACACAGAATATGATGACCCAGTTCGGTGCAACTCACCTACATATGGGGGATACCAATCCAGGATGAAGACTCCACTATATCGTACTATTATCACAAAGCTAAACTCCCCCATTTACAACTTTGTCTCCTAATCACTACCCCAATGGACATCTTTACCAAAGCTAAACTCTAACCGTTTACAACTCTGATATGAGAAACTTACTCACATCCTCCATCACAACCTGTGATTATCTAACAGTTACCACACCATAAATGTATCTACCCTATTGAAAGACACCCCTTCCAATACAAAGTTCAGCCAAGACTCTTGACTAACAACAATACTCTACTCTTGCTTCATAGCTTCGAGTGAGAACAATTTACAACAACCTATGTCGACCACATAGTATCAAAAGATACATGGGTGACTTACAAACTACACAAGCGACTCTCAAAACCCTTATGTTGCACCGACGGCTTGTTGTTGTATCTACGTTTTTAGGTTTAGCAAGACCTTATTTATAGACTCTTGCAGTATGGGCTTGGACTCTTCAATCAGATCCAATCTTCACATTTTAATTCAGCTGCAAGATCTTCTTCACAAAAATAGGAACAAATCTCCAAATAGTTTCCTAAAAAGTCTCCAAATACTTTTTATGAAACCCAATCAAATCTGCACTTTGTTCCTAATAAATCTCCTTGACCTGCGTATAATGATGAGGTATATCCAAAAAGATCTCATCAAATCAAATCAAATCCGTCAAGAGATATACAATAGCAGAACATGTTGTATCAGACAAAGATGTCGTGACATCTTCTTCGACATCTTGATTACCCATCACATGACAGCAAAACAACAACGCCTGCTGTACCAGACTAAGATGTCATGACATCTGTCTTCGACATCTGTCTGAACCACATAACAACAGTACCTGTTGTACCAGACAAAGATGTCATGACATCTGTCATTACAGTAATACTGTCATGACAGTTAATGATGCTTCAACATCTTACTCGACATCCTGCCAAGTATTATAACCACATCTATACTGATGTCTGATCAACCATGTCAGGACATCTTACCCAACATCTTGCTGTAAACTTGTTTTAGCCAAAATGTAGTCAATCAAAGACCTAACAATCTCCCCCTTTGGTAAAGTTTGGCTAAAACAACCTTTGGATAACACAACCAGCTCCCCCTCAAGGAAACAACCAAGGAACACTACTACAACTTACTTCTCCCCCTTTTTAGCCATAATATGCCAAACCAAGCAACTATGCATTTAAGGGCAATCAACCAGAAGCAGGCAAATCAGTAGCAATACTCCCCCTGACGTAGATAACCGGTGCTCCTTTCATTTTCAACTAACTACTCTTCTGCACAAGAGCAATCAGTTTCAAGCATCCTGCTTGAACGCACAGTAAAGATCAATCAAATGCCACTGTTTGACTGACCTCAATCTTCTTCAGAACTCCCACAAGATATACTGATCTACCACTGAACCTTGATCTTCAAGTCACATGTTCCACTTGCTCAATAGCAAACACACTTAGACTTCCTAAGCCATGGACATGTAACATCTTCTCCTTCCTACAGCTCTCGCAAACTGCCATGAGAACGATATTTTTGAAGTATCCTTTGTTCATTCTTGTAGATCCCCTTATCTTAAGTTGATGTGCCACTTCACCAACTGAGATTTTGATGTTGAACTAGATGTCAAAACATTCTGATTCGACATCTAGCTGTTAAATTCAGCTCCTTCTTCTGCCACTTGAAAGAACTTCCTCCCTTAACAGAATAGGAATTCCATGCTCTCATAGGCTTGATTCACCAACCAAGTTTGAGTAGACAACCTCCATCCTGCATTGAAACTCCAAAGACTTCAAACCTGCCACGTCTGAATCTTCAGAAAATAAGTAGTCCAAGACTACCCCATAGCAATACCAAAGAATTCCACTTCCCTTAGTAGATCCGTCAGTTGAAAGCCAGAGATAACTGCCACTTATCCTCGACCTTCATAACCAGAGCAAACACTATGCTCCAAAGCATCTTGATCATAAATAAATTGACCTAAGCTGTAACCATCAAGATTATGATGTCTTCATAGTCTTCCATCTCCATCTTCAACAGCATCACCATCTGGACAAGTCATTCACAATACTTTCCAGGAAACAGACGCTAAGCCAATAATCCCAGGTCAACACCTAGGAGACTTTTGAGCGAATGCAGAACCCCTCCCATGATTCTACAAGACTCTGATGAAAAGATGTTAGAACATCTGACAGAACATCCTCAATCTTGACTTTCAAGGATAATCAATTAAATACTTGTGGATTTCACAAATAGCAATTGATCTTAAATCCTTGTATAATAACCTTTCTTCACTGCTGTAGCTGAGCTCCACCAGATTATGTCATGAACACTTATAAAGTATTCAATCTTTTTGCAAGTATCTTCTTCAATGATAATGTTGAGATACCAAGGCTGCCACCCTTGACTCAAGTAACTAAGACTTTCTCTGAACAAGTCTTATTTACCTCAACAACTCTTCAATCAGATTGGATCCACTCTTAGGGTCAAGAGAGCTGAATCCTTCCTTGCTGTTTTTGGATGGTGAAAATAAATCACCTCCACGGTCTTCACTCCTATGCTTCCTAGAAAGCACCTCCTAGTCTGAAGAATAACTAGAAGACTCCAAAACATGACTTAGTTGCCTTGATTGGACTTGATCATTATATCAAGTGTTTTCAACAACTTAGCCAACAAGAAATCATCAAACCCCTAGAGCATGAGTTTGATAATTCATCTTACCCTTTCTCTTCAATCTGACTTCAGCTTACATGATGACGCCACTCAACCATGTACCAAGTCACATAAGACTCAACCATCACAATATCATCCCTCTGCTTCCGACTTTGGAATGCTATGCGACTTCAAACCAGTTGACATCTACTATAATAGAATCAGGTAAGGACAGCTACAATCCTCCTTCAATCATAACTCTAGAATCCCATACTTCTAGAGCTCTTCAATCAGAACCATATGCAGCGGAACCACCAAGGGACAAATCCTGCTTGCCCTAATAAGATGTCACAACATCTTACAAGACACATCAACAAGAGAACTAGCCACTTCTCCTGTAGTTGTTGTAGAATCTCCTAAGCAACATGAACAACCTCCGGGTTGCTCCCTTCGATCCAGAACATTCATCTCATCCATTAATACCCTTGGGTATGTTTGAGTTGATTGATCTGATCTCCAAAACTCCTCCTTGTTTAAATGCCAGAAAGTATCTCCCAAATATCTCATCCAGAACCAGACAGGATGCCTGCTCTGATACCAATTGAAATTCTGGCCTATGCAGACAACAGATGTACTAACACATGTCAAGACATTGTGCTACATAATCATTTAAACTTAGAGGCGCAACAACAGACTGATACCTTGAATATCAGAACTGCACAATCATAGATGTCACGACATCTGATCCAACATGTTAATCAAGACTGAACTGAAAATAGAAGAATGATAAACAACACAAAATATGATGACCCAGTTTGGTGCAACTCACCTACATCTGGGGGATACCAATCTAGGATGAAGACTCCACTATATCGTAGTATTATCACAAAGCTAAACTCCCCCATTTACAACCTTGTCTCCTAATCACTACCCCAATGGATATCTTTACCAAAGCTAAACTCTAACCGTTTACAACTCTGATATGAGAAACCTACTCACATCCTCCTTCACAACCTGTGATTATCTAACAGTTACCACACCATAACTGTATCTACCCTATTGAAAGACACCCCTTCCAATACAAAGTTCAGCCAAGACTCTTGACTAACAACCATACTCTACTCTTGCTTCATAGCTTCGAGTGAGAACAATTTACAACAACCTATGTCGACCACATAGTATCAAAAGATACATGGGTGACTTACAAACTACACAAGAGACTCTCAAAACCCTTATGTTGCACCGACGACTTGTTGTATCTACGTTTTTAGGTCTAGCAATACCTTATTTATAGACTCTTGCAGTATGGGCTTGGACTCTTCAATCAGATCCAATCTTCACATTTTAATTCAGCTGCAAGATCTTCTCCACAAAAATAGGAACAAATCTCCAAATAGTTTCCTAAAAAGTCTCCAAATACTTTTTATGAAATCCAATCAAATCTGCACTTTGTTCCTAATAAATCTCCTTGACCTGCGTATAATGATGAGGTGTATCCAAAAAGATCTCATTAAATCAAATCAAATCCATCAAAAGATATACAATAGCAGCACCTGCTGTATCAGACAAAGATGTCGTGACATCTCCTTCGACATCTTGATTACCCATCACATGACAACAAAACAGCAACACCTGCTGTACCAGACTAAGATGTCATGACATCTATCTTCGACATCTGTCTGAACCACATAACAGCACTACCTGCTGTACCAAACAAAGATGTCATGACATCTGTCATGACAGTAATATTGTCATGACAGTTGATGATGCTTCAACATCTTACTCGACATCCTGCCAAGTATTATAACCACATTTGTACTGATGTCTGATCAACCATGTCAGGACATCTTACCCAACATCTTGCTGTAAACTTGTTTTAGCCAAAATGTAGCCAATCAAAGACCTAACAGTGGGGATTAGAGCGAGTGAACCTAAGAGTTCATAATTTGGTATAGCATGCATTGAGTCTTGAGTTGAGTCTATTTTCATTTGCATTCATAATGCATTATTTTGTGTGGATTTTTGGAGTATGTGTTGTAGAATGGGTGATTGTGCATATGTTGTTGGTGTGCTTACATATTATTATGCATTTCTTTATATGAATTTGATTTCTCACCCATTTTGTTTGAATGTTGCCTTTACATGGGCATCATGCAGATAATCCGTAGTAGAGGCTTGGATTGTGAGTGGAAGAGGTTGCTCCTCATTTTGTTTTTTGTTGAGTCGGCGTCTGCTCTGATATGTAACACTGGGGGGTTGAACGCTTTGTGTTTAATTTATGTTTTGTGGAGATTACTATGGATATCTCCGAAGTTTGATATTTCTTATGATTATTTTATATTATGACTATGGTTTGAATAATTAAACTAATCAGTTGTTGATGTTTTTCCGCTGCATTAAAATTTGAAGTTTAGATTTGTTTTAATAATAATTATTATTATTATTATTTTTCAAACTTTAATATGCGTTACATATCTGATTGTATGAGCTGATTGTTGTTAGTAGCATACTAATTATTAACTGTTTTAAATTTACTCTGTTTTTTTATAAATTCTGCGGGGTAAATTAGGGTGTTACACGTAGATCCAAGAGTTGAAAACCCTATGATGTATAGAAGATTTGAGGAGTTACCTAAGAGAGTTACTGATGAAAATCAAGTAGGAAAACTAACAGCTGATAATGAAGAGACTGCCACTACTAAAGATGTTGTTGAGGAAGAAAAACCTTATGTGCATCCACCTCCTTATAAGCCAAAAATACCATACCCTAAAGACTAGCTAAATCTAAGAATGAGGGCCAGTTTAAGAAATTCATCGAGCTCCTAAAGCAACTTCATGTCACAATCCCTTTACTGAGGCCATTGCTCAAATGCCCTCATATGCTATGTTCCTAAAAGAGATATTGTAAAATAAGAAGAAGCTTGAAGATGATAAGACAGTGGCACTCACTGCAGAGTGTAGCGCCATTATCCAAAACAACATGCCGCCCAAATTGAAAGACCCTGGTAGTTTATCTATTCCATGTGTAATAGGAAAATTTGTCTATGACAAGACACTATGCAATCTTGGAGCTACCATTAGTTTACTGCCTCTTTCCATATGTGAAAAACTGAAGTTAGGAGACTTGAGACCTACTAGAATGTCCCTCCAATTAATAGATCGTTCTATTAAATACCTTGTGGGAATGATGGAAACATTCTAGTTTGCATTGGCCAATTCTATATCCCAACGGACTTCATAGTAATAAATATAAAGAAAGACTCTAATATACCCATCATCTTAGGAAGACCTTTCTTGGCTACAGCAGGTGCGATAATAGATGTAAAACGAGGGAAGTTAACATTTGAGGTAGGAGAAGAGAAAATTGAATTTATCATTTCCCAATTTCTAAAAGCCCTAGCTATAGGCGACACCTATTATTTTGTAGACATCATAGATGAAAGCATAGAAGAGTTAACATCTGCCCATCCATAACCAATTATAGAATTAGTAGAACTTCCAGCCGAAGAAATGTTAGAAGAAGACGAGGATGAATACCATCGCTAATATGCTGATGACAAATTAAGAGAATGTTTAGCGCTCACACCTGACCCTATGCCAAGCTCTATGCATCCCTCAGTAGAACTTAAGGTACTACCCAAAAATCTAAGATATAATTTTCTTGATAAAAGACTTGATCTCCTGACTATAGTCAGTGCCGATCTTAATAAAGAAGAGACTGAGAAACTCTTGGTAGTATTGAAAAAATATCCTACTGCCTTAGGATATAACATTTCCGATCTAAAAGGGATAAACCCCTTTGTGTGCATGCACATGATTATGCTAGAAGAAGACTCTAAAGCCTCTAGAGAGCATCAGAGGAAGATCAATCCTATTATGAGTGATGTAGTTAGGAAGGAAGTACTAAAATTACTCGATGCTAGGATAATCTATCCAACCTCAGACAGTCAATGGGTTAGCCCAGTGCATATCGTGCCTAAGAAAGGAGGTGTAACAGTTGTTAAAAATGACAAGGGAGAATCTGTAGCTAGACGTGTAGAAACTGGATGGCGTATGTGTATATATATTACAAAAAGCAAAACAAGCAACCTTAAACGACCATTTTTCCCTTTCGTTCATTGATCAAATGCTTGAACGTTTAGCTATAGACTCGTACTTTTACTATTTAGACGGATACTCAAGATTTTTCCAAATTCCAATTCATCCAAATGACCAAGAGAAAACTACTTTTACATGTCCTTATGGAATATTCGCCTACCGACGAATTCCATTCGAATTATGCAATGCTCCCGTAAACTCTAGAGATGTATGATGGCAATATTCACATATTTCCTAGATGATATCATGGAAGATTTTATGGATGATTTTTCCGTATTCGGATCTACTTTCGAAGGATGCCTAGCTAACTTATAAAAGGTACTAGAAAGGTGCGTGAAAGTCAACCTAGTACTAAATTGGGAGAAATGCCACTTCATGGTGAAAGAAGGCATATTTCTAGAACACATAGTGTCTGAAAGAGGAATTGAGGTTGATAAAGCTAAGATAGAGGTCATTGAGAACCTCCAGCCACCTAAAACGGTTAGAGAGGTCAGAAGTTTTCTTGGACACGCCGGTTTCTATCGAGGTTTTATTAAAGACTTCTCTAAGATTACTAAACCTTTGATTGGTCTTCTGATGAAAGATGTTGAATTCATCTTCGACGAAAAATGTCTTGAGTCATTTAAACTCCCGAAGCACACACTAATCTCTGCACCTATTATGCAACCTCCTGATTGGAGTCAAGCTTTTGAGATCATGTGCGATGCAAGTGAATATGTTGTAGGCATTGTCTTGGGACAGCGTAAAGATAAGAAACTACATGTTATATGCTATGCAAGCAGAACCTTAGTTGAAATCCAAATGAATTATGCCATTACTGAAAACGAACTTTTAGTTGTAGTATTCACAATCGATAAATTCGGTTCTTTATTAGTAGGAGCCAAAATCATCATCTACACAAACCATGATGCTATAAGATATTTATTAAGCAAGAAGGATACAAAACCAAGACTACTTCAGTGGATCTTATTGTTACAACAATTCAATTTGGTAATTAGAGACAAGAAGGGAGATGAAAACGTGGTAGCTGACCACCTCTCAAGACTAGATAATCTAAAACCAGAACATGTACCCATAAATGACGATTTTACCAATGATAGACTAGTCGCATCAGTTGACATTGAAGGAATGAGCTATGATCACTACCATGGGTATCTTAAAGAAAAATACTCCAACATTGAGAATGAGATAGAAGAGGAAGCTGCCTTAGTGCACAAGACTGTACCCCAGTATGCTGACTACATAAACTACCTAGCAGCTAAAGTTCTACCTTCAGATATGACTTACCAACAGAATAATAAATTCTTCCACAACATAAAACACTATTATTGGGATGAACCCCTCATTTTCAAGAAAGGAGCTGATGGCCTTTTCTGACGCTGCGTTCCTGAGGAGGAAATCGAGCGCATTATGAACCACTGTCACTCCTCTCCTTATGGAGGGCATGCAAGCACGTCAAAGACAAGCGCTAAGATTCTTCAAGCTAGCCTTTACTGGCCTAATATATGGCGCAATGTCCACGACATGGTCGTGAACTGTGACCGTTGTCAACGCACCGAAAACATTTCCCGACGAGATGAAATGCCTTTGAATAAAATATTAGAGGTTGAGGTCTTTGATGTGTGGGGAATGAATTTCATGGGCCCTATTCCATCCTTAATGAGAAATAAATACATACTTGTAGCTCTTGATTATGTATCTAAATGGATAGAAGACATTGCCTCTCCTACAAATAATGCATAAGTGGTAATCAAAATGTTTTAGAATAATATTTTCCCTATATTTGGAGTACCAAGGTTAGTCATAAGTGATGGAGGATCACATTTCATATCTAAGATATTTGAGAAGCTTTTACACAAGTATGAGGTACGACATCAAATAGCTACACCTTATCACCCACAGAACAACGAGCAAATGGAGGTTTCTAACAGAGAAAGTAAACAGATTCTAGAAAAAACTGTTGCAACCTCTAGAAAGGACTGGTCGGCTAAACTAAATGAAGCATTGTAGGCGTATGAGATAGCCTATAAAACACCCATAGGGACCACACCCTTCAAACTTGTGTATGGAAAGTCATGCCATCTTCCAGTCGAGCTCGAACGTAAAGCTTATTGGGCCATTAAGACCCTAAACATGGATTATCAAGCTGCCGGCAGAAAAAGAGTATTAGATATTCATGAGCTAGAAGAAGTAAGGTTAGATGCCTATGAAAGTGCCTAGATCTATAAAGAGAGAACTAAGAGATGGCACGATAAGCGCATCAATAGAAGAGAATTTTCAATAGGAGAACTCGTACTCCTTTTCAACTCCAGATTAAGATTATTTTCAAAAAAGCTTTGTTCCCTATGGTCGGGATCGTTTGAAGTTATAAAAGTTATGCAATCTGGAGCAGTTGAAATTTGGAGTAAGTCAACCTGACCGTTTATAGTAAACAGGAAGAGGCTCAAGCATTATCACAGTGATGAAGAAATATATCACTATGCTAGTTAGAAATTGAATGAGGCACCTGCCAGTTCTCCTGAGAAATGAGCTTAAAAGCATGTCAAGCTAACGACGTAAAACAAAAGCGCTGCGTTGGAGGCAACCCACATATTTATTTTTTTCGTTTTTCCTTATCCACAACTAAAAAAAATGGCGACAATTTAAACATTGTTGAACATTTCACTAATTTTATTCATGTTTTAATTCTTTTTAGGTCACCTACACTCTCCTTAGCACAATTTTTTCACTAACAAATTTTTGAGAATGCAGGATGTTGATAACTTGAGGATAACTTTCAAGGACGATTCCTAGAGAAAACGTTATGAAGTTCTATCTTAGGTGGCCATCTCACCGACCTGATATCCAAATTTTTAGTGCCTAGCCACATTAGGACTCAGGGATAGTGTCAAGTATATGTTTAATCAGATCAGCTGGGATTAGTTCTCAGTTGCCAAACATCCAACTTACCAGAACCCCACCTTAGAGTTTCTAAGTTCTTTCCACTATAACCCTCACCAAGGACTAGGACATGATATAGGCTTGACCACATTTAGGATATTCAGAAATAAATACCCCTTTAACCATTGAGAATTAGTTGATATGTTAGGATTCCAGCATGGACCTTATGTTTTCACTGAGGTACCCAGTGACGACTATATGCAACTAAAGCTAGATGATTTCTGGGCCAGCCTTACTAAGGAATTCCCACCTAATTATGAGAGAATGAACTCTACCATAATCCACAACCCCGACCATTAGGTACTTCCAAATGGTCTTAGCTCAGACATTCTTTGGAAGGTGTGAAAACATGGAGCCTATTACTAAAGAGGAATTATTCATAATACTATGTGTTTTCCTGTCTAGCCCCATCAACTCGGGAACTTTATTGCTTGCCAGTTTGGACAAAATTTCTAACTCAACTAGAGGATTTATTTTTGTTGATTGGACAGTCACCCACATAGCTTTAGCTTTAGGCCTCCACAACCAAATAACACATCTAGTCCCTCTCTGCGGTCTTAACTTGATTGATATCAAGCACTATTTGAATAGACAACTAGTAAGGCGAAAGGGCCTAAATGAATTCAAGTTATTAATTGCTAATGAGGTTGTCCATCATTTTGTCATCCCGAATCCTGAAAGAATGAGTGTTCACAATCGTGAGAACTGGCTATACCGATTAGGATATCATGGAGAGACGCCAACACCACTTGAAACTCCTCCTGCTCCTGAATACAACCAAATTCTTCCATCAGACATTTCTTCGTCATCTTATTCTACAGGTCCACCACATGGGCAAAATGTTGACTATGAGCTCAGCGCCTTTAGACAAGAAGTCACACCTCTTTGCCAGGCGATGCAAGATCAATCTAATAAAGCAACTGAGTAAATGGACCACCTGTTCCAAGAAGTATATTCCCTACGGAGAGCATCGGGTGAGCCATCCAGACACCGTGATACGCGAATCACTCAGAGGTTTATTCTATCCTTTTTCACGCTTTCACGAAAACATTGAGGACAATGTTGAGTTTAAGCATGGAGGAGGAAATATTTCCTCGTTTTTCATAAGTCTTTAAAATTTTCATTAATTTTTTTGTTCACTTCTCATCATTGTTTTATCATGTTTAAATTACTGTTTTCGAGCTATCGACATTAAACAAAGCGCTGTGTGGGAGGAAACCCATGGAATTTTTATTATTCAGTCGATTTAAGTTTGAAAATTTTCTTTTCTAACCTTGAATTTTACTTTATTTTGCTACTTGCATTCATATTTCTTTTAAATTTTTGCAACTAGTAGAAGACCCATGCGTCCGCACGGGTAAAAACATTTATATCTTAAATTATCTATTTGAAATGAAATTAAGTTAATCTTTTTGAATTGCGCGGGTTAAAATTATTTTGTACCGCACAATTGTACTCAAATGTACAATGAAAGTAATATTTATGCATTCTTTTTTCTTGAATCTAACTGGTTGTGTTCCATGTCACATCTTGAAGTATTTTAATCACATTTTTAACATTAAGGACAAAATGCAAACGAGTACTAATATATAAATTCTTACAAGTTTATACTCAAATGCATAATTTAATTGATGACAAAAAATGAGCTTGTCGATTGAAATTATGAAGACATACCATTCAACAAATCTTAAGTACAGCATCTAGCTTTTTATCATAAAACTTTCACACAAGTGTGACCTTGTAATATGAACAATTCAAACTTTAAGTAATGTTGAGTTGAATGTGAAATTTAATAAATCTTCATTGATCATATCAAACATATTGGTAGAGTTAAAGAATCACAAGGAGTTCAAGAAATCTATCTAACCGAGTTTGGAAGACATCTAAAAAAACCAAACACAAAACGCATGAGCTTAATATTAGAAGGTATCTCATCTACTCAAACCCTACAAAAATTGAAAATGTTGAACCTATAATATGTGCTCCACAATGGCATATATGTGATTAATGATTTTTTATGGCACCCAAGAAAACAAAAGCAGAAGAGAGTGTACCAAACCTACCTTGCAATATTTAGTGTGAAATTCAGACGAAAAGATAACTTAAAAACTGAAATATGTGCTACAAATTGGCAAGTTCTGATTAGAGATTTTATAATGGTGCCAAATATGATGTGGGTCCAGAAATATATTCCAAAGTTAGAAGAAACATAAGTGAAAGGCATATGGTGCACTTATGGCATGTGTAGGCATGACCCCTTGTCACTAAAATCGTCAATTGTGTCCTTTTCTACAAGAATAACTTAATCTATCATCTAGAATCAATACCACTTTGTTGCGATGTCAAAAATAATATTTAGATTGAGTTGTTTGGTATCCAGGGGGAATGGATTGACAAGCTTGAACAAATCATTTAAGTTCTAACATAGACAATGTAACACCCCAAAAATTTAGAATTATTTATCTAAATGATTATTTGTGAATTTTGATTTATTTATATGATGTATGTTGATGTGTTGTGGGAAAATAAGAGGAATATTGGGTGAGGAGTTGAATTATTTAGATTTAAATAATTTAGTTATATTATTTAGATTTATAATAATAATAATTAAAATAAGAATATTAAAGTGAAAATAAGGATAAGGGCATATTGGTAAGAGTGTGAGAGTTAAGTGAGGGCATAAGAGGCAAGCCATAGAAAGGGTCCTAGGGTTAAACAAGTAAAACAAGGAAAGAGAATTCATTATGCATGATCGTAACATTTTAGACGAACGGAAGAGAGGCTAGGGCTTATAGAGAACCAAAAGGAGAACTCGGTAGAACGCAAAGGAAGGGAGTCAGTCGCTAGGAATCGTGGTAAGGGGTGTAATCCTGGTTTATTATGATCGATGATTTAATAAAAATATGATGAAAAGTGTGGTGAAATTGTTGATTATGATGTTTGATATGCCATTGATATAATTGTGATCTTAAAGGTGTTAATGGTGATTTAGAGACTATGAATTGATGTTGTGATGTGTTTAATTTCCTTGATTCATGTACCATATGATATGATATGTTTTGGGTTTTTTAGAGGTAAAAACTTGGGGTTTGGGGTCTATTGGAATGCTGAAAATCGAGGGATATCGCACAAAATCGTGTGAAAAAATGTTTTTCTGGGCTTTATTACGGCTCGTAACAGCTAACCATGGGCGGTGTACAATAACCATGGTGGTGGGTTATTGTGCACGATGATGTTGTCGTTGTGGTATGCATAAATAGTCGCATTGCATACATTTGAGGACAATGGTCAGTCGTTGGTGAGCCTAAAATCCCATTGTGTGGATTGGGCCGGTAGTTGATTCTAGAGGTGATAGATCAATGAGTGGTTCTGATCTTAGGAGGTGGGGATCAGAATGGTGAACCTGAGTGTTCACGAAAATTGGTACCACATACATAAGCATTTAGTCAGGTTGTGAGTCTCATTGTATTTCTATGTTGTTAATATGTGGCATTTGCATGAGTTTTGTTGATGAGATGTGATATGATGATATTTGAGACTATGTGATTATATGATGTTTTATGACGAAAGATGTATAAGTGCTATTATGGTGTGTAGGTGTGAGAATGATTCGTTTATAAATGATATGTGTCAATATGGTGATGATGTTAAACTAAGTCTTTTCCTTATATCTTTCATAATGAATTGTGATTACTCACCCTGCCTGTTTGAATGTTGCTTCCACGTGGTTAACGCGCAGATGCTCTGGAGTAGCTTGTAGAAGCGTTGAAGATAATTTGGAATACTTTATTAGTTTTCATTAATTAGAAGGTGTCTTGCTCCGATATGTAACATCGGATTGGGAACGTTAGTTATGTGAATGTTGTGTTTCCTTGACTAACATATTTTATGAGGATTTTGATGATATCGCTATTGTAATTCCAATTTAGATGATACGTTATTTTTGTTAACATATTTCATGATTTTGAGATGTTAAATTAATTTAAATTTCAACTTTTGACGAGACTAAGATATTTTGGTATTATGAAGATGAATGAAGTTTATTTTATGATTATGATTCCTCTGCGAAGTTCAATTTATGTGTTGAAGTTATAAAAAAATGATGTTATAGCTGTTGTAACCCGTGTTACGGAGCAAGTTGATTATTGTTGTGAAAAACGATGACTTTAATTAAAATATAAAACTGGTTTCTTGAATTATCAAGAACCAAAAACAAGGGTTTAACGGAAAAGAAAACAAGAAGAAGAAGAAGAAGGAAACAAAAAGGATTGGGCAAATATAAATTCTGTTTACTATTCACTTTCTCATTAACGTTTACAATGATTACAAGTGAATATCACAATTTGCCACACTCAACAAACTGAGTGTACTAGCCTATTTATAGACTAACTAGGTAACTTGCAGCCCAAGAAACCTAAACAATTGGATCCTTAACACAAGGCCCAATTCGACAGAATAAACTATTTCGACAGAATACATATAAGAACATACTTCAACTACTATATGTAACTAACAGGCATCAGCATGTGAACAAGCTTCGACTGCATGCTTGCCTCCTGTCGAAATACATGAAAACTATCCTTCGACACAGATGAGTTCGACCCAAATCTCAAAAATCTCCACCTTGGATCTAACTCAGCAACAAAGGGAAAACAACTAGCTTTCATCATGCAGCTTTATCAACTGCATACAGTGGAAGAACTTGCAACTTGGCAACGTCTTGGTGATCATATCAGCAGCATTGTCTTCAGTCGAAACCTTCAGCACCTGGACTTCACCACGCTCGATTATCTCTCTGATGAAATGCAACCTCACATTAATGTGCTTAGTTCGCTCATGATAGGCTGAATTCTTCGACAGGTGTATTGCACTTTGACTATCACATTTAACAGTGATACTTCGACCTTGAAGTTTCAGCTCCTTTGCAAAACCTTCAAGCCACAATGCTTCCTTCACAGCTTCAGTGAGGGCAATATATTCAGCTTCAGTGGTTGATAAGGCAATAACCTTCTGAAGCGTCGCTTTCCAACTGATTGATGTGCCAAATATTGTGAAAACATATCCAGAAATAGACTTTCTGGAATCCATACAACCTGCATAATCAGAGTCAACAAATCCTTTGATTTCGACTATGCTATCACCATCACAGGCTCCACCATAAATCAAGACTCTTTTCAGAGACCCATTTATGTACCTGAGAATCCACTTTACAGCTTTCCAGTGCGCCTTTCCAGGATTGGCCATATACCTGCTCACAAGGCTCACTCCATATGCTATGTCTGGCCTCGTACATACCATAGCATACATCAAAGAACCCACTACACTAGCATATGGAATGTTATTCATATAGATTCTTTCAGCTTCAGTACTCGGACTTTGAGTAGTACTAAGCTTAAACTAAGGATTTGTAGGTGTCACAACAGGCTTCAAATTCGACATACCAAATTTGTCGAGAAGCTTCCGTAGGTATGTCTCCTGAGATAAGCACAACTTCGACTGCTTTTTATCTCTCCGGATGTCAATCCCAAGAATCCTGGCTGCAGTTCCCAGATCCTTCGTTTCGAACTCCTTACTGAGTTCAACCTTCACCTTCATTACATCCTCAACCCTGTTGCTAGCTATGAGGATATCATCCACATACAGCAGCAACATAACAAGTGAGTTTCCAGGTCGAAATCTGAAGTAAACACAGTGATCGAACTGACTTCTAGTGAAACCAATGTGTGCCATGAACTTGTCGAATCTCCTGTTCCCACTGTCGAGGAGATTGTTTCAGGCCATACAAAGACCTATTCAGCTTGCACACAAAATCTTCTTTACCTTTTTCTGCATACCCTTCAGGTTGACGCATCAGGATCGTTTCATCTAGATCACCATGCAGAAATGCTGTCTTCACATCCATTTGCTCAAGTTCCAAATCGAACTTTGCCACCATGGCCAACAACATTCGAATGGATCTATGCTTTACAACAGGTGAGAACACATCATTGAAGTCGACTCCTTCTTTCTGAGTGAACCCCCTAGCAACCAGCCTCGCCTTAAAGCGCTTCGACATCACTCCTTCGATTCCATCCTTGACCTTGAAAATCCACTTACAACTGACTAACCTTGCTCCTGCAGGTTTCTCAATCAGCTCCCAAGTGTTATTATCATGAAGAGATTTCATCTCGTCATCCATGGCTTTTCGCCATTCAGTCTTGTCTCGACTCCTTATAGCTTCCTTGTAATCTCTAGGTTCTTCGTCAAGTACCTCACTTGCAGAGATTAAGGCAAAAGCTATAAGATCTGCATAACCAAGTCTCTGAGGTGGCTTGATGACTCTTCTCGACCTATCTCTTGCCAGTAGGTAGTCATCGACAGTTTCTTCAACCTCATCAGCATCTTGCTCTTCGACTTCATCATGGCTATGCACTTCAGCATCACTATGCTCCACCTCAACAGGCATCTCTACCTGTTCCAGCTCCTCTTCAGAGATTTCTACACTTCGACCAATATCACCAGTTTTCTTGAAAGCCATTTCGACCTCATTGAAAACTACATCACGACTTGTGATACATCTTCTGTGACCTGGTTCTAGGCACCATAGCCTATAACCCTTGACTCCCTCAGGATATCCAAGGAACATGCATCTAACCCTTTCAAGGATTGTTCGATTGAATCTCTTAGCTAAGCCATTTTGTTAAGGAGTACCTGCTACAGTCTTATGCCTTGCAATCCCAGACTCAACACAATAACTGTCGAACGCTTCGTTGCAGAATTCAAGGCCATTGTCGGTTCTCAACCTCCTAACCTTTCTGCCAGTTTGAGTTTCGACCAGAACCTTCCAACTTTTGAAATTCTCAAAAGTTTCATCCTTCGTCTTCTGAATGAATACCCATAGCTTTCTGGAATAGTAATCAACGATAGATAGAAAATACCTTGCACCTGAGTGTGAAGGATTCCTTGCAGGCCCCCAAAGATCAGCATGAATGTAATCAAGGGATCCATGTGTTCTTTGCTTGCCTTTGTTAAACTTCGCCCTACAGGATTTACCAAATACACAAGATTCACAAAACTCCAACTTTTCGACTTTGTCACCTCCTAGCAGGTTCTGCTTCCCCAATTCGACCAGGCCTCTTTCGCTGACATGGCCCAATCTCATGTGCCATAACTCTGTCTTCGACATAGGTTTCGTGGATATGACATTTGTCGAACCACTTACAACCTCAGCCTCAAGGGTATACAAGCCTTGGTTTTTTCACGCCTCTCAAGACTTCCTTCGAGCCTTTCATGACTCTCAGGGTACCTTGCTCTCCTTTGAAAACATATCCCTTTCTGTCGAATTCACCAAGAGAAATTAAATTCCTCTTAAGATCAGGTACATACCTAACCCCAGTCAATAGCTTTATTGACTCATCATGGAACTTGAATCTAACAGATCCAATACCTGCAATCTTGCAAGCTTTATTATCCCCCAGCAGCACTGATCCTCCATCTTGATCACATAATTCTTCAAACACATTCTTGTTTGGAGTCATGTGCCAAGTACATCCAGAATCCATAATCCACTCTTCGCAAGAGTTGCTACTCGACACCACAAGGACATCAGATGATTCATAACCATCTTGCACTATAACTGCATTCCCATTGTCCTTACCTCCATGATTATTCAGGCGCTCAGGGCACACCTTTCGTGTATGACCCTCCTTCTTACAGTGATAACATTTGATACCAGACATATCACCACCATAAGACTTCTGCTGAACCTTTCGTTTCTTCTTATCAAACCTACCATCTTTCTTCGACGATCTTCCTTTTACGGACAACCCTTCGCCAACTGATGAAGGTTTCTGCTCCTTTCTTTCATTCAAGTCCTTTGAATACAAGGCTGCTTGAACTTCTTCAAAGGTCAGGGACTCTCTTCCATACAAGGGAGTTTCTTTGAAGTGAGCATGCGATCTGGGTAAAGCACACAATAGCAACAATGCTTGATCTTCATCATCAATCTTCACATCAATGTTTTCAAGATCAAGAATCAGCTTGTTGAAAGAATCCAACTGCTCAGCCAAAGCTTTGTCTTCATTCATCTTGAACGAATACAAGGCTTGCTTCAGGTAAAGACGATTCACCAACGACTTGGTCATGTACAAGCTTTCAAGCTTCACCCATAATCCCGACGCCGTCGTCTCCTTTGACACCTGTCGGAGAACCTTATCCCCAAGGCTAAAAAATATTGCGCTGTGTGCTTTATCGATCATTGTCGTCTTTTCTTTTTCCATCAACGCAGCATCCATGGCTTCCAACCCCTTCAACGCTTCCAAGCATCCCTGCTGCACCAGTAGGGCTTTCATCTTCAAGCGCCACAGACCTAAATCGTTTACTCCGGTGAACTTTTCAATCTCATACTTTGTTGAAGCCATCTTCTCCACGCTCACCGCACCAATTTGTTGTGAAAACGATGACTTTAATCAAAATATAAAACTGGTTTATTGAATTATCAAGAACCAAAAACAAGGGTTTAACGGAAAAGAAAACAAGAAGAAGGAAACAACAAGGATTGGGCAAATATAAATTCTGTTTACTATTCACTTTCTCATTAACGTTTACAATGATTACAAGTGAATATCACAATTTGCCACACTCAACAAACTGAGTGTACTAGCCTGTTTATAGACTAACTAGGTAACTTGCAGCCTAAGAAACCTAAACAATTGGATCCTTAACACAATGCCCAATTCGACAGAATAAACTATTTCGACAAAATACATATAAGAACAGACTTCGACTACTATATGTAACTAACAAGCATCAGCATGTGAACAAGCTTCGACTGCATGCTTGCCTCTTGTCGAAATACATGAAAGCTATCCTTCGACACAGATGAGTTCGACCCAAATCTCACAATTATTATGAATGTTTTCTACGAAGTGTGACACCCTTGAGTGGTGAATTATGTTGAATTATCTTTATTAATTCGTGAATTATTCCTTGGAGTTAGAAGGGTGTTACAAACAACAAAAGATTAACAAACATGCTGCAGATTTTAACAACATTGTCATTACAATTCATAAACTGTACTTTTGTATTTATTTTCCTTTTAGACAGAAATCTACACGTCTTTCTTTCTCTGTTTATCATGGCATGTTCAAACACTTTAAGTCAATAAGGTTATACAAGGGATGTGAGCTTAGCACAGATTATCTGGACATTATACAACTGATATAATGAGATAAATATAAACCGCAAAAGGGGTAGAATTATTTCTGTAAAAAATTACAGAAGGTGTGCATAAATGTATACCAAATCGAATTAAAGAACCAATCCCTTACTTCCATTCTACTGACTAAACTCCTTTGTCGATAACGTAAATCAAAACTATTTTCTCTAGTTTCCATAAGATCTATGCTATGAAGAATGGATAATCTTATCAATCCCATAAACAAATTATCTTACTATAAGATCTATGCTATGAAGAATGGGTGATCTTATCAATCCCATAGACAAATGATCTTACTATAAGATCTATGCTATCAATCCCACTTTCAAAGGCTTTTGCATGAATGAACACAAAAAAAATTAATGAATGATGTTATTATATCATCAAATGACACCAATTAAAATACAAATGGCAACTATTTTTCAGGTCCGGCCACAGAAAAAGAAGCGGAATTGCATTAGAGCTTAACAATATGGGAAAGAAAGAAATAACACACAGGAACTTTAATCAAACAATCATATACCATAAGTACTAAACAACTTTAGATTCGCAGACCAAACATTTACCGGTAATCTAATCATATACAATTGCAGAAACCATCAACATACCCTTGATGATCCATCCATGTAGTTATAGTTCTGACTGAAATCATTTACGCTAAAAAATTAATCAATTGACCAATGTGACATGTTTCCGGCTGTAGATCCACCACCATAAGAAACCTTCTAACTTACAGAAGAAGAATCATTAATTGACATTAATTCATTAGTGCAATTATCGACAATTAGTGCAATACTGATCCTCTTGTAGCTCGTCGAGGAATATAACATTTGTGCATTAGTGCAATTACCGACAAGGAGTGCCTCAAGACCATTGGCAAAGTAATGAGCCAGCCTCTGTGGTGCATCCCCAAAGGGTGAAGAATGTTGCCTAATCTGCTTCAGGAGTTCATTAGCATTTCTATTGTCATAAGCATACACAGATTGTGAACACAGAAGCAAAATCCCTCAGTAATTTGATAAAGGAAACAAATGAACAAAATATTGAAACTCAAATGCAATGTAGGTGTTATGAATAATATTTAATATCTTGACCAGAAAAGTCTCAAACCTCGATAAAAATGATAAAGGAAAAATATTAATGAACAAAACATTGAAGCTCAAATTTCAAGATTTAAGTAACAACTAATCAGGAATGTTGGTGGAGCTTACTTCTGACTGACATCATACATACAATCATCATGCTTCAATATAACTGAAAAACATGTAAATCTGCAATATACCTCCTGAAATATGTCTTTAAATCTGCAATAACATCAAACTGTAAATCATCTCCAATAGAATCAAATTAAAGTGTAAAAGTTGGAGCTCTCCAAAAATAACACCAGAAGATCAACTACTGGTGTGGATGCTAGTATGCAGGCCAAACTGAAAGCATATGTATGATAAAAACTAAACACATTCTGATCATGTATAGAAGCTACAAAAGTAAATGCACTAAGATCAACAAAACAAAAAACACAACAACTTAAAAAAAATCAATAAAAGATACTCACCATCGCCAAAACTAAAGCATGGTATCAAATTAGCTTCATCAAAAGAAGACAATGTATTGACTATTATGGATATTGCTTGTTCATATGGAATAAGATTGCTTCCGACATGATGAAGGCTCTTCTAGTTAAACGCTTACTTACCTATAATTATGATAACATGAGTTTTCTACATTCATATTTATATATCCATGTACAATAATTCCATGTTTAAAAAAGGAATAACCTGTCCATTAATTGATTTTGGTGGAATCAATATCAAGTATTATAACTCTTATATAAACCAGCTTCTCTCAGAGCAGGAATAGGTAAATACAAATTCAAGTATTTATATATTTAAACTTTTTAAACTGCAATGAATACTTCAAAGTGCTTCAAAGATGATTTCAAATTACCTATTTCCAGTTTGAGTAAGAAGACATCCTATTGAACCTTCATTGCAACTAACTTCTACCATGAATTGTTTAGTTAAGGTCATAGTGATATCCTACGTAAACGGTCGCTTCTTGATTATATTTTCCAAGGTCACTCCTTGTTCTGGCTAAGATATGTGGACTCTAGAACACAAAACAAACAACAATATTGTATCAACAATCATTAGATTACAGGTAAAACATCAAGGGATGTGAAACAGTGTAAGTAAGAATATGATCAATCTCTCTTTCAATTTACAAATTCAAAATACAATAAATGTGATAAGTATACAAGATTAACACCTAATAGAAATTAGTAAAAGATAGCTCATTAAAGCAAAAGCATTCCTTCTTTACACACATGGAACAACACAAAGCTCTTTATATCCTACACCCGTTAAACTGTTTCCCCAATATGCATAATTTATTTCTATTGATTGTGGCTTATTTCATACAAGTGTTGTTTCCTCAACTAATCAAAATTAAGGTTTTATTTCTCACATTTACAATGGAAACCAGCTAAACTGCACAATAAATAGTGGATTAAATAAGCAGCCTCTATACTTCATTTTCTTATAAATTTTTCATAGTTGACCTTATAATCGTGTACCACACTAAAATGTTTGACATAGTACTACTTAGTCCATCATTCCAGTAGTAAGTCTACTTGGTTGGTCATTGCAGGGTGGCTGACATGACTTTCTAGACTTTATCAGGAGTGAGTTCTCATTATTTAATAATGCAAATGAATACAAACCATACTAGAAACTTCAAGGAACATGCTTTTTATAATGTAAAGAAAGTACACCCTACTATAGGATTAATTTTCAACCATCCTTTCCTAGACTGTCCCTCGATAACAGGTATTTTTTTAACAGCAAAATAATCCAAAAGTTAGAAAGACACGCAAGCCAAGGCAACAATACTACTTTCCAGCAAATATGGTAAACCAGTTTGCTGAGGCATTGCATTTTGAAATACATTGTATAAGTTTCTCTGCTGATAGGATGAAAACACAATTTTGAAACTTCAAATCATTATCAATCATTTATCATCACGTGAGCAAGTAGAAGACAAATCCATTGCCATATAAACATCCTATATCAGTTTTTAAAAACAGCAGTGAATATGCACGCTAAATAATAATGCAAATAGAAATGGGTGTAAAATATAATTTTCAAAACATAATATAAGTGAGCTAAATAGAAGCCAATAAAAATAACAACACATAAGTTATAATATGTGCATAAATGAAGAACAACTAGGTAGACTAAAACATTACCAGTGGGTAATTCGAGATCAGAGTTAGAAAAATGAAAAGATGTGTGAAATGAAGACTGAAAGGGAGGTGGAAGAGAGAATGGTGTCAAATAAAGGATGTTCTAAACTTTACCCAGGTAATAGGATGATTGAAAATTGAAATAGATTTCCCAATAGCATGAGCCATTTTGCATAATGGGACAATTTTATTGGTCAGTTATTTTTTATTTTGTAAATTACCATTAAGGGCATTTCTTAGTGTAAATTATAAGTGATTAAAGGGTAGTTTAGGGTGTTAATGGGCATGTTCCATTATTAGTTAGGCAGTTGATAGCATGCTCTAGAAATCATAATGTAGGCCCAAAAGCAAGAAAAGAGCCCAAAAGGCAACAAAAATGATCCAGCTAACCCATGGCGTTCACCATATATTCATGGCATTTGCCACAAGCTTCAAATTTATAAATATCCAAACCAAAACCCCATGGCGTTCACCATACAGTTCATGGTGTTCACCATGTAGTCTAGACACGAAAAATTCAGCATTTAACCCTTTTTTCCTTTTCAAAATCCATCCTCTCAACTTCTAACCTCCCACATTCACTCCTCCACTACACCCACTCGCATTTACTTCCTCCCATTTTCCAAAAACCCTTCCAAATTCGTCCGCCTTCCAACTTCCACTCAACCACTCCTATTTAAACCAAACTCCTAATTCCAAACTTCATCTCACACTCCCAAACTCTTGCTCACATAAACCTTCCTCCACACACACTACTTCTACTTTCTTTTCAAAGTTTCCAACAATGGCTCAAGAAGGTAATGCTGGCCTTAATGGTGTTTTGTTTCGGGAAGGAAGAGACGGAGAAAGACAGCGGAAGAAATATCAAGCTCTTCTCAACCAATTTTTTTCTACTAGGTATGCTGATGATTCTTGCTTACGTGCTTTAGGATTGTTTAATAGTGTATATTTGATGCTAGGTAGGCTAGGATTATCACACTTTTGCTCAAGAAGAGATCCCACCTACATTAGGCTCACAATAGAGTTTCTAAGCTCACTTTCCTATACCACACAGCTTGGCTCTGCTAGTACAATGGGTACTGTTGGGTTTCATATGTTTAATAGGGAATATGAGTTTAGTACTGATCAAATTATTGAAATGTTGAAATTCCCATATGGTGAGGGAGTTGTCTGTGAAGCCACACAGGACACTGACGAGGTGCTTGAGTTTGGTAATTTTTTGGAACTTTTAATGGGTCATATTACTGATAGTTTTGAGGGTAATCTAGCAACTCAAATTCACAACCCGACCATCTACTACTTTCGCCAAATACTGGAAATCACTATTTTTGACCGAGAGAACACTAACAAACTTAATGATAAAGAGTTGTTTTTCATTCGTTCTATTTTTGAACCTACACGGGTTAATGCGACCACGTTTATGACAGCCCACATTCAAGCAATTAACACTGCTAAGAAGGGGCCTATTTCTGTTGGAGGAGTGATTACCTCCATAGCCTGTGCCTTAGGTATTGATACAGAGCTTGCGACCCTGGAACCTTTACCACCACGTTTCCTTGATCTCCCTGCATGTAGGCACATGCGCCTGATCAGAGCTAGGTCTGATGGGAAGTATTTATTAATGGTTTATAACAATTTTATCAAAAGCGTTGTTTTGTCGTGCTTCCAACGCACTGATGTGCAAAACAGGGGCAACTGGCTCTATGACCTTTCTGCCCCCACACCTGACAACCCTGAATCTATGGATATTCCTGAACAGGTTAGTGAAGGCGGTCAAGATGATGATGAATTTGAGCACAGAGAGCAAGGCTCTTTTATACATCAGCCATCACCACCACCATGTTGTTCCCCCATATTGCTGAGACCACCAGCACACACCGCACCACATTTTTCTAACCATTCTGCAGGTACCTCTTTTGAACACCAGTCCTGAGAAGAGTATGATTATATTACTATTAGGGCAACCCTTTATGATGTCCTACACGAGTTGCGGTGCCATCATGATAATGATGTCAAACGCGTCCATCTGACCAGAGCTAGCAGCAGTAGTATGTCGACATGATGGCACACATACGCTAGATGTAGGAGCATCAACATGACTATGCAGGGCAGACAGAGCACCAGTTGGAGGACCTGACCGAGCAGCTGATTGGATTACATGTGTGGTTGGACAAAAGAGATTTCAGAGAGTTCCAGCAGCACATCCACCATGATAACCTCATGGAAGATATGTAGCATTATATGCGTGAAATGGGTATGCCTCCTCCACCTTCTCGACATGGACAACCCAGAGTCAGAGGCCGAGGTCGTGACCAATACTGATGATTTCACCGGGTTCCATTTTCCTTTTCCCGCTTTTATCAAAACATTAAGGACAATGTTTGGTTTAAGTGTGGGGGAGAAAATTTATCGCTTTACTTCTTTTTAGTTTAGATTTTTATCTTTTTGCTAGTTTCTTTATTTTTACTAGAATTTTTAATTTTTTTAGCTTAGTTGTTGAGTCGATGCATATGATGACAAGTATTTATGCATGGTTTCTCGCTGTTTGTTGATTCTCCCTGTTTCTTGAGCCATACCAAAATATTTTGTTTTTAAGACTTAGAAATCCATTGAATGATTTGAAAGTATATAGGCTACAAATGAAATTAAGGTTAGATTGTGAAGATTTGAGAAAATTATACAAAATCAACATCGTTTTAATACCTTAAGTTTCCCGAATATGGAGACGATTTGAGTACTTATTATGTTCATAGCCTTTAATTCTCATTCTTTAATAGTCCTTAAGTAGTTTATCTAACAGTCAACACCATCCTAAGCACACACTAAGCAGGAAAGTTGATGCAAATAAGTGAATGATCACGAGCCTTATAAAACTAAATAAAAATAAATCTAAAAATGGAGATGTTTCTTCTAAGTTAGGTGACACTCACCCGATCATTTAACCCAACGGTAGCATATCCTACTAAATTAAGCAAAAAGGCCAAAGTGCACAAATTGATGAAACCAGATCATACTCACTAACAGATTTTCTTACCATGTGTGTGAAAGGATAACGCACTAAATGTGATTGCACTAGGATGAAAAAGGATGAAAAGAGGATGAGTAACTTAGGATTGAGCATAATAACATGATTCATATTGGTTTGTATAGGAGGGCGGCTTATGACCCCACAAATACGGAATTGTGTTCTTACGATATCCTTAGTGTGCAAATTAGTACCAATTAAAGCAATCTTAACCGGAGTAGAGTTTGTAGCCTAATATGAGTATTCAAATGCTATTGTTTTCTGAGTCTTTACATTTTAAAATGCTGCATTTTTCAAAGCTTTTCATGTGTGTAGCAACTTGCTTTAGGACATGCAAAGGTTCAAGTACATGGGAGTTTGATAACCATGAAACGTAGCACATTTTCAACTCGATACACATGCATTTTAGTCCGTTTTATGTTCATTTTATGATTTTATGTTTGTGCATTGTGTTTATTTCAGGTGTTTTGCAAATGGGAGTTCCCGTACGAGAAAATGGGATAAAAGTAGCAAAAGACAAAGAAAAGGACACCTCAGCATAAAAAAGTCAAAGAGGGGCGCACTTTGAACTCATGGCGTTCACCATGGGCCTTTTCAGACACGTCACCCCACTTTGAACTCATGGCGTTTGCCATGAGGCCATGGCGTTCGCCATGGGCTTCGTGTCCAGAATTTTAGCAACCAACTTGCTTGGTCTTCTTCCACTGCAACATGGTTTTAGCAACAACTCCGACACGATTTTAGCCCTTTTTCAGTGCCAAAAGCACTATGTATTCAAATGCTATTGTTTTCTGAGTCTTTACATTTTAAAATACTGCATTTTTCAAAGCTTTTCATGTGTGTAGCAACTTGCTTTAGGACATGCAAAGGTTCAAGTACATGGGAGTTTGATAACCATGAAACGTAGCACGTTTTCAACTCGATACACATGCATTTTAGTCTGTTTTATGTTCATTTTATGGTTTTATGTTTGTGCATTGTGTTTATTTCTGGTGTTTTGCAAATGGGAGTTCCCGTACGAGAAAATGAGATAAAAGTAGCAAAAGACAGAGAAAAGGACACCTCAGCATAAAAAAGTCAAAGAGGGGCGCACTTTGAACTCATGGCGTTCACCATGGGCCTTTTTAGACACGTCACCCCACTTTGAACTCACGGCGTTTGCCATGACGCCATGGGCTTCGTGTCCAGAATTTTAGCAACCAACTTGCTTGGTCTTCTTCCACTCCAGCATGGTTTTAGCAACTCTGACACGATTTTAGCCCTTTTCAGTGCCAAAAGCACTATAAATAGTTTTAGTTTTTAGGTTTTTGGCATCCAAGTTTCTTAGTATCAAATAGGCAGAAAAATCACTTATTGTAAAAGTGCCTAATTGCTCACATTGAGTAATAAGCACACCATTGTTTTAAGATTTTTCAAGTTTCAATTTGTACTTGGATCGTTCATTGTTTAAGCTCGTGTCATATTAATTTCAGAGTTTTTATTTACAAGTTTTCTGGTTCCAATCCTCACGCAGTGTTACTTTCAATACTTATTTTTCCTGCACTTTTAAGTCTTAATGCTATTTTCAATTGTTCTATTAGTTCCAATTGTCATTGTTTTGATTGCAAGTTCCACATATTATCATTACCTACTAGTATCACATATCTATATAATTAAAATTAAAATCTTACACGTATTGTGCTGAAAATTATATATATATATATTGTCGTACCTTTAAAAAATATGATCCTTCGCGAATGGTCATGGAAAATTGTTCGAACAGAGTCGCCACCGAAATTTATTCATTCCAAAAAGGAATAGGAAAATATCAATAAAACCTTTAGGGAAAGAACATGGTCATCGCTACCAAGTTCTAGGTTCGGGAGTCGATTACGCAAAGGGAAGGTATTTGCACCTGTCACGTCCGTTGTACTCAACGGGAACCTCTTAATTCGATTCGTGAGGAATGTTAGCTAATGTTATTTGTTTCTTCTAAGAGAATAGGGCGAAAAGGTAAGGTAAAAGGATTTTGTTTTCTAAGGGGAAATTGGTGGTTTTTTATTAGGGTGCTCGCCAAGGATTGGGGCCCTTGTGCCTACGTATCTTCGTTTGAAAGAAATGAAGAATCAGAGCGTCCGTAGTTCGTGGGACTATGGGTTGTTGGTTCGTTTTATCGAACAAATGTTTAGGTCACATTCTAAGGGCGAAACGTTAGCTTTTCTACTCTCAGCGGAGGCTTAAGCATTTGGTTAACAGGCGCATTAGAAGGAACTAAACATTGTTCTTTTGAGAAAAATGTTTTAATCGCACGACAACGAGAAATTTAATTAATGTGTTGATGTTTTATTTGGATGACGATCATTCGAACGCCCAGGAAGACTCCTCGTATCCAAACAATCGGGAGACTCTCTCTCTTTTCAACCTTAATTGTGAAAGAATTTGATATAGTTAAAGTGTTTTTAACGGATGACGAACACTCGGATGCCAAAGAAGGCTCTTCGTATCCAAGTATTCGAGAGAGCGAATTGAAGGCTCGACTCTCTCTCTTTTTCATTTAAGTGATTGAGAAAAATAGGATTGATTCGATTTGTTATGAAAATGGTTTGATGTGAAATAGATTATAAGTTTTTTTAGAGAGGACAATTGTTCGAGTAGTAACGAAGGCTCCTCGTACCCAAATAATCGAGAAAAGGACTCGAAGGCTCCAGTCTAACTCCCTTTTCATATTTTAATAAAATAAGGTCTAAATATGATTAAGTTAATTAATTTGACTTAGAGAAAATACTCGATGTTGATCGAGGTTTGAGTTTGCGTTTGAAATGGTGTAAGGGTTTGAACTAAATGGAAAGGAGATCCTAATTGGTATTGGGTAAGGTCGATGGCGATACACAAGGCAATCGACTTACAAGAGTGAAAAAAGACTCTATATTAAATCAAGAATTATTAAAAAAAAAATAGTTTGAACGTGTATGTTAGATTAAGATCAAGTCGATATTATTATACCATGAGCACAAGATATGAGCAATGGCATAGTCAAGATAATCAATTAAAGATCACACACTAAATCAAACAAAATTATATACAAAGACTATTAATTAAATTAAATATGGATATTTAATAAAATTAATTAATATTTTAATTAATTAATATTAAATAAATATATTTAATATAAATAATAATACATTCTTGTCTTTTAAAAAAAATCATAATAACAATGAACAAATAGAAAAGAAAATAAATTAAAAAAAAAGAAGTGAAAATAACTAAAATAAATAATAATAAAAAACAGATGGGCCTGATGGCTTGAGCCCAAAATAAATAAAAAATGGCAAGGCTGGAGGTGCAAAAAACAAATTGAAGGAGCCTAGAAGCCCAATGACCATGAAACAAACACGTTGGGATTCAAAGTATCCACCTCACATGTTAAGCCTCACATTTTTTCTTCTATATCTCTTATAATAAAATAAAGAAACACACTATCACCACACCACATAACCATGCATTAAGATAGTAAAAAAAAGCAACTAACATGAAATGAAAATGAAAGGGACATGTCCTTCTTTCTCTCATTACTTTGCTTGCAGAAAGAACCAAAACAAGATGACAATGCTTCAATATCAACAAAAAAAAGAAATAGCTTCCTCCCTTTCTCTTTCCGCGTGGCATGTATAGTAAAAAACAATAACAAAGAATTATAACATCATTCCTATTTTCAAATGACAGGAACATGGACACTTGAAATAACTTTGTTCACCTTTATTTTTTTTTTAATTTTAAAAAAGATTTTCCTCTTAGTGAAACAAAACAATTTTCCTTTCTCTCCAAAAGACATTTTTATTTCCTTGTTCAAACCAAGAAAACCGAAAAAACAAATTTGCACCAACACCATTGCTAAACAATCTTTCAAGATATAATAAAACCCTCTCCATTTATAATCCAAAATAGACGAAACAAAAACATGGAAATCGATTCATAAATGGAGAAAAGATAGGCATACCATATGGTGAAAGCGGTAGATACGGTTGTGGCGACGTCGTGGTTGCAAGCTCTTTGACAGCAGTGTGTGTGGTGGTATCCGTGTGTTGTTTGGACGTGTCACGGTTATGTTGCGAGCTGCTGTTGTTTGTGAAAAATGGTGAATCTGCATGAAAAACTTTGTTGAAATTTTAGCTTCGCATGGTTTATGAGAGTGTCATGTATTTGAATGTAAGGAGAGATATAGTTGAGGGTGTGAAGTTTATGGAAGATGAGATTGTGCGGTTAGGTTTGAAGCTAGCACCGCTGAAATTTTGTTATTTCATAGTAAAAAAACAAAGTGAGTTGATGGTGGAAGAAAGATGTTAAGTGGTTTTTGAGTGACTTTTACGGTTGTTGTTTCATTCACAACTGGGTTTCAAAAGGTGGTGGAAGAGTTTTCATGATGACAAGAAAACAAGGTGAAGTTTGAGGTGATGTATGGTGAAGTTGTGTTATTGTATGGCGGTGAGGATGATGAAGGAGTTTTGGAGGGTGGTTTGTAAGATTAATGAAAGAGAAGATTAAACAGTTCCATGTGAAGAGGGGATTGTATGGTTCAAATGAAAGCAAAGAAGAAACACTTTTTCTACAACTCCCTTTTCTAACTTTGTTATCTTTTCTTTGAAATGAGATAGAGTGGAATATACATGTTACGGGAAAAGGAAAAAGCTTTCTTCTTTCACGCTCAACGTCTATCCAAAGAAGGTCCTCTAATTTTATTTTATTTTTATTTTATAAAATGGAAACTCAATGAAAAATGTGGTGAGATAACTATTATAAGAGACATATTAAAAGGAATGAATACATGTTTGTCAAAGTGAGAGAGGGATGATACGCATTGGAGGTATGAAATGGAGGGTAACTGGTTATTAGCATCCCCAAAAGTATGGGAGTGTGGGAAGGGTATTTGAGTGGTTTGTTATTAAAAAGAAAAAAGATATGTCTGTTTCCAACTTGTCCCCCCAATAACTGTCACGTGTCACATGCCCACCAAGAGGGAATCTTCCGACACTTATTTTAATTTCTTTTTTTATTAATGTATTATTATTTTTATGATTGGATGATGGAAATAGACAAGGATTGCAACCATGAGCCATTGAATAATTTGAAATTGATGGACATGATTAAATCAAAGAAACACACCAAGAAAACACACATTGCTAAATAATTTAAAAATGCCTAAAATGCCCCTTCTAGATGATTTAGTTGATTTACATCCAATTAAATCAATTAAATCAAATAATATTTACATCTTTCTAAATGCATATGATAAAATTAAAATGCCACCATGGAAAAATCTATTTTATTCTTCTGAATATTTTGGCACAAAAATAAAAATAAAACGACTGAAAATGAATAAAAGCCGGAGCGACTAAGTGCCAGAAAAAATAAACTGACTGCACTAAAATGATTAGCGCAGAATAAACATATTGGAAAAATACAGCGTTTGGTCAGGTTTTGAAATAAATTCGGACCGGTAAAAAGGATCAGACTGGTCAAAATGTGTCTAAAAAGTCGTCGAAAAATAAGATGAGGGCACCAGGTTAAACTTTGTGAACAGTAGATCAATATTACTGGCGTCTACAAGCTCAAATTCGAAACTTTTCATCCAATGGTTTATGCATACTTAAGAAACAATTCAACCGGTCTGTTTGTATATCAAAGAATTCATTATGGCTAACCATTTTAAGCATTATGTTGCATGCAATGTATATTATGTTGTGCATATGATGTGAATGCTATGATAGATGCTCTTTTTTTATTCGGCGATTCAGGGTCAAAATTGGGGTGTGACAGTTGCCCCTATTTAAATATCTTCAACCAGAGAATATGAATGAGGTTACTCTTTATATGATCACGGTGAGAGATAGTTAAGTATTAGAAAATCCGAATTTTGATCCTGAATGCATATGACATGATATGATATGTGATGTATGTATGTAGGATTCTCTTATTAGTTTGAAATGTGAAATGGACTCTGTGGGGTTTATTGAGATAACTGCTAATAAGGTTTGCTGGGTATTTAAATGAAGAAAGGTAAAAAGACTCACTGGGGATACTTGGGGAAAATGGTTAGTTTTGGCTTTTCACTGAACAAACCAAAGGTTATTGACAATTTGTGTAATGAAGGGAAAGCTCTGGATTCTCACAGAGCAAAATTAGATGATTGACTGTAACAGATGACATGATTTCGGGTTCTCACATAGTAATGAAAAGATTTTCGGCTTCTCACAGAAAATAAGAAAAGGTTTTGGCTTCTCACAGATCGAAAATGAAATGACTCTGGGTTCTCACAGAGTAAAGAAAGGTTATGGCTTCTCACAGAACAAAATGAAGGGGTTCCGACTTCTCACAGAACAAAATGATTCTAGGTTCGCACAAAGTAAAAAGGGGTTTCGGCTTCTCACAGAACAATAGAAAGGGTTTCGGCTTTTCACTGAACAAAAATGACTTCGGGTTTGCACAGAGTAAAAAAAAGAGTTCCGACTTCTCACAGAACAATAACAGATGAGTTACAGCTTCTTACATAACAATCTAAAAATGACTCTGGTTTCTCACAGAATGAAGAAAATTAAAATGGGCTATTGTAACGCCCAAGTTTTTGTCAGTTTTATTTAATCGAGCCGATTTAATTATTTTCTTTTTATATTATTTTATTCTTGACTTTTATTTGACAATATATTATTTTTCATCGATGTTTATGTTTTATCGCATTTTGAGAGCGTTTGGGAGATATTTGAGCTGAGGGGTATTTTGGTCTTTTTGGGGGTAGATATTTTCATAAATAGAAAGAAAATAGAGAAAAATAGTAAGAGAAGAGAAAAAGAGAAAGAAGAAGAAAGAAAGGGAGAAGAGGAAAAAAGAAGGGAAATCAGGAATTCATCCGTTTAAAGCGCGAATAATCGGGTAAGGGTGAGAAGTTTCAATTATATCTTGCTTGTGTATGTATATGTGTATGATTTCTTGGATTGTTTTGGATATTTTCTTATAGTTTCAATTCTAGGTTGAAATGAGAAAAATTATTAGAAGTCGATGTTTTCACGGACGAAATTCGGAATAAATCGCGTAGTAGAGTCGTGTGATGTTGGGTCTTGATTTAGTGTGATCGTTTGATTGAATCAAGTTGAATTTATAACTTTTGAGTTTTTGGTATATATTGATGTTTTGTGCAAATTGATGTTGTGATCGAGTAAAAGTGTTTGGATATGTCTGGTAACATTGGTATAGGTTGATATTTAATCGGGTAAGGATAGGAATTAATCGGGAATGGTTATTTGTGTGTTTTCGAGTGGTTTTGAGCGAGTTTGGAGTTGGGATAAATTGATAAAATTATGTTTCAAAATATTTCAAAAATGGAAAATGTGTTGGATGGCTTTTTAATGGTGAAAATATTGTAGTATTTCAAATTCTGAGATCGCAGCTTTTTACGGAATCGAAATCGGAGGTCCGGAAGTCATTTAACGATCGAAAACTGGTTTTTCAGCAAAATCTGCACCTCGTGCGCTAACCCCCTGCAATTGTGCGTCGACTCATGATTTCATGCACTGACCCGGGCGAAATTCCCAGATTCATGCGCTGACCCCCAAGCTTCATGCGTCGGCGCATGATCACAGGTTTTCCAAAATGTCCGATTTTGTTTTCTTCATAACTTTTGAACCGTAAGTCCGTTTTGGTCCCCGTTCGAAGCGTTGGAAAGCTAATGAAAAGTTATTTCTATTAAAAATGGTTTGGAGGGAAGTAGATGATTTATTTAAGTCGTGTTTTTGAAAAAGTGTTGGTTTGTCGGATTTTTATCGTCGTATTGGTGTGCGAATGACGTGTTATCATGCTATATGCTTTTGATATGTAACGTGTAGCTTGTGTGCTGTTATATGATGTGAATATACATGATTAAATGTTGTGATGATGGGTTGTGGCCTTATGGCAAGTATGTGCATTGTTTTGGATTAGACTTCGATGCGTGATTAATGATGTTGTTGTGTGGTAAAATACATTGTTTGATTGAATATCAATGTATGTTGTTATGATGTGTTGTGGGTAGCCTTTGTGGTGTGAATCCATTGTGGAAGTAATTGTGGTTGTATGATTGTTGTGGTTTGTAGTTTGTGGTGAAATGCATTGTTTATGTGAAATTTCAATGTATGTTGTGTGGTGGCCTTTATGGTTTGAAATGCATTGTTTGAATTGATTTGCAATGCATGAATGTGATGAGGTTGATTAATTCATATGGTTGAATTATGAATGTATGGAATTGATGAGTTGAAATATATGCATGATTGTGGTTGCATATATGTGTGAAGATGCATGTGATGTCATGAGTCATTGTATGCCAAGCATCATGATATGCATTGTTGTGACGTCCTGAGTGACGGTTTGATTCCTGAGGGAATCTGCTATAACATCGTGAGCCTTAAAAATAAGAGAACTGAAAGCGATCTGATTGGATCGTGAGCCTTAAAAATAAGAGGACTGAAAATGATGATTATAGACGATCGTGAGCCTTATACAAAGAGGATTGCAAGCGATCGGATCGTGAGCCTTATACAAAGAGGACTGCAAGCGATCCATAAATGTCGCGAGCCTTATACAAAGAGGACTGCAAGTGACGGGGTGAACATCGTTTGCCCGACGGGGTGTTACTTGAGGGATCCTCAGTAACGAGCGATGGTTCCAGCAGAGTTCCTGAGTGAACTAGTGATGAGAAACATTGGAGTCGGTACCACATGACATTTGCATAGAGTCGTTGTGTCGGTCTCTGTGCATTTGCATAAATCATGGATTGATTATGTGTGAGAATTGTGAATGGATGCATTATGTGTGGAAAATCATGATTTGATTGATTATGTGTGGAAATTGTGCATTGATTTGTGATGTGTTGAGATTGTGATAGCATTGGTAATTTGATGTGCATATGTGATAAATGCATTGGTTGTGGATAATATGTTTTATGTTTGGACATGCTATGTGATGTGGTGATGTGTTTCCATATGTCATAACTTTGGTGTGCATTATGTGTGATATGCTTTGTATTTGTGGCATGCTAAATGTGTTAGTATGTGATTGTATGGGTGAGATGATTTATACATTTGTTTGAATGTGTGTTTGCATATTATTATGTAATCTTGATTTAGTTGTTATTTCTCACCCTTCTGCTGTTTTATAATGCTCTATGAGGCATTGCAGATTAGAGTTGCTGGAGGTCTTTTTGTGAAGATTAGTCCTCTGTTCTGTTGTCGGTCTTGGTGTCTGCTCTGATACGTAGCACGGGAGTCGGGGAACGATTATATATATATGTATACATTTGTTGAATGTATTTTGTAGTACTTTTGTGTATATAGTTGATGTTCTAAAATGATTTATTTTGTAAAACAAGTCGGTTATGGATCTTTCCGCTTTATTCCATAATTGACCTTTCCCTTTATATGGAAAAAGTTTCCCTTTTGAGGGTATTCTATTTTATGCTATGTATCAAGTTTATGAGCAGGGATGATGTTTTGTTTATTTAAATGTGACATCCTTGTTGCTGTCGGAAAAATAAATTTTTAGTTACTCTGATATTATTTATGTATTATTTATTCTCGATGGGAATTGGGGTGTTACATTAGTGGTATTAGAGCAGGTCGGTCCGTCCGGCCAAGTTGTTGAGTCAGTTGGTGTGATAGTTGAATACTGTCGTTGTTGTTTGTCTCTTAGTACGTGATATGTGTGTGGAACACTGTCAGTGCTTTCTGGTTTTTTTAATCCTTTGTCTTCAGGATTAAGAACGAGATAAGTGGGGGAGAAGCTGAAACTTCTCCAAGTTGCTTCGGTTGTGGAGCGTTGGCTCAGTGTGCCGTTGGTTGCCAGAGTGTAAGTGTTGTTTGGACGATGTTGTTCCCGTTTCCGGAAGGAATGCGGAGGTAAGGTTTATGTTAACTAAGGATTTTTGCCTTAGTTAGTTTTGTGCACAGGATGCAAGAAACGCTATTATAGTTTGGTGAAGATGGTTTATGCTCCATCATGATTGTCGGCTGTCTATTGGCAAATTGAGGAACTGATCACCCTTAATCTCTTGTTGATAGCAGATGGAAATTATGTTGGATGGAGTAGGCGTGTCTTTCCGGCTTTGATAGTGTGTGCAATGAGTTGTTTGGAGTTAAGGAAATGATTACTGATTGTTTTGATGAGTTGATGAAGATTCTTATACTGGAAGATGAGATGGATCAGAGGCTTTGGTATGTTGGTCCAGTTGGGAAGTTTTGGGAGAGAATGATTGGGCATCGTTAATGGTTGTTCTCAGAGAGAAGAGTGTGAACTCAAATTGGACGAAGGTAAGGATTGGATATTTGGATCTGCTAAGTAAGTAGAAGAACTTTTAGGAAGTGAAACTCAGATGGAAAGAGTGGTTGGAAGATTTACTGGAAAAGGGATTTGTGAGACCAAGTGTGTTGTCTTAGAGAGCTCCAGCTTTGTTAGTAACAAAAGGGAATGATGATTGAATGGAATAACAAGTATGATGTGTATGACGGTATTGAGATTATGGAAAGCACAACTTAGAGTTCTGGTGAAGTTTGAAGTCTTGGGAGTTTTAAGGCATTAATGGAAATGTTGAGGGAACCCTTAAGTGTGGATGTAATATTTGAGAGTTCTTTTGGATTGGTTGTTGCTACATGTTGGGATTTATGGAATTTGGATTGTTAAGAGAAGAAATTGTGTATGGATTGCTAACAGTTGAATAAGGTAACGATTGAGAACAAGTGTCCACTTTCATGAACAGATGAATGGAATGGTTTGGTTGAGTTTGAGTGGAGTTGCAAGTGTATGGAATGTTTGATAAGAGTGGTGAATTGTGTGAGTTAAGGCTTTGATCGATTTGATGTGACTGGTTATGTTGTTATCATCGGAATAGGCTGGTAATTACTCGGTTAAGCTTGTGTGTGAGTAGCTAGTTACCCAGTGCAAGGTTTTGCAAAAGCTTTAAGAATTTATATCTTTTGGAATTTGGTTGGACATTACAACGTGCAGTGATGTTATTTGGTGTTAGTAATGCGTCTGTAATGTTTGTGGAGTAGAGGAATCGTATCTTCCATATTTATTTGGATAGGTTCGTAGGGGCTTTTATTGAGAACGTTCAGATCTGTTATAAATCCAGAGGAAGAACAGGTAGAGTGTTTGAGATTTGAATTACAAGTGTTGAAAAGAGGCGAAGTTTTATGCTAAATTATTCAAGTGAGAATTTGGTTGAAAAGGTTAGTTTTCTTGGATATGTTATTTCTGAGGATGGTATTTGTTGTGGATTCATCGGAAGTAGATGTAGTTCTACATGAGAAGCTCCGAAGTCGGCTAAGGTGATTAGAAACTTTTGGGCTCAGTTGGTTGTTACTGCAGGCTATGGACGACTTTGTTAAGTTCGTACTTCTGGTATCTCAGTTGACTTGAAAAGGGTGAGTCGTTTGTTTTGGATGTTCGTTGAAAGGAAAGTTTCAGAGAGCTGAAGTAGAAATTGTCTACGGCCCCAGTTTTGATTCTGTGTGATCCTAATGAACCGTTTATGAGGTATTGGGATGCGTCCTTGATGAGTTTTGTCAGTGTGTTAATGCAAGAGGGTAAAGTCATGGTTTATGCTTTACGCCAATTGAGGATTTATAAAAGGATCTATACTATTCTGGATTTGGAATTAGTTGCGGTTGTATTGTATTGGAAAATTTGGAGGTATTAATTTTATGGTTCTCGACTCGAAGTGTTTGGTAATCGCAAGAGTTTAAAGTACTTGGTTGGTTTGAAGGAATAGAGTATGAGACAATGAGAATGGTTAGAATTTGTGATGAGTTATGACTTTAATTGGGATTCGTGGCGAGTTATGAATTTGGCTTGGATTATCCTTTGGGGAAAAGCTGAGGTTGTGCCTGATGAGTTAAGTCGAAAGTTTCTATGCATGTCAGTTTTGATGGTCAGGGAGTTAGAATTACTTGAGCAGTTCAGAGACTTGTGTCTGGTGTGTGAGATAACACAGTAGAGTGTGAAGTTGGATATATTAAAAGTGAACAGTGATTTTTGGTGAATATGAGAAGGAGTTAGACTTTGGACGTGAAATTGGTAGTTTTGATGGCTACGAGTAATCAGAGTGCGCATCGAAAGCGTGATGTGGCACATTTCGTATATGAGTGTGTGACTGGTAAGAGTTCATAGGTTGGACGTTGGAAACATGTAGGAATGATGAGACCATTGGACATTTAGAATGGAAGTGTTAGGTGAAAGGTTTAAATATTAATGGGCTACTATGTAGATGGATGTTTTGGTTGTTTGTTCGATTGGTGAATCGTAGTAGTGTTGTGATAAGGTTGTGTGACAAGGATGTTTGGTATTCTGGTTTTGTGGATATTGTTGAGACGTTGTTGTATCGTGGGACTTTATGTTCTTGTTTGTGTTGTTGCCTCGTTTCCATGGTGATAGTTCGAGTGCGGGTGGCTAATTCCTTGCGGTGAATTAGAGGAGTGTTACCTATGGTAATGGTAACGATCTCGTTGTGTTTCGGTTCCTGAGTGAACCTGTGTATTCGTAACTTGTATATTTCTTGAGTCGTGAGTTGGTCGTCAAGTGCATTGTATGGGCTTTGCATCTTGTCGTTGTAGTGGTCGTCGTGTCGTGTTGTTGTAGTAGTTGTTGCTAGCGAGGTGGTTTGTCAGTTGTGTTATTCGTGGGTGCCTTTTGTGGGCATGTTAGCTTGTTGGTCGGATGCGAGGGTCGTATCCGGAGTTGGTCGTCTCAGTATATTTTCGAGGACGAAAATGTCTAAGTGGGGGAGAGTTGTAACGCCCCAGTTTTTGTCAGTTTTATTTAATCGAGCCGATTTAATTATTTTCTTTTTATATTATTTTATTCTTGACTTTTATTTGACAATATATTATTTTTCATCGATGTTTATGTTTTATCGCATTTTGAGAGCGTTTGGGAGATATTTGAGCTGAGGGGTATTTTGGTCTTTTTGGGGGTAGATATTTTCATAAATAGAAAGAAAAGAGAGAAAAATAGTAAGAGAAGAGAAAAAGAGAAAGAAGAAGAAAGAAAGGGAGAAGAGGAAAAAAGAAGGGAAATCAGGAATTCATCCGTTTAAAGCGCGAATAATCGGGTAAGGGTGAGAAGTTTCAATTAAATCTTGCTTGTGTATGTATATGTGTATGATTTCTTGGATTGTTTTGGATATTTTCTTATAGTTTCAATTCTAGGTTGAAATGAGAAAAATTATTAGAAGTCGATGTTTTCACGGACGAAATTCGGAATAAATCGCGTAGTAGAGTCGTGTGATGTTGGGTCTTGATTTAGTGTGATCGTTTGATTGAATCAAGTTGAATTTATAACTTTTGAGTTTTTGGTATATATTGATGTTTTGTGCAAATTGATGTTGTGATCGAGTAAAAGTGTTTGGATATGTCTGGTAACATTGGTATAGGTTGATATTTAATCGGGTAAGGATAGGAATTAATCGGGAATGGTTATTTGTGTGTTTTCGAGTGGTTTTGAGCGAGTTTGGAGTTGGGATAAATTGATAAAATTATGTTTCAAAATATTTCAAAAATGGAAAATGTGTTGGATGGCTTTTTAATGGTGAAAATATTGTAGTATTTCAAATTCTGAGATCGCAGCTTTTTACGGAATCGAAATCGGAGGTCCGGAAGTCATTTAACGATCGAAAACTGGTTTTTCAGCAAAATCTGCACCTCGTGCGCTAACCCCCTGCAACTGTGCGTCGACTCATGATTTCATGCACTGACCCGGGCGAAATTCCCAGATTCATGCGCTGACCCCCAAGCTTCATGCGTCGGCGCATGATCACAGGTTTTCCAAAATGTCCGATTTTGTTTTCTTCATAACTTTTGAACCGTAAGTCCGTTTTGGTCCCCGTTCGAAGCGTTGGAAAGCTAATGAAAAGTTCTTTCTATTAAAAATGGGTTGGAGGGCAGTAGATGATTTATTTAAGTCGTGTTTTTGAAAAAGTGTTGGTTTGTCGGATTTTTACCGTCGTATTGGTGTGCGAATGATGTGTTATCATGCTATATGTTTTTTATATGTAACGTGTAGCTTGTGTGCTGTTATATGATGTGAATATACATGATGAAATGTTGTGATGATGGGTTGTGGACTTATGGCAAGTATGTGCATTGTTTTGGATTAGACTTCGATGCGTGATTAATGATGTTGTTGTGTGGTAAAATACATTGTTTGATTGAATATCAATGTATGTTGTTATGATGTGTTGTGGGTAGCCTTTGTGGTGTGAATCCATTGTGGAAGTAATTGTGGTTGTATTATTGTTGTGGTTTGTAGTTTGTGGTGAAATGCATTGTTTATGTGAAATTTCAATGTATGTTGTGTGGTGGCCTTTAAGGTTTGAAATGCATTGTTTGAATTGATTTGCAATGCATGAATGTGATGAGGTTGATTAATTCATATGGTTGAATTGTGAATGTATGGAATTGATGAGTCGAAATATATGCATGATTGTGGTTGCATATATGTGTGAAGATGCATGTGATGTCATGAGTCATTGTATGCCAAGCATCATGATATGCATTGTTGTGGCGTCCTGAGTGACGGTTTGATTCCTGAGAGAATCTGCTATAACATCGTGAGCCTTAAAAATAAGAGGACTGAAAGCGATCTGATTGGATCGTGAGCCTTAAAAATAAGAGGACTAAAAACGATGATTATAGACGATCGTGAGCCTTATACAAAGAGGACTGCAAGCGATCGGATCGTGAGCCTTATACAAAGAGGACTGCAAGCGATCCATAAACGTCGTGAGCCTTATACAAAGAAGACTGCAAGCGACGGGTGAACATCGTATGCCCGACGGGGTGTTACTTGAGGGATCCTCAGTAACGAGCGATGGTTCCAGCAGAGTTCCTGGGTGAACTAGTGATGAGAAACATTGGAGTCGGTACCGCATGGAATTTGCATAGAGTCGTTGTGTCGGTCTCTGTGCATTTGCATAAATCATGGATTGATTATGTGTGAGAATTATGAATGGATGCATTATGTGTGGAAAATCATGATTTGATTGATTATGTGTGGAAATTGTGCATTGATTTGTGATGTGTTGAGATTGTGATAGCATTGGTAATTTGATGTGCATACGTGATAAATGCATTGGTTGTGGATAATATGTTTTATGTTTGGACATGCTATGTGATGTGGTGATGTGTTTCCATATGTCATAACTTTGGTGTGCATTATGTGTGATATGTTTTGTATTTGTGGCATGCTATATGTGTTAGTATGTGATGGTATGGGTGAGATGATTTATACATGTGTTTGAATGTGTGTTTTCATATTATTATGCAATCTTGATTTAGTTGTTATTTCTCACCCTTCTACTGTTTTATAATGCTCTATGAGGCATTGCAGATTAGAGTTGCTGGAGGTCTTTTTGTGAAGATTAGTCCTCTGTTCTGTTGTCGGTCTTGGTGTCTGCTCTGATACGTAGCACGGGAGTCGGGGAACGATTATATATATATGTATACATTTGTTGAATGTATTTTGTAGTACTTTTGTGTATATAGTTGATGTTCTAAAATGATTTATTTTGTAAAACAAGTCGGTTATGGATCTTTCCGCTTTATTCCATAATTGACCTTTCCCTTTATATGGAAAAAGTTTCCCTTTTGAGGGTATTCTATTTTATGCTATGTATCAAGTTTATGAGCAGGGATGATGTTTTGTTTATTTAAATGTGACATCCTTGTTGCTGTCGGAAAAATAAATTTTTAGTTACTCTGATTTTATTTATGTATTATTTATTCGCGATGGGAATTGGGGTGTTACAGCTATGGTTCTTCATAGAATAGCAAGATGATAGGTCACAGGTTCTCTCATAACCAAGATAAGGGGTTTCGGCTTCTCACATAACAAAGTAATGTCAAGTTATGGTTTCTCACATAACCATGGTTCCGGGTTCTCACAGAATGACGAGAGATGGGTTAAGGCTTCTCACATAACCATAAATGGGCTCTGGCTTCTCACAGAACAAAAATGTAAGTTACGACTTCTCACACAACCATGAGGAAAAGTTCCGATTTCGCACAGAACAAAAAGTAGGTTATGGCTTCTCACTTAACCATAAGGAAATGAAATTCTAGCACTCTAACACTTGTTAATACTGATGTCCTCACATCAGAATATAATGTCAAGACATATGTTACAACATATTCTGTTTGATAGAACAAATAAATCAAACTGAAAATAAATTGTAGAAAGATAAATAACATAGTCAATCGTTAACCCAGTTTGGTGCAACATCACCTACATCTGGGGGCATCCAAGCCAGGAAGAAAACTCACTATGATAGCATTAGTTCAAAGCTAAACTCCCCCATTTACAACTTCTCGTCTAATCACTACCTTGTGCAACTTCAACCTAGAAACCCTCTAGATATGAGATCCCCCTCTCACTTCCTAACAGTCACAAACTAGTGACAATTCAACAATAACCCAAAATAGAAGAACACTCTTCCAAGAAAAATACTTAGTTTTGCTTAAAAGCTTTAAACTAAGGACAATACACTTTTGCTTAAAAGCTCATGAGTGAATAATAAATAACATATAATCAGTCTACCTCAATGTATCAAAAGATAGATGGGTGACTTACAAAGTCACACTAAAGAGACTCTCAAAACCTAAGACTCTAAAACTTCCCCTTATTTTTACAAAAGTGAAAGCCGTGAAAACACTAGGTTTAGGTTGCTCTTTAAATACTCCTCAGTAGTCCGTGGGCTTCAAAATCTTCACCCAGATATTGGTTGATCGACTCGCTGAGGGCTGCATCAATTATGCAGAAAAATCTCCTTCAATCTTGGAACAAATAATCAAGTTTCCTAAATTGTCTCAACATCCAATTTTAGAAACTTATGAAAATTGGAGATCAAATCAAATGTCCCAGATTAAATCTTCTTGATCTGCAAAAATAAGTGAGATATATCCAAAAGAAATCTCACAGGATCAAATCAAATATGTCAAGAATCAAACAACAGTATGTACTGATGTTCTGGTACAGTATGTCACAACATATGTCTTCAATATTGACAGACCAACAAGCTAGGACATTTCTCCCAACATCTTTCTTTGAACCATGTTTTTACAAAATTGCTGCCAATCCTAAAACCATGGAACTAACAATCTCCCCTTTGGCAAATTTTTCCTAAAACATCCTTTGCTTAATGAACCCAGAGAGAGGAATAAAACCACAAAGCACAAGCAAGCTACATAATCAACAAAAGATATATAAGAGATATAATGCAACTACAAACTAAACAGGTTCATTACTCCCCCTGTCATACATAACCAAAGCTCCCTCTTAAGAGGAAAACCCAAATCATCAGAAATCCAAACCTCAACTGTCTTAGTTCACAAATCCCTCTCAAGGGGAAAACCCAAATCACAAGGCAGACAATCATGAACTATCCAAGTTCACACATTAGAAACACATACATCAGAAGCCACACACGTTAGAAACACATACAGTTGAAGTCGCACATATTACTCAAAGCATCAGAGTAATAGATTACCAGAGAGTAACCAGGGTTCCTCATAAAACCAATAGACTGAATGTTAGAACATATGGTTCCACATCAGTAACAGCAGCAAGCATGACAGACTATCATGCTCCCCCTAAACAAATGTATACAACAAGCTACACAAATATACTACTCTTCCCTTAGCAATAGTACAGTCTTATCACAATGTTAGTCAACATGTCAAGATAGGTGAGATGACATCAGGACAAACAGAATCAACCTCAACACTTTACTCCCCTTTTTTAGCCAAAAATTGACAAAAATAGAGTAAATGTAAACAAAAATAGAAACACACAATAGCAATGGAAACAAACAATTCTAATGGAAGCAAACAACTGAAAACACAAGGCAAGAGATGGAAGCAAATAATATTAGGAAATTATTACAACACAAACATCAAAACACACCCAACCAACAAACAAAAAAATCTTCATCTTTGGAGCCAGCTATCCACTCCAACCACCTGAGTTAATGAAATTAACCCAATCTTCATTAGCATCCTCGTCAGATTCATGTAGTTAAGCATGACATCTCTTGAAGAACTTCATCTTTGTCACAGACTTTTTCCCTGTCCTAGATGCTCTAGTAGATGATCCAACAGATTTCATAACTTCAGACTCCACCTTCTTTGGATCGTACTCTTATCCTTCTTGACATGCATAAAATGAACCTTTTTAGTAGTAGCATTTTTGGAATTCTGACTCATGTTGAAACACAGCTTGGTAGAAGGCAAAAGCAGTAAGGTTTTGGAATTTAAAAAGGAATAACGACCTTGCTTGTATCTCCTAATCAGTCAAGGAATGAATTTTTGAAAGAAGTGTGATTATCCTCGTTATCAGAGCACCGCTCACATAAGAGAAAGACACTCTCTTGTTCCTTTTTCTCTCTTTCTAAGCTTTGACTACAACATTTGAAATGACAATCTCTATGACATTTAAAAATGTTTTTCTTGAATATTCAAGCACAAAAAAAACGTTTTCAAGCTTTTTAAATTGTACTTCCTATAACCTTTCAGTAGTACAAATTCCCAAAACACCCCTGACAAAATGATGACCAGTCACAATGATCTTGTCCTGTTGACCAGAATGAATTCCTTAACTATCATAATTATAACTAGCTTGTCACAGAACAATGTCATGACATCCTGTTTGACATTTTATTATTTTAGTATCCAATTCAAGTTGGAACATTAACTTCCTCAGCAATATACTTAGACCAGAAAAACCTAAATTATATTCTTGCTGATTCAAAAGACAAGATTGTTTCTCAAGAAGAAACATCCTTATAAAACACGGGCACACACAGTGGAAACAAATCAAGACCCACATAAGAACACCACACAGTGGTAACAAAAAAAACTCCCTCTGAATTACATATCTTAGGAATTCAGCAAAGTGCAGCTGATCACAATGACAAGACATCTAGTCTGAAATCACGGAGCAACCAGAAAAATAACTCCCCCTGAAGACCACAACCCACTGCAGAGAAAAACACATTCTCCCAGATAACAAACATTATTGTTCTCAAGGACATACCCATGCAATCATTGACTATCCCAGTTCACATATTAGAGGCACATGCACAGCAGAAAAAACCTCAAAAACATTTAAGAGAAACCAGAGTTCTCCAAAACACTTCAGGCAGGCAATATGTCATGCACATTTGGTTTGACATCATGCGCACAAACCACATCAGTATCAGAGACATCCCTTCACCTGAAATACTTGAGAGCCACAATTTAAACACAACAGTAAAGCAACAAACTGCAAAGGCAGATTAGAGACACTCACAGCAAAAACTTCACAGAGAGAAATTAACTCTTACACACAACAAGAACCAAAAGATATTTTACACAGAAGCACATTGTCAAGGCATCCTGTATATTATCACCTAACACCAGTAAACCCAATGCAAACAAATAAGATATTCCTTCTACCAAGCACCATTGGGGCTGACCCAAATACCAGAGTGCTGACTCAGAAAATCACCATTATTTGTCTTTTCCACCTAAGTCTGCTCCTCCTCTCCCCTTTGTTCCTTTATCCACTAAGAATTCACCTTGCATTGGCCTCTTAAGAACTATGAGAGGAAGTTCTATAACATCTGCAGAAGTCTGATGTTGCATCTTCTGGTGTGACATCTTAACTACATTTTCCTTGATCATCAAACAAGTCGATGAGCATGTAGTTTCTTGTGGTAAGCACAAAAACCAACTGTCTTTGGCCTTTACATCCTCATCAGTACTTCACACATCTCATTAGTGACCAAATGTTATCCCTTAGTGAAATTTACCTTAAGAGCTTGATTACATAACTGAATTGTGTTTATCTCATTAATTGACAGTCTTATACCATGGGAAACAACATCAGAACTAGGAAATCCAATTCTCACACCCTTTTAAAATCACTTTTGGCACAATCATTTAAAAAGCCAAAGATGGTAGAGTGAGATATAGAGTACATTCGATACTACTTTACTCCAGCCATATGCCTGGCACACCCACTGCCAAAATACCAATCTTAATAGGTTGAAGCTCTAAGTTGGTATCAGATAAAGACAATTTGCATCTTCCTTGAGTTTTAACCACTGCTTTGTTAACTTCAGGTTGAGTTGGACCCTTGAGATAATCATACAAATTGAAACAAAAGTGCCTGGTATGACCAACTTAACCCTATAAGAGACATCTCTAGAGCAAGTTCATGCCTTTAGCATGAATATTCTGATGTTCAGCACGATGTCGAGACATTTAAATGACATCATTGACTCAACTTGCCTCCTAATGGAAATTTTTTTTTTTTTGACAATTGAATTCTACTTTTCTTGATATAGCCTTACGAACCCTTATCCCTTTTAGGGTTCCAGTCAACTTCTAAAAAAGAATAACTTCTTAAACATATCAGAACAGTTGTTCACATCCTCATAGACTTAATTATGATATCAAGATTGGAGGTCACGACAGTCACCTCATGCTGCAGGTGATAGACCACCATTATTTCCTTATAGATAGTAGACAGGAGATAGTTACCTTCTATATTCCTTCTTGTTGACATCCTTCTTTACTCTTGATGCACAAACCTTGAAGAAGCAACCAACTCAGCATGAAATAATTCTCCAATACATGAGACTACATCAGAAGCCCATCTTCTAGAGAAGATAATAACAAACTAGACAGATTCATCATCAGGATCAGTCCAAGAAGTAGAGAACCCCTTAAGAAACTTCGTGATGATGGGTATGGCATTTTGCACTAATATGACAAGAACATTCAAATACACGACACTGAGTGCCTATATTTCAAACATCGTAGTTCTTGCAGGTGTCATGACAGATGTTATTCACATTTGATCTTGACCTTCTATCCACTTTCCTCAAATCCTGGTTGAAATATCTCCCAAGTAACATGATAGTACTGAATAACCCTTCATCAGACACAAGGTCACAAGCTCCTACAGAGATGGTGACAGACACCATGCTCTTATCCTTTATTCAAATCTGCCATTTTAAAGACAGCAAAAAATAATAATATGACCCACAAGGTCCAATTATACTGATGATGACTTGATCTTTTTCTTCAAAATCTGACACTTTCATGTCAAAACTCTTGGGTAGAGACCTCAGTGTCTTGCTGACCAGATGTGCCTTCAAGAATGGTCTTGAGAAATTACTAAGCATCTTTGACCACCACATATGTATTTAACACACTGAACACATTTTTATCAACTCCATTGGATATAGAGTATTTCAGAGCAGCAAGAGCCAACGCATACTCTTCCTCACCATGAACAATCCACACACACCCTTTGGTGACAGATTTCCAAGGGTTGTTGTCCATTGATCTCAAGAAAGCTACCAATCTAGCCTTCCAATGATCATACAGTACCTAAAAAAAATCTCCCTAAAGCTCACCCAAAACTGACTAGGGTGCCAGCTCTGATGCCAATTGAAATACTGGCACTCTAACACATGTTAATACTGATGTCCTCACATCAGAACATAATGTCAAGACAGATATTACAACATCTTATATCTGATAGAATAAATAAATCAAACTGAAAATAAATTGCAGAAAGATAAATAACAGAGTCAATCATTAACCCAGTTCGGTGCAACATCACCTACATCTGGGGGCATCCAAGCCTGGAAGGAAATTCACTATGATAGCATTAGTTCAAAGCTAAACTCCCCCATTTACAACTTCTCGCCTAATCACTACCTTGTGCAACTTTAACTTAGAAACCCTCTAGATATGAGATCCCCCTCTCACTTCCTAACAGTCACAAACTAGTGACAATTCAACAATAACCCAAAATAGAAGAACACTCTTCCAAGAAAAATACTTAGTTTTGCTTAAAATCTTTAAACTAAGGACAATACACTTTTGCTTAAAAGCTCACGAGTGAATAATAAATAACATACAATCAGTCTACCTTAATGTATCAAAAGATAGATGGGTGACTTACAAAGTCACACTAAAGAGACTCTCTAAACCTAAGACTCTAAAACTTCCCCTTATTTTTATAAAAGTGAATACCGTGAAAACATTAGGTTTAAGTTGCTCTTTAAATACTCCTCAGTAGTCCATGGGCTTCGAAATCTTCACCCAGATATTGCTTGATCGACACGATGAGGGCTGCATTAATCATGCAGAAAAATCTCCTGAAATCTTGGAACGATAATCAAGTTTCCTAAATTGTCTCAACATCCAATTTTAGAAACTTATGAACAATTGGAGATCAAATCAAATGTTCCAGATTAAATCTTCTTGATCTGCAAAAATAAGTGAGATATATCCAAAAGAAATCTCACAGAATCAATTCAAATATGTCAAGAATAAGACAACAACATGTACTGATGTTCTGGTACAGCATGTCACAACATCTGTCAGAAGATCTGTCTTCAATGTTGACAGACCAACAAGTTAGGACATTTCTCCCAACATCTTTCTGTGAACCATGTTTTAGCAAAATTTCAGCCAATCCGAAAACTATGGAACTAACAGGAAAGGTTCCGGATTGACACATAACAAAAAGTAGGTTACGACTTCTCACATAACCATAAAGAAAGGTTCCGGATTCACACAGAACAAAAAGTAGGTTACGGCTTCTCACATAACCATAAGGAAAGGTTCTGGATTTGCACAGAACAAAAAGTAGGTTACAGCTTCTCACATAACCATAAAGAAAGGTTTCGGATTCACACAGAACAAAAAGTAGGTTACGGCTTCTTACATAACCATAAGGAAAGGTTCTGGATTCGCACAGAACAAAAAGTAGGTTACAGCTTCTCACATAACCATAAGGAAAGGTTCTGAATTTGCACAGAACAAAAAGTAGTGTTTTAGACTGGACCACTGGCTAGACATGGCCCAATCCGCATCTGCTCCAGAGCGGCCCAAATTGCCTAAGTCCAATCCACAGAGGGGCAAAAGTTACCTTTTTGCCCCTCCAACCGGGCAAGGAATACAACGTTCCTCCCCGGAATTACTGCCCGTTACGCACGACTTCACTGCTCCCCGAACAGCTATGGGCAGGTGCCCGGAACCACGCCTATGCCCGACATAACGACTAGTTTTTGGCACCCTGCCCGACATAACGGCTAGTTTGGGTAGTTACCTATTCTTTGGGGAAAACGGTTATTTCGCCCCGAAAATAGGACCGTTGGCCACGCGTTGGGGGCTCTATATAAACCCTCTCGCTTGAGACGGTCAGGTATCCAATATTCACCCTAAGAATTCATACTTTGTACTTGCTCCTTTTCTCTGACCCTTTCTTACTTGAGCGTCGGAGTACCTTGCAGGTACACCCCCCTCCTCTCCATACGACCAGCATCCCTGACGCACTTGGCGGCCTGATTCTACAGGATCTGATCCAGCCTTCACGATCAGTGGTGCCGTCTGTGGGAATCTTGGTTCTCCCCATCTTCCTTTCCTCAGAAACCGAAGATCAAAACAATTCTCAAACATCATCACGATCATGGCCTCCCAAGATTGCACCAAGGATGCTCTCCAAACCACCATCCTCCCCGTCAACAAATCTGACGTTGACGGCCAGTCATCTCTCCTCCGAGATGCCCATTTCCTCAGGGATGGGGCCATTGCTTCTCCTTCCCCTACCCCTGCTGGTCGCAACAACGATCAACCATCACTTGACGTCCAGCCCATTCCTGTTCCGCCCAATGTCAACCCGACCATGGCAGCCCTCCTGGAGGCGATCAACAAAACCAACACCCTGATCCTGCAGCAGAACGAGAGGATCGGGGCACTAGAAGAGTCCCGCCGTCCGAGATCCCCTCCTACGCAGAGGAACCAGCGACGATTAAGAAGCCCGCAGCCCCAGAGAGAAAATGACCGAAGACTGCGCCAAGAACCTGATCTTCACATAGCCCGGAAGCGCAACCAGATCTCCCCGCGTGACCAACACGCTCATGACCACAAGAGGACTCGGAGAAACGAGCCATCCCCCCGATCAAGTCTAAAGGACGGGACCGCTTACCTTCCCCGCGAAGGAACCGCTCACCTTCTCCTCGAAGGAACCACTCACCTTCTCCTCGAAGAAACCGCTCACCTTCTCCGCGAAGGAACCGGCGTCGCGAGCATCCCGTTCGGTCCCCATCATACACCAGTTCTAGTGATGACGACGAGCCTCGCAGCCCGTTGTCCCAGGAGATCTTGGCTACCCGTTTCCCAAAAGGCTTGGAGAAACCCCCGTCACTTGGCACGTACGACGGGACCACCGACCCCGACGAGCACATCGAGAACATCGATGCGTTGTTAGAATACCGCGGCGTACGGGGTGCCATCAAATGCAGATTATTCCCGACCATGCTCCGAAAGGGAGCGATGACATGGTATAAACAACTGCCCGAGGAGTCCATTACCTTGTGGAGACAGCTGGGCAGGATGTTCTTGCGGCACTTTACAGCATCTCGCCGCCACCCCAAAACTGAGGCCTCTCTTAGAGCCATAATCCAGGGTAAAGACAAACCTCTCCGCGCATATATCGAGAGGTTCAACAAGGAAGCAGTGCAGGTCCCAACGACAGATAAAATGAATAAGTTTTTGCTCGAACAAGGGGTCCGCCCGGACTCCGAGTTCTCTAAAGCCATTGGCCTCGCGCCACCGAGGAACTTAGACACCCTCCTCCTCAAAGCACAATCTCATATTCAGTACGAAGAGAAGATTGCGGCCTGCAACGTCCGAGCATCACGCCGCTAGGAGAACGCTCGGGCCTCTAAAGGAGAAGAAGCCTCGACATCTCGTCGGGGTGAACGGAGGCACGAGGACCATCCAAGGGACTTCCGCGATAGCAAGGGACCCTCCGGGCGCTTCCATGACTACACTCCCCGACCGTTTCCAGGGAAAAGATTTTGTCCGAATGTGCCAATTCGGAGTTCAAACAGGCTGGGGTCCGCTTCCCCAAACAATTTCCGAACAGACCAAACGTGGACAAATCAAAATACTGCCATTTCCACAAAAGTCACGGCCATACTATGGAGGACTGCATCCATCTGAAGGATGCCATTGAGATACTGATTAGGGACGGCCACCTGAAACAGTTCGCGAAGAAGAAGGACACTCCTCGGCAGGACGCCCAGGAGTCCAAGAAGGTCGAGGAGGAGGTACCCTCCTCGGAAGACGCCAATGTACAGGTCGTTATGTCCATATCGCGACCAGAGGACTTCAACGTCCTGGACGGGCTCAGCGCCCCTGCATATTTCGCGGCCCACAGCCCGTGGGAGACATTTCCCTCCGCCATGGTCATCTCTGGCAGGGGTTTCAACAAAGTCACTGTGGGCTCTGTGAAACGTAAGTTCGAACATCTGATCAACACAAGCTCCAGCAAAGTGACCACGCTTGATCGGGCACAGAAGGGCTCCGTCCCCATCTCCTTCTACCAGGAGGAACTCCTCAGCGGCTCCCCAAACTCAAGCATACCTTTGCTCGTCAGAGCCCGAATGGCGAACTTCGACGTTCGCAGAATACTCATCGACCAGGGCAGCTCGATCGACATCATGTACTCCCAGCTGTTTTCAACACTTCAGCTGGATGAATCGCACCTCACCCCCTACGTAGGGTCCAATTTACAGGGATTCAACGGGTCTGTAACCAAGCCGTGGGGATACGTCGAGCTGATCGTGACCTTCGGATCAGCTGAGACGGCCAGATCCATCAAGGTTCAATTTCTGGTAATCGACTGCCTGTCACTTTACCAATGCATTTTCGGAAGGCTAACTCTGGCCGAGTTGGTAGCAGTGCCCTCAACTGTCCACCTGAAGATGAAGTATTACACTTCGAAAAGGATGGTCGCCACCCTCCACGGCGATATAGAAGCTGCCCGACGGTGTTTCGAGGCAGCTACAAAGGGACTCAACACCATTGCGCCCAAGCCAAAGGTGTCGAGCAAGCCAGCACTGCCAAGCAGCTCCGAGGAGGCCAAGCCTCTGCCCCAGGTCGACTCTATCGACCTCGACAGTCGCTTCCCCGAGGACCAACAAGAGGAACGAGCAGCTTCAGCCAGCCCGTCCACGTCATCCAGCAGCAGCTCCCATCCGATGCGCCTAATCTCGTGATGGTAACTTTGAGATAGTTCTGTTCGGCGAAGACCCCCAACGAGGAGTGAAGATTGGAGTAGACCTGCCCAACATTGCGAGGAAGTAGCTTAAAGCATGCCTCAGGGAGAATGCCGACCTCTTCCCATGGAGCGCCGCCGAAATGCCCGACTTGGATCCATCCGTCGCTTGTCACCAGCTGACCAACGACCCGACCGTCAAGGCCGTAGTACAACGTAGGAGGAAGCGGTCTCCGGAGAAAACGGAGGCTGCTGAAAAAGTTGTAAAGGACCTCCTCGAGGCCAAATTTATTTCGGAAGTCAAGTACACCACTTGGCTGTCCAACGTTGTATTAGTTAAAAAATCTAATGGAAAATGGCGCATGTGCATTGATTATACCGATCTCAATAAGGCATGCCCGAAGGATGCCAACCCCTCCCCAATATTGATAAACTTGTTGATAATTCTACTGGTTTTAAACTTTTATCGTTCATGGACACCTACTCGGGCTACAATCAAATCCCAATGGCAATGTCCGACAAAAAATATACGGCCTTCATGACCGAATCAGGCAACTATTACTACAACGTATGCCCTTCGGCCTGAAGAACGCTGGAGCAACGTACCAACGAATGATGAACAAAGTGTTTCAGGGAGAAATAGGCGACATGCTCGAAGTCTACATGGACAACATGATCGTAAAATCCCACGAGGAAACCGATCATACTGCCCATTTAAGAAAGGTCTTCGAACAGGCCAGGAAATACAAAATGCGTTTTAATCCGGAGAAATGCACGTTCGGTGTCCGGGCAGGAAAATTCTTCGGCTTCTACTTGACAGAACGAGGAATCGAAGCCAACCCCGACAAATACCAGGCATTCTCCGAGTTTTCTACGCCCAGGTCCAAAAAATCCATCCAGTCCCTCAACGGGATGCTCGTATCACTATCTCGTTTCGTGGCCAAGTCCGCCCAGCACGCCCTACCATTCTTCAAACTCCTCCACAAAGAGGCAGCGTTCGAATGGACCGAGGAGTGTGATAAGGCCCTTCTCTATCTAAAAAGGGCACTCTCAAAGCCACCGGTCCTCTCTCGTCCGGACAATGGCGAAACGTTGTACCTATACCTGGCCGTAGCAACTGAAGCAGTAAGTGCCGCTCTCATCCGCGAGACACCTGACGGGCAGAAGCCCATTTATTTCAGGAGCAAAGCGCTGCAAGGACCAGAATTAAGATACCAACAGATAAAGAAGGTGGAACTGGCCCTCATCAACGCAGCCATAAGATTAAGACACTACTTCTTGGCTCACATGATCGTGGTTCGAACAGATCAGCCCATAAAGCAGCTGCTCGGACGACCAGATATGGCCGACCGAATGCTCAAATGGTCGCTGGAACTGTCCGAATTCGACATCCAATACGACGGCAGAAAAGCCCTCAAGGCCCAAGCTCTGGCCGACTTCGTCGCGGAGATGACGTTCGCAGACTCCCCCGCGAGCGAAGCACGCAAGTGGACCATCTTCGTCGACGGTGCCTCAAGCTCCGCAGGAAGTGGCGAGGGCATCATACTGGAGAGCGACGAAGGAATTATCGTCGAGGTATCACTCACACTGTCTTTCCCAACCTCTAATAACCAGGCTGAATACGAAGCCTTCCTCGCTGGGCTACCCCTTGCCGAGGACCTAGGCGCAGAGAAAGTCGTCATTTGCACAGATTCACAACTCGTGGCCCTCCAGGCCCGGGGAGAATACCAAGCCAAAAATGACAACCTGACCGAATACTTGGTCCTTGTAAATAAGGAAATGGCGAAGTTCACAACAGTAGAAGTGAAACACGTTCTCCGCGAACATAACGTGCGAGCAGACGTGCTGTCTAAATTAGCCAGCACAAAGAAGAAAGGCGGAAACAAGTCTGTTATACAGGAGGTACTTCCTCGACCCAGTATCGAGAAGGCCTCCCCGACACTCGACGTACAGGTGATCGGCGATAACAACTGCTGGATGACCCCAGTCTACAACTATCTCGCTAGAGACGAACTCCCGTCCGACCCAAAGGAGGCCAGCGTAGTCAGGCGAAGAGCCTGCTCTTATGTTTTGGTCGAAGATAAACTCTACAGACGGGGATTCTCCATTCCGCTGCTCAAATGTGTCGAGGAGGAAATGGTCGCACACATCCTGCGCGAAATTCACGAGGGAATCAACGCCCAACATCTCGGCGGAAGGTCCCTCGCTCGAAAGGCTCTCCGGGCAGGCTACTACTGGACGACCATGCAAAACGACGTGAAAGAACACGTGAAGAAATGCGATAAATGCCAACGGCATGGGGACATGCGCCTGGCTCCGCCTAACGAGCTCAAGGCTATGTCCTCCCCGTAGCCATTCGTCTGGTGGGGCCTAGACATCCTAGGATCCTTCGTGGTAGGATCAAGTCAGAACAAGTACCTCATAGTGGGCGTGGACTATTTCACAAAATGGATAGAAGCAGAAGCTCTAGCCAAAATAACTGCCCTCAACATCCTGCGTTTCTACAAACGAAACATCCTTGCACGTTTCGGTATTCCCCAAGCGATAGTAACAGACAACGGGACGCAAATCACGGACAGGAAGTTCCAAGACTTCATCGCCCAACTGGGCACGAAGCAACACTTCGCATCCGTGGAACACCCTCAAATAAACGGGCAGGTTGAAGCAGCCAACCGAGTCATTCTTCGAGGCCTCAAGCGAAGGCTGGACAAAACAAAGAAGGCATTGGTCGAGGAACTGCACAACATACTATGGGACTACCGCACAACTCCACACTCAAGGACCGGGGAAACACCTTTCGGTCTAGCATACGGGACAGAGGCTGTAATTCCCGTCGAAGTTCACGTGCCCTCTAGGAGGACAGAATCGCCCCTAGACGAGGAGTTGAACGACGAGTCACTGCGTGAAGAACTCGACCTCGTCAAGGAAATCCGAACCGGGGCAGCCCTTCGAGAAGCCTCACTAAAACAAAAAATTACCATCAGGCACAACGCCAAGGTGATACGGCGAGAGTTCGACGTGGGAAGCCTTGTTCTAAGAAGAAACCACAAAGACTCTCGCGAAGGCAAACTAGCAGCCAACTGGGAAGGACCCTATCGTGTCCGAGCAAAAATGGAAAATGGGGCCTACTACCTAGAACATCTCTCTGGGGAAGAACTTGCTCGTCCATGGAACGCTGAAAAGCTAAAACAATACTACAGCTAAATCCTCGGTTCGACCCGTCGCAACGACGAACGTCAGCTACCGACCACTATGCGCGTCTAGGTACAAGCGCCGCATACGAATAAAGCAGAACCTCGCTCAGTAACGAGTCGGGCCACTGCTCGACGGCAGTCCTCGATCGAGCATCGCTGTCGTCAAAGTACCATGACTGGCAGAGCCCCAACTCGCGATGGAACGTTCACGCCGCGAAATCAGGCCTCAAACGCGACCTGAGCTCCGCACCCCGCCAGGACATTCCCCGACAGTTCGACCAGTTCCCTTCATTGTCGAACACATCTGCAACGAGCAATTCCCCTAAAATATTTGCGCAAGTCAAATACTCCCAATCACGGGCAGATATACACTTGCAACGAGCATGAATACGATACTTAGCTAAAATTAAAAGCAAGTAAATTCATACAAACAACAAAATTAAACATGTGATAAGTTAACATAATAAGTGGCTGCAAGGGCCACGATTGTACTTTGTTACATGAAATGGGGGCCACGCCCCCCAGAAATAAATTACAAACAATTCCACGGCACGCATGCCGGACAGATTATAACAACATCAAAAATACAAATTCCTCACTCATCCGCATGCTCGGCAGGCTCTGGCTGGGGTCCCTGGTCCTCTGCGGGCTGATCCTCGGGGGTACCTTCAAGGAGACCTTCGGGCACGACAATACGACCATCCTCTACACGCGCCAGGTAGTGAGTACCCTCAACAGAAAAATTAAGCTCAGGGTTCACCACCCGCAATTGAGCCACGACATTTTTGAAAGACTCCTCCGCGACGGCAATGCCATCGTCTTCGGCCAGCAGCATGCGAGCAACCAGCTCATACCTAGTCTTCAGTTCCTTCACATCATCCGGCTCATCGACACCCGGGGCATTGACCGCCCTCAGCTCCCTGATCAGCTCCTCGGCAGCTTTCTTCTCTGCCGCCAGCTTGGAGTTCTCCTCCTTCAGCCTAACCGCCTCCTCTTCAGCCTTCTTTCGAGCCTCGACGACACTCTTGACTTCTTCCTTGAGGGATGCCACAGAAGCCCGGGCAACATTGAGTTCGGGCTCAGTTGCAGAGTCCCCTTCAGCGTAAACAGCCGCCATCTCTAGCATCCTGACCAAAGCAGAAGCGTCTTGGGCCACCAGCGCCCTCTTGCTCGGGCGATCCATACCTTCCAAGTGAAGGGATTCCGCCCGGGGAACGACCAAAGAGTTGCCTTCAAAAAAACCTCATATCAAGGATACAGGGAGGAAGCTCGAACTTCCCTTTCTCCGGCATCCGAGTAAGGTCCACGGCGTCAACTACCCTTGGCCGCTTCGCTCGCTCGGTTAAGGACAGAGGAGACCCCTGAGGAGCAGAAGTAGGAGAAGAAGAGGTTCCCGCAGCAGTTTGAACAGGAGGAGGAGCACGAGCACCAGCAAACCGGGATTTCGGAGGAGCCGCCCCGGCCTTATTCCTCGCGAGAGCGTTCCTTACAACCCTGTCATGCGCCTGAGGCATCTCACCTGCACTAAAAAAATGTGAACACGTTAGATACGAGGAGATGAAATAACATGAACAAAATCTAAATAACTAAGACTATCGAGCAGCTTCTCAGCGTCCGCGAGAGTCTTGCACTCCAGCAGTGCCTTAACATTGATGAATCGACGCCCGACCCTCTGACTACCATCTTCCTCGAAGATCAGGTTGCCCTTGCTCGTCCAGCACTCAGCAAGCCCGAAGGAGTTGACCCACTTCACCAGCGCCTCGTATGCCACGGTGTCCTGCCTGAGTAGATCGCTCGGTTGGAAGACATAGTCGATGGGCTTCTTGGCAAAATGGTCGGGTGCCCAGTGGAGGGGGAACTTGTAAAGTCTCCGCCCAATATACCTCCCTTCCTCGTCGTGTAGCTCGTTCCCGTCCTTGTCAACTTCAATCTCCCAGACATACGTATTGTCCTGGGCAGCCTCGGACACGGGCTCAATGACGTAATACCGTTAATTGAATGTCCGGATTGACTCCAAAAATGGCTTGAACAGCTTGCGGGGCTGCTTCAAAGAAACCCAGCCATACTTCCTCCCCGTCAGCTGCCTTTGGAGATGGAAAACAGTGAAGAATAGAGGGAGAGTAGCCCCCAAGGAGAGATGCTCGCATACCAACTCGAAGGCCCGGATGAAGGCCAACGAATTAGGATGCAGTTGTGTAGGAGCCAACTTCAAATGCACGAACACGGATTGTTGAAAATCAGTAAAAGGCAGCCTCAGGCCCAACTCTTTAAAGGCATACTCGTACATCGTGAAGCGGTCCCCGAAGCTCGTGCAGACCCGCTCGTCCAAGGAAGGGAAGTGCACCTTCCACTCTCCCTCCGATCCTACCTCCGTGAAAACATCCACCAAAGACTTTGCGAAAGTGGACACATGCTCGGCAGGTTTGGCAACCTCCCACTCCTCCGCAGAGAATCCTTCGATGTCCTCGTCCATGACGTCCAACTCTTCCTCCTCCCCGACATTGTTGGAAGAACTCGAAGTCACCGAGCTAGAGGTCGTCGAGCTGCTATTATCTTCGGAGCCCGTCTCCCCCTCGGATGTATCTATAGTAACTTCTCTATCTGGCCCCGTCGCCATTACAGTCACTTGAAAAGCAGAGAAGAAAGTGAATTCGACAGCAAATCAAATCCACCCTTCCACTGCTAAGTCAAGTGAAAGGGCGCGCAAAGGGCTAAGGACAACGTCCCCGGCCTAAGCCCTAACATCATAAGGAAAGATGAAACCTCCCCGCGAGGAGACGCTCAAAACTAATCATCCCAGGGAGAGGAGTTTTCCCGCACCCACACCCAGTTTCCGTTTGAAGCTTCACCAGAAATCGCAAAGCTTAATCGGAATCTGGGAATGTTCTACCGAAAAACTCATCACCCACTCGGGAGATGAACAGACACGGCGGTCACACATACATATCTACCGCGACATCACCATGAACCACCCTCCTTGCTGAAACGTACTACTAACTCCGACGACATGTTAGAGGTAGAAAAATGGCACAGCCACCGTCCACCACCAATAATCGCCGGAAACTCACTCATTTTATCCTCTAAAGCTAACCCTAACCGCATGCAATCTACCATTAACAACTAACAGAAGTAGAACAAGCAAAGGATCGAAGCACTTACTTGATTTAAGTAGAAGAAAGAAGCTGCTCGAAGCTCGACGCGGTGGTCGGAGTAGACGGAAGGCGGTTACGGGCAAAAGAACTAAAGGGAGCAAAGAGAAATCAGGCTGAACAGTTCCAAATGGAACGATTTTCCCCCTTTTATACAAAGGGGCACGTGCGAACACGTGCTCGTAGGCCATGATGACTACCCACTAGCCATCATTACCTATTAACTGCTACACGGAGCTCTAGGCACACGTGGCGTCCCAACGTTTCCAATTCTGTCTGACCCTTAGTCTCCCCGAACACCGGGTAACTAGGTCACGACCACGAACCTCACGGACACAGGGAGCCACGAGCACATTGAGACAATCCTCCTCGTCTTCAAACGGCAATTTCATACTGGCTCCACGGAGCAACGAGCAGTCCTTAAGTCATCACTCCCGTGCTCAGGAGCCACGACTTGGGGGGCTCCTGTTCTGGACTGGACCAATGGCTAGACATGGCCCAATCCGCATCTGCTCCAGAGCGGCCCAAATTGCCTAAGTCCAATCCACAGAGGGGCAAAAGTTACCTTTCTGCCCCTCTAAACGGGCAAGGAATACAACGTTCCTCCCCGGAATTACTGCCCGTTACGCACGGCTTCACTGCTCCCCGAACAGCTATGGGCAGGTGCCCAGAACCACGCCTATGCCCGACATAACGACTAGTTTTTGGCACCCTTCCCGGCATAACAACTAGTTTAGGTAGTTACCTATTCTTTGGGGAAAATGATTATTTCGCCCCGAAAATAGGACCGTTGGCCACGTGCTGGGGGCTATATATAAACCCTCTCGCTTGAGAGGGTCAGGTATCCAATATTCACCCTAAGAATTCATACTTTGTACTTGCTCCTTTTCTCTGACCCTTTCTTACTTGAGCGTCGGAGTACCTTGCAGGTACACCCCCCTCCTCTCCATACGACCAGCATCCCTGACGCACTTGGCGGCCTGATTCTACAGGATCTGATCCAGCCTTCACGATCAAGTAGGTTACGACTTCTCATATACCATAAGGAAAGGTTACAGATTTGCATAGAACGACACAAATGATAGGTTGGATCTTGATGGATAAACATCAATTTTTGTAGGTTCCAACTGACTTAGACTTTAAACATAGAGTGCCAGCAACAACTGGACTTTAAAACAGAGTTCCACCAACCACTGGACTTGAGAAAATGGACTTCCAGACGAGAACTGGACTTGAGGGATAGATTACCAGATGGGAACTGATGTTGTTCTTTTTGTTTGTTAGACAGGAACTGACTTTCAGACAGTCTACCATACGAGAATTAGTTTTTTCTAATTTTTTATCAGACGAGAACTGACTTTCAAATGATTTACTAGACGAGAAATGGTTTTGAAAAGAAAACTGACTACCAAACAGGAACTGGAGTTAAACATAGGTTACCAGACGGGAACTGGCTTTAAGAAACTGGCTACCAGACGAGAACTGGAGTTAGAAATAGGCCACCAGACGGGAACATGTTTGAAGGGTAGATTACCAGACGGGAACTGGTGTTTGAAGTTTGCTCTTTCATGCTATGGCCATATGCTCAATGAATGAGATGATATTGATGGCTTAACACCAGAGCGAAGTGGCATGATTAATGCATGAGAATAATTTATACAATGATTTGAATATTTCCAAATGTGACCCAATGGAGGATAATGGATGGAAAGGTTTGTTTTGCAGCAAGGCTTCTTGTTTGTTAGAAGGCAAAAGGTCATTTGATGGGGTGATAGCGTGATTCCCCGACACTCGCCTTGAACTCAACGGTTGCTGACGATGGCCAAAATTTTATTGAGCATCTTGATGGCATGTAGAGGATTTGTCCTGAAGACTCTAAAGATTTGACTAAATTTTGGTAAAACTTATTGCCAAAAAAAAGATTCAACACCAAGAAATCTGCTAAACACAAAGATGTCGAAGGAGATGTCATAGTATGAAGACTCGACATTTGGATTGTTTAAATCTGCTTCAAATCTGCTCCAAGTTTCTAGGCGTGTGTAGCACTGGATAAAGGAAAGATTTGTTTAAAGATTTGAAGCCCAAGGAGACAGAAGCCAATAAATTGAAGACTTAGACCTAGGATTTTATATGCCTTTTGTAACCTAGTTCTCTTGTGTAAAAATAAGGGTTTAGGGTTTTGAGAGTCGTTGGCTCTCTGGGTTGTAACTCTCCCTTTGTATCAGTTGATGCATTGTGGCAGATATAGGTGTCGTACAGATCCAAAAGCCTTGAGATATTGGATTGTGTATTGTTCTTGGATGAAGCTTTTAAGCAAATATGAGTTAGCTTGTTTGTCAAGTAAGCTTGACATAATTCTGTATTGACAGGGATGATGTAGAAATCACAGTTGGTGATTAAGGAAAGTGAGTGGGGTATCTCGTATCAAAGAGGTTGTTCTTTGATAAAGTCTTCATTGGGTAGATATTAGGATATAAAGTTGTAAACGGGGGAGTTTAGCTTTGCAACAGTTCTACAGATAGTGGAGTCTTCTTCCTGGATTGGTATCCCCTAGATGTAGGTGAGTTGCACCGAACTGGGTTAACAATTGTTGTGTTCTTTATCATTCTGCAGATTTACTTTTCTGTTAGGGTTCATGATAAATATGTTGGATCAGATGTCGTAACATTTGTGACTTTGCAGTCCTGATATTCAAGGTATCAGTCTGCTGTTGTGCCTCTGTGTTTAAATGTTTATGCAGAACAATGTCTTGACATGTGTTAGGACATCTGCAGTCGGCATTGCCAGAATTTCATATCCCTTTTTAGATCATATTGCCTCATTATGTGACTTATCTTGCCCTAGTTTCTTGGGTCTTTGAAAATGTTCTCCTTGAAAGGAAGTTGAAAGCAGTTTGCCATGTCATGGTCTTAGCTGCATTGCCCTTAATGTTCTGCATTTTGCAATGGATTGTCCCTTATTAACCAACTCTCGGAGCGGTTGGATTCAATGCACCGTTGAAGCGACTTAACTCATTCTAATTGGGAACTAGATGTATTTTCCCTTATGTGGCTCAATTGGCCTCACCTTGTAAGGAAAATGGAAACAACTTGTCATGGATTTGAAGTGGCCTGCCCCGATATTCTGAACTTTGAAACAGTGTGCCTCTAATTATCCATATCTTAGGATGGTAAACTTATGATTGACCGCCCTTTGGGGAGTTGGACTCCATGAGCTCTTTGTGGTAGTTCGCCCTAGTATGGGTCTTAAATCAATTTCTCTTGAGTACCCTACTTTTGGAGTGATTGGCTTCTGTGCACTCTTGAGGTTGCTTGCCCTAAAATGAGCGTTGAAGCGACTTAACTTATGTTGATTGAGCAGTAGAGGGATTTTCCCTTAATCGAAAGAGCCTTTGGGTCTTGCCCCAAGTTGGTAGAGTCTTGAGATGATTCGCTACTGATCAACCGATTCTTGAATGATTTGCCCCTTAATCAACTGATATTAGGAGACTTGCTTCAGATTGACAAATCATATGATTGACATGACAATGCCCCTGATCCATAGGGTTATGATGTATTCTTGATTTTGGTCAACTCTAATAAATGATCAAGTTCTTCAGAATTTTCCTTGATGTCAAATACTGACTTGCATATGAAATTGTCCATTCAGAAATGTTAATTTTAATGCATTGCTCATGGAGATTTTGAAAAAAATCATTATTTGACTGATGTGATAGTGTGCGACGAGTGGACCATTAGTCCAAACGCGGTGGTGATTTAGATAGTGTGATAGATATAGCAAGAAGAAGATCAGCAAGTCTCTAGGAGTCAGTTTACGCAACCTTGTTGTAGTATGCTTTCAGAATATACCATGCTTCAATTAGGTCTTTTGAGGGTTGTAACGTGGTCTGGTTCACGGTTACTGAAATAAAGGATATAAGGCTCAAAACTTGTTTGGGACCCACCTCTTCTTCGTGATGATCTCCAGTCCTACATTCAACTAACCGACATACACATTCATATTCATATTCAAAGAGAGTTCAACAGTAAGAGAGTGAAGATGATGGTTCAAGATTTTCTTGAAATGGCAGTCACCTCGTTTTTGCCTTTGTCATGGTGTAGCAGGGAAATTTGTGAGTGTAAGCTATTGATTAACTTAACTCAAAATTGCAAGAGTCGCAACCACACTTTTATTTTATCCAAAAAGGAAAGGAAAAAGAGTGAACAAAACCTAAACGAGTTCTAAAACAAGAACAAACAGAGAATGGGTAAGGGGGTTGGTTACGTCAAGAGAAGTTGTTAACGCCCAAAACGTCTATAGTACTCTATAGGAGCCCTTTGATCTATCTACGCTTTTTGGTTTGAAAAGGTTTCTTTGAAAAGAGATTGGGGAGATGAGAAGAGAAGTATTTTTTTAAGATTTTTGTGTTTGGAGAGACTTATCGCCTCATGCCTACGTACCCACAAAGTGAAATATAGGATCAAAACCTCGTAGTTTGTGGTACAAATAACAAAAATTATTGGTTATGATTCATTTTATCTTAAAAAGACAACCTATCATTCTCAAGAGAGAATACTCAACTAATTAACCAATGGTATGTGAAAGATGCATTTGCATCACATTAAGATGGAGGATTTGCTTGGATTAAAATCAACAAGACTAATCACATCAACATCATAGTGGAAAATGACCATACTTTACATAAAAACCATGGTTAAGAGCTTTACATCTCATCAAAGAAAATGACTAATGTCTACTCTTTTTGAAAAGTTTAAAAGAAAAAGTGCACAAAAGCACAAAAAGTTTGAATGAGGTGAAATTTTTTTAATGTTTTTTTGAAATTGTCAAAGTATGATTAATATTGATTGACATTTATTAAAGAAAACAAAGTTTGAAAGTCATTTTACAAAAGTCAAGGTTTTATTTATGAAAGCGGTTTTAAGTTTGAAAACAAGAAAGTTTTGAAAAAGAGAGGAGATTTTGAAAATTAAAGAAGGGGGTGGAGAAGAAGGGACTATCCTATTGCATAAAGATAAAAGATAAGGATAAGAACGGTCTAACCACACAAGCAAGCTCCATAGCATAAGCATTCTTTCATTTTGATTTGGTCTTGATAAAAATAAGTCTTCAGAGGAGAACTTCAAGTACCCAAAATCCAAGGTTTTCCATCACAAAATTCCAAGCAAAGGTTAGGATCCTAATTCTAAGTCCAAAGTTCCATGTCCAAATGCAAAGGATAGTAACCATAGTCCAACATTATGAGAACAAGTTTTTTAGGGGTTTAATCCTTTATTAATGTTTTTTGGTCCAAATGGACAAAAGAAAAATAGCATAAACATAAACAAATGGTCCAAATGGACAAGAGAAAAATGGCAGAAGCATAAATAAATGGTCCAAGTGGACAAATGAAAAATAGCGGAAACATAAACAAATAGAATGATATGATAACATAAAGCATAAAAAAAATAAAATAAAGAGAGATAAGGAGCAAGAAGGAAGCATAAACATAACACAATTATAACAATAGAGAGCAATTGATCCAAAAATAAGAGCATAAGTTTTGTTGTGTTTTCAGAAATGCTCAACTAAACATCCTTGAGAATGAAAACATGGTCTCATACATTACCATGGGGAGGGCTCCAACTCAAATAAAATCAACGAGTATGCCAACTAACCCCCACGGGTAACAAGAGAAAGCCATTCTATTTCAAACTACCCTATAAACGAATATGAGACTGATAATTCTCTTACAAATCACAACGGTTTTCTGATTTCGGGACAATTTAGCGCTATGTTAAGCAATCGTAATCGGGTTTATGTAGAAACCACGACTATCTGAGGCCGGTTAGTAACAATGTTAGTGCTAATGCATGCTAGAGAATTGATATGTAGGTCACTCTCCGAAGGCAATACCGCACGGAAAGAAAAGAGGTAATGATCTCATCTTCATCAACAACTTGAAAAAATTCCAATGATATCGAAGATTTTCATCGATCAAAAGAAAAATGAGAAGAAGGGAGGGGAAAGCCAAATTGAATTACAAATTCAAGACCATTCCATCTTTAAGTTCATCCACTTATCTTGGTGGATTAAAGCACTAACCATATAATTAACTCAAACAACCTAAAATGAATTGAAAAATTCACTTTAAAGATAAATTTGAATTAGTGAATTTTTATCCAACTTCATCTACACCCTAAGTCCAATGAATTTAAAGAGGAATAGGACCTTTAAAAGTGTAATCCAAAGTAAAAACCAAAAGGAAATGGAAGAAGAAGAGAAAGGAACCAAAATAGTCCCAAAAACAAGCAAATATCACATTCTGGACACTAGGTAATCGATTACCCTAATGTTGTAATCGATTACCACTATTAAAAAGGCAGATCTAGGCGCAGAAACAGGGGGTTAATCGATTACCACCAGGAAGGTAATCGATTACACCTGCTAAAACAGTAAAAAAATCAGTTTGAAAAATGCAAAATCCTTGATCAATCATTTCTTCAAACACCTCATGATCAAGGATGCAATTGTGCACGAAAATTCATGTAAAACAACAACAAATAACACCAATGGAACACAATTTGCAAGATCCAAAGATCAAGCAACAAGAAACAACAATAGATCACATTGTGAAGGATGTATCAAGAACAATAATGGTGGATCAAGAGTTTACCACTTCAAATGTGAAAATTCTTCAAATCAAAATCCAAGAACCACACTCCAAAGCCTTGATCTACAAAAATTGATGATGAAAAAGTGAATGGATGGAGATTTTACTCAAAGATTAGTAAGTTCTAATGATGAACTTACTAACTTTCAATGGAAGAAAGAGATTTGGTGAATTTGGTAGTTGGAGAAAATCGAGAGAGTCAAGAAGAAATTTGACAATGTGAATTTCGCTATCAAAAGCTTGAAGAATGAATGAAATAAGGCCTCTATTTATAAGATTTAGGCTTGTAAATTTTGGTGGTTTAGAATTTGGTTTGGAACCAAAATTAGGCTTGGAATTTGAATTTGGAGGCAAAATCAAAATCAAGTGGTAATTACTGAGGGTGTATGGTGGGAATTAGTTATGATGAGGTAGAGGAATTAAAATGAGGTGATCTAGAATATTCTCATGATGCAAAATTTGAAAATTGGTGCCAAAATGATGCAGAATTTGAATTTGGCACATTTTCACAAAAAACGTATTGGTTAATCGATTACCCTATTGCTGGTAATCGATTACCACAGTGGAAAATTGTGAAAATTTGCCTTTTGACGTGCTGTTGTGGCTTTGGCTCGATTCTTTTTGCTTGTCAAAGAAGGAATGTAAATAAACACATGAACCTTGGAGTCTCTTGACTAATAATCAATTAAATTTTGGAATTTCTTGATCAAATGCTTTTTAAATTGTTTGCAAATCAACTTCGACTTTGTTCAGATGAAATTCATTCGAGCCGAGGGACTGGTATTTGATATCCTTGCTCCCAATCTCTTCCTGAAAAAGTTAGTAAAGGAAAAACAAAATTTTTTATTTTAATTAGGAGTTAGTAAACATAAACAAATACAAACAAGAGAAAAAGGGGTGCTTGGTGATCCCGCACAAGAACAAACCTACCGGGGAGGGCAAGAGAACCAAAGTTTGTGATCTTGTTTGTGGTATGAAATGCAAATGATATGTGAGAACTTAGGGGCAAATTTTAGGGTATTACAGCTGTTACAATTTAAGTTTCTTCTACACGGAGATACGAAGATGGCATCTTTGTCTCGACGAGATAAAAGAGACTTAAATATAACAATAACCCAATTTTTGGCCCTAAGAGACCACAAAATGATATGATCGTGCAAATGATATGCAGACACAAGACCTCTGTGGGGAGAAAATGCCATAGGAGACAAGCAATTATTGGGGAGAAAAAGAGAAAAGACTCCATAAGGGAAAACTAAAGAGGGAAAGCACAGCCCAACAGGGGAGGAAACAATCTCCGCCGGTGAAGATAAAAGGGTAAGATTCCACCGAGGGAAAAATTACCAACACCAGAAATAAAAGAGGGATAACTCGTCCCAACAGGGAGGAAAAAATATTCGTTGGGGAAAAAGATTATCTACTACCAGGCATTCGGTAATAGCGTGATCAAAAGGAAAGATTTCCAACTACCAACCATGTGGCAGTTACGACAATGCAATCAACAAAAAGGGTATGAGAAAATATTACCTACTACCAACAAAGGGCAGGACGACAAAGGTAATAATCTCAAAAGATCCAAGAAATATCACCTACTACCAACTAAATGGGCAGGACGACAAAGGTGACAAACTCGAACAGGGAGAGATTACCGACTATCAAGAAAGTGATAGTTACAACAAGGTAATCAAACCCGGCTATATTACCTACTACCAACTAAAGGGAAGGACAACAAAGGTAATAAGCCTGAACAAGGGAGATATTACCAACCATCAACAAAGTGATAGTTACAACAAGGTAACCAAACCCGACTATATTACCCACTACTAACTAAAGGGCAGGACGACAAAGGTAATAAGCCAGCTATATCACCTACTACCAACTAAAGGGCAGGACGACAAAGGTGATAAGCTCAAAAAGGAGGACTACCAACTATCAACCAAGTGACAGTTATAACGAGGTAATCAACCAAAAGGATATGAGAAATATTACCTACTACCAACAAAGGGCAGGACGACAAAGGTAATAATCTCAAAAGATCCAAGAAATATCACCTACTACCAGTTAAATGGGCAGGACGACAAAGGTGACAAACTCGAACAGGGAGATATTACCGACTATCAACCAAGTGATAGCTACAACAAGGTAACCAAACCCGACTATATTACCTACTACCAACTAAAGGGCAGGACGACAAAATTAATAAGCCAGCTATATCACCTACTACCAACTAAATGGGCAGGACGACAAAGGTGATAAGCTTCCATTGCCAGAGCAAGGGACCAAAATTTATTCTAGAAATAAACCAGAGAGAAACAGTCAAACAAGACTCTACCCGATGAGGAAATATCTCAACTGGGGATTAATTCCATCCAGACAAATACACTGGGGAGGAATGCTAAAACAAATATCTTCCACGAGGCATATAAACTCAATGGGGAATCAACAACGATAGGCATTTTCTGCTTATAGGTCGACACTCTAATGGAGAGAGGACACACGTGCTCTGCGGGGATAACAACACCAGAGAACAAGGAAGCACCAACACAAATGTAAAATACACAATGCAAACACAACATGTTTTGCACAACAAAATAAATGTGCATGCAATGCGTATGAGCATGAATATGCTGACAAAACAGCCATAAAGATAACCAGAGGTGGAAAAAAAGAACACAACACCACTGAAATACTAGGCTAATCTCAATAAGATGGAGATTTCATTAGCAGCCCTGTTAGGGATTTAGCTGAAGATATCCTGCAAGAGATAAACAAAAGCCATCAGAAGAAAATAAATTCTACAACAAGGCTCGAAATTCGCTGGAGAAAGGAAAATATTCCTCAGGGAGAAACCCAAATATCAATTTCTAACATCAACGATCCACAAAATGATAACCACATAAACTCTGCTTCGAGGATGGAAGGAAAGCTGTTAAGGAATCATACAACCCAAATCTTTCTGAATCTTCCTAGGGATAATAAAAGATTCACAGGAACTTTGTCTCTTCAATAAGATGATGAGATATGTTGCGGAAAAATAATGAACCCGTTGGGGATTGTAAACATATAAACATTTACACAAAATCCACTAGGAAAATAAGGCAGATCTGTTGGAGATACAAGAGAAAAGCTCTCTGAGGATTAACCAAATCTGAGCAAAGCATCCTGGAATTGTTGGGGAAAACAACAAAAAGGTCAAACTGTGGAGGATTTTAAATCAATACTCATCATAGATTATAGAAAACCCAACAGATGACTAATATATCAATACTCCTTAAATAAAAACATCATCAACGACTTTGCTTGAGAATAGCTGCAAAACTGATGCACGATCTTCACTGGATAAATCTCTTAATAAAACAATCTGGAGAGAAATACATCCTGGACTTGTCGGGGAAATGAGAAGTTAACATCACTGACCCGTGATTGGGGAATAAATGAAACAATAATGCACGGCCTCCACTGGGGAATCAGCAAGGATAAATTTCCGGATATAACAACCCGGGGAGAAAGATATCCACAAGACGAAATAAAACCCGACAAACAACCATTATATCAATACTCCTTAGAGGGAAATAACATTGCTCTCTGTTTGGGGATATTTAAAGCAACAACAAAAACTCTGAGTAGGTATTCCTCATATAACTTTTGTTGGGGATAACAAAAGATGAATCTCTGCGTGAGGACTAATGTCAAGGAGAAGTGGGCATCAAAACTGCTCAACTGCCTGACTATAACATAACCCGCTAGAGAAGATTTGGGTCGAGACCGAGCTAGGGAAAAGCCGAACAGTACTCGTCTTAAGAAAAACTCAAACTGGTATTCAACTAAGAAATACTGGATCTTATAAATCCACGCATCATAACAAACTTCTAGAGGAAGTCGTCATCATGTCAACAACTGGTTATATCCATAAGAACAAACTCTGCTGAGGAAATATCAACAAATTCTACTTGAGAAGTATCAATAGACTCTACTGGGGATCTGTCAGTAAATTCTGCCAAAGGAGTAAGAACGAACCTTGCTGAGGAAAACAATGATCTTACCATTCTTGAAATAACCGTTGACATTCTTTTTTTTTTTGTATTCACAAATCAAAGGAAAAATGTTTTTATAATTTTCAAAAATCTAAATCAATTATTCACAATTTGTTTCAAAAATCATCATCAACAATAAATGAAATTTTGCATACAGAAATAAAGTAAAAATTGCAAGTAAAGGGACAAAGGCCCAAATTTTATTAATAGAATGGAAGTCTGTAAATGGCATAACTCCATGAATCATTACAAAGTTTGAAAAATGGTAAATACATGGAAGAGGTTACATTGAAATACAATGACCACTATTCTCCCTAGTAACTTTGAACTCAATTGTGCTTAATACTTCAGCCAAGGATGATTGAAGCAAAATCCTTGATAAACGGTGTTGCTTCTAGCGATCAGGACTTGGCCAGATGCGGTTACTTACCATGATCCCTAACTTTTTCCTAGATTTCCATTTCAGGTTTTCAATCTACCGGGATGATTATTTCTGTTTTTGTCTCTAATTTTTGCCTGGACCGCCCTTTTGGGTTTTCAGTCCACCGAGACACTCATTTTTGCCTAAGTCGCCCTTTCGGGTTTTTAACTTAGCGAGTTGTTCTTTTTATTTTATTATTTAGGCAAAGTATTTCTTGACTGCATTGGCATTAACGGGACAAGTGAACTCTTCACCATCCATAGTTGTAAGAATTAATGCACCACCAGAGAAATCTCTCTTAACAACATATGGGCCTTCATAATTAGGAATCATAATACCGAGGTTTACATCAACGACCTCTTCGCCCGCAAACATATGATTTGGTCTATCAAGACGCATAACATTGATTCTCGGCACATCATTCCATCGATTCACCACAATCATGGAGGATAAAGTCGCTAAAGCATCTGCCATTCGATTCTCTACTCTGGGTATATGGTAAAAGTCAACCTTATTGAAGAAAGTTGACAACCTTCTTGCATAATCACAATAAGGAATCAAATCAGGTTGACATGTCTCCCATTCCCCTTTAATCTAATTAACCACCATGTTTAAATCTCCATATACATCAAGAATCTTGATTCTTAACTCAATAGCTTCTTCCAAGTCCATAACACATGCTTCATACTCTGCCGCATTATTTGTGCAAGTGAACGTCAACCTTGCAATGAAAGGAATATGAGAACCATGAGGAGTAACAATTATTGCCCCAATACCATTGCCATACTCATTAACAGCTCCATCAAAAATCAAACCCCATCAGGTTTCAGGCTTAGGCCCTTCTTTAGGTAGTGGTTCCTCACAATATTTAACCTTTAGATACATCACATCCTCATCGGGAAAATCAAACCTGATAGGTTGATAATCATCAATTGGCTGGTGTGCCAAATGGTCATCCAAAACACTTTCTTTTATTGCTTTTTGAGTTCGGTACTCGATATCATATTCTGACAACAACATTTGCCAACGAGCAATCCTCCCAGTTAAAGTAGGCTTTTCAAAAATATACTTGATTGGATCCATCTTGGATATCAACCAAGTTGTATGATTCAACATACACTGGCGGAGGCACTTAGCATCCCAAGCTACAACACAACATGTCTTTTCAAGCATTGAGTACCGAGACTCACAATCGGTAAACTTCTTACTCAAATAATAAATGGAAAATTCTTTTCGACCAGATTCATCTTGTTGACCAAGAACACAACCCATAGACTCTTCCAACACAGTCATATACATAATCAGAGGTTTTCCTTCCACGGGAGGAGACAAAATCAGAGTTTCAAGCAGATACTCTTTAATACTTTCAAAAGCTTTATGACAATCCTTTGTCCATACACAACCCTGATCTTTGCGGAGAAGCCTGAAGATCAATGCACACGTGGCAGTTATATTGGATATAAATCGGGAGATATAATTCAAACGTCCCAATAATCCTCTTACTTATTTTTCTGTTTTGGGCGCAGGAATTTCTTGAATAGCTTTAACTTTACCAGAATCAACTTCAATGCCTTTCTGGCTGACAATAAAACCCAACAACTTTCCAGAACGAACACCAAAAGTGCATTTATTAGGATTCAAACGGAGCTTAAACTTTCTCAAACGTTGAAACAGCTTTAACAAATACTTAATATGATCTTCTTCAGTCTTCGACTTACAAATCATATCGTCCACATAGACCTCAATTTCTTTATGCATCATATTATGGAACAAGGTGGTAATAGCTCTTTGGTACATTGCACCAGCATTTTTCAAACCGAAGGGTATCACTCTATAACAGAATATTCCATAGGATGTAAGGAATGTTGTTTTTTCCATATCCTCGGGTGCCAGATTTGTCTAATTATAATCGGAAAATCCATCCATAAAGAAAAAGATATTGAATTTAGCAGTATTATCTACCAACATATCAATGTGTGGAAGTGGAAAATCATCTTTCGAACTTGCTTTATTCAAATCTCTATAGTCAACGCACATTTGGACTTTTCCGTCTTTCTTTGGAACATGCACAATATTGGCCACCCATTGAGGATACTCAGCAATCACAAGAAAACCAGCATCAATCTGCTTCTGAACCTCTTCTTTGATCTTCACAGCCATGTCGGGATGAGTTCTTCTAAATTTCTGCTTAACTGGCGGACATTCAGGCTTCAGCGGAAATCTATACTCCACAATATTAGTATCAAGACCAGGCATGTCTTGATAGGACCAAGCAAACACGTCAACATATTCTCAAAGAAGCTCTACCATTCTCTTCTTAACATCTGACTGAAGCAGTGCCCCAATCTTGACTTCTTTCTTATCATCATCTGAACCCATATTAACCAATTCTACTGGCTCTTCATGAGACTGAATGACTTTTTCCTCGTGCTCAAGGAACCGAGAAATTTCATCTAGAATATCCTCAATATCCTCTTCTTCAGTTCCAAACATAGGAAACTCAAAGTTGGGAGAGGGCATAGGGTCATTATTTTCAATGGGTTTAACAATCAATCTGCACAATGATTTATATCTGATTTCAGAATATGAACAAGAAGTGCAAGTATCATGCAGATAAAAGTGATTATCACATTATTATTGTTTTGGTTTTTTATGTTACCATTTTTCAGAAGCAAAGTAAAAAGGAAAAAACATAACATGGATAAACAAAATAACATTTTATTGATGATGATAATATTTGAAACAAAGCCCTCACAAATTCACTTCCACCTTGGGCAGAGTGAAAGGATTTTTGAAAGAAACAAAAACAAATTACTTTGAAATATGAATAACAATGGGAACATCAACAACTATCCAATTATGGCAGATATGTCCATGCGTCACAAAAAAATTAGGAAATTCTTCCTCTTCATCATCTTCAATGATGGCACTGACTTCATATTCAGGTTCTTTGAGCCTCGGTCAAGGGGAATAAAAGGGCGCATATGCATCTTTCATCTCAGAACCGTATCCAGGGCCTTCCAAATGAGGCTCCCAATCTTGAGCAGAAATGGGATCGATTTTAGAGCCATCTGAGATGTAGTCTTCAGAGTCGTCTTCAAGAATTGCAGTTGTAGAGTGATATTTGTTGATGAATCTGACACTCTGAAAGGCCTCATTAATACGCTTCAGACCTCTTCTAACTATACCAGGCATAATGCCTAAACCAGTTTTTCCTAGGTTATCAACCACATCAATAACTCAACCCCAACCGTCAGACCGACCAGTCTCTAATACATGCAAAGCATCTTTCAAAGAAGACATGGGAAACCCATTCTTCTTAAAACCTTTATCATCGACGAAAAGAGCTTGGAATGGAGTCCCAATAGTTTCATCGGTATCAACATACGAAAAGGATGAAAGATGGTTCACCAGTATCGCTTGTTTGCCTCCAACAATTACCAGCTTGTCATTCTGAACAAATTTCAATTTTTGATGAAGAGTTGAGGTCACTGCCCCAACTTTATGAATCCAAGGTTGGCCAAGCAGACAACTACAAGCAGTACGAATATCCATTACTTGGAAAGTAATTTGGAAGAAACATGGTCCTATCTTGATTGGAAGATCAACCTCTCCAATCACAGTTTTTCTAGCTCCATCAAAAGCTTTGACTACAACCCCACTATAAATCATGGGAGCACCTTGGTATGAAAGCTTCGACAAAGTATACTTTGGCAACACATTCAAAGAAGAGTCTGTATCAATCAGCACATTAGAAAGTGCATCTTATTGACAGTTCATATAAATATGTAAAGCCAAATTGTGATTTCTCCCCTCCTCGGGTAACTCTTCATCACAGAAACTAAAATTGTTACATGCTATGAGGTTGGAAACAATGCCATCAAACTGATTAACGGTCACATCATGCTCAACATATGCTTGTTCCAGCACTTTCTACAAAGATTCCCTATGAGCTTCAGAATTCATCAGTAGGGACAAAACTGAAATCTTGGACGGGGTGCGCAAGAGTTGATCTACCACACTGTACTCACTCTTCTTGATCAATTTCAATACCTATCTTCATAAGCCTTCTTATTTAAACCACTGAACTGACCGAAAGTATCGACATTACTCTCATCTTGAGGTTGTTTGCCAGCAACAACATTCTCCACAATCTTTGGAGGCTCAAAAGCAAAAACACGACCACTCCGGGTCACTTTACTAACATCAGCGATGCTTACCACAGAAGACAAAGAAGGAAAGGGCACCTCCTTACCATCTTCTACCATGGTAGCATTGTACTTATACGGAACAACCTTGTCAGATTCATAGGGTACTGGACCGGGTAATCGAATAACCAAAGGTGTGACGGCGGACTTCCGACTGTCATAAGAGATAACAACTCTTTTAGGAATATTAAAGTGTGGCACGATAACATTCACCTCATTATGATATTCATCTCTTTTAGCAGTGACCTCAATCAAATTCTGATCCATCATCTCTTGAATGTCCCTCTTTACTGTCACACAACCACGCGGATTCACGGAACAGATGCAACAAGCTGCATAATCATGATCAAAATCATGGCATTCACTCAAAAGTGAATGCATTTCTATAAGCGATCTTCGAATCTAGTGTATATCAAAAAATTTGAATGTACCAGGACAACCATGAACCATATTGACAGACACCTTAACATGATTGGGCAACGGGTTCGATTGTACATTAGGATTGGTGTCTTCAAAAGGAAAAATACCACTTCTAACCAATCTTTGCACTTCCATTTTCAATGGAAAACAATTTCCATTATCATGCCCAGCTTCTCCCTGATGAAAAACACAGTGAGCTTCAGGCTTATACCACCACGGCGAATTTTTCGGAGCGGCAGGTGGCGCACGAGTCTGAACAAGATTCTTCTGAATTAAACCAGGAAGCAATTCTGTATAGGTCATCGGAATCGGATCAAAATCCTTCTGATAATGGCCTCGTTGATTATTCTGTTGATTAGAACATTGTTGATGAGCAGCTGGAGTTGCTTGAATAACAGGAGTTGAATTGATAACAGGCGTAACAGATGCAACATGTTACCGACATTGATTATTCTTACCATAATTCTTTTTGCGCCCTCCATGGGAAATAACATTGGTCTCACCTTCTTTCTTTTTGGCAAGTCCTCCACCATATTTCTTGGAATTTCCAGCAGAATTACCATATTTTGACAATCATCCCTCATGGACACCTTCTTCCAATCTCATCCCCATATTAACCATCTCAGTAAAGTCACCCGGGGCACTAGCAATCATACGCTCATAATAGAAAGGACTCAAAGTTTTCAAAAAGATCTTAGTCGTCTCTTTTTCTTCCAAAGGAGGATTAATCTGAGAAGCAATATCGCGCCGCCTCTGTGCATATTCTTTGAATGTCTCCTTATCTTTCTGAGCCATTGCTCGAAGCTGGTCACGATCAGGAGCCATATCCACATTATACTTATACTGCTTCACAAAAGCTTCACCCAAATCTTCGAAAGTGTGAATTCGAGTTTTGTCGAGTCCCATATACCATTTCAAGGCTGCACCAAACAAACTGTATTAAAAGTAGTGAATGAGTAGCTGATGACTATCGTCTGAGTCGACATCTTGCGAGCATACATAGTCAAATGACTTAAGAGGCAAGAATTACCCTTATACTTTTCAAAGTCAAGGACCTTGAATTTGAGTGGGATCTTCACATTAGGAACTAGGTATAACTCATGGGCATTCTTGCCGAACATTTCTTTACCCCCTCAGAGCTTTGATTTCTTTCTACATTTCAGAAAATTGATCTTGAATCTCTTCCATTTTCTCATAAGCACTGACATTTTCACTAGGAACAGTGTGGAAAATTGGCTCTTCAAAAGGAACAGTATGAACCACAGGTTGCGGTACAGACATCACAGGCTAGACAGTAGGAACAGATGGAACTTCAGGAGGTGGTGGTGGTTGATAACCTTCAGGAACAAAGTTATGAGGTATGCCCCAGGGGAAGCCAGGAGGCATGGAGTGTTGAGGAACACTAGCATGCGCCACAGAGATGGGCGTAGAAACAATCTCAGAAATGACTATCCTTTGCACATGAGTTGAAGACGGAGGAGGAGGGGGTGGATGATTATGAGCATCCACCAATGCTTCCATCATAGCAGTGAGTCTTTCCAAACTATCCTTCAAAGTTGTCACTTCCTCACGAAGCTCACGGTTCTCTTGTTGCAGTTGATCCATCTTCCTTTTGAGATTGGATCGAGTATTATACTAGTGCAACAGCTTGGCTGAATGAAGACCAAGAGAAACATAAGACACATGGAAAAGGCAAGAAACAATGCAAGATATGATGCTTGATGTGCAATATGCAAATGCAAATCCTTCAAGGAACTTAAAAGATACAAAGTAAATTGCCAACATTATATTGAAATAACACATTTAAAATATTGAAATTCTCTTTTTATTGATAATGGAAAAGGATTACAACTTTTGGAGTACAATTTTAAGAATTCTAATTGAAGGCTAGAAAGCTAGAACTAGAAATCCTAAGAAATCCCATGAGAAGAAAATCCTCCTCGCAGCTTCTTATCGAGCTCTTTGATTTGGTTCTCCATCTGACTCTTCTCAACTATGAGTTTGTCGACAGCCAACTTCCTAGCAATTGAGGTAGAGGGAGCATCTAAACTCTGAATGCTAGAGGAAAATAAATCCTCTTGCACTTTTCTCTTATTGCTAGCCTTTTCTTCTTCATTCCTTTATTTCAACTGCTTCTGAAGCTGCGCATTCTCCATCTCAATGATATGATACTTGTTCCTCCAAGCATCCCTCTCTTGACGCATCTCATTCAAAGAAATATGAAGTTTCTCTGCATCACTCATGAAAATAAGAATGGGTGTTCTAGCAACTAGATGTAAAGGCTCTTGACGTGGATAAGGAATCATTAACGTGATAGCTCTAGCTTGTACCCATTGGAGATAAGGCTCCAAAGAGACACAATTCGGCTTTCCCAAATCTTCCCTTCCATTTTTATGGATGTGACGCCAAGCTTGTACAATCTTCTCCTTGAATGCTTTGTTGTCTTCACCCTCCTTGAAGAAGAAACCCTCCAAATGGATATTACTTGGTTTGTCTTTCATAGGATACCCCAACTGACGACGGGCCAAAACAGGGTTGTAACTAATACCTCCTTTTGTACCAAGAAGATGTACATTGGGGAATCTGCCACAACTATCAATGATCATCACTTCATTATAATCACGGTTGTACCAAACAATATCCGAATGAGTAAGCGACATGATTTTCTGTGACCATAATATACCATCATTGAGGTCCCAAAAAGTAATAGACTGGTGCAAGTGAGAAATAAACCACTTGTATAACAACGGTACACAACAAGTAATCATCCATCCACCATAAGAATTCTTGAGATGAGTGAAATGATAAGCATCAGCGAGCTGGGTGGGAACTGGATTTCCAATCAAGAATATCTTAATAGCGTTAATGTCGACAAAGTTGTCAACATTGGGAAAGAGGAACAATCCATAAACAAGCAAGGCGAAGATAGCCCCGAAGGCGTCCATGCTCATCATGCTAGCGAAGTAGTGAGCCATATCCATCAAAAACTTAGCAGGTAACCCAAGAATACATCCCTTGGTGGCCAAGTGAACTTTGATCTCAGATACCTTCAAATGAGTAGCTTCAACAATATCTTGATACTTAAGAGTCTCTTCCAAACCAGAAAACAGGACTCGGTCAGAGATAGGAAAACCAAGCAGACCAGAATAATCCTCAAGTGTGGGCATGAGTTGGTAATCAGGGAACGTAAAATAGTGGTACAACGAATCATAAAACCGAATCAAAGTATCCTAAACTCCATTTACCATATCGATCTTTAAAAGAGATAGCGAATTCCCTTATCTATCTTTGAAAGCCTCAGGATCAACAACCAAAGACCCTAGCTCTCGCAGACCTTCTAACTTAGGACTCTTGAAAGTGTACTTTTGAGTTTTCCTTCTTCCAAAATCCATGGTGAAAAGTCCCTACAATGTTTGCAACAAACATCTTTGAGTTCGTTGAAGACTTGGTCAAAATGATGCTTATGAATGCATGAATGCATGGATGCAACACCCACAAACAAGATCACAGAATGCACACAGGTTCAAAGGTTCAAATCACGAGCATGGAGTCAAGGGACAAGAACCAACCCCCAATGGTGTGTACTAAGGTTTTATCAGCACATGTAGAACAAGGTTCTAAAAAATTCCCAGAGTCCTCAATTCTCTTTCGGATATTACTAGCACTCCGATTACTCGGGAATCAGTAATATTCTCAAGAGAACATCGTCTGGGTGTAGTATCGCGTATCAACTATTTCAGGTTTACACCCTCATAGACACCGCACTACGTCCTAACTGGCCAAGATGGGTTAAAGGGTTCTAAAGTCCTCAGTGTCATGGGTCTGAGGTCGAAAAAAGTAATGTTTTTCGCAATTACTCGCTAGACATCAGTAATTCCGAGGAAGCCTTGACTGAGAGGATGGATTCTCAATAAAGCTTGTTCGAGATTACTCCCTAGAAGCATCCTTTACTATACCATCCTCCTATCATAAAAGCTCTCAGATCCGGGTATAGGATCTATCTCACCACACAGAGATCACCAAGCACCCAAACAGAACAACCAATAACAAACAAACCAAACCAATAAAGCGTAAATAAATTAAAGTAGGCCAAACCCCTAGGAACCAGAGATTCCCCAGCAGAGTCGCCACTTTTCTATAACGGAGAAATTTGTGAGTGTAAGATATTGATTAACTTAACTCAAAATTGCAAGAGTCGCCACCACACTTTTATTTTATCCAAAAAGGAAAGGAAAAAGAGCGAGCAAAACCTAAACGAGTTCTAAAACAAGAATAAACAGAGAATGAGTAAGGGGGTTGGTTACGTCAAGGGAAGGTGTTAGCACCCAGAACGTCTATAGTACTCTATAGGAGCCCTTTGATCTATCTACGCTTTTTGGTTTGAAAAGGTTTGTTTGAAAAGAGATTGGGGAGATGAGAAGAGAAGTACTTTTTAAGATTTTTGTGTTTTGAGAGACTTATCGCCTCATGCCTACGTACCCACAAAGTGCAATATAGGATCAAAACCTCGTAGTTCATGGTACAAATAACAAAAATTATTAGTTATGATTCATTTTATCTTGAAAAGACAACCTGTAATTCTCAAGAGAGAATACTCAACTAATTACCCAATGGTATGTGAAAGAGGCATTTGCATCACATTAAGATGAAGGATTTGCTTGGATTAAAATTAACAAGACTAATCACATCAACATCATAGTGGAAAATGACCATACTTTACATAAAAACCATGGTTAGGAGCTTTACATCTCATCAAAGAAAATGACTCATGTCTAATCTTTTTGAAAATTTTAAAAGAAAAAGTGCACAAAGGCATAAAAAGTTTGAATGAGGTGAAGTGTTTTTTATGTCTTTTTGAAATTGTCAAAGTATGATTAACATTGATTAACATTTATTAAATAAACAAAGTTTGAAAGTCATTTGACAAAAGTCAAGGTTTTATTTATGAAAGTGGTTTTAAGTTTGAAAACAAGAAGGTTTTGTAAAAGAGAGGAGATTTTGAAAATTAAAGAAGGGGTGGAGAAGAAGGGACAATCTTATTGCATAAAGATAAAAGCTAAGGATAAGAACGGTCTAACCACACAAGCAAGCTCCATAGCATAAGCATTCTTCCCTTTTGATTTGTTCTTGATAAAAATAAGTCTTCAGAGGAGAACTTCAAGTACCCAAAATCTAAGGTTTTCCATCACAAAATTCCAAGCATAGGTTAGGATCCTAATTCTAAGTCCAAAGTTCCATGTCCAAATGCAAAGGATAGTAACCATAACCCAACATTATGAGAACAAGTTTTTTAGGGGTTTAAACCTTTATTAATGTTTTTTGGTCCAAATGGACAAAAGAAAAATAACATAAACATAAACAAATGGTCCATATGGACAAAAGAAAAATGGCAGAAACATAAACAAATGGACCAAGTGGACAAAGGAAAAATAGCGGAAACATAAAAAAATAGAATGATATGATATGATAATATAAAGCATAAAAAAATAAAATAAAGAGAGATAGGGAGCAAGAAGGAAGCATAAACATAGCACGATTATAACAATAGAGAGTAATTAATCCAAAAATGAGAGCACAAGTTTTGTTGTGTTTTCGGAAATGCTCAACTAAACATCCATGAGAATGAAAACATGGTCTCATACATTACCATGGGGAGGGCTCCAACTCGGATAAAATTAACGAGTATGTCAACTAATCCCCATGGGTAACAAGAGAAAGCCAATCTATTTCAAACTACGCCATAGAGGAATAGGAGACTGATAATTTGCTTACAAATCACAACAGTTTTCCAATTTCGGGACAATTTGGCATTATGTTAAGCAATCGTAATCGGGTTTATGTAGAAACCACGACTATCTGAGGCTGGTCAATAACAATGTTAGTGCTAATGCATGCTAAAGAAGTGATATGTAGATCACTCTCCGAAGGCAATACCGCACGAAAAGAAAAGAGGTAACGATCTCATCTTCATCAAAAAATTGAAAAAATTCCAATGATATTGAAGATTTTCATCGATCAAAAGAAAAAGGAGAAGAAGGGAGGGGAAAGCCAAATTGAATTACAAATTCAAGATCATTCCATCTTTAAGTTCATCCACTCATCTTGGTGGATTAAAGTACTAAACATATCATTAACTCAAAGCACCTAAAATGAATTAAAAAATTCACTTTAAAGATAGATTTGAATTAGTGAATGTTTATCCAACATCATCTACACCCTAAGTCCAGTGAATTTAAAGAGGAATAGGACATTTGAAAGTGTAATCCAAAGCAAAAACCAAAAGGAAATGGAAGAAGAAGGGAAAGGAACCAAAACAGTCCCAAAAACAAGCGAATATCACATTATGGACACTGGGTAATCGATTACCCTAATGATGGTAATCGATTACCACTGTTAAAAAGGTAGATCCAGACGCAGAAACAGGGTGTTAATCGATTACCACCAGAAAGGTAACCGATTACACCTTCTAAAACAACAGAAAATCAGTTTGAAAAATGCAAAATCCTTCAATCATTTCTTCAAACACCTCATGATCAAGGATGCAATTATGGACGAAAATTCAAGTAAAACAACAGCAAATAACACCAATGGATCAATATTTGCAAGATCCAAATATCAAGCAACAAGAAACAATAATAGATCACATTGTGAAGGATGTATCAAGAACAACAATGGTGGATCAAGAGTTTACCACTTCAAATGTGAAAATTCTTCAAATCAAACTCCAAGAACCACACTCCAAAGCCTTGATCTACAGAAATTTATGACGAAAAAGTGAATGGATGGAGGTTTAGCTCAAAGATTAGTAAGTTCTAATGATGAACTTACTAACTTTCAATGGAAGAAAAAGCTTTGGTGAATTTTGTAGTTGGAGAAAATTGAGAGAGTCAAGAAGAAATTTGACAAGGTGAATTTGGCTATCAAAAGCTTCAAGAATGAATGAAATGAGGCCTCTATTTATAGGATTTAGGCTTGGAAATTTTGGTGGTTTGGAACCAAAATTAGGCTTAAAATTTGAATTTGGAGGCAAAATAAAATCAAGTAGTAATTAATGAGGGTGTATGGTGGAAATTAATTATGATGAGGTAGGGGAATTAAAATGAGGTGGTCTAGAATATTCTCATGATGCAATATTTGAAAATTGGTGCCAAAATGCTGCGAAATTTGAATTTGGCACATTTTCACAAAAAACGTACTGGTTAATTGATTTCCCTAATGCTGGTAATCGATTACCACATTGGAAAATTATGAAAATTTGCCTTTTGACGTGCTGCTGTGGCTCTGGCTCGATTCTTTTTGCTTGTAAAAGAAGGCATGGAAATAAACACATGAACCTTGGAGTCTCTTGACTAGTAATCAATTAAATATTGGAAACTCTTGATCAGATGATTTTTAAATTGTTTGTAGATCAACTTCGACTTTGTTCAGATGAAATTCATTCGAGCCGAGGGATTGGTATTTGATATCCTTGCTCCTAATCTCTTCCTGAAAAAGTTAGTAAAGTAAAAACAAACATTTTTTATTTTAATTAGAAGTTAGTAAACATAAACAAATACAAACAATAAACAAACAAGAGAAAAAGGGGTGCTTGGTGATCTCGCTTAAGAACAAACCAACCGAGGAGGGCAAGAGAACCAAAGTCTGTGATCTTGTTAGTCGTATGAAATGCCAATGATATGTGGGAACTTAGGGGCAAAACGTAGGGTATTACACATGGATGTCAGTGACCCTTTGATTTTAACACGAAGGTCACTGAATCTTATATATATATATATATATATATATATATATATATATATATATCCCTAATTTTGCCTAGACCACTTCTTGAAGCTTTTAGTCCACCGGGATTGCCCTGATTTTAGCCTAAGTCGCCTCTTTGGGTGTTCAACTTAGCGGGCTTTTCTTTTGATTTTTTTTATTGAGAGGTTATGACTTCCAAGTCAACTGACATAACCTTTGGATTCGACATGATTCTTTCGACACTTCAAAACGTGTGCGAAGAATATCACCTGGTTGATCTCGAGATGGGATGTTTCATCTTGTAATTCGAATGCGTAGGGAGATTGACTGATCACTACCCTGCCTCAGGTTAAGCGTAAGGGTTTTTAAGATCCAAAAGAAAACACCTACTTCTAGGCTCGAAGTGGTTTAACTAGGGATTGACTCGTTATCTCTCCATTATTTTGGGATTTGAAACAATGCATGTATATCATCAGCATGATTTTATTCGAAAGCATACTAGCAACAATTATGGGTATTTCGTTTTCATCATCCTCCCTCCAATCTTTGCTAAACCAATAGTTTGATAAATAAAGTGGACGCAAGGTATATGGATGTAGTTTTTTTATATAAGAGAAGAAAAAAATGAGAGAAGGCGACATGATTAATTCAGAAAATGCATGATCACATCATTAATATTACCATTCAAAACAATAATGTTTAAAAACAAGTAGCATTTAACAAGAAATAAATCACAAATGTGAATAGTAAAATTGATCCAATGATTGCCAGCTCTTGAGAATGTCTTCCTGTCTGAACCACTAGCATTAGGGCTGGAAATGAGCCGAGTCGAGTCGAACTCGCCTTAGCTTAGTTCGACTCGTTAAGAATTAGCCGAGTTCGAGTTCGAGTTTGAGTTCATCACGAACTTTTTTTCCAGCTCAAACTTGACTCGTTAAGAATTGTCCGAGTTCGAGTTCGAGTTCATCACAAACTTTTTTTTCAGGTCAAACTCGACTTGTTAGAAGTCCACGAATATCTCGGTTCAACTCGTTAGGTTTATCTTGTTAGGTTCAACTCGCTTATTTCACAGACTTAAAAGTAATTTTTTTAAGTCTATTTTTTACATATATATTTGACATTTTAAATTAATATTTTTTAAATAAAAAATATAGAAATAAAATAAAATTTATAAGATTGGAATTTATACGATGTTAATTTTATTTGTATAATTATTCTTAGAAATATTTTACTCACTTGAGAATATAAATTATCAATTAAAACCGTTAGATTAAAAGAAAATATCAGACTAAGATTTAGAACAAATCTTTAAACCTACTCTTAAAGACAACATAATTTATCTCATATATAATCGAATTGACTCATGAACCTAACGAGTCGAACTATGTATAGTTCAAGTTCAGATCATTTAGTTAACGAACTTAGTTTTTACCTCATATTCAGCTCATTTGGTTCATGAACCTAGTTCAACGATTTAATTTTTGAATCGAATTTTGAACTATTTTCGAGTTGGTTTGGTTCATTGCCAGCCCTAACTGGCATTTAGGAGATGCTCCTTGAAGCCTTCGTACTCATTCAGGCGAGAGGTTGACATGCACAACCAAGTTTCCTTCTGGAAATGATACATACTTCTTGTCAATCAACTGTTGTACTTTAGCTTGGAAAGATTTGAAATATTCAGTTGAATTCCCCATTGATCCCCCATGATATCGACATTCCCCTTCGGGATCATACCCAGGTGGGTATGGTTCTAGCAACGGCTTAAGAGACCTGGGATTCACCAGAGATTTTCAGATCAAATATGGCAGAAGTTGACTGTATGACATAGGGATTAGATCGATATGATCATTCCTTCTTTCCAGGTTATTGCGAGGCTTATGTTGCTCTGACGCTGATTCTGATGTCCTCGACCATGGGCTCGTTGATTTGCATGAGGAGCGGTCTAAGGTTTCTGGTATGGAGATTTAGGGATGGTTGGTTTCCCATAAGGGTGGCACGGCGCTGAAAATGATGACCGCTGAGAAGATGGGGGACCAAAAGATATTGCTGGTGCACCATGAGAATACTTGACATCTGACATGACTGTATTTATTACATCCTTTTCTTCCTCTTGGGAGTTGTTAAGGGATTCATTCTCGCTAACCTGGCTGCTTGAAACGTCTTGGATTTTTCTACTCTTGAGGTCGCTCTCGATGCGCTCTCCAACTTTCACCAAGTAAGAGAAGTCAGATGATGTAATGCATATCATCCTTTCAAAGTATGTGATATGCAAGGTATCCATGAACATGTCAACTAACTCTCTGTCTAAGAGTGGTGGTTGCACTTAGGCTGCCAATTCTCTCCACCGCTGTGCATATCCTCTAAAGGATTTATTGTCTTTCTGAGACATACCAACAACTCTCTTATCCGGAGCCATATCTAAATTGTAGTTGTATAGCTTCAAAAAGGCGTTGGCTAAGTCTTCCCATGATTGAATATGACTATTTTCTAGCTTTATGTACCAACTCATTGATGTCCCACACAAGCTGTCTTAAAAACAGTGAATCATCAGCTTATCATCGTGGGTATATGAGGTCATTTTTTAGTAGAACATCACCAAATGACTCCTTGGACAGCTATTCCCTCGGTACTTCTCGAAGTTGGGTACTTTAAACTATGGAGGTATAACAAGACCTGGCACCAAACACATGTCATTAAGTCTTGTTGTGTTAAAGCCTTCCATAGCCTTCAATCGTTTCTCAAGATCATGACTTATTTTTGCAACTTCAACCACTTGAGAACGCTCCATTTTTGTCATTAAGCGGGCACTATAAGAATTTAGCACATTTCTTGCAAATTGGGGACCCTATTCATCAAAATGAATAGTGGGATTCTTTTGCGTAATGGGAACTTCGTTTGATATCGCGATATGCACCGTCTGAAGTTAAGTAGGAACATCCACTTGTTGAGGATCATCATTAGGCAGAAGACCATACAGTGGGTTGGTTGTCACAGTAAAACCTGGTGGGGGACCAACACTTTCCTCCTCAACATGCTGAAGGTTGTTCTCTAACATAGCTACCAAAACTTCCAACTTGGTTTTACTGGCCTTTAAAGGTGTCTATATTCCTCTTATCACCGTTTAATCCTGCTTCAAATGCCTTGTAGCTACCACATGTTCAGTATGAGTGTCGGGAGATCAACTGGCTGGCAATGGACAAAAGATGGAATGAGCTTATTTTGTATTGTGCAAATTAGTATGCATGCATGTTGATGAGATACAGATGCATGATATTTTTGTAACTTTTTATATGCAATAAAATGAAGTGCAATGCTCAGGATCACAAGTTCATCATGTTCTCAGGTCGGATAGAACAATGGGTAAATAATTGGTAACTCTGAACAAAGGAACCCCACTGGTAGGCTCTAAATGGGTAGGTGCCTAGAGTCATGGATCTTCTCACATATATCATTGCCATGACGAAGGATCATCAAACGATAACTTCCTTGAAATGATCTCTTCTAGGTGAGGTTTTCGTATCGTCTCAACGAGGAAGGCTCCTCGTGAGTCTCTACTACACAACCATCGAGTCCAAGGTTCTAAAAAGGTATCTCAGAGTCATAGATTAAGGTTGAAAATATCATTGTCAAAATAACAATACGTTCAAGGGATCTCATCTGATTGGGGCTTTCGTATCAACCCAACAAGGAGTGCTCCTCATGAGTTAACACTACCAACCACCACGGGAAGCGTTAAAAGGTCCTTAGAGTGATTAATTCAACTTTGAAACATTATTGCCTTAACGAAGGCTCGTCAGACAATGACATCTCCAAGAGAATCTTCTCTAAACGGGGTTTTCATATCATCCCAACGAGGAAGGCTCCTTGTGGGCCTCTACTACACAACCACCATCCTAATCCTATGTTTTTTTAGACTTGGGTAGGGCGCCTATCTCACAAAGTCAATAATCGGAGAACCCTAACAGTGTTACAAGAAATAATATGATACATAATAAAGATAAGCAAGCAAGTAGATAATAATCAATTAAACAAGCAAGTAAACAATAAGAGAAAACAAACAAGCAAAGCTAACGTTCACGAATCGAATCAAGTTAGGCTTGACTCTCTCTTGCAGGGAAAAAATGGTCTCTAGCAGAGTCGCCAGCTGTCGTACATCGAAAAAATACGATCCTTCGTGAATGGTCGCGAAAAAAAATTTTCAAGCAGAGTCGCCACCGAACTTTATTCATTCCAAGAAGAAATAGAAAAATATCAATAAAACCTTTAGAGAAAGAACATGGTCATCGCAACCAAGTTATAGGTTTTAGAGTCGATTAGGCAAAGGGAAGGTATTAGCACCCCTCACGTCCGTTTTAGAGTCGAATAGGAAAATACGATCCTTGGTAATGTTGTTTTTTTCTTCAAAGAGAATAAAGAGAAAAGGTAAAGCAAAAGGATTTTGTTTTCTAAGGGGAAATGGGTGGTTTTTTATTAGGGTACTCGCCAAGGATTGGGGCCCTTGTGCCTACGTATCTTCATTTGAAAGAAATGAAGAATCAGAGCGTCCGTAGTTCGTGGGACTACAGGTTGTTGGTTTGTTTTATCGAACAAATGTTTAGGTCACATTCTAAGGGCAAAACGTTAGCTCTTCTACTCTCGGCTGAGGCTTAAGCATTTGGTATACAGGCGCATTGGAAGGAACTAAACGTTGTTCTTTTGAGAAAAAACTTTTAATCGCACGGAGGTGAAAAGTTGAATTAATGTGTTGAAGTTTTATTTGGATGACGATCATTCGGACACCAAGGAAGGCTCCTCGTATCCAAACAATCGGGAGAGTGAATCGAAGGCTCGACTCTCTCTCTTTTCATCTAAGTGATTGAGAAAAATAGGTTTAATTTGATTTGTTATGAAAATATTTTGATGTGAAACGGATTATAAGTTTTTTTAGAGAAGACAATTGTTCGAGTAGTAAAGAATGCTCCTCGTACCCAAACAATCGAGGAGGGGACTCGAAGGATCCAGTCTAACTCCCTTTTTCATCTTTTAATAAAATAAGGTCTAAACATGATTAAGTTGATTAATTTGACTTAGAGAAAATACTCGATGTTGATCGAGGTTTGAGTTTGCGTCTAAAACGGTGTAAGTGTTTGAACTAAATGGAAAGGGGGTCCTAATTGGTATTGGGTAAAGTCGATGGCAATGCACAAGGCAATCGACTTACAAGATTGAAAAAGGACGCGATATTAAATCGAGAATTATTTTTTAAAAAAATAGTTTGAATGTGTATGTGAGATTAAGATCAAGTCGATATTATTATACCATGAGCACAAGATATGAGCAATTACATAGTCAAGATAATCAATTAAAGATCACACACTGAATCAAACAAAATTATATACAAAGATTATTAATTAAATTAAATATGGATATTTAATAAAATTAATTAATATTTTAATTAATTAATATTAAATAAATATATTTAATATAAATAATAATACATTCTTGTCTTTTAAAAAAAAATAATAACAATGAACAAATAGAAAAGAAAATAAATAAATAAAAAAGAAGAGAAAACAACTAAAATAAATAATAATAAAAAACATATGGGTCTGATGGCTTGAGCCCAAAATAAAAAAAATAGCAAAGCTAGGGGTGCAAAAAACAAATTGAACGAGCCTAGAAGCCCAATGCCTATGAAATAAACACGTTGGGATTCATAGTATCCACCTCACATGTTAAGCCTCACATTTTTTCTTCTATCTCTCTTATAATAAAATAAAGAAGCATATTGTCACCACACCACATAACCATGCATTAAAATACTAAAAAAATAGCAACTAACATGAAATGAAAATGAAAGGGACATGTCCTTCTTTCTCTGATTACTTTGCTTACAGAAAGAACCAAAACAAGAAGACAATGCTTCAATATCAAAAACAAAACAAAAAATCTTCCTCCCTTTCTCTTTCCGTGTGGCATGTATAGTAAAAAATAATAACAAAGAATTATATCATCATTCCTATTTTCAAATGACAGGAACATGGACACTTGAATAAATTTGTTCACCTTTGTTTAAAAAAAAAAAGACTTTCCCCTTAGTGAAACAAACCAATTTTTCTTTCTCTCCAAAAGACATTTTCATTTACTTCTTCATACCAAGAAAACCAGCAAAGCAAAGTTGCACCAACACCATTGCTAAAAAATCTTTCAAGATATAATAAAACTCTCCCCATTTTTAATCCAAAATAGAAGAAACAACAACATGGAAATCAATTCATAAATGGAGAAAAGAGAGGCATACCATATGGTGAAAGCGGTAGATACAGTTGTGGCGACGTCAGGTTGCAAGCTCTCCGACAACACCGTGCGTGGTGGTATCCGTGTGTTGTTTGGACGTGTCACGGTTGTGTTGTGAGCTGCTTTTCTTTTTGAAAAATGGTGAATCTGTGTGAAAAACTTTGCTGAAATTTTAGCTTCGCATGGTCTATGAGAGTGTCGTGTATTTGAATGGAAAGAGAGATATAGGTGAGGTTGTGAAGTTTGGGGAATATGAGATTGTGTGGTTGGGTTTGAAGCTAGTACCACTGAAATTTTGTTATTTCATAGTAAAAAAATAAAGTGAGTTATTGGTGGAAGAAAGGTGTTAAGTGGTTTTTGAGTGACTTTTACAATTGTTGTTTCATTCACAGTTGGGTTTCGAAAGGTGGTGGAAGAGTTTTCATGATGACAAGAAAACAAGGTGAAGTTTAAGGTGATGTATAGTGAGGTTTTGAAGGTGTGAAAAGTACACAAGAGAGGGGGTTGAATTGTGTTTCACGTTTTCATTAATTTAACTTCTGATCAGAGTCTCAAAATCAGAACTAGTGTTCAGATTCTGTTTTAATCATTGGCAGCGGATATATCAGAAGTAAATAAATAACAGTAGAAGACACAAAAGATTTATCCTAGTTCCTCCCCTAACTGAGAGCACTCCAGTCCCCTTGCCCCACAAGAGATTTTCATTATAGCCACTTCATGATTACAATCGCTTATGCTTCTGCATAAGTCTTTTACACCTGCTCAGATAAACTGTTTGAGACTTCCTTTCTTAGAGCACATGTCTAAGACTTTCCCTTGCTCACACCTTCTGACCGAGCCACCTGCTCTAAGTTTTTCTGGTTGAGACTTCCCCTTGCTTAGATCATATGTCTAAGACTTCTTTCTCACGCCCTCTGACCAAGCAACATCCTCTTCTGGTCATCAAACTGAGACTTCCCCTTGCTCAAGTTGCACTTGAGACTTCTTGTTCGCGCCCCTCAGATAGAGACTTCCCCTCCGCTCAATCAGACTAGTTGAATAAGACTTTTACAGCTCAAGCACTTAAGCAATGAGACTTACGTGGCTTAAGCATCTTGGCTCAAGACTTGTTGCTTGAATCCTAATGAGACAAGACTTTTGCTCAAGCACGTAGCAGAAGACTTAATTTAAACTGCTGAAGTCTCAGCTGAATAGAGAACAAGGTGTACATGATGCAAGCATCAGAGGTACGGGAAATCACCATAACAAAGACCTAAAACTCTTAAGATTTCTAAGATATTCAATGGTAAGAAATCTTAAGGATTTTACAATTACAACTTAAAACATAAAATCTGCATATTACATTAGAGTTGATAATTGCTTGATCTTGCTACTCCTTCATCTGAAGAATCCTTGTAAAGCTTCAAACTTGAATCTTCAACCATATATATAGCCTTTTCAGAAACTAGTCGTTGAGGAAGTGACTTGATCAAGTGTATTTGCCTTTACTCCATAGTACAAGAGACGTTGAAGATGGATGCACAACAGATTTTGAATCCAGTATATAACACGTTTAATCTTTGAGTCTTCAAGAGGTTTTGTACTGATAGAGTCGTTGAGAGCAGACGTCCGTAGAGCATCCCAACCTTTCTCGAGCCTTGCAATCTTGTAGACTCTATCTGACAAGCTGATAAGACAATACAACTTGCTTTCTGTGGTGCGGATAATCCACAGCTTTATCACCAACTCTGAATAGTACCAGATGCTGATATACAATTACCAAGTGTAGTAACTCGTCTGAATGCTGAGGCCTTCAACTCAGAGTCTGTGCCAAGCCACACTAGCAATTATTCTTCAGACTCTTCCACCAAAAGCTGGAAATGAAGCAACTCTCAAGTGTGTCTAAGTAAAACAGATTCTGATTATTTATGTACAAGAACAAGAACCTGCATAAATAAAACACACATTAAATAAGCCATTGTTTTTTTAATACTTTTGTTATCATCAAAACTAAAAGAGAATATGTCATGCACAAATCTTGTTATAACAATATCCCCCTTTTTTATGATGACAAACACAAGTATTTAAAGGATAATGTTGGGCATTTAATTTTCTCTGCAGCAACGGGGTATGAGGTTTATAAGCTCCCCCCGAGTCTGATAGTCCACAGCAGAGTTCTACTAACTTTAACACCAAGAACTATTTTTCAAGTAAAAATAAATTAGTTTTCTTAGTAACATCAGGGTCTGAGGTTTGCAAGCTCCCCCTGAGTCAAACAGTTCCAAGGTTGAGGTTTGTAAGCTCCCCTTAGTTCCATATTTAAGAAAACCAAAATAACAACATTTTAACTTCCTTTGGCAACATCACAATACGAGGTTTGTAAGCTTCTTCCGAGTCTAATAGGCTAAGTCAGAGGTTTTTAAGCTATTACTTAACACTATGTACAAGAGAGTTAAAATATGTTACCCTTTTAACTTTCTTTGGCAACACCAAAATATGAGCCTTGCAAGCTTCTTCTGGGTATGATGGGCTAAGTCTGAGGTTTGTAAGCTTTTCCTTAGACGAAAGTTAAAATACGCCTTGGGCAAGGTAGTCATAAAAACAGAAAATAAATGACCAATATGTACAACTGAATAGGTACTCAATGGGTTCAGTTTCTGCTTAAATACTTACTATTATTTCTCCCCCTTTTGTCACATAAAAAAGAATAAAAGAAGGAAAACGAAGAAAAGAAAAAAATTTCACTTATTAATGCAATTTAGATCATCATTACTTGATCAGTTTCCAAGAGGAAAAATAATCCAGTAAAAAGAATCATTAAGGTTTGTAAAGTGCACGTTTTAAAGTCTTATTGGTCATTACTATTTCAAGAATTAAGTAAGGATTAATTTCAGACTCTTGGTATCCACATAAGCCATTATAAAAACACTCAACTTCTAAGTCATTTTTATCAACATCTTCCTAGAGAAATGGAGTCATGAACTGAGAGTCATAATACATCCGTTATTACAGATGTAACAGAGAGCTCTACAAGCTTAGAAGTTCAGTCTCCTCAGAGGCGAGCTACTTCTAAATCTTCTACAACTGAGCCTTTGCCTTCAGCACCACTTACTTCTGAAGAGGCAACTTCAGCAGTTCTTGAACAACCTTCAGAAGGAGGTTCGTCAGTAGTTGCTCTGAAGCCAAAGAGAAAAAATATGAAGAGGTCAAAGAAGAAAATAAGGGTGAACAAGCGGTTCTACCAATCACTCCCAGACATAGAAGAGGAAAATGAAGTTGACTCTGAAGACAAAGAGGTGGATTATAGCAACAGTGGACGCCGTTGGGCACGAGATGCTCTAGCTTGGGATCTTTACTAGAAGAGACATCTTTTCCCCCTTTTTTTAAATTTTTTTGTAATCTAGATGCTTAATATTAACGAAATAGTTTCTTTTTTTTACCAATATTCCTTTATCATGTTAGTACATTCCAACAACTTTTCTTTAGATTTTCTGAAAGTACATTAACAAAATGAAATTTACACATAAGCCACAGTTAAAACAAATTAAACATTAACTCACAACTGTTCAGAGAATCTTACATAAATTAGACTGCTAGATAACATTACCAATGGTTATTATTAGAGTACCGATAAGTTTTAACCAATACTTAAATAATATTAAACTCAAGACAATGTATGTAACACGTCTATAAAAATGACTCAAGTAAGCTTTCTTCCATCATCACTTAATCCCTAAAACACCAAGATGTATAAGCAAAAGCAAATATGGGTCCAAAGAGAGATTTCAGGAAGGCAGCATTACTGAATGCAGCAACTCAAGCAAACCAAGGCAAAGCAGTAGCTGAAGGATCTGCAAGCAAGCAGATAGCTTCAGAAGTGCTCTCCTCTTCAGCATCCTTTGTGAAGACACACAGGAGAAGAAGATCTTCTGAATCCAGACGTAGAAACCAGCTGAAGAGGAGGCATTGGAGTATGCTAAGGAAGAATGGCAAGATTACTTAGATAATCAGGACATGTCAGATGATCCTAGGGAATTCCTTAGGGCCAATCCAACAGACTAGGAAATCTAATTGTCTTGTAATAGATTCCTTTCCATCAATGAAATAAGTTGCAAATATTGAGTGCTTTTACCTATTTAATTTTTATGATTCTCATGAACAACAAATAATAAATATTCAACAGTTTAAAACTGAACAGAAGCATGATAAAACTTTGAATTATTAATAAGAAGCTTAATACAAAGATTTCAACAACGTACAAAGCATAACTATGCAGAAATCTAACATCAGAATCTTTCATAGATAGCTTCAAACTTGTCTCTCCAAATCTTGGAAGAACTAGCCTCATAACTTATGTTAACCCCCTGCTGAACAAGTATTTCAGAAATAACCCGTCCATAAGGAATGGAGAAAGTCTTTCCCTTTTGAAAAGAAGAAAGAGACCTTTTCAGATGGTCAAACATAACTTGAGGAAGATTAATATTCAAATCTGAATTAAGAAGTAGAAGCAGATCTTTTTCAATAGAGTCCACTAGGTCTAAATCTTTATCCTTAGGAAGTAAGTTTGAATTCAGAATTTGATTCCAAACAACAGTATCAGGAAGAAGATTTGAGACCTCTGATGTATTAGATGGATCTACAAAGATAAGCCAAGTAGGAAGATAGTGTTCCCAAACAAGATTTACTAGGATTTCTCCAATATCCTCACAATTGAACACATTTGCAATCGCTTTAGAGGTTACTGTAATAGAAACACCAATTACTCTAGACACAATAGCATACTCAAAATTCAGCTCAACAATGGAGGCATTGATCCAAAACTCATTGACAAGACTTGGATAAGTAAAACCACAAAGCATCTCAAAGTATCCATTCCAACGTTATTTAGACATAGTCTTCCAAAAGTTGAAACCAATCTTAAGAAACTCATCAAAATCCACAAACTTTTAATTGATAACAACTAGCTAATTCAAAGGATAATTAACTGAAGAACTCATCTCAGGTTTGGTTTGATCATCACACAAACAAGAAGAAAAGAAGAAGAAGAACTAAACAAGAATCCTACAAGAATAAGAACCTTGTTAGAAAAAGGACACAATGATGTTTCACAAGACAAGGAATAGTAATATCAGGTACCAAAAGAGAAAACATCATTACCCAATGGTTCTTTATCCAGTAAATATTTCAATTCCACTAGATGATTTTCACCTTTATGAAAAGTTTAGTATTATAAAAGTTTTTGGAAAACTTTTTACTTAAACTGTTATGACAGTAAAAAAGAATCTTCTTCTGAATCTCAAAATCTGACAACTTTCAGAAGCTATCATCCATCAGAGTCTAGTAGATCTAGACTTAGACAGAGATATCATCTGTCAGTCACAAGTCTCTAACATTCTATTTAGAACTAACACTTTATCTTGAAACAAGAGTCATGAGTGATAGATGAATATTTAACTGTCTTCTTTAGACAACTAACAAGCAAAAGTATTAACACAAAAGTTATAAACTGTTTCCATAAATATGATCATCATCATCTGGCTTAATAAGACATTCAGTATAGACAAACACAACAGAGTTTCCTTTTAAAGATTTATGAAGTTCTTCTTTTTAAAAGAACTTCTCTAGAGGTCTAACAGAAACTTTGTATTTACATATATACAAATGTTTCATTGAATCAAGATAAGCCAGAAAAGAACAAGCATAGCCTTTTTTTGTTGCCCAGACTCAATTCAGTATTCAGACTTGACCAAAGAGTCTGAACACAACTTAGAGTGGATTCTGATTCAATGGCTGTCTAACCATTGATTCCACTACTCTCACCAAATTCAGTACCACCAGTACTTGAATTTGGGTTATTGGCTCTTCCTCCAATAAATGTTGTAAACAACCTTATGGAAGATGCCTCTACTTCTTTCCTTGATATCTGTAGCAGATACATTATGATACTCATATTTCTATAAGACCATACATGTAAGTACAAACAAACTCTTTGTTACCTTACATATCAATCTAATAGCAAAATCATAAGTCACTCTAGAGTATAAGTCTAGGATGAGATATGATAGGAACATAATCTTGTTCTAAAAAATGTCACTAATCTCATTGTCTGGAATTAAATCTTTTGACTCTGAAATCATTGACAAGCTCAGAACCAGATGGTGTTAGCTATCAAAAATTAACATAAAGAAAATCAAAGTACTGTCTTAGTACGCCTGACAGAACTCAAAGAGAAGTTGAAGACTTCTCATAGAAATGTCTTTTTAAAACAACTTCCATGATGATCCTCAATTAAGAAGCAATGGAGTTTCTTAAGATATCGCCTTAAAGAACAAACTCCACATTATCAAATATTTTGAAGCAAGATAGATTTAACAACATCTCTTGCTCTTCAATATTTGATTTTTTTATTTCATAACACATATGCTCCTTTTCATATGTATCAAGCGCTAATATCAGCTTCAAAAGATTATAGATTGAAGAGCATATGATATTAGGTTATGGTAGTGTTTCTTCTTGCTTTTAGATCTGGGAGATAAGTTGAAATACATGTATTTCAGAAGCTTCTGAAGTTACTCTCCTATCAACAGATATCAAAATCCATTCAGTCAGTATGGAAGTTCTTCTGACAAGAAACCTTAGTCTCTCATCATCAGTCATTCCAAGAAACTGAGCTAAATTGAGAAGGTGATCTGTTGAATAGTTTTTCATCATCTAACTTCATTTCTTTCCTTTGAAGATTGCAAGACAAACCTTCAGAACAAAATAGATTCAAGATGTAAACATCCTAAAAAATTTGTGACTTTAGATTTAAATCAAAGAGCAATCTTCTCAGAATTTGCTTGAAAACATTAGATAAAGTGTAACTACTTCAAGCTTCAAAAACTTATCCCCACAAATCTGAGCACAAGAATGCAAAGATAGTCCAAGTATCAGACATATCAATGATGTTGATATACTCATAAGTAAGATAAAGCATCTACCATAATGCAACTACATTTGAAGATATTCAATATGCATCTTCTGAGCTGGTGAAAGATATTTTTAAGAAGATCATCTTTAACACCATCAACTTCTATAGTAATACCTTTTCAAGAATATTCTATCGACCTTCGGCAATCCTTTATCAAGACCAATGAGTTAAAAATATGTTTAGCTTTTCCATCATTTAAATTCAGTGGAGTCATCCATTTAAATATGGTAGGAAAAGTCGTATGATATTTTTCATGTGGCACTTAATTTCTTCTTGAAGAAGAAATATACTTTTCTTATTGGATCATTATCTATGCCACTGTTAAGCGTTAAGCACAGACCATGCTCTGATACCAATTGAAGGTGTGAAAAGTACACAAGAAAGGGGGGTTGAATTGTGTTTCGCATTTTCTTTAATTTAACATCTGATCAGAGTCTCAGAATCAGAACTGGTGTTCAGATTCTCTTTTAATTCATTGGCAGCGGATATAACAGAAGTAAATAAATAACAACAGAAGACAAAAAAGATTTATCCTGGTTCCTCCCCTTACTAAGAGTACTCCAGTCCCCTTGCCTCACAAGAGATTTTCATTATAACCACTTCATGATTACAATCGCTTATGCTTCTTCATAAGTCTTTTACATCTGCTCAGACTAATTGTCTGAGACTTCCTTGCTTAAAGCACATGTCTAAGACTTTCCCTTGCTCACACCTTCTGAACGAGCCACCAGCTCCAAGGTCTTCTGGTTGAGACTTCCCCTTGCTTAGAGCACATGTCTAAGACTTCTTGCTCACGCCCTCTGACCGAGCCACCTACTCTTCTGGTAATCAGACTGATACTTCCCCTTGCCCAAGCCACACTTGGGACTTCTTGCTCATGCTCCTCAGACGGAGACTTCCCCTATGCTCAATCAGACTAGCTGAATAAGACTTTCACAACTCAAACACTTAAGCAATGAGACTTACGTGGCTTAAGCATTTTGGCTCAAGACTTGTTGCTTGAATCCTAATGAGACAAGACTTTTGCTCAAGCACGTAGTAGGAGACTTAATGTAAACTACTAAAGGCTCAGCAGAATAGAGAACAAGGTGTACATGATGCAAGCATCAGAGGTACAGGAAATCACCATAACAAAGACCTAAAGCTCTTAAGATTTCTAAGATATTCAATGGTAAGAAATCTTAAGGATTTTACAATTACAACCTAAAACAGAACATCTGCATATTACATTAGAGTTGATAATTGCTTGATCTTGCTACTCCTTCATCTGAAGAATCCTTGTAAAGATTCAAACTTGAATCTTCAGCCATATATATAGCCTTTGCAGAAACTAGCCATTGAGGAAGTGACTTGATCAAGTGTCTTTGCCTTTACTCCATAGTACAAGAGACATTGAAGATGGATGCACAGCAGATTCTGAATCCAGTATGTAACACGTTTAACCTTTGAGTCTTCAAGAGGTTTTCTACTGATAGAGCCGTTGAGAGCAGACATCCGTAGAGCATGCCAACCTTTCTTGAGCCTTGCAATCATGTAGACTCTAGCTGACAAGCTGATAAGACAATACAACTTGTTTTCTACAGTACGAATAATCCACAACTTTATCATTAACTTTGAATGGTATTAGATGCTGATATACAATTACCAAGTGTAGTAACTCGTCCGAATACTGAGGCATTCAGCTCAGAGTCTGTGCCAAGCCACACTAGCAGTTTTTCTTTAGACTCTGCCACCAGAAGCTAGCAATGAAGCAACTCCCCAGTGTGTCTAAGTAAAACAGATTATGATTATTTATGTACAAGAACAAGAACCTGCATAAATAAAACACACATCAAATAAACCATTGCTCTTTTAATACTTTTGTTATCATCAAAACTAAAAGAGAATATGTCATGAACAAATCTTGTTCTAATAAGGTTGTGTCAGTGTATGGCAGTGAGGATGATGAATGAGTTTTGGAGGCTGGTTTATAAGATTAATGAAAGAGAAGATTGAACGGTGCCATGTGAAGAAGGGACTGTATGGTTCAAATGAAAGCAAAGAAGAAACACTTTTTCTACAACTATCTTTTCTTTGAAATGAGATAGAGTGGAATATATATGTTACAGGAAAAGGAAAAAGCTTTCTTCTTTCAGCCTCAACGTCTATCCAAAGAATATCCTCTAATTTTATTTTTTTATATTTTATAAAATGGGAACTCAATGAAAAAAGTGGTGAGATAACTATTATGAGAGACATATTAAAAGGAATGAATACATGTCTGCCAGAGTGAGAGAGGGAGGATACACATTAGAGGTATGAAATGGAGAGCAACTGGTTATTGGTTTATGATTTTTTTCTCCTTTTTGTCAGCATCCCCCGAAGTATGGGAGTGTGGGAAGGGTATTTGAGTGTTTTGTTATGAAAAAGAAAAAGATATGTCAGTTGCCAACTTGTCCCCCCAACAACTGTCATGCGTCCCATGCCCACTAAGAGGGAATCTTCCCACACTTATTTTAATTTCTTTTTTATTAATGTATTATTATTTATATGATTGGATGATGGAAATAGACAAGGATTGCAAACATGAGCCATTGATTAATTTGAAATTGATGGACATGATTAAATCAAAGAAACACACCAAAAATCACACATTGCTAAATAATTTAAAAATGCCTAAAATGCCCTTTCTAGATGATTTAATTGATTTAAATCAAATTAAATTAATTAAATCAAATAAAATTTACATCTTTCTAAATGCATATGATAAAATGAAAATGCAACCATGGAAAAATCTATTTTATTCTTCTAAATATTTTGGCGCAAAAATAAAAATAAAACGGCTAAAAATGAATAAAAGTCGGGCGCCTAAGTGCCAGAAAAAATAAACTGACTGTAATAACATGATCAACACGGAATAAACGTATTGGAAAAATGCAGCATTTGGTCAGATTTTGAAATAAATTCAGATCGGTAAAAAGGATGAGACTGGTCAAAATGTGGTTAAAAAGTCGTCGAAAAGTAAGATGAGCGCACCATGTTAAACTTTGCGAATAATAGATTAATATTATTGGCGTCTACAAGCTCAAATTCGAAACTTTATGTCCACTGATTTTATGCATACTTGAGAAATAATTCAACTGGTATGTCTGTATATCAAAGAATTCATTATGCCTAATCATTTTAGGCATTATGCGGCATGCAATGTATATTATGTTGTGCATATGATGTGAATGCTATGATATATGCTCTTTTTTTATTCGGAAATTCAGGGTCAAAATTAGGGTGTGACATATATATATATTTATTTATTTGTATGTAAGTTTTGTGGTTTTGGATTGGCAGAAATTTTGTTAAAACGGTTCTCAGCAGGATGTTGAGACAAATATCGTGACAAGTTAGTCAGACAACATGATCAACATTATGTTGGAACATGTGGCCAGGACATGTTATACTAGAAGCTTAGGGCTGGGATGATTTGGTATTTAAAGTGTGAGATTTGATAGTATTTAAATTCACACAGTGTCACAATTCAAGGAAGGATATTTTAGGAACTTTTGTCTTGACAGATTTGCTTGTATTTTTTAAAAAGGATCTTGGAGCCTTTTTAGGAAACTTTATATTCAATTCCTATTTATGTGCAGAAGATCTTGCAGAAGATTTGAAGCTGGTGATTTGTGATTTGCGTTTTATTTAAATTGAAGAGCCCAAACCCATGTTGATCAGAAGGCTATTTAAAGAGGAGTTCTAAACCAAATGAAAATGTGAAGTCGTGTATTGAATGAACGAGCATTTAGGGTTTTGTAAGTTATGTTCTTTGGGTTATTTGTTTATTTTTATCCTCTGTTATGTCTTTTGACATCTAAATTGGATTGTGTTGTTTGTGCATTTGTGAGCCATTCATGTATCCCTTAGGTACTTGAATTGGACTGAGTTTTGAGTTCTAATCACTCCTGAACTTTTAAGCAAAGAGTGGATTTTTGTGTCTTTGGATGGGTGACTTCCAATATTCTCTATTGTTGAGTTTATCATTGTTGTGTGACTGGTGGGAAGTGAGAGGTAGAAGTTAGCACGGGTAGTGATTAGGTGAGAAGCTTGTAAACCTGTGGATGTTTGTTGTGGCTTTGAACTAATACTATTATAGTGAATTTCCTTCCTGGCTTAGATGCCCCCAGATGTAGGTGATGTTGCACCGAATTGGGTTAACAATTGATTGTGTTATTATTTACATTCAAGCTCTTATTTTTTCTGCATAAGTGTTGGATGTTGTCATTGATCCCAATGTCCTGACATTTGTCTTGACATCTGGTATCTGTGTGCCAGAATTTCAATTGGCATCAGAGTAGGTTACACTGTTTTGTTTTGGGTGAGATCCAGGGAGATGTTCTTTCTGGCATAATTAACAAGGATGTAGGATGAAATGTGAATATACCTCCCGTCTTGGATGGAACCAACTATGACTATTGGAAGGCACGCATGGTGGCCTTCTTAAAATCCATGGATTGAAAAGCTTGGAAAGCTATCATCAAGGGTTGGAAACATCCTGTGGTTGAAGATGAAGATAGGAAGGAAATTCTGAAACTTGAAAAGGACTGGACCAAGGAAGAAGATGAGACTTCTCTTGGATACTCCAAAGCGTTGAATGCCCTATTCTATGCAGTTGACAAAAACATGTTTAGGTTAATAAACACATGCATTGTAGCCAAGGATGCCTGGGAAATTCTCAAGACAACTCATGAAGGTACATCTAAGGTGAAGATGTTTAGGCTTTAGTTGCTCACTACCAAATTTGAAAACCAAAAGATGATGGAGGATGAGAGTATCCATGACTTTCACATGAATATTCTTGAAATAGCTAATCCCTTTAGTGCCCTAGGAGAGAAAATATCAGAAGAAAAGTTGGTTAGGAAGATTCTCATGTTTCTTCCTAAGAGATTTGATATGGAGGTAACAACCATAGAAGAAGCCCAAAAAATCAGCAGCATGAGAGTTGATGAACTTGTGGGGCCACTTCAAACTTTTAAATTGCCAATTAATGACAGAACTGAAAATAATAATAAAAGCATGGCTTTTGTCTCCAATACTAAAGATGGAGTGGGAGAATGTGATCTGGACACTGATGAAGGTATGTCAAATGCAATTGTTCTACTTGGAAGACAATTCAACCAAGTGCTAAAGAGAATGGAGAGGAAGTCAAGACCCAATGTCCAGAACATCAGTCATGACACTGGAAGAAACTATGACTCTCAAAGAAAAGCAAGAACAGAAGAAAAGTCCAATTAGAATAGAGGGGTTCAATGTCATGAATGTGATGGATTTGGACACATTAGAGCAGAATGCCCTACCTATCTCAAGAAATAACATAAAGGGATGACTATTTCTTGGTATGATGATGAAAGTGAAACTGAGGATGAATCTCCCAAACATGTTACTGCTCTAACTGGAAGATGGGCATCTGATGTAGATTTATGTGATGAAGAAAACTCTTATACTGAACTGGCTGCTTCTTACAAAGATTTGTGGATCAAAAGTGACAAGCAACAAGAAATTATCTCTCAACTTCAGAGTTAGAAGGAAGAATATTTGTCCAACATCCATAGTCTGCAGGATGAGGTAACCATGTTGACCTCCAAACTTGAAAATATGACCAAGTCTGTGAGAATGTTGAATAATGGCTCTAACATGTTAGACAAAATTCTTCAAGTTGGAAAAATGGCCGGTGACTTAAAAGGCATGTGGTTTGATAATCAAACTCTGAAAGGAGATCCTAAGGTTACAAAATCTATCCCTACTAGAAAGAAGCAAGAGTCAATGATGTCAAAACAAATGTTTCAACACCATGCCAGACATCAGAATTCTCAAGCAGGAAGCAAGGCCTTGAATTGGAGATGTCATTACTGTGGTAGATTTGGGCATATCAAGCCCTTCTGTTTCAGACTGTATGTGTTGCGGTGAGAATCGAATATCAACCTATTATATTAACTTGAATCGTAAATCTTTAAATCTTCACCACCAGTCTTTGATTTATCCAAATGAAAGGTTAAAGATCGAAAAAAAACCTAAGAGATCTAAGGTTCGGGGGTTGGTTACGCCTAGGGAAGGTATTAGCATCCTAAACGTCTGTAGTACTCTACAGGAACCTCTTGTTAATACTTATGTTATCTATTACTCGCTTGCTAAGGGTATGCGCTAAGGAAGAACCCTAGGGGTTAGCATCTAAGTATACTCGTCAAGATATCGCATCTGTGCCTACGTATCCTGACGGGAGTGGAATCAGAGTATCTGTAGTTCTCCACAAAGAGGACGAGGAACTCCTTGACTGGTCAAGGTTCCAGGGGGAGGTAATGTCTGTGGCAAGACACTACATAGAGTACGGCGACTCTAAAGTTGAAGTTGAGTTGTAAAGGGAAGTAAGTGTTCACAGCGGAACATTTACGTGGAGTGCGGCGACTCCGATCCTAAGGCTAGGATAAGGGAAACTAAATGTCTGCGACGAGACGTGGAGCACAGCGTCTCCGAATCTAAGGCCATGATGAGGGAAGGTTCTAAAGGTTAGTCCTATGATAGGGCAGTCAATATAGGTGTACCTTTCCTTTAGAATGATTAAGGGGAACAACCTATAAGTTAGTTATCTAAGTTAACTTAACTAGAGCATAGCAGCACATGTAATCATAATAATATAGGTAAGACATTAAGCATAAAGTCATGATCAGATATATAAAGCAAGCAGTTATAAAGTACAAATCTTTTATGAATCAAGGTAACATGTCATGAATCATGTCAGGCACATATAAGATTAGAATACTCAAGTACGTATGAAAAGGCGTAATATGAATCTAGACTAAGGTTTTAAACTTATGTTAATTACTACAGGATAAAGAGTCCGATAATTAAACACGTGGTTAGAAAATTTTAACAGGAGATAAGGCACAAAAAAATCTATAAGTTTAACTAATTTGGGGGAGATATGGATGTAAATTCAAAGAAATTGTTTTTAGTTATAAAATTAAATCGAAAATCAAACCTAAATAACTTGAAGGAGTTTTAATTTCGTAAAGGAAGTTTTATTATATTTAAAAAGGTTTATTATATTGAGAGGTTCTAATTAATTTAAATTTAAAAAGTTTGATTAAATTAAAAAAGGTTTATTTTAAAGGCTTGTTAATTTTAAGTAAGAGGTTTTATCAATTTTTAAAAGAAAGTTTTGTTTATTAAATTAAAGAGTTTTTATTAGTCAAAAAAAGGTTTATTAATTTAAACGAAGATTTTAAAAAAAGAGTTATTGTTAATTTAAAATAAGGTTAGAATTAAATTTAAAATAAACAAATAAAAAAACAGATTAGAAAGGTGCAGCAAGAACGAGGTCTATCGTAGACTTCAGTCAAGATATTATCATGGTCGTTGATGGAGATGAGTCGATAGTTGACTCTGATCAAAGGCTTACAGTGGGGGGTGCATGGTAAGGACAGTGTACGCGTATGCATGGAATCGTCTTGTACTTTAAACTCAAAAAACAAAAGGAAGCCAGTTCATTCTCAAATTCCTTTCTCTCTATTCGACTCTCTCTCCCAAAACTCCTCGCCGAAAAATGAACAAAACTGCCGCGCCGGAAATCGCCTCCTGCGGTGGTGTTTCAACAAATCGCCATTTAAACCTCACCTTGCTCAAAATCGTCTTCCCTAAACACGAATCCGCCGACCGATTCTACTAAACCGCATCCTAGATCGCAAACCCCCAATCGACATAACAAAAACCCTAACCCATATGAAACCGGAAATCCACCACAATCCTCAACAATACAAAGGGGATTTAAAATCAGCTAGGCATAACAGACATGGATTAAAGTAAATCAGAGAGAAATAGCGACATCGTTACTTGAGGGAATTCCGGCGACAAGACGAAAGGTATTTTTCGCTCTCCTTTCTCCAATCTCCTTTTTCGATTGTTACGTGTGTGTAGGTGATCTTCTCTCGTGTATGCTTCTCAATGCGTGTCCTCCGTTTTCCCCTCTTCGCCTTCTTCGTGTGTATATGATTGTGGGAATTTTTCAATGTGCATTTATTTGAATCTCTCTGTATATATTATGGATGTTACGATGTGAAGTTCTGCGGATTTTTGTATGAGATTTTGATGTGTGTTCTGATTTGCTCTTGTGTATGTTCTTCAGTGAACTTTTTATATGTATGTGTGTGGTTTTCTGGTGTCGATTTTTCTACGAATTTGGTGGTGTGGGTGTGTTCATATTTTTTTTGTTTCTGTCCCCCCGTGTGAATCCTGTGCCCCTTCTTATAGTCTCAGCTCTGATTTCAGATTAATACATGATGATGATGTTTCCATTTCCATTCAAACATGTCTGATCTTGACATAATGACATTTGTTGTTCTGTACGTTTACGATTCATGTTTATGAGCTTCCCATTTTATCCGATTTTGCTTGAGACATATTTGTGAATTAATTGATGGCCGTTTGGAAACCTTTGATTTTTGTCTGTGAAATGTTGTAACCTTGTTTTGGAAAGTTTTCAAATATTGTCTGAAACATGTCTTGTGAGCATTGATGGTGTTGATCGGCTTGTCGGTGTGATTTTGATTCAATAACCTTCCATTTCAGTTCAGACATGTTTGTGACCTGTTTTGGGATTCTTAAATTACATTGGATTTTGTCTTGAAACTTTGATTTTTGTGATTTGAAATTGTGTCATCATGCTCAGAAAATTCAGTTGTGATTACGTTCAAGTTTGATCGTAATTGAATTACCGTTGATGGTTTTGATTTGTTTTGGACAGGTTATGCGTACCATTGTCGGGTAGGTTATAAGTGGTAACGTTTGGTATCTTGTTATGGATTCGAAATATAGTGAGCGATGAAACGAGTTTGGAGCTTTGATTCTTGCAAGGCTTCTACAGGGTATTGAAGGTTGTGCGTTCTGCAATAGGTATATGTTTGTGGAATTCTTTTATCATAGTTTAGGTAGGCTTTGGATGGTACTGTTATGCACTTATGACGTATTACTTGAATATGCCCTAGCAGTGAATGGTGTCAATGTGTCATGATAGTTTTGCTGATTCCTCATATTCTTTTATCGTAACAGGTTTGATTGTATTACCACTGGTATGACGTTGATTGAATACATGTGAGGTTCTTCTATTGCGAGGCCATTCAATCGTAGGATTTCAAGTGGCCCTGCATTTTCAGAATTTTCTTGTTGGCGCGTATGCGAGCGACCAATCCCAACAGCAGTTAAAGCTACATTATTTTGCTCTAAATTGCGCATGTTTTGTTTGTACATTGCACTAAACCTGCGCTTTGTTTTAGGTGTGTCTTTGAGGCAATTTTGGCACAGAGTTTGATAGAAAGGTGGATCAAGTGGTGGGCCTTGATAGTGGGCCCAAGCCAAAGATTTGGAGGGTTTATAGGAGAAATAAAGGAACAAAAGAATAAAAGGAATAATCATAGGAGTTTGTTATCGTTATTATAGGAGTTGTTATTAAATAAGTTTGTTATTTTAATTAGGGGAGTTTGTTATTTTAATTAAGGGAGTTTGTTTCGATAAATTAGGAACAAGCTTATGGCTATAAAAGAGGACAAAAAGGTAGGGATTAGGCATCTAGGAATTCCATTAGGATTCACCATCTTGGTGAGGGAAGCACTGTGTGCTTAGGGACTGATAGGTATTCACTATCAGTTGTTATTTTCATCATTATTATTCTATAATTGAGTTATTCTTTTACTGTTTCATTCATTTATCCGCTATTTTTCCATATATTCATTTAAGAACTCATCAATTGGTCCGACCTACCAGATCAAAAAATCCCCACCGCACCAGAATTGTAGATGCCATGAAAGCCTAAGATGGGAGATCGTATGGACGCGTTGGAAACACAGATGGTTGACGTCAAAGCAACACTGCAAACGTTGGCTCAACAGATGCAACAACAAAGCTCGGTTCTCTCTGATTTATGCAATCAGATCGGTCAGAAGAATATGAATCAGGAGAGTGGGGGTCCCATGGGTGAGTCTTCGCATGAGGAATCACGTTTGTCAGGGAAGAAGGTGAAATTGCCACTATTCGAAGGAGACGATCCTGTTGCATGGATCACACGAGCTGAGATCTATTTTGATGTGCAGAATACGACGGATGAAATGCGAGTGAAGTTGGCACGTCTGAGTATGGAAGGTTCTACCATACACTGGTTTAACCTTTTGATGGAAACAGAGGACAATCTGTCCTGGGAAAAGTTGAAAAAGGGACTGATTGCGCGATATGGAGGAAGGCGTCTGGAAAATCCTTTTGAGGAATTAGCCACGTTGAAACAGACTGGTAGTGTAGAAGAATTTGTGGAAGCTTTTGAGCTTTTGTCGTCACAAGTGGGATGACTTCCAGAGGAACAGTATCTGGGTTATTTTATGAGTGGTTTGAAGTCACAAATTCATCGTAGGGTTCAGACTCTCAATCCCCTGAATCGGATGCAGATGATGCGCATCGCAAAAGACGTAGAGGAAGAGTTGAGAGAAGACGATGATGACGCAGGCAAATATGGTAGCAAAAAAGGAGGGCAGGATCGATTGGGTCGTAATGATTGGGCCGGGTCAGCCTCTCGGAGCAGGAGCAGGTCAAACCCTAAAGAGACAAATCATTCCAGTTGGGCCAACCCGACTCAGAAAACAAGATCTAGTGGATCTAACACGCTCTCTACGACGTCGTTAGCTTCAACCGGGAAAAAGGGTGAAAATGATTCGCGATCTGAAAAATGGAAAGGGATTCGCAGCATTCACAACGACGAGATGGCTGAGAGAAGGGCGAAGGGGATGTGTTTCAAGTGTGGAGGCAAGTATCACCCTACTCTCCATAAGTGTCCTGAGAGATCCTTACGAGTGTTGATTTTGGGTGAAGGAGAAACTCTTAACGATGAAGGTGAAATCGTATCTATGGAGGAAGTGCAAACTGAAGAGGAAGAGGAGGTAGAATGTCAATCCATGGGTGTGTTGGGAAGTATGAGTGGAAATCGTACCATGAAAATTGAGGGAAAATTGAAAATGTGGATGTGTTAGTGTTGATTGATAGTGGTGCGAGCCACAATTTCATCTCCCCTCAAGTAACAAATGCGTTGGGGTTAGAAATCACTCCTGAACCTGCCAGGAGCATCAAACTTGGCGATGGACATAGGGTGAATTCTCAAGGGGTGTGCAAAGGAATTGTAATGAAGATGGGTTCTGTGAAGGTAGTCATTGATGCATTGGTACTGGATCTGGGAGGTTTGGATATGGTGTTGGGAGTCTCGTGGCTGAGCACACTAGGAAAGGTAATAATGGATTGGAAGGTGTTGTCTATGCAGTTCATGTATGAGGGGCAGATGGTAAAGGTGTTGGGTCAAGGTAGCAGGCAAGAGGAGCATAGTTATCTGAACTCATTTTTGGAAGACAAGCAGAATAGGATGGGAACTGAATGGTGGGGATCTCAGCATCACCAATTCGAAGCTGGTGAGGTCTCTGTGCCAACAGAATTAATTGCAATTCTGGAACAATTTCCTGCTGTTTTTAAAGATCAAATTCAGCTGCCTCCAGAGAGGTCTCAAGTGCACCATATCAAATTATTTCCAAATCATGGGACAATCAATGTTAGACCCTACCGGTATCCTCACCACCAGAAAGAGGAGATTGAGAAACAGGTGACTGAACTGTTGCAGGCAGGAGTGATCAAACCCAGTATGAGTGCTTTCTCTAGTCCGATGATTTTAGTAAAAAAGAAAGATAAAAGTTGGAGAATGTGCGTGGATTACAGAGCTCTTAACAAAGCTACAGTTCCAGACAAGTACCCTATTCCCATCATAGACGAATTATTGGCAGAATTATACGGCTCGACTGTTTTTTCGAAGATTGACCTTAAGTCCGGGTATCATCAAATCAGGGTGCATGAAGATGATATTCCCAAAACAGCTTTTAGAACTCACAATGGCCACTATGAGTATCTAGTGATGCCATTTGGGTTAATGAATGCTCCAGCCACTTTCCAAGCAACTATGAATGATATTTTTAGGCCTTTTTTGAGGAAATTCGTCTTAGTTTTTTTTGACGATATTCTCATATACAGTAAGAACATTCAAAAGCATCAGAAGCACTTAAGTCAGCTTCTTTCTGTTTTATGTGAGAACTGTTTTATTGCAAATCAAGCTAAGTGTAAGTTTGGGTGTAAGCAGATTGATTACTTGGGGCACATCATCTCAGGTGAAGGGGTAGCAATAGATCCTGCTAAAGTACGGTGCATTTTGGATTGGCCAGAACCAAAGAATGTTAAAGGAGTTCGTGGGTTTTTGGGACTTACTGGGTACTATAGAAAATTTATTAAGGATTATGGCAAAGTAGCCAAGCCTTTGACTGAGCTGACCAAGAAGGACAACTTTGCATGGGGAACAGAGGCAAATGCATCTTTTCAATTGATGAAGATTATCATGACTTCACCCCCTGTTTTGGTGTTACCTAATTTTTCTTTACCCTTTGAAGTGGAATGTGACGCAGCTGGTAGAGGTATCGGAGCAGTGTTAATGCAGCACAGGAAACCTGTAGCGTTTTTTAGCAAAGCATTATCTCAGGGAAATTTAGCGAAGTCGGTGTATGAAAAGGAGCTTATGGCTTTGGTATTGTGCATTCAGCATTGGCGACACTACTTGTTGGGAAAGCAGTTCACAGTATACACTGATCACAAGAGTCTAAAACACTTCCTGCAGCAGCGGATAACTTCCCCAGACCAGCAGTGTTGGTTGGCTAAGTTGCTTGGCTATCAGTTTGAGGTGAAATACAAACCAGGGATGGAGAACAAAGCTGCTGATGCTCTATCCAGATGTTATGACGATGCTGATTTGGGTACTTTGATTTCATACCCTCAATGGACCGATAGCAAGAAACTTTTAGATGAGGTGACAGATGATCCGGAAATTCAGGACATGATACAAACCGTGTTGTTTGCTCCTGATTCTAAGCCCGGCTATTCTGTTAAGCAAGGTGTGTTGTTTTATCATGGCAGGCTGGTTCTTTCTCCCAAGTCCCCATCTATCCCTCTTCTATTGGAGGAATTTCATTGCACTCCTACGGGTGGACATTTAGGTTTCTTGAGAACTTATCGGAAGCTGGCGGATAATTTATATTGGCTGGGAATGCAGAAGTCGGTGAGAGAATTTGTGCGTGCTTGTGATGTCTGTCAAAGACAAAAATATGCGGCCACGACTCCCGGAGGTTTGCTGCAACCTCTCCCCATTCCTAATGGCATTTGGGAGGATCTTTCTCTAGATTTCATTACAGGTTTGCCTAAGTCTAAGGGTTATGAGGCTATACTTGTGGTTGTGGATAGGTTATCTAAATATAGTCACTTCATATTGCTCAAGCATCCTTACACAGCTAAATCCATTGCTGAATTATTTGTAAAAGAAATAGTGAGGCTTCATGGAATTCCAAAGTCCCTTATCAGTGACAGGGATCCCTTATTTGTGAGCCACTTCTGGTTGGAATTATTTAAATTGCAGATGAGTTCTGCCTATCATCCGGAAACGGATGGGCAAACGGAAGTAATAAATAGATGTCTGGAAAGCTATTTGAGATGCTTTGCTTCAGATCAGCCCAAAACTTGGTCAAATTGGCTCTCTTGAGCTGAGTTTTGGTACAATACCACCTATCATGTGTCGATTGGGAAAACTCCTTTTGAAGTGGTTTATGGAAGGCATCCTCCTAGTATTCTGCGATTTTTATCAAATGAGACTAAGGTGGCTGCGGTGGCATTAGAGCTAAGTGAGAGAGATGAGGCTCTTAAACAACTTAAATCACATCTACAAAGAGCTCAAGAATAGATGGCGAGCTATGCTAACAAGAAGAGAAGAGATGTGCGTTTTCAGGTTGGTGAATGGGTTTTTTTGAAATTACGACCTCACAGACAGCATTCAGTGGTTAAACGGATCAATCAAAAATTAGCGGCACGTTTTTATGGGCCTTTCAAAGTGGTAGCTAAGGTTGGAGATGTGGCATATAGGCTGCAACTGCCTGATCAGTCCAGGGTCTACCCTTTTTTTCACGTGTCGTTATTGAAGAAGGCAGTTGGAGACTATTAGGTTCTAGGGGAACTTCCCAAAGATTTGGAACTCACAGATGAGAGTGATGTGTATCCAGAGAAGGTCATGGGCTCTAGGGTGACTATGAAGGGAGGAGTGACTGTGCAGCAAAGTCTCATTAAATGGAAGCACAAGACATGGGAGGACGTGACATGGGAGGATAATGCCGTATTGCAGGGTCAATTTCCAGATTTTTGCCTTGAGGACAAGGCCATTTCTATGGAGGCGGGAATTGATAGAAAGGTGGATCAAGTGGTGGGCCTTGACAGTGGGCCCAAGCCAAAGATTTGGAGGGTTTATAGGAGAAATAAAGGAACAAAAGAATAAAAGGAATAATCATAGGAGTTTGTATCATTATTATAGGAGTTGTTATTAAATAAGTTTGTTATTTTAATTAGGGGAGTTTGTTATTTTAATTAGGGGAGTTTGTTTCGATAAATTAGGAACAAGCTTATGGCTATAAAAGAGGACAAAAAGGTAGGGATTAGGCATCTAGGAATTCCATTAGGATTCGCCAGCTTGGTGAGGGAAGCACTGTGTGCTTAGGGACTGATAGGTATTCACTATCAGTTGTTATTTTCATCATTATTATTCTATAATTGAGTTATTCTTTTACTGTTTCATTCATTTATCCGCTATTTTTCCATATATTCATTTAAGAACTCATCAGAGTTGGGATCGGGGAAGAAGTCATGGTACTGTTAGTCCCGAAAGTGAATTACCGGTGATGGCTAGAACGAAAACAGTGGCAAGTTGAAGATCGATGAAGTCTTGGGTAGTGAGATGGCTATCAAATTCCTATGTAGTTCTGCATTGCTGCGACATCAAGAATTAGAACTGCACGTGCTTTCTTTTTCAACTTATCTCCCTGTAATTTTGGACGTATTGAAAAAAAAAGGAACACTTGTAATGAAATTTACGACACTATAGCCGATATCGAGCACTGTCGACAAACTTTCATTGGCATGAGATCATTATTAATATTCGTAACTACAGAAGCATTAATCTTTTGACACTATCACCTTGCAACTCGAGACTTATTGACGGAAATGCCTTTGAGCCAAATGCTTTAAGAAAAAGAAATGCTAACCCCTGATTGTATTTGGATTGTGAGATAATGATGTAACCGAATATACGTATTTCTGTACAGGTCATGAGTGTGCACTTTAGCATTAATACTAGGCGTTTCACGTGCATGCTCGTATGTTGACACGCAATAACCTTTGGCATCTTGTACTAATCTCAAACCCAGTTTGTTATTTGGAATGGATTGTGGACCTTAGACTCTTTGAATTTGATCTTGGAAGCCTTCACACTTTGACTCTTCTTGATGACTTAGATTTTCCAATTGAATCTCGTGAGGAACACGAATCTTGAACGGACTTTCCATGCTTGAACTATCACCTTAAGATCTGTCTTAAAATGCGAACTTCCACTTGAATATCTTCGAATTCATAACTTGTATATTTGGATTGTCACGATCAAGCTATTAAGTTATCATTTTGCCAATCTTGATTTTGAATGCTTTGATGGGACCATGAATCTTTTAACGATGACCAACCTCTTCAAAAGAATAATATGTCCAAGACAAACATCACCAAGCTTGAAATACTGTGGCCCAAATCACAATACACTAAAGCCCAACAAAATCGAGTTTGAGATCAATGTACCATGTCTTCAAGAACAAATATATGACGATTCTATAACAGTCCTCAAATTCCTGTGCTTAATATCAATGGAAGAAACCCTTAACCCTCTGGGGTATACACTGAGATTTGAAAAATCTTGAGGAGGATGACCTTGTACTGACCAAGGAACCATAAGAATGAGGACCTATCCTTCCTTTATCTCCACGAGAATTCGACACGATTTGCGAGGACCAGAACTCCCCTGAGCACACACACAACCTCCATAACCTTTGAATTTTCTGCGGTAAACCTAATTTCACAAACGAAAACAAACAAACAAAGACTGAAAAAAAAGGTTAGCTATACATGGGTGATTGAACTAAGATGATGTGCAAAAGATCAAGGGATCTAAGGGTAAAAATTGGGGTATAACAATATGGATATTATTGCGGTGAGAATCGGATATCAAGCTATTAATTAACTTGGATCACAAATCATGAAGTTCACTACCGAGCTTTGATTTATCCAAAGGAAAGGGAAAAGATCGAAAAACCCTAAGTACGCTATTGTTTACTGTGAATTTTGGTAAACAACCTCTGGTCTATCAATTTAAAAAAAAACGGACTAACTTGCAGGATCGACCACACAAATCCTAGGACATGTTCTAAATTTAAGGGAAAATGTAACTGACAATGATTAATGCAAGAAGTGTAAATTGAACTCCACGTTCGACAGTAAAAGAAAACTACATGAACTCCACATTCGACTACTTGCAAATTAAGTGAAGGCTTGGAAATGTAAAGGGCTGTAAATAAATGATGCAGAATGTAAAGGCGTCGAAGGTAAAAGACACAAAGGTAAATGGCTTTGAAAAATAAAAGTGCAGGAAGATAAATAACTGTCGAAAGTAAACAACAAAAAAGGTAAAAGTGCTTGAACTCCACGTTCTTGAATGTAAAAGTTGCAGAAAGAGTAAATGACTGTCGAAAGTAAAGGGCAAGAAAATAAATGACTTTGAAGGTAAATGCAGTAATGTAAAAGCTTTTGAAAATAAAATGCAATGAACTCCACGTTCTTGAAAATAAAGACTTTAAAGGTAAATGCTTGAATCTAAAGGTGCAGTCGAAAGTAAATGCAGGAAGTTTAAATGAAAGTTTGAGAACAAGACTTTAAGTAAATGAAAAGTAAACTTCAGGAAAACGTAAAGTGCTGAAACATAAACATGATGAAGATAACTTGCATTAATGGAAGAAAGTGGTGTTACATTACGTACATTCTCACGGACTCGTTTCTCTACACGCGGGTACTTTGAGTTTCTTTGAGTAACTTGTACAAAAATATGAACACCCTTATTACATAGAACTAACTCCTATTTATAGTGCTAAGAAATAACTACTAAGTGGTGGTTATTGCTTCAAACGTGTATCTTTGACGCCTTCTCCTTGGCCTCAACTGTTCCCACGTTCACAACTGCTCCTATTTGAATTTCAAACATTGGAAATTCCCTCCAGCCTTAGTATACAACTGCAGCGCGCGTTTCCATATTCCCATGGTCGAAACTTTTCCCAACACTTAGCCATTTTGAGGCTTCCAAGAACCTCTATTCGACTCAGGCTTTACCAAAGCTAGGTCGAAGCCTTCTTTATGTAAAAATAATTTTTTAACTTGAAATGGCTTTCTTTCTAGCGTCGAAAATGAGGGTTAACAAATTGCCCCCAAGGAATGTCCTTTCGCCAGAATTGGTAGGAAGGTCATTTCTTGATATAATAACCATTTCGACGCTTGTTTGCATGGCTTTAACTGACTCATCCACTAATTACTTAGTGGCTGAATTGTTCAGTTTCTCTAACCCACGCTTATGACGTCATACCATCATGAAAAATCCTTAAACGTCTCTTCAGCCGTATTCATCATAATCACTTTTCTCGAAAACAGCCGTTTGCAGTCTGAACATAACTGCTACCATTCATCACGTCTCCAGGAAAAGGACATGCGTCCCACTAACTCCTCAGCTTCAACGGTAGATCCAAGGCGCGTGGGATTTTCAAACGTCTATATATACCCATTTCCTCCATTTTGTGAATCTTTCCACATTCTCACATTCTCAAGCGAACATTTTCTTCTCTTCAGTCACTCTTATGCAAAACCCAGAAAACACCATCTTTTCATCTTCTTCAACAATGGCGTCTTCCCAAACCAATCCTCAACCAAAGAAAACTCAGAGAGGCAAGGCTACTCCATTTAAATAAACCATTCCTCCCTTCGCTAATATCCCAGGCCCCCAAATAGTGGATAACCGTCGTTGCATGCCGGAACCCACCACTGAAGAAACAAGAGCCATATACAAATCTCAGGTAATGATTCCTATAGTTGTTTCTGATAAACCTTATGCGCTATCTGGTCCTCTAGTTGATGTGGACATTTCTAATGAGAGACTAAGTGAGTTTCTCCCCTCTTACCGGAAGACAAGGCCGTTAGGGTAAAAGAGTTTTCCCAAAATCAACACTGCTGCTGGAACTTCTCCTGAAGAAACCCCCTTGCCCAAAATCAATGTTGGCTATCTCACTGATGGCACCAGGCTGGTGAGAGCTGTCAATCCCTTGAAATAATTTGACCAATGGATGGCGAAGATGGAGAAGGTTAAAGCTGAACATTGGAAGGATATAGGGATTTATGACCTTCTCATGCTGTCGAAGACCAGCATACCATATTGTCTGAACATGTTGGCAGCATCCTTATACTTTTGGGACAACACCCATTATACCTTCCATCTGCCATGTGGAATGGTTACTCCAACCTTGTTCGACGTAGCTGCCATCACAGGGCTTCGCCCAGATGGCCTTACCTATAACCCTGAGGTTGATGCTGAGGACACCATCAATGTTTCAGGCTCTAAACTCACATACACTATCTTCATCAAACACCACTTTCAACAAGAAGATGACCAAGTGTCGGATGAAGAACATATTGCTTTTCTCACAGTCTGGTTGTCGAGATATGTTTTTTGTACCAAATCTTTGCAGGTAGCTAAGAAGTATCTGCCCCTGGTGAATCAACTTCACCACAACAGAGGAACCTGCTTGAGTGAACTCATTCTGGCGAACCTTTATGAGTCTATCAGTGAAGGGGCTTCTCGACTTAGAAATATGGAGGCCCAAGGTCCTATGCACTTGAGTGGGCCTCTTTGGCTACTTCAATTGTGGATTAATGCTACATTTGAGGCTAGCCTCCCCAGAAAAGGCCTAGTTGATGAAGCCTCTGCTGAAATCAGGGAAAGGAGTGTCAAAGGGACGCGTCTGGCCAAACTCACTCCCAATGATGATGGTGAAACCCTTCAAAGGGCCTTTACCAATTATATTATGATGTTTGCCAAGCGCTATGAGTTCACTCCTAGCATGGCACCTTTTGCTCAACGAAGATACGACCCTGTGTGGTTTAAAAGGCCATTTCCAAACCCTCACCAAACTCTTGATCCAGAATCTGTTGCTATCTGGGAAGCCTTTTTGATTCCCAGATTCTTTATCCACAAGATGAACTTGGGGAGAGGTTTATCAGCACTGATTGCCTATCAACCAAACCTTGTCTCTCGACAGTTTGGGTTGGCCCAGAGCTTTCCTCAGTGCTTGAATGAGAGAAAGGGCCAAGTAATTCTTCACACTGCCTGCTTCGACGAGGAAAATGTCTCCATTACACTCGACAGCCGGAATGAGAAAAGAAGAATCCTCTCTCCTGTGTTTTTTGAGCCTTCTTTTTTATGCACTTCATCATTCCACCAATGGTGGTCGAAGCACTATAGTGAGCACTTTCTTGATGTGGCTACATTTTCTTCGTTACTTGACCAAGCTTTTCTCAATGTGCAGGACAAGACGAAAAAGAGTAAGTTTACTCACATCGAAGAAATACAGGCTTTTCAAAAATACTTTGAAACTATCTATCGACCAGATGATCTTAGTCGAACCATTCATGAGGCTGCTGTCACTCTAAAGGGAAAATTTCTAGAAAAGCTGGATCAACTAAAAATTTCTCCAAACGTCCCTCGTGAGAAACGTTATGAGGTAGCTTTTAAACTTTTTCCTCCAAAGTTCCCTCGACTGCCTAATGCTGATTTTGGAGTGGCGCTTGCCCCTCCATTTCCAGATTGGTTTGTTTATGGGGAGTATTTTAAACTTCTTCGACAGCAGTCTCAGCCAAAGGCCCAACGAGTGGTTCCGACTAAGCATATGTTAGACAGTTTTAAAGGACACCTTCATATAGGAATTCAGGACGTTCGTGACGAATCTAAAATATATGAAGGTTTGAAACCCTTAATCCATGGCTTTATAACTAACCATGTAATCATTAATTTGTAACAATTTTTTACTGTCTTTCAGCTGTGCCTAGGAAAACTGCTTCGACTAGGGCTGCTACCTTACAAAGTGGCAAAGAACCAGAGAGCACACAGGTATATTTCACATCCCCTGCTTACGCTTTTACTATATGAATTCCTTTCTTATATTTGCATTGTCTCTTCAGACTGGTCGAAAACCTCCAACACCTTCCAAGAAAGGTAAAAAAGGATACCCCAGCTGTGATTATAACTTCAGAGGCCTCAGATGAATCTCCTGAGGAGGTTCTTACAAAGAAAAGAAGAAAACCCATAAAGGCATCTGGACCTACTGGCCCACCTCCTTCGAAGGTGGCCAAAATACTCGAAAAGGCACCCGCAACAAGTGGTGTCAAAAAAGAACCTTCCAAGGTGGCCTTGAGAACACCTCTTGGTGACCATGGGAGAGATGACTCAAGTCCTGCTGCTGTACAAGCTCAGGTATGTGCACCATTTTCATTATACTGACGTCTTTCGCCCAAATACTTTCAATCTCATTTTCTCCACTTGTGTTCTTTAGGCAAACATCATCAGTAATCCTGATCCCCAACCAACTCCAAGCAATCTCGCCACCAACATCATTAACAATCCCACTCCTCAACCGACTGCAGGAAGCTTCACCACCACACTCCTCAATAGCCAAGGTGAGCCAACTTGTCACCCATCCTCTGATATTGGCTCTGGTTTGAGTGAGATTAATCAACCTAATCCACATGCTGCAGAACACACCACACCACCAGTTCAAACCACTACTCAAAACGCACAAGCTGGTGGCACCAATTCTGATGATGATGATGCATCAAGTCCCCCACCTTTCGATCTGGATAACTTCATGGATGATGATCAATTAGTTGAAGAAGAAAGAGCTGAACCTGAAGTTCAAACACACAACGAAAATCCTGATCAGGCTGCGCCTGAGGAGACAAACGAACCACATCCTACACCAGCTGATGATCAGGAGAACATTCAACCAACTGCTGAAGATCCTGACGAAGACATGGTAGTCGAAGAAAAAAAAGATGAAGAAGGAGAAGAATCAGAAGAAGAGGAGGAAGAAGAACAAACTGATCCTAATCCCCACCATACTCCTTCGCCTGTGGTCCAGCAAACCATGGCTAACATTCCACCTCCTGGAGACTCACTGACAGCACTCAAGTGGTCGAACCCGCGTGAGTACTCCAAATTAATACTTGGGCAGAAGTATGGCTCTTCTTCTTCTGTCTCTTTGACTCCAGCATCAGATGACTTCGCCAAACCAATCCTCCAAGCCATCAAGAAAAAATTCTTCAGGGGGGACATTCACAGAGTTTTGGCCTCAGACCCATCTGCAACCGCTTATCTGAAGGATACCCTTGGAAAACTTGAACTCACCACTCTTAATCCAGAAGTTTCTAGTTTTCTGATAGAGTTAACTGTTGTGGTGAACCAGATAGCTGCAGAGATAAAGTTACTTCCATCTATCAGGAAGACCCTAGAGGAAACATCTGGTCTTGAGAGTGCAGCTTGGTGTGGTGCAAAGGAGTCATATGAGAAGGTCAAAAGTATAGAGGCTGACCAAAAGCAAACACAAGATGAAATAGCCTCTAATCAGAAGAATATTGAAGCCTGGAAGCAGCAAATCACTGAGTTACAAGCTAAAATTGAGGATGCTGAAAAACGCAACCATGATTTGCAGAACTTCGACACCACTGAGATGGCTAGGGAAATGAAACATGCCATAGATCGTATTGAGGCAGCCCAAAAGCTTGAGAAACAGCTTGCCACAGCCAAGCTTGATGAATCCTTGTGCAATGCTCGCCTCAAACATCACATCGAAACCTTTGCCCAGTTGGAGTCGAGGCTTCCCTTCTGATGCTTTCAAGACCTTTATTTGCTTAACCAATCATTTGTTTCTTGGCCTTTTCAGGCCTTTATGTAATGACAGTTTTATGCCTTTGGCATTAATTAATCAATCATTAATATTTCGCCATTAACTGCTTTCGACCCATATTATATTATGATGCATTTTATTTATTGCTTCATATTTCAGTCAATTTTGCAATTAAGACATTTCTTGGAAAACAAAACTTTCTCAGTTTTAAAACTTCAAGGCATAAGCCTTCTCAGTTTTAAAACTTCAAGGCATAAGCCTCTAGCTTTTAAAGTAGCATTTATAGCATATCCCTCAGGCATGCTTCCAAGAATGACTCACGTGTTTCCACCGTTTGACTGGCCAATCCAATCAATACTTCGCCTCTATAAATTCTCTTCCCCATGACCAAGTTTTGCATAGAAGCAAACATGAACAATTCAGAGAAATCATCAGCCAAGAAAATGGCTGGAAAGCCAAAGGAAGTTGAGGAAACAAAAAAGATGGAGGCAACAAAGAAACCTGAAGCCTCTATTGGAGCAACCTCTCAAGCCAAGAAGAGAGAAACTAAAATGAAGATCTCTAAGAAAGGACGCTTCAGCACCCAGGACTCTGATGATGAACCAGATGCAGAATATATGGATTTCCTCAAATCCATAGATTGGAGAGATTATGAATAACCTTTCCTTGATTAAAATTGTTGTATTGATTTTTCTTTGCTTTGTATGCCATATTAGCCTGAGTTGGCCTATTTTGGCTTTCTTTTTATTGAATAAAGCTTCATTTTTTATATGAATCTCTTGTAACATAGGCTTATATTTTTTCAAATACTTGCCATTTACTTTCAAGATTTTTTTATCTTTGTCTAACTCTTCCACTTCATAAGCTTCATTAGAGAGAACTTGTATGACTTGGAATGGACCTTCCCACTTAGGAGACCATTTTCCTAATGTTCTATCCTTTCGATCCATAGGCAAAATCACTTTCCAAACTAAATCCCCACATGCAAAAGATTTAGACTTAACTTTTTTGTTGTAGGATTCTTCGACCCTTTTCTTTTGTCTTCTTAACAATTCCAAGGCTCTAAGCCTTTCTTCATCCAAATCAACTAGCTCATTCATCATCATCTCCCAATAATCCTCAGAAGGAATCTCATGATGTCTTTGAACTCTTACAGATTGCAAATAAATCTCAACAGGCAATACTGCATCATGACCAAAAGTAAGTCTGAATGGGGTAGTATTAGTAGCCTCTTTAGGGGATGTTCGGCATGCCCAAAGAACTTGGTCCAACGTCTTGTGGCAATTTCTAGGCTTCTTTCCCACATGCTTCTTAATTAGTCCAATCACTACCTTATTGGCAGCTTCGACTTGCCCATTGGCCTGGGCATAATAAGGTGTAGAAGTTAATAACTTAAAACCTATTTCTTTGGCAAACTCCTGCATCTTTCGACCAGTAAACACTGATCCCTGATCCGTAGTGATTGTTTCAGGAATACCAAATCTATAAATAATGTGATTTTGAATGAATTCAATAACATCTTGTTGACCTATATTCGCCAGTGGCATTGCTTCAATCCACTTGGTGAAATAATCAATTCCCACCAAAATATATCTTTGGTTCTTTGAAGATGCTGGTCGAATCTCTCCCACTATATCCAAAGCCCATCCTCTGAAAGGCCATGGTTTCACTATGGAATGTAATTCACTTGCAGGGATATGCTGTATGCCTGCATGAATTTGACATTCTTGGCAACCCTTAGCAAATTCTATGCAATCTTTCATCATAGTAGGCCAATACATGCCTTGTCGAAACAACAGCCATTTCATCTTCTGGCCAACTTGGTGTGCTCCACATGCCCCACTATGTACTGTCGAAAGAGCCAAATATGCCTCTGCTTCACCAAGGCATTTCAATAAGACTCCCTCAGGGGTCTTTTTAAACAATTCATTACCCAAAAGTACATAGCTTAAAGCTTGATACCCAATTTTTCGCTCTGTCGAAGTCGTTGGATTTTGCAAATATTCAACTATAGGCTTCCTCCAGTCTTCATCTGTCAAATTATCTACAGCAAAAATTTCAAAATTTTCGCCATCTATGCATCCAAGCTTAGTTGTTTCTAAGTCTGATGGGCACAATCCAACAACCACCACTTTCCCTCTTGCTTCAATTATTTCTTGAAGGTTTTCCTTCAACACTTTGTATCCAGAGGCAATTTGAGCCAAGTCATTAGCAACTTGATTCTCTATTCTAGGTATGTGTTGGATGGCCACTACCTCAAATTTCTTTAATAATCTATTGGCTATCACAAAGTACATAATGAGATTTTCTTTAACACATTTATACTCCTTTGTGATTTGTTTTATCACCAATTCTGAGTCTCCCATTATTTCGACTCTAGTTGCCCCCAATTCTAACAAACTTTCAAGGCCATCAATTAATGTTTCATATTCAGCCTCATTGTTAGAGCAAGGTCCTTCGACCTTGTACTTGAATTTTGTTGGAATTTTTTCAGGAGAAATAATATATATTCCCACTCCTGTTCCATTTTTATGACTTGATCCATCAAAGTATAACTTCCAGGATTTTAATTCAACATAATTCAAATCATTCTCATTTATGGAGTGGTCAATTATAAAGTCTGCAACTATTTGCCCTTTCACAGCTTTTAAAGGTTGATATGTTAGAGAAAATTCTGTTAATGCTAATGCCCATTTTCCAATTCGACTATGCAAAATAGGCTTGGATAACATATGTTTTACAACATCAAAGTGAGAAGAAACATACACATCAACTGGCTTTATATATTGCTTCAATTTAGTACAAGAGAAATACAAGCATAAACATAACTTTTCAATCATGCTATACCTAGTTTCTGCATCATTTAAAACTCGACTAAGGTAATAAATGGCTCTTTCGACTCCATTTTCATCCTCCTGACCTAACATGCTCCCTAGAGTTTTATCTGATGCAGCTATATACAATCTCATACTTTTGTTTCTACAAGGTGGCGAAATAATTGGAGGGTGGCTTAGGTACTCCTTGATTTTGTCGAAGGCTTCCTGCTATAATTGCCCCCACTCAAAACCATCTTTGTTGAAACGAAGCAATGGCGAAAAAGCTTGTGTCTTGCCACTCAGGTTGGATATAAACCTTCTTAAGAAGTTGATCTTGCCCAGCAACGACTGCAACTCCTTTTTAGTTGATGGTGCTTTCGCCTCCATTATGGCTTTGGTTTTATTCTGATTTATTTCGATCCCTTTCTTGTGGACCACAAAGCCTAGGAAATCCCCTGCCTGCACACAAAAAGCACATTTGAGAGGATTCATTTTAAGACCATATTTTCTCATCCTTTCAAAGGACTGTCGAAGATGGTCAATGTGACTTTTTCCAGAAATAGATTTTATAACAATATCATCAATGTAAATTTGCATGAATGTGTCTATAAAATCATGGAAGATTGAATTCATCGCCCTTTGATAAGTGGCATCAGCATTTTTGAGACCAAAAAGCATCACTACCCATTCATAGGTGCCTAAGGCTCCAGGGCATCTAAAAGCAGTTTTATGAACATCTTCCTCAACAATGAATATTTGGTTGTAGCCAGAATATCCATCCAGCATACTAAGATATTCATGTTCTGCTGCAGAATCTATTAACATTTCTGCTACTGGCATTGAATATTCATCTTTAGGAGTTGCAGAGTTTAAATCTCTAAAATCAATGCAAACTCTTAAAGACCCATTCTTTTTAATAACAGGTACTATATTAGCCAACCATTCGACATACCTTGCCGTGCGAATGAATTTCCAACGAAGCAGTCTTTCGACTTCCTCTTTGATCTTTGACAATATCTCTGGTACAAACCGTCTTGGATTCTGCTTGACTGGTTTTTTCCCAGGTGTCATAGGTAACCTGTGTTCGACCAACTCCATGCTCAAACCAGACATCTCATCATAATCCCAGGCGAAGCAGTCCTTGAACTCTTTTAACAACTGAACCACTTCAACCTTCAACTGGGGATCAAGGTTGGTACTGATGTAGGTAGGCCTTTTGGTTGTCCCCTCACTGAGGTCAACTTCTTCTAAAGGATCTTGTGCTAGCATTTTGATATTATTCGCCAACGGATCCTTCTCAAACCCCAAAGGCTCATCTTCATAGATGGCGTCGAGCCTCTGGCTTTGCTCTCCAGTTTCAACCTTATCTGGAGGTTTTGGGTCGAAGTCCTTACCAGGACCTTCTTGATAAAATTCAGAAATGGCTTCGCCAGCCATATAGTCATTGGCAGCTTCCAAAGCCGCTTGTAGTTTTGTTTCAGCCACATAGGCCGAAATTCTTTTTAAAGCTTCGAACTCAGTCATGATCACTGAATTCATCTCCCCATCCTGTGGGCTCTATTGGAGATGAGCCTAAGCATGGCAACCTTCCTCCTGGTACTTCCCTGTCCCATCTGAAACCTTCGACAGGGTGTAAATACAATGAATAAAACGCTTCTTCATCAGGCGTAAACTCAAAGTCCGCTGGAGGACATGGAGCAATGTTCGCCAAATGTTTCTCAAACTATCTACTATCCACATGATTAATAGGCACCTTAAAGTACCCTTGATCAGCTTCAATATTTTCAACTATCCCATCTGGTCTCGAAATGGTGATTCTTTGATGCATAGATGAAGGTACAACACCTATTCCATGAATCCACTCCCTACCCAAGAGTAGATTGTAGTTTGCTTTCGTCTCAATGACCATAAACACTGTTGGTCTGGTAATGGTTCCCACAGTAAGATCCACTTGAATCACTCCCAGAGTGGAACCAACTTTTCCTTCGTAGTTCGACAGAACCATGTTATGGGGTTTGGTATCAGTCTCAAACTTCCCAATCTTGCTCAGCAAAAATCTTGGCATTAAATTAACAGTTGCACCACAATCCACCGAGATTTTGTTAACAGGAACATTTTCTACTTTGCCAGTAATGTAGAGAGGCTTCAGATGACCCTTTATTGCCTCTGTGGGGCGTTCAAAGAAAGCATTCTGTTCTTCGACGCACCCATTGTTCATGATGTAATAACACATAGGCTTGTGTGCCAACATTTCTAATTCAGCAGTTTGATCCAAGTCTTCGACCTCTGAAACTTGACCAAATTCTTTTGGCATTACTGATACCACATTCACAAGAATATCTAGAGAAGCTGCTGACTCACTTCGAAATTATCAGTCATATTCTCATCATCTTCAACTTTCTTCTCTGGCTGAACATCGAACAGCTTTCGCCTTATGGGCATCTTCTCAATTGTCCCAGCTTGATTATCAATATTGGTGCTTGACTCTCCTTGTACCTGAGCCTCCCTGATAGCCCTTCGCATGCGTTGCTCTCTTCGCCATTGTGATCTAGACATGGGATTTTTACCCTTGTAATTGGAGAAATATATGCTGACTTGTTGGTGGTATGGTTCTCTTTTCTATACTCAAATGAAGAACCTCTTTCCACATCAAATTTCTCCCACTTCTTCTTCTGTCCTCTTCCTTCGATAGGCTTGATCCAACTACCTGTTGGCACATTCGCAGCTGGTTTGAATGTACCTGGCCTAACTCCTGGTACTTGGTTTTTCAATCCTGTCGCAAGTCGCCTATGGTCAAAACCTCTGGGACCTTTATTTACCCTCTGCCCCCAGCTTCCACCAGCTTTTTTGACTCCTTCTAACTTGTGGGCAGCTTTCTCATCAAAAATGGTGCTGCATCTAGGACATAGCATTACTCCAGAACCTTTCTTATGGCAACGGTGCAGAAAATCCACAATTGTCTCCTCTTGCTTAGGATAAGCTATTTTGTTGCTCTCTTCTTGTTCATCTGCCTTACTCACTTGTTCAGCTTTTTTATCTGTAATTTCGACCATATTGACATCAATTCTATCCTTTAGGCGCATCTTGGAGAAGTGAGCTTCAAGATTTTCAGTGGTCTTCGCCAGACAACCACCACTTGCTGCCGCTCTTGCAGCTTTTTGGGAAGCTTCTTGCCAAGCAACTTTTTCAGCTTCGACCATTTCCTCAGCATTGACTCTTTCAACTTCAGGAGATGTCTTGAAGAATTGTTCAGCAGCCATACATATCCAGTTTTCCACCAAACAACCATCCATGTCTATCATCTCTCCTACCAATAGCATGTCATCTTCCAACTCTTTAACAACTTGGACTTTGGGGGCATTTCTGCCTATAACTTCACTGGTGCTGATGCTATATGAACTAGAATTAAATTCCTCAACCAATTCGACCATGTTAATGCCTTCAGTAGCATTCATCTTCAATCCACTCATTGCCATATCCAAACCCTTGGCAACATTATCCATTTCAACAAACTTATCAGCAGTTTCTTTGGTCACCAACATCAGACTGGTACCATCAACATTCAGGCCATTTGCAGCCTTGCTAAAACCTTCAGTTATCACAGGATTGGTGGTGAAGTCCTCAGTAACCTCCACCATGTTGACTGACTGATCAAATCCTTCTGTGGCTCTGTGTAGTTAGCCTCTGCAACTTGCAATGGGTCAGAGTCAATTTTCATCTGAGCTTTGTCTTTGTCACCAAACTTCAGCCTTCCTTCTTGGATAGCATTTTGCACCAAATCCCTGAAAAGAAAACATTGAGAAGTTTTATGACCCAAAAAATTATGGTACTTACAAAAACCTCTTTTCTTTCTTTGTTCTAAAGGTGGCATCTTAGCACCAGCAGGCACTATCATTTGCCCATCTTTAACTAACAAATCAAAAATTTCGTCACATTTAGTGACGTCGAAAGTGTATGTTTTCTTAGGAAATTTGTCGTTAGATTCGACGGGATTTTTTCCATTTGAAGGAGCTAATAATTTGCAGGCATAAGGTGGACCTTGCTTTAACTCAGCAACGTCAACCTCATTTCCATCGAAATAAGATGTTTCGTCATACAAATTCTCCACATCTTCATTATATTCGACAAAGGCCGCTTTTTTACCCCTGCTGAATTTAGCTTTTTCTTCTTTCAGCCTTTCTAGTTGTCGAACCCAATCAGCCAACTGGGCCATATCTCTAAGATATTGGGTATCTAATTTCTTCCTAATGGAATAATCAAGACCCCCAGCAGCCATTTCTACCAACTCATGTTCTGGCACTTGTGTAAAGCACCTGGCTTTAAGAAGTCGAAACCTTTTCAAGTAATCATCAATTGGCTCAGTAACTTTGCGTTTGATGCTAGCCAATTCTTTCAAACTAATCTTAGTTTGCCCCATGTAGAACTGTTCATGAAACAAACGTTCTAGTTGGGTCCAATTGTATATGGAATTTGGGGGCAAAGTAGTAAACCATGTGAAGGCATTCTTGGTAAGGGAACTTGGGAAGTATTTGATCCTGAGGCTTTCGTCAGCTGCAATTTCGCCTGCTTCAATCAAATACCTAGCCACATGTTCGACAGTGGATTCAGTAGTATCTCCTGAAAACTTGCTGAACTTTGGAACCTTCGTCCTAGGGGGTAATTCTGCTTGGAGAATATAATCCACTATAGGCGAAGTATAATTTGGCCTTGTGAAGCCAAGATTCACACCATTTCTGGTCATTATCCTTTCAACCATGGCTGCAAGATTATTTTCTTCTGCTTGATTATGATGTCGAACCCGTCTAAGTAATTGATCAGCATTTTGGTTCCTGTTCACCATCACCACTGGCTCTTCCTCCATCTGGATTGGCATCTGGTTTCTTGGTGGTTCGACTCTAAAATGATCAATCATCTCATGATCTTCCAAGTGCACCTCAGGTCCATGATGTGGATGACGTCTTGGGATATCTTCGACCACAGTTGCTCTTCGATCCACCGCTGGTACTCCCATAAAGTCAGCCATATGTGCCAATTGTGCAGCCAATTGTTGGTTAGTTTGAGTTGTATTCTGAATCAAGGGTTGAAAAACTTCTCCCATTGTCTGAGACAACGTATGCACCATTTGCATGTTACTTTCATCCATCTGCTGTCTCAAGAAATTTATGGATGTATTTGTAAGACTAGGCACTTGAACGGAGTAACCAACACCTATACTCTGATTGTTTCGACCCCCTGATCCTGACCCTTGTAATGGCGAAGACACTACAGTTTCTGAAAATACCGGTGGAGCATTCTGCAGATTTTGCATCATTGCTGTAGGCATACCATAGGGTTGACTCCTTGACCCTGGATGTGGAAAACCTGGAGGAGGAACATGCCTGTATATTGAATTTCCTCCTGGAGGTGTTGGTGAATTAGGACTTTGTAGTCCTATGTATTCTAACACAGGTTGAGTATATGATTTTGTGAATGTTGATCCTGGTTCAGACACTACTAATGAAGATGACGTATGTCCTCCTGTCGAAGGCACTGGTGATAATGTGCCTTGAGACCCCATACTGCTACTTGATTGAGTGTTTGAAATACTCCCTTGAGGATCAACTTGTTGGTTGGCATTAGTTGCCACTCTCTTAGTGTATCTTCTCTTTGGTATTCCTTCGTTTGTTGTGGCTAACTTCCCACTTCTCAATAACATACAACGAAAGTATTTCTTCACCAAGAAAGATAAGGTTAACAAAAGTATAAAACTTACCACTGGGTCCCACTGGGCGTGCCAATTTGTTTACTGTGAATTTTGGTAAACAACCTCTGGTCTATCAATTTAAAAAAAAAAACGGACTAACTTGCAGGATCGACCACACAAATCCTAGGACATGTGCTAAATTTAAGGGAAAATGTAACTGACAATGATAAATGCAAGAAGTGTAAATTGAACTCCACGTTCGACAGTAAAAGAAAACTATATGAACTCCAAGTTCGACTACTTGCAAATAAAGTGAAGGCTTGGAAATGTAAAGGGCTGTAAATAAATGATGCAGAATGTAAAGGCGTCGAAGGTAAAAGACACAAAGGTAAATGACTTTGAAAAATAAAAGTGCAGGAAGATAAATAACTGTCGAAAGTAAACAACAAAAAAGGTAAAAGTGCTTGAACTCCACGTTCTTGAATGTAAAAGTTGCAGAAAGAGTAAATGACTGTCGAAAGTAAAGGGCAAGAAAATAAATGACTTTGAAGGTAAATGCAGTAATGTAAAAGCTTTTGAAAATAAAATGCAATGAACTCCACGTTCTTGAAAATAAAGACTGAAATGTAAAGGTGCTGTCGAAAGATAAATGACTTTAAAAATAAAAGACTTTGAAGATAAAAGACAAGAAATAAAGATGAACTCCACGTTCTTGAAAATAAAGACTTTAAAGGTAAATGCTTGAATCTAAAGGTGCATTCGAAAGTAAATGCAGGAAGTTTAAATGAAAGTTTGAAAACAAGACTTTAAGTAAATGAAAAGTAAACTTCAGGAAAACATAAAGTGCTGAAACATAAACATGATGAAGATAACTTGCATTAATGGAAGAAAGTGGTGTTACATTACGTACATTCTCACGGACTCGTTTCTCTACACGCGGGTACTTTGAGTTTCTTTGAGTAACTTGTACAAAAATATGAACACCCTTATTACATAGAACTAACTCCTATTTATAGTGCTAAGAAATAACTACTAAGTGGTGGTTATTGCTTCAAACGTGTATCTTTGGCGCCTTCTCCTTGACCTCAACTGTTCCCACGTTCACAACTGCTCCTATTTGAATTTCAAACATTTGAAATACCCTCCAGCCTTAGTATACAACTGCAGCGCGCGTTTCCATATTCCCATGGTCGAAACTTTTCCCAACACTTAGCCATTTTGAGGCTTCCAAGAACCTCTATTCGACTCAGGCTTTACCATAGCTGGGTCGAAGCCTTCTTTATGTAAAAATAATTTTTTAACTTGAAATGGCTTTCTTTCTAGCGTCGAAAATGAGGGTTAACAGTTATGTAGGAACACAGCTCAGAGATCTAAGGTTCGGGGGTTGGTTATACTTAGGGAAGGTGTTAGCATCCTAAGTATCTGTAGTACTTGACAGGAACCTCTTGTTAGTATTTGTGTTATGCTAAAGTTACTTGCTAAGGAGATGTGCTAAGGTAAAGACTTAGGGGTATATACACTAAGTATGCTCGCCAAGACATCGCATCTCGTGCCTACGTATCCTGCCGGGAATGGAATCAGAACATTCGTAGTTTCCCTCAATATGGGGTAAAAGGGTGTAAAAAGAAAAGGTGGAAAAAGAAAAAAGGTAGCTCGCTAGGATCTCGCAATCCTATGCCTACGTATTCTCAAGATGAACTAGAGAAATCAGAGCGTCCGTAGTTCCCCTCAACGGGGATGAAAAACTCTTGACTGTGGTCAAGGTTCCAAGGGAAAGTAGGGTCTGACAGCAAGACACCTACGTGGAGTGCGGCGACTCCAAACCTAAGGGTAGGTAAAGCAGGGAATGAAGTGTCCACGGGAAAGTAGGGTCTGATAGCAAGACACCTACATGGAGTGCGGCGACTCCAAACCTAAGGCTAGGTTATAAAAGGGAAGGCAAGTCTCGATCGCACGGCGATGTAAGATAAGGAAATGATGGACAAGACTATCCTAAATGACATGACAGTCAATAAGAGGAACCCTTTCCTTTGGAATGGAGCAGAGGAACAAAGAGAAAAACTCCGGTATCAAGAGTAAAATGAATAGCAACATAATCACAATATTTAACAAGCAATTAACAATATAATTATAATTTTTAACAAGCAACTTTAATAAACAATGAATAATATAATTTTAATTTTTAAGATGTATGTTCTGGACTGGGCCAGTGCCTGCCCTACCGTCGGGCCGGCCCAACCCAATGACCAACGAAGGCCCAACGAGGCCCTACATCACCTCCATGTCGGGCACGTACCAATTCCCGTTGACATCGGGTACGCGAGGCAGAGACCGTCGAGCAGAGGTACATATCCCGCAGGGCACACCTCTCCCCGACACCCACGTGCTCTTCCCCGCGAGGACACATTCTCTTGTAACTTCCCACTCCTGAAAGAATCGGTATGCCCTACTTCTGGAAATTTAGGGACCGTTACACCAGGGCGAAGACCACGTGCTGGTCTTCACTACGCCACTAAGCCCTGGCAGTTGCTTGGATTGGGCCTTGCAATCCAGCCCAATGCAAGTAACCGTTGGCCCCGCGCTGGGGGTTCTCTATAAATACCCTCTCAAGTTACACATAATCTCATACACTCTAACCTTTTTCTGTACTTGCTTTTACTTCTGACATGTACCTTACTTGAGCGTCGGAGTACCTTGTAGGTAGACCCCCCCCCCCCTCGCCGTCTCACCATCACCGGAGCTGAAGGTTTCACGACGCTGCTGGCCACTATATAACTGTATGATCTAGGTATGATCAGTGGCGCCGTCTGTGAGAAATCTTTGCTTCCCCATTTTTCTCCTTCGATAAACCAAAGAATTCCTTCTCAACAACCATGGCCAGTGTATCTGGAACCAAAGCACCGGACGCCGTCGCCGCACCATCCGAAAACGGCGACCATCGTGAAGATAATGTTGTCGTCCAAGTCGAGGACGTCGACATCAGAGATGGGCAGATCAGCTCTCCATTCTCCGAGGACATAGCTGATGATGTCGCCGAACAGGTGATTCCACAGGCCGTGTACCAGCCTATTCCGCCACCGCCCGACGCAGATCCCAGTACGGTGGCCATGTTCGCCCTGGTCAACCAGACCAACCAGATGATCGCACAGCAGAACGTCCAGTGTAATACCCCGTATTTTAATTACTCTGGATAATATTAGTTGTGATCAACTGAGTTCTAGTGTACTCTGAGAAATTATCTGCAAAGATAATTAGAGTAACGGTTGAGCTCAGAGCAAATCTAATTAATATTATCTGACTCTGAGATATTTTAATATTTGGAACTTTAGAGACTTTTTGGGCAATTAGTAGTATACTAACTAATGATATTTTTCCTATATCAATTCTTTCTTCTCATTTTCCAAAGAAGGAGACATTTGGAGTAAGGGAAAGAAAAGAGAAGGAAAGGAAAAGAGAAGAAAACTTGGAAGAGAAAAAGCTCAAGAACACAAGATATTCAACCATTATCCATTCTTCATCGAATCATCTCATCTTCTTCATCATCATCCTCTGTTGAAGGTGGGTTCTAGATAGATGCTCTAGATGTAGAATTCCATGTGTTTTAGAGTTAGGTTGGAATTGTGAGAAAATGAATAATTATGCTAAAATCATGAATTTAACGGATGAAATGCAATATAATTGTTGTTAAATGCTTGTTGTTATGATCATACTATGTTTTGTTGGTTATAATAAGGTTTAGAGGTGTTTTGATTGGAAAATTGTTAATTTTTGGATGAAGAACAACGCTGTAGGGAAGTTGGGTTTTCCAGGCTTCGCCTAGCGAACCTGGGGTGAGTCATAGCGAACAGATTTTCGAGGGTTCGCCTAGCGAACCCGGCAGCGAAGGTCAGCGAACGTTCGCCAACGACATTCGCCTAGCGAACTTTGTGCCTTTTCAGTGCTGTTTGGTTCTGACTTGCTTCGCTGAGTTGTTCGCGAAGCGAAGGGCGAGGCGATTGTTCGCCAGGGAGTTCGTGAAGCGAACTTTATGTCTGTTTTTGTTCTGTTTGTTCATTCGCCAGGAGCTTCGCCTAGCGAAGGCTGGAGCGAATGCTCGCTGGGATGTTCGCCTAGCGAACATGGCAGGTTATGTAGTTTTGTTTCTCTCATAACTTTTGACTCGTTTATCCATTTTGCGTATTCTTGGTATCGATGTGAAACTATGAATATCCTCTATATAATGGAAGGGAGAAATACTGGTTTTGATGCCCGATTAAATAAATCGGAGGGAACCGTGAATTCGTAAAATTAGGGATATGTGGAATTATGGGTTTCCATTATGTGATGGATGACTATTTGCCTATGCTCTTATTGTTAAACATGTTTGAATATGTATGCATGTTAAAATATGAATAAGTAGAGTGAGGATCATTACCCTCAACAATTGTCGAAAGCGTGGAAATGACATAGTGACAACGCTCGTGCAGAAAAGGCCGAGGCGTGTGTCTAGTAATCATAACCAGTTTATCTTGTGGTGTAGTTTCATGAGACTCGAGCACCTCCTCTGAAACGTATGCACAATTACTTGGCAGGTTTGATTCCCGCGTTTAGTACGAATGGAGCCTACGGGTAAAGAGACTTGTGATGGTGTACGGGCCGTGTGAAGTGACGGATCACGGTGTACGGGCCAATGATCCCGAATCCATTTCGTATGCCAAGTAAATACAAGGATCCATGACTCGGATCGTCTTCTAGACATAGAAGCGGACGGGAACAGGGGATGCCTTGGTACAGTTATTGATTAGCGAGATTCTTGAGTTAACAGGCTCAGGACTTACTTTGGTACTACTGTGAATTAACAGGCTCACGAGTGTGAATCCATATATGGCGTGTGTGTACTCAAGGTCACTTCCCTTCCCTTTTGACTTGAGTTAGGATGTTAGAACCTTGTAAAGCCGAGAGGACTTTAAGATAGCGAACTCACTGAGATTTGATGTATCTCACCCCACTGTTGTTGTTTACATCACAGGTTCTACAGGTTCGGTGAAGGGTAAGGACAAAGTGGTTTGACGTTTCCTTACGGATCGTAGCTTTTGAGATGGCATGGCTTCCGTTATGGCATTTTATTTTGAGATCATTGTATTGATCTAGTTCTTAGTGCATTTTTGGACATCTTGTATATGTTATGCCGTAGACTTTAGAACTTTGTATTTAGGGCATTTAATGTATACAATGTGTTAACTAGGAACTTGTATATATTTCAGTACCAAACGTATTATTTCATGTATGATATATGCTTTGATGTATGTATGTATATGTGGATGTTACATCCAGATCAAAGCTTTGGAGAGAGGTCGACCCCGACGTTCTTCCCCGCGAAGACACGGTCGTCCTCCCTCTCCCCATCAATCTCCCCGGAGAACTGCCCAGGCGGACTCCCGTAGTCCTTCCCCGCGACGGGAGGTTCGCGGGCCACGTTTGGAACGCCTTCAACCAGCAGTTGCCCAGAAACGCCACCGCTCACCTCCCCCGAAAGAGACGACCAAGAAAAGGAGCAGAGACGCTGGCGAGAGACCCAGGGGCCAGCCCAAAAATCCTCCTCGTGGACAAGGATCTGGGCAAGACCGTCGCTCCCCGTCCAGGTCCCCGGTCCGAAGCGACGAAGACGATCCAAGAACTCCCCTGTCCAAGGAAATTATGGACACCTCGATACCTCTGGGCATGGAGAAGCCCCAACAGCTAGGGACCTATGACGGCACGGCTGATCCTGACGACCATATTGAGAGCTTCGAAGCGATGCTCGACTTTAGGAACATTCAAGGAGCCATTAAGTGCAGGCTCTTCCCTACGACTCTCAGGAAAAGGGCCATGACATGGTACAAACGGCTTGCTCCAGAGTCCATCACTTCCTGGAAACAGTTCAAGCAGCGGTTTTCCAGACATTTTACCGCTTCGCGCCAACATCCGAAGACGGTGGCGTCCCTCGAGGCCATCTTCTAGGGACGGAACAAATCTCTCCGAAATTATATCGAGAGGTTCAACCGAGAAGCTGTCGAGGTCCACGCGACTGATGAGATGAAGAAGTTCCTGATAGCGAAGGGATTGCGCCTGGGAACAGACTTCGCCAAGACCGTGGGCATCCATAAGCCCATAGAGTTGGAATATTTACTCATTCGAGCTCAGTCTTACATCGAGTTCAAGGAGTCACAGGCCGCCCAGCTGGCCCTCGACTCGCGACGACGAGAAGGCTCCCGCAGCCACAGAGATGAAGGCTCTCCTCGACCTCGACATGGAGGAGAGAGGAGGAGGGACAACCAACCCCGGGACTCCCGTGGTCCTGCTGGTATGTTCTCAGATTACACTCCACTCAACGCGACCTGCTCGCGAATATTCTCCGAATGCGCCAACTCAGAGTTTCGAAAGGGGAGCGTCCATCCTCCCAAACCGACGGCTCCTAAACCAAACACTAACAGATCCAAGTGCTGCAGGTTCCACCGCAGCCACGGACACGTCACCAAAGATTACATCCACCTCAAGGATGCAATCGAAATCTTGATCAAGGAGGGCCATCTGAAGAAGTACGCCCAGAAGAATGACCCCCCGCGAGCAGATAACCGTGACGCCCAGAGCGTCGAGGATACGACCCATCCAGACGGGGAGAATCGACTTCAGGTCGCCCTCAGCATTACTCGACCCGAGGATTTCTGCATTCCCGAGGGAATCGAGGACACCGAGGCTGTCCACAACCTTTGGAGGAGTTTCCCAGATGAAGACCCCATCGCTGCCCGCAGCACGTGGGAAAGCTTCCCCAAGACGATGGTTATATCGGGCGGGAGCCCCAAAAAGATCTCCGTTGGATTAATAAATAGGAAGTTTGACGAACTGGAGTTGGCTACGTCTGCGAAGACCACCACCCTCGACAAGGTGCAAGGGAGATTAAACCCAATCACCTTTTACCTTGAGGAGTTGCCCGGAGGGGCGCCAAATGCAACTATTCCCCTCCTGATTCGAGCGCAGATGGCCAACTTCGACGTCCGCAGGATCCTGGTCGACCAGGGAAGCTCGGTGGACATAATGTGCGCTCACCTCTTCAACACCCTCCAGCTCACCGAAAGACACTTAACCCCATACGTGGGCTCGGATTTGCAAGGGTTCAACGGCACCACCACCAGGCCGTGGGGCTACGTCGAGCTGATGGTCACCTTCGAGATCGACGACACTGCCCGACAGGTCAAGACCCGCTTCCTGGTGGTCGACTGTCCTTCCCTCTATAACTCCATCTTGGGGAGGACCACCCTGGCCGAACTTACTGCGGTGCCTTCAACGGTCCACCTAAAGATGAAGTACGACACCGCCAGAGGTCGTGTGGTCACCATGCACGGGGACATCGAGGCGGCCAAAAGATGCTTCGAGGCTACCATCAAGGGTTTGAACATCATTGGTTCCAAGCCCAAGAACCAAGCAAAGATATCTTCGGGCGCAGAGCAGATGCCACTCCAGCCCGTCAACGCGGTCGACCTCGACAGCAGGTTCCCCAGGGAGCAGGATCTAGAAGATGCCGTCGGGGAGGACCTTCCAGCTGAAGGCAACGAGCAGCCTATCTACCCAACGCGCCCCGTCCCAGACGGAGACTTCGAGCTGGTGACCCTTGGAGACGACCCCGACCGAAGCGTGAAGATTGGTTATGGACTCCCCGACTTGGCGAAGAAGCAGATGGAGGCCTGCCTCTGCGAGAATTCTGACCTGTTCGCTTGGAGCGCTTCAGAAATGCCAGGACTCGACCCCGAGGTGGCTTGTCATCAACTGACTGTAGACCCCGCCGTTAGGGCCATAGCTCAACATAGGCGTAGATAGTCTCCGGAGAAAGCGGAGGCTGCTGAAAAAGCTGTAAAAGACCTCCTAGAGGAAAATTTCATTTCGGAAGCCAGGTACACAACTTGGCTGTCCAACGTTGTACTCGTTAAGAAAAATAATGGAAAATGGAGGATGTGTGTTGATTATACCGACCTTAACCGGCCATATGCCCAAAAGATTCTTACCCTTTGCCTAACATCGACCAGTTGGTCGACAATTCTGTAGCTTTTAAGCTATTGTCCTTCATGGACGCTTACTCGGGGTACAACCAAATCCCCATGGACAAGGCCAACAAGCAGCATACCGCCTTCATGACCGAGTCGGGCAATTACTATTACAACGTAATGCCCTTCGGCCAAAAGAACGCCGGCGCGACCTACCAACGGATGATGAACAAATTCTTCCGGGTAGAAATCGGCGATATGCTCGAGGTCTACATGGACGACTTGATCGTCAAGTCCACGGCAGAACTCGACCACGCGACTCATCTCAAAAAGGTGTTCGACACAGCGAGGAGATGTCGTATGAGATTCAACCTCGACAAATGCACCTTCGGCGTTCGGGCAGGCAAATTCCTTGGTTTCTACCTCACAGAGAGAGGAATCGAGGCGAACCCGACAAGTGTAGGTCCTTCTCCGAGATACCCACCTCGGACTCGAAGAAATCCATACAGTCGCTGAACAGGATGCTAACCGCCCTCTCCCGCTTCGTCTCCAAATCAGCCCAATACGCACTCCCATTTTTCAAACTTCTTCGCCAGAAGGCCACCTTCGAATGAAGCGAGGAGTGCGAGCAGGCGCTCCTCCATCTCAAACAGGTACTGTCGCAACCCCCAGTCCTCTCGGGCCAGAGAACGGAGAGACGCTCTTTTTGTATCTCGCCATCACGGAAGAGGCTGTAATACCCCGTATTAGTTAAATGCTCAATTGGATATCAGATGAGATCAGATGAGTATCTATGTGCTCTATCCTTGGATAAATAGATTAATGGAATTCTCTAAGTACTTTAATTATTACCAATTGGGATCAATAGAGCAACTAATGAACACTGAAGAGATAAATTATTTTATTAAAGGGACATATCAATAATTATTAGTTCAAGAGAGGATTTTATGGTAACTCTAATAATTGATCATTTGGTGTGAGGCGATAAAATATCAATTGGAGATATTTTACTCTATTGGATTATATTATATAATATTGGTATTATATAAATATATATATATATATATTTGTTAGAAAGAAAGAGAAAGAAGAAGTTAGTAAAGTAGAAGGAAGAGAGAAAGTGGAGAAAGAGAAGAAGAAGAGAGACAGAGAAAACGTGGAAAGGGAGAAGAAGAAGAAAACTCATGGATCATCTTCACTATTCATCATCTTCTCCAACCTCCTCTTCAATGCTAAGGTGGGTTCTAGTTCGAAACTCTAAGTTCTAGAAATATATGTTTAGAACTAGGTTAGATTTTAGAGAAAATGATTAAATGGATAAATCAATGAAATCTAACGGATGAAATGTGATATAACATGCGTAGTATAGTCGGGTTATGATTGGAGTTGATTGGGTATGTTGGGTTGAGTCTGAATTGAATTGGTTTGGTTGAAAAACCTAACTTTTCATATTTGATAAATTGGTATTAATTTTGTAATTATGTTGGATGGCCTTTTTATGGAGAAAATATTGTAGTATGTTGAATTCTGAGACCAGGGCTTTTTACGGAATCGAAATCGGAGGTCCGGAAGGCATTTAACGGTCGAAAACTGAGTTTTTAGTAGAATCTGCGCATTTATGCGCTTACCCCCAGGATTATGCGTCGGCGCATGGTCACAGTTTTTTTCCAAAATGTCAGATTTTATTTTCTTCATAACTTTTGAGCCGTAAGTCCGTTTGGATCCCCGTTCAAAGCTTTGGAAAGCTAATTTTATGCTATTTGTGATGGGGAGGTAAAAAACATAGTTATATGCTATTGATTGATAAGATAAATATGGAAAAGTAATGTATGTGTGAATATGGTAGTCCTTGTTTACACCAAAATTCATGAATCAGGAAGCCGATTGATATAGGACTTGAGGCCTTGGAAAGAGGATCCAGTGTGCTATTAAATTGTATGAGAGACCATGATTTAACCAAGGATGCTTGGTAGGGGATAATAGTGACTTGTTATGCTTTTATGTGTTGTTTTATGTTGATATTGTTATATGTCAATTATGTTATACCATGTCTATCTAATTGTTGTGAAACATAATTGAGAGAATATGCATGCTTAAATATGAATTGGGAAGAGTGAGGAAACTTTACCCCAAAACAATTGGCATAGTTTAAGATACTGGAACCTAGTAATGGCTAGGAAAATTGATAGAAACTCTGTATGGCGACGCTCGTGCATTCGATGTAGAAAGGTGCATCCTTGACGAGTTCTGGCCTAGAGTAGATAACCTAGATGGTGATGCTCGGGCACTTGATGTATAACGGTGCATCTGTGACGAGTATTGGTCTAGGAGAGAGTGAACACTAGTATGGAACACGTGTAATTATTATGTTTTTGAGAAAGGCAAAAGAGGCCTAAAGGCTAATGTGACCTAGAAATGTTGAATACAATTATGGTTGTATGTGAAATCACGAGATCGTAACCATTATTCTATTATGTGCCATTTCATGAGTAACGAGCTCCTCTGTAATGAATGCACGATTTCTTGGTAGGTTTGATTCCCAATTTTATAGTACGAATGGAGCCTACGGGTAAAGAGACTTGTGACGGTGTACGCGCCGTGTGAAGTGACGGATCATGGTGTACGGGCCGATGATCCCGAATCCATTTCGTATGCCAAGAAATCTACGAGGGTCCATGACTCGTTCCTACTTCTAGACGTAGAAGAGGGCGGGAGAAAGGGGATGCCTTGACAAGGTTATCGATAAGTGAAGGTTTTGAGTAACGGGCTCAATAACGTGTTTTCATATAGTGTAAATTTGTGTACTCAAAGTCATTTCCCTTCCCCTTGACATGAGTTAAGATTTGGCTAGAACCTTGTAAAGCCGAGAGAATCCATAGGATAGGGAACTCACTGAGATTTGATGTATCTCACCCCACTATTGTTGATTATTTTCAGGTATTGAGCACATGTTTGATTTATAAGTGGAGATATGCTTGGATGTTTCAAGAGAAGCTTAGTTGAGCTTATTCCGCTGTGTAATTCTTGTATACAATTGAGGATATTGTATATTATTTTTAGATTTTATATTTTTGGCTAGTTTCCATAGCTTGTACCATAGATTGTGTTATGTATTAGAAATGGTCAAGTATGTGAATTACGCCCTTAGGCACTTATGATGGTGTCAGTACCAAATAAAATGCTTGTATTGTATTATTCTAGATAAATATTATACAGGGCATTACAGTTGGTATCAGAGCAGGTCGTGTCCTCGACCTAGCCTTGAAACATCATAAGTAAATCTATTCCTGCCTCTTAAGTGTGTCTTGCCAGCATGAGACTTAATATCATACTATGTAGTGTTGGGCCTGATCAACCTAATACTATGTATGTGATAGGTAGAATCATGGTTGAGCGACCACGAGGACTCAGTAGTGTTGTCAAAACTTGTGTTGTGAGGGTAGGCTCAAGCCAAGGGTTAGTAGTGAAGAGTTTTGGTCAGCTCAGTGAGGTTTTGGTAGAAGTTGTGCTTGGGTAGCATGGAAAGTAAAGAGTGGTGTGTTGTTCAAGTAGTCCTTTGGAATGGATGGAGTCCGAAAGTTAAGGATCTCTATTGGACGATTGGTTAAGGTATTTGGGAATATGTAAAACCGCTAGTAGTGATGGATTGGCCACTAGTACGGATAAGGATCTAAAGTAATCTCATTCCGTGGAAAAGAAAAATTATTTTGTGGAATGTGTGACATAAGGTCCGGAAGTGAGATAAATTTTGGTGCTTCAGTTTCTAAGGTCACTTTGGTATCTTGAATGGACGAGAGTACCTTAAGAAGTGTGTTCGAAACAATATCTTCCAATTGGTGGAAAGTTGAGAGCTAAGGACGTTCGGCCTTATGGAAATCTAAGGTTGTATAGAAGTGTGTGAAGGAACACAAGGATGTGTTTACATGATTCAAGTGAAACAAGTATGTGCCTGACGAAGAGTGGGTGATGAATTGCGTATATTCAGTTATGTAGAGAGACTAAGTTTGAGATATTACATCTGGATTTTCTATTTTCGGCGAGAGACCAATTTGGAATTTAGAAATGTTAAGTTACCCAAGGAACCGTATAAGGTATTATGTTGGAGAAAGAACGAACTTCATTTAGTAACGGAAAGAGTGTGTGTTAAGGAATAGAGTAAGTATCTTGGATTTAAGGAAATTTTAGTAAGATGGTTTTATATTTGGACCTGAGAGGATTACAAAGGTAAACGCGGTATGGAAAAAGGTATTAACGGTATGTTATGAGGAAGTGATAAGGGAACGTATTTTGGACGAGTGAGCAATACAATTTAAGGTGTTGATGAACCTATAGTTAAGGAAGTGTATTTACGGGTGGTTCACCTGAGAGGAACTCAAATAGTATGATGTGGAATGAGAAATTTACACCTTGGTATTAAGAACTAGCGTAGTAGTAGCACCGTGGTCACAAGTGTACGTGATGGATTCTCATTCTTGAGACAAGTGTGAAGGGACGTACTGTGTGGAACAGTGAATATTGTATTTTAAGAAGTAAGATTGTGGTAAAACAACGAAAAGTAATTAAGGACTTATTACGGACTAAGTGTAAATCATGGAACGATTTATACCGGAAGGATTTTGTAAGTAGTTGACGAGAATTGTCGGTTGTGAATCTTCCATTAAGTAATTTGGTGTAAGTGGGATATGTAATAGATAGTGAAGGGTAAGAAATCCCGGTTAATGTGTACGAAGTGATGAGAAGGTTATCCAAGAGGATGCATTGCCCCGATTTATTTTCAAGTATAGAGGAACTTCTTTATTTGTGAGTAGTCGGAGTATTGGGAATCTACCTTTTTGTTGAACCAAAAAGTAGTTGTTTTTGTTCTCACCAAGGAATTCAAGTGAGAGAACAAGGTTGAGTGCTGGCATATTGTGTCCGTCGCTTTTGTAGTATCGTAAAATGGATGTGTGTTGGATATTGCTTATGGACGAATTAAGTTGAGTTGTGGCAAAAGCCTTAGAATGTCGTCATTATTGATTTCCCGCTAGTGTAGTTGTTTGAGCAGAAAAACGAACTACCCCGTTGAAGTTTTGTGGTGTGACCTCGTCGGAATTTGGAATTTTGCCTTGTCACTTGGTTGGAGTGTGTCGTCTGAGTGTTTTAACTTTGTTTTGTATTACCTTGAGTGGATCATGGTTGGTGAATGTTATATAAGTTAAGGAGCCACAAGTTGAGAATGATATTTCAAGTTAGAACAAATCGGATTGGTGGTTTGAGTGGTGATGACTTTTGAATTATAAGAATTGGTTTTTCGGCTTCTACGTCAGTGTTAACCGATTAACGCTATGTGGTTAACCGATTGACACGTGCAAGGATGGTGCTTTGCACTGAATTTTGGGGAGTTAACCAATTAGCTCAGATGGTTAATCGATTAACGTGTGGGTAAATTGTGAAATCCCTTAAGAACCATCATCTGCATTTTGTTGCTGTATGTTGCTCTGAGTGGAGAGTTTTGTGTGAATGGAAAATGGGATTTCAAGTAAATGAAAGAGGATTGGTGTTTTGGAATCGAAACTTCTGAAAGGTGTTGCGTAATTGGTCATTTGTTTAGACGACAAGAGAGTTTGACTTTTTGGAAAGTAACCTTGTGAACTATGTTAAGTGTGGGAAAGTCTTAAGTGTATTGTTACCTTTACCGTTGAGAGTCTTAAGGACGAAGTTGGAAAATACTCACGAAGTGTTGACCTCGCAAGGAATGTGTTGGTGTTAGGAAGATATAAGCGGTTGGTCGGAGCTAGCAATTGTTATCTTCTGTGGGTTCATGGTATTGGGTATAGGCTCCATGAGAGTGGTACCAGTTGTGTGCAGTTGTGTTTTACCCAAAGAATGAAATGTGGAAGTTATCTTTCAAGTACGAGTAAGAATTGAACGTTCCGAAGTTAAGCATATAACTTGGACCGTATGTGGAATAGAACGATTAAGAGAAATGGATTCGATTGAGAAGCGTGGCATGTCCTTTGAGGGTGTGTGTACGTGTAGAGTGTTGTATGTGAATTGGTGAGTAGTGTGGAAACTCACAATTTCGCCTTGGATGGTTTAAGTTTTGATAAGTGGTGACTTGTATATGATTGAAGTTCTATGTTGGTGTTACGTTGTTATTTGGTTGGAATCTCGTAGCAACAAGGAACCTTGAGTAAGTCGGAAAACTGTAAGAAGAATTGATATGGAATGTGGTGACTAGAAACGAAAGTTGTTAATCTATTTTGGATGTATTATTTCGAGTTAGAGTGAATTTCGGAGTTGTATATGTTATGGTAGTCACAGTGTAACTCCTGTGCCTTTATCGTCTGGAGAGTGTTGGACAGGTGTTAAGATATTGTGTGTTGGCAAAGAAATTGTTCTACCATAAGACGTCAGTAAGCTCCTTGTACCGTTGGTTAGTAAGGACCCCAATGGATAAGTGTGATTCTCCGCAGACTGTTAACTACTTGTTAGTACTTAAGAAATCATGGTATTTCACTGTTAGAATTTGGATTGAACAGTGGAAGGTGGCAGATGAAGAGTTTAGTCAGACTAATAAGGATTAGAATGATTGTTACTTGTAAGTATGGAAATAAGAAGATTTTGTTCTAAGTGTGCTACCTTTTAGTGTGATACGAAAGAGATGAATTATTGGATGTAATGGTTACAATGTTTAGTATCAGACCAGATGGAACTGGTAAAGAAGTCGTTTGACTAGTTATGAAGTGGATCGAATGTTAAAGGAATTACGAAAGGATAGTTGTCGGTAATTGCACGAAGTTAAGGAATCACCGAATTACCTCACGAGGATGTGGTAAGTGTTTGTTATCCTAGACCAAGATAAGGTGTTGTGGTTTTGTTGTGTGACTCAGTAGAGGAATATCGAATGGTACCTTCTTGCCGAAAGTAATATGCGACCAAGTGTTTTTTATGGAACAACAGATGAATTAAGGAGAAGCAAAGTTCGAAGTTAACCCAATATTGGACTATGTCAGAAATTCTAACAAAAGTGAAGTCAAGGGTGGAACTAAGACACTTATACAAGTTGCAGTTGTTGTCGAGTAGAGGAAATTCAGGGGCGAATTTCAATTTAAGGGGGGGAGAGTGTAATACCCCGTATTAGTTAAAGGCTCAATTGGATATCAGATGAGATCAGATGAGTATCTATGTGGTCTATCCTTGGATAAATGGATTAATGGAATCCTCTAAGTACTTTAATTATTACCAATTGGGATCAATAGAGCAACTAATAAACTCTGAAGAGATCAATTATTTTATTAAAGGGACATATCAATAATTATTAGTCCAAGAGAGGATTTTATGGTAACTCTAATAATTGATCATTTGGTGTGAGGCGATAAAATATCAATTGGAGATATTTTACTCTATTGGATTATATTATATATATTTGTTAGAAAGAAAGAGAAAGAAGAAGTTAGTAAAGTAGAAGGAAGAGAAAAAGTGGAGAAAGAGAAGAAGAAGATAGACAGAGAAAATGTGGAAAGGGAGAAGAAGAAGAAAACTCATGGATCATCTTCACTATTCATCATCTTCTCCAACCTCCTCTTCAATGCTAAGGTGGGTTCTAGTTCGAAACTCTAAGTTCTAGAAATATATGTTTAGAACTAGGTTAGATTTGAGAGAAAATGATTAAATGGATAAATAAATGAAATCTAACGGATGAAATGCGATATAACATGCGTAGTATAGTCGGGTTATGATTGGAGTTGATTGGGTATGTTGGATTGAGTTTGAATTGAATTGGTTTGGTTGAAAAACCTAACTTTTCATATTTGATAAATTGGTATTAATTTTGTAATTATGTTGGATGACCTTTTTATAGAGAAAATATTGTAGTATGTTGAATTCTGAGACCAGGGCTGTTTACGGAATCGAAATCAGAGGTCCGGAAGGCATTTAACGGTCGAAAACTGAGTTTTTAGCAGAATCTGCGCATTTATGCGCTTACCCCCAAGATTATGCGTCAGCGCATGGTCACAGTTTTTTCCAAAATGTCAGATTTTGTTTTCTTCATAACTTTTGAACCGTAAGTCTGTTTGGACCCCCGTTCGAAGCGTTAGAAAGCTAATTTTATGCTCTTTGTGATGGTGAGGTAGAAACATAGTTATATGCTATGGAATGATAAGATAAATATGGAAAAGTAATGTATGTGTGAATATGGTAGTCCTTGTTTACACCAAAATTCATGAATCGGGAAGCCGATTGATATGGGACTTGAGGCCTTGGAAAGAGGATCCAGTGTGCTATTAAATGGTATGAGAGACCATGATTTAACCAAGGATGCTTAATAGGGGATAGTAGTGACTTGTTATGCTTTTATGTGTTGTTTTTTGTTGATATTGTTATATGTCAATTATGTTATACCATGTCTATCTAATTGTTGTGAAACATAATTGAGAGAATATGCATGCTTAAATATGAATTGGGAAGAGTGAGGAAACTTTACCCCAAAACAAATGGCATAGTTTAAGATACTGGAACCTAGTAATGGCTAGGAAAATTGATAGAAACTCTGTATGGCGACGCTCGTGCATTCGATGTAGAAAGGTGCATCCTTGACGAGTTCTGGCCTAGAGTAGATAACCTAGATGGCGATGCTCGGGCACTTGATGTATAATGGTGCATCCGTGATGAGTATTGGTCTAGGAGAGAGTGAACACTGGTATGGAACACGTGTAATTATTATGTTTTTGAGAAAGGCAAAAGAGGCCTAAAGGCTAATGTGGCCTAGAAATGTTGAATACAATTATGGTTGTATGTGAAATCACGAGATCGTAACCATTATTCTATTATGTGCCATTTCATGATTAACGAGCTCCTCTGTAATGAATGCACGATTTCTTGGTAGGTTTGATTCCCAATGTTATAGTACGAATGGAGCCTACGGGTAAAGAGACTTGTGACAGTGTACGGGCCGTGTGAAGTGACGGATCTCGGTGTACGGACCGATGATCCCGAATCCATTTCGTATGCCAAGAAATCTACGAGGGTCCATGACTCATTCCTACTTCTAGACGTAGAAGAGGGCGGGAGAAAGGGGATGCCTTGACAAGGTTATCGATAGGTGAAGGTTTTGAGTAACGGGCTCAATAACGTGTTTCCATATAGTGTAAATTTGTGTACTCAAAGTCATTTCCCTTCCCCTTGACTTGAGTTAGGATTTGGCTAGAACCTTGTAAAGCCGAGAGAATCCATAGGATAGGGAACTCACTGAGATTTGATGTATCTCACCCCACTATTGTTGATTATTTTCAGGTATTGAGCACATGTTTGATTTACAAGTGGAGATATGCTTGGATGTTTCAAGAGAAACTTAGTTGAGCTTATTCCGCTGTGTAATTCTTGTATACAATTGAGGATATTGTATATTATTCTTAGATTTTATATTTTTGGCTAGTTTCCATAGCTTGTACCATAGATTGTGTTATGTATTAGAAATGGTCAAGTATGTGAATTACGCCCTTAGGTACTTATGATGGTGTCAGTACCAAATAAAATGCTTGTATTGTATTATTCTAGATAAATATTATACAGGGCATTACAGTTGGTATCAGAGCAGGTCGTGTCCTCGACCTAGCCTTGAAACATCATAAGTAAATCTATTCCCGCCTCTTAAGTGTGTCTTGCCAGCATGAGACTTAATATCATACTATGTAGTGTTGGGCCTGATCAACCTAATACTATGTATGTGATAGGTAGAATCATGCTTGAGCGACCACGAGGACTCAGTAGTGTTGTCGGAACTTGTGTTGTGAGGGTAGGCTCAAGCCAAGGGTTAGTAGTGAAGAGTTTTGGTCAGCTCAGTGAGGTTTTGGTAGAAGTTGTGCTTGGGTAGCATGGAAAGTAAAGAGTGGTGTGTTGTTCAAGTAGTCCTTTGGAATGGATGGAGTCCGAAAGTTAAGGATCTCTATTGGACGATTGGTTAAGGTATTTAGGAATATGTAAAACCGCTAGTAGTGATGGATTGGCCACTAGTACGGATAAGGATCTCAAGTAATCTCATTCCGTGGAAAAGAAAAATTATTTTGTGGAATGTGTGACGTAAGGTCCGGAAGTGAGATAAATTTTGGTGCTTCAGTTTCTAAGGTCACTATGGTATCTTGAATGGACGAGAGTACCTTAAGAAGTGTGTTCGAAACAATATCTTCCAATTGGTGGAAAGTTGAGAGCTAAGGACGTCCGACCTTATGGAAATCTAAGGTAGTATAGAAGTGTGTGAAGGAACACAAGGATGTGTTTACATGATTCAAGTGAAACAAGTATGTGCCTGACGAAGAGTGGGTGATGAATTGCGTATATTTAGTTATGTAGAGAGACTAAGTTTGAGATATTACATCGGGATTTTCTGTTTTCGGCGAGAGACCAATTTGGAATTTGGAAATGTTAAGTTACCCAAGGAACCGTATAAGGTATTACGTTGGAGAAAGAACGAACTTCATTTAGTAACGGAAAGAGTGTGTGTTAAGGAATAGAGTAAGTATCTTGGATTTAAGGAAATTTTAGTAAGATGGTTTTATATTTGGACCTGAGAGGATTACAAAGGTAAACGCGGTATGGAAAACGGTATTAACGGTATGTTATGAGGAAGTGATAAGGGAACGTATTTTGGACGAGTGAGCAATAGAGTTTAAGGTGTTGATGAACCTATAGTTAAGGAAGTGTATTTACGGGTGGTTCACCTGAGAGGAACTCAAATAGTATGACGTGGAATGATGATAACTTGTAAATGGTTGATATGCTGGAACGATATTTTTTGAAAAACGGAGAAAATTTTAAATCATTATGGCCAGAGTGTTCTCTACTCTGGGAAGAGCAAGGGTTAATAATATTACAACAGTTAGTAATAATAATCGTAGCGATACCCCTTATACTAGGCAACAACATTTTTCTATTTTATGTAATTATAGAAAAATGTTGTTGCCTGGAGTTGAACCTTGTACCAATTAGAAGGGTTATCGCTACGGTTAACATAACTAACCGTTGTGATATTATTAAAATAATATATATACTTATCATTACGGTTATTTTAGAAAACCGTTGTGAAATATTTACCTATATAAGGGAATTAACTTTCTATTATTGACAGTAGCGCCGTTTCCTTCACAGCGAAACCCTAGCACCCATTTTTGGCAGCAAACTTCATCTTTTTATAGAATCCGCGAGAAGAAATACAAGAAGTATGAAGCTTTTGATTTAAGCTTCTTCCTCCTTGTAGTTCTTCTTGCAGAATCTAAAACTAGATGAACATGGTGATGATGTTGGCGGTAGCAAGCGTAATGTATATATTGTTTATGGAAAATAAGGTAGTCTTCTACTTCAATCTTTTTATTAGATAGTTCCCATTATCTCGTTTGCTTCATGTTGTTTTTGTTGATTGTTCTCATTTTGTGCAGATTGGACTTCAATGCTTCACAAGCAAGGTGAACTTCATTGTAATGGTACAATCCCACTTCTTAGGGTTTTGTTTCAACTTTTGGTTGTTTTGTTTTGAATACTAACTAATTTTCTTCATTGCTTCCCACTTCTTAGGGTTTGTTTCACATGGTGATGATGATGGTGATACATATATATATGAATTCATTCTGATAAGGTACATATATATGAATTCATTCTTATATTGTATATGAAATTTAGTTTATTATATACTATGTATATTGTTTGTTTCACTATCCTTTTATTGAAAATGCAATCAATTAAATTGATATAGAACATTAGTTTATTATATATATACGACGTAGATTGTATATAGTTAAATTTAATACTAACTAATTTTCTTCATTGCTTCCCACTTCTTAGGGTTTGTTTCACATGGTGATGATGATGGTGGTACATACATATGAATTCATTCTGATAAGGTACATATATATGAATTCATTCTGATATTGTATATGAAATTTAGTTTATTATATACTATGTATATTGTTTGTTTCACTATCCTTTTATTGAAAATGCAATCAATTAAATTGATATAGAAACTTATAATATGAAAATTAGGATGTATTTGAAAACCAACCTTTATCATGTCAATGTTTTCCGAATTGCATCCATTTCATTCAGCACATTTAATGTTCCTTAACATAAAATTTATGGTCCAATGGTCTGTTTGCTTCAATTCATCGATATCTTTTCTTATAGTTTACCTCATCGTCGTCACTAATCATCGTGGTTGTTAAGATCATGATTGTTATGATGATAAAATTGCGATGATTTTTGGCGATGATGAGGTAAACCATAATAAAAGATATCGATGGATTGAAGGAAACCGACCATTGAACCATAAATTTTATGTTAAGGAACATAAAATGTGCCGAATGAAATGGATGCAATTCGGAAAACAGTGGCGTGTTAAGTTGGTTTTCAAGAACAGTTTAATTTTCAGATAATATAGTTCTTTACCAATTTTAATGGTTGTATTTCTTTAATTAGGTGGATGGTAAAAACAAGCAATATACATTTGTATTTAATAAACTAAGGGTACATTCCACAACGGTTGAAATACAAAACCGTTGTGATAGTTAATATATATGACAACGGTTGATACTGATAACCGTTGTGATAGTTAATTTATATTACAACGGTTGAAATACCTAACCGTTGCAATATATCGCGCGCTTCCAGAATACAACAACGGTTTCCAGACCGTTGTAGAAACGACGAACTTACAACAACAATTTACATAACAGCACCTTCGCTCGCGTCATTATATGTCATTCCCAACCGTTGCTAAATGGGTTTTTCGTAGTAGTGCCTCTAGGGCTTGGTATGAAAGACTGACATAATTCTTGGTCAGCAATGGCTACAGAAAATGAGGAATAGACAATACCTTGTTTTTTAAACAAATGGATGGCAAGCTCATAATTGCTCAGATATGTGTGGATAATATTGTCTATGGTTGGATGTCAGACCAGATGGTCCAACATTTTGTCAAACAGATGCAATCTGAATTTGAGATGAGTCTAGTAGGATAATTGACTTATTTTCTTGGACTTCAAGCAAAATAGATGGAAGGTTCTATCTTCATATCTCAAAGTAAGTGTGCCAAGAACATAGTGAAGAAGTTTGGTATGGAGAAGGCTAGTCACAAGAGGACTCATGCACATACTCATTTGAAGCTATCCAAAGATGAAAATAGGGTGAGTGTGGATCAAAGTCTTTACAGAAGCATGATAGGCAGTCTATTGTATCTGACAACTAGCAGACCTAAAATCACATTTTCTATTGGGGTTTGTGCTAGGTATCAAGCTGAACCCAAAATTAGTCACACCAATCAAGTAAAAAGGACTTTGAAGTATGTCAATGGTATAAGTGACTATGGTATGCTATATTCACATGGCTCTAATGCCATGCTTGTTGGATATTATGATGCTGATTGGGCAGGGAGTGCTGATGATAGAAAAAACACTTTGATGGATGTTTTTTCTTGGGAAACAACCTTATCTCTTGGTTCAGTAAGAAGCATAATTGTGTGTCCTTATCCACTATTGAGGCTGAGTATATTGGAGCAGGAAGCAACTGTTCTCAGCTACTCTGGATGAAGCAGATCCTGAAGGAGTACAATATCAAGCAGGATGTCATGACATTATATTGTGACAACTTGAGTGCTATCAACATCTCCCAAAATCCTGTTCAACACAGCAGGACAAAACATATTGACATTCATCATCATTTTATCAAGGAGCTTGTTGAAGATAAAGTAGTTATTCTGGAACATGTAGCCACTGAGAAGCAATTGGCTGATATCTTTACTAAGGCTTTAGATGCAAATCAGTTGCAGAAGGTAAGGGGTGAACTAGAAATTTTCATTTTTGAAGAATTATAGCAACTAGTCTTGATTATGGAGGATACTAGGCATATGAGAAAGCTAGTGTCAAATTTATGCCTAAAAAGGGGGAGTAGTGGTGATGGTAGTGATGGCAGGGTTAACAGTGCTGTTAAAGGGAGAATGTCTCAGGTATCTCAGGGTATGGAGCATGTGAATAATGATGATCCCTACTTTTCTATGTTTTCTTTTGTGTTAATGAGAGGTCTTTGCTAGTGGTGCTGAGATATCATTCTATATATTCTGACATTATTTCATCATGTGTCTGGGAGTTGTGTGGTTTGTGTTCTCAAGGGGGGCTTTGTGACAGGGGGAGTTGAGTTCCGCTGATTCTGTGATGTCAGTCAAGATGTCTTGATATTGTATTTAGTTTTGTTTGATGAATTGATGGCTATGAAATTCAAAGGGAGTTTTTATTGTTTTGTGATGAAGTTTTTTCTGAAGTTTTTTTGGGTCTTGCTGTGAGTTTTTTTTCTGTTGTGTGTGCCTATGATGTGTTTTGTGTTTGTTCTATTTGTTTGCTATTGTTTTCCATGCAAAGGTTGTTTTAGCCAAAATTTGCCAAAGGTGGAGATTGTAAGTTCTATGATTTTGGATTGGTAGAAAATTTGTTAAAACAATTTTTAACAAGATGTTGAGACATATGTCGTGACAAGTTAGTCAGACAACATGATCAGCATGATGTTGGAACATGTGGCCAGAACATGTTATACCAGAAGTTTAGGGCTGGGATGATTTGGTATTTAAAGTGTGAGATTTGATAGTATTTTAATTCACACAGTGTCACAATCCAAGGAAGGATATTTTAGGAACTTTTGTCTTGATAGATTTGCTTGTATTTCTTAAAAAGGGTCTTGGAGCCTTTTTAGGAAACTTTATATTCAGTTGCTATTTATGTGCAGAAGATCTTTCAGAAGATTTGAAGCTGGTGGTTTGTGATTTGCGTTTTATTTAAATTGAAGAGCCCATGCCCATGCTGATCTGAAGGCTATTTAAAGAGGAGTTCTAAACCTAATGAAGAGGTGAAGCCGTGTATTGAAAGAAAGAGTATTTAGGGTTTTGTAAGTTGTGTTATTTGGGTAATTTGATTTTTGTGATACTCTCTTATGTCTTTTGACATATGAGTTGGATTGTGTTATTTGTGCATTTGTGAGCCATTCATGTACCCTTAGGTACTTGAACTAGACTGAGTTTTGAGTTGTAATGACTTCTGAGCTTTTAAGCAAATAGTGGATTTTTGTGTCTTTGGAAGGGTGACTTCCAGTATTCTCTATTGTTGAGTTTGTCACTATTGTGTGACTATTGGGAAGTGAGAGGGGTCTCATATCTAGGAGTTCCTAGGTAGAAGATAGCACGGTTAGTGATTAGGTGAAAAGCTTGTAAACCTGTGGGTGTTTGCTGTGGCTTTGAACTAATACTATTATAGTGAATTTTCTTCCTGGTTTAGATGCCCCCAAATGTAGGTGATGTTGCACCGAACTGGGTTAACAATTGACTGTGTTATTGTTTACATTCAAGCTCTTATTTTTTCTGCATAAGTGTTAGTTGCTGTCATTGATCCCAATTTCCTGACATCTGTCTTGATATTTGATATTTGTGTGCCAGAATTTCAGTATATATATATATATATATATATATATATATATATATATATATATATATATATATATATATATATATATATATATACTTTTTTTTCATGCTAGTTGTTGTTGCTTCTTGTTATCATCATCATTATTATGTTTGAATTTATATTTGGCATGCATATTAATTATAACATGAATACTATGTCAAATATACCCGGCTAAACCCTTTAGGTTCTGGGATATAAGGACCGTCGTTTCGACGAGACTCGGTAATTTTATCGGCGCTAAATTCTAATATTAATTTATTTTTTCGATTCTGAATTTTCAGTTTTAAAGTTATAAAGTTTTACGCGAAAGGGAAAACACTCAGATATAAGTCAACAGCGCGACAGTCTGAGACTGGTATCCGATCAATAAAAATTGAATTTTTAATTTCTAAAAACAGCGACAGCGCTTTAGTAATTAATTAGGACTTATTTGTTTTCAAAAATTGTTTTAAAGTTGTAACTTGTGGAGCGACATCATGACTTTTACAGGTCTGAAACATGACACGAGTGTGTAGTGTATTTAAGTAAATACTTCCTCCGAAAAATATTTTAAACCAAAACTAAGTGCCATAATTTTCCTGAGTCCCAGAGGTGCACTGGAAATCACATTCCGGTCTCTTTTTCATTAAGTACTTTTAACCCAGTTTAATTTAATTCCCGTTATAGACTTCTTCCCATCTAAATCCATCACATTAACTTTACATAGCAATAATAGATAGCGATAAGATTGGTTATTGCTCTCTGTGAGTTGGACAACCTTATATATTACCCAATACATTTCGTGCACTTGTGAAAAGAGTCAACAACAAGGAACACATCAAAAACTATGAGAATGAAGTTGTTATTCCCGATGTCAACAGAGGAGTTGTTGAACATGATAGTTGTCGAAACCTTTTCCTTCAGGAATGAAACACTTATGAAGCAATGGCTCAAACCAAATTTCCTGGCCACCAGGTTTGGCTGGTAAGGAGTCGCACTTAGTCCTGTCTAGGAAGAGGTAAGCCTCGACCACAGAGCGGTGGGAACTAAGCAAGAAAGCAGAGTAGCACGTATGTCTTGCTCCTCTTGTGGGGATGGATTGGGAAAAGGTTTCCTGAACAAGCCAATACCACACTATCGACCAATAAATGGTGTCATGGTTAAGGTGAAAGTCTTGCACCTATAAAATATTTCGAGGTAATTCTCAAAGACCTCCAAAGAGAAAAATTTCCCATTGTAAATAGTAAGTTTAGCAAGCCTAAGACCTTCAACCTCCACTTATGGGTTAAGAGGAACTCTCACTACTACAGAAGACATATACAACAACGGTTGGAAAGGGATAACATTACGCGTGACCTGTCGTTGATACGTATGGTGTGGTTGTATATGTGCTACTTACAATCACGGTCTCATGACCATTGTAGAAAACCTAAAAGCACGCTATATATGATCACGGTTGCCCTAACTAACCGTTGTAATATATAAAGGTCCTAGGTTTGATTCTCACCAGCGCATCTTTTGGTGTAATATATTATTCTGGACAACAATGATTCTACAATCACGGTTATATATTACAACCGTCGTTAAATAATATGCTCTTTTTAAAATAATTTTTCTACATTTTGAAAATTTTCCATTTTTTAACCTGTATTTTTTTGAACCATAAAAGAACAGAAACAACAATTGTATCATAATGAAAAACTGTATTGTATTACATCAAATCCATACATTGGATTAAGAACCAAATATTGTATGTGTATTACATCAAATGAAAAATGGCACAAAACAACCTACAAACTTTATATAACATCACATAATTGTATCTTATAGTGTTTTGTTTCTTTGTCTCTTTGTGTCTTGTCTCTTGGTGTATTGACTTTAAACACCTACAATTTCAAATAATCATACTTGTTAGTAAATATACTTAGAAATAATGACTTACATTAATTAAATTATAAATAAAGAATAAAATACTAATTACTTGTTAATTATCCCATATGTCTTCATTATGATCGATACGAATAACATGCACATCATCTCTATCAACTTCATCATAAGTGGTATGCACTTTTGTTGTGTAAGAAGGAATATCAAAAATTTCATCACTACTAGGAATGTCTTTTCCTCGGAGAACGATTGACCATTTCCCCGATGTGTCCAAAGGGCCAGTCACATAGAAAACTTGTTTTGTTTATGAAGCCATGATGAGTAGTTCGGTCATATAATTTGCCTTGCCAAGGCCAACCAGGGTGAATCCTAAGTCATCAGGTTGTACACCATTAATATTATTGGGAACCCACTTGCATTTAAATAATGACACTCTGAAGATAACATAATCAATCTCCCAAATCTCCTCAAGGACACCATAGAACGCACTAGATGCCCATATTGGATTTTTATCTTTCGAACTAGAGAAATACATGGATTTTGCCTCAACCATAACCCCACTATTTTGCATTGTACTACAATCATCTTTTGATTTTTTATAAAAGGTATAATGACCAATGTCATATGCAGTCCAAGTTATCATATTAAATTTTGGCATGAACGAAAACCATTTAATTATCTCGGATGCACTATGATATTTTGGTATCCTTTTATTAAACCAATCTAGGAATTTCTTGTTATGCTCAATCAACAACAACTTGTCACTCATTCGTGGATATCTTTTCTTCAAAAGTATTTTGTGAGTAGCCACGTAAGGTCGAACTTCATCAAGATTATTTAATAAATAGAAATGTGCCTGAATAACTATATCCTGAGCCATTGAATTAACATTTAAACCTTGAATACATCTACCTTCAGTGTCAGCATGACGAGACTTTGGAATTCCTATAGACTCCGCTTCAAACAAATAGTTTGTACAAAACTCAATAGCTTCTTTTGTGATATACCTTTCAACAATCGAAGCTTCCGGTCAGTGATGATTCTTTGTATATCCTTTAAAGATCTTCATGTATCGCTCTATTGGATACATCCACCTTAAATAAACTAGACCAAAAATTCTGATTTCTCTAACTAGATGAACAAATAAGTGAACCATAATGTCAAAAAATGATGGAGGAAAATACATCTCCAATTGACACAAGATTATGACAGCTTCATCTTCTAATTCATCTAATTTTTTGAAATCAATAACTTTATTACATATGGCATTGAAGAACAAACACAATTCAGCGATAGTTACTCTCACATTTTTTGGTAGGATGCCACAGATAGCCACTGGTAGAAGTTGTTGCATCAAGACATGACAATCATAAGATTTCAAACCACTTAACTTGAGATTTCTCATTGATACAAGTTTCTTGAAGTTAGATGAGTAACCTTGGGGAACTTTGATACCATGCAAACACTTGCAAAAACTTTTCTTTTCCTTTTTACATAGAGTGTAACAAGCCGGAGGCAAATAAGTTATTTTTGCTTTTTCTATTGGAGCCAATTGTTTTCGTATACCCATTGCCTCCATATCGAGACGAGATTGCTTACTATCTTTAGTCTTGCCTGGAATGTTTAGAAGTGTTCCAATCAAACTATCACACACATTTTTCTCCGCATGCATCACATCAAGACAACGTCTTACATCGAGACTTGACCAATATGGAAGATCAAAGAACACATGCCTCTTTTCCATATATTTTTCTCAACAACTTGCCCTTTTTCTTTTTCTCTATTTCCAAGGACAACATTAATCTGTTTCTGTCGTTCATGAACTTCATCCCCCGTTAAAGGTTTAGGAGTGATATCAAACTCCCGCTCTCCATTAAAAGCCTTCCGCAATCTACGATAAGAATGATCGGGTTTTAGAAATTTGTGATGCCCAAGGTAAACAGTATTTTTTCCAAACTCAAGTTAGTGATAACATGTATCGGATTCACAAATAGGACATGCTTTGCGTCCTTTGACACTATATCCATCCAAATTACCATATGCAAGAAAGTCGTTGATTGTGCAAAATTACCGACCCACAAACACCCAAACTCACAACCAATACATGCCACACACTAAAACACAAAACCAATATTATACGCTATACCACCAACAACCACATGATTATTATCAAAATAACCAACAAACATATATCGGCAACACATCCTACCATAGCCAAAACACCTAAGAAACATATAACACCAACACTTCCTACCACAACCAAAACACCCAACAAACCTATGGTTACCAAACACCACAACAACCGTTTCTTCCTTTCCCCTACACAGCATTCACACCAATGTCTCCATTCAATTGACCAGGTCGCCCACTAATAACCACATCAACCCAAACAACACAACCAAACTACAACAACATGAGCAACAAACTTAATTACGACAACACATTAATGCAGACACGAGACTTCGTAGAATTACGAAAAAAGCTTATGGATGATGGTGATGTTCCAAGGACCTCATATCAAACACTTCAGTTGAATCAAGAGAGACCTATACAAGAAAGGACACTCTAGAAGTGTGAAACCGGTGACCACTATAATCATGCAATTATCATTATTGCCAAAATCATTCCCGTATGTAATCTGATTTAAATTAAATAATATTAATATTTAATAATTTTTTCTTAACTAATTAATTGTTTTAATTAAAATTAAAAATTAAAAAACATGAGGAATGTGCTAGAGAAATTGACACTCTCTTTAAAAATCAAAGTGTAGGGCCAATTCGCCTAATTTGTCTTTTAAAATGTTAAATCGGGACACCAATCTAATTGATTTGAACTCTGTTCTAGAATTTTTTTTATTTGATATTATTGTAGGAGAAAGATGGTTATTTTAAAAAATATATTCATTTCCATTAAATTCTTAACCTTTATTAGTGACTTTTATAATAAAAAATATTTTTACCTTAATTTCCCACACATTTGAGTCTCTAGTTTACTAAACCCTATTAACAAAAGCAGAGATCCTTCTCATCTTTTGTTTCACTTCTACGTTTTTGTTCCCAATGGCAACCCTTTCGCTTCTGCATAATCTAAACGTCCTCCTTCTCTTTAAACATATTCTCTCCCACCAAAACCCAATTTCTTCAATCTCTCTCAAACCTTCAACACTCCGTTGTTCAAATTCCGCCAATGTTCCCGCTCAATCTCCCTCGCCTCCAATTCGCATCGGACGCGGCACAAAAATCGAAGCGCAGCGTGCCCTACACGATTACCTTCACTACACTCAATCTTACACTTTCATCGACGCAGATTTTATTGCCAATAACTCTCCACGTTTCATCGATTCGCTTATAACCAGAGTCAGAGTCAACAACAGAGACGATGATTTTGCTCGTGCTCTCGAAAGGTACCTTATGCGTCACCCTATTAATGAATTTGAACCCTTTTTAGAGAGTCTAGGGATTAAACAAAGTGAATTGAAGTTACTTTTACCTAAAGACTTGTTTTTTCTTCGTGACGATAGTGCTTTGCTTGATAATTTTCATGTTTTGTTTAATTACGGGGTTCCGAGGAATAGAATGGGGAAAATTTATAAGGAAGCAAGAGAGGTTTTTGGGTATGGGAGTGGTGTTTTGTCGAAGAAATTTGAGAATTATGAAAATTTGGGTTTGAGTAAATCATCTCTTGTGAAGTTGTTTGTTTGTTGTCCATTGCTTTTAGTTGGCGACGAGGTTGATTCTCAATTTGTTGTTGTTCTTGATTGGTTGAAGAGAATCGGGATTGAGAGTGGGTGGTTTGTGAGTTGTATGTGTTCTAAAAGAACATATAGATGGAAAACGATTTTTGAGTGTATAGAGTTTCTTCATCAAGGGGGATATTCTGAGAAACAAATGTATGATTTGTTTAAGGCGCGTCCAAAATTGTTGTTGGAGGGTTTAGGAAAGAAGGAATATTTGGTTATAGGTCGGCTGATTAAGTTGGGCCTTGACGTGAATGAGATTTGTTCTTGTTTTAGAGAGCATCCTGATATGTTGTCAAGTTTGCGTATGGAAAATTTGAGGCTTGTGATTGCTTTTTTGTATAATATTCGAATGGAACAAGATGCCATTGCTCATGTTTTGTATAACTACATGCATCTCTTTAGCAGACATTCAATAAAAGGTTATAGAACGATGTTTAAAGAGTTAGGAGTTGGAAAAGCTAGCTTATGTCAAATGATACAGGATGATCCATTAGTATTTTTCAGTGTGGCTTTAAGAAGGAGGCAGAAGAAGAATGTAAATGAATTCTACTATGACCCGCATAGGTATTTGGAGAAAACAAGTTTCTTGCGGAAACTGGGGTATACTGATAACTCTGAGGAGATGGAAATAGCTATGGAGATGTTTCAAGGAAGAGGTGATAAGTTACTAGAAAGATTTGATTGCTTGGTTGAAGCTGGTTTGGAATATAACACTGTAGTTGGAATGGTAAAGCAAGTTCCTTCGATTCTAATCTTTAGGAAAACTGTAATGCAAAAGAAGATTGATTTCTTAAAAAACACTTTAGGTTATCCAATAGAACATCTCGTGGGATATCCAAGATATTTTTTCCATGATTTGGACAAAACTTTTGCAAGATTTGCAATGTATGAGTGGTTGAAGAAGAGAAATGCAATAAATCGCGAGTTATGCTTGAGTACCATACTTTCAACTACTGAGAAAGAGTTTCTAAAACACATTGTGAATCGGCATCCTGAAGGTCCAACAGCTTGGCGAACTATAAAGAGTTTATCTAACAAATTTAAGAATTAACCGTTCCTTATAAGTTTAGTTGAGCTGTACATTTAAATACAAGATTGGCTAAACCTGGCACTTACTTTGGTTTCATTTTGGTTTTGTTTAAGGATTATTTTCTCATCTGCATAATGAGAAGCAATCAAGCACTTATCGTCACTTAGTTTTCTGACTCAAAAGAAATAATCTTAGTCTATGTTGTCAATAGCGCATTATAGCAGAATAATGTAGCAGTAGTAGGCTTAAGTGCGTAAGCTATTGGGTTGTGAGTTGCTGTCACCCATAACTTTTGTTGCGGCCCAAACTGCCGTCGCATTGTTATTATGGTTTTGGGGCAAAAATTTTCAGAACCCTTGTATTTTTTTAAGCAATACTTGTCAATTGGCACCCCATTTAAGGGTAAAATTATGTTCTTCATTCTATTATATTGATACTCTCACAATTGTTTTGTTATTCTTCTCATTTTTAATTCAATTCTGTTATGTCTTTTTTCTCTCTATGTAAGTTTATTGCATGTACTTTGGGTTATTTAATTATATTAAATATGACTGTTTCTCTCATTTTGAGTTTTTTTATATTTGAGTATTTATGTTAACATTTACACCAAATTTTAGTCTATGCAAATACAATTTTCAAGAACAATTTCCACCCTCTAAAACATAGCTTTAGATTTATAAACTTGAACACAACATGCTACCTATATATATAGAACACATATATGAAGATGAATACACAAAGGAAACCTATATATTAGTCCATACAAAATGACTAATTATTCTAATTATCAGCACATTTTATAATGGAAGTGCTGTATTAACATTCTTACACACATATATATATATATTTATACACGCACATTGACACGCAGAAAACCATATTAGTGAACATCTAAAAGTAGTGAGAATACAATACATAAATTTCCACAATACTTTTTATTCTAAAAAAGCTGAGCCAACACATGCTCCACCACATACTTTGCAACAATACTATTCGTTTTCTCCGTGGGATGAAAAGAGTCCCAAAACACAAATTTGGAAGCATCAGAGCAACTGAACATGCTGCCCCTGCTGCATGCATAACCCATCTCGAACATTCCGGTAGCACAACATGCTACTGAGGCTGATTCAAACCCTGCGATCGATCAAAAGAAAGACAAATCAAATTAATAAGAATATGTTTCATAAATGTAATATATGTATAGAAAAGTGGTAAACTAGATTATCTGCTGCAGTAGCATACCGTAGAGTTCAGGTTTCTTTATGATGTGCAACATGATGTGATATGGATTTGAAAACAACAACTTCATTCCAGGAAGCTCTTGATTGAGCTTAGTAGTTATATTCTGGAGTTTACCATTGAATTCAAGTGCTACGTTATTGTAGCTTGCAACACAACCATTCCGACCCATAAAATTTGTAGTTCTCTCCAATGGCAAGCATCCCATGGGAGGTAACCCTCCCAGGGAAATCTTCCTAGCACCAAGACCATAGAGACTCCTTATGAAATTCTCAGCAATTCTGGCGAGAAAAGTTTGGTACTGTTGAATTGTGTATTGTGATGCCCTACCAGGCATGGTGTAGTAATTCTCTAGGAAATCATTTGTTCCAATACTCATAAGGTGTAATGATTCAGAAATGCTCTCTTTTGCTTTGGTTTCACCAAGATATGCAGTTAGATTCTTTTGGTATTGTTTGTAGTACTCTAATTGCTTCCATAATGGTATCACACCCTGCATCAAATATCATATAGTTTGCATTATTATTGGAGTAATGTAGTTAATCGCAGTTTTCTTATGGCAAAACCAATAAAAACCCTATTTCACCAAAATCTAACGGTGAAAAATATTTTATGAGATTCTACTTAGCCTTAGTTTAACTGTGATAACTTTTATGCATTGTGTAGTAGTTTGTCTTACCAGTCCTCAAAACGTTAGCAACTAGTTTAGATCATAAGTTAGATTTAAATTTATATTTTCAAAATTTTTGAAACAAGAAAATCATTTCGATTTTCTTATATGAGAGACAGAGAAATGGCAGTGGCAGAAAAAGAAGTGGATTGGCTAGTAAAATGGAAACCAAGAACTTGATCTGAGATTTTTCCTATAGTAGGAACAAATTTGAAAAACAGTATGAACTTACTAGTACAGCTGAAGTTGCATTATCATAACCAGTAGCAGCAGAAGCAAAACTGACACCAGTTGCAAAATCTGATATATTATTCTTAGGATCCAAATATGCAGGCACATATTCTTTTATACCAAAAGCTTCTGATATGAAATCCGTTGGTATTCTCCCATTCGAGAATCTTCCGGTCGCTTTTCCCCCTAAAAAGTCACGTCCATACGGTTGAAAATTGCTCCGTGCAACTGTGGGAATGAAGTTGTTGTTCCCGGCATCAACGGAGGAGTCGCCGAACACAATAATTGCCGGAACCTTTGCATTTGCCTTGATCAAAATGAGACAGAAAATGTGAAGTGAAAATAATAATACCAGTAGGTTTGATTGCAATTCCATATTGTGTTGGTTAATTTTGAGTATGGAGAAGTGTGTGTGGGTTAAAGTGGTGTGACTTGTGATGAAATAAATATTGGTTAGAAGTATGTATATTTATGGAAGTTTGATCTTTTGAAAATTGGCTGAATAAGTTGTTGGGTCATAAATTGCATAGACAAACCCGTTTTGCGGTGGGAATGTAAGTTTTTCTGTAGATTTAAAATAGAGCAAATTTTATTTGTTGGTATAAACTGGGTATCGTAACTGCAAAGATTAATTTCTCGAATCAACGAAGATCATAATAGACGGTAAAATTCTTCTGCAAAAGAAAATTAGAGCACCTTTAATATCATATTTCTATTTTAGTTTTAAAAAAATTGATATAGGTTAATAAATATAAATTACTAAAAAAGTTAACAAATTTAGATATTAATAAAAAATGCATAATCTAATATAATTATCCTATATTGACTTGAGTTGGCTGATTTTGATAAGTTAAAAAGATTTTTTTAATTTAGTTAACAAGTAGGATTCTATATTTAAAGATGAATAAAATAATAATTAATTACTCAAAACTATTGATACAATTATTTTATTTTAAAAATTTGGGTCATGCACACCGGTTTCGGATACTGAAATTAAAAAGAGAAGTTAAATATTTTTTTTTTAAAATTAAAAATATATGTATTTTTCCTAAAAATATATTTATTTAATGTATTAAAATTATAAATAATTAACTTTTTCAAAAATCTTATGAGTATTCAATGAATTAAATATATAATATTTTTTTTTTTATAATTTTTAAGCTGTGCCTACTAGTTAGCCTGATCCTAAAAAATTTAGCTGGAAAATTCATACACATTGGATACTAAGAATTTAGTAACAGTTACTATTCCTAAAAAAGCACTTAGTTACTATCTTAACTGTATTTATGAGATATTTATGGTAATTCTCATTGGGTCCTATAGTTTTTCTTTGGCTTATGGGTCCTATAACTATAATAATTAAAATGTCTATATAATAAATGAACCGAATAATTTGTCTAATACTTGTGAATATGACCTTTATACTAATTCTTTTGCACACCTTTGCACAGTTTCACTTTTATTTCTTCATAATAAATTAAAACTTTATACTAATTCTTTTGCACACCTTTGCACAGTTTCACTTTTATTTCTTCATAATAAATTAAAACTTTCTACGTACGTGTAAAGCTGAGGATGGCTCGACGTGACAAACCATAAATAAGTTGGTGAGTTTTTTCGTCAACAAAAAAAAGTTCGTCCGTAAAGTCACCCACTTCCATACTGCATGACCTCAATCTTCTCCATTCGCATTCATGTCAAATTCGTGCACACATTAATAGATTAGAAATTTTATTCTGCCTTTTTTTTTTATAGAATTTTATGATATCCTTAGAGTTTAGTTAATAATTTTGAAGTAAGAATTAATTAAACTTTAATTGTTTGAGTGTTTGTTTTATTAATTTAAACATTTTATTGTTTGGAAAGTGGTTAAAGACATAGAAAACACATTGTTTTAAAAGGATATATGGCTTTCACATACCACAATCACTCTGCCCAAAATATTTAGTGGACTTGTTGAGTTATCGATAAAAAAATAATATTGTTAAGTGAAAAAGTGTAATTTACGTGTGTGTAATCGATTATCGTGGGACTGTAATTGATGAGATCTCCTTTAAAAAAGAATAAGAATGCCGGCGTAACTAATTACATCTTATATGCAACCGGGTATAATAGAAACATAATCGTTCAACAACTAGTTACACTCTGTCTGTAACCGATTACAACAGTAAAATTTTTTGTTTGTCATTTGAAAATCGTTGAAGGTTAAGGAAGCCATATGAGTTGAAGGTTAAGTAAGTCTTATGTTTGCAGAACTCTAAACTAATCCTTATGAGTTGATAACCTTTCAACTCATATCCTTAAAACCCATACTAGAATTCAATCAGAGAATGAAAGCGGAAGCGTACTAGAGTTTGCCATTGAAATTGTTGAAGATTTGCGAGTATGTGATCTTTCGATTTGTAGAGTTTCTAAGGGTTTCTTGAATCTCTTCTAATGAGAATCAAGAGAGAATCTTGATAAATCATGTATTTCGATCGCTCTACAATTGAGGACCATAATCCATATAAATAACCTTGGGGTTATTTTTAGTTTTCAATATTCTAATTTGTCCCTCATTAAATTAGATATTGATTTATGGTATCTACACAATAACCTTACCTTTCATGACATTTACACTTTTAGCCACAAACTTAATGTTAATTAAACCACTATAATTTGGCTAGTTAAATAATGACTATAACACATGTGATATTACATTTGTGATCCAAAATTCTAACACTTCACTTAATGTAATTGTAGATATATCATTTAGGTATCTCATTAATGATTGATCACCATATTTTCACTCTCAATAATCACTCACTCACTCACACTCTCTCTCTCTTTCTCTCTCTCTCATTCCATCTCTCCCTTTCTCTCTCCCTCTCTCTCTACTAAACAGGTTGTATAGTGCATCGATTAATGGTATTTGGACTCCGCATGTTCAACGCACATGACGGGAAGAAATATTTGTTTTGTTACAATCAATTGTGCTATGAAGAACAAGGTAAAGTTCGCAGATGATATCACTTTAGAGGCGGAAGGGATCAGTGACGTATCGATCAAGAGAGAGATGGTAAACATTCTTTGATAAATGATGTGTTGTACATTCCCGAAATCAAGTGTAACCTTCTATGTATTGGTCAATTACTTGAGAAGGGTTACAAGATTTTTATGGAGAACAAGGCACTACACGTTATTGACGCAAACAAAGTTTTGGTCTTAAAGGCCCCCATGGCTCCAAATAGAATTTTCAAAGTTGAATTGAAGGTTATGGAACATAGGTGTCTTGCTACATTGACTAGTAGAGAAGTATGGCACTATAAACTTAGACATCTTAATTTTAGAGATCTCAATGCCTTGCAAAAGAATAAAATGGTGATGGGTTAACGTACTGACTGAAGTTTGTGAAGAATGTGTGCAAGTGAAGCAACATAAGGGAAAATTAAGCAAAGATGCAGGTTGTAGAACCAAGTGTCATCTTGAGGTGATGTATCCAGATGTGTGTGAACTAATGCAAGTTGATTCCATTGGTGGAAGTATATATTTTGTCACATTCATTGACGATCATAGTAGAAATCTATAGAAGTACCTAATCAAAAGAAAAGATGAGGTACTTGAGGTGTTTAAGAAATGCAAGTCCATGGTTGAAAGGAAAAGCGGTCACAACATCAAAGTTCTCAAAACGGATGGTGGGGGCTGTCACACCCTAATTTTTGACCATAAGATTTCACCTTTCTTTGCATTTTTGCATGCTTCATTACTAACAAGTTTGTGCAGGAATTTCACTTTCAAGTGGAGATAGTCCTCTTTCTCACAGTCAAGTTGTTTCAAGATGTGACCGACAGATTCTGATTCAAGAAATCCTATAGTTTTCTACTGGTTGAATCTTCAGCTGGTTCTTATCATCATCCTGGGTATCTTCCCATCAGAGGCTTCAGCGTGTCTCAAGGAGATTAGGGTTCTTGGTCCATTTGGTACTGGTCATTAGAGGATTGGTTGGAATTTTGTGGTGTGTTGCTTTATAAGTGGTATCCTCACTTTTAAAGGATTTTTCAAGGCATAGTTTGGTCTTACTTGCAAAGTCGGATCATTAGTTGTCAAGTGAAAGAGTGTACTTTTAGTAGTTTGCGATAAGTATGTGTTGGAGTGGTAAACTTTCTTGAATCAAGGAGCAAGGAGTTCTTAAAGTGAAATTCATGATTATATTTTTTACAAAATTCAAATCGATTCACTATACTTCAAAGTCAAATGTTTCCTACTTCCAAATTTGAAAAAATAGTGATTCATATTGAATATGTTGATGCTAAGTTTCAAGTTTGCCAATTAATCTCAAATCAATTCCAAAGTCTTTCAAGGCTCATTCCAAATGCAAAATAAAATTCAATACACACTACAGGTGCCAAAATAGAAGAACAAAAAGAAAGGTTACAAGCTTAAGAAGATTACACATTTAAGCTTTGAAATTCAAAAGAGCAATTAAAGTTCCTAAGCTTTAAATTCACATGGTGCATATACATTGCCAAAAATTACACAAGGCTGCTCCAAGAGGCGTGATGCTTCAAAATGCTGTTCTCCAACTTTTGGAACCCAGCTTATTATGATGGACGACTCAAGCCAGCTTCCCACCATGTCAATTCTCTAGACTACAAAGCAAAAGACAAGTGACATCAGGTTACAACGCAATTCCAGCTCGTATCAATTGCGAAACAGATTTAAAGTAACCCACGTATATCATACTGCTCATCATCAAAGTTACAGTCACGTGAAGATTTTCAAAGTCCAGTTTAACAAATTGTCATGATTACCTCACGATTTCCATAGTAGACACAATCCAACAGGGACAAAACAAGAATGGCAGGCAAGTATTGATTTCCAGCAGAAGCATGTCTCAAACATAATACGCTCAAGAAGGAAACAAAATCAGTGACGTAAAAACATGTTTCAAACAGACTTGAGATATTTCCAAAACAGCTTGAAAACGTGCCGGCACGAAGACGAAAATAAATCGGACAGGTTGTAAACATGTTTGAAACTAAAAAGGAAGTAACATTATCATCTTGAAACCATACTCACAGCAGCTTAGATACTTTCCAAAACCAAATCATAAACATGTCCCAACACATTTTGAATCCTTTCTAAAACAATACTTTGCAGAATTCAATGACAGTAAATCATTTTGACACAATCAAGATTTGAGATGGCTATAAATAAAAAGAAGAATCATAGAGCGAGGGACGGCTTAACACGCAGAGAAAAAATTCACTCTCACACATAGCAGTTGGCAGAAACTCGGACAGAGGACATTCATACACACACAAGCTTTGAAACCAAAAACCACAACATCCACTGAAAAAAAACACACAGTTTCGCTCATCCACATCAAGGTTCACGGAATACCAATTTCGGAAGAATTTCACAGAGAAAAAAAAACTCACGCACAAGCAGTAATACAAAAGAGATTACGCATCGAATTCACAAGCAACAACAACGCACGAGACGAAAAGAAGAAGAAGAGTATTAGAAGCGTACCGGCATAACTTTCAGGCTTTCTCGCGTTAACGTCGTCGTCGAAGACGCATCGGATGAACTCCGATAGGTAAATTCATTGAACTTCCTTCTTCACATCATCTTGATCATATATGTTGAGTATTCTCTTTCCGGGTATTGTTCGATTCCTTTCCTTAACTGAGTAACTCGCCGCTCGCGTGAGTTCGGAGTCGTGTGGATTCATTTCTGTTTTGAAGAACGAGAGTGGTGGCTTTGACGTAGCATTAGTGTGGTTTTTATTCCCCGTCGTTGCCGTAAATGGTGGTGGGTGCGGCGAACATTCTGGGTTCGTGGGTCATGCGATCGAGAGAGCAGAAATTGGGGACGGAAGGCGTGCGAGACGGAAGGGTTTATTCATGATTAAGGGAGGAGAATGAGCGTGAGTGAGATGTGAACGATGGCTGTACGATGTGGTGGAAGCATCTGCGTGCGGTTTGGGGCTGATTGAAGAAGAAGAGGAACAGGGGAAGGGGGTTTAGCGAGAAAGAAAGAGAGAGACGGTGGCGAGAGAATTGGGAGTTGATCCCTTCCCTTTTTTTTTTGAGCCTAATGTTGTTGTTGTTGCTGGGTCCGCGGATCACATCCGGCCCATTTTCAATATTTTTATTTTTTTTATGTATTTTTAAAAAAAAAAATTTATTTACCTATTTTTAATTTTTAGTTCAATTTTTTTGATATTTTATTTTAAATTATAAGTTTTAGTTTTTGATTTCAATATATTTCAATTTAAGACTTTTTTTTATTATTTATTTTAGTCTATATTTAACTCTCCCAATTAATTTATGACCTCTTACGTTTTATCACCGATTATGTTTCCTGATAAATTTATAGGATAGTTTCCCTTTTAATCTTAACTTCATTAATTCTGAGACCAAATTCCAAAGGAAATGCTTCCCCATGTTGACCACCGCGTCATACTTAGGAAACCTTAGGTTCTTCCCTTTATCCTAGCCTTAGGATCGGAGTCACCGTACTCCATATACATGTGTTCTACCATGGACACTTTCTACCCTTTTCAACTTAACTTTAACTTTAGAGTCATCGTACTCTATGTAGCGCCTTGCCATAGACGCTACCTCCCCCTGGAACCTTGACCACAGTCAAGAGTTCCTTACCCTCTTTGAGGGGAACTACGAATACTCTGATTCCGCTCCCGTCAGGATACGTAGGCACAAGATGCGACGTCTTGGCGAGTATACTTAGATACTAACCCCTAGGTCTTTCCTTTAGCACATACCTTTAGCAAGCAAGTAATAGATAACATAAATACTAACAAGAGGTTCCCGTAGAGTACTACGGACGTTTAGGATGCTAATACCTTCCCTAGGCGTAACCAACCCCCGAACCTTAGATCTCTTAGGTTTTTCGATCTTTAAACCTTTCCTTTGGATAAAATAAAGACCGGTGGTGAATTTCAAAAATTGTGATTCAAGTTAATCCAAATAGCTTGGTATCCGATTCTCACCGCGACAGAAATGGCGACTTCACTAGGGAGGTTTGAGGGTTTCCCTAACTTGTTTATATCTATGTTATTTATTTGCTTGTCTGCCTATATACCTCTATATCTGTATATATATATATCTGTTATGCCTGGTTTTGCTGTGTGCAGGGGTTCTTGAGTGGTGAGGAGTCCTACACCCGGACTTGAGTGCAATTATGATAGGAGATGATATGGTCAAAGATACTTTGACGGAGTCGATTCTTGAAAAGTTGAATTGAGAAAATCATCGCTCAGTTTAGGTTCTTTTGAAATTAATGTTGTTTGAACGAGTCCATTTGTGAAAACGATATTAATTTCGACCAAGAACCAGTGAGACTGAGGACCGTAGTACCTTTAACCCCACTTGGCCTTTTAGAATGTAGTGCGGTGACTATGCGGGAGTCTATTTCCAAATAGTTGTCACGCGATACTACACTTGGACGAGATTCTCTTGAGAATATTATTGACTAACCGAGTAATTTGGGAAGTCGATAATATCCGAAAGATGGATTGTAGACTCCGGGAACTTTGTAGAACCCGTTCGGCAGGTACATTTGAAACCATAGTACACACCTTGGGAAGGGTAGACCATGGCTCCATGCTCGTGATCTTCAAACCTAAGCCTTGGCTTGTTTACCTGTATATGTGTATATGTGTATACCTGTGTTTATGCATCCCTTCATGCATTCATGAGTCACCATTCGGTTTCAAGAAACTCAATTGTTTTTTCCCTTGCAAAATCAATAAAAAAATCCTGGACTCTAAAATGAAACGTTTTTCAGCCTTTCCGAAATGTTTGCAACCTATTTTTGAGTTCCTTGAAACCATTGCATGGCATGGCATATCATTTGCATCTTTGCATGCGTCCGTTTGTCCAGTAACTCATTCCCAGCTGTCTCTATCTTCCAGTGTTACCTGTGAGTTGTCAAGCTGATTCCTCCACACAGATATCAGACTAGAGCTAACTACAGACGCATAATGACAGAGCAAGAAGCACACAATGCTGAGATGCGAATGGAGATCGACGACCTTAAGTCAAGCATGGCAAAGCTCACTGAAATGCTCCAAGTTTTGATTGCTAGGGGAGAGCAACCCCAAAGAACTGTCATCCAGGAAGTTTCAAGCGCTGATCCTCCACCGGTTCAAATGCCACCTTCCACTTGGCCAGAGTTTGGCTTACCTCCCAACTATTCTCCACCTCTTGCATCTGCTGCTATGATTGGTCAGACTTCCAGACCAGTGTTTCAAGCTCCAATTTTCTCCAAGCCTAGACCTGCGGTTCATGATGTTGCCCAGACTACTCGACCTCCTTTTGAGAACCCTCTCTATGAGTACAATGCTGCCAGTGCTCAGGGTGAAGACCGTGAAGACTTTGTTGAACCTGAGGTTGTCCGTGAACATTTTCAAACTATAGACAAGAGACTTAAAGCCGTAGAGGGTACTGATTTCTTCAACATTGATGCAGAAAACATGGGTTTGGTTTCTGACCTTGTTATGCCTGCTAAGTTCAAGGCTATCGATTTTGTGAAGTACAAAGGTGATTCTTGCCCAAGAGCTCATTTGGTCATGTATACCCGAAAGATGGCTGCCCATGCCAAGAATCAGAAGTTGCTTATCCACTGTTTTCAAGATAGTCTGAGTGGAGCTTCTCTCAAATGGTATATGAATCTTGAACAGAACAGCATTCACTGTTTCCAGGATCTTATTAATGCCTTCATGAAGCAATACAAGTACAACCTCGACATGGCTCCTGACCGCCGTCAGCTGTAAAACATGTCTCAGAAGGATAAAGAGTCTTTCAAGGAATATGCTCAGCGCTGGAGAGAGTTGGCTTCTCAAGTTGAACCTCCTTTGGCAGAGAAAGAATTAACTGGACTGTTTATGGACACCTTGTCTCCATTCTACTGGGAAAAGATGATTGGTAGTGTTTCCTCCAGCTTCACGGATTTGGTTACTATTGGTCAAAGACTCGAGGAAGGACTTAAGAATGGTAAAGTATCCAAGGCTGCTGAATCTTCTAATGGAGCGAAGAAATCCTATGGGAACTTCCAGAAGAAGAGAGAAGACCATACCAATGCTGTTATGTTTGAAACCAGAAGGCCTCGTCCTCGACCACAATATGCTAACCACCCTGATGTTGCTGCTGTTACTCCTGTTGTTGCTGCTCCACGACCAGCTCAAGCTCCTCAACGTCCAGCTGTTGGACAGAATCAATACTGTAATAGGAATAATTTTGATCCTATTCCTATGACATACACTAAACTTTACCCTGGGCTAGTTCAGAAAGGTTTGATTACCACAAGGCCTTTGCCTCCTCCTCCAAATCCTCTTCCAGCCGGTTATAGGACCGATCTTCATTGTGAATACCATCAAGGTGGCGCAGGCCACGACTTGGAACATTGCTTTGCATTGAAGGCTAGAGTACAAGAGCTGATCAGAATTGGTATTCTCTCCTTTCGTGACACCAATCCAAATGTCAAGAACAATCCTTTGGCAGAGCACGCTAAGTGAAGCTTCAGCTGACTTCAGCAGACTTTAGTGTTTCAGACAGGACAGCTCACTCTTGTTTCTGACTAGTCACTAGACTTTTGTTTCTTGTTGTTTGCATTTTCTTTATCTTGTATTAGCTGTTTGCTTTCAAATTATGTCTGTACTTTCATAATTAATAAAATGAGCATTGCGACTTTTGGATTCAATTCATTTGTGCTTGCTATTTACATCTTTATGCCTTCCTTTTCAAAAAGAAAAAACAAAAAAAAACAACAAAAACAAAAACCAAAATTATCTATTTTCCACCTCCTTTTCGATTATGCAAAGATTGGAGGGAGGATGATGAAAACGTAAATACTCATAATTGCTGTTGGTATGCTTTCAATCAAAACTTTGCTGAGGATGTAAGGCATTGTTTCAATTCCCAAACACTGGAGAAATAAGGAAGATAATCCCTCGTCAACCCCTTTGAGCCTTGAAGTAGGAGTTTCTTTTCTTTACAAATAAAAATCCGCAATCTTAACCTGGGGCAGGGTAGTTCTCAGTTAACTGGATTGTGCATTCAAATACAAGAGTTTCATGCAAGACATCTTTCAACAAAAAGGTTGCATTCTCAGTTTCCCTTCGCACACAGCAATCAAGTGTCGAAGATGTCCTTCAAGTCAAAAGTTGATGATGGTTCGCCGTAATCATTAAGCCAAGCAGTCACTTTCTTTAAAAAAAAAGATAAAAAAAAAATCAAAAAAGGAAAAAGCCCGCTAAGTCGAAACCTGTGAAGGAGACTTAAGCAGACAAAAAACTGGGGCATCCCGCTGACTGTAAGATTCACGAGAAACAGTTCAGGCAAAAGTTAGGGATAATAAAAAGAAGAATCTTTAAATCCTTACCATGAAAGTCCTCAATGAAAAAACAACCAAGATTTATAAGGAAGTAGTGACTGTCACCTCAAAGTCCCTTAACTTTTGAACCATCATCACTATCATCAATGTAATCCCTAACCTATGGGAACCTGAGTGCAAAGTCTGAGTTAACTGAGTGTAGGACTGAAGTTCATCACGAAGATTGGGTGGGTACAAATAAACTTTGAGCCTTTATCCTTTGTTTCTTAAACCGTGAACCAGACCACGTTATAACCCTCAAAAGACCTAATTGAAGCAAGGTTATTTTGAAAGCATACTACAACAAGGTTGCGTAAACTGACTCCTAAAGATCTTTGCAGATCATTTTTTTTGGTATCACGCCTTTTTGCTTTATCTTTCACTTTTAAACGTCTTGAACCACCGTGTTCTGACCAGTGACCCTATTGTTTTACCTCTTTCCAAAAATGATTTTGATTTCAAAAGTTGCATGAACTTTGCATTTACTATGTTTGTATGAACACTTTTGTTTGCAATCTGGCTTACACTTAAGGAATTTTCAAACATTTGAGAAACTTGGTCAGTGATCCAATCAGGGGCAAGTTCTTTCCATATCCTGTTGAGAATCAGTTCAAGATTTGTGGTTCAGTGCAAGTCCTTCTCATAATTGGTTTATCCAGAAGATTTTTCAAGACTCATGCTGGGGCAAGCTCTCCAAGTGCACAGTAATTCAGTCATTTTCAGCATCAATCCAAGCTGAAGCAATTATCAGTTCATATACAACAGTCAACTAATCTGGGGCAGTTTACTTGAAGAATCCCCAAGCAGCTCTATCCTTCCTATAAGGATCATCAACTTGATACAACTTACCAGTGTGGCAGAGATTGTGTTTAGTAGCATCTCTAGTCCCTAAGTAGAATGGCAGTGATCTCCGTGTTGAGGAATCAGTCTTCCAGTCTTGTCTTCTCCATAAAAGAGTCGGGCCGTCTGCATTGCATTTACATTTGCATTTGATCATATATCATCTGCATAATTCATATACATATGCATAGCAAGAGTGTCATCCTCATTTTGCACTCATTTGCATTCTCCATAGGTCGTGTTGTTATTCACGTCTTACCTTGTGGTCAAAGTCCAACTTACTTGGCACCTACCAAACAAATATTGTCCATTTTATCCAAGGCTTTCTTGGATATCTCCTTGTTCATATTCGTTCAATGCTTTCTTGGATGTTGTGATTTCTTTGTATCCAATGCCTTCTTGGATTTCACCTTTTACCTCATAGTCATCTAAAGCCATTATTAGATACTGTGATTATACCTTTCATTCAAAGCCATTATTGGATGACTGGTTTCTTTACCATCTGATGTTCTTCCGGATGTGTCCCTCTTTCTGATGTTCTTCCAGATCGAGTCTTTGTTCACAGTCATCTAAAGCCATTATTAGATATTGTGATTTTACCTTTCATTTAAATCCATTATTGGATGATTGGTTCCTTTTGCATTCAATGCCATTCTTGAATGTAGTCTTTGCTCACAGTCATCTAAAGCCATTATTAGATATTATGATTTTACCTTTCATTCAAAGCCATTATTGGATGTCTGGTTTCTTTACCATCTGATGCTCTTCCGGATGGGTCCCTCCTTCTGATGTTCTTCCAGATCGAGTCTTTGTTCACTTATCTAAAGCCATTATTAGATATTGTGATCATACCTTTCATTCAAAGCCATTATTGGATGATTGGTTTCTTACATCCAATGCTTTCTTGGATCTCTACTTGTTCACATTCATCTAAAGCCATTATTAGATATTGTGAGTGTACCTTTCATTCAAAGCCATTATTGGATGTCTGGTTTCTTTACTTTGTTCACAGTCATCTAAAGCCATTATTAGATATTGTGATTGTACCTTTCATTCAAAGCCATTATTGGATGTCTGGTTTCTTTACTTTGTTCACAGTCATCTAAAGCCATTATTAGATATTGTAATTGTACCTTTCATTCAAAGCCATTATTGGATGTCTGGTTTCTTTACCTTGTTCACTTTCATCTGAAGCCATTATCAGATATTGTGAGTGTACCTTTCGTTCAAAGCCATTATTGGATGTCTGGGTTCTTTACCTTGTTCACTTTCATCTGAAGCCATTATCAGATATTGTGAGTGTACCTTTCATTCAAAGCCATTATTGGATGTCTGGTTTCTTTGTGTCCGATGCCTTCTCGGATTACATTATTTTGTCTCATTCTCATCTGATGGCATCCAAAGCCATTATTGGATGTTTGGCGTCTTTTTCATCCAATGCCATTCTTGGATGATGTCTTTCCAGATCTTTCGCTTTGTTTATTCTGATGCTTTTCCGGAATGACATTGCCTTTTACCATTTAATGTTTCCCTTGATATGTCTTCCAAATCTCTTCCCGTACCTTTATTGTCTAGTGTGTCTTCAGGATCTTTGTCTTTGCATTCATTTCATATCATATCATTGCATGTCATATCATATGCATGTGTGGCATCTTAGGGCCAAAAATTATGCATGTTTGTATTTAAGTCTCTCCTATCTCGTTGAGACGAAGATTTCAATCTCCATATCTCCGGATAGAAGAAACTTAAATAGGGGCATCAGTCACACCCTAATTTTTGACCATAAGATTTCACCTTTCTTTGCATTTTTGCATGCTTCATTACTAACAAGTTTGTGCAGGAATTTCACTTTCAAGTGGAGATAGTCCTCTTTCTTACAGTCAAGTTGTTTCAAGATGTGACCGACAGATTCTGATTCAAGAAATCCTATAGTTTTCTACTGGTTGAATCTTCAGCTGGTTCTTATCATCATCCTGGGTATCTTCCCATCAGAGGCTTCAGCGTGTCTCAAGGAGATTAGGGTTCTTGGTCCATTTGGTACTGGTCATTAGAGGATTGGTTGGAATTTTGTGGTGTGTTGCTTTATAAGTGGTATCCTCACTTTTAAAGGATTTTTCAAGGCATAGTTTGGTCTTACTTGCAAAGTCGGATCATTAGTTGTCAAGTGAAAGAGTGGACTTTTAGTAGTTTGCGATACGTATGTGTTGGAGTGGTAAACTTTCTTGAATCAAGGAGCAAGGAGTTCTTAAAGTGAAATTCATGATTATATTTTTTACAAAATTCAAATCGATTCACTATACTTCAAAGTCAAATGTTTCCTACTTCCAAATTTGAAAAAATAGTGATTCATATTGAATATGTTGATGCTAAGTTTCAAGGTTGCCAATTAATCTCAAATCAATTCCAAAGTCTTTCAAGGCTCATTCCAAATGCAAAATAAAATTCAATACACACTACAGGTGCCAAAATAGAAGAACAAAAAGAAAGGTTACAAGCTTAAGAAGATTACACATTCAAGCTTTGAACTTCAAAAGAGCAATTAAAGTTCCTAAGCTTTAAATTCACATGGTGCATATACATTGCCAAAAATTACACAAGGCTGCTCCAAGAGGCGTGATGCTTCAAAATGCCGTTCTCCAACTTTTGGAACCCAGCTTATTATGATGGACGACTCAAGCCAGCTTCCCACCGTGTCAATTCTCTAGACTACAAAGCAAAAGACAAGTGACATCAGGTTACAACGCAATTCCAGCTCATATCAATTGCGAAACAGATTTAAAGTAACCCACGTCCATCATACTGCTCATCATCAAAATTACAGTCACGTGAAGATTTTCAAAGTCCAGTTTAACAAATTGTCATGATTACCTCACGATTTCCATAGTAGACACAATCCAACAGGGACAAAACAAGAATGGCAGGCAAGTATTGATTTCCAGCAGAAGCATGTCTCAAACATAATACGCTCAAGAAGGAAACAAAATCAGTGACGTAAAAACATGTTTCAAACAGACTTGAGATATTTCCAAAACAGCTTGTAAACGTGCCGGCACGAAGACGGAAATAAATCGGACAGGTTGTAAACATGTTTGAAACTAAAAAGGAAGTAACATTATCATCTTGAAACCATACTCACAGCAGCTTAGATACTTTCCAAAACCAAATCATAAACATGTCCCAACACATTTTGAATCCTTTCTAAAACAATACTTTGCAGAATTCAATGACAGTAAATCATTTTCACACAATCAAGATTTGAGATGGTTATAAATAAAAAGAAGAATCATAGAGCGAGGGACGGCTTAACACGCAGAGAAAAAATTCACTCTCACACATAGCAGTTGGCAGAAACTCGGACAGAGGACATTCATACACACACAAGCTTTGAAACCAAAAACCACAACATCCACAGAAAAAAAACACACAGTTTCGCTCATCCACATCAAGGTTCACGGAATACCAATTTAGGAAGAATTTCACCGAGAAAAAAAAACTCACGCACAAGCAGTAATACAAAAGAGATTACGCATCGAATTCACAAGCAACAACAACGCACGAGACGAAAAGAAGAAGAAGAGTATTAGAAGCGTACCGGCATAACTTTCAGGCTTTCTCGCGTTAACGTCGTCGTCGAAGACGCATCGGACGAACTCCGATAGGTAAATTCATTGAACTTTCTTCTTCACATCATCTTGATCATATATGTTGAGTATTCTCTTTCCGGGTATTGTTCGATTCCTTTCCTTAACTGAGTAACTCGCCGCTCGCGTGAGTTCGGAGTCGTGTGGATTCATTTCTGTTTTGAAGAACGAGAGTGGTGGCTTTGACGTAGCATTTGTGTGGTTTTTATTCCCCGTCGTTGCCGTAAATGGTGGTGGGTGCGGTGAACATTCTGGGTTCGTGGGTCATGCGATCGAGAGAGCAGAAATTGGGGACGGAAGGCGTGCGAGACGAAAGGGTTCATTCATGATTAAGGGAGGAGAATGAGCGTGAGTGAGATGTGAACGATGGCTGTACGATGTGGTGGAAGCATCTGCGTGCGGTTTGGGGCTGATTGAAGAAGAAGAGGAACAGGGGAAGGGGGTTTAGTGAGAAAGAAAGAGAGAGACGGTGGCGAGAGAATTGGGAGTTGATCCCTTCCCTTTTTTTTTGAGCCTAATGTTGTTGTTGTTGCTGGGTCCGCGGATCACATCCGACCCATTTTCAATATTTTTATTTTTTTTATGTACTTTTTTAAAAAAAAATTATTTACCTATTTTTAATTTTTAGTTCAATTTTTTTTGATATTTTATTTTAAATTATAAGTTTTAGTTTTTGATTTCAATATATTTCAATTTAAGACTTTTTTTTATTATTTATTTTAGTCTATATTTAACTCTCCCAATTAATTTATGACCTCTTACGTTTTATCACCGATTATGTTTCCTGATAAATTTATAGGATACTTTCCCTTTTAATCTTAACTTCATTAATTCTGAGACCAAATTCCAAAGGAAATGCTTCCCCATGTTGACCACCGCGTCTTACTTAGGAAACCTTAGGTTCTTCCCTTTATCCTAGCCTTAGGATCGGAGTCACCGTACTCCATATACATGTGTTCTACCATGGACACTTTCTACCCTTTTCAACTTAACTTTAACTTTAGAGTCATCGTACTCTATGTAGCGCCTTGCCATAGACGCTACCTCCCCCTGGAACCTTGACCACAGTCAAGAGTTCCTTACCCTCTTTGAGGGGAACTACGAATACTCTGATTCCGCTCCCATCAGGATACGTAGGCACAAGATGCGACGCCTTGGCGAGTATACTTAGATACTAACCCCTAGGTCTTTCCTTTAGCACATACCCTTAGCAAGCAAGTAATAGATAACATAAATACTAACAAGAGGTTCCCGTAGAGTACTACGGACATTTAGGATGCTAATACCTTCCCTAGGCGTAACCAACCCCCTAACCTTAGATCTCTTAGGTTTTTCGATCTTTAAACCTTTCCTTTGGATAAAATAAAGACCAGTGGTGAATTTCAAAAATTGTGATTCAAGTTAATCCAAATAGCTTGGTATCCGATTCTCACCGCGACAGGGGCGAATATGTCTCAATTGATTTTGGGAAGTTTTACGATCAAGATGGCATTATACATTAGGTAGTGTCACCTTATACACTGCAACAAAATAGTGTTCCTGAGAGGAAGAATCACTCTATCATGAACATTGTAAGGAACATGCTAAAAGGGAAGAACTTGCCGAAAGAATTTTGGGGAGAAACCCTCAGCACAACCACTTATTTGCTAAATAGATGCCCCACAAAGAAGGTGGAAAATGTCACACCCAAAGAGTTTTGGTCTCAATTTAAACCGAACATGAGTCACTTAAGAGTGTTTGGTTCGATGGTATATCGGCATCTGTCGAATCAACTTAGAAAGAAGCTTGATGATAAGGGATTGTTGGAGTAGTAAAGCGGCAAGCAAACATATTTATTTTTGGAAGAATTCCCTCCGGGATTTATGTCGTGTCCACAGAGATCGGTTCGAGGGAAAGAATGTCGTTCGACAATCTCTCGCGTTTATGAGTTTGGATTAAATTGGTTTAAAGTAAATGCAGAAAAGTAAACATTAAAATAAAAAGAAATCATTCTTCAGAGAGAAGAAACTTATCCGGCATGCACATAATCGACTCCTCACAAACTTAAACTTACCGACCAGTTATACTCAACCTATAATACTCCTCAATATCACCCAGCATCGCTCACAACAATGTTCATCTCTGACACACTGAGCTGAGAGAACAAGCGTGTTACCATCGTCAGCACTCTCGCACCCGACTCGTGATACGGAGACATTAAGCTTCGACGCCTATTAAAGATTGTTAGCTCTAAATCTATCTCTAGCATCCAGAAACTAACAGATAATCATCCCTAATCAAAGTTTGCGATGTTTATCTCTAACACAACTAAAACCCCGAGCATAAAGCAAAAATCAAGGACAATCACCGATAAAGATTTGTAAAGCAGATTTTATACAACGCCATGGGCGATAATTATACATGAGTTCAAAGTAAATACATATACAACAACCCAACAAAGAAGAAAAACACAAAGAAGAAGAGAAATAAACCAAACATCTCGCGGATTGTCAAAGCCGATCGATGAGAAATCCACCCCGGTTCATCCTTATGCAAGCTTCCATGTTGATTTCTAGCTAATCCGACTGAAAAATGAAAATTTGATGCATTGGGAACAAATATTACCCAACCATACTATAAAAATTGTGTTTTTGGCCCTTTAATGGTGTTTTTGTCCGTCCAGTTTCGCCCGGCGGTATTCTGGATCGCCCGGCGCTGTAAGGCGGCTTATTCTGAAAGTTTTCCACACTTTTAGAGTGCCCAGCCCTTCAATGGACCTCCCGGCGCTGCTTCGCCCAGCGGAGCAGAGGCGCAGCTGACAGTAGATAGCAAAAATCCAACACTGTTTTGGCCATAACTTTTGAACCGTAACTCCGTTTTTTGCCCGGTTCGAAGCGCTGGAAAGCTTATTCAATGCTCTATACAACAATGGAAAGATATCCTTGATTGAATACCTGAAAAAATAAATGGAAATCAATTAAACTCAATGATATTTACACGATAACGCAATATATACACTATAACGTAAAGTAAACGTATTTACGAACGAAGCGGGGTTTATTCGTACGTTTTAAACAAAACGTATCGATAAGTGCAACAAAACTTATATACAAAAATAGCTACAATTTGCACTTATCAAACTCTCCCCAACTTACATAATTGTTTGTCCTCAAACAAAGCCAACATCTAAAGGAACAAAAGCGAAATCCAAGAAATCACGCAAAAACAAGCTTTGACAAACAAAAACAAATGCAATGGTTCAATCGAAAATGGTACACACAAAGTAAATACTTACCACTAAACTACAACGATAACATAATCATGAAACAAATGCAAAATACAAAAATCATGCCAAACATTCTAAAACAACACAAGTTCAACCGCGAATCACACCTAACAAAAACAATCATCGGTAGATGAAAAACACTAAATGAGGGACTTTTCACTCACACAACAATCTTGCAAACAAAAGACTAAATCATGCAATCATCTAAAAATCATATTGAAAACATAAAAGCAAGAATCAAAAGGGCCTTCAAGGTTGTAACTGATAACTCGAATTCGTATCGTATTTTCCGACTCATTACGCGCAATTTTAGTACCGTTTTATCGAGTTTTTCATACTATTTACTTTGATTTATTATGTTTTCCTTTGTTTTTATGTCGACAGGTGTTTAATCGGCAAGTATGGAAAAAAGAACGAAAACAGAGCTGAACATGGAAGAAAAACCAGCAAAAAGTCAAGTTCTGGCCTCCTCAGAGCAATGGCGCTCGCCATGGCCTGAGGAAGGCGCTCGCCTTGCCCAAAAAGGAGGGAAATCACCTTTTGAACTAATGGCGGTCGCCATTAGGCATACGGTGGTCGCCGTTTGTGGCGGGAGCAGTTTTTGTGCAGCAGTTTGGCAGTTTTGCTTGGTTTGAATTCAAATTCGAGCTAGATCTTTTGGAGCCAGAATTTCTCTCTATATAGGCCCTATTGGAGGTCAGTAGATAGATCCGGAAGTTGCGCGGAAGCGCTTCCGAATCGCGTTTTAGAACTTAGGCATATATTTTCAGTTTCAAAGCAGAAATTACTCACACTGAGGAATTGCTGCACTTTGTATTTTCTATTTCCTTGTACTGCTGTATCACTTCAAGTATCAATACAAATCTTGCCGTCATTTTCGTATTCGAGTTCAGTTCCATTTACCGCATTTTTACAGGTTCTTTATTTATTGCTTTATTATTATTGTTATTGTATTCTATAATTGTTTAAGCATGATGTCCTTGATTGTATTTACCATGTTTAGTTTGTTTTCATTTAATTGCATGTCTATTTAAATTGTCTTGAGTCCGACGTATGAGAACCGTCGTTACCGACGGGACTCCGTAGATGTATTAAGTACGAAATCGCGATTGTATGTCGTTTTGGTTATAATTTCTATGCGTAATTTAAGTAGCTTTGTCATGAGAGTGAGAAGTTATTTAACATTGCTTTATCATGAGAGTGAGAAGCATATAAAGGTTTGAGCCGAGATTCGCGAGAGCGCGAGGAGCGAGCCGGATAGTAGAAATTATGCATCATATCTAAATACAGCGAGAGCGCTTTAGATGTTGATTAGGATATTGTTGGCTTTCAAATAGTGTTTCTTAGTTACCGGTCGAGCGAGAGCAAAATCTTGGGGTCATTAGGCTTGGCTTTTGTCAATAGCATGAGAGTGTGAGACAGAGTTTTTAAGTTGGCATTTCCTACGGAATGGTAGTATAGTCATAATTAGTACCCGTATTCTACAAGTCCCTTAGGAACACGAAATCCATATTTCGGGCTCGCTTTATCGTTATTTTCAAACCTTTAGTAATTAGCGTTTATATTTCCATTCGTACCATTTTAATCATAGCCTTAGCTTTACAAAGCAATGATAGATTACAGTTGGGTGATATTGGTCTCTGTGGGTTCGACAATCTTTTATATTACTTCGATAAATCCGTGCGCTTGCGGAGCATCAAGTTTTTAGCGCCGTTGCCGGGGACCAACGGTCAATATTGTGATTCCGTTGTTGCACCGTATAGACTAAGGCACTCTTGTTTGAATAAAAAAAGAAAAAGAAAAAGAAACTATGTATCACCCATATTTCCTTTACAATTACCACTTCCAATATCTTGAGGAACCGCACCCAAATTTCCTCTACGATTACCATTCCCAAAATTTCCTCTACGATTACCATTCCCAATATTTTGAGGAACCACAAGAATCCTATAATCCCGGCCTTGAATTATTGATGGAGGATTTCAATACGTCGCTCACTCACTCTCAACCAAATTTCCTCTATGATTACCACTCCCAATATTCTGAGGAACCGCAAGAATCCCATAATTCCAACCTCGAAACATTAATGGAGAATTTCATTGAAACAACAACCAATTCTAGGCTAGAATCTATGATGGAGCGCTTTGTGGAGACACAAACTATCTAGAGTGAAGAGTTTAGAAAACAACATCTCCAAACTTATGAAACCTTTAGGCAGATGAACACTGTGGTCGAGTCCCTCACGACTCACACTGAGGCATTGGAGACTCAAATCTCTCTGCTTGCCCAGACACCTATAGGACACTCCCTTGAGAGACATATGGATGTTGTAACAACCAGTAGTGAAGAACAAATAGAAAATCCTAGGGAAAGTGATAATGAATTTTAGGAGAGTTATGGTGAGAAAAGCGCAGAGATTGAGAAAAATCCACCGACGCCACCCGAAAGGGAGGTTGTCGAAGAGGTAGAGAAGGAAACACCTATTTTTGTTTTTCCTCTCTATACCCCACCAGTTTCTTTCCCGCAAAGGTTTGTAGAAGCTAAGGTAGACTCCCAATCCAAAACATATGTGGAGGTATTGGAAAATATCCACACCGATGCACCTTTGTCTGAGGTCCTGCATAAAAAGAGAAAATTTGAGGACCATGAAACTAGGTATATCATTACTGTTAAGAGGGTAAGGTTAGACTTTGAGGTAGTGGATGAAAGAACTAAGCCCAAACTTGAAAAATTGATATTGAGGATAGATCCAGAACCACCACCACAAGTTCAAAAGAATGAACCACCCCACAGAAGGAAGAAATGAAAAGGTGAGGGATATGTGAGATGGCTTGATAAGTGGCCATGGAAACTGAAGATTATTAGACGTCGAGCTATCGACGTTAAATAAAGCGCTGCGTGGGAGGCAACCCACGTGTTTTTTTTTAATTTTAAGTTGTTATGTTTGTTTGTTTGAATTTGCAGGAAATAAATAAATGTATTGCTTGTCTCGTCTCAGCTTCTTCTAGGTGCCCACAGACATTCCTGCGAATGTCGCTGCTAGTGGTGACACCGATACCGCATCATATTTTTCTAACACTTTTTGCAGGTAATTCCTTTGGAAGCGAGCAATATGATGAGCTGGTTCAAGAATTGTACAATCGAAGGTATCTCAAAATGCCCACCTCCGGAGTAGAAGTGGCTAACGAAGACATGGACAACAAGAGAGGATCGGAGAGGATTTGGCATGCAGTAGCATTCACACAGGTTCTATATTTCCTTTTCCACCTTTTATCGAAACATTGAGGACAATGTTTGGTTTAAGTGTGGGGGAGGAACTTTACCGCTTTCAATTTATCGCTTTTTAGTTTGTTGCTTTATCGAGTCATATGCGCTAGTTGAGTCAATTTTTACTTTACATTTTCGCATTGTTTGAAAACTCCCTTATTTTGACCCTAATTTCAAAAAATTTCTGTTTGACTCAATGGCATGACATATTAAGTATAGGTTGTTTTATCTTTGTTTTAGGCTATGTGGACAAACTTGGGAAAGTTTTGCTAATATCGGTACCGTTCCTACACCTTAGAGTTCCTAAGTAAGCGATATCGATTTAAATACACATTATGCTGAGACCTTGTTCCTAGTTCTTTAAAAGTAGCCTCTTGATTAGTTTATACTAGCAGTCAGCACCATCTTTATGTACGAACTAAGTAATGAACTGATGCAAATATGTGTTGATCTCAAAAAGTTGATTTATGTGATTTTTATATAAAAAACGAATAAAAGATATGTTCCCGCTAAGTTAGGTGGTCCTCACTCGACCATCTAGCCTAAAGGTTCGGACTTTTGAAATTCGTATGCAAAAGCAAAAGAGAAAAAATTGTGCTAAAAAGAAAAAAAAATTGAACAAGAGATCGTATAACACTAACAGGTTCACTTACCATGTAAGTACAAAGGATAACGGGCTTAATGTGACTGCGCTAGAATGAAAGAGAGGTGAAAAAGAATGAAGTCTGTAGGTCGAGTTATAATGTCATGATTTGAACTGTTATTGCATAGGAAGGAAGTCTTTGTCCGTTTTTGCGAAGATGTGTCGTTACGGTATCCTTGTTTTCACTATTTAGTACCTATCTGTGTAGCATTAGCCTAGCAACCTTGTGTTTTTATCGTTTTCGTCGTGCCTATGAGTCGAGCGCTGTACTTACTATTTTATATCATTGGGAGTTTGCTTGAGGACAAGCAAAAGTCTTAGTGTGGGGGAGTTTGATAACTCGAATTAGTATCGTATTTTCCGACTCATTACGCGCATTTTTAGTACCGTTTTATCGAGTCTTTCATACTATTTACTTTGATTTATTATGTTTTCCTTTGTTTTTATGTCGACAGGTGTTTAATCGGCAAGTATGGAAAAAAGAGAGAAAACAGAGCTGAACATGGTAGAAAAACCAGCAAAAAGTTAAGTTCTGGCCTCCTTAGAGCAATGGCGCTTGCCATGGCCTGAGGAAGGCGCTCGCCGTGCCCAAAAAGGAGGGAAATCACCTTTTGAACTAATGGCGGTCGCCATTAGGCATACGGTGGTCGCCGTTTGTGGCGGGAGCAGTTTTTCTACAGTAGTTTGGCAGTTTTGCTTGGTTTGAATTCAAATTCGAGCCAGATCTTTTGGAGCCAGAATTTCTCTATATCTATAGACCCTATTGGAGGCCAGTAGATAGATCTGGAAGTTGCGCGGAAGCACTGCCGAATCGCGTTTTAGAACTTAGGCATATATTTTCAGTTTCAAAGCAGAAATTACTCACACTGAGGAATTGCTACACTTTGTATTTTCTATTTCCTTGTACTGCTGTATCACTTCAAGTATCAATACAAATCTTGCCGCCATTTTTGTATTCGAGTTCAGTTCCATTTACCGCATTTTTACAGGTTCTTTATTTACTGCATTATAGTATAGATTATATTTGAATTTATTTTAACATGATAGTTCCAGAATTTGAATGCTTTAACATGTTAAGATCAGATTTAATTATGTCCGGTTAATTATAACTAGAGACCGTCGTATGAGGACCGTCGTTCCAACGAGACTCTGTAGGAACCATCGGTATGAAAATATGACTGTTCGATATTCTGGTTTTAGTGTCTAAGTTTAATTTAGGTGACTTTGTCGTGAGAGCGAGGGGTTGCTTAACAATGTTTTGTCACGAGAGTGAGAAATGCATTAAGGTGTGTCTGATAGAGCGAGAGTTTGAGGTACGCACCGGATAGTAGACACTGAGCATCAATCCTAAACACAGCGAGAGGGCTTTAGGCTTCGTTTAGGCTTTGTTGGTTTTCAAAATGCATCTTTTAATTACCGGGCGAGCGAGAACAAAATCCTGGGGTCATTAGGCGTGGCTTTTGTCAATAGCGCTAGAGTGTGAGACAGAGTCTTTAAGTTGGCATTTCCTACGGAATGGTAGTATAGTCATAATTAGTACCCGTATTCTACAAGTCCCTTAGGAACACGAAATCCATATTTCGGGCTCGCTTTATCGTTATTTTTAAAACTTTAGTAATTAGCGTTTATATTTCCATTCGTACCATTTTAATCATAGCCTTAGCTTTACAAAGCAACGATAGATTACAGTAGGTTGATATTGGTCTCTGTGGGTTCGACAATTTTTTATATTACTTCGATAAATCTGTGCGCTTGCGAAGCATCAGTAACGTGGTCGGGTAAACAAACAAGGGGCAATTTCTAAAGGTAATTGAAACAAAAACTTGCTTAAACCTAAGGGAGTGATCAACTCACAAAGCTTCAAACACCAAAATTTCAATCAAACTTCTTCCAAAATCCCAAGTGTTACACAAAACACAATACTTATTTAGCACAATTATTTGAACTCTTTTTGTGTCCTTTCTCAAGGATTTTCTTTTTCTTTCTTTTTCACATTTTTCTTTTCTTTTCTATTTCATATTTTTCTCTTTTTTCTTTTCTTTTTCATCCTCATAGAAACCAACCAATGAGTAAACAATCATTCTCTCCCCAACTTGAATTCAACCACATCATCATGTGAATACTCCCTACTTTCTAAGGCAAGGTAAAAATTCATACAACAACACAAAGTTGAGGGTTCAAGAAAAAATAATCAATCAAAATCCATACAAAAAGTAAATTTGACACTCATAGACAAGCATCAAACTCAAACAACATGGATAATGACCAAAGGCTCAAAGGGGTTACAAATGATCACACACTCACAAGGTGAATTAACTATTTGGATAAGGTAGTTATGCTCAAAATGAAACAAAAATGCCTTGATCCTTTTCATGCTTCATATAATCAACACAAATAAAAGATTAAGCATAATAAAATCCAGTTAAAATAAGAATGTTGGTACTCTGTGCATATATGAACAATGGAAGGCTTCCTCACAAAAAGGGTGGGAACTAAAGTGATTCACATACGAACAAGTATACAAAAGAATGAATGACATAGAAGTTGTAAAAAGCCTAAGTTTCATGAATATGCTAAAGTCTAGAAAGCGATAAACACATACCTTGGACGCGTACCAAACTTTAACCACTATCATTACCACACATTCGCAAGGTGAAACGATAAAAAAATGGACAAACACCTCATGTGACTTCAAATAGTTGGACCAAATTTGGAATCCAAACAACAAACAAAAACATTAAAAAGACCGGGTGAAAATGGATTAAACAAGTTGTAAAGTGAAGATTTGAGAATTTTACGAACAATCCGAGTACAACTTGTTTAATGAATGTTCACCATACTACCTAAGTAAAAATGAAAAAGTAATAACGAAACAAACAAAAAACAAAAGAAAACATGCTTGTTTTACGTCGTAAGCTCGACGCTTTTACTATGCTTAGCTAGTAACTTCCTCCCTTCATGCCATGGTGATGCCTCACCGCGCAAACCAAAAGCAAGTGTCCTAACCAACCACTTGAACAAACATTAAAACAAAACAAGTATATACATCACGGGTAAAATGTACAAGTATCGAAGTATGCTTATGCACAAGTATAGTAACAAAATATAAAACAAGATTATACACAATATGGACATTATGTGCAAAACTCAAAAACAAAGAAACTATCGCAATGCGATTCAATAAAAACACCAATCCCCGACAACGGGGCCATTTTGTTGGAGCGGTAAAGTGGCAAGAAAAAATATTTATTTTCGGAAGAATTCCCACCGGGATTTATGTCGTGTCCACAGAGATCGGTTCGAGGGAAAGAATGTCGTTCGACAATCTCTCGCGTTTATGAGTTTGGATTAAATTGGTTTAAAGTAAATGCAGAAAAGTAAACATTAAAATAAAAAGAAATCATTCTTCAGAGAGAAGAAACTTATCCGGCATGCACGTAATTGACTCCTCACAAACTTAAACTTACTGACCAGTTATACTCAACCTACAATACTCCTCAATATCACCCAGCATCGCTCACAATAGTGTTCATCTCTGACACACTGAGCTGAGAGAACAACCGTGTTACCATCGTCGGCACTCTCGCACCCGACTCAAGATACAGAGGCATTAGGCTTCGATGCCTATTGAAGATTTTTAGCTCTAAATCTATCTCTAGCAACCAGAAACTAATAGATAATCATCCCTAATCAAAGTTTGCGATGTTTATCTCTAACACAACTCAAACCCCGAACATAAAGCAAAAATCAAGGACAATCACCGATAAAGATTTGTAAAGCAGATTTTATACAATGCCATGGGCGACAAATGTACATGAGTTCAAAGCAAATACATATACAACAACCCAACAAAGAAGAAAAACACAAAGAAGAAGAGAAATAAACCAAACATCTCGCGGATTGTCAAAGCCGATCGATGAGAAATCCATCCCGGTTCATCCGTATGCAAGCTTCCATGTTGTTTTCTAGCTAATCCTACTGAAAAATGAAAGTTTGATGCATTGGGAACAAATATTACCCAACCATACTCTAAAAATTGTGTTTTTGGCCCTTTAATGGTGTTTCTGTCCGTCCTGTTTCGCCCGACGGTATTCTTGGTCGCCCGGCGCAGTAAGGAGGCTTATTCTGAAAGTTTTCTAAACTTTTGGAGTGCCCGGTTCTGCAATGGACCGTCCGGCGCTGCTTCGCCTAGCGGAGCAGAGGCGCAGCTGACAGTAGATAGCAAAAATCCAACACTGTTTTAGCCATAACTTTTGAACCGTAACTCCGTTTTTCGTCCGGTTCGAAACATTGGAAAGCTTATTCAATGCTCTATACAACAATGGCAAGATATCTTTGATTGAATACCTGCGAAAATAAATGGAAATCAATTAAACTCAATGATATTTACACGATAACGCAATATATACACTATAACGTAAAGTAAACGTATTTACAAACGAAACGGGGTTTATTCGAACGTTTTTAACAAAAAGTATCGATAAGTGCAACAAAACATATATGTAAAAATAGCTACAATTTGCACTTATCAGGGATAACACATGATATTTGTAGGGTATCACTTTACCGGTGGTTACAAGTTGTACAATACAAAAAACAGGAGAACCGTGATCAATAGGGATGTCATTTTTGATGAAATAAAAGAATTGCGGCAACCTGTAACTGGTTACCTACAAGATGTAACCGGTTATTGTAGTGAAAAATTGGTTCGTGTAGTTCTTTAAGATGTAGAAACAGATTCAATTGAAGCTCGAATTGAAGAAAAATTCAGAAGATCAACAAGGCAAAAGGGTTTGCATGCAAGACTCCAATACTGTGATCTATTCCAAGACAATGAAGTTAATCATGATGGTGACTTCATCCATTTTGCACTTATGGCCAAATCTGAACCTGATAAAATAGAGGAGGCTTTGAGTGATCCAAAATGCATTTGTGATATGAAGGAGGAGCTAGAATCGATTGAGAAGAACAAGAATTGGGAGATATTTGTTTTACATTAAGGGAAAAGGCCTATAGGTGTGATATGGGAGTACAAGGTCAAAGAAAATTCCAAAGGAGAGGTTGTGAAGCACAAATCTAGAATGGTAGCTAAGGGATTTTAGCAAAAGGAAGGAATAAACTTTGAGGAAGTATTCACACTGGTAGCAAGAATTGAGACCACCCGATTGGTTGTTAGGATTACAAATAACAACAATTGGTCCATTTATTAAATTGACTTTAAATCCACATTTTTGAACGAACAGACCATTGGAAGAGGAGGTATAGGTGGAGAACCCCATGGGGTTCGTTGTAAAAAAACAAGAATCAAAGTTCTATAGATTGAAGAAGGCTTTGTACGGTTTGAAGCAAGCTCCGAGTGCTTGGAACAAGAGGATATATGGTTTCTTAAAAGAGACAGGCTTCAATAAATGTGTATCCGAACATTGTATGTGTGTGTGAAGAAGGATGCAAGTAAAGGGATGATAATTCTTTACCTCTACGTAGATGATTTGTTGATTGCAAGTAGCGATGAAGGTTACATTTCTAAGTTCAAAGGTGAGCTTATGAAGGAATTTAAGATGATCGAACTTGTCGACATTACATTCTTCATTGGTATTGAGTTTCACAAGTCCAAGAAGGGGCTGCTCATGCACCAAATAAAGTATGCTCTTGAAATTTTGAAAAAAAATGAAATGAAACATTGTAACATTGTTATTAGTCCTGCTAAACTAAGGTTGTAGTTGTCAAAGAATGAATATGAGTAGAATGTTAATCCAACTCTGTATCAGAGGTTGATTGGATCCTTACGTTACTTGTGTAATATGAGACAAGATTTGGCCTTTAGTATCAAAATTATGAGCAAATTCATGGAGAAATTGAATGTGTCTCACTTGGAAGCAGTCAAGAGGATTCTAAGATACGTCAAAGGTTCTATTGACTGCAGAATTTTGTTTCCCGCAACAGACAATGGCAGAAACTGTAATTTACTTGGATCCTGATTCCAACTGGTGCAGAGATAAAGATGATAGAAAATCCACAATTTGATACATCTTTATGTTCGGAGAAACATCAATCTAATGGTGTTTGAAGAAGGAATTGGTAGTGGAACTCTCTTCTTGTAAGGCAGAGTATATTACAACTTTGTTTTATGCGTGCTAAGCCATATGGGTGATGAATTTGTTGAAGGAGTTGTGTAGTGAAGATGGTAAAGTTGTAACGCTCATGGTTGATAATGTTTCCACTTTAAATCTTGCTAATTGTACATGGGAGAAGCAAACATATTGAGATAAGGTTTCACTACATGAGACAGCTTGTTAGTGAAGGAAGATTGAGGTTGGGGTATTGTCGAAGTGAAGACCAAGTGACTGATTTGCTGACCAAATAAGGGTCAATTAAAGTATTCAAGAGATTGAAGAAGCATATGGGAATGGAAGACTTAGAGCACATGAATTAAGGTGGTGTGTTAAGTGAAAAGTGTAATTCACGTGCCTAGGGCTGGAAATGAGTCAAGTCGAACTCTCCTCAGCTCGGCTTGACTCATTAAGAATTGATTCAACTCAAATCTCGGTTCGAGTTCGACACGAACTTTTTTTTAAGCTCAAACTCGACTCATTATAATTTCACGAATAATTTGGTTCATCTCGTTAGGTTCAATTCACTTGCTTAACGGATTTAAAAGCCATTTTTTAAGTCTATTTTTTTTATATATTTAACATTTTAAATTAATATGTTTCAAAAATAAAATATTGAAATAAAATAAAAGTTATCATATTGGAATTTAACTTTATTTCAAAAATCTACTAATTCAAAAGCTACACAACTTTCAAGAGGTATATTTGAATGTCTAATTCAAAAACTACTCAATTGGTTAAATTTGTCTCAAAAATCCATAATTTCATCTAAATATTTAGGTACCTTACAAATTTAATGGTACACTAAAAATTACTAGAAATATATACATTTTCATCATAAAATGATTGCACCACTTTCAACCTTCATTACACATGTTATTTTAGCAAATTCTATAATGCCTCCAACAAGGATGACTCTAAATGCAATTGTTAGGTTTACTACCATAACTAGTACAGAAGGGACAATATAGGGTTAAGATTTGGAGTAAATCTTTAAACCTACTCTTAAAGACATTATAATCCTTCTTATATGTTGACTCATGAACCTAACTTGTCGAACTATGTATAGTTCAAACTCAACTCATTTAGTTAACAAGCTTAGTTTTTCACTCATATTCAGCTCATTTTGTTCATGAACCTATTTCAACGATTTAATTGTCGAATCGAGTTCCAAACTATTTTTGAGTTGGTTCGGTTCATTGTCAGTCCTACGTGCCTATAACCGGTTACTGTGGGGTTGTAACTGGTTACATCCCCTTTAAAAAAGAATTAGAATTTTGGCGTAACCAGTTACATCTTATCTGTAACTGGTTACAGCCAAAATAGAATCATTCAGTAACCAGTTACACTCTGTCTATAACCGGTTACAACTGTAGGATTTTCAGATTTTTTGTTTGTTACTTGTACCTCCCTCAATGTAATTGTATATATACCCTTTGGGTATCTCATTAATGATTAATCACCATATTTTCACCCTGAATAATCACACACGGACACGCCCACGCGCGCACACGCACATACTCTCTCTCTCTCTCTCTCTCTATCTATCTCCCTCCTCTCTTCTTTCACATGAAATATCCTTCTCTATTCTTGTGATGGTTGAGGCAAGCTCTTATGTTTCTTCCTGAAGCACTCTTATTGTTTTTGTCTAATTATCTATGGTTAAACACGCTTCATTCCATTATGAGCCCTTCTAGTCACAACATCATCTGTCATCCTTGTGTTATAGAGGATACCATTATAGAAGCATGAATAATTAACCACTTCTCTAGACTATGATGCTGGAAAAGTCTCATCATGTCTTTGTACCTTTCCAAAGCTTTAAAAATGAATTCTCCTTCAACTTGTCTAAAACAAGTTATTTGGTTTCTTAATACTACTGTCTTACTAGGCGGGAAATATCTAACTAAGAACACCTTCTTGAGCTAATTCCATGTAGTGATGGAATTAGAAGGTAGGGACTGTAGCCAAGCTCTAGTTGTGTCTCTCAGTGAAAAGGGGAAAAAAATGTAGTCTAATAGCTTTTGGGTCGACACCATTATTTTTCAACGTGTCAGTGTACTGAATGAACACATAAAGATGTAGATTAGGGTACTACGTAGGACTATCAGAGAATTGGTTCTGCTGCACGATTTAAAGCAGAAAGGGTTTAAGCTCAAAATTGTTAGCATGAATTGTCAGGTCAATAATGCTTGAATGTGGCTCCTCCTCAGACGGGACGTCAAAGTCCTAAAAGGACGCTCATCATTATTCGCAACCATTGGGATAGTGTATTGGGCACGAAGTTGTTCTAATCGGTGTCTGATGCGAAGAAAACACTCGATTTCGTCAATCGGTTGCTCTAACTCGTCCCCGGATGTGCGGGGTACTTGGAATACAACCGTGAAAAAGGAAAGAAAAGAATTAAAAGTGTGCCTTATGTCATACCCCAAAATTTTACCACCAAGATTTCCCATCATTGTGCAAATCATCACCACAATATGGATGTACCTTCATGCCTCATCAATCTCCTCAAAGATGGGTGAGCATTCATCATAATCAAGAATTAGGGTTTCGAGCCATCTCAGAGCACTTAGACAAAGGATCAATCAAGAAATGACATGATATTCAACTTGTATAACCACTCAAACACCCATAAGGGATCAAGAGGACTCCCACATCAAGAATCAAGCACAGGGTTGCAACATTCCAAGTGGATCAAGCCTCAAGATCGCCAGTGTCACCAAATTAGGGTTTTGGTCGACCAAGGCCTCCAGATGGAAATTTTTCCTCTGGGCATGAGCCATTGCTTCAAAGCACAACCCAAGATACTCCAAGGGACCTCATGGACCTAATCATCAAGTCACTTTAGCCTCAGGGGATGCATTCACAAAAAAATAAGGAATTAGGGTTTCTTGACCTAATTCACCCCTAAGTTGACTTTTGGAGCAAAACATGAGCCAAGACCTCAAGACAAGATTTGAGGGCCTCAAATACACTACATTGATCCATTTACAACAATGAATTAATCCAAGAAGCTTGATTCACAAGTTTCAATTTCATCTGGACCATAATTAGGGTTTTGAGGAAAAAGTCAATTGTACCTTTGACTTTTGACCAAGAAATGCTCCCTAACCTTGGGACATGATTCAATACACCCTATAACACCTATGGAATCCATCCATTAGGGTTGAATTGGGTCAAGAACTTGATTGCACAAAGGATCGCACAGTTTGGATTTCATCTGACAAAAAGTCAACTGTGCATAAAATCAAGTTTGAATTTTTGGAATTTTTCACAAATATGGTTCCCATAAGTCAAAAACAATGTTAATGTATGGTATTGATCATCATTCATTAAGAAAAATCAAGAAAAGTGAGGTTTCTTGCAAAAGGGGCAACCATGAGAAACCAAAATTTTTCTAAGTTATGGAACAAAAGTGATTTTGTACCAACTTTGCAAGGTCATAAATCCTAAACCACAAGGCCTTTTTCTCCCATTCAAAGCTCATATGAAAGTCCATCTGACATACTTTAAAAGTGTCAACTACAAGAGATTCCAAATCCTCATGGATTTTGAGTTATGGATTGATCAAAATCACAAAAAGTGAAAATGGCCACTTTTTCCAACACTTAGTGAAATTTTCAATAAGTCAGAATCTGCCTTACTTTTTCCAAAATGTAGGGACATTTTTCACCTTGATCCAAGCTAAACCAGGTCCATTGGTGAACATCAAAGTTAAAGTATGCCAGGAGGGCTTTCCAACAAGTACCAGATCATCTCCAAATTCAATTTGAGCAGGGAGATTCAACCCTTGAAACATGACATCATGGACTGATTTTTACAAGGCAGATTTGTGCATTTTGGTCGAGTTAGCTAATTTGGACAACTCCAAGCCTTGTCATCCATTTGGACACATCAGAGGATAACATCCAAGAGGAAAGATCTGATCCACAAGCCTCCCAAGTCCAAGGAACTACATATAACCATAAGTGCCCTAAAAAGTCTAAAAAGCTCAAAGACTCTAATTTTGTTTCCAAGCATTCAATGGATGCATCAAGGTGGCATGAACTGAGACATTCCTAACTGAATGAGTCAAGGTTCAGCTCTGAATCAAAGGACCATAGGCCTGTGCCCTAACCTTAAGTCAATGGCTATAGGAGACTAAAGATGCCTTTATGCTACAATTGGCCAAGGGACTGTCCAAGTTGCCATTCACTATTGCTTGCAAAAAAAACTTGCTCTACTATAAATAGAGCTCATTTGTGATCAGTTTGAGTACACTAAAGCACTACAACTGATGCTTTCCTCAAAATCCCTCTCTTTAGGCCAAAATGCCTTCTTTTGCAAGTCATCTCTGAGTTTTTGAGTTAGAGAGCAATTCCACCACAGCTCATGATCCAAACACATCCAATGTATCATATCTAAGATGTTCAAACCCTCACCCTTGATCTGAAACACTAAGATCAGAAATTCAACCTCCAAAACCTCAAAACTTGACTGTTTTGCATTTTGCAATCCATGTGTTGATCCAGTCACTTCCAAAACCAAACCAAGCCTCAAACATACTCCGAATATCATCCTCAAACTGTCCCAATTGGTTTCCCTCATCTGGAACACCATTTGAGAAAGTTACTATATTGGTCACTTTTGCTCCTTTTGCAAGAAAGAGCCAATTCTTGTTCCTGAGGATTCCAGCTGGTTTTAATCATCCTAAAAGCTTCTAAGGGATCAATCAAGATTGTTCAAAGCATTGAATCACTTCTGGCACAAGGAACTTGGCAGATAGCACAAGGAGCTTCAAGAGGTAAGTGCATCACAACTTGAACTCTCTAAATCATGCATTGCTTTGAGGTCCATTAATCATGGACCTCTCATACATATCATATGTGTTGTGTTTGAACCAATTTATCATGCTATTATCACCTGTACAATGAGATAGCATAGAATATGCAAATTTAGGCCTATTTTGAAATCACTATCGGATTTTAAAATGGAAACATTTTCTGAAAATTCCAAGGGCACCATTGGATTCCTCATGAAATTCTAGGCAGGATACACCTAAAATTTGTCCAAATCCATGGAGAAATGAGGAAGTTAGAGCTTTCATGCAAGAGGCCTAAAATCAGGCCTTGCCTTGGGCAAGGGCCAGGCCACGGCGCCTTGGCCAGGCCTAAAACAAGGCACCCCATATATATTCATAAGGTGGTTTTGATATATGGATGTATCGCCACCCCAGTGGTAGCGCGCATGTGTGTTTGGATGTAAGGTCATGGGTTCAACACCCACCCAGACCATTTTGCTATTTCTCATTTTTTTTGCTATTTTTCACATTTTTATGGTTTTTATTAATTAATTCCAAAATTAATTTCTCTCTCAATTTTAATTATTTTTTATTGGTTCTTTTTTTGAAAATTCCCAAAAATGTTAAAATATTTTATTCTACAAAAAGTTCACAAAAAATATTATTTATTTCATATATTTGGCATATTTGTAAATAATTATGTTTTTATTTGTTTTTAAACATTAAAAAATATTTCTTTCTCTTGATTTTGCAAATTCAAATGATTTTCAAATCATTCTATGAATAAAACATTCTTTTTCAAACATTAATCCAAGAACACAACTTGTTTTTCACATATGTTTGATAATTTTGTTTATTTTAATTGAATTTTTATTCAATTAAAATACATTTTAAAATCAAATTAGGGTTTTGATTACTTTTCACCCTCACAAATCTTTTTCAAAACACTTTGGGCCTCTAATAGAGTGTAAGACCCATCCCTTGTAAATAAAAACCTTTTTGGGCCTCAGTCATTGTATAAGTCCCACCGTGCTGGAAGCTTGCTCACCTGTAAGTCCTCCTACCCTCCTTTTACATACAGTATATATTTCATCTGTACATATATGCATGTATATTATCTGCTTAGAGTTTTCCCCATCAATTAAGTCTAGGATTAGATAAAGCCAGTGGTCACTCTTTCAACACAGTCAAAACTAGTTCCCCATAGGAATTTCCAGATACAGTCTTGCCTTCTCTTGGGCCTATACAATATGGAACAATGAGAAAGGAATTATTCTCGGTGAAACTTTTCTCAGACTGTCACTATTAGAAAATTGTCAAAGAAATTCATTTCCCCCCAGAGAGGATTAATTCCCGATGAAACCTCTCTTGAATTTCTTCAAACCCTACATTAAAGAAACGATTATTCCCGGTGAAACTTTTCTTGAATTTTTCTTAAGTTTGACCCACAGGCTTCCTAAAAGCATCCCCGCCTCCTCTTGGGCTTTGTACAAGGACCCTCCAGCTTCTTAGAAGTTCTTATGCCTTCTCTTGGGCTTAGTACAAGGACCCAAAGACCTTTTAAAGGTATAGGACATAACTTAGTCATCCTTTGTTAGAGCAGTCATTCCAGAGTCAAAACCTCAGACCAATTTAAGGGTTGATTCTCATCCCTTAAAATACCAGCCTCCTCTTGGGCATCATACAAAGATAAACCTTTTCATACTAGTAGACTTGGACAGTCTAATCTCCTCTTGGATCTCAAAGACATTCTCAAGTTCCCTACAAACACAGGAAAAAACCCTGGTCATTTAATCAATCTCCAGTAGAGTTAAACCCCCCATAGGTTCTAAAACTCAAACTCTCTTCCAAATTTTCCCCATCTAGGGTCAAATCACTATCAATAAACCCTTATCAGAACCTCAAGGAATCTGATATTTCAACTCTTCTGTAATCCTCAGCAAGAGTTGATTCCCCATGTTGGACCTGTCTCTGGATCTCAATAATCCTCAGCAGAAGATAGCCTCCTCTTAGGCTTTGTATAAAGATCTGTCCTCACTCTCTTGTTGAGACAATTCTCTTCTCAACCTCAATCTTGGGCTTTGTACAAGACAAATAAAAATAATCTCTTGTTGAGTCAGTCTCTTTTTCGCCTCCTCTTAGGCTTTGTATAAAGATCTTTCTTCACTCTCTTGTTGAGTTTAATCACTTTTATCCTCTTCTTAGGCTTTGTATAAAGATCTTTCTTCACTCTATTGTTGATTTTAATCACTTTTAGCCTCCTCTTAGGCTTTGTATAAAGATCTTTCTTCACTTTCTTGTTGAGTTTAATCACTTTTAGCCTCCTCTTAGGCTTTGTATAAAGATCCTTCTTCAATCTCTTGTTGAGTTTAATCACTTTTAGCCTTCTCTTAGGCTTTGTATAAGGATCTTTCTACACTCTCTTGTTGAGTCAATCATTTTCAGCCTCCTCTTAGGCTTTGTATAATGATCCTTCTTTCCCTCAACAAAAGTCAGCCTCAATCTTGGGCTTTGTATAAGACAGATAAAAACACTCTCTTGTTGAGTCAATCACCTTAAAACACTCTCTTGTTGAGTCAATCTTTTTTCTTAAAACACTCTCTTGTTGAGTCAACCCTTTTCAGCCTCCTCTTAGGCTTTGTATAATGATTTCCCCCAGTAAAGTTAGCCTAAAAAACACTCTCTTGTTGAGTCAATCATCTTTTTAGCCTCAATCTTGGGCTTTGTACAAGACACCCATAAATATCCTTCAGCCTCAATCTTGGGCTTTGTACAAGACACATATAAATCTCCCTAAGCAGAGTCAATCCTCTTTTTAGCCACAATCTTGGGCTTTGTACAAAACAAATCATACTCTCCAGCTGAGTCAAATTTCTTCTAGCCTCAATCTTGGGCTTTGTACAAGACAGATAAAACCTCTCACCAGTAGAGTTAGTCTCCTTTTAGCCTCAATCTTGGGCTTTGTACAAGACACATACAAATATTCCTCAGTAGAGTCAAAACCCTTTTTAACCTTAATCTTGGGCTTTGTACAAGACAGACAAAATATTTCCCCGGAAAAGTCAACTTTCAGCCTCCTCTTAGGCTTTGTATAATGATATCCCCCAAAGAGTCAGTCTCTTTTTAGCCTCAATCTTGGGCTTTGTACAAAACAGAAAATAAACTCCCCAAAGTAGTCAATTAATCTTTTAGCTTCAACCTTGGGCTTTGATCAAGGCACACAAAAAATCAACATCCCCTCAGAGAAAATCAAAATCTCTCTGTAGGAAGACTTTTCTCTGTATATCACACCTCAAAACAGACATTCAAAACAAACCCTAATCCCAGATAACTGCTATAAGTGGCACACTTGTTGATTCAAATATCCAAGCTGTAGTCCATCTCTTATCCTGGTAAAACTTCCTCTTTCATCTGATTACTGTAAGTGGCAAGCCTCTGGATTATTTACATCCACGCCACTGTCCATCTCTTAACATGAAAGACTCCAAAGGAAAAATGGCATTGCTCTACACTGAGTTAAAGTTTTCTCCTTCAGGACAAATCCCCTATAAAGGAAATTATGACATTGCTGGATTCACATATCCCAGTTAAAGCAATTCTCCTTTATAAGCAGTTACCCAACAACTGTGATAAACAGACGAGAAGTCTCCCTTTAGATATGACAAATTCTCTCTCGTTCAAACCTTTTAGCTTCAATCTTGGGCTTTGAACAAGACACAAACAACCTTTTAGCTTCAATCTTGGGCTTTGAACAAGACACCAAAACATCATCTTTTTCCTCCTATAGAATATGAGGAACTACGATTGCTCTGATTTCCCTGTTTTTCTTTAACGGGAATACGTAGGCATAAGATTGCGAAATCTTAGCGAGCATACTGATTAAAAACTTTAGGTCCAGTACCTTCACACCAATCAAAACTTAGGTCCAGTACCTTACCAAAATCATCAAAAACTCTCTCTCTCTCTCTCTCAAAAACCTCCCAAAGGAGAAACTTTCCCAACCCACGACAAACAAACACCAGTAAGTAGAAAGCAGTAAGGAAAATTGCTAACAACCTATGGATAACCACATATAGGATGGGTAATTGACAAGTCCCAATTGTATAACCTGACCCCGAACTCCCCGAATCTCTTAAGTATTTGTTCAGTTAAACATTTGCGTGCAAGATTAGTTTTAGATAGCTTCCATTTCCTTTCCAGCTTCATAGGATAAATAAGAAATCAGAAAGTAGCATCCCACTCCTACCATTGCGGTAAGGAGAACCCCATGGCGATAAGGTGGTCGCGTCACCGACAAAAATCGTACGCCACACCTTAGTCTATACGGTGCAACAACCGAATCATGATATTGACTAATTCGGTCCCCGACAATGGCGCAAAATCTTGATAGGTCCACAAGTGCACGAAAATATCGTTAGTAATATAAAAAATGTTGAACCCGCATAGATCTATTATCAACCTACCGTTATCTATTGTTACTATGTAAATCTATGGTTATGAGTAATTGTTTTGGTGTGCAAAAGAAAGAAATAAGTTAGTTTGAAATCAATTAAGAGACGGGAGACCAGAATGTGGCTCTCGTTGATCAATAGCACTCGCGAAGTCATTTAATTTATAATTAAATTGGGATAATATTTTTTTATAGAAAAAAAGGATCAATTTCTAAGTAACCGTTCGCTTTCGTGTAGTCGGAACCGAATTTTAGCCTAAAATGTATCCTGACCGCATTCACGTGTTCTGCGTGTTAAAGTGCCAAACTCTTTTTGAAAATTATTTGCTTTTAAATACTTGAAAAGTTTCTTAAAATGGAAAAATTAATTTAAAGGTATTATCGACTTTCTCACGTCTAATACCAGATTTTAAGCGCATAAACACCCGTTTTCGCGTGTCCGTTTATGTTATTAAAATCACTTTTTTAAAAAATATTATTTTTCCTAATCAACTAAAAAAATACTTTCACAGTGTTAATAATTAAAAATGGAATTTTTCCAAAGTCAGATACAAGTTCTGTTCTTTCGAATTAGAACTGGTATCTCTAAGTTACTGCTTTCGCAGTAAACAAATGAGTTAAACAAAAATAAATTCAGCCCATTAAACAAATACCATTTAATTACAATTCTTACAACTTATTTTGAGCATCGTTGGTACGACGACCCTCACATTCCGGACTCGACAGAATTAGTCGGGCATATTAATTACGAAACAAATATTGAAATTGAAATTGAAATGTAATACTAGCATCCTAATTATAATATTAAAATAATGACACATGCAATTAAAATAATATAAAAAGCAGCAAAGAAAATAGTAAGGAAATACAATGTCGGCAAGATTAAATTATGAATAATTCAAACACATAATGTAATTGTTCAGATTCTAACTCTAAGTTGCGGAAATTTCTCAGTGTGAGAAAATAACTACTTTTAAAAAAGTAAATTTTTGCCTAAAATAAAATCTCAAAACTTTGGATATCAAAACTAAAACTAAAGGGTCCTATTTATAGTGAAAAAATTCGCGTTAGAGTCTCATAAATCGTGTAAGAGATAGTGGAGATAATGGTGGAAAAATTTTGCTGGCTCCTTGAGTGGAGGCATGAAAATATGAGTTTTAACACCATGATAGGCGTTATGGTGCTGATGCCATGACCGTCATGGCTTGGGGAGGGATGACGGGTGTCATCCAAATGACGACTTACCAGTCATTCACCTGGTGCACAACTTATTCGGTTTTTATCCTTTTGTTGTGACGGGCTTCATGTTGCCACGTCATGACAGGCGTCATGCTGGTAGTGGACCTGTCATGACAGTGCAAAAAGCCCATTTCCCTCTTGTTTTTTCCATTTTGCACCGTTTTCTCCCACAGAGACTCCTACAAGCAAAACACCTGAAACATACACCGAGTACCAACATAAAATCATAAAAAGGACTAAAAAATGACACAAAATAACACATGAATTAAGTCAAAAATGTGATACGTTTTCGAGTTATCAATGACTCAAAATCTTATTCTTTAGTACTGGATTCACCATAAGATTCACATTGACTAGAATAAGCCATCCCAATGTTGGCAGTTTCTTCCTCACTTTCAAAATCAGACCATGTGGTGGAAAGTCCTTTTTTCTATTTCTTTAGTAAATTAGGACATTCAACTTTAATGTGTCAAAATCCTTCACACTCAAAGCATTGAGTACCCTTGTCATCATTGGATTTGTCTTCAATTCTTCCTTTGTTCTTGGGAGTGATCTTCGACCTTTTGTCTTGGACATTTGTCTTCGACTTTCTATTTAGATATTTTAAGGAATTGTTGAACCTTTTGATCAAGAGAGCTATATCATCTGACAAGTTCTCTTCCATGTCCCATTGACTTTCTTCAGTATTGGAAACAAAGGTTACCCCTTTGTTCTTCTTTTAAGACCTTTCATTGGTGGACATCTCAAAGGTTTGCAGGGAACCAATGAGTTCATCAACCTTTATACTACTCAAGTCCAGAGCTTCTCCAATAGTAATAACTTTCATATCAAATCTCTTGGGTAATGATCTGAGAATTTTTCTGGCAAGTTTTTCTTCAGACATCTTTTCACCTAAGGTAAAAGATGTGTTAGTAATATCATGCAATTTGACGTGGAAATCACAAATTGATTCTTCTTCATCCATGCTCAGATTCTTAAACTTAATGGTAAGAAGTTGCAACCTTGACATACGGACTTTCGATGCACCTTCATGCGTAGTTTTGAGAATCTCTTAAGCTTCCTTGGCTTCTGAACATGTATTGATCAATCTAAACATGTTCTTGTCCACACCATTAAAGATAACATTCAAAGCCTTAGAGTTTCCAAGAGCTTCCTCATCTTCACCATCAGTCCATCCAGCTTATGATTTTAAGCTCGTAATTCCGTCTCCAAAAGTGATCAATGGATGTTTATGTCCTTTTATCATAGTTATCCATGCTTTGTTGCTCATGGATTTGAGAAAGATCACCATCATTGCCTTCAAATAATCATAATTGGTGCCATCCAAGACATGTGGTTTGTTAACCAATCCTCCATCTTTCATTGTCTCCATTTGAGCAGAATTTATCTTCCATAGAGCTCACCCAACAGGCTAGGGTGTCTGCTTTGATGCCAATTGAAATTCTGTTCCTTAGGAGACATATGTCGAACACGATGCTTCACCAACAAGTTCGACAAATTACACCAGAAACAACAAAATAGCTAATACTAGATTATGGAGTAGAAAATCAGTAACTAACACGATAGTTGTTTACCCAGTTCGCTGAAACCACACCTACCTCTGGGGGGCTGAGTCCATAACCCAAGAAATGAAATTCATTATTAGTAGCTTAGTACAATTAGAATTACAAGCAAAAACAAATTCTATGTTGTTCAATGCCTCTTTCTAACACTACCCAATGACTTTCTATTTAGAGCTCCCCTTAAACATGAGAGTCTACTCACTTTCTTCTCAGTCACACAACCCATGATTGGAGATTACAACTCAATAACCAATGTTGAATACTACAACTCAATTAGACAAACCTTCTATTTCAAGTTATTGAAACATAGTGGTGTACATAACAATGTTGAATTTACAACTTAACTAGACAAACCTACAACTATGCCAAGTTACTGAAACATAGTGTGGTGTACATAAAATAACAAAGAATCTTGTAAACACTAGCACTCTAAAATCTTCAATGTGAATATTTGGCTTCCAAGGTAGCTTTTGAGCTCCTTATATAACATAATGATTATGGGTTTTCTCCTTGGATAATATCTTTAATTTTGTCTAGAATTAATGCAGAATCTGTTGGATATTTGATTTTTTCCTTGAATATCTCCATTCTCCAACAAGATATGATTTGTTTTAATTTAAATTCAAATTTACATCTTCATTTAAATCTGAATTAATCTTCATCCAGCCCTCAAACAAATCACCTAATTATATTGCTAAGCCAATTAACAATAAAATAGAAGTGAATCTTCCCCAAAGATTAATTCAAAATGCAATAGTCTGGCGCATGTTGAACAAGGCGCATATGTCGTACTAACATGTGTCCTTTTTGAAGCTTAAGCAAGCTAGACCAATCTTGAATATTTGGACACTTCTCCATGTTATTATTTTGCTAAATGCAGCTAATCCAAAGTGCAAATCTAATAGGAACTACAATCTCCCCCTTTGACAAATTGTGGCAAAACAGCTCTTCAAGATAAATAAAACTTCCTCCATTAGAACTAGTGACAACTAGTAGAACTATTGGACTATCATAACATTTTATCAGCAAAAGCAACCATCTTCCAAATTATCATAGTTATGCACCAACAACAGAAGTCAGAAGCATCATTCAGATGCTTACACATAATCCATTTAGTTGCTCCAAACCAAACAGACAATCATGCAATCATTCACAGACTTAGTCATGCATGAATATAGTTAGCACATAGTTAGTAGTATACAATCATATTAACCAGCATATACCAGCATGCAATCATTGACATGCTTAGTCATGCACACACAATCAGTTAGTAGCTGATATCAGAACATACAAGTTATTAATACTACTAACATATATTTGTTTTCAGAGATACAAGGGCCAAATGTCTTACCCGATGCTCCAACATGGAGCACAACATTAGCACTTATCAGAGAGGTTAATAGTAAACAAAAACCTATGTTACTTGTTACCTCAGTAACACTGCTACTCCCTTTTTTTTGCCATAATTTGGGAAATGGTTAGTATCAAATAACCCTAGAAGCTAGTCATGCATAGGTTAGTATGTTAGCACATACACAATAAAAAACATGAGAAAACAACCAGAATGACATCCAAAGATGCACAAGCATTATATCTGATAAGTTCAAATAGGCTAAAGAGCCTTTATAAAACCAAACAAAACCGCCCAGATACAAGGGCCAGAACAACTAAGTTAGAACTAGGAAATCTTCAGGAAGAAATCTCCAAACTTCAGCTCCTCAGATCAAAAGCCAATTTAGGTTGTCTTCATGTGACTCATAATCACTCGAGTCACTTGATTTCATTAGCTATGTAACTAAAAACTTTATCCTCCTTATCTTTTCAGGATGCATATTTGTGAGATTTATCTTCTTAGGTCCAGATGTTTCATTAGAAGGTTTAAGAATGGTGACGTTGTTCCTAACATCTCATGCTTCTTTGGCTTTACACTACAAGAAAACACAGAGTTAGCGTCGGCCAAAAGCCCTAGCTAACAACCCTAAAACCGACGCTACAAAAGGTTAGCGTCGACTTAGTGTGGGGGTCGGGGCAGACTTTCCAAAGTTGGAAGTTAGTTACATTTAGCGTCGGCCTATTCGTGACACTAGTGTAGCCTCAGCTATTGTTTATGATAAGGCACTACTAATTGCTGACCCTAATCACACAACTAATTACTGAGTTAGCGTCGGTTTTACCCGTCGCTAAGGAATGCCAGGTGTCATTTTTTGATTGAGTTGTCTTTCATCAAGATGATGTCCATGTCAACTACTAGTGGCGGCCATATGGTCGCCACTAGTAGATTTAGACAGCAGATTATTTTATTATAGCGTCGGTGTCATGGCCGCCACTACAGGATTTAGTCAGCATATTATATTATAGTAGTGTCGGCCACGTGGCCGCCACTAATAGATTTAGATAGCAAATTATTTTATTAGAGCGTCGATGTCGTGGCCGTCACTACTGGATTTAGTCAGCAAATTATATTATAGTAGTGTCAGTGTCGTGGCCGACACTACTGAATTTAATTTGTTTTTTTTTAAATAAGCAATGATACATTAAAAAGCTCCAACATCAGAAAAGATTCAACAGACCAATGGAATTTCAGAAAAGATTCATCAATCCACAATTCAGGTGATCCAAAACAAATTTACTTAAAAATACATAATCTCAATGCACCAACATCAAAATACTAATTCCAAAATAGACCAACAACAAAATACACCAACATCAAAATACTAATGAGTTCCAAAATACTGATAATCTCCTAAACGATCTACGTACTAATCATGATAACCAACATCAACTTCCTCATCATCATCCTCATAATCCTCCTCCTCCTCCTGCAACATCCAAAATAAATAGTCACGAGTCAGACACATAAAGATTCAAAATAAATAGTCATGAGTCAAAATAAATGATAGTACCAACACACATGGGCCTTATTACATAAACCTTACACTCACATTCTAAACAAATCATCATCACCATACCAATCCATAAATCAAACATGTTAACAGTTCCAAACAAAGTAAAACTGTTGTTTACAATTGATCACATATCTAACACCTAGACATGCCTTCGATATAAAGCGTCGGTGTTCCATGGAATTACAATGTAATCTGTGTTAGAAAATGTTGAGGATTAAAATAAACATATAGCTAACAAAAACTAAAACTAAGCTAACAAAGATGACATTTGCATAATCAATACAATTACAATGTATTGTTAAATCCTAAGTTTCAGGGACCATTCTCTACTCTATAAAATCCATGTCTGCTTCAACACTAGTAAATTGTTCTCTACCAAAGAGATCATCAATTTCCTTTACTACTTCCTTGATCTTTGACTCTAATATTTCAGCACAAATCATGACTGTCTAAATACTTTGCAATATCACCAAATGGTGCTTTACACTGACCGACAGTCTTGTTGTTTTCCAAGATTTTACCAGAACTAATCAATTTCACTTCAGTTGCTGACTTTGGCAGGACTGTTTTGCCTACAATATGTAAAAAGTATAACAAATAAAATGAAAGAACACATGACAGATCACATGCCCTGTGTAATCATCACTAACTTGTAGAAAAGAACCTAAGGATTCACATGAATAATTATCATAACAAGCTGACTAAATAAGTAAGTGTTGAAAACCTGTTAGAATTAAAAATCATCACAAGGTCATAATATACCGGTCAATATCAACTTAATAAAAATGACAGTCATGTTTATTCTACTGTTCAGCTATAAAGGTGAATGATGATTCTCTCACCTTTGTTGAACCACTTTTAGCACAAATCATGACATGGTCATTAAAACCAGATGACAAAAGAGAATAAACCTAATAACCTATTCAGAAACGAGACAAAAGAGAATAAATGAGACAAACGAGAAAATTCAGAACATCTACTAACAACTCAGTGATAACAGCAATACACAACACAAATAGGTCAGATAGTCACACTACACTTGCAGCCTAGTCACAGTTAAATTCAAACGAAAATGTTACAAATCCATTAAAAAAAACCTAACAACCTCAGAGAAAAATAGAACGTACCGAATCATTATAATCAGGATGACCACTCGCAGGAGCACTAGAAGGACCCGCCTGAGGAGAATGCAACATATCAAATTTCTTTGACAATTCATCAAATTTCTTTGCCAATTCATCTGTCTGCGCATTAGCCCGTGCAACCTCTTCACGTGCAGCAGCAGCTTCAGCTCTGGCAGACTCAATGGCCTGGTTAACTGCTTCTCTATGTGGGTTTGTAATTGATACCTGTGTCAAAAAGTTCACTCCATATCTTATGTTACGCGCCAATTGTCCAGTTCCATAACACCGTCCCCGTGTTTTACCCCCTACAGCTTCTTTCCAAATTTGTATTCTTGTTGATCCTTTCACTTCATCACCAACTTGTGTCAAACTACTGCAGAATTTTTCCTGTACACGTTGATAACACATCACAAAAGTACTAAAAAACACATTATATCCAGATAGTAACATAAATGATGTCAAAATAGAAAACACATTATATGGCAATGCAATTTTTTATGAAATAGCTTCATCTTAGATGAAATAGCTTCATCTCTTTTCTTCTCTAATTTCTCAAGTTCAATACCCTTTAGAATCAAATCCCTAATTTTTTATGGATCATAAGGTGGTGAGTTAGGACCTAATAATAACCCACTTTCATATTTTCTAAACTTGTAACATTCATCAAACCTATAAAGTCTACCAGCCATTTGTTCACCACCAAGAACAAGATTCTTTGCATCTTCATTAGGATCACAACCATCAAAACTAATGCTTTGCCATCCATCATCAAGGATCACAAACCTCAGTTCGACACCGCCTTTCGAGAAATCATCAAGCCATGGAAAATTGCATTTCCATATAATGTGTTTTCTACTTTTGTGCCATATTGAATCCATAAGATCGGAAAATTTTAAATATATTGAATCCATTATATCCAGATAGAAAAAAATTTTCCTGCCTCTAATGATAGAAAAAATTGCAAGACCATGAAAAAACACATTGAATCATTGAATCACTTGTTTACTACTTCTAACTTCTAATGATGTCATGATGTTGAAACACTTCTATGAGTATCCTATAGTAACATGCATACAAATTTAGATTAGGATCGGAAACGTTAACTTATATGTGTTGCCGCTGCACGAGCGTCAACCCACTCCCCATTCTTTTTTTTATGGGGGGCAATGAAAATCTCATCTGGATGTGCGGGTCGATTGAGTTTTTTAGCCTATCATTAGAGGCAGTATATATGGTCATAATGTATATCAGATATAATTATATTAATGCATTGTAATTACAAAGTATATATATACCAATTTAAGTGCAACATCATGGTGAGCTCTACGACCTGTTGTATGGACTGCCCCACCTTTTTTGGATGATCGATTAATCTTATTTTGGTGGGATACACTTTTGAATTCACCTGACTTCCACTTGTCTAGAAGATACATCCATGTATCTACACCCATCCAACCCGGCTTGCGCCCCTTTTCTCTAGCCTTTCGTTGTATATCAGACAATCGTTTTCCACATTTCTGATAAAACAATTCTTCCATATTTGCATCATCACAATGGTCCCAACATACAAGCCTCTGAAAAAATATACAAATAATAAATAAAACTCAACAATATACATCATCATCAAACTACTAAAAAAGAAATGCCATGTCTTACTTTAAACTCGTTGAACCATTCCTTTCTCACGTCGTCTCTTTCGTCGTGTTTAAGCTCACCATAATTAACGAAGGTTCCTTGATATGTCTTTTCAATAACTTTTCGAACCATTGCGGCAACAAGATCAGCTAGACTTAACCTACATATAATGCCAAGCTACTATTCTATCAGGAATTAATACAATTAGTGCATTAAACAATTAGTGCATTAAAGAAGATAATTGGAATTCTGCAGGAATTCTGCACATGATTAATAACAGTCTTTGAATCAGGAGTTGGCTTTGTGAAATAAAAATACTTTATGATTTTTATTTTATAAAAACTTTATAACTTTAGTTTATTAATTTGGTGGGAACTATAATTTTTTCGCACCAATCGTAGCGTCGGCCATGGCCGACGCAACTGTTAAAAAATAAATAATTATTTAAAACAATATAGAAAAGAAGCCAAATGAAAATGGGGGAAATGAAATTTTTTGGCACCAATAATAGCGTCGACCCTAGCCGACGCTACTATAAAAATATCACAAAAAATAAATAATTATTTAAAACAATATAGAAAATGAGGCAAATGAAAATGGTGGGGGAAATGAAATTATTTCGCACCAATAATAGCGTCGGCCCTAGCCGACGCCATATTAAAAATAATTAAAAAAATATAAACTTACAAGCGAATATTGATTAGCGTTGGCTACAACCGACGCTACTATTAATGACCTATTAAAAAAATAAAGCAACATGATTTTACTCTCGTAGCGTCGGCTTATGGAAACACTTCACCGACACTAATAGCATCAGAGTCGGGGCTGACGCTAAACTGTTGATGCTAAAACTTGATTTTCTTGTAGTGTTATTTAACCAAGACTCCAGCTTATCCGCAACATCCTTGGGAACCACAATTTCTTTAATAGGTGCGCTCCCATTGGACGAATCATCAGAACTTTGATTCATGTTGAAATGAAGAGAGAGATATGTGAAATTTTGGCATAGCAGATAGCAGATGTCCTAACCATGTCATGATATTGTTCTCTGCATAACTTTAAAAAAAAGGCAGAATAATCAAGCTGATATTCTGAATATCAGCAAGACAAATGTCTCAACATCTATTACAACATGTTAATCAATATTGAACTGTAAATTTGCATAATGATAAACAACACAGAATATGATGACCCAGTTCGGTGCAAATCACCTACATTTGAGGGCTACCAAGCTAGGAAGAAGAATCCACTATCAGTAGTATAGTTTTATGTAAACAACCTCTGGTTTACAGTAAACAACCTCTGGTTTACCTATCACTACCCAATGAAAACTTTATCATTAGAAGTCACATCTAATTGATAAGAGAAACCCATCTCACTCCCTAAATCACAACATGTGATATCTAACAGTTATAGTCATAATAACTGTATCACCCTACTTGAAAGACACCTCTTTCAATGCAAAGTTCAGCCAAGCTACCTTGACTAACAATCCTACTCGAATTCTATTGGTTTTTCTTCAAAGCTTCATCCAAGAAAATATACAATTCATTACCTAAAGGTTTCTGAATCTGTATAAACATCTATGTCTACCACAGTGTATCCAATCGATACAAATAGAGGCTTACAACACAAGAAAGTCCTACGACTCTTAAAACCCTAAACCCTATTTTCTACTTTACAAGTATTACAATAAGGATTCTAAAGTCTCAGGAAACTATCCTAGGTCTTGGTCTTCTTTTTATAGTCTTCTGTCTTGGGCTTCAGATCTTCTGTCCTTGATCCACTGCAAACCGAGCCTTGAATCTTGGAACATAATTAAAACAACTTGCTGTATCTGTCCAGATGTCGAGTCTTCACGCTGGGACATTTCATTCGACATCTATTTTTTCTGGCAGAATTCTTCATGTTTGATCATCTTGTTCTTCATCAAGTTTTAACCAAAATTTAGTCAAACCACAAGAGCTTTCAATATGTATTTTGATAGTAGGGTAAAGTAAGACTTTTGTCTTTCTTGCTTGTAACAACATCCCAAATATACCACTCTTGAGATAACAAAATAATCAGCCATAAATTCCACGCCAAAGTGGTCTTAGGGAAGAGAAACTATTTTTCTCTTTTGGCACAACTCCATAGCATTGATTGCTATTGAATCTCATAAATGCATACCACTTTTTTAAAGTTGATTGTATCTAATGACTTAAAAATGTTAGACACAAATTTCATGGCATTCTGTCCGACATTACACATCTTTAACATCTGTTTCACCCAGAGTAATAACTTACCACTGCTCCCAACAGTAGAGAATTCATCTTCATCAGAAGACACAATAGCAATTTTTTCTCCTTACTGACCCAAGATATTATGTTGTCGGCATGAGAGAAACATCCATCACTATCATCATAACCATTGAAACTTATCATGAGGTTCTCCGTGTTTGTCACACAGACTTCCTTCAGTAGTTGAAACACTTCTTCAAATGTCTAAACTTTTTTTGATAACCATATCCCCTACAATATTCTATCAACCAGTATTTTCTGAATGTTGAACACAACGACCAAGACATTTGCTTCATCATCTGACTCTGACAGAAGCATTCTAGATTCTTCACAATAACCAAGAATTGCTAGCCCACCATTCTTATGAAAAATAACAACTTCATAATTGATTAAAAATCGCTTTCACATATTTAGTAAGTAAAAATAAAATTTTTCTAAGTCTAATATTGTTTTTGCTCTTTCAAGTCCTAAACGACATTTCAGTGTCTTTACTTTCGTAGTAGAACTGTGAGTTTTACAAACAGAAAATTTGATACAAAATTTTTAAAAAACCTAAATTCTTTTGATATATTCTAATTCTATTCCTGCTTTCGCACGTCCATCAGAATCTATTGGTCGAATTTCTATGTCAGATGTCGTCTCCTAAGTGCATAAATGATATCTCTCTGTTTCTAATTTTGTAGCAAACAATCTTTAAAAACAAAATTTTTACAAGTAAAAAATTATTTCCATTAGAAATTATTAAACATGCAATTTATTCGAGTACCGTCGATATAACGGTCCTCATGTTCCAGACTCACAGATCTATTCAGACATGATGAAAGCAAAAAATAAAAAGGAATGAAAATAACAAATACATAATAGAATTTTGCATATAAAAAGAACCTGAAAGTGCATAAAATCATGGAAAAATTGTGCAGAAAATGACTTGAATCGTGGAGCACTTTGTTGAGAAAAATCTAGAATTTTTGAAACTGGGCGTCATGACGGTTGTCTTCATGTTGACGGATCGTCCATCACAGTTATGACAGGTGTCATCATGCTAACGGTTCATCTGTCATGCTTTTGAAACTTACCTCCTTCACTATGGCCGACAGTTTGCGCCGACGGTTACATTTAATCACTTCATGATGGGCGTCATCATGACGGTCTAAACATCATATAATAACACTACCTCCCCCTCACACACAAGCGTAACTCTAAGTCACACCTATATATTCTTTTCTTTTACACTTGCAATAATGTTATCTCTCAAATACTAACTTAAATGTTGGAATACTCTCATTCTCCCATCACCAGAGACCATAATCACTATTCCTGAAGTTTCATTATGATAGTCATCTTGAACATCTCATCTATTTGTGTCACATTACATAATACTACCTTCGTCCCTAATTATAAGACTCTGTTGAGTTTTTTTCTTGTCCCTTTTTATAAGACCCTCTTCAACTTTTAAAGTGTATTAATTATTTTTTTCCACACATACCCCTAATTATATTACATCTTTTTTTGCACTCTGTAATAAATACAGTTACATACACATTAACTATTTCTCTCTCCTAAGGATAAATTTGTAAAATTATACAAAATAGTCAATAAATTTAATACTCTAACCAACTTTCTTAATTTCCGTAATTTTCTCAACGGGGTCTTATATTTAGGGACGGAGGTAGACTAGTTATTAGCCTATTAAACTAAAGGAAACTTCATACACTTGCATTTTTATGTAATAGGTAAAATAAAGCAATTTTATTACGTAAAAATAAGAACATATTGGATCATGGTTATATTGAGAAATGAACTTAATATAAGTAAGAGATTGTTGTAGTGTTAACAATTGTTTGATTATTCATTGAAATCAAAAAGATAAATTCATATAAAAAAATAATATTTATTTCGTTGATATACATTGAACTATTAATTTTTTTAATTTATTTTAAAATTTTAAATTAATATTTGACTTTGACACCGGCTAATTCAAAAAAAAAAAAAAAACTATTGATCTTTTTATTACTCATTTCTTCAACCACTAAATTATCTTTATATCTCTGGTAAATAATTAACTTCTATTTTAAGACACTTTTTTTTTGTTGGTTTCTTAATTAATGTTTTTAGATCTTTCGTTAACAAGACTCTCATATACTTTTTTTTTTTTTTAACAATGAACAAGACTCGTTGTTCAAAATGACATTTTTATATGCGTGAATAAAAACTAAGATAATCATTTACAAATATAAATCAGTAATAACTACACCATATAGCTGCTACAATTCTTTTTTTACAATTTTTGATAATTTATTCTCTTTTTTATAGTTAACACAGTTTTACATATATTTTGTATATATTATAATACGGGTGTCTATAAATTATACTATAGCATCTCTATAAAAAACTAAGGGCTTTAGTGATGATTGTCCCTCCCCCTCCTCTCTCTCTCTCTTTCTCTCTATAATTTAGGATATTTTATGATATAAAATTATTTATTAAATTAATCCAATCAGTAATATTTATTTTTTAATTAATACTGTAATTAAGTCAATAAATTTGATAATAATATTGAGTATATCAATTTTATTTAAGGCGAAGTAATTTACAACTCAAAGTGAAGCTTCGCTTTGAATGCCATGTGTGATAGTATTAATACAAATCGAGTCTTAATGTTATCAAATTCAAGAATGGTCCCAATTCGCAACCCTAATTTTAGGGCCTGACATACATGTCATAGGATCTAGACTACATACACGTTTTTGCTGATGATTGCTGAAATATCCATAAATGTTTACTGAAATATTGCACAATATATAAATTATACTACTCCCTCCGTCCCAAATTATAAGTCACTTTGCCAAAAAAATTTGTCCCAAATTATAAGTCACCTTACATTCCCAATGCAATATAAATGACATCTTCCCCAATATACCCTCAAATATTTATTATTATTTATTCTTTCAACTCTTTTAATTTCCCTCTCCTATATAATTATGAGGGGCATTACTGTAAAGTTATACATAATTTGTCTTTCCCATAAAGTAATAATTAAGTTTCTTAATTTGTGTGAAAAGCCCAAAACGTCTTATAATTTGGGACGGAGGGAGTAGTATTCATATCGTACTAAAAAACAAGAGAAATGATATTCCTACACCACTCTCTACACCTACACCGTATTTTACTGTTCACCAATACAGTAAACAGTAAAATATTATAATATTTTTTTTTTTTTTAATTTAAAAAAAAATTTAAAAATTAATTTTAATATCTGAATGGTTATTAACCAACTTCATAATTGCATTAACCAACTTTTTACACTGCATTAACCAAGTTTGGTGACTGCTAAAAATTATTTTTAATACCTGGACGTTGCATTAACCAAGTTCATTACTGCATTAACCAACTTTTTACACTACATTAACCAAGTTTGGTGACTGTTAAAAATTATTTTTAATACCTGGACGTTGCATTAACCAAGTTTTTACATCGTATAACCAAGTTTGCTTCATTACTTTAAAGTTAATGTTCATGAATAGTAACGGAACAGTTTTGGTCGTACATGAATAGTACCATCCGTACGGTACGAACGGTGAATAGTGTCGTCCGTACTGTACGGACATACGGTGTAGGTGTATGGTGCAGTGTAAGAATAGCATTGTTGAAAAAACAATCAAGGTTAAAGATTTAATTTTTTTTAAGTACTATATTACATAAGTTTAATGCCTACTCAACTATAAACAAAAAGATAAATACATCATAATTGGTATGATAAATATTGGCTCACTTGTAATAACTTGGTGCCCACATTACTTATGAGGGTTTCTTAATACACAATCCAACTTTTTTAGACACCGCATAAAATTTCGTTTATGTCTCTTGATTTTGGATGTGCACATCTGGACGCACTGTGACCTTAAAAAAAAATTTGTTCCGGATGTGCATATGCAGAAGGCTACCGGATCTACATATCCGGAATAATTGCTGATATATTTGAACCTGCATGATCACTCCCCCTTCCCATTCTCAACCTTTCTTCTTCCACACTCACCCTCACCAACCCAAAAAACCCTACTTCATCAATACCATTTCTAACTCAAAAACTTCAACTTTTTGGTGCAACAAATCAAAGGGAGCAAGAAAAGATTGAATTTAAAGTAAATATTCAACTTCATCCACTACATTGCTCACATTATCAATAGAGTTTAGTCGGCACATGCTACTTTGAAGAATTGGTTGGGTAAGCAAGGGCGATTTATGTCGAGATTGGGACTCTGTGGATCTCATGATTAAAAACCAACATAACGAGATACAAACCACCTTTGGTCGGAGTATTATGGTTTTGGAACATCGTTTTAAAGGTAACTTTCTTTACTCTCAATTGATCGGCAACATGTCTCGGGCGGGATTGGGCTATATTTTTCACGAGGCCAACCGAGCCGAAACGGTAGGTTCCAATAGCGCAAAGTGTGGTTGCACTATTGTGAAAACCTACGGTCTTCCATGTGCTTATGCTATTGCTACAAAGTTGAAACTAGGTGAGCCAATACAAATTGACGAAGTTTGCCCTCATTGGATGAGACTTAGTTTTGATGATGATGGTTGTAAGGAAGGAGATAACCCGGATATCTCTATTTTGGCCGAATTGAAAGCGATTCAAGCGAGATTTTCGAAGGCCGATGACAACATGAAGCTACACATCAAAGAAGATTTGAGGAAGATTGACTTCCCCGAAACAACCGCAATGATACCGCCGTCTCAACCGGTTAAGACAAAGGGTGCTCCGAAGAAGTTGAAGCCTACACCGAATGACAACTCGACAACTCGGTCTCCTTCATATTATGAGCACGTTGTCAAACTCTTTCCGGACTCACCGACTCCTAAATCTCTACCAAGTGTCATGAAAGGAGCTCGCATTACCAAACCGGCTCCGACACCGATTCCACGAGTTCCGACTCCGAATGCACCGCTTCCGACAACGACTCCACCTATAATTTCCTTTATCGACGAGATGCCGGTTTTTATGCACAAGCATATCGACGGTATCATCGATGTTGTAGGGGATGGTAATTGCGGTTACCGAGCCGTGTCGGCTCTACTCGGCAAATGAGAGGAAGGTCATGCACTTGTCCGTCATCAACTTATCCTAGAGTTGGAGACGCATAAAGAAGCATACTTGCGTCTATACGAAAATCAAGAAAAATACGACAAGGTTTATGAGTCACTTGTTCCGTGTTTGAGTGGTCCGGCCCCGGTATTGAAATGGATGAGCTACCCTGAGATGGGTCATCTTATCGTATGTGCGTACAATATGGTGTGTATTGACTTGACGCAATATGGTTTTTCGAAAACCTTTTTTCCACTCCACACCGCACCACCGTCCAATCCAAATGATCGTATGATGTGTATCGGATGGCTTGCGAAATCAAGACATTTTGTACAAGTTATCTTGAAACCCGGATGCCTCATACCACCTAAATCACCGCAATGGGCGACACATGCAACCGCAATTGCCGAGTCGTGGCCGAATAGTTTTGTTAAAAGGATGCTTGAATTCGAAAGATTGAACGCAATTGAAAAGACATGAAATGCGGAAAAGTCGAAAGGTCAAGCTCCGATAGATTTAGACGGAGACTTTTGTTTTAACACTTTTGTATAATCGTACGACAAAATGTACATTTTTGAAGTAAAATATATTGAATTTTTATTCATATGCCTTTTTAATGCACTTATGAATTTTATTCCAATGAAAGCATTCCAATTGGTTGCATAACATAGTCAATTTTGTTTGAAAAATGTATTAGTAAAATATTTTGATTTGCAGATCTGGGAAATTTCCGAATGTGTACATCCGGAACCAATATTTGTAGGGTTTTTCCGGATCTGCACACCCGGAACGAACTTAGGCAGAAATTACTTTACCCTAACTTTTCTATAAATTAGGGGTTTCATTTGACATCTTTCACACAAACTCTAAATGTCACAATTGTATGAAATCAAGTTCCATTGGTATGTCGCAAGTGTCTCCTACACCGACGGCAAAACACGCGGTCGCACGTTTAAGCTAGTGAGGGACATCTCCATCGGCGAGATCATTGACGAAATCAAACATCTCCTACCTTACGGAGACAAACAGAAGGTTGCGAAGCTTCAGTATCGTTCACCTTCGGTTGACAACGAAGGGAACGTCGCTTACAGCCTTGTTGAGCTCAAGAATCAAGAGGATGTTAGAGTGATGTGACAAACTTTTTTCGATTACGAAGAACGATTCCCGCTCGAGTTCGAGGCGACCGTCAAAATTCGAAGAATGGTAGATGATATCTTAGAGATGTGCAAGCGTCCACCGGACTATTGATTTTGTAATATTTAAATTTCTGTCGATGTAATGGCGAATTTCTGAATGTAATCCCGATTTTATTTTATGAATGTGAGAAACATTGTTGGATTTTTGGTGTTCTGCATCAGGATTTATTTTGGATTTGCAAATACGAATTTTTTCCGGATGTGCACATCCGAAAAAAACTGTAAAATTAAAAAAAAAGGTGTGTCCGGATTTGTACATCCGAAACATAGAGGTAATTTTGTAAGCACGCATGGTGCCTAAGAAGGTTAGGTGGTGTGTTAAGAAATGCTCTTACTTATACTCCCTCCTTCTCATAAAAGTGTTATATTTGAGCAATGTACAATTATTTAAAAAACAATTAAATTTATCATAATTTATCATTTCTTTAGTGTTCAAAATTACAACCACTCTTGAATATCTGTCTAAAATTTGAATTTCGAATATATAGTTTTTCACATTTTAGGATGACAACAAGTGATTTAAATATGTCACTTTTGACCCTTTGTGCAATCTTTTTGGTGTTGATATTTGATGGAATAGGAACCAAATTTCTACTTGAAAAGTTCATGAAATAATTCTCATATTCCGTCTTATCCTTCCTGCTCTCGCTCGCTCTTTGGTAGATTATTCGCTCTTGTACCCATAACTCTTATCAAAGTGACATGGAAAAGAGTCTCATTAAAAATAACTCCTTCAATCTCTCGTGCAATATTATAAATGTTGATAGAAAATTTCTTGAAACAATTACCCTAATAGGTTATGGCGCGGTTATTTGCAACTCTTCAAATGATTTACTGTTAAATGTAAGTCAAATTCAAGTTTGTTTTTTTAAGTTTTATTTCAGTTTTCATTTGGCTTGGTTGAAATTGTATATAAACTGAAGTTAGTTTTAGTTAGTTACGACACAATTGAGATAATAAGTTTGTTGAGATTGAAAAAGTTAGTTATCTCTCTCTCTCTCTCACTCTCTCTCTCTCTCACTCTCTCTCTCTCTCTCTCTCTCTCTCTCTAAAACTAATTTCATCTTCTTCTTGTGTAACAATGAAGTTTCATTGTTAACTCCGACAATTGGTATCTAGAGTTTCAGTTCGATTCACAAAGAAACACGAGTGTCCATGAGGCTTGTGATTGGTTTTTTTCCTCGAATTCACAATTGAATTGAAGATCAAAATCGAAGAGAATCACAATCTTGATTCCCAGGGTTCGGGAAACACGAGTATTTGCGAGAATTGAACAATTTGCACAAGAACGGAGATGAACGGCGGAAATGGTAGCTTAAATACAAAGCTACCAGTATTCAACAGAAATAATTGGAATCAGTGGTCAATTCAGATGCGTGTGTTGTTTGGTGGTCAAGATGTTCTTGATCTCGTCAATGATGGTTACACCCCAGTTGAAGAAAATGCAACAAAAGTGCAAAGAAATGCACAATGCAAAACAAGGAAGAAAGATAAGAAAACGTTGTTCTATATCCATCAGTGTGTGGATATAAAGGTGTTTGAGAAGATTGTCGACTAGACGACGGAGAAGGCGGTGTGAGATACACTTATGCAGTGCTATGGCGGCGACGCGTCAGTGAAGAAAGCAAAGTTGCAGTCCTTGCGTAAGCAATATGAGAATCTCAACATGAAGGACAATGAGAATGTGCCTGATTACATCTCCAGAGTGATTATGGTCACGAATGAGATGAAGTCTTATTGACAAACACTATATGAACAAACACTATATGAACAAGTAATCATTGAAAAGGTACTAAGATCACTTACTCCTCAGTTTGATTACACTGTTATAGCCATATATTATTCGAAAGGCTCTAGAACCATGAGAATTGAAGAGCTTTAGAGTAGTTTAGAGGCACAAGAATTGCGTGTGACAGAAAGAAAATTTGAAAGGGAAAGATAACAGACTCCAAAAGGTTTTTTTCCAAGAAGAACAAGAAGAAAGCATGACTAGAGAAAAAGAAAAAGATAGTGGTGATGCTTAGAAGTTAGAACTCTCTAATCCAGATGAGAAGAAAAATAAAAATGTTTAGAAGGGAAATAAGAATTTTGATAAGAGAAATGTTGAGTGCTACAATTGCAACAAGTTTGGCCATTTTGCTGTTGATTGCTGGTCAAACAAGGTTAGCAAGGGTGAATAAGGAAATATAGCCAGAAGAGATTCAGAGGATGAACCTGTGCTATTGATGGCATATGAGGATGCAAGTGGTATAATAGTAGACTTTTGGTATATGAACATTGGCTGCTCAAATCACCTAACTGGAAACAACCAATGGTCATTCGATTTTGACTCTGGTAGAAAGACCAAGATCATATGTGATGATGATGAGTATCTGAATGCTGAAAGAATGGGAAATGTCAAAGTAAAATTGAAGAATGGAATAACTGTACTGATCAAGGATGTATGGTATGTTCCTTGCATGAATATCAATCTGATGAGTGTAGGTCAGTTGCTTGAAAAGGGTTTTCAGTAACCATGAAGGACAATCTCTTGAAGTTGTATGACTGTGACCATAAGTTGATTATGCAGTATTCACTGGGAAGAAATAGGACATTCAAGATGAATGTTGAAATAACAAAAACTCAATGCCTTAGTGCAACTAGTGTTGTAAGGGAAAATGAGTTATGCCACAAAAAATTGGGACATCTGAACTTCAGAAGCTTAGGGCATCTGATTTCAAAGAATCTAGTACAAAGAATTTTGAAGACTGTGGAACAAGAGAAATCATGTGATATATGCATGAGAGGCAAGCAACCAAGATTTCCATTCTCATTAGAAATGCCTCCAAGGGCAACTCACGCTTTGGGTGTGGTGCATTCTGATGTATGTGGGCCATTTGAGGTACCTTCACTTGCAAGAAATAAGTTCTTTGTGTCATTTGTATATGAGTTTAAAAGAATGACATGGGTAGCACTCATAAAGTTCAAACACGAGGTGTTTGTTGAGTTCAAGACGTTTAAAGTGAAGGCTAAAAATCAAATTGGACAAAGGTTGAAGATCCTCAGAACCGATGGTGGAGGTGAGTTCAATTCAACAGAGTTCAAGAAGTTGTGTAAGAAGCATGAAATTGAGCATGAGGTGACTTCTTCATACACTCCACATTACAATGGCCTTGTTTAAAGGAGAAATAGAACTCAACTTGACATGATAAGAAGCATGCTAAAAAAAAGGAATTTACCTCACACATTATGGCGTGAAGCCATTTCCACGTCAACATATGTGCTTAATAGATGTCCAACAAAGAAGTTAAAGGAAGTAGTTCCTATTGAGAAGTGGCCTGGAAGACAACAAAGTATGAGCCATTTCAAGGTGTTTGGTTATGTATGTTACAAACATATACCAGATGCTACTAGAAGGAAATTGGATGATAGAAGCATAGTCATGTTGCTTATAGGTTACCATTCTACATGTGCGTATAAGCTCTATTTCTCAGTTACCCACAAAGTTGAAGTCAATAGAGATGTAATAGTGAAAGAATAAAAAACACGGTATTGGAAAAAGTCTCAATCATACCCTAGTGCAAAGTCTACACAAGAGTTACCATCTGAAGGTGATTCTGACTCTGAAGGCGAGTCTGTCTTTGAAGGTGATTCTGACTCTTAAGGTGAGTTTGACTCTGAAGGTGATTCTGACTCTGAAGGTGATTCTGAATATGAAGGTGAGTCTAACTATGAAGGTGATCCAACCTGTGGAATTGATCGTGCCTCTAAAGGTGGTCCTGCCTCTGAAGATGGTCCAGCTTTTGAAGGTGAACTTGCATAGCTTTAGAGGCCACAGAGAATTCGGTAGATACCAAGGAGACCTGTAGACTTTGAGTTACTGCATGATACTGAGATTGACTTTAAAGGAGAAGTCATACATTGTGCCATGATGGTAGACTCTGAACCTGTCAGCATTAATAAGGCACTCAAGAAGAAGGTGTGGATGAAGACCATGAAGGAAGAACTTGAGGCAATCAAAAGAAACGAGACATGGGAATTAACTATTCTACCTAAGAATAAGAAAGTCATTAGTCTAAGACGGGTTTTCAAAATAAAGCTGAAGCGAGATGGTTCACTTGTCAAGCATAAAACAATGTTTGTAGCTAGAGATTCCTACACAGGTTTGGTTTATACTACTTTGAAGTTTTTGCAGCTGTAGCTAGACATGAAACCATAAGATTAGTTATTGTTATAACTGAAAATATGAATTGGCCTCTGATACATTTAGATGTGAAATTAGCTTTTCTAAATGGTTAATTGAAAGAAGAAGTTAATGTGTTAGAGCCTCATGGGTTTGTGATAGAGAATAAAGAAGGCATGGTGTACAAGCTGCATAAAGCCTTGTACGAGCTTAAATATGCTCCAAGGGCTTGTAATCTGGAAATTGATTCATTTTCAAGCATTAGGGATTCAAAAAATATGAAATAGAGTATGGTGTGTATGTGCAGCATACCTATAAGGGAAATGTGATATTGGTGTGTCTTTATGTATATGACATACTACTGACAAGGAGCTGTACTTATGAGATAAAAAAGTTCAAAAAGGTACTGATGAATGCATTTAATATGGCTGACCTTGGAAACATGGTATATTGTTTAGGGATGGAGATTTTACACTCAGATAAGGGAATTATTGTGCACCAACTAAAGTACAAACTTGAGTGTCTAAAGAGATTTGAGTTGATGAATTGTAATCACTACTGGAAAAAGTGCTTTTAATGTTGGACGTGAAATACATTTTACCTTTGAGGTTCTTATGTTTTCATATTAAATCTATTTTCCTTTCAATTCTTCTCTTTGATATGTTGTTTTCTTAATCTAACTTTTCTTAGAGTTGCTTGATTTATTTCGATGATTGTATGTTCCTATACCTTAATCGCGTTTGCTTTATCATGTTTGATTAATTCACAATTGTTATAACTCGTCTGTCTGCTTAATTCGGAAATTAGGAATATATATCTTGTAGTATCAATTGCGCTTGTTTGATTGATATTGTAATTGAAAAGGGAATAGAGTCCGCTTAGGGATTGAGAATTATTTGGATCAATGATAAGTTAGGAGACCGAAATAGTAGATTAAATTATTTCATAATCACTTTTTATAATCACTTATTTTCCCCTATTTTCTTAATCGAAGCTGAAAACCCTCTGTCATACCCCAATTTTGACCACTAAGATCTCCCATCATTGTGTAAATCATCATCATAATATGGATGAACCATCATGCCTCATCAGTCTCCCCAAGGATGGGTGAGCATTCAATACAAACAATAATTAGGGTTTCAAGCCCTCTCTGAGCTCTTAGACAAAGGATCAATCAAGAAATGACATGTTCTTCAACTTGTATAAACTCTCCAACACCCATAAAGGATCAAGAGGGCTCCCACATCAAGAATCAAGCACAATGTTAAAGCATTCCAGGTGGATCAAGCCTCAAGATCGACAGTGTCACCAAATTAGGGTTTTGGTCAACCAGGGCCTCCAGATGGAAATTTTTCTTTGGGCATGAGCCAATGCTTCAAAACATAACCTAAAATACTCCATGGAACCTCATGGACCCAACCATCAAGTCAATTTAACCTCAGGGGATGCATTCATCAAAAATCAAGAATTAGGGTTTCTTGACCTAATTCACCCCTAGGTTGACTTTTGGAACAAAACATGAGCCAAGACCTCAAGACATGATTTGAGGGTCTCCAATAAACCACATTGATCTATTTGCAACAATGGATTGATCCAAGAAGCTTGATTCCCAAGTCTCAATTCCATCTGGACCACAGTTAGGGTTTCGCGAGAAAAAGTCAAGAGTGCCTTTGACTTTTGACCATGACATCTGTTGCGCCCCAAATTTTACCCTCATTTTTCTGCTAGTTGTTGTTTTATTATCTTTCTCTATATTTTATTTTAATAATTATCTTAGTTTTTATTTGTTTTTATTTTAGTTTAATTTCAATATGGCTTATTTTTATTTCATTTATATTTAAGTTGTTTAAATTAATCTTAATTTTATTTAATTTTAATAATTAGTTTTAATTAATTAGATTAATTATTCATTTTGGTTTATTTTTCTAACTAGTTTTAATTTAGAATATTAATTAGTTTATTAGTGTTATTATCATATTATTAATTCAAAACTAAAAAACTTTTCATTTCCATTCCTCACTTATTTTTCCATCATTATTGGATTTTCTTTTCCATTTTACCATCAACCAATGAAAATCAAGCAATGCTTTGTTTGACTTTTCAACCCAATTCATCAGCCAATAGAGCAACGACATGTGGCACTAGAGAAACCCAAAAGCAACCAATTTGCTCCTCTTCCCCATTCACGGTCACGAGTTTCACATAGAAGGAAATCCATTTAAACCAAAAGCCAAATACCATGCCTGTACCACTTTGCAAACCAACATACCACAGACTTCTGCTGCTACAACGATAACCTGCAAATATGCAGTGAAAGCAACAGTGCATCAACGGTCATAATTTTCAAAATGGAAAAAGAAGAAAAATCATATAAGAGGAGAAAACGAGAACAGAAGGAAAAAAACCTCTTCGATACATTTCTGACCCAACCTTTACTCTTCTCTCCTCCATAGAAACATAACTTTTCTCTTCAACTAACCTCATTCTCCAAGCTTTATCCAATTAACACCTTTTATCTTCAGTTCACGACAACTTACTTCCTCGCACAGCCAAACAACCACCTTCGCCAACAGTTGTTTTTTTCGTCGGTGCAACCACAACCTCCACCGTTGCTATCAAACCATAACCACAAAAACTGCAACCAACACACCTGCTTCTAAACTGTAACAACATCACTTCAAGCTTCTATTACCGGTGAACTCACAAAACCGACATCACCGTAAGCCGCACCTCATCTTCCTCACAAAACCATAACTCACCATGTTTCAGTTTCCTTTTTAGTGACACAAACATCATCCCTCATTGTCATTGTTCTTGTCGTCTTCATTACTCAACACCGCATAAAAACTCATACAACCATCTTCACCAATACCTTTCACCATACTTAGCTTTTGAACTTCAAACACTCTCCTCTCCAATAAACCATCTTCTCATTCGATTTACTATCACCTCAAACCTTAAACAAAAGCAATAAACCTTTGAAAAAATTCCTCTTGACCTCACATTATTTTCCACTAGCAAAATAACTCGTTAACCACCCGTCTCTGTCGCCGTTCCATCACCATGTGAACACACATACCTCCATGTAAACTCAACCTGCTACATACTACCAACAGAACTACCACTTTCTAGCCACCTACTCCGTCACTTCTCCACCATCGAACCACCGCGGCACGGAAGAACAAAACATATTCAGGGAAAGTAAAACTTGAAAATGAAGAAACCAACAACAACAACAGCAAACCTTCTTCCGTATCCCATAACTGAAACCTCATCACGCTTACCCCACCTCTTCCACCCGTAAACTGCACGCAACAAATTGAAGTAGGAAGAAACATTATCATCTTCCTACGTTGCCGGTCGTCGCGAAGGAGAAAGAGATCGACAACGGCAAAACAGAATCACAAAGAAGGAAAGCCGTGCAGAAGAAGAACGGGGTGATTCGCCACGAAACCAATTGCGAGGTCAAAGGAGAGATTAACGGAAGAATGCAACGTCGTGAAAAGAAATAGAGGTGAGGTTTTATGTTGTTTGAATTCGCGATTGTTTGTTTTTGTGTTTGAAACGATGCGGTCTATGATGAATCGCGGAGAGAATGAGGAAGAATGGTCAGATTAGGAGTTCATGAAAAGGGTTTGGCATATGTGTGATTTGGTTTGTGAAGCTGATACATAGGCATGGCCGTTGGCCATGGCGTGACGAGTTTCTTCTTTGCGGCCAGTGATGTTTGATGTGAGAGAGAGAGGCGATTGAGAGAAGAAAGAGATGGAAAATAGGGTTTTCTCCCTTTTTTAACGATAGCAATGTTATTTTGTTGTTGCTGAACCGGGTCTGGGTCAAGAGGAACCCAGCCCGGGTAGAACCCGACCCGCGACCCATTTCTGAAAAGAACTTGGGCCGTTACATTTTACATGATTCCATAGTCCGACTTATCTTTCCTTAATCACCCTCCTTTCATTAGTGCAGCCCCTGGATCATCTTCTTCTTATTTTACTTTTTCCATGAGTAGTCTATTTTAGGATTAGTAATGTTTTAATTTAGTAAATATTTTAGGATTGGTAATGCTTTAAGTTAGTAAAGATTTTAAGATTAGTAATAGTTTAAGTTTAGTAAATATTTTAAGATTTAATATTTTACAATTTAGGATTAGTTTTCTCAATTTTAGTTTTAGTAATTTCAATCTTAGATTTATTAATTTGATTTTAAGATTAGTGATTTTGTTTGGTAACTTAAAAAAATATATATATAATAACAAAAAGGGAATAAATATCATAACTCAAAAGTATCTTGTTTTTAGAGTATCTCTAAATTTTTTAAGTCATGTTTAGGATGTAGATATCTAGGACTTGTTTTTGGTCTTATCAGTTTTAATTTTCATTAACCTTCTTAACCATTAACTTGTGACTTCTATCCTTGATGATACTTGATGAAATCTTGTGAATAACTTTTGTCTCTGTTATAATTTTTGATGCCTATTTCTTTCGATAATTTCATTTCCCCATTCCAAAGAAAGGTTAAACATGCTGACTCCTAAAGTCATGACCTCCTTCCTTAACCTTAGTAACCTCTTAGGAGAAGCCTTGTTTCTTGGCCTCATCAGAGCCATAAAAATCATAACTAACTTTAGGAGAGAGTTCTTCAACTCTTAGTGATATTCATCCTAATGAATCATCACTTTCCCCTACTAACTAAAACATAACATAGGTCTATTACAACTAGATTTAGAGAGTTCTTAAACTCTACAATGAGCTTGTACTCATTTCAACTCTGAATATTGACCATAGTCAATAGTTCAGTAGAAGTAGAACTACGCATACTCTGATTCTACTCCCGAGGATACGTAGGCGTAAGGTGCGATGCCTTATCGAGTATACTTAGATACTAACCCCTACTGTTTCAACCTTTAGCAAACATAAGATAACATTAAACAAGAGGTTCCCGTAGAGTACTACGGACGTTTAAGGTGCTAATACCTTCCCTAGGCGTAACCAGCCCCCGAACCTTAGATCTCCCCTCTTTAGGTTTTTCTAACGATCTTGAACCTTTCCTTTGGATAAATCAAAGTCGGTTGTAAAAGAAATATGATGCAAGTTAATTAATGGCTTGTTATCCGATTTTCACCGCAACAGAAATGGAGACTTCACTGGGGAAATAAAGTTAAACCTATTGCTGGTCCTTTCCTAAGAGGGTTAAGCCTATCTTGTTTTTATGTTATTCATGTTTGCTTGTTTGCTTGTATATGCTTATGTATGTCATATTTGCTTATATACTTGTATCTTTGTTTTTGCTTTATTATCCTGTTTATCTTGGGTGAGATAAATCCTAACCCGGATTTTGAGTGCACTTATGATAGGACGATGGTATATTCAAGGAGGCTTTGAAGGAGTCGATTCCTGAAAAAGTTAACTTGAGACACCATCACTCAGTTGAGTCCCTCTTGAGAGTTTAGTCATGTTGAACGATCTTATTCATGAAAGCGTGCTACTCTCAACCTAGGAGCCCATGATATTGAGAACCGTAGTTACCAAACCCCACTAAGCCTTTTTAGGATGTAGTGCGGTGACCATGATGGAGTCTATTTCTGAATTGGTTGTCACGCGATACTACACTCAGACGAGATCCTCTTGAGAATTTTATTGATTACCAAGTCATCTGGGAAATCGTTAAAATCCGAAAGATGGGTTGTAGACTCTGGAAATCTTTAGAACCTTGTTCGGCAGGTGAAAACCAGTAGTACATACCTATTGGGATGGGTAGACCATGGCTCCACTCATGAGACCCTAAAACCTAGGATTTGTATATCTTGTTGTGTGTACATATGTTTGTGCTCGTGTGCTTTATGCATCTCTACATTCAAGCATTCCTAGCCCTTTGGTTTCGAGGAACTCAAATGTTTGTCTTCTTTTCAAAAGATCAACAGAGCTTGGATTTTAAAAACAAAAACTCTTCAATTTTCCCAAAAAAATTTTTGCAACTTGCCTTTGAGTTCCTTGAAACCATTCGGCTTGCATTAGCATCTCATTTGCATCATGTCATAGCATGTGCATTTCCTCTCTGTCTTCGTCTTATATCGTCGTTTTCCCTTCAGAATCGTGTTTGAGTCGTTACCCGAGCCCAAACTCGACAAAGGATGTCTGAACAATATTGCGAGATGGACAGAGTCAACAATGAATTGGGTGAGCTCCGAGGAGGAATGGGGCAGATCATGGAAGTTTTGAATGTTATACGAGCAAAGGTGGATACGCAGGTCACTGTAGTCTCAGAAGTCGTTGCTACAACTGTAGAACCTCTCGTTACTATTGTGAACCCTACTTTGGGCATGCCTTTTAACTTTATGCGAGCTCCGGCCGTCACTTCTACTCAACAAGCTATTCCTTTGGTTAGTGAGGCTTTTCAAGCTATTCCTACCTTCACTCCAGCAACAATGCAAGCTCAGGTGCAACCAGTTTTTCAGAATCGACATCCGGTTCATGATCATGTCAATATGTCCGAAGAGGGGGATAATCGACATGAAAGGTTGAAGGAAAGTATAGAGATAATGCAGAGGAAATTGGAAGCAATGGAGAGGAGCAATGTATCTAATACTAATGTTAAAGACATGTGCTTAGTCTCAGGCTTGGTAATTCCACCCAAGTTCAAACTACCCAATTTCGACCTATACTCAGGAGCGACCTGTCCTAAGTCACATTTGGTAATGTATTACCGACGAATGGCTGCATTTATGGATAATGATAAGTTGATGATCCACTGCTTCTAAGATAGTTTGAAAGGAGCTGCTACAAAGTGGTATTTGACTTTGGACCAATCCAGGATCCAATGTTTTCAAGATGTATCTGATGCTTTTGTAAAGCATTATAGATATAACATGGACCTCGCGCCAGATCGTAGACAACTACTGAGTATGTCTCAGAACGATACTGAGTCTTTTAGAGAGTACGCACAAAGATGGAGAGAGGTGGCTTCACAGGTAGAGCCACCTTTATCTGAAAAGGAGTTAACTGATTAGTTTGTCGACACGGTGAGGCCTGAATTCTACGAAAGGATGATCAGTAGCGTGTTTGCTAATTTTTCTGATATTGTGGCTGTGGGGATTGAAGTAGAGCTTGGTCTGAAGAGTGGGAAAATGACCAAGAGAGCTGGTAGTTCGAGCGATGATGCCAAGATATCCTTCAAAAGGGAAGGAGATACTAATGTGGCGACGACGAACAAAAGGAAGAAAAATCAGTTCTGGAAAGGTCAGCAGCAACGACATTGTTATTCTATTCAGCAACCTTGTGTGGCCGCCATCGCGCCAACGTTCAACCACCAAGCTTCTGTTTATCAGTCGATTCCTCAACCACCAGTGTATCAACGAGCGCCTAACGCTCCTGCCTACCGCCAACGGACTCAAGTCTCTCGTCAGAATATTCTAGGCAAAAGAAAGGGTGGAAGGCCTCCGATTCCTCCCATTCCTATGACGTATACATCATTGTATCCTGTTTAGGTGCAACAAGGATTAATAACTACAAGGTCATCAGGCCCACCTCCTGATCCGCTTCCACCTTCTTACAATCCCAATGCTCATTGTGCATTCCATGAAGGCGCACCAGGCCATAATTAGAAGGTTGTTTTTCTTTGAAGCATATTGTGAAGGACTTAGTGGAGAGAAACATTTTGTCTTTCGATGGCTCTCAGCCTAACATCAAGAAAAATCCTTACCCGCTCATGAGATAAGTAATGATGTGGAAGATGTATCAAGACCAAGATGGACTGTGATTGAGCTCCTCTTTGATTTTCTGCATTTGATTCCCTAAAGCTGGCAATCTGTTGGTTGTTTCAGCAATTTTATTGTATTTCCTTTGCACTTTGAATTTGTATTTGCTTATGAGCTTTGTTGTACTTTCAAATTGGCAACATTAATGAAATATTTATGCATCTTCTGGTTAAATCCATTCGTTTCACTCATTTACTTTTATTTTTATAAAAGCAAACATCTATATCTTTTCCACTCCTTTTTCAAACTTTTGTTAAAGCAAAGATTAGGGAGGATGATGAAAACCTCATGTTCATAATTGCTGTGGTATACTTTCAAATTAACATCGCCGAGGATGTAAGGCGTTGTTTCACATTTCCTAAACATCCCTTGTTAACCACTTCGAGCCTAGAAGTAGGAGTTTCTTTTCCTTACACAAAAAAATCTTAACCTTCAAACTTTGGGGGCAGGGTAGTTCCTAGTTTAACTCGGCTATGCATTCAAACACGAGAGTTTCACATAAGGCGCCAGTCAGCTTTCAAATCAAGTGACTTCCTATTCTTGGAGATTTGAACGTATATCTTGAGTTAACTGAGCGTAGGATTTGAGCCTTTATCTTTTGTCTCATAAACCATGAACCAAACCACATTACAACCCCTAAAAGACCTAATTGAGGTAAGGTTGTTTCAAAAAGCATACTAGAGCAAGGTTGAGTAACCTGACTCCTAATAATCTTTGTTACTCGCGTGTGTTGGTCACTTCCTTAATGACTAGACCCACCATTATTTTTTACTATTTAATCATTTCACTGTGCGTTTTTTTATCAAAGCTTTGTTTTCAAACTTTGCATTAAATTTTGCCAATTTTAATGAACAATGCTTGTTTGCAATACCATTCGATATCAAGGAATCCCAACAAACGCGGTCAGTCAAGGAATTGAACTTGATAAAGGAAATTTGACTCAGTCAGGGGCAACCAAGTGTGAGGTTTGCCAATCTATTATCCCAAGAGTTGATAAATCAGTGGCAGAACTCGTCAAGTTCAAAATACTGGGACAAGTCATCTCCAGATCATCTTATGACAAGTGTGAGCTCCAGTGACCCATCAGCAGGGGCAAGATTTGTTCCTCAGTCGTTTCTACTACAATTTGCGTATTACAGTTGAACTGGGGCAGTTATGTCTAGGTTCATTTCTTTTCAAAAGTTTGAAGACATTGAAGCATCTGGTGCGTCAATTCTTCAGTAAAATCCTTTTGATGACTTACCCTCACAAACCAGTTAATCAGAGGCAGTTAAGTCGAGATTCGGTAAATCTCTAAAAGGTCAATCAGTCTGAAGCAAGTTCCAAGGCTTTGTTGTGCAAACGCTGTTAATCTGGGGCAGTTACGTCAAGATCTCTCCAAGAGTTTGAAGATATTGAAACACCCTGTATGCCAATTCTTCTATAAAATCCTCTTGTTATCGTATAAACCGTCTAGCCTGGGGCAGATAAGATTTGAAGATGGTAGTTATGCCAGTGGAATGCATAATTACTTTGTTAGCTCCCCAATAAGCTGTTACTTCAGCTAATCTTGGCCATTCTCTATGGATTCTCCACCAACGAAAAAAATCAAGCTCATGATGGCAATCCTCATGATGTCATACCTCAAGTGGAATACTCTTTTCACCAGTGAAGTTGTTGATTCTTCTTCATCCCCAGTATTGGTCTAATCTGATGGAGTTTGGCTAGGTATCCTTGTCGAGACGTTTTCTTCGTCTCCAGTTTCGCTTTCTGTCTGCTTTGTCGGCATAAGCATGGCATAAGCTCATATGCATCTTAGCTTTTTTTTAGCTTTTCCGCTTCCTTTTCTGGTGTTTTCCTGTTTTGGTTCACTTTGGTGTTTGTCTCCCCAAGTGACTGGGTTTGTCTATTCTCTCCAATAGAGTTGTCAACCCTTAGGCATAAAGTGCCCATTCTTTTCTGAATTCCCCACAGAGTTTGATTCTCGTGGATGATGGTTGGTTCAGTTATCTTTTCCACATGTGGATTAGATAAATCCCCATTTGAGTTCATTCCTCAATTGGAGTCTTGTTTGACCATTTATTTCTAGTTTGTTTCTAGATTGAACTTTGGTCCCTGGCAGGTGTGGATTTTAACCTATCTTTGAATGTGCATTTATTTTGCACTATGTCTCGCAGGAAGAGTCTTTTACAAGATCCACATTGAAGACAAAATTACTTCTCTAACAGTATTGTGATATCAACATATCTTCGAAGCAGCAATCTCTTGAAGAAGCTTGGTAGTCTCTTATAAGCAACTTATCTATCTCTGGTACTATTCAACCTCTTCGCAACCGTAATTGGGTATTCCTCAGGAAGCCTTATCTTCAGTTACACAACCTCGGTACTAACCTATCACACTCCATACCTTTATTGGAACCCATTTCTTGGTTCAATCTCCAATAAGGGTCTTCTTTTTCCAAAGTGCCAACCGGTCGTGCTTGAACCTGTTGTTCCATCACTTTGGATATCTTTTCCCAATGAAGACCATTTTTCGGTTCAACCTTCATTGCGAATTCTTTCTAGAATGTCATCTAGTCGCGTTTAGCCTTGATGATCAATCATTCTAGATACTTTATTGGAGCCCATTTTTTGGTTCTACCTCAAATAAGGTTACTTCTAAAGCACCAACAGGTGATGCTTGAACCTTTTGTTCCATCACTTTAGAGGTTACTTCTAAAGCGCCAACTGGTCATACTTGAACCTGTTGTTCCATCACTTTAGAGCTGTTTCTAGGAAGTCATTTAGTCACGTTAGACTTGATGATCAATCATCCTAGATACTTTATTGGGGCCCATTTCTTAGTTCAATCTCCAATAAGGTTCTTCTTTTTCCAAAGTGCCAACCGGTCATGCTTGAACCTGTTGTTCCATCACTTTGGATATCTTTTCCCAGTGAAGACCGTTTTTCGGTTCAACCTTCATTGCGGATCCTTTCTAGAAGGTCATCTAGTTGCGTTTAGCCTTGATGATCAATCATTCTAGATACCTTATTGGAGCCCATTTCTTGGTTCTATCTCCAATGAGGTTACCTTTCTAGCTTCTACCGATTTTCCTTCATGAAGAAGATTATGTGTTATCTCAACTAACTCTTATTTGAGTACCAGAGTTTATTCTTGACTCATTAACCATGTTCCCATTTAAACCCCAGCTCTTTATGCAGGAGTCCCCAGAGAAGTCAGCTGTTAGACGACAGAATTCTTAGTAACTAGAGTTGTTATTCATCATTTTCATCTGATTCTTGGAAGCGGAAGTTCTAAGAAAACACAAAGACGAACTAAGTTTTACTCTGGAATTAAGACGTTTTGGAATCAAGTTTATACAGAAATTAGAAGTACTATATTTTTGGCATGGATCTGCCATCTCCAGTGAAAAGAAGATTGTCCGGTTATCCTGGATGTTTGGGTTTCAGGGTGTTGACTTGTGTTATCCTTTCTTCTTTCCTGTTTTGCGTCGTTCGCGTCGTTTCTAGCATATAGCTAAGCATACGCATCATACCCTAGCATCTTCGCATCTTTGTGCTTTGTGTTGCTTGTGGTCTTTTGTGTGTGCCTGTCTTTATTTCCCCAGTGAAGTAAAGACATTCCCGGTTTGCTTTGTGTCTTGCTTGTTCGGTCTTAACCTTTGCGCGCCAGATTTGAATCTTTAAAACCTTCTGTTGTTCCCCAAGAAGTTTAACATTAAAGATTTTGTAAAACTGTTCTTGTTTGAATCGTGTCAAACTTGAACTTGGACTTTGTTTGAATCGTGTCAAGCATTGTCTTCTTGTTTTAAAACCATTATTGTTCAAATCGTGTCGGACATTGGACCCTTACCTTGGATTTTTGAAAACCTGCTTTAAGCTAAGCTTTTTTTTGGAACAATTTTCTTCAACCCTTAAGACTCCTAGTTGGTGCGCAGGGTTTGTCTCTGTCCTCCTGGCCTTTCTATGAAGATCCCATTTTGAACTCTTCAGGATAGGACCCCCAGGAAGTCTTTTCTTGGTTGTCTGTCTCTCTTGGACTAATCCCCAGTGATCATGTTTTTCTTTCTGGTTTCGTGCCCAGGAAGGGTGTGAGTTTGTTTCGTCCCCAGTAGTCTATCTCCCTGGGTTTTCTTTCCCCAGTGGAGATTGTTTTTTGGTTTTTTCCCCCGTGTTTCTTTGGAGTCTCCCCGGTGGGTCTCTTTTTGTTGGTTAAGCTTGTATCCCTAGTGAGGTGTTTCTCATGGATACTAACCTTCGTCTTTCCCCAGTGAAGCTCTTGTGTTTGCTTCAGGTCTGTCATTTGACGCCTCGTTGTGTCTGCATCTTTGCATCTTCTTCGGCATTGTGTTGGTTGCATTGCATGTCTGCGCATCTGAGGGCAAAATTTTCGGTTATCTGTATTTAAATATCTTTCACTGTTGATTTCATGAGGATCTTCATCTCTCATGTCATCAGGTGAAGATATTTAAATAGGGGCAAATGTTGCACCCCAAATTTTACCCTCATTTTTCTGCTAGTTGTTGTTTTATTATCTTTCTCTATATTTTATTTTAATAATTATCTTAGTTTTTATTTGTTTTTATTTTAGTTTAATTTCAATATGGCTTATTTTTATTTCATTTATATTTAAGTTGTTTAAATTAATCTTAATTTTATTTAATTTTAATAATTAGTTTTAATTAATTAGATTAATTATTCATTTTGGTTTATTTTTCTAACTAGTTTTAATTTAGAATATTAATTAGTTTATTAGTGTTATTATCATATTATTAATTCAAAACTAAAAAACTTTTCATTTCCATTCCTCACTTATTTTTCCATCATTATTGGATTTTCTTTTCCATTTTACCATCAACCAATGAAAATCAAGCAATGCTTTGTTTGACTTTTCAACCCAATTCATCAGCCAATAGAGCAACGACATGTGGCACTAGAGAAACCCAAAAGCAACCAATTTGCTCCTCTTCCTCATTCACGGTCACGAGTTTCACATAGAAGGAAATCCATTTAAACCAAAAGCCAAATTCCAAGCCTGTACCACTTTGCAAACCAACACACCACAGACTTCTGTTGCTACAACGATAACCTGCAAATCTGCAGTGAAAGCAACAGTGCATCAACGGTCATAATATTCAAAATGGAAAAATAAGAAAAATCATATAAGAGGAGAAAACGAGAACAGAAGGAAAAAAATCTCTTCGATACATTTCTGACCCAACCTTTACTCTTCTCTCCTCCATAGAAACATAACTGTTCTCTTCAACTAACCTCATTCTCCAAGCTTTATCCAATCAACACCTTTTATCTTTAGTTCACGACAACTTACTTCCTCGCACAGCCAAACAACCACCTTCGCCAACAGTTGTTTTTTTCGTCGGTGCAACCACAACCTCCACCGTTGCTATCAAACCATAACCACAAAAACTGCAACCAACACACCTGCTTCTAAACTGTAACAACATCACTTCAAGCTTCTATTACCGGTGAACTCACAAAACCGACATCACCGTAAGCCGCACCTCATCTTCCTCACAAAACCATAACTCACCATGTTTCAGTTTCCTTTTCAGTGACACAAACATCATCCCTCATTGTCGTTGTTCTTGTCGTCTTCATTACTCAACACCGCATAAAAACTCATACAACCATCTTCACCAATACCTTTCACCATACTTAGCTTTTGAACTTCAAAAACACTCTCCTCTCCAATAAACCATCTTCTCATTCGATTTACTATCACCTCAAACCTTAAACAAAAGCAACAAACCTTTGAAAAAATTCCTCTTGACCTCACATTATTTTCCACTAGCAAAATAACTCGTTAACCACCCGCCTCTGTCTCCGTTCCATCACCATGTGAACACACATACCTCCATGTAAACTCAACCTGCTACATACTACCAACAGAACTACCACTTTCTAGCCACCTACTCCGTCACTTCTCCACCATCGAACCACCGCGCCACGGAAGAACAAAACAGATTCAGGGAGAGTAAAACTTGAAAACGAAGAAACCAACAACAATAACAGCAAACCTTCTTCCGTATCCCATAACTGAAACCTCATCACGCTTATCCCACCTCTTCCACCCGTAAACTGCACGCAACAAATTAAACTAGGAAGAAAGATTATCATCTTCCTATGTTGCCGGTCGCCGCGAAGGAGAAAGTGATCGACAACGACAAAACGGAATCACAAAGAAGGAAAGCCGTGCAGAAGAAGAACGGGGAGATTCGCCATGAAACCAATTGCGAGGTCAAAGGAGAGATTAACGGAAGAATGCAACGTCGTGAGAAGAAATAGAGGTGAGGTTTTATGTTGTTTGAATTCGCGATTGTTTGATTTTGTGTTTGAAACGATGTGGTCGATGATGAATCGCGGAGAGAATGAGGAAGAGTAGTCAGATTAGGAGTTCATGAAAAGGGTTTGGCATATGTGTGATTTGGTTTGTGAAGCTGATACATAGGCATGGCCGTTGGCCATGGCGTGACGAGTTTCTTCTTTGCGGCCAGTGATGTTTGATGCGAGAGAGAGAGAGGCGATTGAGAGAAGAAAGAGATGGAAAATAGGGTTTTCTCCCTTTTTTAACGATAGCAATGTTGTTTTGTTGTTGCTGAACCGGGTCTGGGTCAAGAGGAACCCAGCCCGGGTAGAACCCGACCCGCGACCCATTTCTGAAAAGAACTTGGGCCGTTGCATTTTACATGATTCCATGGCCCAACTTATCTTTCCTTAATCACCCTCCTTTCATTAGTGCAGCCCCTGGATCATCTTCTTATTTTACTTTTTCCATGAGTAGTCTATTTTAGGATTAGTAATGTTTTAATTTAGTAAATATTTTAGGATTAGTAATGTTTTAAGTTAGTAAAGATTTTAAGATTAGTAATAGTTTAAGTTTAGTAAATATTTTAAGATTTAATATTTTACAATTTAGGATTAGTTTTCTCAATTTTAGTTTTAGTAATTTCAATCTTAGATTTATTAATTTGATTTTAAGATTAGTGATTTTGTTTGGTAACTTAAAAAAATATATATAAAATAACAAAAAGGGAATAAATATCATAACTCAAAAGTATCTTGTTTTTAGAGTATCTCTAAATTTTTTAAGTCATGTTTAGGATGTAGATATCTAGGACTTGTTTTTGGTCTTATCAGTTTTAATTTTCATTAACCTTCTTAACCATTAACTTGTGACTTCTATCCTTGATGATACTTGATGAAATCTTGTGAATAACTTTTGTCTCTGTTATAATTTTTGATGCCCATTTCTTTCGATAATTTCATTTCCCCATTCCAAAGGAAGGTTAAACATGCTGACTCCTAAAGTCATGACCTCCCTCCTTAACCTTAGTAACCTCTTAGGAGAAGCCTTGTTTCTTGGCCTCATCAGAGCCATAGAAATCATAACTAACTTTAGGAGAGAGTTCTTCAACTCTTAGTGATATTCATCCTAATGAATCATCACTTTCCCCTACTAACTAAAACATAACATAGGTCCATTACAACTAGATTTAGACAGTTCTTAAACTCTACAATGAGCTTGTACTCATTTCCCCTCTGAATATTGACCATAGTCAACAGTTCAGTAGAAGTAGAACTACGCATACTTTGATTCTACTCCCGAGGATACGTAGGCGTAAGGTGCGATGCCTTATCAAGTATACTTAGATACTAACCCCTAGGGTTTCAACCTTTAGCATAGAACCTTTAGCAAACATAAGATAACATTAAACAAGAGGTTCCCGTAGAGTACTACGGACGTTTAAGGTGCTAATACCTTCCCTAGGCGTGACCAACCCCCGAACCTTAGATCTCCCCCCTTTAGGTTTTTCTAACGATCTTGAACCTTTCCTTTGGATAAATCAAAGTCGGTTGTAAAAGAAATATGATGCAAGTTAATTAATGGCTTGTTATCCGATTTCCACCGCAACAACATGCTCCCAAACCTTGGGACATGATTCAATACACCCTATAACACCTATGAAATAAATCCATCAAGTTTGATTTAGGCCAAGGACTTGATTTCATAGAGGATCGCACAGTTTGGAATTCATCTGATAAAAAGTCAACTATGCCCAAAAGTCAAAGTTTGACTTTTTGATTTTTTGATCAATTATGGTTCCCTAACCCTAAAATGATGTTAATGTGTGATTGGAATCATCATTCATCAAGAAAAATCAAAGAAAGTGGGATAACTTGTAAAAGGGGTAACCATAAAAAAACTTAGAAATTTTCTAAGTTATGGAACAAAGTGGCTAGGGTACCAACTTCCAAGGATCATAACTTGAGATCCAAGAAACTATTTGGGCTGATCCAAAGATGGCTTTGTAGCTCTCATGGCATACTTTAAAAGTGTCAACTACACCTCATTCCAATTCCTTATGGATTTTAAGTTATGGAGTGACCAAAATGACAAAAAGTGAAAATGTCACTTTTTTCCAACACTTAGTGAAATTTTCACTAAGTCAGAATCTGTTTCACTTTTTTCCAAATGTAGGGGCATTTTTCACTTGGATCCAAAAAGTATCAAAACAAACTATGATCATACATATGTTGTATCATATGAGAGCTTTTCAAAATGGCCAAGAACCCCACCAAATTCCACTTGAGCCATGAGATATGACAATGGCAATATGCCTTGCTGCAAACTGTCATGGCAAGGCAGATTTGTGCATTTTGCTCGATTTTCCAAATTTTTGCAAATGACAAATAAGTTTATCCATCTGAACACCTCAGGGAGGGACCAAGGAGGGACAATCACTGATCCATAAGCCTCCCAAGTCTTTAGAACCAAAAGTAGCATGCCAAACCTAAAAACCCCTAAAGAGGGGACAAGACTCCAATTTTGTTTTAGAACATTAAATGGATGCGCCAAGGTGGCATGGACTGAACCATTTCCAACTGAATGAGTCAAGGATAAGATCTGAACTAAGGAACCACAGTTCTGTGCTCTAACCTCTAGTCAATGGCTAGAGGAGACTTGAATTCCCATTGATCAACATTGGCCAAACCTCTGCTGCAGTTGCCATTCACTATTGCAGCCAAAACAAACTTGATCTACTATAAATAGAGCTCAATTGTGATCAGTTTGAGTACACCAAAGCCATCAAACATATGCTTTCCTCAAAATCTCCTTCTCACTTCCAATTTTGCCTTCTAAGGCAAGTCACTATCGGGTTTTGAGTTTGAGAGCTATTCCAACCAAACCAATCACACACACACACACACACACCTCATAAACATCATATAGAAGTGATCCAAACACTCACATAACATCTGTAACACCAAAATCACAAAATCACTTGCCAACTGCTCAAGTTCTTGACAGAGGTGCAGTTGAGGTACCATCTCAAGTTTCAGCTTGTTTCAAACCACTCCAAGCATTCAGACACATCACTTGGAACCTAAGGAAGCTGTGCAAATCATTGGAACCAGCTTGCAACACCTCTAACACAAAACATGGTCACCAGCTGCAAGAGGTAAGCCTGAGCTCTTCTAACTCTATGATCCATGCATATTTTGCTGCACAATAATTTTGCCATATGTTCATAATCATGCATAGAGTGTTTACCCTCAATTAACGGCTTTTTTTGAATTGTGTATGGAATTTCTGAGCCTTCATGCAAATTTTAGGGTTCTTAAGGTTTCTCTTTGATTTCTTATTCCACACTTAAAATATATGAAATTAAAGACCATAGACATGATCGTGAGGTGAAAACGAGCAGATTGATATGTGGTTTGTGTGATTTCATCAAGTATTCAGTGAGATTTGAGAGAGAACGTAAATCAGCAGAAACAGAGGGATGGCGCATGTTCTTGGAAGGTTCTTGGCGCCATTTTTTAATATTTGAATATTTGAATTTTGTGATTTTATTTAATTGATTAAAAAATTAATTTCTCTATGAGTTTTAATGATTTTGAGTTCATTCTTTTTTTAATAATTCACAAAAATGTTAAAATATTTTATTTTACCAGAAAATCCCAAAAATATTATTTATTTCATATATTTGATATTTTTCCAAAGAATTAATGTTTTATTTGTTTTTTGACATGTAAAATGTTTTTTCCTTCTTGATTTTCCAAATTTAATTGGTTTCCAATCATTTTGTGGACTAAAACATGATTTTTGAAACATTAATCCAAGATCACAATTTGTTTTTCACACATGTTTAACAATTTTGATCATTTTAATTGAATTTTTATTCAATTAAAATATATTTTTGAAAACAAATTAGGGTTTTGATTAATTCAACCCTCATCAAACTTTTTCAAACACTTTGGGCCTCTAATAGAGGGTAAGACCCAATCCTCTTTTAACCAAAACAATTTTGGGCCTCAGATATTGTATAAGTCCCTCTGCGTTAAAAGAAAGATCTCGGCGCGATCGCCAGTTCAAAAACAAAACCCTGGGCTTCTCCTTGAGCTATAAGACCCATCTTTGCGCTTCTAATAGAGTGTAAGACCCAACTCCTTTGTAAATAATACCTTTTGGGCCTCACACATTGTATAAGTCCCTCTGTATATTTTCAAACGTTCGGCGTGATCGTCGCCCTTTTAACAAAAATCATCTGGGCTTCTCCTTGAGCTATAAGACCCATCTTTATCCATTTTCAAACCTTTGGGACTCTAATAGAGTTTAAGACCCAACCCCTTTGAAAACCAAAACATTTTTGGGCCTCAATCATTGTATAAGACCCACTGCGTTTTCAAAAATCTCGGCACGATCGCCATTTCAAAACGAAAATCATCTGGGCCTACCCTCGTGTTATAAGTCCCATTTCCTTTCTTTAAAACACTTTAGGCCTCTAATAGAGTGTAAGACCCAACCCTTTTGCAAATAAAATAGTTTAGGCCTCAGTGTATTGTATAAGTCCCGATACAGTCAAAAAGTTCGGCACGATCGTCGCCTTTTTAACAAAAACCCTGGGCTTTTCCTTGAGCTATAAGACCCATCTTTGGGCCTCTAATAGAGTGTAAGACCCAACCCCCTTGTACATAAAAAACTTTGTGGGCCTCACATATTGTATAAGTCCCTCTGTACGATTTTCAAAACACTGGTGCAATCATCGTTAAAACTTGGGCCTCTCCTTGAGCTGTAAGCCCCAGCAATCTTTTCAAAGCACTTTCTCCTTTGATTTTAAATACAATATTGTTATCAAAGTTTTCTTTGTTGAACAACTAACAAAACAGCATGAAGCTCTACAACGGGTAAGTGTTTATCCGCTTTTATTTATCGCTTTCATATGTATATAACTGTATTGTGGGGCTGCTTCACTGTAAGTCTTCTTTCACATCCTTTATATACTTGTCAGATATCCACTGTGTAATACTAGTATAGATATTTAGAGTTTTCCCCGGCAACTACGTCTAACACTAAGTAAAACCTTGTTGGTCAGTCTTAAATACAAACAAAACTAGATCCCCCGTAGGATTCCAGATACAGTCTTCCCTTCTCTTAGGGTTAAACAATATGGAACAAATAGAAAGGCAGTATTCTCGGTGAACCTTTTCTCAGACTGTCACTCTTAGAAATTGTCAAAGAGACTCTACTCCCCAGAGTTGATCTATTCTCCGTGAATAGTATCTCTTGAGTTTCTTCCAAATTCTCGAACTTTCCTGGAATGATCTCTTCTCTGTGAATTGCATTTCTTGAACTTCTCTTGGTTTGGGGACCCACGGGCTTCCTAAAAGCATCCCCACCTCCTCTTGGGCATTGTACAAGGACCCTTCGGCTTCTTAGAAGTTCTCATGCATTCTCTTGGGCTTAATACAAGGACCCTGACGACCTCTTAAAGGTATAAGACAAAACTTAGTCATCGTTTGCTAGAGCAGTCTTTCCAGTGTCAAACCTCAGGTCATTTTTAGGGTTGATACTCATCCCTTAATGCTTGTGCCTCCTCTTGGGCATTGAACAATAGATAAAACTCTAGACTTGGACAGTCTAAACCCCTTGAGTCTCAAAGACATTCTTAAGTTCTTTCCAAACATAGGAAAAAACAATGATCACTCAGAAACCCGACCTCTCTCACGAGGGCTCTCCCACTTGGTCCTGCCTATGGATCTAATCCTCAGCAGTAAGTTAGCCTCCTCTTGGGCATTGTATAATGACTCTCCCCAGCGGAGTTAACCTTTTTAGACTCTCTTGTTGAGTAAGTCTCCCCTTTAGCCTCCGTCTTGGGCTTGGTACAAGACATATAAAAACCCACTCTCTTGTTGAGTATAAAAGATTCTCTTGTTGAGTCAACTTTTAGCCTCCGCCTTGGGCTTTATACAAGACACATATAAAACACTCTCTTGTTGAGTATAAAAGACTCTCTTGTTGAGTTAATCCCCTTTTAGCCTCTATCTCAGGCTTCATACGAGGCAGCAAAACACTCTCTTATTGAGCATAAAAGACTCTCTTGTTGAGTCAATCACCTGTCAAACAGACTCTCTTGTTGAGTCAACTTTTTTAGCCTTCACCCTTGGCTTTATACAAGACAAATAAAAGTACTCTCTTGTTGAGTCAAACCTTTTAGCCTCCATATTGGGCTTCTTACAAGACACATAAAAAGCACTCTCTTGTTGAGTCAGTCACTTGTTAGTACTCTCTTATTGAGTCAACCCTTTTAGCCTCTATCTCGGGCTTCATACGAGACAACAAATAAAAGGCACCCTCTTGTTGGGTCAATCGCCTCCTCTTGGGCTTTGTATAAGGAAACCTCGGTTGAGTCAATTAACCGTTTAGCATCAAATCTGTGCCTTTCTCACATCGTACAAACATCAGCAACTCCTCTTTAGAGATGACAAATTCTCTCTCATCCAAACCCTTTTAGCTTCACATCTTGGGCTTTGAACAAGATACAGACCACCTTTAGCTTCATGTCTTGGACTTTGAACAAGACACCAAAACAACCTTTTTCCTCCCATAGAATAGGAGGAACTGCGATCGCTCTGATTTCCCTGTTTCGTTAAACGGGAATACGTAGGCATAAGATTGCAAAAATCTTTGCGAGCATACTAATCAAAAATCCAAAATCCAGTACCTTTATATATCATCAGACCTAGCCCATAATCCAGACACAGTGTTTTTAAGCTAATAACCTTAAAAGACGAACCTCCCTTTGATAGCATCTGTAAACCAACAATTTTGACTGTTTAAACTCAGTTTGCAAGCAGGGTTAATTGGAGACATCTATTTCCCTTCCTTAATCAGCTCAATAGGATAAAAATGAATTGAATTGTAGTACCCAAGCGATAGTGATTCGAAACCACAAAAACCGCGCTACAGAAAAGTGGCGACCACAGTGGGAGGCATTCTTCCTAGCCTCTTTTTAAGGTGAAGTCTTTAAGTTCACTAAATATTGCAGAAATGACGACTCTGTTGGGGAGTCTTTGTCTGTATAGGATCATAAGACTAGAGGTCTAGGATGATTAAGACAAATATATATACTGCTTTTCCTATTTGATATATGTGTTTATTTTTCTGCTAATGGGAATGCGTGTGATGCCGCATGTGGAAAGATTGAGTATACACCTAAGATAGGTGATGGCATTATACGGGTAATCTTGCGAGGAGTGAATCCCAGTTAAGAGTCCCCGGTCGACCATCAAATTCAGTGGAGACTCCCTTTGCAGATACATTGCCTATACGACTTCGGTTGTTGAAAGTAGTGTGGTCGATTGTGTTATCTGAGAAGCTGATGTTTTTAGTAGACTGAAACCATTTTGTAGTGCGAAAGCTATCAAAAATAGTTGTCACGCGATACTACCCTCATTTGAGATCACTCTAAGATACACCAGCTCGCTGGCGATCCGCTTGCTGTTGTTATCCCAAGAGGGGTCAATGATTTTGTGGACAGGTACAAAAAATCGCCAATACAAACCTTTGGGGATGGGTAGAGCCTTGACTTCATGACACCGACCCTTTGATCCCATGTTTTTTCTATGTTTTTGATTGCTGCATTCATACATTCATTTAAAAAACATTTAAACAAAGAAAACCTTCTCTTCTAGTCTCTCTTTTTCAAATTAAACTAAGAAAATGATTGCAAATGTCAGAGAAAGAGATTGCTAATGGATTTCGGTAGAAGAAAAACTCACAAGTATACCTTCAAGGTTCCAAAGTTAGAGGATTTAAGAGGTTTGGCTAGGATGATCACCAACCCTGAGGCTTTCAGAGCCAAGTATTGAGGACTGCTGTCTCTATTAAGGGTCCATGTAATTGAGGGAATCCTGTCCACACTCATTCAGTTCTACGATCCGGTCTATCACTATTTCACATTCCCGGATTATCAGCTAGCACCAACACTGGAGGAGTATTTTCACCTGACTGATCTGCATATTACTGATTAAGCTCCCTTTTCTGGACTGGAAGAAATTCCAAAAGATCAAACCATTGCAAGAGCAATTTATTTGGACGAGTCAGAAGTCAGAACTCACATGACCACTAAGGGTGGCATCCAAGGTTTGCCAGCCCAATTCTTGATAAAGAAAGCCCTGTACTTTGCCAGTATAGGGAATGTGGCCGATTTGGAGAGCATCTTTGTTTTTCTCACCTACGGGTTATTTTTGTTTCCCAACATCGATAACTTTGTAGATATCAATGCCATTAAGATATTCTGATTGGAAATCCCATACCAACCTTACTCGCAGATGCGTATCATTCTGGACACTTAAGGAATTTATACAGCGGAGGAATGATCACATGCTGTGTACCTCTGCTTTACAAATGGTTTATTTCCCACTTGCCTAAGTCTGCTGCATTTTGGGATCAAAAGAATACTTTACGTTGGTCGCAGAGAATCATGTCTCTTACCAACTATGACATCGATTGGTGCAATCGAATCTATGACGGGATCAGAATCATTGACCATTGTGGAAATTTCTTAAATGTACCCCTTATAGGAACTAATGGGGGAATCAATTATCATCAGGTGTTAGTTCGTCGTCAATTCGGATACCCGATGAGGCATGTCCCGCGTAATGCTCATCTGGAAGGTCTTTTCTTCAAGGAAGGAGAAAGTGACAGGGCACTAAAGACAGAAATAGTGCATGCTTGGAAACACGTTCATAGGAAAGAAAGAAAGTCTCTAGGGAAACCAGACTGTGTCTCGGTGGAGCCTTATTTCCACTGGGTACAAACTAGAGCTCTCAAGCTGAGGATGCCTTACCCTCGTCAGGAAGTTCTTTTGTTAAGGGACTCTGTCCTTTATTTTATGTCTGATATGGAAAAACTTCAGGTGCCTCTCAACAAAGTTCAACAGGAGAGGAGGTCTTGGAGGAACAAGTATCGTATTCTCAATGTGGAGTGTAAGAAAATAAAGCAACTGTTAAAAGATAAAGATGCTCTGATTGAGATTTTAGAGCAACGTTAACATGCTGTAGAGAATCAAGATGACCAGAGGAATTTGCTCGCTCCTTTCACTTGGCAAAGGAATGACAACCCGACAACGGCTGAAGAGCCCCGGTCAAAATAAAGGAAATCAACAGAACCAGCACCTGAGCTCTCTTCAGAGAGGACCCAAGATCCATTAGTTTAGACATTTCCTTTTTCATCACTTTGTAATCTACTGTATTTCCATTTCCGTAATCTTTGAATTCAATAAAACGAGGTCTTCCATACTGTTTGATATTTGCAATCTAATTGTCGAAGTTTATTTTGAATAAACAAAAATAATTAATATAATCATTGCATATCATTCATCATTCTCGCATAAACGCATTCTTCTTCCCCGCGAATCTCACATTTGTGTCTCGGTTCTAGAGTCAAACTGTCTCATTCGTACAATACTCGGGCCAATCGATAAAAGAAAATGGATGATCTCGAGGAAGAGAACATAGAGTTGAGAGAAGAGATCAACACTTTGAAAGAAGATCTGAGAAAGCTTCATAATGACATGCAAGCTCTGGCAGCAGCCCAGATGCAACAACAACGGACTGCTATCTCAGAGACCACATCTACGCCCATAGTGTAGAAGTATGATCCCTGGTATAAAATTCCGAAAGATCGTCCTTTGGGCATGCCACTCAACTATATCCCGGAAGGATATATTCCTCCGATCATGGAAGATCCGGAAAATGCAACAGGAACCACTGGGCCTGAAGGTTACAAACTTCGGGAAAGCGAAGATGCCAGGGGCATGACAACAACTCCTGAAGGTTACAAACTTCGGGAGGCACCTAGAGTCACTACCATGATGACTATACCACCACCTGTGGTGCACATTGTCCCAGAAGGACAGATTCCACAGATACCTTCTGGTGGAAATGAAAGTATGTTCGACAGAATGAATGAGTTCCAGGAACAGTTCCTGGAGATGCAGAAAGAACTGCAAGCCATTTGCAGTCAGGATCTATTTGGAAAGGACGCCGCATACCTTTGTTTGGTCCCCAATGTGAAAGTTCCACACAAGTTCAAAGTGCCCGAATTTGAAAAGTACAAGGGTAACTCTTTCCCTCAAAGCCATTTGGTGATGTACGCTCGGCGAATGTCAACTCAGACAAAGAACTAGGAGCTACTGATTCACTACTTTCAGGATTGTTTAACCGGTGCCGCACTTAAATGGTACATGGGTTTAAACCGCACTAAGATTGCTACTTTCAGAGATCTTGGCGCTGCTTTCGTTCAGCAGTATAAGTATAACCTAGACATGGCACCGGGCAGAGATCAACTCAGATCAATGTCACAAAAGGACAAGGAAACCTTTAAGGAGTACGCTCAGAGATGGCGTGAAATTGCCGCTTAGATTTGTCCACCTCTTGAAGAAAAAGAGATGACCAAGATCTTCTTGAAAACCTTAAGCTTATTTTACTACGACATAATGGTTACCAGTGTGCCCAATGACTTCACCGAGATGGTGGGCATGGGAGTTCGTCTTGAGGAAGCCGTCCGAGAAGGACGTTTAGTTAAAGACGCTGGACTATCAATTAGTACAAAATGATACGGTAGTGCTCTCCCTAAGAAAAAAGAGCAGGATATTGGGAATATCTCTCTCAGAAAGCAAAGGCGACGATACCAACCAGTAGCAGCTGTAACTCCTGCTATAAACCCTACACCTGTTCCTACGTATCAACCTCGGGTTGCACAGAGCCAACCAATTCAACAACAATATCAGCAAAGGACACAACAACCTCTTCAACAGACTCGTCCTCCGTACAACAACAACCGTACAACGCGACCACCAGGGTTTGACCCTATACCCATGTTGTGCACATAATTGTTTCCGTTACTACTGGTCAAGGGGCATGTCCAAACCAGGTCTCCTCTTACAGTACCGGAAAATCCACCTTTTTGGTTCAAGGCATATCAAACGTGCCCTTACCATCAAGGAGGACCAGGGCATAACATAGAAAACTGTCTCAGTTTCAAATCTGACGTTCAAAAACTTGTTAGGAGCGGGGTCCTATCTTTCAAAGATACGAATCCGAATGTTCTCACGAACCCGTTGCCTCAACACGAGAAAGCTGCAGTAAAGTTGATAGAGGAAGAGTCTAACAACAACTATCAAATTCATGATGTACTCTTGTTGAGGACCAATCCGGTCAAGATACATCGCAGACAGAGCAGGTATGGGCATATACCACCTCATAATTATCATCAGTGTGATATCTGCTCTAAAGACAATCAAGGATGTTCTGTGGTGCAATCAGCTCTACAAGAACAATTGGATGTCGGATGGATCCAAGAGCACCGAATTCGTGGGGTCAACATGACTTATGCAAATTCCAACATCATTCAGAGCCACGACATCCGCGCGATGATTGTCAACCTGATGGCAATGCACTCAAGGTAAATCTAGTATCATAATCTGCCGCGACACAATTACAATTCCTGTCTGATTTGCTCGGTAAACAAACAGGGATGCTCTTTTGTACAAGAGACCCTCCAACGTCAAATGGATCTTGGATGGATCCAGGATTACCATGATAGAAATCCCTATCAGGTGAATATGATTCAAATATTCGATATTCGCTTGATGAAAACCAACTTGGTGGAGTTGCACGCTACACAAGTCCAGCTCGGTTTTCTGACTTCACATAATTATCAAAACTGTAAAGGATGTTGTGAGAGTGACCAGGGATGTGCTATCGTTCAAAGAACTTTGCAACACTTGTTAAACCACTGGTGGCTTCCGATCTATATGGATGAAGACACACAATAAATCAATGTGGTTAATGGGAACCCTACTAGGCATCAAATTCAGGATGTTCGATCAATGGAAACAGATCTAGTGAGGTTGCACTGCATTCAAAGCGGACGTGGCCAGGTGCCACCACATAATTACGAGCGCTATGGAGTTTTCTCGAAAAATAATCAAGGATGTTACCTTGTGCGAACAGCCCTTCAGAGTCAGTTGGACCTCGAAAAGATTCAACCATATTCAGTTTCGGGGTCCATTAACTGGACGCCAGACTACTTCGCTGATTAAATCAAATATGTGTTTGGAATCTCTGATCCTGAGAGGACCAAGGATGTTTGTACCATCATCCCTCTGCTTGACGAATCAAAGGTTCTTAACCAGGAACTGATTGAAGTTACTTACGACAGTCAGATATATCAAAAGGCTCCTGTAGTTATCTATCTACCATGACCATTACCGTACAAATCCGATAAGGCGATCCCTTACAAATATGGTGCAACAATAATTGAGAATGGAAAGGAAATTCCATTACCCTCCTTCGTGAATATTGCAGACATCAGTCGAGTAACACGGAGTGGTCGAATCTTCAACCGAGGAGTTGGAGAACCTAACAGAGAAAAGGAACCTCAAACAGAAGTTCCCGATTAACCGGTCGGTCAGTCCAGTGATCCCGACCTTTCGAAGAACAATGATGAGATGCTGAAGCTCATCCAAAGGAGTGAATACAACATTATTGATCAACTGTTACAAACTCCTTCAAAGATCTCTGTGCTATCACTTTTACTCAGTTCCAAAGCCCACAGAGAGGCTCTACAGAAAGTCTTAGAGTAGCCTTTGTGGACCAGGATGTGTCAATACGACAGTTCGATAGCATCGTCTCTAACATCACTTCCTGCAATAAATTGGGGTTTAGTGATGAGGAATTGCCAGAGGAGGGAAAAAGTCACAACATGGCGCTCAATATTACAGTTAACTGCCAGGACGATGCTTTAGCCAGCGTACTGGTAGACACAGGATCGACTCTGAATATTATGTTGAAGTCCACTTTAATGCGACTATCATTCAAAGGATCCCTAATGAGGGGCAGTGAGGTCATTGTCAAAGCATTTGACGGGTCTCGGAAAGTAGTTATTGGCGAAGTCGATCTTCCCATAACTGTCGGTCCTCATTCTTTCCAAGTCACTTTCCAAGTTATGGACGTCCGGGCAGCGTACATCTGTTTATTAGGAAGACCTTAGATACACCAGGCTGGGGCACTCACTTCGACGCTGCACCAGAAACTGAAGTTCGTCAAGAATGATCAACTCGTCACGGTCTGTGGAGAACAAGCCTTGATCGTGAGTAACCTGTCATTATCTACTTGTGTAGAACCCGAGGAGGTTGTTGGAACTCAGTTCCAATGACTTTCGGTGAGCAATGAGAATCAATCAGAGAGAGGAACGCCGATTTCCTCATACAGAGATGCTCTCGAAGTGGTCAAAAGTAACAATACAAAAGGATGGGGACAGCTTGTTATTCCTACTGATAACAAAGCAAAGAAGGGTCATGGTTTTCTGCAACCTGTACCCAGAATGCTACTAACGATGAAAGTCTTCATCCCATTCAGAACTTCTTCCATAGTGGAGGTTTCTTTCACCCAATATCTCAAGAAGTACATACCATCAATGAGGGAGATTCCTCCGATGCGAATGAAGAGTGGAAATACTATCTTAATGAGGACGGTTATATCTCTCAGAAAGAGGTGCCGACGCCATTTTGCTATCCCGCACAGAGTCCGAGATTTATACCCAGGTCAGATGTCAAAATGATATACAGAGATTGTGATCCAGAAGGATGTTGTGCTCCACCAAATTCATTAGAGGAGGACACTCTAATGAAAGACAACTTTGACCACGACTATTATGGCTCGACGGATGGTCTTCCTATCTAGCAGCCTTACCCAGGAAACTTGGGGCAAGAAAATCAGCCGAACAATGAAAATCAATTGAGCATCATTGAACAGAATACCTGCGTCCCCACCATGTCATGGGATCATTACTCAGGGCATTCAGAAAATATCCAGTACGACGATGAATTGGAAAAGCTTGTCGGACTAGAATTCATCAACTATGCTTTTCCTGAGGTCAACGTCATCGAAAGGGATGACTCCTCCAGTTCCAAAGAAGTGTGGGACACCTTAGGACATCCAAGTGGAAAATACAACTATATGGTCAAGTACACTGCTCCCGAAAGCTCTTGTATCAGGTTCGAAGACATCCAGCCAAATGGATGAGGAGATTTACCTGAGAACACAAATGCTATGCAAAATACAACAGAGGAATCCTCCTACGACAACTCTGCCTGAGATACAAATTCTAATGATCCTACTCTGCCAGAAATCAGTGTTATTTCTGAAGACAAATCAAGGAAGGTACCAGACTTTGTGATTCACCGAGGACTTCGCCACCAATGGGTTGCTGTCGATGTTCCAAAGATTGTTCATAAGTCAAAGTAATTGTCGTCTTTAACCTTTCACCCTGCCCAGGTGAAACAGATGTTTCGATAGAGCTCACTTTCTACAATTATACCTCTTCGCTTAGCCCAAAGCGACAGAGTTTTGTTTTAAAGGGCTGTAGTTTCAAGAATTGACAAATCATGAATAAATAAAATAACGTCGTTCTGTAATTTCCGCATTTATTGCTGTTTTCTCTTTTCGTTTTTTTTTCCAGAAAATGGTAATCCTAAAAAACAGTTCAATAATAAAAACAAGAAGTTTTCAGAAATACACTGCACACACTCTTGCATTCTCTCCATCTCTTCTAAAAAACAATCATCACGTCATGCAGATTGCTTGTTTTAAACCCCATTGAAACATACGATCCAATGCCTTCTTTCGACTTTGAATTCCTGATATTTGGGGATGAAGAAGAAGTTGACGACGAAATTCCAAAAGAGATCTCCCGATTACTCAGACAGGAGGAAAGGTCCATTGAACCTCACAAAGAGCCGTTGGAAACTGTCAACTTGGGCTCAGAGGAGGAAAGAAAAGAAGTTAGGATTGGGGCACTGCTCAGTCCAACTGCCAAAGAGATTTTGACAAAGCTTCTCAAAGAGTTTCCCGATGTATTCGCTTGGTCCTATCAGGATATGCCAGGGTTGGATACCAGCATCATGGAGCATCATTTACCGTTAAGATCAGAATGTCCGCCAGTAAAACAAAGGTTGAGACGGACTCACCCGGACATGGCCATCAAAATCAAAGAGGAGGTATAGAAACATATTGACGCGGGTTTCCTCGCCACGTCAGAATATCCTCAATGGTTAGCCAACATCGTACCCGTTCCGAAAAAGGACGGAAAGGTCAGAATGTGTGTCGATTACAGAGATCTAAACAAGGCTAGTCCGAAGGACGACATTCTTTTACCACACATTGACATGCTGGTTGACAGTACAACAAATTTTAAAGTATTCTCCTTCATGGATGGATTCTCGGGCTATAATCAGATAAAAATGGCGCCGAAAGACATGGAGAAAACTTCATTTATTACCCCATAGGGTACCTTTTGTTACAAGGTAATGTCGTTCGGTTTGAAGAACGCTGGGGCAACCTATCAAAAGGCCATGACTACTCTGTTTCATGACATGATACACAAAGAAATCGAGGTATATGTCAATGACATGATTGACAAATCTAAAACAGAAGAGGAGCATGTAACCCACCTGTCAAAGCTATTCGAGCGGTTAAGAAATTACAAACTCCGCTTGAATCCCAATAAGTGCACCTTTGGTGTCCGTTCAGGGAAACTCTTAGGATTCATCGTCAGCCAAAAAGGAATTGAGGTTGATCCTGACAAGGTCAAGGGCATTCAAGAAATTCCTTCTCCGAAAACTAAAAAACAAGTCAGGAGATTCCTGGGACGTTTGAATAACATCTCCAGGTTTATATTCCTTATGACCGCGACATACGTGTCGATTTTCAAATTACTTAAAAAGAACCAGGACTGCCAAACCGCCTTCGACAGTATTAAGGAATACCTGTTGAACCCACCGATTCTATCACCTCCAGTGGAAGGAAGACCACTGATCATTTACTTAACAGTCTTGGAAAACTCCATGGGCTGTGTACTTGGCCAACAAGACGAAACCAAAAGGAAGGAGTCTTCCATTTACTATCTGAGCAAGAAATTCACTGAGTGTGAAACTCGGTACACTATGCTTGAGAAAACTTGCTGCGCTTTGGCTTGGGAAGCCAAACGTATTCGCCAGTATATGATTCGTCACACTACTTGGTTAATCTCAGAAATGGATCCAATCAAGTATGTCTTTGAAAAACCTGCTCTCACGGGAAGAATCGCCCGTTGGCAGATGTTGTTATCAGAATACGACATCGAATACCATGCTCAGAAAGCCGTTAAGGGAAGTATTTTAGCCGATCATTTTGCTCATCAACCTATTGACGATCAGGAATCAATCGAGTTTGACTTCCCAGATGAAGATGTCATGTATTTGAAAATGAAAGATTACGATGAACCGCTACCCAGTGAAGGGCCAAAACCAGGTTCCCAATGGGGACTAATCTTTGACGGAGCCGTCAATCATTATGGAAACGAAATTGGGGCAATCATCATAACCCCTCAGGGTACCCACATTCCTTTCACCGCCAGACTTACGTTCAAGTGCACAAACAACAAGGCTGAATACGAAGCTTGTATCATGGGTCTCGAAGAAGCGATCGTCTTAAGGATCAAGAACTTGGATGTATATGGCGACTCAGCCCTGGTTATCAATCAGATCAAAGGAGATTGGAACACATACCAATCAGGACTGATTCCATAAAAAGATTACGCGAGAAGGTTGTTACCCTTCTTCAATGGAATCGAGTTTCACCATATCCCACGTGAAGAGAATCACATGGCTGATGCATTAGCCACTCTCTCTTCCATGATTAGTGTAGGTCAATGGAACGACTTACCTAAGATCGACATAATGCGCCTTGAAAGGCCCGCTTACATCTTCACGATTGAAGCAGTCATAGACGACAAACCCTGGTATCATGATATGAAATGCTTCCTTCAGAAACAAGAGTACCCACCTGGGGCACTAAGGAAAGACAGAAAGACCCTCAGAAGGCTGGCTGACAGTTTCTTTCTGAGCGGTGATACACTCTATAAGAGAAATTTTGACATGGTCTTGCTCCGATGCGTAGACCAACCAGAGGCAGACATGCTGGTAAAAGAAATTCATGAAGGATCCTTTGGCACTCATGCCAACGGACACACAATGGCGAGAAAAATTTTAAGAGCAAGGTACTACTGGTTGACCATGGAATCCGACTGCTACAAGTACATGAGAAAGTGTCACAAGTGTCAGACATACTCTGACAAAATCCATGTACCGCCAACACATCTCAAAGTTCTCTCTTCCCCATGGCCTTTTTCCATATGGGGAATCGACATGATTGGCATGATTGAATCCAAGGCTTCGAACGGACATCCGTTCATCCAGGTAGCCATTGATTACTTCACCAAGTGGGTCAAAGCAGCGTCGTACGCCAATGTAACTCGACAAGTGGTGGTCTGATTTATCAAAAACAATATCATCTGCCGTTATGGTGTTCCGAGCCAGATCATTACAGATAATGGATCTAACTTGAACAAAAAGATGATGAAAGAGTTGTGCACAGAGTTCAAGATCGAACACCTTAACTCATCTCCCTACCGACCCAAGACGAACAGAGCGGTAGAAGCGGCTAACAAGAACATCAAGAGGATCGTTCAAAAGATGGTCATAACCTACAAAGACTGGCACGAGATGCTACCCTTTGTCTTCACGGTTATCGCACATCTGTCCGCACTTCAACAGGGGCAACCCCTTTCTCTCTAGTGTATGGTATAGAAGCAATGCTCCCCATCGAAGTAGAGATCCCATCAATCAGGGTACTGATGGAAGCTAAGCTAACAGAAGCTGGATGGTGTCAGAGTCGTCACGATGAACTAAATCTGATCGAAGAAAAGCGAATAACGACATTATGCCACGGTCAGTTGTATCAGTAAAGAATGAAGAAGGTGTTCCACAAAAAGGTCCGACCTCGCATCTTCAGGAAAGGAGACCTTGTGCTCAAGAAGATACAATCATTTCTCACTGATTCTCGGGGCAAATGGACTCTGAATTATGACGGCCCCTATGTGGTCAAGAAAGATTTCTCAGGAGGCGCCTTGAGACTTGCAACCATGGATGGAGAGGAATTTGCCTACCCCATAAATTTTGACGTAGTCAAGAAATACTTTGCCTAAACTAAAAAAAACGTCTCGGTGGATTGAAAACCCGAAAGGGCGGTCCAGGAAAAAATTAGAGACATAATAAAAAATCATCCCGATGGATTGGAAATTTCAAAGTACAATCCAGACAAAAGTTAGGGATAATGGCAAGTAACTACGTACAACAAAGGGACAAGTCCCTCAGCAGCAGTTAAACCATCCATCAGAAAACTTCAGTGAAGGTCATCTTCGACAGAAGCTCAGGATGCCCGTAATTCAGAATTGGTAGAAGGATAGTGGTCGTTATGTTTCAATGTAGCCCTTTTATCTTAAATTACCATTTTCTGAACTTTGTATATACTCTATGGAATCACGCGTTTGGCTGATTTCCATCCTATCAATAAAATTTGAGGCCTTGTGATTTTGTTTGCAATTCTTATTTGTTTTAGCTTTACAGAACGACGTTTTAACATGATTAACAATTCTTGAAATAAAGCAAAAACGAATTTACTTGTTAAAACTTTTCTGCTTTTAAAATAAAGATGGCAATTTCTTTTGACGGTTGAACATCGAAAGAACATCGGTCGCTTCTCCCAAAGTAATCGAGCTTCATAGTGCAGAATCCAAGTACCCCTTATAAACCAGTGCGCCTGAATGAAGGATCAGCTATGTCTGATGCGAATACTCCATCTAACATCCCCGACAGAGTTCTTACTTCCTAAGCCCGACCAACGGTTGTTCCCCGCAGGGACTATCTCTCCTAAGCAAGGCATAATTGCTATCATGAACCAGTGATACTTTTCATCCCCCACTGTGGCCGAGTATCCAGTCATGTTTATCTACTAGTCTGTATGTCGTGTCAGTTTTGTCAGCATAAACATACATATATCATGCATTATTGATTTACATTCACATTCATATTGCATCACTATCACTCTGGTCAGTCTTGTCCCCTAGTGATAAAAGTCCTCTCAATCGAGTTGTCAGTTATTTCCTCGTCAGGAAATGTCGCTTCTGAACAATCTCTCCTCTGTTTATTTCTAGATTGGATTTGGCCCTTGACCACTTTGATAACTTGAACCTCTGAAAAACAAGGCTTTCGACAAACATCACTCTTCGCCATTGAAAATGATATCTTCGCTTTCCCGGATTAAGGAAAATCCCCAGAAAAAGCCTCTTAATCAGAGATTTGCCAAAAAGTTCATCAGCACCTCAAAATTGGATCACATCATATGGCATTTCTCCGAGAAGTTCCCGAGAAAAGTATGATGTAATACCCCAAGCAGAAATAGTCTCTCAAGAGACTCGTTTTCCCCGATAGATTCGACAAATGGCGTCTCCAACAGAGAAGTTTGTACACCTCTACAACTTAGACGACTGGATTCCCCAGCAACTCTGACATCAAAACTTTTTCCGTCAAATGGCATCTCCCCAGGAAAATTCGGCGAGAAGTTTGAGGAAAACCGCTACAATAGCGTCCCTTGTCAATAAAGTTTATTGACAAAAGAAACTGAGACCAGTTCCTTGGTAGGAAACTAGGATCGAGGGGAAGTTTATTTCAGAAACTGAGACCTGTTCCTTGGTGGGAAACCAGGATCGTGGGGAAGTTTACATCAGAAACTTAGACCATTTCCTTGGTAGGAAACCAGGATCGAGGGGAAGTTTATTTCAGAAACTGAGACCAGTTCCTTGGCTGAAGACCAGGATCGAGGGGAAGTTTACCTTTTCTAAGCATCATTGCTTAGCAAAAGAAGAAGGATGCATAAACTACCATTTCTAACCAGCATCAAAATTTCAGGTATTCCGATATTTAATCCTCTTGTACCCCGAATGCCCGAATACCTTTGTCATTCACACCTTCGGGTCCAAGAAGATTAAATAGGGGCATCTGTCATACCCCAAATTTTGACCACTAAGATCTCCCATCATTGTGCAAATCATCATCACAATATGAATGAACCATCATGCCTCATTAGTCTCCCCAAGGATGGGAGAGCATTCACTACAAACAATAATTAGGGTTTCAAGCCCCCTCTATGCTCTTAGACAAAGGATCAATCAAGAAATGACATGATCTTCAACTTGTCTAAACTCTCCAACACCCATAAAGGATCAAGAGGACTCCCATATAAAAATCAAGCACAATGTTGCAGCATTCCAGATGGATCAAGCCTCAAGATCGACAGTGTCACCAAATTAGGGTTTTGGTCGACCAGTGCCTCCAGATGGAAATTTTCCTCTGGGCATGAGTCAATGCTTCAAAACATAACCTAAAATACTCCATGGAACCTCATGGACCCAACCATCAAGTCAATTTAACCTCAGGGGATGCATTCCTCAAAAATCAGGAATTAGGGTTTCTTGACCTAATTCACCCCTAAGTTGACTTTTGGAACAAAACATGAGCCAAGACCTCAACACATGATTTGAGGGTCTCTAATACACCACATTGATACATTTACAACAATGGATTAATCCAAGAATCTTGATTCCTAAGTCTCAATTCCATCTGGACCACAGTTAGGGTTTCGCGAGAAAAGGTCAACAGTGCCTTTGACTTTTGACCAAGACATGCTCCCAAACCTTGGGACATGATTCAATACACCCTATAACACCTATGAAATCAATCCATCAAGTTTGATTTAGGTCAAGGACTTGATTTCATAGAGGATCGTACAGTTTGGAATTCATCTGATAAAAAGTCATCTGTGCCCAAAAGTCAAAGTTTGACTTTTTGATTTTTTGATCAATTATCGTTCCCTAACCCTAAAATGATGTAAATGTGTGATTGGAATCATCATTCATCAAGAAAAATCAAAGAAAGTGGGATAACTTGTAAAAGGGGTAACCATAAAAAACTTAGAAATTTTCCAAGTTATGGAACAAAGTGGCTAGGGTACCAACTTCCAAGTATCATAACTTGAGATCCAAGCAACCATTTGGGATGATCCAAAGATGGATTTGTAGCTCTCATGGCATACTTTAAAAGTGTCAACTACACCTCATTCAAATTCCTCATGGATTTCAAGTTATAGAGTGACCAAAATGACAAAAAGTGAAAATGTCACTTTTTTCCAACACTTAGTGAAATTTTCACTGAGTCAGAACCTGTAGGGGCCTTTTTCACTTGGATCCAAAAAGTATCAAAACAAACTATGATCACACATATGTTGTATCATATGAGAGCTTTCCAAAATGGCCAAGAACCCCACCAAATTCCACTTGAGCCATGAGATATGACAATGGCAATATGCCTTGCTGCAAACTGTCATGGCAAGGCAGATTTGTGCATTTTGCTCGATTTGCCAAATTTTTGTAAATGACAAATAAGTTTATCTATCTGAACACCTCAGGGAGGGACCAAGGAGGGACAAGCACTGATCCATAAGCCTCTCAAGTCTTTGGAACCAAAAGTAGCATGCCAAACCTAAAAAACCTTAAAGAGGGGACAAGACTCCAATTTTGTTTTGGAGCATTCAATGGATGCACCAAGGTGGCATGGACTGAACCATTTCCAACTGAATGAGTCAAGGATAAGATCTGAACTAGGGAACCATAGCTCTGTGCTCTAACCTCTAGTCAATGGCTAGAGGAGACTTGGATTCCCATTGATCAACATTGGCCAAACCTCTGCTGCAGTTGCCATTCACTATGGCAGCCAAAACAAACTTACTCTACTATAAATAGAGCTCAATTGTGATCAGTTTGAGTACACCAAAGCCATCAAACAGATGCTTTCCTCAAAAACTCCTTCTCACTTCTAATTTTGCCTTCTAAGGCAAGTCACTATCGGGTTTTGAGTTTGAGAACTATTCCAACCAAACCAATCACACACACCTCATAAACATCATATAGAAGTGATCCAATCACTCACATAACATCTGTAACACCAAAATCACAAAATCACTTGCCAACTGCTCAAGTTCTTGACAGAGGTGCAGTTGAGGTACCATCTCAAGTTTCAGCTTGTTTCAAACCACTCCAAGCATTCAGACTCATTACTTGGCACCTAAGGAAGTTGTGCAAATCTTGGAACCAGCTTGCAACACCTCTAACACAAAACACGGTCACCAGCTACAAGAGGTAAGCCTGAGCTCTTCTAACTCTATGATCCATGCATATTTTGCTGCACAATAATTTTTCCATATGTTCATAATCATGCATAGAGTGTTTACCCTCAATCAATTGCTTTATTTGAATCGTGTATGGAATTTCTGAGCCTTCATGCAAACTTTAGGGTTCTAAAAGTTTCTCTTTGATTTCTTATTCCACACTTAAAATAAATGAAATTAAAGACCATAGACATGGTCGTGAGGTGAAAACGAGCAGATTGATATGTGGTTTGTGTGATTTCATCAAGTATTCAGTGAGATTTGAGAGAAAACGCAAATCTGCAGAAACAGAGGGATGGCGCGTGTTCTTGGCGCCATTTTTGAATATTTGATTATTTGAATTTTGTGATTTTATTTAATTGATTAAAAAATTAATTTCTCTCTGAGTTTTAATGATTTTGAGTTGATTCTTTTTTTAATAATTCACAAAAATGTTAAAATATTTTATTTTACCAAAAAATCCCAAAAATATTATTTATTTCATATATTTGATATTTTTGCAAAGAATTAATGTTTTATTTGTTTTTTGACATGTAAAATGTATTTTCCTTCTTGATTTTCCAAATTTAATTGGTTTCCAATCATTTTGTGGACTAAAACGTGATTTTTGAAACATTAATCCAAGATCACAATTTGTTTTTCACACATGTTTAACAATTTTGATCATTTTAATTGAATTTTTATTCAATTAAAATATATTTTTGAAAACAAATTAGGGTTTTGATTAATTCAACCCTCATCAAACATTTTCAAACACTCTGGGCCTCTAATAGAGTGTAAGACTCCATCCCCTTTTAACCAAAACAATTTTGGACCTCAGATATTGTATAAGTCCCTCTGCGTTAAAAGAAAGATCTCGGCACGATCGCAAGTTCAAAAACAAAACCCTGTGCTTTTCCTTGAGCTATAAGACCCATCTTTGGTCCTCTAATAGAGTGTAAGACCTAACCCCTTTATAAATAATACCTTTTGGGCCTCACACATTGTATAAGTCCCTCTGTATATTTACAAACGTTCGACACGATCGTTGCTCTTTTAACAAAAATCATCTGGGCTTCTCCTTGATCTATAAGACCCATCTTTATCCATTTTCAAACCTTTAGGCCTCTAATAGAGTGTAAGACCCAACCCCTTTGAAAACCAAAACATTTTTGGGCCTCAATCATTGTATAAGACCCACTGCGTTTTCAAAAATCTCGACGCGATCGCCATTTCAAAACGAAAATCATCTGGGCCTACCCTCGTGTTATAAGTCCCATTTCCTTTCTTTAAAACACTTTGGGCCTCTAATAGAGTGTAAGACCCAAACCTTTTGCAAATAAAATAGTTTGGGCCTCAGTGTATTGTATAAATCCCGATACAGTAAATAATTTTGGCACGATCGTCGCCTTTTTAACAAAAACCCTGGGCTTCTCCTCGAGCTATAAAACCCATCTTTGGGCCTCTAATAGAGTGTAAGACCCAACCCCCTTGTACATAAAAAACTTTGTGGGCCTCACATATTGTATAACTCCCTCTGTACGATTTTCAAAACAACGGTGCAATCATCGTTAAAACTTGGGCCTCTCCTTGAGCTATAAGCCCCAGCAATCTTTTCAAAGCACTTTCTCCTTTAATTTTAAATAAAATATTATTATCAAAGTTTTCTTTGTTGAACAACTAACAAAACAACATGGAAGCTCTACAACGGGTAAGTGTTTATCCGCTTTCATTTATCGCTTTCATGTGTATATAACTGTATTGTGGGGATGCTTCACTGTAAGTCTTCTTTCACATCCTTTATATACTTGTCAGATATCCACGGTGTAATACTAGTATAGATATTTAGAGTTTTCTCCGGCAACTACGTCTAGCACTAAGTAAAGCCTTGTTGGTCACTCTTAAATACAAACAAAACTAGATCCCCCGTAGGATTCCAGATACAGTCTTCCCTTCTCTTGGGGTTAAACAATATGGAACAAAGAGAAAGGCAGTATTCTCGGTGAACCTTTTCTCAGACTGTCACTCTTAGAAATTGTCAAAGAGACTCTACTCCCCTGAGTTGGTCTATTCTCCGTGAATAGCATCTCTTGAGCTTCTTCCAAATTCTCTAACTTTCCTGGAATGATCTCTTCTATGTGAATTGCATTTCTTGAACTTCTCTTGGTTTGGGGACCTACAGGCTTCCTAAAAGCATCCCTGCCTCCTCTTGGGCGTTGTACAAGGACCCTTCGGCTTCTTAGAAGTTCTCATGCCTTCTCTTGGGCTTAATACAAGGACCTTGACGACCTCTTAAAGGTATAAGACAGAACTTAGTCATCCTTTGCTAGAGCAGTCTTTCCAGTGTCAAACCTCCGGTCATTTTTAGGGTTGATACTCATCCCTTAATGCACGTGCCTCCTCTTGGGCATTGTACAATAGATAAAACTCTAAACTTGGACAGTCTAAACCCCTTGAGTCTCAAAGACATTCTCAAGTTCTTTCCAAACATAGGAAAAAACACTGATCACTCAGAAACCCGACCTCTCTCATGAGGGCTCTCCCACTTGGTCCTGCCTATGGATCTAATCCTCAGCAGTAAGTTAGCTTCCTCTTGGGATTTGTACAATGACTCTCCCCAGCGGAGTTAACCTTTTCAAACTCTCTTGTTGAGTAAGTATCCCCTTTAGCCTTCGTCTTGGGCTTGGTACAAGACATATAAAAACCCATTCTCTTGTTGAGTATAAAAGATTCTCTTGTTGAGTCAACTTTTAGCCTCCGTCTTGGGCTTCATACAAGACACATATAAAACACTCTCTTGTTGAGTATAAAAGACTCTCTTGTTGAGTCAATCCCCTTTTAGCCTCTATCTCGGGCTTCGTACGAGACATCAAAACACTCTCTTATTGAGCTTAAAAGACTTTCTTGTTGAGTCAATCACCTGTAAAACAGACTCTCTTGTTGAGTCAAATTTTTTAGCCTCCGCCCTAGGCTTTATACAGGACAAATAAAAGTACTCTCTTGTTGAGTCAAACCTTTTAGCCTCCATCTTGGGCTTCGTACAAGACACATAAAAAGAACTATCTTGTTGAGTCAGACACTTGTTAGTACTCTCTTATTGAGTCAACCCTTTTAGCCTCTATCTCGGGCTTCGTACGAGACAACAAATAAAAGGCACCCTCTTGTTGGGTCAATCGCCTCCTCTTAGGCTTTGTATAAGGAAACCTCGGTTGAGTCAATTAACCTTTTAGCATCAAATCTGTGCCTTGCTCACAACATACAAACCACCTTTAGAGATGACAAATTCTCTTTCATCGAAACCCTTTTAGCTTCACATCTCGGGCTTTGAACAAGATACAGACCACCTTTAGCTTCATGTCTTGGGCTTTGAACAAGACACCAAAACAACCTTTTTCCTCCCATAGAATAGGAGGAACTACGATCCCTCTGATTTCCCTATTTCATTAAACGGGAATTCGTAGGCATAAGATTGCAAAAATCTTAGCGAGCATACAAATCAAAAACCCAAAATCCAGTACCTTCATATATCATCAGACCTAGCCCATAATCCAGACACGGTGTTTTTAAGCTAATAACCTTAAAAGACGAACCTCCCTTTGATAGCATGTGTAAACCAACTGTTTTGACTGTTTAAACTCAGTTTGCAAGCAGGGTTAATTGGAGACATCTATTTCCCTTCCTTAATCAGCTCAATAGGATAAAAAATGAATCGAACTGTAGTACCCAAGCGATAGTGATTCGAAACCACAAAAATCGCGCTACACCCTCTCTAAATCATTTATATAGTCGGTTAATAATAATCCAAGAGTCCTTGAGATACGATATTCCAATGTCGCTTCCTTTTTTACTACGTTTTGTCTTAAACTCGTTTTGGACTCGTGTGTGACAGCGGATCACCTAGCAAGTATTTGTTTCTGATATAAAACAATAAACGGGTTAGAAAAAAGGATATAAAAATAAAAGATTTTCTTCTCAAATGAATATTTAAAAACACAAACCTTAAACCCAAATAATTTTCTATACTTGCAATTCATCGTTAATGACATAAGTTACAGTGGGGGATGTAGATAGTTTCAATCGCTTCATGACCTTTCTTTATCAATTATAGATATCAGAAAGCCTTTATAATGGAAAAAATTTAGGTATCACGCGGATCACTAATGGAAGTGTCTTCAGTGTTGATAATCATGAAATGAATGGTAAAGATTTGTTTAAGGACGGTGATCAATATCTAAAATTATCACACTAATTGATCCCCGTAGTTTTGTTAAAAACCGAGGTGAACATGTTTTTTTTTGTTTTTTTTTTAAATTACATTGTTTACATAGAATATTGAAAAACAATAATACAACAAAGCCATAATTTTGGTGTAAGAGGTTATTTGGTTCAAATATTGCACGCAACCAATTTCTAGAAGTTATCTGGTCCAACCATTGAATGCATCCAACTCCTACATGAATTATCTATTCCAACTATTGAAAAAATATTTTTCTGCACTTGTAATCCATCATAGAGAATTTTTTACAAGCTTCTAAATACTACAACAACAACAACAACATCAACACCATTTTTGTGAGCGGCTACATATAAGTTATGATTAGGGTAAAATCTGTAATGTTTTTATAGTAAAATGTTACGTATGTTATCCCTCAGTTATTAAGGAAACCGACGAGATATATCATTTAGTTTTAAAAAAATTATAATAATTACAAATAGTTTCCTGAATTGATTTTTCCCTCGGAGTTTTTGAAAAACTGAGGTAATATGTGATTTCTATTTCTAAAGAAAATAAATCATGACACGCATTGGAATCATATCCACTAGAATAACAATGATCATCCATTTTAAAAAATATAACATATCGTTTAGATTTTCAAGGAGTTTGAGCTTCTTTGATTGTTCCATACCTATTCTCCACTTTATTTAAACATTGTTCCTTGTTTCGACGTCTCATTTCCAACTCTTTGTGTCTTCAAACCCAGTTTTAAAGTCTTTTCTTTTCTTCAAAAATGTCTTCAACAACATTAGATGATAATCTTTTGTTCATTATCAATGAAAAGTTTGTTGAGTTCGATGATTTGAAAGACAAAGGTTTTAATCTAAGGAAAAATTATTCCCAAACAAAAGTTGAACGATTACTTTGACATTCTTAATGGACTCATCTTCATTAATCTCGTTAAAGAGTTCTAGTTAAATGCCTACGTTGGGCCATCTGGTTATGATGGTGAGTCAATCCAGTCACATGTCAATGAATTTCCTGTCATAATTACTCAGACAATAAAATGTGAAGAGGAAGGTTGTTGTGTTGAACATTATAAATTCAACAATGTCTATAAAGATCACCTTCGCCTAATTTATGTTAACAACGACAATCTCAGCAGTCCCGCTAGTCTACGACCAATTGACATTTTTTTGTATCAACTTCTAGTGTTAAATCTTCATCAAAGAGAGAAAGAACTGGAAACACTTACTTGAAATGACAAGCATATCTTGTTATTCCTTACCAAGAACATCATAATTAATCTTCCTCTTACCATTTTCAACTTCTTAAAGGAAATGATAATCATTTCTAGGGATGAAATGACTTTCCTCATACCATATGGAAGAGTGCTTTTTGAACTTTTCTCTAAATTAGGGGATATTTAATAGTGATACTATTAAGGCTTAAATAGTATTTTCGTCCCTGTAAGGTAGCGAGTTTTTGGTTTTCGTCCCTGTAATTTTTTTTGTTTTAGTCCTTATATCTTACTTTTTGCTTGCTGTTTAGTCCCTAAAGCCAAAACCCGCAGGAAAATCCGGAGGTTTCCTGCGGATTTTGGTTTTAAGGACTAAAGCGAACACGAATGTGAAATATAAGGACTAAAACCAAAAAAAAAATTACAGGGACGAAAACCAAAAACACACTAACTTACAGGGATGAAAACACTATTTAAGCCTACTATTAAAGTTGAGTGGAGTCAAAAATTTGAATATGTGGAATAGTTATTTGTTGTCATATTTTTAATTAATAAAATATTTCCTTTCATATTTTTGTCTACTCGTTTTTATTGATAACAATTTTTTTTAGAATTACTAATTAATAAGAAAAAAATGAAGAAAAAAATTAGCTAAGAAAAAAAGGGAAGATTGAAGGCGCCATGTGAGAAGTCATTGAAAAATACCTTCAACGCAATTACTGGGGTTCGAATCGTGTTCTCTAATAGCTATGTTACCTCAGTTTTTAAAAATACTGAGGTATTAGGTTTATTATTACTATTTCATAAAATTTGGCGCTCACTTATAGCTATATTATCTCAATTTTATATAAAACCGAGGGAAAATGTTGTTTTCTTAAAAAAAATAAAACATGTTGCTCCCAGGACCTATAAGCTCGGTTTTTGGCTTGTTTGAGGTGAAACCTTTGTCATAAAAAGTATTAGGCTTAAATGCACATTTAGTCCCTATAAGTTAGCAAGTTTTTGATTTTGGTCCCTGTAAGTTTTTTTTTGTTTAAGTCCCTATATCTCACTTTTTGCATGTGTTTTAGTTCCTAAAGCCAAAATCCGCAGGAAAATGCGCAGGGAACTGCGAATTTTCCTGTGGATTTTGGTTTTGGTGACTAACTTGCACGCAAAAGGTGTGATATAGGGACTCAGACATAAAAAAAATAATTACAAGGACCAAAATAAAAAACTCACTAACTTACAGGGACCAACAAACTATTTAAGCCAAAGTATTATTTGTAGTAGTGAAATCAGCAGTCACACCTGCAAAGATAAACTATAAACGGGATTCTGATATTGATGGTGAGCAAGTAAATGCTATAACTTTCAAATAGTTGGCTGGTGTCGTACCTCGAAAAATACGACCTCGTGAAGAAAGTTTGCAGATGGACTAATAGAGAGTCGCCACCGAACTTTATTTATTCCCCAAAGGAAAAGGGAAAATATCGAGAAAACCCGCGGGAGAAGGAGAAGGTACTAACACTCCCTACATCCATCGTACTCGATAGGAACCGTCTAAGTTGTCTAGGCATGAAAGGTGTTTGTTATCTATAAGCTTGCTAAGGAAAAGATGGATGAATGAATACTTAGGGGAAAATAAGAGTTTTTTATTATTAAGTTCGTCCGAGTTTTCAACCCAGTACCTACGTATCCCAGAGGGAATCAGAACTCCGTAGTTCGTGTTGAAAAGGTTTTTGGTTTGTTGTGTGTTTTTTATGGACGATGCTAGGTAGCATGTCCTTTTTGAAAAGTTTTGAACGAAAAAGCCAGGAGGCAAAAATGGTTTGAGATTTGTGAAATGTTTTTTAGATTTTGGAAAGAGGTTCGAGATATAATTAAAATATTTTTTGATTTTTTTGAGAAAAGAGATTTTAGTTTTAAGAAAAAAATACTCGATAAAATATCGAGGTTTGAATTTGCGTGATGGCGATTGCAAAATGCAACTGACTTATGAGGGAAGTAACCACTTGACGTTGGATCAAGGGTTTAAGAAAATATTAGGTCGATTCCTAGTTCCTAAGGGTGCTCTTAGTAAACAAAACCATAACCAAAGAAAAGGTGCAGTCGACTTACAAGTTGGGGTATGGCTTGATATATGAATCAATAATGTTTTGGGCTTGGTTGATGACGATCGTAGAAACAATTGACTTACAGGGTTTAAAAAGGTTTGATTAGATCAATAAATAGTTTTAAAAGCAATTTAGGCATGAACGAAAATAAGATGCATACAAAATATTAACATCATACATCAAAGGAGTCAAATCGTAAATTGAAAAGAAAAGTGCACAGATTAAAATCATGACGCAAATACGCGAGTCAAGGTTGCGTACGCGAAAACGTGCAAAGGCTACCATAAAAAAAGATTCGATCTAAAGATAACGACGTTGGATCATTGAAAAATAATACAATTTAAAATAGCAAATTACTACCGCATTAGCGTCACCGCAAGTCGAATCCAGAAACAACGAGATAATAAAATTAAAGAAAATCACAATTTGCAAATCGAAACGCGAATATGTAAGTGCAAAAAGTGGATTGCAACCACGTTAAACCGTCGGACACATGTAAAATCGAAATACAACAATAACCAAATCATAGAACATCACACATGAACCGATAAAAATCCACCACTAACTTGCTACACTTAACGTGATTATCGCAATAAAAACAAAAAATTATGCAGATCTAATAACAACAAGAAAACGCAGGGAAAAGGAATTTTAAAATTTGTACGAAACAACAATGTTACTAACACAAAAATGCGACCATCGTAATCAGATCAAACTAAACACAAATGTCACACATTATACACACAAATGTGCAAATAGCGTATCGACACGATTCGATCCAAACAATATAATCAAAACCATAAATTAAAATATTATCATATTTAATATATATATATATATATATATATATATATATATATATATATATATATATATATTAGGAACTACCTGTATGTTGTATGATAACAAAACAAATATCGTCGGCCACCGCTTATGATCTATTTTCTCCTATTTCGGTTCCTTTTTTTCATTTGGCAGCACCTACAATATATAAGGACCAAATTAGGTTTAATTCTAAATTGTCAATAATATCCTAATATTTATTTTAAAGCTCAAATTAAATAATATTAAATCCAAAATAAAAATAAACATTAAAAATAAAATACTAATTATCCTATTTATTTATACTAAATATTTAGACAAAAATGTAAAAATAAAAGGACTCAAATAAATAAAATTCGGACGTCAACGTGCTAAAAAAAATAAATCGAGTGCACCAAAATGATCAGTGCGAAATAAATGACTCAGAAAATTATAGCGTTTGATCAGATTTTAAAATAATTTTTGACCCGTTAAAATGCTCAAACTGATCAAAATACGATGGAAAATAGTCAAAAAATAAAATGAGCACGCCGGGTTAAACTACGTGAATTGTAGATTAATATAATTGATGTTTGCACGCTCGATTTTGAATTTTTCCGTCCAATGATTTTATGCACAGTTGAGATGTAGTTTGACCAGTTTGTCTATAAATCTGATAAATTATTTCGGGTGACATTTTAGGCACTATGCGAGATGAAATGCATGCTATGCTATGCAAAGTAAAAATAAAGTCAGATGCATGAAAATTTTAAAATGCCCGAAAAAAATTGGGATATGACAGTTGACTCTCTAAGATATCTGTGTAACACCAGACCTGAAATATGTTATGCAGTTGGAATGGTATGTAGGTTTATGAGTAATCCAAAGTGGTCATATTACCATGCTATATGCTACTAAAGTTTGTAAAAGGGACTCTGAGGCAAGGATGGACCCCGAAGTTCTAGAATGTGGGGGCAAATTTTATATAAAATTTAAAGGTGAATTCATATATATCCATTTTAAAAAGTTGGATAAAGTTATCTATAACGTAAATTGTAATGGAAATTTATAAATTTATAAATTATTAAATAAATAATTAAATATAATAAAATATAATAATTTTAATTAATTGGTTGAATATATTCTACCTAATTTTTTATGGTGAGTAGAGAAGTTGTTCTTAAATTTTAATATTAAAAATAATATATTATTTATTAGTCTTAATATCTTTTTAATTTCATATATTAACATTACGATTCATTTTGACTCTTTAATTTAAAAAGATTCATCTTAATCATTTAATTTTTTAAAACATATTATATTAATCTTTTTTTTTTGTCTAATTAACAATGAAAAACTCATAAATTGATTGCTAAATTCACCACTAATCATACAAAATGATTAACATAATACATTTCTAAAAGTTAAATGAATAATATAGACATTTTTTTAATTTAACGGATCAAAATGACTACCATACTAAAAAAATATTAAACTTATTTATTAATCAACATGATAATTGTTTTATAAATATTTGAATATTATAAAATTATTAGTTCATAGTTCATTTATATTAAAGAAATGTTGCACAATTATAGTGGAGACATGTGCCTACAGGCTTTACTAGCTAGGTCTGTCCCTGTTCTGAGGTATGGTATTTTGTTTTTATTTGGAGTGTCAAATAATGCTAAGCTAATATACTATTCAAACTCTGATTGATGCAGAGATAGAGTAAATATAAGAAGTACCATAAGATACATGTTTATGTATCTAGGAGTTCCTATTTCATGGTGCTCCAAGAAGCAACTAGTGGTTTCACTGTTGACATGTGAGGCAGAATACATAATTGATGCTTTGTCAGCGTGTCAAGCTGTTTGGCATATGAATTTATTGCACTTCAAGGTGAGCAAACTAGTCCGGTTGATGATAGACAACAAATCAGCCATAAGTTTTGCCAAGAATCCAGTGCTGCATGGAAGAAGCAAACACATTGATACTAAGTATCATTTTCTGCCAATCAAGGTCAGAATGGAGGGCTTGAGGCTGTTCACCGCAACACTTAAACGCAACTTGTATATGTGCTGACCAAGACAATCAAAACTGAACACTTCATCAATTTGAGGGATGAAATTGATGTTGTTGACTTTTAATCTTGAATATGAATAAAGGAATAATGTTAAATGTAATTCAAATTCAAATTTGTTTTATTTAAGTTTTCATTTGATTTGGTTGAAATTGTATATAAACAGATATTTTCAGTTACACACGATTGAGATAATAAAGTTTGTTGAGATTGAAAAAGTTAATTACATTTATCTCTCTCTAAAACTAATTTCATCATCTTCTTATACAATAATGGAGTTTCATTGTTAACTCCAACATTTACTAGATGATTTTTAGGACTTCATATTGAGCTCTTTAGATATCATGCAAATTTATCTTAGTTTCCAACATTTAGAGTGAGAAGCTCCTCCTTCTCTCTACTGGTGTGACTGTTCACATTCATCAGGCAACATAAAATTAAACCAAACACGGTAGCAATGTACCAGGTTCACTAAATACAGCTTGGAGTATCGTTCCGCCATTACCTGAGGTTTTGGGTTGCCACTGTTAGGTTTATTAGGGTTTGGTTTAAAGTCCTAGCCTTAGGGCTAGGGACCTTCCTCCCTGTAGATCTTTACATAGTGGGTGCCTTAAACTTCTGGTGCTTCTTGGGTTGGTTTGCGCATTGGGTGGACGCTGGGTAGGTGGGCAAAAATGGTGAATGAAAGGGAGGACGGTTGGAGGAAAATCAATCGAAACAAGAATACGAAGGTTGCATTGGCGACAAGATCGGCATGGAAAGCTCATGAAGGAAAAAGCACAGAGGCAGATTTCATCAATGCTTCTTCTTTTTTTTTTCTCGAAATTTCCGGAAACATTTGAAGCCAGACAGATGTTTAATGTGTTTAAAGAACATGGAACAGTGTTGGAGGTATACATTCCGCCGAAAAGAGATAAGCGGGGCAAGCGCTTTGGTTTCGTGAAGTTTAAAAAGATGGATGACGAAAATCTTATGGCCATTAAATTAGAAAATATTGTCAGTAATGGCAAGAAGATTTTCGCTAACAAACCCAGATTTCAAAGGAGAGAGTTTGATGGACAAACTAAGGGTCAGTTGCCTCAACAAATGGATGAGAGAAGTGAGGTAGACGGGAGGAGTAAAAGCAACAAGGTGAAATTAGATGGGAATGGAAAATTGTCTTATGCTCAGGTTATTAATGTCGGAAGAAGTTACCAAGAAGGTCAAAAAATGACAATGAATCGGAAGTTGATGGGAGATAAACCGGAGTTTGCACAGCTGATGTTCGACGTGGAAGAGGAAGAAATGAAACGATTTGAAAAAGAGTACGTCGGTGTGGTGGAGAAACCGGGTTCTGCGTTTGATGTTCAGGAAGCCTTGCATATCGAAGGTTATTTTTGAATTAAAGCTACCCCATTGGGGGCGAATCTGTGCTTATTAGAAGAAGAGAAGCTGGGGGATGTAATGAAAATGGTACGAGAAGATGAGGAGTGGGTATCCAGGTTGTTCGCTGATATTCATCCTTGGTCACCGAAAGATGTTGACAAGGAAAGATTAACGTGGATAAGCATATATGGTCTTCCATGCCATGTTTGGGGGGATAAGTTCTACAAATTCCTGGCGGGTCGGATTGGCGAGTATGTGAAAGCAGATGAGGAGACAAGTAGTATGTCAAGAATGGATGTTGCGAGGATTCTGGTTAGGACTAAATTTGCTATAAACTTCAATGAAGTATTCAATATTGAAGTGAATGGGAATGTCTATCGTATTAAAGTGAGGGAAGATTCAATAGGCATTAGAAAACCATGGGGTGCGAATGAGGGTTATAATGATGATAGTTCAATTATCTCATCGTCAGACAGTGAAGTGGATGAGTCCATTATTAATGCGAGTGAAGACGGCATGGATGAGCTGATGGAAGTTCAGAAGGAAGATGAGGATAACCATAAAGAGGTAGAAGAAAACGATGCAGAGAAAGAGGAGGAGAGAGGTTGTCTTGGGGAAATCAATAAAGGTATTATGGTGGGAGAAGCAAACGTTGATAGGGAGGGGCTCGAGGTGTGCAGGACTGATATTGATGCTGACATAAACCAGTTGGACAAGCAAACTAGTCCTTTGGTTATTGGGAATAGGGAGTTGACTAGACATGTGGGCAACGTGGCATTGGGTAGACAGGTTGGCAATGATGTTCAGTTGGCAGAATCGCAGTTTAATATGCATAAAGAAAAGAAAGGTCAAAGTTTAGTAGATGTATCAAGGGTAACCTCTACTAAAGTATGTAAAGGAGTGGGGTCTGATGCAGTAATCGCTGGTGAGGGTACTGAGGCAGGGTAGGGTACAGTTAAGTCAAAACATCAAGTAGGAGGTACAGAGCAGAAGAAACAGAAAAAGGTTGTATTGCTTAATGAAATATACCAAAAAATCAAAATTCCTTTTGCCCCGTCGTATTATTCAACACTCCTGAATGAAAATAGAACGTATGGTGAGATCACTTCCAAACCAATGATGTCAAGTTTTGATTCAGAAGATGAAATTTCTAGTTATGGGGGAACTCCATCATCTGGTGGAGATTCCATAGGTGATGAGGAGGTTCAAAAAAGTAATTCAAGGATAAAGAGGAAATTAGACAATCTTCCTATTAGAATCTGGGATGCCATAAAGAAGATGGGAATAGAGGCAGAGGAAGATGATGAGACTGTTGAAAGATGTATTAGAAAGTTGGAAACGGAGGAGAGAGAGGGAAACAGAGTTAAGAAGGATGCAGCTATGGGTGGATTATGAATTTCTTGACATACAATATAAGAGGATGTGGAAATAGTATAAAGAAGAAAAGAATTCAGAAACTGATTCAAAGTGAAGGGGATGATGTCGTTTTTCTACAAGAAACCAAATGCCAGGCAACAAATGATAAACTTGTTGCTGAAATTTGGGGAAACGATAGTTGTTGTTGGTCTGGGGTGGATGATATTGGTCATGCAGGGGGATTACTCACCATATGGAGGAAAAATTGCTTGGTTCCTGTTAGTACTTTTAGAGGACAAGGATACCTTGGAGTAAATGCTATATTGGATGGTCATAATGTGTACTTCGTGAACATATATTCTTCTTGCTCCAATCCTGAGAAGAGAATTCTGTGGAACAAAATCATTCAACTTAAAGATTCTATGCCAATAGGAGAGTGGGTCATAGGCGGGGATTTTAACGCCATCAAAAATAGTCGTGAACGAAAAGGTAGTAGTATTCAAAGTAGAAGAATTATAGAATACTTTAAGGAGTTCATTGATTTATCTGGTTGTATAGACATCCCAATGAGAGGCAATAGGTTCACTTGGTTTAATGCGTCTGGAAAAGTCGCTAGTAGATTGGACAGGTTTATAATTTCGCCTGGTTTGCTGAGTAAGTGGAATTCGATCACTCAGAATGTTGGGTCAATGGACATTTCTGACCACAGGCCGGTGACGGTAATTGCAAAAAATATCAACTGGGGACCGAAGCCGTTTAAAGTAATGAATTGCTGGTTGGAACATCACGATTTCCATCATTTTGTTAGAGAAGAGTGGGATTCATATAAGGTGGAGGGTGATGACTTTTACATATTGTCCAAGAAGTTTAAGCATTTAAGGAACATAATTAGGTGGTGGAATCACAATGTTTTTGGTTGGATTGATACTAAGATAAGCGAGTTTACTAACACTATTAATGAAGTGGAAGATTATATTGCTCAAAACAGGGAAGAAACTAATAGTGACATGCTGAAATCAAGAAAGGAAGCTGAAGATGAGATGTGGAAACATATGAGAATCAGAGAAAGTATACTTAGACAGAAAGCGAGACTGAAATGGATTAATGAGGGAGATGCCAACACCAAATTCTACCATGCTGCAATTAGAAACAGGAACAGGTTAAACACCATTAGCTCTATGCACATTGAAGGAGAAGTAATTGATGATGTTAGTGAGATTAAAGAAGCTGTGACAACCCACTTTGAAAGAAGATTCATGAAAGAAGGTAGACAGTTACCTAGGATTGGCAGCGAAGGGTTCAAGAGAATTTCTGAAGCTGAAAGTAGGATGTTAGATGAACATTTCACTTATGAAGACGTGTAACAGGCGGTGTTTTCAAGTGATGGTGACAAGAGCCCTGGACCTGATGGGTTTAACTTGAAATTCTTAAAGTTATGCTGGGAGGTGGTGGGAAAGGAGTTCTCTAATTGCATATTGTACTTTTTTGAGACTAATGCTCTTCCAAAGGTGTTTTCTTCATCCTTCATCACTCTAATACCAAAGAAGGATGAAACTGTTGGTTTGGATGACTTTCGTCCTATTTGCTTGGTAGGATCTGTCTATAAAGTGATTTCAAAGCTATTGGTTACTAGACTTAAAAACGTTATAGACAATATTATCTCTGTTACTCAAACGGCTTTTATTGAAGGGCGTAATATTTTGGATGGTGTATTGGTCCTAAACGAGTTGATTGACTTTACAAGAAGAAGTAAGTTTAAGGCGTTGATGTTTAAAGTGGATTTTGCGTTAGCTGTAATGCCTGAATTTAATTATTGGATTTAGACGAAGTTGAGAATTAATCGGAGTAGTTGGATTTGTCGGTATTATTTTAAGAGGCGTATTGGGATTATTAAGTTAAAGTCAGATTTTAGTCGGTTAAATCGGGGGAATAATATTAAGAATAATATTATTTAGTTATTGGACTATCTTATTTAATTAACTAAGTTGAATTGTTGGACCATTTGGCTGATAATCGAAATTAATCTATTAAGCCGGGAGTAAGTAGTTGGTCGCGAATTATTAGTTCGGTTAATTTTGTGTTTCGGAGAATTAAGTTGTTAAGTCGGAATATTAGTCGGAAAGTCGAAGAAATAATGTTATAAGTGATATTATGGATTATTGGAGCATGTTGGGTAATGGGCTTGGATTTCGTTGGGATTGGCAATTAAGGGGTGTATGACTTAGGCCCATTAGTTGTTATATTGGATTATTATTATTATTATTATTATTATTATTTTAATAATAAGAAAAAGAGAAGAAGAATTAGTCAAGAGGAGAAAGAGGAGCAGAATGGGAGAATGGGAGGACGAGGAAATTGGAGAAAAACGGTTACGAGAAGTTACCGTCGGAAAGCCGATCGGAGATTCGAGCGGCCATCAATTAAGGTAAGGGTGGGGTTCAATCTCTATAATCGGGTATATGGTAGACGGTATGTGGGATTGGGATTGTATGATTTTCTACTGTGGATGTGTTAATCTTATGATGGATTGTTCTGATCTTGTGTGTTGACTGTATTGTTGAATGGTTTTTGTGGAATTCGATTATGCCGTGGTATATGTTTGGGAATGACTGGGTGAATGGGGACGATGGAGGAGTCTGGGTTGAAACCGTAAAAATTGAAAAGGAATTAATACGGTTTGTGTTTAAAAAAAAAAAGAAGGGGGATGACGCACGCCACCCCATGTCCATGGGTGAGAGCATGGTGGCGCAAGCCACCTGGGATCATTTAGTGAGGGTGGCGCAAGCCACCTCATAGTGAGGTTATTAGTGGCGCAAGCCACTTGCCCTTGGGTTTAAGGGTGGCGCAAGCCACCTGTACTTGGGGGTGGGAGTGGTTAATTAGTAATACTGAAAACTTGGCCATTGATTTATTAATACAAATTGTATTACTAGCAATTTCACTTTAACCTTAGATTTTTCATGACAGAAAACATTTGTAACAGTAGCAGCAAATATAATTTGTTTGGAATATTAATACTATGTTAGTACATGATGAGAGCCCCTATAAACCCATGTTGAGAGCCACTTGATGATGTGGCGCCAGCCACCCACGGGAAAGGGATTATGCACTTTAATCCTTATACTAATACTAGTATCATGTATAGTATCATGTTTCTTAATTAATTGTTTTCTTAATGATTTATTCTTAAAGAATTGTTGCTTAAGGAATTGAATAAGAGGTGTGGCGCAAGCCACCCATGAGATTAAGGAGTTGGTCTTTTGTTGTACAGGTGCATTAGTCTTATTTCAACCATGAACATTAGGATTTGAAAATTAACCAAAACCATGTAGTTATTAAATAATTAAGTAGCACGATAGAAATAATTGGTTTTAGTAAACAAATTAAGGTGTTTTGGATATAGTGTAATCATTTGAATGAATTAAAGGAATGGACTGTTGTTTTATATATATACATTAGCCTTAACAAAAATGAAGGTGTCCTGAGTAATAAAAATAAACTTTAGTCTTAATTATTTTGGATGAACTAATGACATTGGTAATTCATGTAGCAGGAACTTACAAGTTTTCAATAGAAAGCTAATTAAGTGGCAATGGTAATTTGACAGAAAAATGTAACAATAGCAGTAAACAGGTTTTAGCACAAAATTGGAAATGTATTAGTAACAGTGATAGTTTTTAACAGAAAATGAAAATAACAGGTTTTGTTATAACAAACAGAATTTTGACGGCAACAGGATTAATAACGATTCATGACAGAAGCTTGGAAATGATTTTAGGAAATCGTAACAGAAAGTAGAATTTTGAAATAAACTGGTATTAAATAACAGAGGTTAAAAATAGTGCAGTTTTAGTCGGTTTAGGCGAAAAACTTAGTTGTCCGGAAATTAACGAAAACTGTCGGGGTAAGTTGGGTAATTTAGTAGGTGACTTTTGTTGAATTATTTCGTTGAAATTCTGTTGAAAAAGTGGAATTCCAGGTACAGTTGAATAGGTTGAATTGTCCCGATTTACGGGCGAATTATTTAAGTTGCAGGTCTTATGACCAATATGGTTTGAGTTGAGTTGTTGTTTAAGTTGTAGGTCGAATGACCAATGTTGGATTAAGTTGATGCAGTTGATGCATGTTTAAGTTGTTGTTTTCGTTGTCGTGAATTTATTGTTGAAGTTGAGGTTGCATGGAATACATTGCATTGTTTAAGTTGGCCTTGATGGCACCTGTTTAAGTTGGCCTTGATGTCACCACGTTGAAGGCTTATGTCTTGTTGAAATGCCTCGATAACCTGGCATATGTTTAAGTTAGGAGTTTTACTCCGATGGTACCACATGCATATGCATAGTCGAGTCGCATCCAGTGTCACATTATTTATGTTGTTTGTGTTGATTGTGGTTGTTGAAGTTGAGTAAGTTGTTTGTGTTGCTTAAGTTGATAAAGTTGTTCATGTTGCTTAAGTTGATAAAGTTGTTTGCGTTGTTTAAGTTGATGAAGTCGATTTTGTTGATGTTGAAGAAGTTGGATATGTTGAGTATATTTGTTAAAGTTGTGATTATGTCGTAAATGTTGATATGTGTAAATAGTCGATAAAGTAGGTTGATAGATTGTGGATTATTGTTAAAGTTGTGGTTGTTGCTGTTAAGTTGTGATGAATTGAAGTTGTGTATTATAAGTTGTTATGTCGATGTGTTGGTTGATTTAAGTTGTTGTTGTTACTAATTTGTATTGATTTGAGTTGATTGTTGGTTGTGGTATAATTGTCGTTGAAGTGGTGAAATTTGTATGATTCTAATCTAATATACTGTTTATCCTATACTTGTTTATGTTGGTTGATATCTCACCCCTTCTATTTGAATGTTACCCCTATGTTGGTAACGTGCAGGTTAGCAGAGATGAAGGTCGTTTATCTTCATTAGTTGAGTCGGTGATGTCGCTCTGATACGTAACACTCGGGGGGATGAACGCTTAGTTGCTCTGTTGTTGTTTTAAGTTATTTCCATGAAAATATGTTGTTACTAAGTTGTTTAAGTTGAACAAATGTTATATCATGTATAGTTGAATATTTGAGAATCCGCTGCGTAGTTGTGAAAATTGTTTTAGTTTCCAAGAATGAATAAAAGTTGTTATTATAGTTTCATCCGAACTAAAAGTGTTATGTATCGATGTACATTTGATTTAAATGAATGAGTTTTTAAAGTTGAAAAAAATGTGGCATCCTATTTGTGTACTTGTTGATTGAATTTTTATTACTCTGATTTTCAATATATTTTCCGGGTAGAAATGGGGTGTTACATTAGTGGTATCAGAGCAGGTCGGTCCGTCCGGCCAATGTTGTCTAATGTTGTTTCTTCCTTAGTAATCGACATGTGTGTGGAACACTGTCGGTGCTTGTTTGTTAGTAGTTTCTAGTAGTTGTCTACAGGTTGGTTTGAATTAAGTGAGGGAGAAGTTTGCTCTCGTACGTGTTGTTGGTATGTAGAAGTTGGTTCAAGGTGATGTTGATAGCGAGGGTGCAAATGTTGTTGAAGCGATGTTTTTGCGGACCGGCGAGAGTTTAGACTCATGAATTCGTATCGGTCGAATTTGAGAAGTGTGTGGAATATGGATGAGGAATTGATTGAAATTAAGGAATTATTCCGAATGGAATGATAAGTTGGTGGATTAATCCGGTAAGTTGTATATCTTGAGTATAGTTGGATTAAAGTTGAGTGATTTTCGTAGTTGGACGAAAATGAGGATGTTGGTAGGTCTTGGAAGCAAGAGAGGGAAATGGAACTTATGTTCATCAACCTCAAATTCTGGTTTTTGTGATTTTGGAGCAGCTGTCAGTAAACGAGGTATAACTTTTGACTCGTGATTCGGATGGAAGCGGTTATGGACTTTGTGGAAAGCTTACGGAAATTCTGAACCAGTCCCGTTGTGTGGCTGATAACTTTTTACTCGTAAGTCGGATTTACGCGATTCTTGAAGTTCTGAAATCTACACGAAATTCTCTTCATTTTGGAATATGATTTTGTGAGTGAGAGATTTGTATTGAAGGAGATATATATGGTTGAAGTTGAGCGACCTTTGCTGAAAAATTTGGAAGGGTGAAAACAAGTGTGGAATATTATTAAGAATAAAATGTTGGTATTTGTAAGATGTGACTGTATCGGAGAATGCTTGGAGATGCAATTTATGTTGAATGAGGATGATTAATACGATGATGTTAAGTAAAAGTAATGTTGAGAGGAATGTGAATGTTGATTTGTGTTGCTAAGAATTTTCACCTTTGTTGAAAGTTGTAATTGGAGCAAACTGAATTGGATCGTTCTCAATGTTGTAGCGATTTCGGTGTTGGAAAAATATTTAAAGTCGTGTTGTACTATGAACGTGCATAAGAGGATGCGTAATGGATTTCGAACGTTATTGTATCGTTGACGAAGTTGAAACTAAAGAAAACTAAGAGTGGCATTGGTAAGCCTTAGAAAGTTGGCGGAGCATTATGCTTACGGACTTTGGGCATAAGTTGAAGTACGCTATTGTGTTGGGTACTGATGATTTATTTCACCATTATGGTTGTCGGCTGTCTATTGACAAATTGAGGAACTGATCACCCTTAATCCATTGTTGATAGTAGACGGAGTCATAATTGATGGATAGATGTGTCGTGCCAACTAGTATAGTATGTACGTTGAATTGGTCGGAGTCAAGCCAAGTGCTTGAAGGTTGTTTGTTTTTGCTGATACAAGTTCATATGTTAGAATATTAGTTAAATTTAAGGATGACAGCACGAAGCTGTGTTTGATTGAGTAGTATGGAAAATTTCAGTTGAGACTGGATAATGTGAGAGTTGAGTTACAGGTAGAACAAGAAGTTAAATTATAAGTTGATTTGTAAAAGTGGAGTTTTGGTTGGTAAAAATGATTTATCTTGTTGAATTTAAGTGGACTCAGGTGTCAAATGTTGTTGTAATGTTGTTATGCGCCTAAGGTGATTTTGGGAACTATGTTGATAAAAGATAGTAAAGTTGTAGTTTATGTGTGGTGTTAACGGGGAGATCCCGAAGAGTTAAGTCGAAAGCCTTGGTATTATGTCGATTTTGATGATTGGAAGTTGGAGGTCAACTGAGTAGAGTTAGTACCTTGAAAGTAATCAGAGTGCGCAGCGAACGCGTAGTGTATTGCGGTTATTCAGACGTGAATTGTACCGATGTTGATATTTGGTTACGTTGATGTTGTGTTTAAGTTGGTATTCTTATGTTGTTGTGTTCTGGTTCTTAAACCGGTAAATTCTTAAGTTGGTTACTTCTTGTGTTGCGATGTTAGTTGTCAATTGCATCACTTGGGTAGTATTCGCGTTGTTGTCGCCGTTGAGGTTAAGAACCGTTGTTTGTGTTATATGTGGAGTTGCCTTGCGAGGACGAGATTTGATTACTCGGAAGAATTAAGTTGTTGGAATAGTCGTGTCGGATAAATTTTCGAGGACGAAAATATTCCAAGTGGGGGAGAGTTGTAACGCCTGAATTTAATTAATTAGTTAATTAAATTATTGAAGGATTTAATTATTGGATTTAGACGAAGTTGAGAATTAATCGGAGTAGTTGGATTTGTCGGTATTATTTTAAGAGGCGTATTGGGATTATTAAGTTAAAGTCGGATTTTAGTCGGTTAAATCGGGGGAATAATATTAAGAATAATATTATTTAGTTATTGGACTATCTTATTTAATTAACTAAGTTGAATTGTTGGACCATTTGGCTGATAATCGAAATTAATCTATTAAGCCGGGAGTAAGTAGTTGGTCGCGAATTATTAGTTCGGTTAATTTTGTGTTTCGAAGAATTAAGTCGTTAAGTCGGAATATTAGTCGGAAAGTCGAAGAAATAATGTTATAAGTGATATTATGGATTATTGGAGCATGTTGGGTAATGGGCTTGGATTTCGTTGGGATTGGCAATTAAGGGGTGTATGACTTAGGCCCATTAGTTGTTATATTGGATTATTATTATTATTATTATTATTATTATTATTTTAATAATAAGAAAAAGAGAAGAAGAATTAGTCAAGAGGAGAAAGAGGAGCAGAATGGGAGAATGGGAGGACGAGGAAATTGGAGAAAAACGGTTACGAGAAGTTACCGTCGGAAAGCCGATCGGAGATTCGAGCGGCCATCAATTAAGGTAAGGGTGGGGTTTAATCTCTATAATCGGGTATATGGTAGATGGTATGTGGGATTGGGATTGTATGATTTTCTACTGTGGATGTGTTAATCTTATGATGGATTGTTCTGATCTTGTGTGTTGACTGTATTGTTGAATGGTTTTTGTGGAATTCGATTATGCTGTGGTATATGTTTGGGAATGACTGGGTGAATGGGGACGATGGAGGAGTCTGGGTTGAAACCGTAAAAATTGAAAAGGAATTAATACGGTTTGTGTTTAAAAAAAAAAAAAAGGGGATGACGCACGCCACCCCATGTCCATGGGTGAGAGCATGGTGGCGCAAGCCACCTGGGATCATTTAGTGAGGGTGGCGCAAGCCACCTCATAGTGAGGTTATTAGTGGCGCAAGCCACTTGCCCTTGGGTTTAAGGGTGGCGCAAGCCACCTGTACTTGGGGGTGGGAGTGGTTAATTAGTAATACTGAAAACTTGGCCATTGATTTATTAATACAAATTGTATTACTAGCAATTTCACTTTAACCTTAGATTTTTCATGACAGAAAACATTTGTAACAGTAGCAGCAAATATAATTTGTTTGGAATATTAATACTATGTTAGTACATGATGAGAGCCCCTATAAACCCATGTTGAGAGCCACTTGATGATGTGGCGCCAGCCACCCACGGGAAAGGGATTATGCACTTTAATCCTTATACTAATACTAGTATCATGTATAGTATCATGTATTGTATCATGTTTCTTAATTAATTGTTTTCTTAATGATTTATTCTTAAAGAATTGTTGCTTAAGGAATTGAATAAGAGGTGTGGCGCAAGCCACCCATGAGATTAAGGAGTTGGTCTTTTGTTGTACAGGTGCATTAGTCTTATTTCAACCATGAACATTAGGATTTGAAAATTAGCCAAAACCATGTAGTTATTAAATAATTAAGTAGCACGATAGAAATAATTGGTTTTAGTAAACAAATTAAGGTGTTTTGGATATAGTGTAATCATTTGAATGAATTAAAGGAATGGACTGTTGTTTTATATATATACATTAACCTTAACAAAAATGAAGGTGTCCTGATTAATAAAAATGAACTTTAGTCTTAATTATTTTGGATGAACTAATGACATTGGTAATTCATGTAGCAGGAACTTACAAGTTTTCAACAGAAAGCTAATTAAGTGGCAATGGTAATTTGACAGAAAAATGTAACAATAGCAGTAAACAGGTTTTAGCAGAAAATTGGAAATGTATTAGTAACAGTAATAGTTTTTAACAGAAAATGAAAATAACAGGTTTTGTTATAACAAACAGAATTTTGACAGTAACATGATTAATAACGATTCATGACAGAAGCTTGGAAATGATATTAGGAAATCGTAACAGAAAGTAGAATTTTGAAATAAACTGGTATTAAATAACAGAGGTTAAGAATAGTGCAGTTTTAGTCGGTTTAGCAGGTTTAGGCGAAAAACTTAGTTGTCCGGAAATTAACGAAAACTGTCGGGGTAAGTTGGGTAATTTAGTAGGTGACTTTTGTTGAATTATTTCGTTGAAATTCTGTTGAAAAAGTGGAATTGCAGGTACAGTTGAATAGGTTGAATTGTCCCGATTTACGGGCGAATTATTTAAGTTGCAGGTCTTATGACCAATATGGTTTGAGTTGAGTTGTTGTTTAAGTTGTAGGTCGAATGACCAATGTTGGATTAAGTTGATGCAGTTGATGCATGTTTAAGTTGTTGTTTTTGTTGTCGTGAATTTATTGTTGAAGTTGAGGTTGCATGGCATACATTGCATTGTTTAAGTTGGCCTTGATGGCACCTGTTTAAGTTGGCCTTGATGGCACCACGTTGAAGGCTTATGCCTTGTTGAAATGCCTCGATAACCTGGCATATGTTTAAGTTGGGAGTTTTACTCCGATGGTACCACATGCATATGCATAGCGAGTCGTATCCCGTGTCACATTATTTATGTTGTTTGTGTTGATTGTGGTTGTTGAAGTTGAGTAAGTTGTTTGTGTTGCTTACGTTGATAAAGTTGTTCATGTTGCTTAAGTTGATAAAGTTGTTTGCGTTGTTTAAGTTGATGAAGTCGATTTTGTTGATGTTGAAGAAGTTGGATATGTTGAGTATATTTGTTAAAGTTGTGATTATGTCGTAAATGTTGATATGTGTAAATAGTCGATAAAGTAGGTTGATAGATTGTGGATTATTGTTAAAGTTGTGGTTGTTGCTGTTAAGTTGTGATGAATTGAAGTTGTGTATTATAAGTTGTTATGTCGATGTGTTGGTTGATTTAAGTTGTTGTTGTTACTAATTTGTATTGATTTGAGTTGTTTGTTGGTTGTGGTATAATTGTCGTTGAAGTGGTGAAATTTGTATGATTATAATCTAATATACTGTTTATCATATACTTGTTTATGTTGGTTGATATCTCACCCCTTCTGTTTGAATGTTACCCCTATGTTGGTAACGTGCAGGTTAGCAGAGATGAAGGTCGTTTATCTTCATTAGAGTTGGTGATGTCGCTCTGATACGTAACACTCGGGGGGATGAACGCTTAGTTGCTCTGTTGTTGTTTTAAGTTGTTTCCATGAAAATATGTTGTTACTAAGTTGTTTAAGTTGAACAAATGTTATATCATGTATAGTTGAATATTTGAGAATCCGCTGCGTAGTTGTGAAAATTGTTTTAGTTTCCATGAATAAAAGTTGTTATTATAGTTTCATCCGAACTAAAATTGTTATGTATCGATGTACGATTTGATTTAAATGAATGAGTTTTTAAAGTTGAAAAAAATGTGGCATCCTATTTGTGTACTTGTTGATTGAATTTTTATTACTCTGATTTTCAATATATTTTCCTGGTAGAAATGGGGTGTTACATTAACTTATGACAAGGTGGAATGGAGTTATTTATCAGACATAATGCAACATATGGGTTTTGGTTGTAAATTCTTGAGGTGGATAGAAGGATCGGTTATGAGCAGCTTCATGTCTGTTTTGGTGAATGGGAGTCCATCCCGTGATTTCAAAGTTTCTCGTGGATTACGTCAAGGTGATCCCATTTCTCCATTTCTCTTCGCGATTGCCGCTGAAGGTTTAGCGATGATGGTTAAAAGAGCTTCTCAGTGTGGTGCGTTCCATGGTATAAAACTCAATTCGGAGGTTTCGTATGAGTTACTACAATATGCTGATGACACTATATTAGTTGGTGATGGCTCCTAGTCGAATCTTTGGGCAATCAAAGCATTACTGAAAGGTTTTTAATTGGTGTCGGGGCTGCAGATAAACTACAGCAAAAGCGCATTGTATGGAATTGGAGTGGAGGAGAATGTCTTAAAAGCTGCTGAAGTTTTTCTTGGTGTTCATATAGATTCATTCCTTTTTAAATTTTTAGGTGTAAACGTGGGGGGAAATCACAGGAAGATTTCCTTTTGGAAACATGTGGTGCAGAAAATTCAAGGGCGGCTTTCAATGTGGAAAGGGAGGTTTTTATCTATGGCTGGCAGAGCTACACTCATCAATGCTGTTTTAACTAAGGGTTAATAGTGAATTTCACCCCTGTAATGTTAGCGAATTTTGTTTTTCCCCCCTCCCTGCCTTTTGGCAACGGTTTTTTCAAAAAAAACCGTTGCCAAAACCTGCCTTTGGCAACCGGGGGTGGGGGGGGGGGGGGGGGGGGGGGGTAAACCGAAACACGCTCATATGGCAGGGGGATTTCATATAATTAACCCTTTAACTAATATACCTATGCATTATATGTCTATGTATTTGATGCCAAGGAAAGTTATTAAGACTATTACTAGCATCCAATGTCGGTTTGTGGGTGGGGGGGGGGGGTCTATGCTGGTTAAAAAAATCCCTTGGATCAGGTGGAATGAAGTTTGTAAGGAGAAGGAAGATGAGGGATTGGGTGTGAAACATGTTAAGTGGTTTAATGTAGCCTTAATGTCAAAATGGGTTTGGAAGGTGTTAACTCTAAAAAGAAGGATATGGCAAGGTATTTTAGAGGTTAGATATGTGGAATACAAGGCTGATTTGCTGATAGGGAGCTTGCCGGATTATAGTATTATACCTTCATTGTGGTGGCGGGATTTATTCTTGATTTGGAAGTTGTATGGTACAAGTAGTTTTACCTCACATATAAAATTTGAAATTGGTTATGGTGAAAATACTTTCTTTTGGTTATCCAAATGGTGTGGAGATGAATCATTAGCAGCCACTTTTCCTAGGTTGTGGGAGGTAGCTTGTAATAAGAAGGGTTGTGTTATGGAGTTTTACAATGTTATTGCAGGTTCAGTCGTGTGGAATTTGGATCAGATTTCCAGCTCTGCAACCGACAGCTTGTCGTGGGATTGGAGTGTACTGTACAATATATTACTTGTTGATTAGGAGCTAACCGGAGAAGATTATGTCAGCTGGGAGGGGGGAGGAGAAGATCATTACACAGTTGGATCGGGATATGGTTTGCTGCTAAAAGACAATTGTTTGCAGCAAAATCAACGTAATATGGGAGAAGTCTGTAAATTGGTTTGGTGTTCTTCTGCCCATCCGAAAATTCAGATGTTTGGGTGGAGGTTGTTTCGAGATAGGCTGGCTACGGCGGATAATTTACGTAAAAGACGCATAAAGAGGAATAATATTGTTGTGTCTTGTCCTTTATGCCATGGAGAGGAAGAGAGTTTACTGCACCTCATTTATTTGTGCCATAATGCTAAGAAGATTTGGAAGTTTGTGGAGAGTTGGTTAGGAATTGTTATTGAAAATCATGAATCATTATTAGATATGTTGCAGCATTGGATTCTAGTACTGTTGGTGAAGAAGATATCAATAAAAAATGCAGTTGCTCTTTGGTTGACTATAGGATGGGGATTATGGTCAACAAGGAACAATATTGTGTTTAATGGTGAAGAGTGGGTTTATGACTCTATAGAAAGGAGAATCATTTTGTATACTTGGTGGTGGGTAGGAAAACGGATTAATGGGAGATATACTTGTAATTATTATGATTGGTCCAACTACCCTTGTGAATTTTTATAACATCACTTGGGTTTATTAGAAATAGAAATAATTTATATTTTAATTAATATTCACAAACTTGGTGACCAAGTTTGTTAGAGGGTATTTTAGTATTTTATTGTTGCTTTTGTAAACCTAGTTTTAGCTTATAAATAGACTAGTGGTAGTGAGTAGTTTAGTAATCCTTTTGTAATCCTTGTAGCCATCATTCTCTATAATATATTGTTCTTTTTTCACCATTATTCACCTTGTACACCAACAATTGGTATCTAGAGCTCCGGTTCGGATCAACGGGAAACACGAGTGGAACGTGAGGATTTCTTGTGTGATTGAATTTTGGTTCTTGATTTGTGTTGAATCTTGAACGAAATTCTGATCAAAATCATAAATTTGTGATTCTGTGGGTTGGGAAACACTGTGCGTGGTAAGTTCTGAGTGTACTGTACAAGGTTGAAGATGATGAACGGCAATGGCGGCATGAACACCAAGCTTCCAGTATTTGATGGCAAAAATTGGAATCGTTGGATGATTCAAATGCGAGTACTGTTTGGTGCTCAAGATGTTCTAGATCTTGTCACCGAAGGTTATGTTCCGGGTAGCAGCAGATGCGACGGAGGAGCAGAAGAACGCGCAGAAGGATACAAGGAAGAAAGATCAGAAATCATTGTTCTACATCCATCAATGTGCGGATTCGAATGTGTTTGAGAAGATTGCAGATTCAACGACGGCAAAGGCGGCGTGGGACACACTGGTCAGATGTTACGGTGGTGACGCATCAGTGAAGAAGGTGAAGCTTCAGTCTCTACGTAAGCAGTACGAGAATCTCAACAGGAAGAACAATGAGAAAGTTTCTGAGTACATCTCCAGAGTGATTCTGATCACTAATGAGATGAAGGCGTGTGGAGAAACTCTTTCTGAACAAGTAATCATTGAGAAGGTATTGAGATCCCTTACTCCTCAATTTGATTACATTGTGGTAGCAATAGAACATTCTAAAGATCTGAGCACCATGAGAATTGAAGAGTTGCAAAGCAGTCTAGAAGCGTAAGAGTTGCCTCTAACTGAGAGAACTTCTGAAAGGGAAGTAGAGTAGCAGGCTCTGAAAGCAGTTTCTGATAAGAAGCATCAGAAGCAGAGAAGATCTGATGGTGGTCAGAAGTCAGAAACCTCAACTTCTGATAGGCAAAAGAATGCTCAGAAGGGAAAAAAGAAGTATGACAAGAAGAAGATCCCATGTTACTGTTGCAAGAAGTTTGGTCACTTTGCTAGAGATTGTTGGTCAAACAAGGAAAGGAAGTCAGAAGAAGCAAATATAGCCAGAAGTTCTGATGATGAATCTGTGCTACTGATGGCTTCTGAATCTGATGATACGAATTTGACAGACTGGTGGTATATGGACACTGGATGCTCAAATCATCTTACTGGAAATAAGAAATGGCTGGTTGATTTTGATTCTGAGAAGAGGACAAAGATCAGATGTGTTGATGGCAAATATCTAAACGCTGAAGGTATGGGAGATGTCAGAGTTGTTCTGAAAAATGGGAAAACAACATTGATTCAGAAAGTGTGGTATGTACCTGGCATCAAAAGCAATCTGATGAGTGTGGGACAATTAATTGAGAAAGGTTTTTCAGTTACCATGAAGGACAATCTTCTGAAGCTGTATGACTGTAATCAGAAGTTGATTATGGAGTCAGAACAGGGAAGGAATAGAACATTCAAGGTGAATGTCAGAACTTCTGACTCTGAATGTCTTAGTGCAACAAGTGTTGTGAAAGAAAGTGAGCTGTGGCACAGAAGATTTGGTTATCTGAATTTCAGAAGCTTAGAACATCTGAATTCGAAGAAGCTGGTACATGGAATTCCTACAATTAAGAAGCCTGAGAAGTCATGCAAAGTGTGCATGGAAGGAAAGCAACCAAGATTGCCATTTGCGTCAGAAGTTGCTCCAAGAGTAAAACATGCCTTGGGAGTAGTACATTCTGATGTGTGTGGTCCATTTCCAGTAGAATCGTTCGGAGGGAATAAATACTTCGTGTCATTTGTTGATGAATTCACGAGAATGATATGGGTATCCCTTATTAAGTTTAAACACGAGGTGTTTGCTGAATTCAAGAAGTTCCGAATGAAGGTTCAGAATCAGAGTGGTCAGACTCTGAAGATTCTCAGAACCGATGGTGGGGGTGAGTATAACTCCAAAGAGTTTCAGAAGTTCTGTGAGGAGAATGGAATTGAGCATGAGGTTAATGCTCCTTGCACTCCTCAACACAATGGTCTTGCTGAAAGAAGAAATCGTACTTTGCTTGATATGGTGAGAAGCATGCTGAAGGAGAAGAAGCTTCCTCAGAACTTCTAGGGAGAAGCTGTTGCCACCCGCAACATATGTGCTCAACAGATGTCCAACGAAGAAGCTGAAGGAAATAGTTCCTATTCAGAAGTGGACGGGAGAAAAGCAAAGTGTTAGTCATCTAAAGGTGTTTGGTTCTGTTTGTTACAAACATGTTCCAGAAGCTAGAAGACAGAAGCTGGATGATAGAAGCAAAGTAATGTTACTGGTGGGGTACCACAGTACGGGTGCGTACAAGCTTTATTGTCCAGAAACTAATAAAGTTGAGTTCAGCAGAGACGTTATTGTGGAGGAATCAGAAGTTTGGAATTGGGATAAGTCTCAATCTGATTCTGATGTGAGAACTTCTGAAGAAAGGTCAGAAATAAGAATTTCTGAAACTGATGGTGATTCTGACTCTGAAGGAGACTCAGAAGATGAAGGTGATTCTGATGATGATCAATATTTTGGTGGTGATTCAGACTCTGGTAATATGCCAGACTCTGAAGGTGGTCAAGGTTCTGGAGGAAGTCAACCTTCTGGAGCAAGAACTTCTGAAGGAGAAACTTCTGAGGATAGAACTTCTGAGGTTCAAGCATCCGGAGAAAGTTCTGAACGAGGTCAGCGGCCACAGAGAATCAGAAACATTCCAAGAAGATTTGAAGAGTTTGACATGTTGCAAGACACTGAAGTAGATTCTGAAGGAGAAATTATTCAGTGTGCCATGTTAGTAGACTCTGAACCTGTGAGTACAGAAGAGGCTCTCAAACAGAAGTTCTGGCTAAAGGCCGTGAAAGAAGAACTTGAGGCCATAGAAAGAAACAAGACTTGGAAGCTGATAGAACTTCCAAAGGACAAGAAAGCCATCAGCGTCAGATGGGTTTTCAAGCAGAAGCTAAAGCCAGATGGATCAATTGGCAAATACAAAGCGAGGTTGGTAGCAAGAGGATTTCTGCAGAAACCTGGGCTGGATTATTCTGAAGTGTTTGCACCTATAGCGAGACATGAAACAATCAGATTGGTGATTGCAATAGCTGCTAACAGGAATTGGCCTCTGATGCATTTAGATGTGAAATCTGCATTTCTGAACGGTCCATTAGAAGAAGAAGTTTATGTGTCACAACCTCCTGGATTTGTGAAAAAGAATCAGGAAGGGATGGTGTACAGATTACATAAAGCTTTGTATGGATTGAAGCAAGCGCCCAGAGCTTGGAATCAAAAGATTAATTCATTTTTCAAGAAGCAGGGTTTTCAGAAATGTGAGATGGAATACGGTGTTTATGTTCAGCATATTTCTGAAGGCAATATGATTCTGGTGTGTTTGTACGTTGATGACATATTGCTGACCGGAAGTTCTGAACAAGAATTAGCTAAGTTCAAGAAGGTGCTGATGAATGAGTTTGAAATGACTGATCTCGGGAAAATGACATACTTTCTAGGGATGGAGTTCAGATATTATGAGAAAGGTATCATTTTGCATCAGCTGATGTATGAACGAGAACTTCTGAAGAGATTTAAGCTGCAGAATTGTAAGGCTGCTATCACACCTACAGATACAAATCAGAAACTAGATTCTGATTCTGATGGTGAGGATGTGGATGCTACAACCTTCAAACAGTTGGTTGGTTCTCTGAGGTATTTGTGTAATACCAGACCTGATATTTGCTATGCAGTTGGAATGGTTAGTAGATTCATGAGTAAACCCAAGTGGTCCCATTACCAAGCTGCTGTCAAGATTCTGAGGTATATCAAGGGAACTCTGAAGTATGGAGTGTTGTTCCCTTCTGGAAGAAAGAGTGAATCAGAACTTCTGAGTTATTCAGATTCTGATTGGTGTGGAGACAGAGTTGATAGAAGAAGTACTTCTGGATACTTGTTTAAGATTCTAGGAGGCCCTATTTCTTGGTGTTCCAAGAAATAACCTGTTGTTGCGTTGTCAACCTGTGAAGCTGAATATATTGCAGGCGCTGTTACTGCATGCCAAGCTGTGTGGATTCTGAACTTGCTGGAGGATCTGAAGATTAAAGTTGACAAACCTCTGAAGCTGATGATTGATAACAAGTCAGCAATCAATCTTGCCAGAAACCCAGTGTTGCATGGGAGAAGCAAGCATATTGAGACAAAGTATCACTATCTGAGAAGTCAAGTTCAGAGTGGAGTGTTAGAAGTTCTGCACTGTAGCACCCAGAAGCAGTTGGCAGATGTTCTGACGAAGGCTATCAAGGCGGATCAATTCCTTCGCTTAAGGGATGGAATTGGAGTTGTTAGTTTTGAGGATATATAAATTAAGGGATGGTATTAGAAATAGAAATAATTTATATTTTAATTAATATTCACAAACTTGGTGACCAAGTTTGTTAGAGGGTATTTTAGTATTTTATTGTTGCTTTTGTAGCCCTAGTTTTAGCTTATAAATAGACTAGTGGTAGTGAGTAGTTTAGTAATCCTTTTATAATCCTTATAGCCGTCATTCTCTATAATATATTCTTCTCTTTTCACCATTATTCACCTTGTACACCAACAGGGTTGAGTTGATATTTTTGTAGATGGGTTAGATACACCTCTATGTATCTTGTTGGAATATATTTTCGCTTAGTAAAAAAAAAGATATCATGCAAATAGAGCTTCATGCAATCCATTAAGACCTTTAACTTGCAAAGGATATAGACTTCAGTGAGTCATTTTGGTATAATGATTCTTTCTACTATAACAAGTTTCATAAGTATGTTGTATTTTTTGTGGGTAGTATAAATTAGGTATCTCTTAGGTGCATGTACATAGATTAATCCATCGAAGAAAAAAAAAAGACTACAATAGAAAACAAAACTCTCACTTAAAAATTTAACAATATTGTATTCTCAAGACTGATTTTGAATAAAAAACTTTAAGTTAAATTGAAAGAGATCAATGCCATCTTATGTACTCTTGAATCCATAAATATGTTGTTTTAATTTAAGATGACTGAGTTACGTTACACAAGAATGAGCATTTCAAAATTAGTCATCTTTCATTGGAGTGTAGTCATATCCTTGCAGATGACGCAATATAATTTTTTTTTTAAATTTTAATTTTTCAATAAATTTTTAGCCATACAACAAATATAATAAATATAAGATTTCTCTTAGATCAAGAACAAATAAAAAAAATTATATCAATGTATAAGTAATAAAATAATTATATATTAGTTATTATTGATAAAAAATTAAATACTATAAAATCACTGTCATTTTATATACAAATTGAAATATCTACAAATCATATTTCTCTAATATATATATATATAGAAAACGTATCATATGAGAATGTTATTTTTACGTGAAAACATGAGAATGAATATGACCCATTAAATTTTAAAATAGATGGTAGAGATTATGTGTGGTTTTTTTTTCTCTCCTCCATTATATATATATATATATATATATATATATATATATATATATATATATATATATATATATATATATATATATATATATATATATATATATTTATTGATGTATGAATTTTTCATTGTTTATTTGTTTACGTGATTGAATAATTATTTAACAATTTATCTCTCACATTAATGTTTATTTAATTTTTTACATGTATAAAATCTTTCATTATTTTTAATATACATTAAATGATTTTTTTTATATGACCAAACAACAATGTAATAATTTATCTTTCACATGGCTTCTTATTTGATTCTTTTTAATAATTTGTTCGCAAATTCTATCTCAACCGATAAGAGACTAATATTACTAGATTGAATATCATTATTAGAATTTGAATCTTAGTATGATTGTATGTGTGAATTTATAATGGTTATTATCATATGTATAAAAAAATCATAGTTATTTTTCTTGAAGAAACGCTTAATTTGTTTCATAGTTCATTTTAGTATTATGAAGAGAGCCATGCCTATGTGGTTTTTCCATACCAACTAACTACCAAAAGGATGAAAGAGAGGTGGCAGATACTTATTAATTAGACAGGCATGCAGCTGCAACCGCTTCAATATGGGATAATATCCTCAATTTATGACCTATTAAATTATTGAATTGAATGTTTTCTCAACCAGAAAGGAGGTGATGTTGTCTCTGTCCTGTTGTCCAAATAAATGACACACTGTTGTGTTGTCACACAAGGAACCAGCAAGGGTGAAACATTACTCATCTGTCTCTAACTTCTCTCAACAACTATTTACTTTCCTTAGTCTCACGTTTAAGTACTAGTCTATAGAAATTTAAGAATACAAAGTAAGTCTCAATTTATTGTTATTTTTATTTTAGTAGGAGTGTGCAATCTTAAACCTAGAAATAACTTTTGTCCAAGATTCTAGAAACTTTAAAATTTAACTTCAAAATAGTTACCAAAATATGTTTGCTTGGATCCTCTAGGATATTAAGAAAATATTTATATCCATGAGCTTAGATTATTGAAAAAGGTCCACAAAAACACTCTTTGCATTGAAAGTACTTAAAGGAAAATAATATATTTTGTATAGTTATATGAACAACATTACAAGAAGTGTGACAATTAATTGGTATAAAACCATATGTTTATTCAAACATTTTACTAATGTCATGAGCTAAATGCCATAGTCTTAGTTTCCATAACATAGTTGAAGGAATTGCATGTCAATTATTCTAGCTATGAAAGAAATTAGTAACAATACTTGACTTCGCCTTTTTTGTTTCGAAGTCCATGGAGTTGCTTAATAAATGTTGGGGAAAGTTCTATATGACAATAATTTCATTAAAATTTGGTATTTGTATATTATTATTACTAATAATAATAAATGATTTCTTTATTAATATTTATCTTTTAGGGTCCGTTTGGTTCAACGGAGGGAGGAGGAGGGGAGGTAATTTAATAGAGGGGTGGGGAAGGGAGAGGAAGAGAGAGGAGGGGAGGTATTTTTATTAAATATATGTTTGGTTCAAAAAAGGGGGGGGGGGGGGGGGGGGGGGGAGGAGGCGAAGGATTTTTAACTACATCTATGTTTGGCTCACAATGGGAGGGGAGGGCATTTAAAACTAAATTACTTTTTTATCCTTACAAATATTATCACTTGTATTTAGTAAAAATAATTCTAAATAAAAAGAGTTTTGAGTAAATATCACCAAATAAAAACTTTCATTCATAACCAATACAAATTGAAACAAAATATTCCAAAATAAATTAAAATATAAACAAAATATTTAGAAACATATTAAATTGTAAATAAAGTATTCATAAAAATCATAAGACTATTATAAGATGATCAATCAGATGAGCCAAAGACCATTTGCATTATCACGGCTTTGCGTGCTTCTAACGGACATTGGAGAATCATTCTAAGTTTGTCAGCATCTTTCATGACAGTGCAATATATCTGACGCCATAACTTTGCATCACATCCACACTCCTTTATTAAATTTCATGTTTCTTCTCCTGAAATTGGAGGCAGCTCATATTTTTGACGCTCTCTCATTATTTCATTTCCTTCTCGTATTGTAGCATTTCCTTCTGTTAGTGCATTTGCAACCAAGACAAATGATTCTTGGAGTTCAGTAATATCGTTGTTTGCATATTTGTTTTTAACCACTTTCATTTTCTTCCTTTTACTATCGCTTAAAGGGTCTGGTGATTGTGTTTCGGGTACAGAAAAATCGTAATTAGCATCAAAGCTTTCCAAATTCACCTCATTTCGAGCAACATGGTCATCAATATCTTGAATACTTTCAACAAAGTCTTCATTGGTGACCGATGACTTTTGTTTTCTTGTCTCTTTTAAAGATTCAGATTCCTCTCCAACAGCTCGGTTAGGTCCATAAAGTATCACCATCTTCTCATAATTTGTAAGTAGTACATTTTTCCAATTTGTTACTTTTGGTTTTGACTGAAAAAGTATGATAAATAAAAGATATAAGATTAATAAAAGTTATACAATTATTTATTAATAAAATATTTTAAAAATATAAAAAGTTCATCAAAAGTTACCTCAATTAGAGCATTCTAAACTTCTGACTCGGCATCCCATAATTGTGTAGTTGAATTCCAAGAAAACCTGCTCATACCACCTTTAAAAATGTCATAATATTCAGTGAAGTTTTTTTTCAAAGTTTTCCAACGGTTTTTTATCTTCACCTTGTCAACTTTGTTTCCAAACAATGCACGAAGTTCAGCTGCAATATTTTCATATACTAATGTAGTGAATGTACCATTGACTTTATTACCTTTTTCATATTCATGCATAAAAGCGTCAACAAGAGCATCATCCATGACTCTATTCCAAGTCAAAGTTCCCGAATTGCCACTATTAATTGGTAATTGATTTTTCGATGCCATAAACTATGAAAATGAGCAATTATAACACAATAAAGTTAATAAATATAATTAACAAGAAGTCACAATATCACAATACACATCATAATAAATTTGGTACTACTTCATCAAGGAACAACAAACATAAAAGTAATAATATAAAATACAAGTCAGACTCTTTAAGCTAAATCGTTATTTTGATAATTTAACCACATTTGATGTGCTACACTATCTTTTATAACCCCGCCCAAAGCAAGTTCATCTCTATCACTTCTTGAACCTTGATGATTGTCATGAGATACATTTTGATTTGCAATTTCAGCATCTACTTCAGCTATAAGGTCTTCATCTAGGTCTACAGTCATTAGATAATTGTGAAGAATGCAACATGCAAAAATGATTAACTTTTGAGCTTTGACTCCATAATTTGGCTCTGTTGAATTAGAAAAAATCTCAAATCTTATTTTCAATAAACCAAAGGCTCTTTCAATTGCATTGCGTAAAGACGAATGTCAAAGATTAAACAATTCTTTAGAATTTTGGGGTGGATTTCTAGCCGAATATTCTTTCAGGTGATACCGAACTCTTCTATAAGGTGTAATTAATCCACTTGTCAACATGAATCCAGCATCAACAAGATAATCTTTTCCTATAGTAAAGGTAAATGATAAATGTGATAGTTTAACATATATAATATAAATAACTATAACTCTAGATTATTCTTATATTACCTTGAGGAGTTTTAAGTTTATCTTCACATGTTAATGCATTCTTTATTATTCTCGAATCAGAGGCAGACCCTTCCCATCATGCGAGCACATAAGTGAACTTTAAATCAAAAGTACATGCTGCTAAAATATTTTGTGTTGGGTAGTCTTTCCTACCGCGATATCTAGGAGCATCTTTTGCTGGTACTTTGACACATATATGTGTTCCATCTAATGCACCAACACAATCCTAACACAATATTATATATTTTTATCAATAAAATATATGACTACTAGAAATTTTAGTATTTTTGTGTAGGGAATATAATTTATTAATAACAAAAGTTACCTTAAAATACAGGTAGAATCTATAACTACTGGAAATTTCAGGAGGGACCGTTGAGCCATCGGGTTGGACAAGAAATTTTTCTTCCAATTCAAGAATAGCTCTCAAAACTTGATGAAGATGACGACTAATAGTCTCTCCAGAATGACGAAACCAAAAGTTGACTTCACGATTTTTAGCATTATGTGTTAATATGTAGATTGATTTTGCAACTTGCTCTTCCACACTTGACCATCGGGTAGCTTGTAATCCCCCTTCTCTTTCTAACAAACCACATAAGCTCATAAAAATTTTAGGACTTATTCTTAATATATTTCAACTAGTTCACTGTTACTAATTCGATACATTTTTTCTTCGCGAACTCTTTCTCACTCAGAGCTCATACTATAACACAATTTTCTCTTACGAGACATTCAGACATAATAGTAAACAACAACACACAATAGTTAAACTATAGCTCTTCGACGTAAATCAAACCATTTGTTAATAACAATTCTTCGATCTTGATGATCCATCTAATCCAAAAAATTAATTTTTATAATTAAAAATAAATAAAGTAATATTAGAGTTAATTTTAAAGATAAAATAGATAAAAATAATGTCAGAGCTAAAATTCAAAGGACATAAAATTTCACATATCTAAAAGTTTTAAGAGCTAATTGATTAAAAAAATCTCATTAGCTAAAACTTGATATTCTTATTCAACAATTCCAACTAAATAAAAAAATTAAATAAGTTTCAACTAAATATAAGAAATAAATAAGTTTAATTCTTGATTGTTTAATTATAAATAAAAATAGTAATATTATGCATAATTGATATTCAATATACTTTGGACTTTTTACTCTTTATTATTAATATATATATATATATATATATATATATATATATATATATATATATATATATATATATATATATATTACTTTTTCTTTAAAAAATAATTTAGTAAATTTGATGTTTAAATCATCCATCACTATTCTTTGGAAATTAAAAAATCTGTAACTAAAATATCATAAAATATAAATCAATTACATTATAATTTAAGCTATTATTTATTTTTCTTCAAATGAATTAGAAATACGGTGATTTTCTGCTTATGAATGTGAATTGTCACCGAGTTTGATTAATTTCAAAACCTTTTATGTTTACTTAAATAAATATTTTTAATAATTTTTTAGTGATGTCTTGGATAAAAATTCGGAGGGTTAGGAGATTACATGATGGACAAATATATATCCATTTAGGGAAATAATTAACTTAACTAATTACACAAACGACGACTCATAAGTTGGTTTATGTTGTAAGTCACTCTCTTATAATACAAAACTTTAATTATTCCACTGATGAAGCTGGACCCACTGCTTTATTTTCTCTATAGACAAAATAGAGCATTGAGGAATTGACTCCTTCAACATTCAAAAATTTTCGCTATGGCTTTAATTTTCCACAAGTTTGTTGGATCATTCTTGACTTTAATTTTCCTGCCCTTATTTTCTTTCTGCAAGGCTAGCTAATCTAAAAACTCATTAGGATTAAGAAAAATCCTATTGTTTGTCATATTGCAAAGAAAAGAGTAAGCACCTAATTCATATGGTGAATTGTGATGCATTATCTTCAAACAGTGAATGATAATTAATGTAATAAAAAAATGTAGAGAATGAATTTGAAGAAAACGTACCGCAAGAGCAACAAAGGAAGCAGAGAGAGAGAGAGAGAGAGAGAGAGAGAGAGAGAGAGAGAGAGAGAGAGAGAGAGAGAAATTCAGTAAAAACAAAGCAGTTGCATAAATGAAACATGAGAGAAAAAACCTAATATTTAATAATCCAATAAGGACAATCATGGAATTAAAAAAATAATTGAGGTTAAATTAGGAAATTCAATAAAATTATAAATAATGAATCTTCTCTCCCCTCCAACTCCCCCCAATTTGAGGGGGAGCAAAACATGAGTATAGGAGGCATTTTGCTTCCCTCCTCTCCCCTCCCCTCCCCTCCCCTTATAAAAAATGAACCAAACAAATATATTTAAAAATATCCCCTCCCCTCCCCTTATAAAGTCTATAAAATAACTAGTCTCTTTGATGAAATGTTAAATATAACTTAATTGTGTGATCTCGTTAAATATAATCACACAATTCTTAAAGAATTCTTTATCAAATTTATTGTAAAATATAATAAAATTAAAACATTGAGACTATTCTACAGATAAATTTATTGATGACATCTCACAAATCATGGATAAAGTGTTATCAAATCTTCATATAGGTATTAGAAATAATATTTATATGTAATTGACCTATTATAATAATACTACATAGAATATTATGCAAGTGTCATAGGTTATTCTGACGGTGATAATAATGTATATCACCCTTCAACCTAAAACCACTATAAAACCTAGATATATATAGGGGTGGCAATTAGATCCATTAAGACAAAATCCATTCGAGATGGTTGGGTGGAAATAGAACACACTATTCTGGCATTCGAGATGGTTGGGTGGAAATGCACTTAAAAATCAATACCCGTTTCTTTTCAATACTTCTACACACCAGAACATTTTAATTAAAGACTGTGGTGAATGGATAAGCGACAATTGGACTTCGGATTTATCAGGCAAGAATGTTATTATGTCTGATGTAGAAGGGGATACTGGTATAGAACTAAAGCAGTTAGTTGAAGAAGCTAGTTTTGATCTGCAAATTGAAGATGAGATTCAGTGGCCTAGAAGCATAGATAACAATACAGTGTAAAGAACTGTTATTTGGCACTGGTTCAGAAGCAGGAGGAGGAAAACATTGGAAACTGCTTAAGGGAAGCTCTAGATATCATGTGGAACATTAAGATCCCTCTCAAGGCATTAATTTTTTGTTGGAGATTATTTATGAACAAGCTGCCAACTCGTGAAAATCTTATCAGTAGATGCATAATTTTGGATCCACAGCAGATGTCATGTGTCTTTTGCTATCAGGTTATTGAAGACCTAACACATGTCTTTTTAACTTGCGAAAAAATCAAACAGGTGTGGAAGGAAATCGAATCATGGCTGGGAATTAATTTGCCTAAAGGTTCTAATTGCATTGAAGACTTCCTAACTTGGGCTCAATGTTCTGGGATTGGAAAACCATTAAGATACATTTGGATTGTCTCCTGCTGGTGTATATGGAGGGTAAGTGTTGCGGTGAAAATCGGATAACAAATTATTAATTAATTTGCATCATTTTTTTTACAACCGACTTTGATTTATCCAAAGGAAAGGTTCAAGATCGTTAGAAAAACCTAAAGGGGGGGGATCTAAGGTTCGGGGGTTGGTTATGCGTAGGGAAGGTGTTAGCACCCTAAACGTCCGTAATACTCTACGGGAGCCTCTTGTTCTAATGTTATCTTATGTTTGCTAAAGGTTGAAACCCTAGGGGTTAGTATCTAAGTATACTCGATAAGGCATCGCACCTTACGCCTACGTATCCTCGGGAATAGAATCAGAGTATGCGTAGTTCTACTTCTACTGAATGATTGACTATGGTCAATATTCAGAGGGGAAATGAGTACAAGCTCATTGTAGAGTTCAAGAACTCTCTAAATCTAGTTGTAATGATCCTATGTTATGTTTTAGTCAGTAGGGGAGGTGATGATTCATATGATGAATATCACGTGGAGTTCACGATAACTCCAACCTACTGCTAGTTGTGATTTCATGGCTCTCGATTAAGCCAAGAAATGAAATTTTCTCCTAAGAGGTTACTTAGGTTAAGGTGGGAGGTCATGACTTTAGGAGTCAACATGTTTAACCTTCCTTCGGAATGGGGGGGTAAAACAGTTATAAGATAAAAGATAAGAGATAAAAACATTGATAAAGATAAAACATTGATATAAGATGATGAAAGCGACACAAGCATAAAGATGGCAAGATGCTTCATGATAGATGATAATAAGCGAGCATGAGATAATATCAAGGCATCAAGTAAACAACGATACATAAAAGATGTTGAATTTTGAGAAAGATAGTTTCATAAACAATCACAAAATCAAAGCAAGTTAGATATGAGATTAAAAAACAATAATATAGATTAAATGACCATAAATTTAATCAACAATTATATGGTGAGATAAATCAAAATTTAAGCATGAGATTAACCAAGTTCAATTATGAGAAAAATCATGAGCAAATATTCAACAATTTAATCAAATACACAAAGATATAAAATTCAAATTAATAATAAATTATCTTAAATAAACATTTAAGAAAATAGAATAAATAAAATATTTTGAGTTAAAGTAGAAGGTTAGTTTTTTTTTGAAAATAAAATAAAAATGGAATGTTTTTTATAAGATTTTAAAAATAAGAAATAAATAAGTAAATGATAATTGTTAATTAAAAGAAAAAAAGCGCTGGGGGGTGTATGAGTGATCCTAAAAATAACTAAGGAGTAGTTTATGGTGTGTTGGGCCAGAAATGAGGGGGTGTGGATAGCACAAGGCCCAGGCGGAAATCCAAGAAGGAGAAAAAAGGAACTCAGGCGAAAATGGAAAAAATGACCAAAAGGGTTGATCCGCAGGATCGAACCCAGGTCATGTGAGTGAAAGGCAAGGCGCATGCATGTGTGACCGTTGGGACGGCGCGTTTACTCCAATATGTATGTGCTTCAATTACATTATAAACCAAACAAAACAATGAAATATATTAAATGGAAAAACATGCGCGCACATGACTGAAAGGTATAACAACATAATATCAATTTGTCATTATTTCACTTAAATGCAACACGACAAACAAGCACAACAGCCAATCAAACTCACGCATGGATTACGAAACATGCAACACAAACCAGCAACCATCGTATTCAATATAACCTCAAAACAAAACATCAGATTTTAACTTCACACCAAATCTTCAATATACAACCAAACAACATGAAATAAAATACCATTTGGAAGCATTCAAAACATAGAACAATAATAAACCCTCATCTGGACAAGATAATGACCATACTATAAACAAAAAGCCAAGGCAAACCATGGTTCAAAACTGAAACTCAGTTTAAGAAAAAGTGATAAAACACCTTCTGTTTCAAATCTAAATCAACATTCTTGTTTTAAAACTAAACAACAACATATAATAGGAGCAAGTTACAGCCTAGAAACTCATTCACATGATAATATGAACACCCATCAACATTTAAAACTCATAACATAACCAGCAACAAATCAGCATATGCAAAACTCACATGTTCTCAACCTATCTTCTAAACATACTATCATCAACACACAGCTTGTCGTGAATTGAAAAGTAACATCCAACTAGTTAGACAAACAAAGTACTACTCATAAAAATTAACACATATCATACATTCAAAGATCAACATCTTGGTGTTCAAGTGTAGATTACAGTCATGCATACATGAATATCATCCATAACAAACACATACATCTCAGCCATGTTCAATAATGCACAAGAACAACACACCTTAGCAGCATATTATCATGAAAGTTAACACATATCATACATTCAAAGATCAACATCTTGGTGTTCATACGATCAAAACCAAAACCATCCCACAATATCACATATTCTAACATGGGTTCATAGTGGTGTTCATGGCAACAACTATAACATTATCATGCTGTTAAGAAAAAGAGGTATGCAAACCTATAAAGTGGACACAACAGAGGCATATAGTAATGTGAAAGAGCATACATATATATATGATGATCATTCAAAGATAAACAACATCAAATGACAGTTATGAACCAAAGCCATAAACATGATAGTAAGGAGTTAAGAGATGCTTACCTGGTGTCCAAGTGAGCAAACAAGAACTCCTTCCTTCTACAGCTAGCTCGTGAGCTTCTCAAAGTGTTTTTCAGAGTGGTTTTTGTGTTGATTGTTGGTGAGAAATGAATGAGAGGAGGGTACCTTTTATAGAGGGAGTTTGCTGGATAATGAGTCAAGAACCAATGGGCCACGAGTTTGTCTTTGAAAAGGAAGTCGTGGAAAGATCTCAAGAGTATGGCTGTTCTGAACACAATATTATGGAGCCAAGTGAAGCCCTCTCCTTTTTGCAACTAGGTCAGAAAAGTAGTGTATTTTGGCTTGTATCTAGTGGACCAAAGATGTGCACGAAGGAAGGTTTTTGTTTGCCTGTAAATGTCAACTTAAAAGTACAAAAGAGAGTGTACTTTGGAAGCTTGTCACACGGGTTTGTCGGAAAGGAAGATGTTGGTAGCTGTTGAAGTGGATCAGAACATTGTACTTGGAGAGAGGGGATGAAATTCAAATTCAAAACTGATGTATAACTTGGTGCAAAATCATTTTCGAGTAGCCTTGTTCCACACATGATATCTCGTAATTTTGTGATCCAAATTTCATGCTCTTGGGTGCTATGGAAAGTAGACATTTCATACAACAACTTCTCTTTGGAAATCTAATTGAAATAAGCTCTTGAATTGTGAGAAAATCACCCACAAAATCGTGTGCCCAAAACTGCCAAAAAGAACTTAGAAAAATTCTAAGTTATAGGAATTTGACAACTTGAAGTGCCTATCTTTGGAACCTCATAACTTGAAAATGGTTCATTCAAATGAAGTGTTCCACATATGGTTGGAAAGCTCTCAACATGCTCTACAACTTTCATTTAGGACCCAAGTCTTGAATCCAAATGGAAATGGGTGAAAAATAGGGTTAAAGTTAGATATATATATATATATATATATATATGCTCATTTTTATGAAGGTTTATTTTAGCCATTAGTATATTTTTATTTGGACTAAAAATCTATTTTTTTTTTTTTTTGTTATAATCATTTATTTTAAATACTACTTGCTATTTAGATTTCAATTGAGCTAGATTTATGTTTTTAATTTTATGTTAATTGTCAACAAAATTACGTGGCATATATGTTGGATGGTAGATAAAATGAGGGACCAAAATAGAAATTAAAAATATTTTATCTTATTCTTCCTCTTTACTAGTCTGTTCCGCGTTGTTGTTTTCTTCTTCATCTTCACATTCACCCACGGCTACATCATTCTTTGGTTACGTAACTCCGTTTTAAATCCCAGTCTATGGGTACAATATATCTATGAATATGTTCATTTTAAATTCATCTCAAAACCCTAAAAGTAGATATTGAAAATGTAAAAATTCAGGAGTTATGTCTAGTTGGAAGCTGCTCATGTGGGATGATGAACTTGCATGTAACATATCTACTGAACCCATACATTCAGGTGGCTGCAATTCCTCAGAGGTTGTGAAGGATTTAGGTTGCATTCTTAAAGACATTGAGGCTAGGATAAAATAGAAGATGAAGATGAAGCTGGAAAACGATAGGGTAAAAGCCAATTTGTATAAGCTATTGTTGATTCTGTCATGGTGTTTGTTCATTGTCTACAACAAATGGTTGGGATTGTAGTTAACTGTGTTTGTAATTATTTATTAATGAATGAAGTTTTGAATATATAACATTTTCATCCATGTGTCTATCAAAATTTTTTTAATTTCATTCCTTTTAAGTTTCTGTGTTTTATAAATTGCGTCCCTGTATGTTTATGTTTTTTTGATAGTTGTCCCTAGTTGTTTAATATATTTCATTCATGTTTATGAATGACCTATAATGCATTTGAACATTGTCAATAGGAAAAAAAGTTTGCACAAAACGATAATGCATTACATATATCCTTAAAGGTCTTGGCCAAATTAAATAAAGCCACAATCGAAAAAACACATAAAGCCAAAATGCCATAAAGGTCTTGGACAAAATACATATAGCCATAATCTTAATAAGACAATGTAAAACCGAAATATGTCTTGGCCATAAAGGTCTCAAAATACATGATGAAGACATGCATCATAATACATCATAAAGGTCACAATAAACCATCATAGCACTGAAAGTATGTCTTGGCCATCACTTCCTTATTCAATGACTTATCCTCAGTTTGGGGCTAGGTGCCTCAGCAACAGTTCAGTAATTGGAAAAACTGGTGCAGACAAAATATAATCAGTTTGGGACTGAGTTATAATAGGTTTATTTGTTTGAGCATTAAGAACAAATGCGCTTTGGCTAATAGAAATAGGTTGAATAGATTTGGATGTAACATCATTGATATTTGGATGAGAATGTGTTGCCTCAAAGGCTGCTGTAAGATTTTCCGCAAGCATTTCAAATTCAGGATCATCATCAAAGTGAGATTCCATTTCTTATGGATTTTCTTGAGCTACAGGTCCAACATCAATGTTGTAAGCGTTTTTCTTTGGTTTTTCCAACACATGACATAAACATCAGTCTTGGCAACCCATTTGGATTTGGTTGTACTGTTACTCAAAATCCTACCACATGTGTGATTACCTACCCACCTCTTCATTATATACACGTGTTTATTCCCAACTTTACTTACAAATGCCAAAAAAAAAAACACATTTTCCATTGCAAACTACCCTTACTCTAACTTTGTCATTTTTCACATACTTTATCTCTCTCCCAATCAATACTGACCATTCAGTAATGGCTTCTTTAAATTCTTCATGTGATCCAAATTCTAATCTCACCTTGAACTTGTAATTCTTGTTTAGCTCATCTTCATGTGATCCAAATTCTTCACTGCTACCAAGATCATCACTACAATAATTAGCTTCTATCTCATGGTCCATACCACTAGATGAGCCTATGTTAATTAACATCAAATTCTAGTTTCCTTGGAGTATCTTTATGCTTCCTAGCTATACTTTTTGACCGCACTCTTTTACCAGCAATATTGGCTTGCTCATCAAAACCAATATCCAACCCAAGAGTACTTTCATCCTTACTATCATCAAATGATAAACCATGACCTTCAAAGTCACTATCATCACTACCATCTCTACCATTACTACCTTCACCTACAACATTGTCTTCAACATTCACAACATCTTCACATACAACATTGTCTCCACCTTCAAGTCTTTCAACTCTTACAACTCCTTCAATATTATGTTCACCATCAACATTGATACCACCATTATGCTTAATGCAAATATCCATTTCAGAATTCATTTCAACGGCATATGCAAAAACAACTTCAGCATCACTGTCATTAGCTATCCTAATGTACTTGTCAACTTCACTGTTATACCACCATAGCCAAAATTGGGAGTGTTCAAGTTGAGTTATATCTTTCACAATACCAGTAGCTTCAAACTAACTCCACTTATTAGGATCATCCTCTTCTATATGTTCATGTCCCCCAACATAATATATTACACTTTCACTAGCAAATCTACCCTGATAATGAAACTTCAATGTAAAACTCATACTGGTAAGTTGGCGTGAAACACAGTCTCTGAATGGCTTGATAGGATTCCTGTTCTAGTAGTCGTCGAATCTCATAGCTTGCATTCGCCGTCCGCCGTCATTCCCAATTGCTATGTTTATGAAAAACCCAAATTTTCAAGGACTTAAATAAAAAATATGAAGACTGGACATTTATAAGACTGGAAAAAAAATTAGAATTAATATAAATTTATTTCGAGGGAAACGTATTATGCCACGTAACAAATTAAAAATTAATATAAAACAAAAATAATAAATCCAACTTAGCTCCATTAGACACATAAGCATTTTTATAACAGCAACTTGACATCAGGGATTTAAAACAACAAGATTGGAACATATTAGGATGTGATCCAAACAAAAAATGATTCAAGGACCAAATTGAAAAACACACCAACTTATAGGTACCAAATAACTATTTAAGCCTTGAAATTATTATGTCATCTGAGGGGAGAAATGAGGCCATTGATTTGTCTTGGGAGCTTCTTAGAGATAATGAATTAGTATATGATGATGATGAAATAATAGATTCTAGGTCCTTTCAAGAACCACTATAGGGACCTTTGTCTCAAGCCAAACACATTGATGATTTAGTTCTTCATGAAGCGAAGGTATTTAACAGTGATGATGAGGCTTGCAACTTTTAGTGTTGGTTTGCATGAAAAAATGGATTTTCAATTAGACGTCATCATGTTTACAAATCTAATAAGAATCAGTTAGAGGATAATCCATTAAGAATTTATAAAAGAGAATTTATTTGTCACTGTGTCAATACTTTTAATCAACACAAAGATAACAAAGTGGAATTTCAAATTAAACGAAAGTCATTAAGATGTAATTGTACTGCAAAATGATTGGTGACTAAAACGACAATCGACTCTAAGAAAAAGTGAGTGGTGAAATATTTTAATATTAATCATAACCATGAGTTATTAGAAGATAAACAGGTTCAATTTCTTTCTACTTATCGAAACATTCCAATTAATGATTAAAATCACATTCATTTGTTGTCAAAAGTTGGATGCTCTGTAATTTTGTAATAAGAGTTCTTGAGTTAGAAAAAGGATTAGATGCATGGTGTTCTGGACTGGGCCAGGGTCCGCTCTTCAATCGAGCAGGCCCAACCCACACGTCCTGGGATGGCCCAACAAAGGCCTCTTAGCACGGCCAATTTCGAGCACATGCCCACCTCAACAGTGTCGGGCACACGCCACACCTCGACGGTGTTCGGGCACACACGGCATAAAGCATCGGGCAGAAGCGCTAAGCCCCTCTGGGCTCGCTCTTCCTCGACACTCAGGTGCTCCCCCCTCGAGGAGTCATCTTCTAATGCATATGAGAATCCTCCCCGTGAGGACACTTCTTTCCCCGACACGCAAGACTCCTCCCCGCGAGGACACGTTCTCATGTAACCACCCACTCCTGATGGAATCGGTCTGCCCTAATTCCGGAGATCTAGGAAGGGTTACCCCAAGGCGAAGACCACGTGCTGGTCTTCCCTACTCCACGTAAGCCCTGACAGTTACTTGGATTGGGCCTGGCAATCCAGCCCAGTGCAAGTAACCGTTGGCCCCGCGCTGGGGGCTCTATATAAATACCCTCTCACTTGAGAGGGTCAGCTTACGCAATCTCATACACTCTAACCTTTTTTTGTACTTGCTTTTACTTATGACTCTTGCCTTACTTGAGCGTCGGAGTACCTTGCAGGTACACCTCCCCGGCCGTCTTTCAACCTCACCGGAGCTGAAGTCCATACGACGTTGCTGGCCCCTGAACAACTGTCTGATCCAAGTACGATCAGTGGCACCGTCTGTGGGAACCTCCTCCAACGAGCTCAGTTGTACATCGAGCTCGAGGAGTCGGAGGCAGCGTAGATCTCCCTTGAGTCGAGACGCAAGGAAATCTCCCGCGGCCACAAAGAAGACTCTCCTCCCCGGCAAGGAGGAGAAAGAAAGAAAGAAAATCGCCCCCGGGATTCTCGTGAACCACGCGGACCAGCTGGCCGGTTCACGGAATACACCCCGCTCCCCGCCCGCGAATCCTCTCCGAGTGCCAGAACTCATAATTTCTGAAAGGAGGCGTCAGTTTTCCGAAGCCGACTACCCCCAAATCAAACACGGACAAGTCAAAGTACTGCAGGTTCCACCGGAGCCACAGACATGTCACAGAAGACTGCGTCCATCTCAAGGATGCGCTTGAGATCCTGATCAAGGAAGGGCACTTAAAGAAGTACGCCCAGAAGAGTGACACTCCTCGACCAATTTCCCAGGAAGCCCAAAACATCCAGGAAATGACACCTCCTCCCGACGAGAGTCGGCTTCAGGTCGCCCTCAGCGTCACTCGACCCGAAGACTTCTTTGTCCCCGAAGGCATTGAGGGCCAAGAAGCAGTTCGCAACATGTGGGCGAACTTCCCCCACGAGGACCCCGTCGCTGCCCGGAGCACGTGGGAAGGCTTCCCCAAGACAATGGTAATCTTCGGGGGAGGCTAGGAGAAATTTTCCGTCGGGTCGATCAAGCGGAAGTTTGACGAGCTGGAGTCCGCAACATCGGCGAAGACCACTACTCTCGAGAAGGTGCAAGGGAAATCAAACCCTATCACCTTCTACCTCGAAGATCTCCCCGGCGGAGCACCCAACGCCACTACCCCCCTCCTGGTCAGGGCACAGATGGCGAATTTTGACGTTCGAAGGATCCTTGTCGACCAGGGCAGTTCGGTCGACATCATGTACGCTCATCTGTTCGGGACTCTCCAGCTCGACGAGAGACATCTGACCCCGTACGTCGGTTCAGATTTGCAGGGGTTCAACGGCACCACCACCAGACCATGGAGCTACGTTGAGCTGATGGTCACATTCGGGGCCGAAGACACTGCCCAACAGATGAAGACCCGCTTCCTGGTGGTCGAATGTCCATCCCTCTACAACTGCATCCTCGGGAGGACCACCTTGGCCGAACTCACAGCAGTGCCATCAACGGTCCACCTCAAGATAAAGTACTACATGACCCGGGCACGTGTGGTTACGATGCACGGGGACATAAACGCGGCCAGGAGGTGCTTTGACGCTGCGATCAAAGGTATGAGTTCCATCGGAAACAAGCCTAAGACCGGAGCAAAGCCATCCACAGACACCGTACAGAGACCTCTCCCGCCCGTCAACACGGTCAACCTCGACAGGAGGTTCCCGGGAGAACCCGATGAAGACAGGGCAGAAGACCTCGACCTCCAGGCAGAAAACAACGGGCGGCCTCTCCACCCAACGCGCCCCATCCTAAACGGAGACTTTGAGCTCGTGGCACTCGGGGATGATCCAGACCGTAACGTGAAGATTGGCACCGGGATTCCCGAACTAGCGAAGGAGCAGTTGAAGGCATGTCTCCGGGAGAACGCTGACCTGTTCGCATGGAGCGCCTCCGAGATGCCTGACCTTGACCCCGAGGTGGCTTGCCATCAGCTTGCAGTAGATCCGGCCGCTAGGGCCATAGCTCAACATAGGCGTAAGCAATCTCCCGAAAAAGAGGAGGCTGCTAAAAAAGCTGTAAAAGACCTCCTAGAGGCGAATTTTATTTTAGAGGCCAGGTACACAACCTGGCTATCCAACGTTGTACTCGTCAAAAAGAATAATTGAAAATGGAGGATGTGTGTTGACTATACTGATCTTAACCGGGCTTGCCCGAAAGACTGCTATCCTTTGCCTAACATCGACCAGCTGGTCGACAATTCTGCAGGTTACAAACTTCTATCCTTCATGGATGCCTCATCAGGATACAACCAAATTCCCATGGATAAGGTCGATAAACAGCACACGGCTTTCATGACCGAGTCGGGCAATTACTACTACAACGTAATGCCCTTCGGCCTGAAGAACGCTAGTGCGACCTACCAACGGATGATGAACAAAGTTTTCCGGGCTGAAATCGGCGACATGCTCGAGGTCTATATGGATGACATGATAGTCAAATCCGCGGAAGAAGTCGACCACGCAGCGCACCTCAAGAAGGTGTTCGACACAGCGAGGAGATGCCGCATAAGGTTCAACCCCGACAAACGCACCTTCGGCGTTCGGGCAGGTAAGTTCCTCGGCTTTTACCTCACAGAGCAAGGAATCGAAGCTAACCCCGACAAGTGTAGGGCTTTCTCCGAGATCCCTACTCCGGACTTGAAAAAGTCGATACAATCATTGAACGGGATGCTCACCGCCCTCTCCCGCTTCGTCGCCAAGTCCGCGCAATAGGCACTCCCATTTTTTAAACTTCTTCGACAAAAAGCGACGTTTGAATGGAGCAAAGAATGCGAGCAGGCGCTCCTCCACCTAAAACAAGTCCTGTCGCAACCCCCGGTCCTCTCACGACCTGAGAGCGGGGAGACACTTTTCTTGTATCTCGCAATCACGAGTGAACCGGTCAGCGCTGTCCTCATTCGGGAAACCCCGGACGGGCAGAAATTGATTTACTTCACGAGCAAAGCCCTCAAAGGCCCCGAGCTCAGGTATCAGCAGATAGAGAAAGTCGCCCTTGCCCTTGTCACCGCGGCCAGGAGGCTATGCCATTACTTCCTAGCCCACACTGTCATCGTAAGGACCGAACAACCTATAAGGCGACTCCTTGGACGACCAGATATGGCGGGGAGGATGCTCAGGTGGTCGCTCGAACTCGCCAAGTTTGACATCCAATACGAGGGAAGGAAGGCCCTGAAGGCTCAGGTATTCGCCGACTTTGTGGCAGAGACGACCGTCCCAGAACCTTCGACCAACGGATCCCAAAAATGGACGATCTACATCGACGGAGCATCTAGCCCGAAGGGAAGCGGGGAGGGCATCATCCTCGAAAACGAGGAAGGCATCCTGATCGAGGTATCCCTCGAACTATCCTTCCCGACGTCGAACAACCAAGCAGAGTACGAGGCTTTCCTCGCTGGAGTTCGGCTGGCCGAGGACCTCGGCGCCAAGGAGGTCAAAATCTTAACCGAATCCCAGCTCGTGGCCTCGCAAGTCCGAGGAGAGTACCAGGCCAAGAACGACACCCTCATCGAATAATTGACCTTGGTGAAAGAAAAGATGAAAAAATTCACCTCCACGGAAGTAACCCATATCCCTCGCGAGCACAATTCCCGAGCAGATGTCCTGTCCAAATTGGCAAGCACAAAGAAGAAGGGCGGAAACAAATTTGTCATACAAGAAGTGCTTTCTCGCCCGAGCATTGACAAACCCGTTCCAGTGACGGACGTGAACGCCATTGGGGACAGCAATTGCTGGATGACCCCGGTGTACGAGTACCTCACGATGGGCAGACTGCCGGAAGATCCCAAGGAAGCGGGGATGGTAAAGTGGTGGGCGTGCTCATACACGATAGTCGAAGACAAGCTATACCGGTAAGGGTTTGTTATCCCTCTTCTCAGATGCGTCGAGGAGACCAGGGTCCCCGACATCCTCCAGGAAATCCACGAGGGAATCAATGCGCAGCACCTCGGCGGGCGATCGTTAGCCCGTAAGGCACTTCGAACAGGGTATTACTGGCCCACTATGCAACAGGACGCCAAGGAACACGTCAAGAAGTGCGATAGATGCCAACGACACGGGGACATGTACCTCGCTCCTCCTAGCGAGCTCAAAACGCTGTCCTCCTCGTGGCCGTTTGCGTGGTGGGGAATGGACATCCTTGGACCTTTCGTCATAGGATCATATCAAAACAAGTACCTCATCGTCGGAGTGGACTACTTTACGAAGTGGATCGAGGAGGAAGCATTGGCCAAAATCACAGCCTTCAACATACTGCGTTTTTACAAAAGAAACATCCTCGCCCAATTCGGCGTGCCTCAAGCTATTGTCACCGACAACGGAACACAGTTCACCGACAGGAACTTCCAAAACTTCGTCACCAGACTAGGCACAAAGCAACACTTCACGTCGATCGAGCACCCGCAAACGAACGGGCAGGCCGAAGCGGCGAACAGAGTAATCTTCTGAGGATTAAAACGTCGATTAGGCGACGCCAAAGAACGGTGGGTCGAGGAGCTACACAACGTCCTCTGGGCCTACCGAACAACCCCGCATTCCACAGCCGGGGAGACCCCTTTTCGTCTAACCTATGGAACGGAAGTGGTGATTCCCGTAGAGATCAGGGAACCCTCGAGGAGGACAGAAGCCCCCCTCGACGGAGACGCAAACAACGAAGCCCTGAGGGAGAAGCTCGATTTCGTCGAGGAGACGCGTTCGGGTGCTTCTCTCCGGGAAGCTTCACTTAAACAGAAAATAACTTTACGTTATAACGACAAAGTTATCAAACGTGATTTTCAAGTAGGCACCCTCGTCCTACGAAGGAACCAGAAAGATTCGCGAGAAGGAAAACTCGCCGCGAACTGGGAGGGCCCGTACCGTGTCCGCGCAAAAACGGGGACAGGAGCCTACTTCCTCGAAAATCTGCACGGGGAAGAACTTGCTCGACCATGGAACGCTGAGAAGCTCAAACAGTACTACAGTTAAACACTGCCCATGACACACTAGCATCGCGGTTACGGGGACGCACTAGGGTACAAGTGCAATACCCCTATATAGAACACGATGATCAAGGGCCGCGTTGTGTGTGCGCGAGCACTTTGATCCGACGAGGGCATCTTGATCGAGCTGCTTCGTCGTCGTACCGTTTAGGCAGAACACCCAGCTCGCAATGGGAAGTTCACGCCACGAAGCTAAGACCTCGACCGAGCTCTTAGCCTCGTTGAAGGTCGGGATACACTCCCGGCCACTCGACCAGCTCTCCGCGCAGTCGAGGATTATCGAAGTTGAGCAAGCCGCAAAATCTCTATTACTTAGACAAAAATAAACAAAGTATAGCAAATACAATAACATCACACACAAGCGAAAACGTACAAGCATCACACGTGCAGATAAACAAAAATGCATTAATCGAGCAAAATCCCAGCGTACAAATATTACAAACAAGTATCAAAAAGCCCCTGGCACGCAGGCCGGGCATAGGCATCGAAAACTAAAAGGGCTCGCAGGCCAAACAGAATGAGAAAGGAAAAACCTACTCGGCGACGGTCCCCTCGGGTTGTTCGTGTTCGACAACCTCGTCCTCTTGCATCGGCTGCACGATCTGACCGTCGACCACCTCGTAGTCAGGGCCAGTCCCTTCGGTTATGAGGCCGGGGTTGAGAATCTGAAGCTGCTGCACGGCATTCCTGAAACCTATATCAGCCGCCACGAGGTTGTCTTGCTTGGCTTCCCTTAGCTTCTCTATCAGCGCTACCCGCGAAGTCAACAACCTGTCTTCTTCGGTTTCCTCGTCAGCCGGGCGGACAGCCTTCTTCAGCTCGGCGTTCCTTGCCAAGAGATGATCCCTCTCCTCTTCAAGCCTGGCGTCCCTCGCCAAGAGACGTTTCCGCTCCTCCTCAGCATTCCTCAACTTCTCCTTCAACTTCCCTTGAAGCTCGACCTGGACTTGGTTCTGGCTTTTGCAGTCATCCAACTCCTTGCCCACCTTCAACATTTCGGCTGAGATGGACCTGAAACTCTCTCGCAACCTGTTCAGCTCGTCTTCGGGGCACGCCTCGTCGTTCAGAACCAACGCAGCAACACAAACCCGCATCACCACGGACACATCCTCCACCAGCGCCCTTCTCCGAGAAACCCCGACGATGCCTAAGATGGCCTGAGCTTTGGGGGCACCCACCCATAGGGAATTATTCCCCATGAAGAAGTCCGGCCTCGAATGGCAAGGCGGGAGCACAAACTTCACAGCAGGAGGGCTTCCGTCCTCGGTGAGGTTGACGTCCACCGGATCGACAAGTCGTTGTCTCTTCGGGGAGCTCTGAGTGCTGGGGGAGTCGTTGTCCTGGGGAGAACAAGAAGAAACCCCGGTGGTCGGAGTAGGATCGAGGACCTGCGATCGGAGTTGCTCGATGCAGCCTTTACCTCCCTTCTTCGAAAGGTGGACAGCCTTCAACTTTTTGAAACGCTCCTCAGCAGTCGACATCTTACCTGCAAAAAGAAAATAAATGTCAGTAAATTAGAGACCAGGACACGAAGGAAAAAGTGGGTTGAAGAGGATGTCATCACCTAGAAGCTCGAGAGCTTCCTCATCAGAGAACGTCTCGAGGAGGGCCCTCGTATTAATCAAACGGCGTTTCGTCAACACCTGTCCGTCGTCTCCCCGGACGAATTCCCCGTCCATCGTCACGAGCTTGAATTTATTAAAACCGTTGACGAAAGCGACTATCCTCTCGTAGGCAAGGCGATCCCCTCGTCAAGACGGCCAGGACTGACTTTGTAGCTGTCTGTTCCCTTTTTGAAGTGTTCTTTTGTCCAGAACAAGGGGAATCTCGGCTCGAGGACCTCCTCCGTCTGGCCGTCCACCTCGTGGAAAACTCGACGATATACCGAATTCACAGCTTCAAGCGTGACCGGCCTCACGATATAATACTGGTATTTAAAGTCGTGAACAAAATCCAGATAGGTGTGGAAGAGACTGCTCGTTTGTTTAAAAGACACCCAGTCGTGTCTGCCGTCGGAGGCCTGTCGCTGGAGGTGGAAGATGCGAAAGAAAAGAGGCACGGTTGCCCCGATCCGAAGGTATTTTCAAACGAGCTCAAAGGCTCGGATAAAAGCGAGGGAGTTAGGGTGAAGCTGCGAAGGCGCCAAGCGCATCCAGACGAACACTGCTTGTTGGAAGTCCGTAAAGGGAAAACGCCACCCCGCCTTGTCGAACATGAACTCATAAAGAGGGAACCTCATCCCTCAGTAGGTCAAGCATATGCGATGGTGTTCTCGGGGACGAAACACCCACCACGACTTCGACGAACCCACCAGCCGGTGCTCGACAGTACAAAAAATATCGTCCTCATCCCCGTCGACGAACTGGGAAGCCATGTTTAGCGGTTCTTCGCTAACCCACTCCGCAAGGGGACGTTCGTCGACACTTGTGATTGGCGCCATTGGAGAGTCGGGCTGGTCGTCGACGTCCAACGATCCCACGGCCACGGAAAAGGACAAAGCTTCCATATACTTAAAAAGCAGAAGGAAACGGTGAATTCGATGATCCGTATCAAATTCACCCCTCCACCACTATTCAAGTGAAAGGGCGAAAAGGGAGCGTCGAGGTTTCGAGACTGTCACGCTCGTCCACGCCCCTGAGGCAACCGACGAGCCTCCCCGTGACCATCCTCTGGTCACCGGCATGCCGTGTTGGGAGGATTCCCTCACACAGAAGAAATATTGGCGAGGACCCCGAGAGTTTCATCTCGTGTCCTCGGGACATTCTTCGTGTCCCCGATTTATGCATCCCTTCTCCCCGCGGTATGCAACAAGAAACTAAGAAATCCCGCCGTTTTCGCCAGAGATTTCGTGATTTCCATGAAGAACTTCATCAGTTCACCATAAAACCACCCTATAAATGCAAACGAAAGGAGAAAAAAAAGAGAAACTTACTTGAAAAACACTTCCGGTAGGGTTCCGGCACGGAAGTTGGTGGCGGCGTACGGTGGCGAAGTAGAGAAGGAAGAGAGAGAGGGAGTCTAAGCGAAGGAGGAGCAAAAGTGCAAATGAGACGAGATGACCCCTATTTATAAGGGCCTCACGGGACTCAAGGATTTCCTAGACAATCGATTACGCTACCCTAGCGTAGTCGCCCTAGGGAATGATGAGGTGTGACACGTGGCACACGCTTTCCCACGCACGTCTTTTCATTCCCCAACACGCGTCCTTCCATTCGCCTCGCTCCAGACTTCTCATATCCCCGCGACGTCGCTCATCCGCGGCCAGTCCAGCCCGAGCAGATCAATTTATTTCTCCCCGTTTGACCAACCACTCCTCGTCTAGAATCCCTTCCACAACTAGATAAGTCCTCGACATAGCTGGCCCTTAAGTCATTACTCCGACGCCTCAGAGCAACGACTTGGGGGGCTCCTGTTCTGGACTGGGCCGGGGTCTGCTCGTCAATCGAGCAGGCCCAACCCACACATCTTGGGATGGCCTAACAAAGCCCTCTTAGCACGACCAATTTCGAGCACATGCCCACCTCAACAGTGTCGGGCACACGCCACACCTCGGCGGTGTTCGGGCACACACGACATAAAGCATCGGGCAGAAGCGCTAAGCCTCTCCGGGCTCGCTCCTCCTCGACACTCACGTGCTCCCCCCTCGAGGAGCCATCTTCTTATGCATATGAGAATCCTCCCTGCGAGGACACGTCTCTCCCCGACACGCAAGACTCCTCCCCGCGAGGACACGTTCTCATGTAACCACCCACTCCCGATGGAATCGGTCTGTCCTAATTCCGGAGATCTAGGAACGGTTACCCCAGGGCGAAGACCACGTGCTGGTCTTCCCTACACCACATAAGCCCTAACAGTTACTTGGATTGGGCCTGGCAATCCAGCCTAGTGCAAGTAACCGTTGGTCCCGCGCTGGGGGCTCTCTATAAATACCCTCTCACTTGAGAGGGTCAGGTTACACAATCTCATACACTCTAACCTCTTTCTGTACTTGCTTTTACTTGTGACCCTTGCCTTACTTGAGCGTCGGAGTACCTTGCAGGTACAACCCCCCCCCCCCCCCCCCCCCCCCGGCCGTCTTTCAACCTCACCGGAGCTGAAGTCCATACAACGTTGCTGGCCGCTGAGCAACTGTCTGATCCAGGTACGATCACATGGTATCTACCATCTTTAGAGAATGATATTAGAAATATTATTCAGTCTCAAAGTGGTATTAGTAAAGAGTGTGATGCTTCAAATACTCTTGAATTATGTATAAATCTTAAATATATAAATGACGCATTTGAGTATAAATTTTCAATAGATAAAAAAGAACAAATTGGAGCATATTGTTTGGGCATTTGGTGATTCAATTCGAGCATATGAAACTTTTGGAGATGTGGTTGTTTTTTTATACTATCTATTAAATTAATCATTATGGCATGCCACTTGGAATATGGGTCGGGGTCGACAATCATGGAAATTCCATTTTCTTCGGTTGTGTTATATTGCGAGATGGGAAGATTTCCCCTTTTACATGGGCTATAAAAGTACATTTCTATTTTCATGAGTTTATCAATTCTTAATGTATAAATTTGAGATTTTACTTAGTTAATTTATATATATTCTATTAGCATATATTGTATATAGCTTCCATTGTTTACTTTATTTTGTAGCCTCTAGCTTTATGCAACGTGTATGTATTTAGTTTCATAAGAGCCACACATTACTTTGTATATATACTGATAAACTCTATCCATTCTGTATGTATGAATGAAAGTAATTTTCACTTACTCATTGTAAATGTTTGTAACAAACTTTTGTTATTTTTCTCATCTTTTTCCATGAGCATCGTGTTGATCTTCATCTTCTTCCCCAAGTTACTTCTTGGTTATTGCAACATTGATATGGTATCAGAGCTTAATAAGCTCTGGTAGCCATCATCTTCTGCATTTTTTACCATTTTTGATTTCACTGTTCGATTGCTTGGTTCAATCTCTTCTTTCTTCTTTATCAGTTGATTGAAATTGTTATTTCTTTCAATCACCTTTACCTCTTCTATGGCTAACCAGAGCTTCACCAATTTTTTCACAAATTCATCGATCCTTTACTATTTGCATCCGAACGAAAATCCCTCTCTTGTTCTTGTTTCACCATAACTTGATGACAAGAATTATCATACTTGGGCAAGATCAATGCAGATTGCATTGATTTCCAAGAACAAGGATAAAGTCATTGATGGAACCCTCACGAAGCCTCCCGTATTTGATCCGTTGTAAGCTCCATGGATTCGTTGTAATACCATGGTTCTGGCGTGGATTCATCGATCAATTTCAGAATTTATTACAAAATCATTTTTGTGGATTAAAAGAACAGCTAGCGTATGGAAGAATTTGCAGCTCTATTTTTCTCAAGATGATGTTTTCCGCATTTCTGATATCCAAGAAGACTTGTATAAATTTTTTCAAGGTACTCTTGACGTTTCCAATTACTTCACACGGTTGAAAGTTATGTTGGATGAACTGAAGAACTATAGGCCAATTCCTGCGTGCTCCTGTGTTATTCCTTATTCGTGTGACGTCATAGCTTCAGTTCGAAAGTATCGCGAGTAGGATTATGTTATGAGATTTCTCAAGGGGTTGAATGAGAAATTTACCCATTCCAAGTCTCAAATCATGATGATGCAGCCTCTACCAAATGTTGACAAAGCTTTTTCCTTAGTGATCCAACAAGAAAGAGAGCTGAATTATGCAGGTTCTGTTGTGGTTCCACCTGCATCTCCAAGTGAAGAAGTGACAACTTTTTAGACTCATACCACTTCAGGAAACTCTACTAGTAAGACTGGCCATACTTCTTTCAAAACCAAGTTACAAGGTCATGAGGGCACAATTGTGTTTGCACCCACTGTAACAGAACTAATCATACGATTGAGATTTGCTTCCTCAAACATGGTTCTGATGAATCCCAACCAAGTTTTGGTTTTACTCAAGAGCAATACAACAACATTATGGAATTGCTTCAGCAGTCAAAACCCACACCTAAAGCCAATTCCATATCTTTATCTCCCTTTGTGTTGAACTCTCATTCCTCTAATGACAATGGTAAGAATCCTAATCTTTGGATTCTTGGTACAGGAGCAACTGACCACATATCTTATGATTTAACTTCCTTTAAGTCTTGCAAAACCATTGTACATGTCTATGTTACTTTACCTAATGGCTCTCAAGTTGTTGCTTCAATGTCTGGTAACATTGCCATATCACCTGTTTTAACCTTACACAATGTACTTTACATTCCCACTTTTCATGTCAACTTGCTTTCTATTGCTAAACTTCTTACTAGCAATGATTGTCATGTTACTTTCACTGCTAATTCTTGCAAAATTCTGCAGAACCATTCCAAGGAAATGATTGGTATAGCTATCCTACAAAGAGGACTGTATGTACTTGAAGCTACAAATCACTCTCAAGTTCATCATTCTAGTTCTCATCCTCTTGTAATGTATAACATATGAGATTAGGTCATATCTCTAAGGATGGTTTAAGACATATTTCCAAAGCTTTTCCTTTTATTCCTTATGAACATAATACATTTCCTTGTGATTCTTGTCATTTTGGTAAACAAAAGAAGTTGCAATTTCCTAATAGTACAACTATTACTAATGCTCCTTTTGAGATATTACATGCTGATGTATGGGGGCCCTTTTCTACTACATCTATACAAGGTGTAGCTCTCATTGTAAACCAATTCAAAACATCCTTAAAATGCCTAAGATCTGATAATGGGACCGAGTTTATTGCTCTTTCTGAATTTTTCCTATCTAAAGGGATTATTCATCAAAAATCTTGTGTTGAAACACCCTATCAAAATGGGGTGGTAGAGAGGAACATCAACACATATTGAATGCAGCTAGAAATCTTTTCTTTCATTCTTCTATTCCCTTAAATATGTCAAATTTCTGCATTCGACATGCTATACACCTTATTAACAGGCTGCCTACACCTTTACTGAACCTTAAATGTCCATATGAGTTGTTACATCAAAAACCTCCCATTTTAATTCACTTGAAAGTCTTTGGATGTTTAAGTTTTGCATCTACTTTACATGCTCATAGAACAAAATTTGAACCTAGAGCTAGAAAGGCTATTTTCCTTGGATTTAAGGAATGAACTAAAGGATACATATTGTATGACCTACAAAATCACAACCTGTTTGTTCCTAGACATGTGATATTCTATGAAACATACTTTCCTTTTAAACCTCATGTATCACCTTCAAACACAACACCTAATGTGTACTCAAACATTCAGCCTGATCCTTATAATTTTGTACTATATGATGACCCTCCTACATCACTTCCATCTATAGCCTGGTGTTGCTACTCCTCCTTCTACTGATATTCAGTCTCTTCCTGATAATAATAGCTCCACTTTATCGCATGGCGCTATTACTTCTCCCACTAGCCAAGTCACTTCACCTCATACTCTTCAGCCTAACCCTAAACCTACATTGGATACCTTTATGATTTGTCCTATCAGTCCTGTTCCAATCATAACTTCTTCTAGTCACCATCCTACACCTTTAACTCCATCTAATGGACAATCACAAGTCACTACAGTTGGACCTGATCATCCTAATCCAAATTTTCTTGATACCAATGTATCTGCCCCTCCCTTAAGATAATCTACCCGTGTTACACATCCTTCAAGTTATTTAGCAGATTATCACTGCTACAATGCCACACATACCTCTTCATCACCCAAAACCAAAAATTCTAATGTTGCTTACCCTCTTTCATCTGTCATTTCCTATGACAATTATTCACCATCTTACAAACATTATTGCTATGCCATTTCATCCCATATTGAACCCAAAACCTTTAACCAAGCCATTAAACATGACTGCTAGAAAAAGGCCATGGATGTTGAACTACTTGCTCTTGCAGAAAATCATACTTGGGATGTGGTTGATCTTCCTCATGGTAAAATCCCTATTAGATGAAGATGGATCTATAAAATTAAACACAAGGCATATGGGTCTATAGAGAGATACATAGCTAGGTAGGTGGCAAAGGGTTATACACAAATAGAGGGCATTGATTATTTTGATACATTTCCCCTGTTGCCAAAATAACCATAGTTCGTGTTCTTTTATCTCTAGAAGCCATTAAAGGATGGTACTTGGAACAGTTAGATGTTAACATTGCATTCCTCCATGGTGACTTACATGAAGAGGTGTACATGACTCTTCCTCCAGGTTTATCTAGCTTTAGTGAATCTAAGGTGTGTAAGTTACAAAAGTCTCTCTATGGCCTTAAACAAGCTAGTAGGCAATGGTATTCCAAGTTATCTTTATTCCTTATTTCTCTTGGAAATAAGAAATCTCAGGCTAACCACTCTTTGTATGTTAAACATGCCAATCATGAATTTACTGCATTACTGGTATATGTAGATGATGTTGTTTTGGCAGGTAATTCTATATTTGAGATTCATAAAGTTAAACACCTTCTGGATCAACACTTCAAAATCAAATATCTTGGTCAGTTGAGATTCTTCTTAGGTTTTGAAATAGGTAGATCACAGGCTGGTATTTTTCTTAATCAAAGAAATTATACACTTAAACTTTTAGAGGATGATGGTCTCCTTGCAGAAAAACCTTATGCAATGCCCTTTAATCCCACTACTAAGTTGTCCATTGATGAAGGCCCTCTTTTGGAAGATCCTTCTTTATATAGAAGACTCATTGGTAGATTGATCTACCTCACCAATTCAAGACCAGATATCTCCTTTGCAGTGCAACACTTGAGTAAATATGTGTCTCAACCACGAATGCCTCATTACCAAGCTGCAATACATGTTCTCAGGTATCTAAAATGTGTCCCTACTACAGGCATCCTTTTCTCCTCTTCTAGCAAGTTGTAACTTTTTGGATTTCCTGACTCGGATTGGGCTAAGTGTCCTGATACCAGAAAGCCTGTCACTGGTTATTGCATTATATTGGGCTCCTTTCTTTTATGATGAAAGTCCAAGAAACAACACACGGTTTCAAGGTCTTCTACTGAGGCTGAATATCGTGCTTTGGCCTCTATCACTTGTGAAATTCAGTGGCTTCATTACTTGTTTCATGATATGCTAGTTCACTTCAATCAACCTGCATCTGTGTTTTGTGACAGTAAATATGTTATTTACTTGGATCACAATCCTACCTTTCATGAGCGTAGCAAGCACATCGAGTTGGAGTGTCATGTTGTACGCGAAAAGATCAACTCCAAGCTCTTTCACTTTCTACCTATTTCAACTCATGACCAGATTGCTGACATGGTCCCCAAGCCTTTACACTCTCCTTCTTTGAAGACCAATTTGGGCAAGTTGGGTCTTTGTAGCATCCAATGCCCAACTTGAGGGGGGAGGGATATTAGCATATATTGTATATAACTTCCATTGTTTACTTTATTTTGTAGCCTGTAGCTTTATGTCACATGTATGTATTTAGTTTCATAAGAGCCACACATTACTTTGTATATATACTGATAAACTCTATCCATTCTGTATGTATGAATGAAAGTAATTTTCAGTTACTCATTGTAACTGTTTGTAACAAACTTCTGTTATTTTCTCATCTTTTTCCATGAGCATCGAGCTCATCTTCATCTTCTTCCCCAAATTAATTCTTGGTTATTACAACATTGATATATTCTTTATTATTTTTTCAGAATTTAATTAGTTTTGTTAAAGGAAAATATCCACAAACAATTCTTACCGATCAAGATCTTGCAATGAAAGATGCTGTTGCAATGGAATTACCAAACACAAAACATGTTTTTTGCATATGACATATAACCACAAAGATATCATATTGATTTTCTTTTCCATCGGGTTGAGATATAATGATTTTAAATATGAATTTCATAGATTATACCATTTAGGATATGCTTATGATTTTAAGAGAGAATGAAAGTCGATGATTGCAGAGTTTGGTTTTAGCAAGGATAACCATATTGATTTGTTTTATTTGCATGGTCAATTTTGGGCACTTCCTTATTTGAAGGATGTCTTTTTGCTGGAATGACTTCAATTAGACTCTCAGAATCTATAAATTCGTATATAAAAATTTCTTGGTATCAAAACGAGTCTGACAGATTTTATAAACTAAGTTAGTTTATTTTAATTGAGTTGCTCCATTTTTATCCAATATCTTTTCGATATAATGGTTTTAATTTAGTCACAATTATGTTTTGTTTGTTAAAGATGAATACATTGTCACCAATCACACTAACAGAAACAAAGTGAACTGAAACTCATATCAGCAACATCTTTATTATCAAAATATTTTCTCTCACTAGAATGAGTAACATATTTATGATAAAAAATTTTGCACGATAGGGACGATGATGATTTGCAAGTTTAGTGATAAAATTCCTTCACCAATTTTACACCATGATAGTAGGCACCCGTATCATTGAGGTTGTCGGTTATCAGAGTAGCAAGATAAATAACACAAAAATAAGAGATTAAGGAGTAGGAAAAATTGACACAGAATATTTACGTGGAAAACCCTCAACAAATGAGGGAAAAACCACGGGCACCGGTAGAAAAGATTTTCACTAAGTTGAAGAAATTACAACACTTCTCTCTAAATACAAGGAGAGAACAAATTACACTCTCTCTTGTAATAGGAGAACACTCACTAAAGAAACCTTATAGGAGAAACTACAATATATTATTTCTTAAATTTTTCTCTTATGCTATGTTGTAATGTTTTTTTTGTTGTTGTCTTAGGAATGAGAAATGCACCTCTATTTATAGGTGCTCATCTTCATAAAACCATGGGAGTTGTTACAAAACCATGGGTGCAAAATCATGGGTGTTTCTTTCTTGGTCCACAAATTGTGACTTTATTCAATCACAATCCTTGACCATAATCTTTTACCATGACCACAATATTTGACTATGACCATGACCACAATATTTGACTATGAGCTCAATCCTTGACAATCTCCCACTTAAAGTCACATTTTTTATCTTCAAAAAAATATTCTCTACCTTGCCAACTTCATGCTAATTACGCCTCTAATAGGCCATAGGAATACCTACACCATGCAAACTTATCAGAGTTAATCGGTTTTGTCATTGCATCTGCTAGGTTATCTTTAGTGTGAATTTTCTGCATATCCACACTTCCTTCTTCTACTACCTCTCTGACAAAATGGTATTGAACTCCTATGTGTTTTGTCTTGGAATGAAAAGATGGATTCCTTGCAATGTGCAAGGCACTCTGACTGTCACAACACACAGTTATCTTTTGTTGCTTGTGCTCGAGTTCTTCCAATAACCTTTGAATCCAAATTGCTTCCTTACATGCTTGGGTAGCAGCCATGTATTCAGCTTCTGTAGTAGACAAAGCTACAACAGTCTGCAATTTGGATAACCAGCTTACCTCTCCTCTTGCAAGTGTGAACACATACCCAGTAGTAGATTTTCTTTTATCAAGGTCGCTTGTAAAATCTGAATCAACATAGCCTCTGATAGTGAATTTCGATCCCCCAAAACATAATGCAGCACCTGAGGTTCCTTTGATGTATCTAAGGATCCTCTTAACAACATTCCAATGTTCATTACCTGGATCTTCCATAAACCGACTGACCGTTCCTACTGCTTGAGCAATGTCTGGTCTAGTACATATCATAGCATACATAAAGCTTCCCACTGCTGATGCATATGGTACTCGAGACATTTCAATCCTTTCCCCTTCATTGTTAGGATTCATACTTAAGGATAATTTATAATTGACAAGAAGTAGGGTAAAGATTGGCTTACAGTCTTGCATGTTAAAGTGGTGCAAAACTTTCTGAAGATAATTTTTCTGAGAAAGCCAAATCCTTCTGTCTTTTCTGTTTCAGTGAATTTGCATCCCTAAAATCTTGTTTGTTGGTCCCAAGTCCTTCATATCAAACTCCCTAGCCAATTATGCCTTCAATTCTTGGACTCGATCTTTGTTGGGGCCTACCACCATGTCATCCACATACAACAACAAAATGATAAAATCATCATTATCATCAAACCTTTTGTAATACGTACAATCGTCTGAATTTAATATGTTGTATCCAAGGCTCACGATGAAGGAATCAAATCTCTTGTACCAACACATTGGCGCCTGTTTAAAAGCGTACAGATATTTGGTCAACCTACTAACCAAGTTTTATTTTCATTGTTTTTCAAAGCCTTCGGGTTGGAGCATATATATTTCCTCTTCAAGTTCTCCATGGATAAATGCAGTCTTTACATCAAGCTGCTCTAGATTTAGATCAAATGCAGCACACATCACCAAGACCACTCTGATTGTGGTGAGTCTTAGCACTGGAGAAAATATCTCATTGAAATCAATACCTTCTTTCTGAGCATATCCTTTGACCACCAGTCTTGCACGATATCGTTCCACCTGATCATTGGCATCTCGCTTAATTTTGAACACCCATTTGTTACCGATGTCTTTTTGACCTTTAGGAAGTTCAACAAGTTCCCATGTGTTATTTCTATGTAAGACTTTAATTTCCTCTTGCGTTACTACAATCCACAGAGAAGCATCTGAACCATTTAATGCCTCATGAAAGGTTGATGGTTCTCTATCTTCTGATAGAAGAAAGTATGCATCATGACTTGCCATCACATATTCTAAGTGCCAGGATGGTTTTCTTATCTGACGCGTGGTTCTTCTGGGATCTACATTATTGACCTCAGTTGGTTCTTGTTCTTTGTGCTCTGGTTCTGCTTCAGAAGAATCATTTTCTCCTGACTTTTCCTCCATCTCCACTATAGTAGTCTCCTTTATAGTGTTGTCATCCTTTTCCTCCTTTTGTAGTTCATTTTCTATAAAGATTACATCTCTGCTAACAATAATTTGTGGGCAGCGGGATCCCACAGACGATACCCCTTCACATTGTCAGCATAACCCAAGAATATGCATTTCCTGGATCTTGGGTCCAGCTTTGTTCTTTCTTGGGAGTTATACATCACGTACACAGGACATCCAAATAAATGCAAAGAAGAATAATCACTCGGTTTTCCCTTCCACATCTCCATTGGTGTCTTTAAATCAATCGCAGTTGATGGCGATCGATTTATCACGTAACAGACAATTTTGAAAGTTTCTGCCCAGAAAGACTTTGTCAATCCTGTTGTTTTTAGTATAGCTCTCGTCCTCTCCAGGAGAGTTCTATTCATCCGTTCTGCTACACTATTCTGCTAAGGTGTATGAGCAACAGTAAACTGCCGCTTAATACCTTCTTGCTTGCAGAATGTCAGGAAATCACCATCAGTATATTCTCCTCCATTATCTGTCCTCAAGCACTTAGTTCTTTTCCCAGTTTCAAGTTTCACTTGTGCTTTGAACTCCTTGAATACTAAATAAACATATGACTTCTTCTTGATTGAGTACACCCATAGTCTCTTGGAGTAATCATCAATGAATGATACAAAATATTTTGCTCCTCCAATGGACATTTCCGGTGACTCCCACACATCAGAATGAATCAAGTCTAGTATGTGTTTGCTTCTAGCAACTGACTTAGAAAACTTTAGTTTATGCTGCTTGCTTATCACACAGTGCTCGCAGAAAGGTAAATTTACCGACTTGAGCCCGGGTATGAGATTACATTCTGTAAGAACTTTCAAGTCTCGTTCTGACATATGTCCTAGTCTGTGATGCCATATCATCGTTGTTTCTTCTTGGCTTCCAGCTACTACTAATGCATCTGCTCCTTTCATTGTGTCTCCCAAAAGCATGTATAGACTTGCAGCGACCTTCTCTGCTTTCATCACTACTAGCGAACCATTCACCACTTTCAAGATCCCACCTTGAACATGGGTCTTGCATCCGAGGTCATCTAGTTGCCCAATAGACAAAAAATTCTTCGTCAATCCTTTCACATGTCGTACCCCTTGAAGTGTGCGGATAATACCATCATACACTTTCATTTTGACTTTACCAACTCTAGCAATTTCCAAAGCATGGTCATTCCCCATCAATACATGTCCTTCAGAGATAGGTTCATAAGTGTAAAACCAGTCTCGTTGTGGAGTCATGTGCCATGTTACTCCTGAATCTACTATCCAACCATCAGTGAGTTGAATTTCGCCTTTGGTACTAATTGCTGCTCCGCTGTAAAGGTTTTATCCATCATCGGAGGTACTAGCAATACATCCTTGAGATGTACTTGCTTCAGAAGACTTCTCACCATTCTTCTTGTTGAATCAACATTCTTTCTTTAAGTGTCCTCTCTTGCCACAATTGTAGCATTTGAGGTTTGTTCTTCTTTGAGATTTTGATCTACCATGATTTTGACTCCCACTGAGACCATGTTCCGTCGATCTACCTCTCGTAATCGTCAAAGCTTCTATTTGTTTTGAGATTTCTTGCCGATCTTCCTTATTTTTACGCTTGGATTCTTCTTCAAGAACAGCTCCGGCAACATCATTAAAGGATAGACGCTCAACAATATTATTGTTTGTAATATTGATGAAGAGTTGATCAAACGAATCTGGTAAACTTTGAAGAAGAAGCTCTGCTCGTTCATTTTCCACTATTGTGAAATCTAATGCAGATAGTTGAGAAAATAATGTATTCAAATTGTTGATGTGATCCGGCAACAAAGTGGATTCACTCATTCGAAGAGTGTAGAGTCTCCTCTTTAAGAAAATTCTGTTGTGAAGTGACTTAACCTCGTACAGTTGGATGAGAGTATCCTATATCTCCTTTGCAGTTTTCTTTTCTGCTATACTTGACAAAACTGAATCTGCCATTGCTAAGTGCAAATTGGCAACAACATTGTCATCCATCTCTCTCCACTTTTCATCAGTTATATCTGTAGGTCTACCTTTAATTGCTTGTGAGCAATTATCCTTCATAAGGATTGCCTGCATATTCAATTTCCACAGGGAGAAATTACTCCCACTGAATTTTTCAATCTTAAATTTTGCAGCCATTTTTTTCTCACTGAATTGGTTTACACAATTTCACCGTGAATAGCACAGTATACGTGAGTAATATTGTATATTTTTACCACACACTAGAATAAATCTAGTATACGTTAACAATCACTGCAAAAGTATACAACCACACGTGTGAATAGTAACTGTACGGTGCAGCCAAAATAGAGACCGACACCAACGGCTTTGATACCACTGTTGGTTATTAGAGTAGCAAGATAAATAACACAAAAATAAGAGATTAAGGAGTAGGAAAAATTGACACAAAATATTTACGTGGAAAACCCTCAACAAATGAGGGAAAAACCACGGGCACCGGTAGAAAATATTTTCACTAAGTGGAAGAAATTACAACACTTCTCTCTAAATACAATGAGAGAACAAATTACACTCTCTCTTGTAATATGAGAACACTCACTAAAAAAACCTTATAGGAGAAACTACAATATATTCTTTCTCTCTAAATTTTTCTCTTATGCTATGTTGTAATGTTTTTTTTGTTGTTGTTTTAGGAATGAGAAATGCACCTCTATTTATAGGTGCTCATCTTCACAAAACCATGGGAGTTGTTACAAAACCATGGGTGTTTCTTTCTTGGTGCACAAATTGCGACTTTATTCAATCACATTCCTTGACCATAATCTTTTACCATGATCACAATATTTGACTATGACCATGACCACAATATTTGACTATGACCTCAATCCTTGACAGAGGCAGTGGTAAATGGAAATCCAACTAAAACCATAAGTGACAAGAACAATATTGCACAATAGAACTCCCATAAATATATAGCCACCTTTATACTTTAGCAGCCATGGCAATACCTACAAGAAGCTTAGATGTGGTAAATAGATATTTTTTGGAGAACATATAAAGAAATTGGAAAGAGAGGAACGAAGAGAACATTGGAAAAATTAAATTGGAATTTTAATCGAAAACAAACAATTTGAGAGAAATGAAAAGATTGCGGAGGGAAGACTTCAAGGAGAAACAAAAAAGAGAAAGGGAGAATTGAACAGTAAAAAAAGATTAAAAGAAAAAACATATTAATTAAAAAACATAAATTTCATTTGTGTTCCTTACTTTTTATTTAAAAAAATAAAAAAAAATTCTAAAAAAACGTGCTAATTGCTAAAATAGACCATCGTAAAAATGAATGGATCTATTATATATATTTTATTTTTATTTGTGTCCCATGTTTTGTAAATTTTATTTTTTTAAATAAAAAGTAAGGGACACAAATGAAATTTATGTTTTTTAATTAATATGTTTTTTCTTTTAATCTTTTTTTACCGTTCAATTCTCTCTTTCTCTTTTTTGTTTCTCCTTGAAGTCTTCCCTCCGCAATCTTTTCATTTCTCTCAAATTGTTTGTTTTCGATTAAAATTCCAATTTAATTTTTCCAATGTTCTCTTCGTTCCTCTCTTTCCAATTTCTTTATATGTTCTCTAAGTGTATACTCAAGCCTGTGTATTGGGCTTATCTCTCAGAACATCCCAACCAGAACAAACAAATAACAAGCAAGTCAGACAAAAAGCAGTAAATAAATCAAAGTAGGCTAAACCCCTTAAGGGATGGACCAGCAAGAGGTCAATCTTTCCCCAGCAGAGTCACCACTTTTCTGTAGCGGGGAAATTTGTGAGTGTAAGCTATTGATTAACTTAACTCAAAAATAAGCAAGAGTCGCCGCCGCACTTTTATTTTATCCACAAAGGGAAAGGAAAAAGAGCGAACAAAACCTAAAGAGTTCTAAAAAACAAGAACAAACAGAGAATGGGTAAGGGGATTGGTTACGCAATGGGAAGGTGTTAGCACCCAAAACGTCTATAGTACTCTATAGGAGCCCTTTGAAATATTCATGCCTTTTGGTCTGAAAATGGTTTGCTTGTAAAGAGATTGAGGAGATGAGAGGAGAAATATTTTTTTAGATTTTTGTGTTTGGAGAGACTTATCGCCCCATGCCCACGTACCCAAGATGTGCAATGTAGGATCAAAACCCCGTAGTTCGTGGTACAAAGAACAAGAATTTGTTGGTTTCGGTTGATTTTTAAGTGTAAAGACAAGTCGTCATTTCTAAGCGAATAATTTCGCTTAAAGAAATGAATCATGTCTAAAAGATTTGAGTGAGTTTCATACTTTTTATGTTTTCATGAAACAGTCAAAGTATGGTTAAGATAGATTGACATTGATTAAAGAAAAGAAAATTTTAAAAGTCACTTGACAAAAGTCAAGGTTTTATTATGAGAGCGGTTTTAAGTTGAAAACAAGAAGGTTTTGAAAAAGGGAGAGGATTCTGAAAATTTAAGAATGGGGAGGAGAAGAAGTGACTATCCTAGTGCATAAAATAAAAGCTAGGGAAAAGAAAGATCTAACCAAAATGGAGCCACTTCAAAGTAACATTAAAAGAATTCCTTCCTTAAGCAAATCAGCCAAATAAAGGCAAGTCTTCAATCAATACTCCAAGCAAAAGGATAAGAAGTCCTAATTCTAGGTCCATAAGTCCAATATTACTTCATAAAGAGGTCCATGAAGATATCACTCCAAAGCATAGGATAGTAACCAATTGTCCAAGATGAAGAGAATTAAGTTTTTTTATGGTTTAAGCCTTTATTAATGTTTTTGGTCCAAGTGGACAAAGAGAAAAAGGCGGAAGCATAAACATGTGTCCAGTGGACAAAGGAAAAATTGCGGAAACATAAACATGATATGAAATGATAATAATGAAGCATAAAAACATTAAAAAGAGATAGGGAGTGAGAAGGAAACATAAACAAAATTAATATAATAATATTGTTAGTAAGTTAGTGATTAGTTGTTAGAGTTAGTGATCAATAACAATTGAATAATTGCACCTAGGCCAAGGTTGATGAAACTCATTAGAGGATTGATAAGACCAAAGCCTCCTAACAACAAGTTTCATGAGTTTTGAACCATAAGACAAATAATCAACCATTCTTGATAGTGTTCTGATACGGGACAAATATTGCGCTATGTTAACCAATCGCCGAGTAATTTACGGAGTAATTACCCTACAATGAGGCCGTTCAATAGCTCTTTGTGCTAATGCATGCTAGATAAACGATATGTAGATCGTCATCCGAAAGTAATATCGCACGAAAAGAAAAGAAGGTAGTGATCTAGTATTGATCAAAATTCAACAACGGAATTCTAAGATCCATAAGACTTTCATCAATCAAAATAAAAAGAGAAATAGATGAAGAGAAAGCCAAATTAAATCACAAAATTATGCGATCTAAGGCTAAGAACAAAGAAAAATGGAAGAAAAAGGAAAAGGAACCAAAACAACCCCAAAAACAAACAAAAAAAACAATTCTGCCTCTGTGCAATCGATTGCACAAAAGGTACAATCGATTGCACCTGTACGAAATCACCAAAACAGCACAAATTTTACACTGCGCAATCCATTGCGCAAAAGGTGCAATCGATTACACCTGTTCAAAAAACAGAAAATCGACATTTTAAGAGGCAAATCCTTGATCAATCATTTCATCAAACATCTATTGATCATGGATTCAATTGTGCACGAATTTTAAAATAAAACATCAGTAAAAACCTGCAATCAAACATAATTACAAGATCCAAAGGATCAAGTAACACAAAGCAACCAAAGATCTACATGATGAATGATGATGATGAAGCTTTAACAATGGTGTGAAATGGATTACCACTTTAAATCTGAAAATTCCTTCAAATTGCTTCAAGATCTACACTCCAAAGCCTTGATCTACTATAATTGATGAACAAAAACAAGAATGGATGAAGGTTTAGCTCAAAGTTGAACAAGATTCAATGTGAATTCTTGTTAACTTTCAAAGGAAGAAATGTGAGCTTTGGTGAATTTTGTGGTTGGGAAGAGAATTTGCAAGAGGTTTTTTGGCTCTCAAAATCTTGAATGAATGAATGAAATGAAGCCTCTGTTTATAGAGTTTAGGCTTGGGAATTTGGTGCTTTGGAAGATCAAAATTAGGCTTGGAATTTGATTATGGAGGGAAATTAACAAAAGAGTGGTGATTATTGAAGGTGTATGGTGGGAATTAATTGTGATGAGGTAGGGGAATTATTTTTGGGTGATCTAGAATATTCTCATGTGATAAAATTGGTGTCAAATGCTTCAAAATTTGAAAATTGGTGAATTTGGCCAATTTTGCATCTGTGCAATCGATTGCAGTACTGACGCAATCCATTGCGCCTCTACAAAAATTCAAAAATTGGCACGAAATGTGAGGGGTGCAATCGATTGTTGTTTTAGTGCAATCAATTGCATTAGTGAAAAATGGCAAAAATTGCTTTGTTTGACTGGATTGCTCCGGCTTTGGCTCGATTCTTTTGCTTGTCGAAGAAGGCATGGAAATAAACACACGAACCTTGGAATTCCTTGGATAATAATCAATTAGAACTTGAGGAATCCTTGATCGGATAAAATTTGACATGATTACGGATCAACTTCGACGTTGTACAGATGAAATTCATTCATGTTGCGGGGCTGTTGTTTTGGTATTTTTAACCTGTTCTTCCCCTGAAAATGTTAGTGAAAGAAAACAAAATATTTTTGAATTTTAATTAATGGTTGGTAAACATAAACAAATTAAACAATAAAATAACTAACACACACACAAACCCAAAGATCCCTGCAAGGCACAATCCTATAGAAAAGGGAACCAATGTGTGATCTTGTTTGTGGTATGAAATGCAAATGAAAAGCAAAGAATCTTAGGGAAAAAAATTAGGGTATTACAGCTGCCCCTATTTAAGTTTCTTATATCCGGAGATACGAAGATGGGAATCTTTGTCTCGACGAGATAGAAGAGACTTAAATATAACAACAACCCAATTTTTGGCCCTAAGAGACCACAAGATGATATGATCATGCAAATGATATGCAAACACAAGACCATTGTGGGGAGAAAATGCCACAGGAGATAAACAAAAGTTGGGGAGCAAAAGAAAAGAGAAAAGACTCCGCAGGGGAAAACACATCCCAACAAAGGGAGGAGAGAAACTAGGGGTAAGTGTATGTGGAAATAAACCACATCACAACAAGGATAAAACCCAACAGGGAAGACTTAGCACAGCAAGGCTCCACTGGGAAAAACAAGACCTCAACAATGAACTGTCTCTAGCATACTGAAGAGACTAATCATCCATCGGAGTAGAAAACCTCAACAACGAACTGTCCCGTCAAACCGAAGAGACTTACCATTCATCGGAGTAATAAAATCTCAACAACGAACTATCCCATCAAACCGAAGAGACTTACCATTCATCGGAGTAACAAAATCTCAACAGCGAACTGTCCGGTCAAACCGAAGAGACTTACCATTCATCGAAGTAACAAATCTCAACAATGAACTGTCCCATTAAACCGAAGAGACTTACCATTCATCGGAGTCACAAAATCTCAACAATGAACTGTCCTATTAAACCGAAGAGACTTACCATTCATCGGAGTAACAAAAGGTATTAACTGCATCGCCTCAGGCTTCTCAAATAAAGGAATGCCATGAAACAGTATTGAACCTTCCAAAAGGGGAATCATACGCAGATTTCAGCTGAAGGGCGCAGAATCCTCAAAGGTGCAAAATAAATGCACTCTCAATCTAGGTTTCACAGCCTAGAGATCCAAACAAATATCGCAGGGGACCAAAGTTCAATCTAGGAACAAACTGGAGAGAAACGGCCAAACAAGACTCGTCCCGAGGAGAAAATATCTCAACTGGGGATTAATTCCATCCAGATAATAAACTGGGAAGGAAACTGAATCAAAATATTCCATGAGAAATAAACTCAGTGGGGAGTTAACAAAGATAGGCATTTTTCTGCTTACTGGTCGACACTCTAAATGGAGAGAGGACATGCACGCTCTACGGGGATAACAACACCAGAGAGCAAAGAAGCACCAACACAAATGCAAAATGCACAATGCAACAAAAACATGCTATGCACAACAAATGAATGCGCATGCAATGCTTATGAGTATGAATATGCTAACAAAATAGACATAAAGGATAAACAGAGGGTGGAATAAACATCACAACACCAGTGAATACTCGGCTAATCTTAACAAGATGGAGGTGTTATTAGCAACTCTGCTAGGCATTTAGCTGAAGAAATCCTGCAAGAGATAAACAAAAGCCATCAAAGGAAAATAAATCCTACTACAAGGCTCAAATCTTGCTGGAGAAAAGAAGATACTCCTTGGGGAAAGACCCAAATATCAATCTTCTAACATCGATGATCCACAAAGAGGATAATAACATAAACTCTACTTTGAGGATGGCAGGAAAGCTGTCGGGGAATCATAACAACCCAAATCTTTCTGACTTTCCTTGGGGATAATAAAAATTCACAGAAACTTTTATTTCAAAAGGATGAAGAGATCTGCTGCGGGAAAAAAATGAATCCGCTGGGGATTGTAGACATATAAACATCTATGCAAAAATCCACTGGGAATACAAGGTAGATCTGCTGGAGATACGAGAACACTCTCAGAGGATTAACCAATTCTGAGCAAAGTATCCTGAACTTGCTGGGAAAACAACAAAAGGTCAAACTGTGGGGGATTTTAGATCAATACTCATCATAAATGAGAGAAAACCCCACAAGTGACTAAAAGAGATATCATCAGCAACTTCACTGGGGAATAGCCGCAATAGTGATGCGCAATCTTCACTAGGAGGATAAATCTCTAGAAAAACAATCCGGAGAGAAGTACATCATGGACTTGCCGAGGGGAAATGAGAAATTAACATCACTGCTCTATGCTTGATAATGATAGTGAACTGCCTCCGTTGGAGAATCATCAAGGATAAATCCCTGGGTAGAATAACCTGGAGAGAAAAACATCCACAAGACAAGATGAAACACGACAAGCGATCACCACGTCAATGCTTTTTAGAAGAAAATAACATTGCCCTCTGTTTGGTGACATCCAAAGCAACAACAACACGTCTAGAGGGTAAAACTCTGAGTGAAGCTTCCTCATATGATTTCGGCTTGGGACAGCAAAAATGAATCTCTCTGTGGAGACCACCATTAAGGAGATGTAGACCTTAAAACTACTCAACTATGTGATCATAACATAATCAGTTGGAGAAGATTCGGATCAAGACCTAGATGGGGAAAAACCAAACAGCATTGGACCTTATGAATTCAACACATCACAACAAACCTATCACCTTGTCAACAACCAAACACATTCATAGGACCAGGCTCTGCCAAGGAAATATCAACAAACTCTACTGGGGAAATATCAACAAACTCTACCGGGGAGCTGTCAATGAATTCTGCCAAAGGAGCGAGAACGAACCCTGCTGAAGAAAACATCGATCCTACCATCCTTGGAATAACCATTGATGTTCCTTTTCACATTCATAACTCAAAGGAAAATGTTTTTATAATTTTCAAATATTTAAATCAATTATTCACATTTTGTTTCAAAAATCATCATAAAAAATAAATGAAAATTTGCAAACAGAAACAAAATAAGAATTGCAAACAACAGGACACAGGCCCAAATTTTATTAATAGAATGGAAGTCCGCAAATGGCGTAATTCCATGGATCATTACAAAGTTTGGAAAATGGTAAATACATGGAAAAGGTTACATTGAAATACAATGACCACTATTCTCCCTAACAACTTTGAATTCCACTGTGCCAAAAACTTCAGCTGAGGATGATTGAAGCAGAATCCTTGATAGACAATGTTGCTTTCACATGATCAAGACTGGCCAGATGCAGTTACTTGCCATAATCCCTAACTTTTGCCTAGATTGCCCTTTCGGGTTTTCAACCTACCGGGATGATTATTTATGTTTTTGTCTCGAATTTTTTGCCTGGACCGCCCTTTCGGGTTTTCAGCCCACCGAGACGCTCATTTTTGCCTAAGCCGCCCTTTTGGGTTTTCAACTTAGCGAGCTGTTCTTTTATTTTTTTAGGCGAAGTATTTCTTGATTGCATCGGCATTCACAGGACGAGTGAACTCTTCACCGTCCATAGTTGTAAGAAGTAATGCACCGCCAGAGAAGGCTCTCTTAACAACATATGGGCCTTCATAATTAGGAGTCCACTTGCCCCTAGAATCATTGGTAAAAGTCGAGATCTTTTTGAGCACGAGGTCACCTTCTCTGAACACACTAGGTCGAACCTTCTTATCAAAAGCTTTCTTCATTCTCTGTTGATACAATTGGCCATGACACAAGGCCGTCATTCTTTTCTCTTCAATCAGATTCAACTGGTCATATCTGCTTTGACACCATTCAGCCTCAGACAATTCAGCTTCCATCAAAACTCTCATAGAAGGGATTTCAACCTCCACCGGGAGCACTGCTTCCATACCATAAACAAGAGAGAAAGGGGTCGTCCCTGTTGAAGAGCGGACAGATGTACGATACCCATGCAAAGCAAAAGGGAGCATCTCATGCCAATCCTTGTAAGTAACAACCATCTTCTGAACAATCTTCTTGATATTCTTATTAGCAGCTTCAGCAGCCCCATTCATCTTAGGTATGTGAGAAGAAGAAGTATGATGCTCTATCTTAAACTCATCACATAATTATTTCATCATCTTGTTATTCAGGTTCGACCCATTATCAGTGATAATCTTGCTCGGAACACCATATCGACAGATGATTTGATTCTTGATAAACCGGACCACTACTTGCTTGGTCACATTGGCATATGATGCCGCTTCAACCCACTTGTTAAAATAGTCAATAGCCACCAATATGAAACAGTGTCCGTTCGACGCTTTAGGCTCAATCATTCCAATCATATCAATGCCCCACCTGGAGAAATGCCATGGAGAAGAGATAACATTGAGAGGAGTTGGGGGCACATGAATTTTGTCAGCATAAACCTGGCACTTATGGCACTTCTTCACAAATTTGCATCAGTCAGATTCCATTGTCAGCCAATAGTAACCTGCCCTCAACATTTTCTTAGCCATTGCATGCCCATTGGCATGGGTACCAAAAGATCCTTCATGAATTTCTTTCATCAACATGTCTGCTTCGTGTCTATCCACGCATCTGAGTAAGACCATGTCATAATTTCTTTTATACAACACATCATCATTCAAGAAGAAACTACCAGCCAATCTTCTCAAAGTCTTCTTATCTTTCTTGGATGCCTCAAGCGGGTACTCTTGATTTTGAAGAAAGCACTTAATATCATAATACCACGGTTTATCATCAACAATCTCTTCAACCGCAAATACATGAGCTGGCCTATCAAGCCGCATAACATCAATTTTGGGCACATCATTCCACCGATTCACCACAATCATGGAGGATATAGTGGCTAAAGCATCTGCCATTCGATTTACTGCTCTGGGTACATGGTGAAACACAACCTTATTGAAGAAAGTTAACAACCTTCTTGCATAATCTCGATAAGGAATCAAATTAGGTTGACGTGTCTCCCATTCTCCTTTAATCTGATTAATCACCAGGGCTGAATCTCCATATACATCAAGAATCTTGATTCTTAAATCAATAGCTTCTTCCAAGCCGATAATACATGCTTCATACTCAGTCGCATTATTTGTGCAAGTGAACATCAACCTTGTAGTGAAAGGAATATGAGAACCATGAGGAGTAACAATTATTGGCCCAATACCATTGTCATACTCATTAACAACTCCATCAAAAATCAAACCCCAATAGGATCCAGGCTCAGGCCCTTCATCGGGTAATGGTTCTTCACAATCTTTAACCTTTAGGTACATCACATCCTCATCAGGAAAGTCAAACCTGATAGGTTGATAATCATCAATTGGCTGGTGTGTCAAATGGTCAGCCAAAACACTTCCTATTATCGCTTTTTGAGTTCTGTACTCGATATCATATTCTGACAACAACATATGCCAACAAGTAATCCTCCCAGTTAAAACAGGCTTTTCAAAGATATACTTAATTGGATCCATTTTGGATATCAACCAAGTTGTATGATTCAACATATACTGGCGGAGGCGTTTGGCAGCCTAAGCTAAAGCACAACATGTCTTTTCAAGCATTGAGTGCCGAGACTCACAATCGGTGAACTTCTTGCTCAAATAATAAATGGCAAATTCTTTTCGACCAGATTCATCTTGTTGACCCAGAACACAACCCATAGACTTTTCCAGCAAAGTCAAATACATGATCAAAGGTCTTTCTTCCACGGGAGGAGACAAAATCGGAGGTTCAAGCAGATATTCTTTAATTCTTTCAAAAGCTTTCTGACAATCCTCTGTCCAGATAGAACCCTGATCTTTGCGAAGAAGCTTGAAGATTGGCGCACAAGTGGCATTCATATTGGATATAAATCGGGAGATATAATTCAAACGTCCCAAGAATCCTCTTTCTTGTTTCTCTATTTTGGGTGCAGGCATTTCTTGAATGGCTTTAACTTTACCAGGATCAACTTCAATGCCTTTTTGGTTGACAATAAAGCCCAACAATTTTCCAGAACGGACACCAAAAGGGCATTTATTTGGATTCAAACGGAGCTTAAACTTTCTCAAACGCAGAAACAACTTCAATAAGTACTCAATATTATCTTCTTCAGTCTTCGACTTACAAATCACATCATCCACATAGACCTCAATTTCTTTATGCATCATATCATGGAACAAAGTGGTAATGGCTCTCTGGTACGTTGCACCAGCATTTTTCAAACCGAAGGGCATCACTCTCTAATAGAATGTTCCCCAGGGTGTAATGAATGTTGTTTTTTCCATATCCTCGGGTGCCATCTTTATTTGATTATAACCGGAAAATCCATCCATAAAAGAAAAGATACTGAATTTAACAGTATTATTTACCAACATGTCAATGTGTGGCAGTGGAAAATCATCTTTTGGACTCGCTTTATTCAAATCTCTATAGTCAACGCACATTCGGACTTTTCTGTTTTTCTTTGGAACAGGCACAATATTGGCCACCCATTGAGGATACTCAGAAGTCACAAGAAAACCAGCATCAATTTGCTTTTGAACCTCCTCTTTGATCCTCACAGCCATATTGGGATGAGTTCTTCTCAATTTCTGCTTCACCGGTGGACATTCAGGCTTCAATGGCAATCTATGCTCCACAATATCAGTATCAAGACCAAGCATGTCTTGATAAGACCAGGAAAACACGTCAACATATTCTCTAAGAAGCTCCACAATCCTCTTCTTAACATCTGACTGAAGCAGTGCCCCAATCTTGACTTCTTTTATATCATCATCTGAACCCAAATTAACTAATTCCAACGGCTCTTCATGAGGCTGAATGGCTTTTTCCTCGTGCTAAAGCAACCGAGAAATTTCATCTAGAATCTCCTTAATATCCTCTTTTTCAGCTCCAAACACAGGGAACTCAAAGTTGGGAGGGGGCATAGGGTCATTGTTTTCAATGGGTTTATCAATCAATCTGCACAATGATTTATGTTTGATTTTAGAATATGAACAAGAAGTGCAAGTATTATGCAGATAAAAGTGATTATCACATTATTATTTTTTATTTTTTTTTGGTTTTTTATGTTACCATTTTTCAGAAATAAAGCAAAAAAGGAAAAACATAATATGGATAAACAAAATAACATTTTATTGATGATGATAAAATTTGAAACAAAGCCCTCACAAAGTCACTTTCACTTTGGGCAGAGTGAAAGGATTTTTGAAAGAAACAAAAACAAATTACTTTGAAATATGAACAATAGTGGGAACATTAACAGCTATCCAATTCTGGCAGACTTGTCCATGTGTCACGAAATTGGGAAGTTCTTCCTCTTCATCATCTTCAATGATGGCAGCAGTAAAGTGATCTTTTTGGATGAATCTGACGCTGTGAAAGGTCTCATTAATACGCTTCAAATCTCTTCTGACTGTACCAGGCGTAAAGCCTAAACCAGTTTTTCCCAGGTTATCAACCACATCAATGACTCGGCCCCAATCGTCAGACCGACCAGTTTCTAACACATGCAGAGCATCTTTCAAAGAAGACATGGGTAACTCATTCTTCTTAACAGCTTTATCATCAATAGAAAGAGCTTGGAACGGAGTTCCAACAGTTTCATCAGCATCAACATATGAAAAGGATGAAAGGTGGCTCACCAGCATCGCTTGCTCACCTCCAACAATTACCAGCTTATCAATCTTAACAAATTTCAATTTCTGATGAAGAGTCGAAGTTACTGCCCCAGCCTCATGAATCCAGGGTCGACCAAGCAGACAACTATAAGCAGGACGAATATCCATTACTTGAAAAGTGATCTGGAAGAAGCACGGTCCTATCTTGATCGGAAGATCGACTTCTCCAATCACAGTCTTTCGAGATCCATCAAAAGCTTTAACAACAACTCCACTATACCTCATGGGAGGACCTTGGTAAGAAAGCCTTGATAAAGTAGATTTTGGCAACACATTCAAGGAAGAGCCAGTATCAACCAACACATTAGAAAGCGCATCTTCTTGACAGTTCATAGAGATATGTAAAGCCAAATTGTGATTCCTCCCCTCCTCGGGTAACTCTTCATCACAGAAACTCAAATTATTACATGCGGTGAGGTTGGCCACAATGCCATCAAATTGATTAACAGTCACATCATGCTCAACATATGCTTGTTCCAATACCTTATGCAAAGATTTCCTATGAGCTTCAGAATTTATCAGTAGGGACAACACTGAAATCTTGGACGGGGTGTGCAAGAGTTGATCCACAACACTGTAATCACTCTTCTTGATCAATTTCAAAACTTCGTCCTCATAAACCTTCGAACCACTGGACTGACCAGAAGCATCGACATTAGTCTCATCTTGAGTTCGTTTGCCAGCAATAACATTCTCCACAATCTTTGGAGGCTCAGGAGCAAAAACTTGACCACTCCGAGTCACTCTACTCACATCAGCGATGCTTACCACAGAAGACAAAGAAGGAATGGGCACTTCCTTACCATCTTCTACCATGGTAGCATTGTGCTTATATGGAACAGCCTTGTCAGATTCATAGGGTACCGGACCGGGCAACCGAATAACCAAAGGTGTAACAGCGATCTTCTGACTATCATATGAGACAACAACTCGCTCAGGAATATTAAAGTGTGGCTCAATAGCATTCACGTCATTCTGATATTCGTCTCTTTTAGCAGTGACCTCAATTAAATTTTCATCCATCATCCTTTGAATATCCCTCTTCACTATCACACAACCACGAGGATTCACAGAACAGATACAGCAAGCTGCATAGTCCTGATCAATGTCATGGTATTCACTTAAAAGTGCATGCATTTCCACAAGAGATCTTCGGATCCAACGGATATCAAAAATTTTGAATGTGCCAGGGAAACCATAAACCATATTGACAAACGCCTTGCCGTGATTAGGCAGCAGATTCGATTGGACATTAGGGTTGGAATCTTCGAAAGACAAAATTCCACTTCTAGCCAATCTCTGTACCTCCATCTTCAATGGATAACAGTTCTCAGTGTCATGCCCAGCTCCTCCCTGATGGAAAGTACAATGAGCTTCAGGCTTATACCACCATGGTGAATCTTTTGGAACAGCAGGCGGTGGACGGGTCTGAACAAGATTCTTCTTAATTAGACAAGGAAGCAATTTTGTGTATGTCATCGGAATCAGATCAAAATCTTTCTGAAAATGGCCCCGTTGATTGTTTGGTTGATTAGAACGTTGTTGTTGAGCAGGAGCTGCCTGAACAACAGGAGCTGAACTGATAACAGGAGTGACAGGTGCAACATGTTACTGACACTGATTATTTCCATTGCGAGGTCCTCTATACCTTTCTCGAGAAACGGCATTGGTCTCTCCTTCTTTCTTTTTGGCAAATCCTCCACTATATTTTTTGGAACTTCTAGTAGAATTGTCATCTTTCGACAAACGTCCCTCACGGATGTAACACCCCCAATCTATACCCCCAATTAAATAAAGCAGTAAAAGAAAATTCAAAATTTCATCAGAGTATATTTAAATTATCATGGCATAGATGGGGGGAATCACATTATATTGAAACAAATCATACAACACCTGCTCATAAAGATATGCAACAGTGGGGTAACAATCAACAGAGGAACTCAGTTCCTTACACCCACATTTCAGATTTTAGAATAAAAGCGGAAAATCTAAAACTGAATATCATATATATATATATATATATATATATATATATATATATATATATATATATATATATCACTTGAAAAGTTGTCATACATCAGGTTATACATGCACAAGTCAAAAGATATATATATATATATATATATATATATATATATATATATATATATATATATATACATATACAAATAATCACAAACGGCCTCCCTAACTACCCGGTGTCACATATCAGAGCCGACCGACAAAAGAATGAAGTCCTAAGCTTCACAAAAAGACCTCCAGCAACTCTAATCTGCAATGCCTCATAGAGCATTATAAATTAGCAGAAGGGTGAGAAAAACAATCATAATATCATTGCATACAATTATATATAACACAAAAATACACATATGTACAGTTCTCACCACAACTTACACCATAATTCAAACCCAATACAACACAATGTATAATTCATATTTCCATCACCAACACATATCCAAATATATATTTATTCACAATTCCACACATAAACAAACCATAATGATTTATGCAAATGCAAGAGACCGACACAACGACTCTTATGCATATGCACATGCGGTACCGACTTCCAATGTTTCTCATCACTAGTTCACTCAGGAACTCTGCTGGAATCATCACTCGTTACATCACTGTAACTCCCCGTCGGGCATACGATGTTCCCCGTCGCTCACACCCCACATGGGTACACGACGTTAAAGGATCACTCACACCCCACACGGGCACACGACCCGATCGCTCACACCCCACATGGGCACACGATCGTCTATAATCATCGCTCACACCCCACACGGGCACACGACATTATAGCGGATTCCCTCTGGAATCCAAACCGTCACTCAGGATGTCACAACAATGCATATCATGATGCTTGGCATACAAGGACTCATGACATTCAAATACACACATGTATGCATTCACCTCTCTTAACAAAATCACATTTTGCACTTAAGCCCAAAATAATGCATTTTATTGCCATACGGCCACAAATCATCTCAATACCATCTAAACACATGCATTTACTTCATACAACAGCACCTTGCACGATACACACTAGTTACACACAGTTATAACAACAAAAATCGACAAAATGACACTATTCCTAATTTTTGACATAATTAAATCGGCTAACAAGTCCCAAATCATCATAATAAGAAAGTACAGCTCAATAGCTTTCCAACGATACCAAGAATGTAAAAATTGGATAAACGGAACCCAAGCTACGAAAGAAAAACGAAAACGATATTTTGAAAAGTCCCATTTTACCATTCTCCTGGCCATACGCGTATTGCCCTGAGCCATACGCGTATTGCCCTGATTCCTCCCCATGCCATACGCGTATTGCCCAAGGTCATACGTGTATGGACAGAGACTCATTTTTCCCCAAAATTCACGTTAAAATTCCAATACGCGTAGTTCCAACACCGTATGCGTATTGCCCTAAAATGTTACGCGTATCATACGCAAATGGGCAGATGGCCGAGCAAAATGAGAATCCATACGCGTATTGGCCCAAGACTCGCCCATGTTACGCGTATTGCCAAGGTCCATACGCGTATGAACATGCCCCATACGCGTATGACCTGGAAAAACCAGAAAAATTCTGCAGAACAAAGTTCTGCGTTTTCTCAACCAAAATCCTCCAATTTTTCACCTACACACCAGAAAATTGCCAATACAATGTCTAACAACATGTATCTATCATGTACCAACAATAATGAACACTAAAAACATGATTTCCAACACATTTAATCGATTTCTAGTCAAATTTTACATAATATAGGTTTTACTAAATTTTTCCAATTCAATCCAATAACAACCACAAACACACATACATAATCATATACAAGCATACAATAACTGAGTTTCGCACCCTTACCCGATTAAATCGATTCTAGAAGTTGTTTTCTTTGATTTCCCAAGATTTTCTCACTTTTCTTCTCTTCTCCTATTTTCTTTCCCTTTTCCTTCTTCTCTTTTTCTTTCTCTATATTTTTCTCTCTTTCTATTTTCTATTCTTTCTAACTTAAGAAAAATATCATGAAATGACCAAAATACCCCCACACTCAAATATCTCGCAAACGTTCCCAAAACCCGATAAAATATCACAACATTGAAAAATAACATATTTCCAAATAAAAGTCGAAAATAAAATAAAATAATAATAAAATAATCAAACGACTCGATTAAATAAAAACTGACAAAACTAGGGCGTTACAACTCTCCCCCACTTAGAAATTTTCGTCCTCGAAAATATACCTGAGACGAACAACTCTGGATACGACTCCCGCATCCGACTCTCTAACTCCCAAGTCAAATTGCCCTCAGCAGCGCCTCTCCACGCCACTTTCACAAGTGCAATTTCCTTGCCTCTCAACCTCTTCACCTCGCGATCCAAAATCCTAACTGGTAACGCCTCAACCGTAAGGTCCTCCCTTACCTCAACCTCATCCATCGGAATCACATACGACGGATCCAGAACATACTTCCGAAGCTGTGAAACATGAAACACATCGTGCAAATTCGACAGATTCGGCGGCAACGCCACCCTATAAGCCACAGCACCCACTCTCGCAGATATCTGGTAAGGACCAATAAACCGAGAAGTAAGTTTCTTCGATTTCAATGCACGACCCACACCCGTTACCAGTGTAACCCTTAGAAATACATGATCGCCCTCTTGGAACTCAAGATCTTTTCTTCTTCGATCATGATAACTCTTGTAAGTTCCTGGATTGGCTGGAATTTTGGTAAAACAACAAGGTGTTCAATGCTGGTGTCATGGTGTTGATGTTGCAGCATTGAGTCTTAGTACTGGGCTGTACTAAGTTGTGAAGGTTAACTATGTTTGATGTCATGGGCTTGATGTCATAACATTGCACTTAACACTGGGCTGTGTTAAGGTTGCTAGTTGCTGAAGTGGATGTCTGATGTCACATAGGTGATGTTGTAACATCAGATCTGCAGAACTGAAGCTAATGACAGCATGGGCTTGTTGTTATTAGGGTCACGTATTAGCTGGAATTTTGGAGAGTGTTGACTCGTTGGATGAGAATATCTTGGGCTAGATATTTTCTGTTACATGGGAGATTTGATTGCAGGTTTGTTGGAGAATTAAAAGGTGGAAGATTTAAAAAGATTTTGGGGATAAAATCTGTTTTAAAAGATTCAGTTTTTAATTAACAAATCTGATCAAATATTATGACAAATCCAATCCAAATTCAAGGAGCTATATAAAGCGCACAAGACCAAGGAAGAAGGTACAGAAAACAGATTGAAGATCAAGAGCTGGAGGCTTAGAGTCTAGGGTTTATTTAGAGTACTTGTAATCACACTATTCTAGGTTTGAATAGGTGTTGAATTTTCTGTCCTCTGTAGAAGCTGTGAAGCAATAGAGAGTTGTTGATTGATCGAAGCTAGGAAGCAAGATCAAGGGATCTCAAAGAGGTTGTTCTTTGAGTGTATTAGGGGATTGAGTAGTGTTCTCATATCTAAGTGTTTTCTTAGGTAGAAAGTCACTAGTAGAGTATAAGTTTAGGAGATTGTCAACTGGTGTGTTGAGTTTGTAAATTATATCTACAAGTAGTGAATTTCATCCCTGGCTTGGTAGCCCCCAGACGTAGGTAGTTAGACCGAACTGGGTGAACAATTCCTTGTGTTTTCCTGTTGCTTATTCTGTCCATTATTGCAGAGTGTGTTGTTGTAACATCGCACCTTAACATCACACGTCTGGTACCAGAATTTCAATTGGTATCAGAGCAGGCATCCTGTCTGTCTCTGGGTGAGATCTAGGGAAGTTACTTTCTGGTGAAAGATGGACAAAGAGGTTGGAGGATTCGTCAACAGACCCCCTATCTTGGATGGCTCAAACTATGAGTATTGGAAGCCTATAATGACTACCTTTTTAAAGTCATTAGACAGCAGAGCTTGGAAGGTTGTCATTAAAGAGTGGAAAGCTCCAGAGGTATGTGAGAAAGATGAGGTTGGCAAGGATAAAGAATACACCTCAAAGCCTAAGCCTGAAGAAGAATGGACCAAGGAAGAAGATGAGCTTGCCCTTGGGAATTCAAAAGCCCTAAATGCTATCTTCAATGGGGTTGACAAGAACATATTCAGGCTGATCAACTCATGTGAAACTGCTAAGGCTGCTTGGGATATTTTGAAGGCTACTCATGAAGGCACATCTAGAGTTAAGATGTCTAGACTTCAGCTTCTAACATCTAAGTTTGAAAGCTTGAAGATGAAGGAAGATGAGACTATTCATGACTTCCACATGAGTGTGCTTGAGCTGTCAAATGCATCCAGCGCTCTTGGTGAGAAGATGACAGAAGAGAAGCTGGTGAGAAAGATTCTTAGGTCCCTCCCTAAGAAGTACAAGATGAAGGTAACAGCCATTGAAGAATCTCAAGACATCAGCAAGATGAGAGTTGATGAGCTTATTAGATCTCTTCAAACATTTGAACTTGGGCTGAATGAGGAAGAACCAGAAAAGAAGCCCAAGAGTATAGCCTTAGTCTCCACTCCTGCAGCAGCTAAAGATGATGAGTCCCAGGAGGATCTGCCTCAGGCTATAGTTATGTTGGGAAGGCAATTCAACAAAGTGTTCAAGAAGATGAACTATAACTACAGGCATAATGTCAAGAACATCTCCTCTGACATTAGTAAGTCAAAAGAGAAAGAAGAAGAGAAGACTGTCCAAGATAAAGGAGTTCAGTGCTTTGAATGTGAAGGGTATGGACATGTCAAGAAAGAGTGTCCCACATTCTTGAAGAAGCAGAATAAAGGCTTGACAATTTCCTGGTCTGACACTGATAGCGAAGATGAAAGTGAGTCAGCAAAGCATGTTACAGCTTTGACAGGAATTGTTGAATCTGATGATGATAGTGATGGAGAAGTCACTTATGCTGAGCTAGCTTCAACCTACAGAGAGCTGTGTTTTAAAAGTGCTGAGATTTGTCAAGAGAACAAGTGTCACAAGGAATAGATTGCTCAGCTTGAGAATGAAAAAGCTGATCTGGAAAATGAAGTGGTGCTAGTAAGAGCTCATCTTGATCAAATGACCAAGTCTGTTAGGATGTTGAACAGTGGTACAGACACTCTTGACAAGATTCTTCAGACGGAAAGGATAGCTGGAGACAGGACTGGATTAGGATTTGTGGTTGAGGGAAAAGTATCTACTGAAGCAAGCACTTCAGGAACCAAAGTGGAGATGTCTCAACCATTGTCTCAACATCAGCCAAAGGTGCAGGATCCTACTCCTAAGAAAGCTGATGTTTCACAACCTAAGAGGATTGAGAAGAAGACTGGTCCTTATCAGAAGAGAAAACAGCCCCAAAGAGCTAGGCAGTATATGCCCCCACAATACCATAAGAGCATGCTAGCTGCTAGGTTTAAATAGGGCATGTCACATCAGATGTCTCAACATCAGGTCAACGGGTATAGTCATGGCTTTAGATTTAACCATGATGTGCCTTATGTCTACGGAAGAAGAAAGCCTCACCATCATGGGAGACAATCCAGAAAATAGCATTCTCAGCCTTCTTATGTAAGAAGATATCAGCATAATAAAAGGCAGGTTAGTTATGGCAGGAGGAGACCACATTATGGATGGTAGCCTAAGAAATCTCATCATGGCAGAAGATTCAGAGATGAAAGGGTGAGATGTTATTACCGTGGAAGATTTGGACATATGTAGTACTCTTGCTACAAGCTGCATGGATACCTTCAGCCTCAAAACAGATGGAGGGAGGATAGGCCCAAAGTTGTTAAACAATGGGTACCTAAGGAGAAGGTGAAGTGCTTATTAGCTCACATGGCTGACAAGGAGTTTAAAGAAGATACATGGTATTTTGACAGTGGGTGTTCCAAGCACATATCTGGATGTAGATCCATGTTTGATTATCTTAGGCCTTGCCCCTCTCATGAGCTCATGTTTGGCAATGGAGGAAAAGGTAGTGTTGCAGGAGTTGGGAAAGTCCAAGGTAATGGTAGACCTGAACTTGACAATGTTATGTTTGTCAATGGCTTAAGTGCAAATTTGATCAGCATAAGCCAGTTGTGTGATGAAGGGTACAAGGTAAACTACACTAAGCATGAGTGTGTGGTTTCTGATGAGCATAATCAGATTGTTATGAAGGGTGCCAGAACCAAAGATAACTGTTATCGGGGGATTTCTCTTATAAGAAACTCAACTATTGACGCTCAGGTTAAAGTTATAACATCAGACTATGACATCAGGATTCTGAAAGGTCACTCAAAGTTAACAAGTGCTGATGTGAATGTTTTAAAAGGAAAGTCTTTATGGAGGGAGAAAATTAGTGATGGGTCTTTAATAAATACAGAAAATCTGGCGCCATACCTCAGACCATCATTTTCTTTTGGAGCAAGATCACGGTTCATCAAAGAGTATATCTCCCGTCTGTTCGTTTCCTTAAACAAGAAGAATCAGCTGAACTCATACTGCCTCAAGGGAACCATGTCAAACCAGACGTCGTCTCCATCAAAGAAATCTGTCGCTCAAAGCTCTTCGCGAGATAAGGCTAGGGTTTCCTCAGAAGAGGGATTTCCAGAAGAAGCGTTGAATATTCAACCTATCTCAATGATGCTCCCAGAATCAGTGTTCTATTTAGAGATAGACCAGCTCCTAGGTCACCCACTGCTGAAGAAAGGGTTGATGTTGACAAAAGTTTAAGTCAGATTGTAGATAAAGTCTTTGACAAAGGGCTCCCTATAAAAGGTATATCTAGACCACTGAGGCAAATGCCTGCTGAACAGGAAAATAGGGACATGCAAAGTGGTGCAACGAATCTTCATAGACTTGCTATGTCTGTTATTGAAGATTCTGAAGGTATTGATCAGAAAGAAGACGTGCCTGAGGAAACAAATGTTGAAGAAGATGTTAGAACCTCACCTGACCCTGCTTCTGGTGGTAAAGACAATGCTGATGCCATCAACGTTGTTGATTTGTCAGATGATGAGGTAATTGCTAGGGTTGTTCCATGCATTGCCAAGAGGTTGAAAACCAGGAAGGGAAAGAAGGCTGAACCCTCACCTAAGAAAGCTTCTGATAAGAAGAAGAACATTGCTATTGGGCCAACAAAAGCATGGAGTAACGTCAATGTGAATCCCAGAAAAAGGAAGCAAATGGAAGAATCTGAATCAGAGTATGATGTTGAGGATGATGTTTAAAACATCACTCCTGTCAGAAAGTCAATCTTGAAGAGAATTGCTGACAAAATACCTGAGGTCCCTGTTGATAACCTTTCATTCCATTATGCAAGCAGTGCTTCTATGTGGAAGTTTATCTGTCAAAGAAGACTTGCTCTTGAAAGAGAGATTGGGAAAGAGATAATGGAGATGAAAGAAGTCATAGAGGTGATAGAGGCTGCTGATCTAATGAAAACGGTTCATGGATTTTCCAAGTGCTATGACAGCCTGGTTAAGGAATTTGTTGTCAATATTCCTGTGAATATTTCTGACAAGAGCAGTGTGGACTACATGAAAGTGTTTGTTAGGGGAAAATGTATTGAATTCTCTCCTAAAGTTATAAACAAATATCTAGGAAGAAAATATGAAGAGTTTGATGAGCTAGAAGCCACTGATAATGATGTCTGCAAGGAAATAACTGCTGGTCAAGTTAAGGTGTGGCCCTTGAAAGGGAAGTTGTCAACTAGCAAACTTAGTGTTAAGTATGCTATCTTACACAGAATTGGAGCCACAAATTGGGTGCCTACCAATCATAAAACCACAACAGCTATGGGACTAGGGAGGCTCATTTATGTTGTAGGTACTAAGAAGAAATTTGACTATGGAACATATGTTTTTGAACAGACTGCTAGACATGCCACCACTAATGCTATCAAACTACCTATAGCATTTCCTTCTCTCATCCGTGGAGTTATTCTGAATCAACATCCTGGCATATTGACAAGCTCTGATAAACCCTGCAAGAGGGAGTCTACCTTATCCCTGCATCCAAAATTGTTTGCTGAAAGTCATGTTCCAGACCTTGTCTCAACATCAGATGCTGGTGCCAAGAAGAAAAGTACCACGGCTGAGTTGCTTGCTGGACTGAAGGCTACGTGCAAGGATCTGGATGTTGTGATCAGTACCAGCATGACTAGGAAGAAGAAGATTGAGAAAATGATCAAGTCCTTGGAACAAGATGAGAACAATGATGTTCATGCTGAACGTGTCAATGCTGAAAGTGATGAAGATGTTGAGAGTACCAGCTCGGATGAAGACTGATTTTCATCTGCTATTTGTAGATAATAGTGTTAGCTTTATTTTCTGTATTTGTTTTAGCACTTAAAGTGGTTGGTTTTGTAATGTGGATATTGTGCTGTTTATGCACTGTTTATGTCTTTTAGTTTCCTTCTATGATTTGTTGTGCCTATTTACTAACTGAGAGGCTAACAATGAGAGCTAGGGTATACTGACTATAGTTAATAGGGCTTTTAATTGAAGGTTGCCTAATTATAGCTAAAAAGGGGGAGAAAATAACCAAGATTGTCAAGAGGATTATCAAGAGGATTATTGCCATTTACTGCTAATATGATGCAGGAGGAGAAGAGTAGTTGCTGCTAAAAGAATAAAAATAAAAGGTGTTTAGTTGAAAAGTAATGATGCAGCTGTGGAGGGGGAGTATAGACACATAGTTATGGAGCTGCTAGTGAAGAATTCATAGCATTGAAGAGTGCAGAGTGCCTAGTGAAGAATTCATAGCATTGAAGAGTGTAGAGTGCAGCAAAGCAGACATCAAGGGGGAGATGTGTTGCACATTGTGAGCTACTGAACAGCTGTGATGCTGGTTCAAGTTTTTGAGGGGGAGCACCAATTGGCTGTTGTCAATAATGAAGATGGAGCTGCAGCAGATCAAGTAATGAAGACTATATGAAGATTGTCAAACTGCTGCAAGTTGAAGTTTCAAAATATTGAAGATATTCCGCTGCTGAAGTCTCTGAAGATGCAGAGATTGTTTTAGCCAAAATTAGCCAAAGGGGGAGATTGTAAGTTCCTGGATTGGCTGGAATTTTGGTAAAACAATAAGGTGTTCAATGCTGATGTCATGGTGTTGATGTTGCAGCATTGAGTCTTAGTACTGGGTTGTACTAAGTTGTGAAGGTTAACTATGTTTGATGTCATGGGCTTGATGTCATAACATTGCACTTAACACTGGGCTGTGTTAAGGTTGCTAGTTGCTGAAGTGGATGTCTGATGTCACATAGGTGATGTTGTAACATTAGATCTGCAGAACTGAAGCTAATGACAGCATGGGCTTGTTGTTATTAGGGTCGCGTATTAGCTGGAATTGTGGAGAGTGTTGACTCGTTGGATGAGAATATCTTGGGCTAGATATTTTCTGTTACATGGGAGATTTGATTGCAGGTTTGTTGGAGAATTAAAAGGTGGAAGATTTAAAAAGATTTTGGGGATAAAATCTGTTTTAAAAGATTCAGTTTTTAATTAACAAATCTGATCAAATATTGTGACAAATCCAATCCAAATTCAAGGAGCTATATAAAGCGCACAAGACCAAGGAAAAAGGTACAGAAAACAGATTGAAGATCAAGAGCTGGAGGCTTAGAGTCTAGGGTTTGTTTAGAGTACTTGTAATCACACTATTCTAGGTTTGAATAGGTGTTGAATTTTCTGTCCTCTGTAGAAGCTGTGAAGCAATAGAGAGTTGTTGATTGATCGAAGCTAGGAAGCAAGATCAAGGGATCTCAAAGAGGTTGTTCTTTGAGTGTATTAGGGGATTGAGTAGTGTTCTCATATCTAAGTGGTTTCTTAGGTAGAAAGTCACTAGTAGAGTATAAGTTTAGGAGATTGTCAACTGGTGTGTTGAGTCTGTAAATTATATCTACAAGTAGTGAATTTCATCCCTGGCTTAGTAGCCCCCAGACGTAGGTAGTTAGACCGAACTGGGTGAACAATTCCTTGTGTTTTCCTGTTGCTTATTCTGTCCATTATTGCAGAGTGTGTTGTTGTAACATCGCACCTTAACATCACACGTCTGGTACCAGAATTTTAACTCTTTTGCCTACTCTGAGAAGCCTTCATTTTCTCACGAATAAACTTCACTTTCTCCATCGTCTGTTGCACTAACTCTGGTCCAACCATCGAACTCTCACCAGATCCGTGCCAACACAATGGTGTTCGACACCTTCGTCCATACAATGCTTCAAACTGTGCCATTCCAATACTCGAATGGAAACTGTTATTATACGTGAACTCAATCAATGCAAGATAACTATCCCACGCACCACCTTGCTCAAGAACACAAGCCCTCAACAAATCTTCCAACGACTGAATCGTTCTCTCCGTCTGACCATCCGTCTGTGGATGATAAGCCGAACTCAATCTCAATTTAGAACCCAATGCCTTCTGTAAACTTTCCCAAAATCTCGAGGTAAACCTAGGATCTCGATCCGAAACAATACTCAACGGAACCCCATGCAACTTCACAATCACACTGATGTAAATCTCAGCTAACCTCTCCAAAGAAAAACTGATGTCGATCGGAATAAAATGAGCCGATTTAGTCAGCCTATCAACAACCACCCAAATAGCATTATGCCCTCATTGAGTATTCGGCAACCCTGTCACAAAATCCATGGAAATGCTATCCCACTTCCACTCAGGAATATCCAACGGTTGCAACAAACCACTAGGCCTCAGATGTTCCACCTTCGATTTCTGACAAGTCAAACATGCATAAACAAACTGAGCCACATCTCTCTTCAATCCAGACCACCAAAAAATCTTCTTCAAATCCTAATACATCTTATTCGCTACCGGATGTATACTCAAATTACTCTGGTGTCCTTCCTCCAAAATCATCCTTTTCAACTCCGCATCATCCGGAATACAAATTCTACCTCAGAATCTCAAAACACCATTAACATCCACTTGAAAATCACTATTCGTATCTTTTTCTCCAACCAACATCAAATCCACAAATTTCACATCCAGCTTCTGTTTCTCACTAACAGTCAGCAGAAAATCATTAGTAATCGTCAGCATTCTAAGCCTCACGTTATCCGACGTCACTTCATAAACCAAACTCAAGTCTCTAAACGATTCCAAAAGTTCCCACTCTTTAACCATTAAAGCGGACATATGTAACGATTCCCAACTCAACGCATCGGCTACCACATTAGCTTTACCAGGATGGTAATTCAAGCCAAAGTCGTAGTCCTTCAAGAATTCCAACCATCTACGCTGCCTCATATTTAGCTCTTTCTGATCAAATAAATATTTTAAACTTTTATGATCACTAAAGACTTCAAACCTTGCACCGTAGAGATAATGCCTCCAAATCTTCAACACAAACACCACGGCCGCTAATTCAAGATCATGAGTAGGATAATTTTTCTAATGCAATCTCAACTGCCTTGAAGCATAAGCCACGACCTTACCTTCTTGCATCAGAACACCACCTAGACCAATCAAAGAAGCATCACAATAAACCACAAATGGTTCATTAGGATTCGGCAAAATCAAAATCGGAGCTGTCGTCAATCTTCTCTTCAGCTCATTAAAACGTTCTTCGCACCGAATATCCCAAATGAACGCTTGCCCTTTACAAGTCAACTGGGTCAAAGGAAGTGCTAGCTTAGAAAAACCTTCAATGAACCTTCGATAATAACCGGCCAAACCCAAAAAGCTTCGAATTTCAGTAACAGATCTCGGAGCCTCCCATTGTAGATCTGCTTCTACTTTAGATGGATCCACAGAAATACCATTACCTGAAATTACGTGTCCAAGAAAACTCACTTCTGACAACCAAAACTCACTTGGATAATTTGGCAAAAAGCTTCCTTTCTTTCAAAACCTGCAAAACAATATGCAAATGCTCCGCATGCTCCCCCCGAGACTTAGAATAAATCAAAATGTCATCAATAAACACAACAACAAATCGATCCAAATGCTCGTGAAAAATACGATTCATGTACTCCATAAACACACCTGGCACATTAGAAACCCCGAACGGCATTACAGAATATTCATAATGACCGTATCGTGTCCTAAAAGTCGTCTTCTGAATATCTTCCTCTTTCACCCTAATCTGATGATACCCTGATCTCAAATCAATCTTACTGAACACACAAGCACCAACCAACTGATCCATCAAATCATCAATCCTTGGAGGAGGATACTTATTCTTAATCGTCACCTTATTCAACTGGCAATAATCAATACACAACCGCATACTGCCATCCTTCTTTTTCACCAATAAAACTGGAGCACCCCAAGGAGAAACACTAGGTCTTACAAACCTCTTTTCCAACAACTCATTCAACTGCTTCTTTAACTCAACCAACTCAGATGCCAACATACGATAAGGTGCCATAGAAACAGGTCTAGTACCAGGAACTAGATCTATAGAAAACTCCACCTCTCTCTCTGGCGGCAAGTCTGAAATATCATCAGGAAACACTTCTGGAAATTCACACACAACAGGAAACACATCAAGTGAAACTTGACTATCCACAGTCAAAGATGCAAACAACCTAAACAACTGAGCTTCATCCGCCAAAAGTCTCTTTAACTTTTTGGTAGATAAGAAACTCAAGTCTTCGTCTTCCTCAAGAGAAGGAAACCTTACCAGCTTATGATTACAATCAATGTGAACTCGATTGAATTGCAACCAATTCATTCACAGAACCACATCTAAACCCTCCAACGGCAAACACACCAAATCCAACTCAAAGTCTTTACCATAAATGGTCAAAGGACAACTTAGACAAACCAAAGAAGTAGTTACTGACCCCATTGCTGGAGTATCAATAACCATCTTACCATCCATCAAAGACAATACAAGATTCAAATGCTTCGCGCTCTCAGACAAAATAAACGAACGAGTCGCTCCAGTATCAATAATAGCAACTAAAGGAGTACTATTAATAAAACAAGTACCTCTGATCAGATGATCTGCACTTGAAGTCTGAGTCCCCGCCAAAGAAAATACCTTCCCACTAGATGGAGCTTGCTTCGGTTTCGGACACTTCGTACTAATATGACCAGGTTCACCACAGTTGTAACAGTTCACCCCATTTTTCCTGGCACAATCAGCAGCAACATGTCCTACACCTCCACAATTAGTACACTTCCTCATATCTTTCCTGCACTCAAACTGACGATGCCCCAACTCACCACATCTATAACATCTCAGAGGACCATACATTCCTCCTCCACTTGATCTTTTCTCAAAATTTCCCCTTTGTTTACCCTTATCGGCTGGTGTTACATAAGGACCACCACGGAACTGTTGCTTCCCTTTCCTCTCGCTCACACTCTTGTAATGAGTAGAACGAGCCTTACTATCCTCTTCATAAATCCTACAACAATCCACCAAATCAGAAAACCTCTGAATCCTTTGATAACCAATTGCCTGCTTTATCTCAGGACGCAGGCCGTTCTCAAACTTCACACACTTAGAAAATTCTGCAGTCGCTTCGGCATAATGAGGATAAAACTGCACAAGTTCCACAAACTTAGCAGTATAATCAACAACGGACACATTATCTTGTTTCAGTTCCAAGAACTCAATCTCCTTCTTTCCTCTCACATCTTCAAGAAAATACCTCCACAAAAACTCCATACTAAACACAGCCCAAGTAATCTCCTCCTCTGCAGCTTCCAACACATGACGAGTACTAACCCACCAATGATCAGCTTCTTCCAATAACATGTGAGTACCCAGTCTCACCTTCTGATCTTCAGCACAATCCATCACTCGAAAAATCCGTTCAATCTCTTTCAGCCAAATATGTGCACCATCAGGATCATATCTTCCTTTAAAGACAGGCGGTTTGTTCTTTCTGAACTCATCATTACCTGCAGCATTAGTTGCACCATGCACAGCCCGAGCCATAGCTTACATAGCAGCAGCCAAAGCAGCGTCATTCCTACCAGCCATATTCTGTTCATTTCCAATAACAGCAACTATGGTTAAACAAACAACTCACACCACAAAGACCAGGACTGACACAAACTGACACGGACTGGCTCTGATACCACTTAATATAACACCCCCAATCTATATCCCCAATTAAATAAAGCAGTAAAAGAAAATTCAAAATTTCATCAGAGTATATTTAAATTATCATGGCATAGATGGGGGGAATCACATTATATTGAAACAAATCATACAACACCTGCTCATAAAGATATGCAACAGTGGGGTAGCAATCAAGAGAGGAACTCAGTTCCTTACACCCACATTTCAGATTTTAGAATAAAAGCGGAAAATATAAAACTGAATATCATATATATATATATATATCACTTAAAAAGTTGTCATACATCAGGTTATACATGCACAAGTCAAAAGATATATATATACATATACAAATAATCACAAACGGCCTCCCTAACTACCCGGTGTCACATATCAGAGCCGACCGACAAAAGAATGAAGTCCTAAGCTTCACAAAAAGACCTCCAGCAACTCTAATCTGGAATGCCTCATAGAGCATTATAAAACAGCAGAAGGGTGAGAAAAACAATCATAATATCATTGCATACAATTATATATAACACAAAAATACACATATGTACAGTTCTCACCACAACTTACACCATAATTCAAACCCAATACAACACAATGTATAATTCATATTTCCATCACCAACACATATCCATATATCAATTTATCCACAATTCCACACATAAACAAACCATAATGATTTATGCAAATGCAAGAGACCGACACAACGACTCTTATGCATATGCACATGCGGTACCGACTTCCAATGTTTCTCATCACTAGTTCACTCAGGAACTCTGCTGGAATCATTGCTCGTTACATCACTATAACTCCCCGTCGGGCATACGATGTTCCCCGTCGCTCACACCCCACATGGGCACATGACGTTTATGGATCGCCCACACCCCACACGGGCACACGACCCGATCGCTCTCACCCCACATGGGCACACGATCATCTATAATCATCGCTAACACCCCACACGGGCACACGATGTTATAGCGGATTCCCTCTGGAATCCAAACCGTCACTCAGGACGTCACAACAATGCATATCATGATGCTTGGCATACAAGGACTCATGACATTCAAATACACACATGTATGCATTCACCTCTCTTAACAAAATCACACTTTTCACTTAAGCCCAAAACAATGCATTTAATTGCCATACGGCCACAAATCATCTCAATACCATCTAAACACATGCATTTACTTCATACAACAGCACCTTGCACGATACACACTAGTTACACACAGTTATAATGACAAAAATTGACAAAACGACACTATTCCCAATTTCCGACATAATTAAATCGGCTAACAAGTCCCAAATCATCATAATTAGAAAGTACAGCTCAATAGCTTTCCAACGATACCAAGAATGTAAAAATCAGATAAACGGAACCCAAGCTACGAAAGAAAAACGAAAACGATATTTTGAAAAGTCCCATTTTACCATTCTCCTGGCCATACGCGTATTGCCCTGAGCCATACGCGTATTGCCCTGATTCCTCACCATGCCATACGCGTATTGCCCAAGGTCATACGCGTATGGACAGAGACTCATTTTTTCCCAAAATTCACGTTAAAATTCCAATACGCGTAGTGCCAACACTGTACGCGTATTGCCCTAAAATGTTACGCGTATCATACGCAAATGGGCAGATGGTCGAGCAAAATGAGAATCCATACGTGTATTGGCCCAAGACTCGCCCATGTTACGCGTATTGCCAAGGTCCATACGCGTATGAACATGCCCCATAGGCGTATGACCTGGAAAAACCAGAAAAATTCTGCAGAGCAAAGTTCTGCGTTTTCTCAACCAAAATCCTCCAATTTTTCACCTACACACCAGAAAATTGCCAATACAATGTCTAACAACATGTATCTATCATGTTCCAACAATAATGAACACTAAAAACATGATTTCCAACACATTTAATCGATTTCTAGTCAAATTTTACATAATATAGGTTTTACTAAATTTTTCCAATTCAATCCAATAACAACCACAAACACACATACATAATCATATACAAGCATACAATAACTGAGTTTCGCACCCTTACCCGATTAAATCGATTCTAGAAGTTGTTTTCTTTGATTTCCCAAGATTTTCTCACTTTTCTTCTCTTCTCCTCTTTTCTTTCCCTTTTCCTCCTTCTCTTTTTCTTTCTCTCTATTTTTCTCTTTTTCTATTTTCTATTCTTTCTAACTTAAGAAAAATATCATGAAATGACCAAAATACCCCCACACTCAAATATCTCGCAAACGTTCCCAAAACCCGATAAAATATCACAACATTGAAAAATAACATATTTCCAAATAAAATTTGAAAATAAAATAAAATAATAATAAAATAATCAAACAACTCGATTAAATAAAAACTGACAAAACTGGGGCGTTACAACGGACACCCTCTTCCAATCTCATCCCCATATTAACCATCTCAGTGAAATCACTTAGGGCACTAGAAATCATGCGTTCATAATAGAAAGGACTCAGAGTTTTCAGGAAAATATTGGTCATCTCCTTTTCTTTCAAAGGAGGGTTGATCTGAGTAGCAATCTCGCGCCACCTTTGCGCGTATTCTTTGAATGTCTCCTTATCTTTCTGAGCCATCGCCCGAAGCTGGTCGCGATCGGGAGCCATATCCACATTATATTTATACTGTTTCACAAACGCCTCACCCAAATCTTCAAAAGTGCGAACTCGAGTACAATCGAGTCCCATATACCATTTCAAAGCAGCACCGGACAAACTATCTTGAAAATAGTGAATGAGCAACTAATCATTATCCTTCTGGGCCGACATCTTACGAGCATATATGGTCAAGTGACTTAATGGACAAGAGTTACCCTTATACTTTTCAAAGTCATGAACTTTGAACTTATGCGGGATCTTCACATTTGGAACCAAGCATAACTCATGAGCATTCTTTCCAAATAGCTCTTTACCTCTCAGAGCTTTTATCTATTTCTGCATTTCAGCAAACTGGTCTTGAATCTCTTCCATTCTATCATACGCACTGGCATTCTCACTTAGAGCAGTATGGAAAATTTGCTCTTCACCAAAAGGAACAGTGTGAACCACAGGCGGTGGCACAGTCATCACAAGTTAAACGGTAGGAACAACTGGAACTTCAGGAGGTGGAGGTGATTGATAACCCTCAGGAACAAAGTTATGAGGCATGCCCCAGGGGAAACCGGGAGGCATGGAATATTGAGGAACACTAGCATACGCCACAGAGAGGGGCATAGAGACAATCTCAGAAATGATTGTCCTTTGCACAGGAGTTGAAAGTGGAGAAGGAGATGGTGGTGGCTGATTCTGAGCAGCCACTAGAGCCTCCATCATAGCAGTGAGTCTTTCCAAACCATCCTTCAGAGTTGATACTTCTTCACGAAGCTCACGGTTCTCTTGTTGCAATTGATCCATCTTTTTCTTCAGATTAGCCCGAGTATTATACTGGTGCGACAGCTTGGCTGAACGAAGACCAAAGGCAAACAATAAGACACCTGGAAAAGGCAAGAAACAAATGCAGAATGATGATTGATGCAAATGCAATGCAATATGAATGCAGCAGACATGGGATCAAAGCTTCCATAAATTCTGAATAACTGCTGCGCTGATGACTAGATGAGCTCAAAGGTCCGCTCTGAAGAGAATACTGGAATACCTGGTCGATAAGTCTACACTGATAAGAAATCCAAAGTATTGGGCATGTTGAAAGTCAGGGTTTCCTGCAAACCCGTAAACACCCGCCCATTCTCACATGTGGGTACTAAAAAGCCGGGATCCTCAGTTTCAGATTCTCGATTTGAGAAGCAATAGTACATTCATCCCTCAGGATACAATACTATCGCCAAACAAAGAGGTCGTCCACTGATTCTCCAAAAAAGGATATCCTATAGCAAGTTCCCAGCATTGGGTCCTCAGATCGACAAGTGTAACGGGTTTGCCATTTCTAGTCTGCCATTATCACATGTCAGGAGGAGAGGCGTTACTGAGTTCTCGGGGAAACGGTCGCCAGAGTCGACAGCTCTCTAGATCAACACCCTAAAATGCGCAAGACACGCACGTCAGAATATCTCCCAAGATAGCCTCGTCTGGATGTGAATTTCGTGAACACCAAACGTACCAAGATGGCGCGTAGGTCCCACTACTTTCCACTCTAGTCCTAAGTGTATACTCAAGCCTGTGTATTGGGCTTATCTCTCAGAACATCCCAACCAGAACAAACAAATAACAAGCAAGTCAGACAAAAAGCAGTAAATAAATCAAAGTAGGCTAAACCCCTTAAGGGATGGACCAGCAAGAGGTCAATCTTTCCCCAGCAGAGTCGCCACTTTTCTGTTGCGGGGAAATTTGTGAGTGTAAGCTATTGATTAACTTAACTCAAAAATAAGCAAGAGTCGCCACCGCACTTTTATTTTATCCACAAAGGGAAAGGAAAAAGAGCGAACAAAACCTAAAGAGTTCTAAAAAACCAGAACAAACAGAGAATGGGTAAGGGGGTTGGTTACGCAATGGGAAGGTGTTAGCACCCAAAACGTCTATAGTACTCTATAGGAGCCCTTTGAAATATTCATGCCTTTTGGTCTGAAAATGGTTTGCTTGTAAAGAGATTGAGGAGATGAGAGGAGAAATATTTTTTAAGATTTTTGTGTTTGGAGAGACTTATCGCCTCATGCCTACGTACCCACGATGTGCAATGTAGGATCAAAACCCCGTAGTTCGTGGTACAAAGAACAAGAATTTGTTGGTTTCGATTGATTTTTAAGTGTAAAGACAAGTCGTCATTTCTAAGCGAATAATTTCGCTTAAAGAAATGAATCATGTCTAAACTTATGAAAAAGAGTTTAAAAGAAAAAAAAAAGGTGCATAAAAGCACAAAAGATTTGAGCGAGTTTCATATTTTTTATGTTTTCATGAAACGGTCAAAGTATGGTTAAGAAAGATTGACATTTATTAAAGAAAAGAAAATTTTAAAAGTCACTTGACAAAAGCCAAGGTTTTATTATGAAAGCGGTTTTAAGTTGAAAAGAAGAAGGTTTTGAAAAAGGAGGATTCTGAAAATTTAAGAATGGGGAGGAGAAGAAGTGACTATCCTAATGCATAAAATAAAAGCTAGGGAAAAGAATGATCTAACCAAAATGGAGTCACTTCAAAGCAACATTAAAAGAATTCCATCCTTAAGTAAATCGGCCAAATAAAGGCAAGTCTTCAATCAATACTCCAAACAAAGGGATAAGAAGTCCTAATTCTAGGTCCATAAGTCCAATATTACTTTATAAAGAGGTCCATGAAGAGATCACTCCAAAGCATAGGATAGTAACCAATTGTCCAAGATGAAGAGAATTAAGTTTTTTATGGTTTAAGCCTTTATTAATGTTTTTGGTCCAAGTAGACAAAGCGAAAAAGGCGGAAGCATAAACATGTGTCCAACGGACAAAGGAAAAATTGCGGAAACATAAACATGATATGAAATGATAATAATGAAGCATAAAAAAAATAAAAAGAGATAGGGAGCGAGAAGGAAACATAAACAAAAATAATATAATAATATTGTTAGTAAGTTAGTGATTAGTTGTTAGAGTTAGTGATCAATAACAATTGAATAATTGCACTTAGGCCAAGGTTGATGAAACTCATTAGAGGATTGATAAGACCAAAGCCTCCTAACAAAAAGTTTCATGAGTTTTGAACCATAAGACAAATAATCAACCATTCTTGATAGTTTTCCGATACGGGACAAATATTGCGCTATGTTAAGCAATCGCCGAGTAATTTACAGAGTAATTACCCTACAATGAGGCCGTTCAATAGCTCTTTGTGTTAATGCATGCTAGATAAACGATATGTAGATCGTCATCCAAAAGTAATATCGCACGAAAAGAAAAGAAGGTAGTGATCTAGTATTGATCAAAATTCAACAACGGAATTCTAAGATCCATAAGACTTTCATCAATCAAAATAAAAAGAGAAATAGATGAAGAGAAAGCCAAATTAAATCACAAAATTATGCGATCTAAGGCTAAGAACAAAGAAAAATGGAAGAAAAAGGAAAAGGAACCAAAACAACCCCAAAAACAAGCAAAAAAAAACAATTCTGCCTCTGTGCAATCGATTGCACAAAAGGTGCAATCGATTGCACCTGTACGGAATCACCAAAACAACACAAATTTTACACTGCGCAATCCATTGCGCAAAAGGTGTAATCGATTGCACCTGTTCAAAAAACAGAAAATCAACATTTTAAGAGGCAAATCCTTGATCAATCATTTCATCAAACATCTATTGATCATGGATTCAATTGTGCACGAATTTTAAAATAAAACATCAGTAAAAACCTAAAATCAAACACAATTACAAGATCCAAAGGATCAAGTAACACAAAGCAACCAAAGATCTACATGATGAATGATGGAGATGAAGCTTTAACAATGGTGTGAAATGGATTACCACTTCAAATCTGAAAATCCCTTCAAATTGCTTCAAGATCTACACTCCAAAGCCTTGATCTACTATAATTGATGAACAAAAACAAGAATGGTGAAGGTTTAGCTCAAAGTTGAACAAGATTCAATGTGAATTCTTGTTAACTTTCAAAGGAAGAAATGTGAGCTTTGGTAAATTTTGTGGTTGGGAAGAGAATTTGCAAGAGGTTTTTTGGCTCTCAAAAGCTTGAATGAATGAATGAAATGAATCCTCTATTTATAGAGTTTAGGCTTGGGAATTTGGTGGTTTGGAATTTGGTTTGGAAGATCAAAATTAGGCTTGGAATTTGATTTTGGAGGGAAATTAACAAAAGAGTGGTGATTAGTGAAGGTGTATGGTGGGAATTAATTGTGATGAGGTAGGGGATTATTTTTGGGTGATCTAGAATATTCTCATGTGATAAAATTGGTGCCAAATGCTTCAAAATTTGAAAATTACTGAATTTGGCCAATTTTGCCTCTGTGCAATCGATTGCAGTGCTGACGCAATCCATTGCGCCTGTACAAAAATTCAAAAATTGGAATGAAATGCGAGGGGTGCAATCGATTGTTGTTTTAGTGCAATCGATTGCATTAGTGAAAATGGAAAAATTTGTTTTGTTTGACTGGATTGCTCCGTCTTTGGCTCGATTCTTTTGCTTGTCGAAGAAGGCATGGAAATAAACACATGAACCTTGGAATTCCTTGGATAAAAATCAATTAAAACTTGAGGAATCCTTGATCGGATAAAATTTGACATGATTACGGATCAACTTCGATGTTGTACAGATGAAATTCATTCGAGCTGCGGGGCTGTTGTTTTGGTATTTTTAACCTGTTCTTCCCCTGAAAATGTTAGTGAAAGAAAACAAAATATTTTTGGATTTTGATTAATGGTTGGTAAACATAAACAAATTAAACAATAAAACAACTAACACACACACACAAACCCAAAGATCCCTGCAAGGCACAATTCTATAAAAGAGGGAACCAATGTGTGATCTTGTTTGTGGTATGAAATGCAAATGAAAAGCAAAGAATCTTAGGGGAAAAAATTAGGGTATTACACCTATCATTGCCGCGGGGTTCACTTGAACCTTGTCCTCAAGGTTCTAAAACCAATATGAAATGTTTTTTTTATTGCAGAGGACGTGAAATCAGCATACTGAGCTTCGTCTCCAAAGCCTTCAATTTTTTAGAGCTGGCTTTCTTTTGCCTGTGTTTATTAACTTGTTCCTCCTCACTGTCATAATTTTTGGTAACTAAATCCATGGAGCTAGCATTCCGATCAAACCAGCTTTTTTCTGCCTTCTCCTGGGAATTTTTCCTTGTTATCTTGTCTATATGACAAGCAAGAGACAATCGTTATAGAATCTCTGGCATGTATGAGTTCTCCAAAGGAAACCGATGAAAGGTATCCTTTGAAATTGACTTGAACAATGAAGCAAACTTTGATGTATCTTTTGGGGAGATTAAAGCAGTGCTATAACCTTCAGCAGAAGCTCTAGTTGTTCTTACACTTCTATGAACATAAACCTCTGCTGAATGTGGAAGCTGATAATGGACAACAGTTTAACACCGGGAATATCAAGACCTCTTGCAGCAACATCTGTGGCAAAAATTATGCCATTTTCCTTTTCACGAAAGCGGTCCATGGCCTTTAAACGTGCTCGCTGTTGCATTAGAGCATGAAGAGTCCAAACATTGACGTCAAGAATGTGCAATATGGAAGAAATATAGCGCAAAGCTGTAATTGACGTACAGAAAATTATTGCCCGTCCTTGTCCATGGACAGTGAGAATATAATACAAATGTGCATCTTTATCATCTTCCGTACATTCAATAAATGACTCCTCAATCTTGGCTGCTAATATTGATGGATTGGTAAGATCAATAATTGCTGCATTGGGTCTCATTCCTGATCGCTCCGAAAATTTTTCAATAGAATCGAAACCATCTATCGATGGTTGTTTTTTCTGAATTGAAATGTGCTTTAGCTACTTGCGAAAATTAGCAGATAGTGCGACAGTTGCGGAGAAAACTAGAGTTTGCCTTTTCTTTCTTTGGCCACTAGAAACTGTAATACAACTTTGTTCATCTTGAGAATTATCTTCACTTGAGATATTTGACATGAGAAGAATGTCAATTATTGATTGCAACTCCTTAAAATGACCATTTTGTACCATTCGATCAGCCTCATCAAGCACAAAGAAAGACAGCGAATGTAACTCAACCAGATGCTTTTCTCCAAGTGACATAAGTTCCCATAACCTCCCTGGAGTACCAACCACAATCTCAGGCCTTTCTTTTAAAAGTCTTTCCTGCTTTTTCTGCTAAAATACCTCCAACTATAGGGGTCACCCTAACATTAATATACTTGGCTACTACTTTCAGGTGATCAGTGACCTGAAGCGCTAGTTTTCTAGTTCGGGCAATAATAAGACTCCTTAAAAGGCCCGTGGAAGCATATTTTTCATCTTCTTCACCCTTTTTACCTACCACATTTGAAGCCTTCTCACACTCCTCCAAAAGACGTTGCAAAATGGGCAAACCAAATGCAAGTGTTTTACCAGATCCTGTCTCTGCAGCCCCAATAACATCCTTCCCTTGATGAGCAGCAGCCGAAATACAAGCTTTTTGTATGGGTGTTGGTTCCTTGAATCCCAACTTGTGTATTGCTTTCATTAAAAGAGGATGAAGCCTCAAATCGTTCCATGCATAATATTCAGTTTCATTAATGTTCTCTTCCTCAACACCATCCTTCACATCAGCATCAGTATTTAAAGGCTGAACTTTCTGGTTTTCTTTTGCATCTTTGCTTTTCTTCTTTTTCTTTTTCTTCACTTTAGACTTGACGCTCTCAGCATTCAACGTTTCTCCATCACTACAAGTACTGTCTTGCTTCTGGTTATTCAACTTCTTGTTCTGTTTAGAATTGTGTTTCCTGTCATGATTTTCAGGATCAGGAATATTTAAACCATACTCAGCTTCATCAATCTCCTCAAGTGAAAGAAAACCTGCAGGGTCGTCAGCGAGAACATCCATCTCCACTTCCACTTGAGAACTTTTGTCTTTAAAAGGAATCTGCCAATTTGATTAGAGAGACTGTGAGGCCCTTCCTTCAGTAAATACAACATGTTCTTGTACAATTTCCTCGACTCCGTGAGCTTCGAACAGGGTGTAGTCGGTGGCGGTTTCATGGAGAATAGATGGAAGAGGTATTTCATCAAACATGTGGTGGACATCATATGAATATGCAGCAGGAAGAACAATATCACCAACAATGCTAGCAGATACGATTTGTGCAACAATATCTTTGTTGGTAAATCGAGCAACAAAACGGTACTTCGGGGTGTTGTACTTGTTCTTATCCTGATTGATCAATCGAATCCGAGCTCGGTAATCGGTCTTACCTTCTCTTCTTCTCTTAAACTTGACTTGGTATCTCTTGAAGTAAGCCTTCGACTTCCTAGATTTTGCAAAAACCATTGTTGCAGAAGATTGATCTACAAGAGTGATTCGAGAGTGATAACCAGAGTGTCGCTGTATAGCTAGATCGATAAAATAAAATTGTTGATAGCCTGATGATGGATGGGACTGGTTTTGAACATTAGTATAACGTGGGTCTACGGATTGCTGATATGGATCATGATAGTGGGTTTGCTCTGGCAATCTTCCAGCATGCGAATAATGTGATTGTGGATGCTGAGTTTCCATTGCAGACTTAGCATCAGCCCATGCTCTTGCCTTTGCGGCCTAATCTTCTTCATTCGTATGGACTGGATACGCTTGGTTTTGAGGCCAGTTGGGGTTGTTGTTCCATTCCTGAGGATAAGGCTGGGGAATGTGAGAGTGAAGCTGGAACTCAGGAGGAGGAGGACGATAATGGTGAGGAGGTGGATGAGGAGGGATCTGGCTGGGATGGTAGGAATAAGGATTTGACGGAGGAGGAGGAGTCTGAGGTGGAGGCCACTGCTGTGGAGGAGAAGGAGTCTGGTATTGAAATTGAGGTGTGAACTAGGGGCCTTGAGGCGACATCTGATGATGATATTGGTGGTGTTATTGATAAAATGGAGTGGTGAAAGATGAGGGAGAGGAGTATGCCATAGGGAGAGATTGATGTTCAAGAATGAAAGCACCAATTGTTAGGATGCTAATTCAAGAACCCTAACAAGGTATGAATACAACTATAAATCTAAAAGAAAACTAAGAAAATAGAGATAAAAGATAACTTGATTTTTCATTGATTAGTTCCAAATGTCTCTGAGGACTACATATATAGTAATCATAGTGATACTAAACTAGAAGGCCCAAATGAAAAGCCCAATTCAACAAAACATTCAAAATAAAATAACAACTAACATAATAGTATTACTAATTAAAATATCTAATTGCACCTCCTATCATATCCATCCAACGCTAAATAACTAAAACAAAGGAGAAATTCGAAGGAACATATCACTCTAAAGTGGGAGGCTAGATCTCAACAAAGAAAAATTATCATCAACAAAAAAAATATCAATTTAGAAGATCGCTAAGAACTCTCCACCACAAGGTAAAGACACTCACTCCTCTATTAACCTAGACACATGATAAGGTTCTCTATTTAGGTAGAGAATACAAAATATATTTTGCCATACCCTCAAAGATATCATTTACAAGTTAGAAAAATGATTTTATCATCCACATCCTTTAAAAACAACATCGTTTCAGAGTTTCCATAATGACCAAAATTCTACATGCCAAATTATGGACAAAACAACCCTCGTCTTAGGTCAACCTCTCAACGGTAAAATGGTAACAATATTCATAGGAATAACAAAACACCGCCCCAACCATCTAAAAATCATATATTATAGAATCGTTGCCACATCACAAGTCACAAACAGATGAGTAACTGACTCTGGAAATCATCTACAAAGAGGGTAAAAAGTATTAGTCAGTTATGCGAAAAAGATAATATCACGACTTTTGATTCATATATATGCAAAGGGTAAAAATTGAAAATAATCAAACTCTTTTTACTAGTTTAAGAGGCGAAAATACCTACAACATAAATTTTAATAAATTCCCTTCAATTGTTATTTGTCTTTTAACCAACGAGGACAAATCATGGCTTTAACATAGAAGAATAAATCGTATCCACATAAACTAATTGAAAAAATTGGTCGGCGAGGAATTAATACCCGGTTTTCCAAACTTCCATTTTGAAAATAATTTATTGTGTGATGTGTACCAAAAGGTTAAACAAGTAAAAATCTTCTTTAAATTGAAAAAAATATTATTTCTACAAATAGACCTTTATAACTCTTGCATATGGGTCTTTTTACCCTATCCAAATCCATGGTTTTTGGAGGGAATATTATGCTCTTCTAATAATGGAGGATTATTCTCTCTTTACCTGAGAGCTATTAATTTCTCATAAAAAAGACGCATTTATTTCCTTTCAGAAATTGGTCAAAGTTATCCAAAGTGAAAAATGCTTAGGCATTGCATTTATTCAAAGTGACCAAATAAGTGAATTTAAAAATACAAAATCCGAGAAATTTTGTAATGAGAATGACATAAAGCATAATTCTTATTTTCACGAACTCCCTGAAAAAACGGGGTTGTAGAACAGAAGAATAGATCTTTTGAAGAGTTAGCGATGACAATGTTTGAGACAACCCTTCCTAAGTATTTTTGGGTTGATGCAGAAAACATTGCTTGCTATGTGATGAATCATATCTTGATAAGACTAATATTAGGGTTGGTGCATTATGAGTGATAGAAAGGAAGCAAGCCAAATATTTCTTCCCTTTATGTTTTCAAATGCAAAGCTTTGTCCTTAATAACGGGAAGGATAACCTTGACAAAGTTGACGCTAAAGTTGGTGATGGTTTATTCTTAGGATATTTTAGTTTTATTCTTAGTCTGTTTTACCTTTGATGAAACTAACCCCAAGTCGGAAGGGGAAGAAGTGTTTGATTGTGCAGGTATTCTTCAGAAGACTCTCTTAACAACAACAAGATCAAGAAAAAAATCGGGGCCAAGATAAAAATCCTGATCAAGAGAAAAGTAAAGAACAAAATAAAGACAAAAATCAAATTGAAAATAATCAAGTACAAGAAATAACTAATGTCAATCAAGATCTACCCAAGGAATGAAAGGTGACAAAAGATCATTTAATCCATAACGTCATAGAAGATATTTTTAAGCGACTAATCACTAGAAACTACATTAACCAGCTATCTAATTTTATGGATTTCATTCCCAAATTTAGATACAGAATGCAAATGAAGCTCTCATTGATTAAAATTGGTCTCTTGCTATGCAAGAAGTGTTAGAATAAATTTGAGATAAATTCCCAAACCAGTCTAAACTAGTGATTGGAACATGTGAATTTTTCGCAAAAAACTTGATGAAAATGACAATGTTTTAAGAAATAAAGCAATACTTGTTGTGAAGGACACAATCAAAATGAAGGAATAGATTTCGATGAAACTTATGCCACTACAGTTAGATTAAAAGCCATAAGGATGCTTTTAGTGTTTTCATGCATTTTAAATTTCAAACTCTTCCAAATAGATGTAAAAAGTGTGTTCTTGAATGGTTACATTTAAGAGGAAGTATATATTTATCAACCTCTTAGATTTCAAAATTTATCTTCTCTTAATCATGTCTTTAATATTAAAAAGGCCCCATCTGGTTTAAAACAAGCTCGTTGTGCTTGGTATGACCGTTTGAGCAAGTTTTTGATTGAAAACAATTTTCAAAGAAGTAAGGTTGATACAAATATTTTTATTAAGAAATTTAAGAATGGAATTTTACTTGTGCAAATATATGTCAATGATATTAAATTCAATGCTACTAATGAGTCATTGTACAAATATTTTTATAATATAATGTAGAACGAATTTGAATTGTCTATGATAGGGGAGTCTTAGTACTTTATTGGTTGGAAAATTTATCAATCAAAGGAAGGTATATCCATCAATCAAGCAAATTATTGTAAAGTGGTGTTCGTAACGAAAAAAACAAAACTTATATCAACTCCTATATCAAGCAAATTGTTGACAAAAAAATTATTCAGGAATGATCGATTTCCTTCTTTAATCTTACTTCATCTGGTCCTGATATCATGTTTTTTGCTCATATATGTGCATATAATATCAAGCAAACATCCCAAAATCAAACCTCATTGCAGTCCAACTCATTATGTGGTATTTTACTAGCACACTACTTATGGGTTTATGGTACCCTAAAGTGTTTAATTGTTCTTTAGTTGGGTACTCTGATTCTAATTTCACTAGATGTAATTTGGATCAAAAATGTACTAGTGGTACATGTCACTTGGTTGGGAGCTCCCTGGTCTCCTAAAAGAGCAAGAAACAAGAAAGTTTTTTGTTATCCACATATCAAGTCGAATACAACATTGTAGGTAGTTGTTGTGTGCAAGTTATCTTGATGAAACAACAATTAAGTGATTATGGAGTTAATATCAGAACTGTCCCGATAAAATACAACAACATTAGCATCCTAAATCTCACTGAGAATATTGTACTTCACTCTAATATGAAACATGTTAATATTGGGCATCATTTAATTAGGGATCATGTCAAAAAAGAAGATTGCATAATTAAGTTTGTGTATTCTTCTAATCATCTGGAAGAAATTTTCACAAAACCTCTTCCAAAAAATATTTTTTGCATATGAACTAAGTTAGGAATTCTAAATCAATATGTATTACTTCTACTTCTTCTTCTTACATTTCTCCATGTGTTGTATGTGTTCTATATGTTGTTTATGAGTTGCTTATTCTTCTTTCTTTTTGATAATTCTAAAAGGAGAAAAGCTTACTATTAAGGGATATGGAGTATATTCTCTTTATTTTAAGTGAGGAGTTAACTAGCTTAACCTTTTCATCTTTATTTTTATGGTTTAGCACCTCCCTGAGAGATTCGTTGTATCATAAAAAAAAGGGAAAGTTTTGTTTTATGTGTTGTTTCAGTTAATAAAGAATTATGTGGTTTTGATGATGACAAAAAATAACAAAAACAAAAAATTCAATCATAAGCATCAACAGATATAATCTATAAAAAATTTAGGATTATCAAGTTCTAATGTTTAAACAAAATAAGTCATTTCAAATTCCAAGATCACCATCGAAAGGAACTGAAGGTGTGAAAATTCACTTGTTCTTGCACTTTAGTGTTTTAGTCTATTTTGATCAATAAAATATAAAATAAGCAAGAGAAACGCTTGAGGTACTAAGGCGGTGCACACACTCTCACTAAAATATTTTCAAAAATCTTCATCTATTTCAAATTTCTTCTTAAAATCAATATTGACATTTACTTTATCAATTAAGAGCGATTCAGACCAATTAGGAAAGCAAAATCTGTCTTCTAATCGATTTAAACTTGCTTTTAATTGATTAAGGATTGATCTTGCCTCCTAATTGATTAGGAACCCTATTAATTGATTATGTAGCAAAACTAGTGTATTGATGTTGCAATAACGAAGTTACGATATTGACGAAATTTGTCCCCAACAATGGCGCCAAAAACTTGATAGGCTACAAGTGCACGACTTTATCAGTTATAGTATAAAATATTGTCGAAACCCATAGAGACCAACCGAAAAGTATTGCTATCTATTAATATTGTGTTTATCTAAGGCTATATGTATGGTTTGTTTTAGTGAAAAAGTTAATAATGCAGTAAATTGGTTTATATTAATCAAATAACAAGTAATGGGGTGAAACAAGGATTTCCATCAACCAATTCTATTCATACAAAATGCAATTGCTTATTATAATGAGAAAAAATTGATTTGTAGAAAATATTCAACTAATAGTGATGCTCATTTTTCGCGTGTCCTTCGTTAGATTCCTAAATACGTTAAAATCTGACTTTCACAGTGAAATTAATATATTTAAATTATTTTAAAGTTGAAAATAAATCCTCAAATAATTTGAAGATGCTTTCACTATCTCGAAATTAATTGTTTGAATAATGGTGTCGGATACCGGTTCCACTCTTTCGATACGTAAATGATATCTCTGACTTCTACTTTCATAGTAAGTTTTTACTTTTCAAAACTAATATTTCAAAATAGAAAATTGTAGTATTTTCTTGATCAATTCTGACCATGCTTTCGCACGTTGTCAGAATTGTCGTTTGAATTTCTAATTTTGATACAACCCTCGTAGGTGCATAAATGGTATCTCAGTATATCTACTTTCCTAGAAAACATTTTCTATCATTTACACATAAATTACAAAACAGACATTTATCTCATTATAAATAATTATTGAAGCATCTCGTATGAACTTTACCAAGAACGATCCTTATGTTTCGTACCCTATAATAATCTACTCAGACATAATGCAGTAAATGAATAAATAACATGCAATTAAATAAGACAAAATTGAAGATGCAATAAGAGTAAAATAACCTAGAAAGTGAAAAAGATTGCCACTTGCATAAATAAATTGCTCTAAATGGAGACTTTTGATATGGTACAACGATAAACTTGAAATAACATTGCGGAAATCAACAACAACAACAACTTAATGGAAAAATACAACAACAAACTAACTTAAATAATGCATAAAACAAATTGTCATAAACACTCCAATCTGGGATATTTATGCTTTAATCAGTGAATCTATGGCTAAATGTAAGCTTCAGTCCCAAAATTAACCAACTAAGGTCCTATTTATAGTGTAAAATTTGTACAAGAACCGGTGGAATCATGTAAAGTGGGTGAGAGAAAGTGGGGGAAGTGGTGAAACTGAACTCATCAGTATATGCTGCAATTTGAGTAGTGTACTCAATTCACTCATCAATATTCTCTACCATGAACGACCCCAACTTGCGGTGGCATCCTTATCAGACTCATTCCCCATGGAGTCTTATTTCCACACGAATCCATAAGTAGGATCCAACCTTATTGAGTAAAATACACTCCCTTGCATAGAGAACTCATTTCTAATAGAAGTGTAGGGTGAAATGGTTGTTAGTTTATTTTCGAAGCCCTCTTATCCGCAAGATCAACTTCAGCAAGGAAATAGCTCTAGTCGGCTTTAACATTCTTTAAAATCCCATCATGCCTCCAGATCAAAATCTTTTAATGCAGAGTCGAAGGGAATGCTCCTTCACCGTGTATCCACTTCCGACCCAACAGTAAGTTGTAATTTTCCTTAGATAAAATACGACGAACAAAGTTGGTCTCACAACCGTGCACACAACAATTTTAACTAGCATGACTCCTAATATATGGCTTGTTTTTCCTTTATAGTCAAACAAAACCATGTTATGTAGCCTCAAATCTATGTACTTTTTGACAATCTTCTTCAATAGGAAATTTGGCATTAAATTGAGTGAAGCTCCACCATCCATCAAAACCTTATTGATGCCTACTCAATCGACCTTATCCTAAATGAAGAGTGGCTTGAGATATTTCTTCATTTCTTTATCATACTTCTTAAAAACAACATTCTCCTCTTCCACGCTACTATTACTCATGATATAGTAACACATAAGCTTATGGTCTGTTATTTATTTATAAAGGTAATTGTCTTCCTCTTCGATAACCTAAGCAACTCAAATTCTATACGCGAAATGGAGACAACATTGCATATGAAATCGAGCTCATCATCGAACCTTGTTTCATAGTTGTCAGTGAGCACGTCGTCATCTTCGGTTGAGATCGGGTACTTATCCTTGAACGTGATCACTGTCGGTTGAGGGGCAAAGATTCTTTCTTCCATGTGCTTCTTCACCACTTGAGCAATTTTTAAATGTGGGAATTTAGCATTGCTACTCAATCTTCAGCTTCAAAAGAGTTTTTTTTCTTCTTTTGGTGGTATCTCTTCCATTGTATCATGGTCATAGGATTCTTACCCATATAGTTCTTAGAAATATTAGAGTAATTCTTTGAAACTTCAGAGTTGTCATGGTATGATGAACCTTGACCTACTTCGGTCACTTTCCACTTCTTTTGGTTAGCATTGGCCTTGACATTGGGTTGAATCCATTGGTTAGAAGGCACACCTGTAGGTGGAACATATTTTTTCTTATTATTATTCCAATGGCATGGGGGCCCTTGATATCCTTGGTAAGGGGTCCCCCTTTAGAGCTTGTCAATGATAAATTTGAGCCTCATGTTGACTCGATGATTCATCTTTGGCTTTTAAGGCTTGACTCTTTGGATATCCTTTATTGCTTCTTTGTCGAAAACTACACTATAACGAGGGTACAACATCACTTCAGAAAATTTAATTTTGCAACGATTTAGAAAATAAATTAGATCTTCTTCAGCTTTTGGATCCACCTCCTTGACTCTTTTAGTGTAATCCGCCACATTTAGCTCTTTGACCCTTGGTTTGGGACCTTAGTAACTTCGACCATCATAATCTCCACAAGTTCGACAAAGTTTTCCTCCTCTACTTGCAAGGGGTCTGAGTCAATTTTCATAGGTGGCTTAGGTTTACCACCAAACTTAAGCATGGCTTCTTATAGAGAATTTTGTACTAAATCAATGAAAAGAACACATTGAGAAATCTTATGACCAAGGAAACTATGATATTTACAAAAACCTTTCTTCTTCCTTTGTTCCAATGGTGACATCTTTAGGACTTTCGACACTATTATTTGACCATTAGCAACTAGAAGATAAAAAATTTCATCACATTTAATCACATCAAAAGTATAGATTTTTGTAACAAGTTTTTCATTTCTACTTGGTTCAACAAGATTCTTTCTATTAGAAGGTCTTAAAACTTTACAAACATACGAAGGCCCTGGATTTAATTCTTCTAGATTAACCTCATTTTCTCGACATACTCAAAAAATACGTCGAGTTCTTGATCATTATCATATGTTTCTATGTAAGAAATATTTTCACTCCCAGGTTGTTGATTTAATCTAGCCTTCTCTTCCTTCAAGTGTTCGACTTGTCTAACCCTGTCTCCTAACTGGGCCATATCCCTTAGGTGTTAGGTATCCAACTTCTTCCTAATGGAATAATGTAAACCACATGCAGCCATTTTGACTAAATCATGTTCAAGAACTTAAGTAAAACACATTGACTTCATCAACCTAAACCTATTGAGATAATCATCTATCAATTCATACGAGTTTTTCTTCACACTAGATAACTCTTTTAGGCTAATTTTTTACTGACCCCTATAAAACTGCTGATGGAACACCCTTTCTAGTTGATTCCAATGATGTATGAGTTTTGGAGGGAGATTAGTGAACCACGTGAAGGAATTCTTGGTTAAAGAATTAACGAAGTATTTCATCTTTTGATTTTCATTATTTTCCAAATCACAGACTTCTGATTGGTATCGAGCAATGTGCTCGACAGTGGACTCACTAGTATCGTCTATAAACTTAGTAAATTTAGGAACTTTCCGGCCCTCGGGGTGTTCAAATTGCAATGCGTATTCAGATGAGGCAGAAACAAATTTTGGCCTATGAAGACCAATATTAAAACCATTTGGGGCTTGGGTTTGCTTAAAAATATTAGCTATGTTATTCCCCCCCCCAAAAAAATTATTTTTTTCGGACTCTCCTAACCACTTGGTATGCATCTTAAATCCTGTTCGCCAACACCACATCTGGGCCATTTTGACATAAGTCTCGTTCGACTACCATTTGTATATGTTGTTCGACTAGAAGAGGCATAACCTGTTGTTGCACTTGATTATTAGGGACACCTTTATAGTTTGCAACTCCTGGATTTTAGACTACCCCAACTGTTTGGATTTGAGGAATTGGATTAATGAGGGTTTGAAGAGCACAAAAAAATATCAGAATTTCGATCCATTTTATGTGCTAATTATTGATAACTATGATTGGTATTTTGGATCAGAGGATTGAACACAGTACCAATTTGTTGGGTAAGAATGTTAACCATATCATGGTAACTGACATCCATTTTCTACCTTACAACTAAGAGAGAATTAGTAGTTAAATGTGGTATAACTTAAGGGATATATCCTAATCCTTCATGGAGTTGATCCATTCGACCAAGGTTGTTTATGGTAGATCCCGAAGCCATGTATTAATTAATATGAGAGGCAATAACCATTGCATTATGTGCATTCATTGATGTGTTAGTCTGTAGGCCCATCATCAATGCAGTTGGCATGTCATATGGATAATCCCTATCACCAGGGAAAATGTGAAGCCCATAAGAAATGGAGGCCTAATACTTCCTATATTGGTTTGTGTAACCATGAGAGTAGTAGGAAAACTGGTAGGTTGTGATGGGAGTATCACCATCTCTAGTGTCGTACTTGAAAATAATATTTGATTCATGCAGGAGCAGCTACTCCACCAGTTGTTGCAGGACTTACACCACTAACCGTCATTCCGACTTATTGTTCTTCTACATTTAGAGCGTCGTTTGGGAAGGAGGAACTCCTTGAGGGGATGAATTCTTTGATGAACGACGAGACATACTTACAAGCTTGCCACTCCTCAGACACATAGACACTCAATGATTAAAACCATTTGAATGTATGAAGAACTTAAAAAAAATAAAAGCACACACTCTCTTTAAAATTTTAATTTTGCACAATAGTGGGTCCCACCGAGCATGCCAATTTGTTTACTGGTGTTTTTAGTAAACAATCACGAGTATTAATTCACTTGTAAGATCAAACTCTAAAATTCTAAGTGCTACTTTGTGTAAAACATTTAAGAAAATGTAATTATGGTAAAAGGATTTCTAATGTAAATAACAAAAGAAACATATTAAAAGTGCTTAGATTAACAAAAACAAGTAATTAAGTAAATAACTTTAATGAAATTGAAATGCTTGAATTAAAAATGGAACACAGGTTCATACATTTCTCACAAACTTGTTATCTTAGTGAATCAGAAGTATGAGTTCTAAAGAGAACAAAATGAATTGCGACCCCTGACTACAGAGTCAAAATTCGCTTATATACTAGCTAGGTACACTATCAACTACCAGCAATGGCTAACTCTTCGAATTCTGACATGTATACTGCTACATGGCTTTCGTCTTATGATTTGTTTCCACGTGTTCTCGACACTTGAATCACTTCAATGTGCCACTGCTGTCGAAAACACCTTAAAGTCATCCAATCACATCCATCGAAAAATTTAACATGTCGAGTTTGTGGCTCGATGTCAAAAATATGACTTGGTTATCTACACTTAACACTTTTATATATCTTATATCACACATGCATATCGAAATGCTAAGTTAAAAATCTCATACTAACTACTACATTTTCTATTTTGAAGGCAATCTCATCTATTTCAAGATATTATACATTCCCCAACTCATCCCAAGTGATCCACATTTTGTGAATGGCGGAAGGAATGCCACCCACATCATGACTTCTCATCTGGTCATTGGGACATTTAAAATAAACAAAATTCCACATGATATTATGTATTTTCCTAGGAATATAAGCTATCATGAAAAGATTTTCTTCAAGTTGCAAAATTTAAATATGTTCATCTACCAAAATTATGCCCGCTCCACATATGTCATTTAAGTTGTCGTAACTCCAGTTTCAATGGTATTATATCTTCTTCATCATCCTCCTACTCTATCAACTTTGAATGTTCAACTTTAGCGACAATACCAACAAAAAATTTCAATGGAATTTAGATAATGTGAGATTTGGGTCGAACTCATGTTGTGTCGAAGGAGAAGCTTTCATGTTTTCAACAGGAGGCAATCATGCTGTCGAAGCTTGTTCACATGCTGATGCCTGATGGTTACAAACTGTAGTCGAAGTTTGATCAAGTTTGTAGTGTCGAAATGTTTATATTTTGTCGAATTGGACATTGTGTTAAGTATCCAATTGTTTAGGTTTCTTGGGCTGCAAGTTACCTAGTTAGTCTATAAATAGACTAGCACACTCATTTGTGGAGTGTGGCAAATTGTGATATTCACTTGTAATCATTTGTAAACTTTAATGAGAAAGTGAATAGTAAACAGAATTATATTTGCCAAATCCTTGTTGTTTCCTTATTCTTCTTCTTCTTGTTTTTCTTTTCCGTTAAACCCTTGTTTTAGTTCTTGATAATTCAAGAAACCAGTTTTATACTTTGATTAAAGTCATCGTTTTCACAACACATAAGTAATATTATTGTCACCCCTCTACTTGACAGTGACATGCATATGTTTGTTATTGCTCTCAGAATTCTAATATACATCTTTTTTTAGCACGATGGACCCTTCAGATTAAAGTTCAAGACAAGCCTTCCATGTTCCAATTCGAGTGGTTGTAAATAAGAGGCATTGAGTCAATACTCTTGTCTTCCACGAATATAGCGTTTACAACATATATATTTAATTCATGCTTAAAAAAGTGTGTAGCTACATGAAACAGGCCATCATCTACATTCATTTGTTCTTTGAACTTGTCATAAGACACAGCTCTTCCTTCTTATATGGCCTTTTGGATTGTATCACCGAAAAGAATGCACAAAATGATGTGATGACCAAAAGCGTTATGTATTTTACAATACTTTCTTCCTCATTTATGTTTAGATGAGGTGATTTTATGGAACACACTCAATCATATTTGTTGAACTTTCAACATAATACCGAAATCTTGACCGGTCTTGCTAATGTCAAATGCATACTTTCATTGATTAAAGCTCGGGTTAGTATTCAACTAAATGGGTTTGAAAAATGCACTGTTTAAAACTAAATTTGGAATCAAATTCGTGAACACATATTTAGCTAAGGAATTAGGAAAATAATTCAATTTGAAATAATCGTAATTAGCCAAATATCCGTATTCGATTCGATATCTAGTTGCGTATTCCGTTGTTGATTCCACTACTTTACCTGCAAATTTAGTGAATTTGGATATTTTAGTTCCTCGGAGTAATTCAATTTGCAATACAATACACCCTCCAGTTATTATTATAAGCAACAAAAACCTTTTAGATTCATTGAATAAATAATGAGTGTTTCTTAATGCACCACTCAAGTTTCTTAGGCACCATGTGAAATTATTTTTTGCCCCCTAATTCCGGATGTGCACATCCGGACGCACCGGAACCTTAAAAATTAAGAACTTTTACCGGATGTACATATCCGGTGTATATCCGAGTCTGTATATCCGGACAATATTCTGAAATATTTAAAGCTGCATGAACACTCCCCCCTTTCCATAATCAACCTTCTTCTTCCACACTCACTCAAAAAACCCTATTTCATCAATCTCATTTCTCACTCAAAAAGTTCAAATTTTTGGTGCAACAAATCAAAGGGAGCAAGGAAACACTGAATTTCAGGTAAACATTAAACTTCATCCACTACATTGCTCACAGTATCAATCTACATTTTTTGGAAAATAAGTTACGCTACTTCCGGATGTGCACATCCGGAACAAATTGAGCATGAACATTTCCGGATGTGCAGATCCGGAAACATGCATGAGCCAATTAATTTAAGTTTTCAGCATTTTTGAATAAATCTTATTTATCCATATTAATGGTTCTATTCTTGTTTATAAATAGAGATGGTGCATCCCGATAACATGGCAAAAGAATTAGTTGCGCCGATTTCCTCGAAAGATGAAGGTATGTTCGTAAAGTCGGTTGATGTCGGCGGTGACTTTAACAACAAGCAAGACTTTGATGATCGTGAAAGCATGATCGCATACATTCGTAGGACGGCTATTGAGCTCGGCTTCGGTGTAAATATCGGGAGATCGGATAACGGGTCGGATAGAAGAAAAGCTTTTGTAATTTTAGGGTGCGAAAGAAGCGGAAAATATCAAGCACCTCTACGGAAGTTAAAGAAAGACGAGACCGGTACTAGAAGATGTGAGTGCCCTTTTAAGATTGGTGGTTACATGTTAGTTTCCAAGAAATGGAGATTTACCGTTCGTTGTGGTATACATAACCACGAAATGTGCTCAAAGCTACAAGGTCATCCAAGTGTATGCCGGCTCAAGGCGAAAGAGAAGACATGTATAGCCGACATGACCTTGAACCTTGTCCAACCGAAGAATATACTTGCGACGTTGAAACGGAAAGAACCCGAAAATGTTGCAAACATAAAGCAAGTGTATAACATTCGGTATCAAACGAACAAGGCAATTAGGGGAGATAGGAGTGAGATGCAACAACTGTTGAAAGTGTTGGAGGACAACGTTTACGTGTCTCGGTACAGATATCGCGATGATGGAATTACGGTCCGAGATATTTTTTGGACTCATCCGGATTCCATCAAGTTGTTCAACACGTTCTCGACAGTGCTCATTCTCGATAGCACCTACAAGACAAACAAGTATCGTCTTCCATTGTTTGAGATGGTTGGCGTTACGTCTACGGATAAGACATATGTCGTCGGCTTTGCCTTTTTGGAGTGTGAGAAAGAGGACAATTTCACGTGGGCGTTGGAGACGTGTCGGTCACTTTTGAAGAAAGACATATGCCGATACCACCTAAATCATCGCAATGGGCGACGCATGCAACGGCAATTGCCGAGTCTTGGCCGGATAATTTTGTCGAAAGGCAGCTTGAATTCGAAAGATTGCACGCAATTGAAAAGGGAACGTCGCTTACATCCTTGTTGAGCTCAAGAACCAAGACGATGTTAGAGCGATGTGGCAAACTTATTTGGGTTACGAGGAACAATTCCCGATCGAGTTCGAGGCGACCGTCAAAATCCGAAGAACGGTCGGTGACATCTTAGAGATGTCCAAGCGTCCACCGGGCTATTGATCTTGTAATATTTAAATTTCTGTCGATCCCATGCCGATTTTCTCAATGTAATCCCGATTTTATTTTATGAATGTGAGAAACATTTCTGGTTTTGGTGTTCTGCTTCAGCATTTGTTCCGGATTTGCAAATAAGATCTTTTACCGGATGTGCACATCCGGGAAAAAATGTAAATTTTAAAAAAATTGGTGCGTCCGAATGTGCACATCCGGAATAAAGGGGCAAAACCGAAAATTCAGTTGGTGTCTAAGAAACAAGGGTGGTGTAATAAGAAATACTCTAAATAATGTATCTAGACATTATTATATATCAAATACATCAATTACTTAATGAACCTAAAAAATTTTTTGTTGCTTATAATAGCGACCAGAGGGTGTATTTGAAAATGCATATTCAAAATAGATTTAATTGGCTTGCCACACATTGAATACTTGACTATTCAAAACCATTTCTACTCCATTTTCGAGGTGATACCCTCAACATTATGTCTTATCTTATTAATTTAACTATCAAATTGCTTGGGGGTTAAGAATCATCTGCATTATGTCATTGTTTATTGTCGTGTACGTTAAAAACGGCATCAATTAATGTTCCAAAATATTATCAATTCTACCCATGTAAGTCGTTAATGGTTGATATGTTTTGGTCTGTTGAAGAGTTCGGAAAACGAGGTCTAGAAGTGTCAATAAGACAAATGTTGGAGATATAAGAAACCTTGATGCCACGTAACTATAAAAAACCTTTCCTCCATTCCTACTCTTTCTTACATTCCTAGTCGACTAAGAATTTTAACATTTTCACACATGAAACTCAATAGGTTGGAATCATCTATAATTGGATCGAACAGTAGTCATTTGGTGAATCATCGTATTCATCAGTTTATAAAACCACATAAAAATTCCACACTTGCATATATTATAAAATGAAAAGACCAAATGTGCTATAAGACTAGATTGTTTAGAATAGGTTTTTTGCTTATGACAATAATATATTTGAACATGATAAATGATGGAGACCAAATATATAATAAATGTCCAAATTAGCGTAGAAGGGAAATACTTATCATCTATAAGCTGCTAGAAGTTTAGGGATCAAATAATTTGCGGCTATGCGGTTTGTCTTCTCAGTAGGATGAAAAGCATCCCAAAACACATATTTGTTTGCATCTTTGCATGTAAGTGGATTCTTGTCACTGCATAAGTAGCCCATCTCAAATGTTCCAGTAGAACAACATGCCTTCTCTGTCACCTCAAATCCTGCAAAAATATTATCATTGTTATAATTTTTATGTGTTTTTCTTGCACTGATTTTAAACTCAACTAATCAAATAATTTCATATTTCAGTACAATTTAGTACAATTTAGAGCAACCTATGAAGCATGGACACCCCCAAACACGATCCTGACACGCAGACATCAGTAATAATTTATAAAAATAATTAAATTAAACGTAATCATAAATATTGGTACGAGTATCCGACCCCAACACGGACACTCCGTTTTTCAGAGTGTCTTGTTAAATAGAGAGCAACGATCTGAACTAATTTTTTGTGGGGACTAGTTTCTAATAATTTCTATGGACCTATGCACGAAAATTGTCTGAAAAGCACTAAAGGATGTTTAGATTGTGACTCAAGTGATCCAAAAAAAGAAAGCAATTCAATAGATGTAAGATTGAATTTTGATACAATATTAGATTTTTTTTAGTTTTTAACACAATCTTATAATTAGTGCTATTCATAGTATACAATCTATTCATTTCTAGAAACCGGTAATAGATTGTTTCAGGGCAAGGCTTTCCACTTGGAAGACAATATTGAATTGGGTAGGGGTGCTTTGGAGTGAGCATGAGAACATTGCGATCATTTCTTGGGATGGTTTCTCAGGTTGATTCATAACACATACAAGAAGACGGCTTCGATAATATGGTTATGCATTTGTTGGTGTATTTGGTGGCAAAGGAATCAAATTATGTTCAACGAGGTTTTAGTAATGTTAAAGATCTAGTATTTAGAATCATCAATACTTCAGGGTGGTAGGTGGCTCTAGTAATAGAATTAGATGTAGCTGGTATGAGTAGTTCAAGCAACCATTGGATTTTTTATAACAGGTTTTGGTATGGTGGGTGTGATGTAGTATATTTCCACTGTCTTCTATTATGTAACTTTTCTGTTGAATACTAATTGTATTCCTTACTATATATAGTTTGCCTAAAAAAAGTATAGATAAAACAGAAAAGTAAATCAAACATGATTTAAACAAATATATTAAAAAAATTGAACCGATTCATTCTAAACCAAAATATTAATTTTGTGTATCAGTTTTAAATTCCAAACTGTATTTTTATTTTAAACTGAATTACTATACTTTGATTTTCTGTTAGAGTTAAATTTAAATCCATTCATTTCTTTAATTGAACCCTACCATAAATATCATATATTTAATTAATTAATTTTGGCTTTATTATTTCAGTTTAAGTATGATTTAATTTTTTGTTAAATCAATTCCGTTGGTAACGGTATATTAAATACAGAAGTCTATATTTTAATCTGCAATATATCAATTTATTCACTTTAAAGATAAATTCCAAGTACTAAACTATTTGAAAAAAATGACTTGATTGGATTTTTGAATTGTTTGGAAAATATTTATGTGATTCATTAATAAAAAAAATCTATTAGTATTTAACAACAACAGTTCGGTTCAATATTAGTATCGATTAAGTTCGGTAATTTGATTATTTTTTAAATAATCCTACCCATAACTTGACTTATAAGTTGACTAATAAGTGACTTTTTTTCTGCCATTATAGTAAATTGTTGGGCAAAATGAAATTTGAGGCTATCAACCATATTTAAAAAAAATATATAATCATTTTGTTGCTTGTATGGTAGAGAGGTGTCTGGCCTCCATAAATTTCTATTTATGACCAAATATAAAATCACACCTAATAAAACTTTAGTAGGGTACACAAGTTTTAATAATTTCTTGCTGGCTACGTTTAATAATTTCAACTAGCTGCTCTCAAGTACATTCTATTAACCAAATACATTCTTTTCTTCTTGTATTGTCTTAATTTATTTTTTGAAATTAATTGTTATACACTGACAATGTAAAAAATTTTATAATGTCAATTTATCACCATCATCTATTTGTATGAATTTATAAGTTTTTAAAATAAAAATCAAATCACTTTTACAATCTAACGGCTATAATTTGCTGACAGTGTAAAACTTCTTTACAATGTCAATGTCAGTGTATTTTAATTAAATTTTTATTTTTTTTAATATTAAAACAGATCATTTGTGTTTTGTCCTAGTTTACAAGGACCACTAGCTTAAATGTAGGGCAGGCTTACCTCGTGATCAAATAGAGAGGCTATCAAATGCCACACCAACCTTTTGGACAAAATCTTAATTATGAATTTATCTAATATAAACATTTTTTTAAAATTATTGATTCATAAATATTTTAAAAATCTGCTTAAATTAATACATATAAATAAAGAAGCGAAGTCATCAAAAATTAAATTCATTACCAATAATTTAAATTCATTTAAATCAATTACTACATATCATTTTTGTTATCCACTCGTTCAAATACTTTAGAATCTTTTTAAAAATATATTCTTAAAATTTTAATTAATGTGGATTTTTTTATCCATACAAAAAGAGAATATCATATTTTAATTTACTTTTTTTTATCAATTTTATTTATTATATTTATTTTTTATATATCAACAAAAATATGTTTATGCAATATATATATATATATATATATATATATATATATATATATATATATATATATATATATATATATATATATATATATATATATATATATTCTTTCTAACACACTCTAAAAATATTAAGAAATTTGAAATAAATATTCACTAAGTTAAATTTATAAAATTATTTTTATTAATTAAAAGATACAATTAAAAAATACAAAATAAATTTCATTGAAAAACAAAAGGAACAATTGTTTGAAAACAAATCATTTTTCTAAACATATACTGTATTACTTATTTAAGATGATTTGAAACTAGAAACAACATTTGTTTTAAGACAAATAAATTTGTAGAATTTCTTAATACATCCTATAAATTTTTTAGACACAACGCCGGAATTCATTTTTTATCCCCTCCTTTCAGATATGCACATCCGGACCCACCATTATTTTTAAAAACGTTGATTTGGTCCGGATGTGCATATCAAGAATATTTTCTAATGTGCAAATCCGAAAGAAATTCTTATAACTTTGTGTCAGAGCCTTCTGAAAAGTTAAGAATGAGGAGGAGAAGACTCTGACGCGAAGTTATAAGAATTTCTGTCGGATGTGCACATGAGAAAACATTATGGATTTGCACATCTGGAACAAATCAACGTGTTTAAAAAAATTGTGCGTCCAGATGTGCACATCAAAAATAATGGAACGAAAAAAGAATTTCGTACGGTGTTTAAGAATCTTTTGGGGTGTATTAAAAAATCCTCTAAATTTTCTAAACATGTTATGCTTATTTTGAATGGAGGTCGTACTCCTTACTTATTGGAAAGTCATTGTTCGCTGAAATTTCAGGCACAATATCTCAGCCCATTACTCACTTTGTTCAATATTATAAATAAATTTAGTGTCCTAAATTTTTTAGATAATTTATATAGATTATATATATTAATTATTAAATAAATTTAAAAAGTTAAAGTGTAAGCTATAAGTATTTACATACAAACTATATTTTTTAGTTTTTAAAAATAGTGTTTTTTATTGAAATAAAAAAATGTATCGCCATTCTATTAGTTGTGCTGCATTGATTATGAAAATAACTTTATGATAGAAAAGAGCTACCATATTAATGGATCCATAATTAGTGCAGATTACTTGTTAGTACTCTTAGTACCAAAATGGTGGACTGCGGTTATCTCCGGTCACACATTTAAGCATCGAATAGTTAAATTTATATAAATTAGATACTTTAATTACTTAATAAATCTAAAAAGATAAAATTGAAGTAATGACTATTACCAACTCATTTGTTTTTTTTTTTAAACATAAATCAGATATTTAATGGGTACAACTGTAAAGTTCAATCTTTTAATTTTGATAAAATCATAATAGATGACAAACTCTTCAAATTGCTATCATTTATATCAGACCTATCCATTTAAACTGATATTTAATTGAAATTATGAAATTGTCATTGCTAATAAATTCATCTGACCTCATTCATTTAAAAATTTAGAGACACGTTCTCCTTGAAGTTTAAATTTCTTTTTATATCTATTTTTAGATAGGTGTAAGTCATAATCAATTTTGCAAATTTCTTCTCCATTTAATAGAGATGAAAATTCATTTGATTTAATAAATATGTTTTGTGAATTTACTAATATGTTTTTAATACTTAATTTGTCAAATATTAGTGAATGAATAAACTTTTTTTTTTAAATTGAAGTAAAATTTTGTATGAAGTATCTCATCACAGGAAGTATTTTCACTTTGAGAATTTAATTTTGGGACCTAGAAATGGCCGTACTCTTAAATCTCCAAATTTTGGTCTCAAGAAAGTTATTAATCATGGATGTTTGAACAATAATTTTAATAATTTTGATAAATTCATTAGTTACATAATTTGAATTCCTTAAGTTATTCTTATTTATGTTTATTATTTTTATAACTTTTAAATAAAAAAAACTTTGAAGGTTCAACTTGCATTCTATCCTATCTTTTTTTAATTTTATTTTTATTTTATTTTTTTAATAAGCTCCTTTCTTTTTTTATTGATTAATACCGATACAATGAAAATCTCATAAGACATAAACTATGAAGTAGAAACACCTCGAATACTACTTTGACATTAATACGACGACATCGATAATAATTTTAAAAATTAAATAAATTAAATGTAATCATAAGTGTTAGCGCAGATATCCGATATCGACATGAATACGGATACACTTTTTTTGAGAGGTGTTGTGATATATATATATATATATAAAGAAAACATACCATAGAAAGAAGGTCTTGTAATGATATCAAAGACAATATCATAACATATATAAATAAGAACAAATAAAGAAAACATACCATAGAAAGATGGTCTTGTAATGACATCAAAGACAATATCATAAGTTCATAACATATATAAATAAGAACAAATAAAGAAAACATACCATAGAAAGAAGGTCTTGCAATGACATCAAAGACAATATCATAAGCATTTGCCGACAAAGCCTTCAATTGAGGAAGCTCCTTATTCACCTTAGAAATCATTTTCTCCAACTTTGCATTGAATTGTAAAGCCACTTTATTATACTTCTTATTGCAACCATGATCACCAAAAACATTTGTAGCCCTCTCTAATGGAAGACACCCCATAGGAATAAGACCAGTTATGGATAATTTCCTAGCACCAAGTGAGTGCAATTTTCTCACAAAATTTTCCGCAATATCCACTAGAAAATCTTGATATTGTGAGACTGTAAAATGAAGTTGTCTTGTTGGGAAAATATAGTAGTTTTCAAGAAAATCATTGGTTCCTAAACTTATTAGGTATAATGCTTCACTTATGATTTCATTTGCCTTCAATTCCCCAACATGGGCTCTTAGTTTTGCTTGATACTCTTTGTAGAATTCTATTTCCTTCCATAGTGGTATCACATTCTGTAAAGTATTGACAACCCATGTTAATTAATTAATTAATTAATTAATTAATCAACTATAATTTTAAATATAAATATAAACTTCTACACTACACATGGTATCACACCTTGTCATGTCTAAGGTATCAATGGCATAGCTACTACAGCATATCTCCATTAATTATCATGAACAACCTCTTTAATTTGCTTGACAACCCTAGCAGTAGGTTTTTAATACCATCAATGATTGAAGTTACATATATTTTATTTGGAGTTTTTTTTTTCCTTTTTCTATATATCACTCTTAGTTTTAGTCTTCAGTTGAGTAAAAAAATTTTCAACATGACTCTTATTTAAAAAATTTCAACATGACTGTTATTTTTTTGTTTTTTCTGATAAAATACATATATCTTCTGAGCACAAATGCAAAAATTAATCTCTCAAATTAAAGAAAACCACAATAACAACAAAAATCTTTCTCAAAAAAAATTTAACATTATTGTATGACAAACTAGAACTGAGTTCAGACACTCATACATAACCTTTAGTTAAAATGAAAGAGATAACAATTTCATTTAGAGAAATATTATTTTTACACTGAATGTGACACCTACACCGTATTGTTATACGATTTTGGTTTTTTAAATGTTTAATCATTATTTATTTCTTTGTTCTAACACAAACATATACATAGGCTCATGTTGTATTTTGGTGTAAACATACGGATTTTTGGTATAAACATAGCAACCCTCTATCATTTAAGTACAGTCGAGTATTTTGTATTTTTAATCTTCCTATAAATAAAATTAAACTTTCAATAAATTGGTTTTTGGCTCTAATAACTCATGTAAAATTTCCACAGGAGGCTGTCATGTGCTAATCCTCACCATTCAAATTTTATTTCAATGCTTTGTTTGATATACAGTGAAATAAATGAATGGTCCAGATTCCACTGCACCACATTTTCACGAGATTACAATTGAAAATTTATTTAATTTATTACAGAAAATAAGAATAGCTTTAGGGATCAGAAAGATTATCTTAACAAAAAAATCACCTTTATGTTAGTGACTAAATTTTTTTAATTATATTTTATATACTATATAAAAATTAAAAAATTAAAAAACTTACAAGTACAGCAGAAGTTGCATTATCGTATCCAGTTCCAGCAGAAGCAAAACATACACCAGTAACAAAATCATCAATGGTATAAGCCGGATCCAAATATGCTGGTATGTTCTTCTTAACACCAAAAGCCTCTGCGATGAAGTCCGGTGGCACGCGGCCGTTACAAAACCGTCCGGTGGGGCAGCCGCCTTCGAAGTCGCGGCCATAAGGTTTAAAGTTGCTCTTGAGAAGTGTTGCTATCTTATTGTTGTTTCCAGCATCCACAGAAGAATCACCAAACACAATTACTGCTGGTACATTATTTCTAGCTTTACAAGCCACCATGATAACTTGGGTTATTAATATTCCCCAAAGTAAGCAAATGTATATAAGCCTCATGATAATATAATGATGACTCTGTAAATCTTTGGTTTTATTTCTTTTTCGAGATGCTACTCTGGCTTCCACATAAACTTTATACATGTATATATAGTAGTTTCTCAAGATTAGATAAATGTTATTAATGCTCACAGAAAGTTTGGTTGGGAGTTCTTAATGATTAATTTGTATGTGGCTTCTAACAATTCACACACACACACACACACACACATATATATATATATATATATATATATATATATATATATATATATATATATATATATATATATATCGTACGAAAATCAGAATTGATCTAAGATTGGAGGTTGTGAGATGCAGCGGTGGATTCAAACTTTTGATACGGTGAAAGAAAGGTTGACCTGTAAGGTTAGTTGGGGGAGGATAGATAGATGTTTGAGGATGAGAAGAAGAGGTAGAAGGAGAAGCAGGATAAAAAGTTAGGGGAGGAGAGGGAGAGGTTCTTGCAGACGGTGCGGGAGATTGTCCAGAAGGACCAGGAGGAGCGAGAGAGGATGACTAAGGAAAAGGTGTCTGAGAAGTGTACATGCGATGTGTTTGAGGTATAAGTTGTATGTTGTTGTTATTATTGTTTGCATATTTTAATTTTGGATTGTATTTATGTTATTTTTCTTATGTAGAAATTGAATTCGTTGGGTCTATTAAGCTACCCAAATTCAAATCAGTTGGAAATTTGAGAGAATAAAGTTCAGAAAGTTAAAGCTGGTACAAGCGCGAAAGAAAGTTTTCCAATCAACAAGATGCATGTTGCTTCTATAATAGTTTAGAGATCTATAAGCAATATCCCAACAAGATGCAGCCAACTCAGTGATGATCATTGATAAGTTTCATATTTACGTTAAATACGTCGATACTTATTTGCTTATTTTACTTGTAATTATCACAAAAACCCTCTTATTTATATCTATGAAAAGTAAAGAAACATATATTTGGACTTTTCTGTCATACATTTATCAAAAAACAGGTGAAAAAAACTGGAAAACCATGAATTAGAACGAAGAAAATAGGCAAAAGCAAAACCTTTAAGAATCAAGGCTCGCTAGGCCCCATTTACAGGCGTGTTGGGCGTAATTTAGGGATAGGCAGAACCACATGATGCAAGTACTTCATGGTGAGGCAATGGTTAACACGCTAGTCGAATGGGTGGTGCACTTGGTGAGCAAAGGCGGCCATGGACGCGTGGAGTACATGCTAGCATTGCTTGCTGAATAAGAAAATTTAGATGGTCAGGATGTCACAGTAGGGTAGGGGCGCTCGTCGTGAAAACGGTGCGCCCATTGCGAGGCTCTGAATTTTTCCTTTAAATAGAAGTTTTAGTTTAATACAAAGGGATTTTAGTTGATCAGAGGAGTATAAAATTGGAGTATTTTCACTTTGGTTTACAACATGAGGATGAGAAAGGAAGTCTGGAGGCAGAAGCGTTGCTCAGGTGAGAGGGAAGAACCCATTTTCAAAGTTGACATCTCTTGAAAGACCAACTGTTATGATAACCATGTGTAAGCATAACTAAAATTTCTATTGTTGGGGTTAGACATAGTCATTATATTCATATAATAAATAGGTCATGATGTTCTATGTACATATACTCGTGATGTAATATTGGTGACTATTTAATCTTAATGTGCGTTTTAGCCTTGCAACCTAAAACATGTTTTCATGGTATGACCTGACATCGAAAGGTGCTTGTCATTACTAGATTCAGTATAATCAATCACCTATTCAATACTAAGCCTACACATAGGTAGAGGCTCTATACCCACATGTAGTGTATCAGGATTGGTGTGGAGTCTTGCTACTCTACGACTATTGGAGCTTAATGCTCTGTATTGGTTAATAGTAATGTGTATCATTCTATTAGGTAATGCACTCATCTCACAACATGGAGATCGAAAGGAGATAAAAATGAGGGTAACATGTGGTAGTATTAAAAGCTGAGTAAATGAGCATATAAATGACCTATGGATGTGCATGAGAGATGCATAATGATGAAATTTACCTCCAAGAAGCATTCTCATTGTTAACACCAACATCTCCAACTTTACTTTTTGTTATTTATATTTCCATGTCATAACAAACGCAAAACCATTTTCTTGCTTAAGATGATAAGTCACTACTACCCTGTCTTTAAAACCATCAGTATATGTGGATACGATAATTATAAAAATTACTTTTGCTACTAACGCAACAAAATGGCGTCGTTGTAGGGTACTAGTGCTAAGTTTTAAAGATAAAGGCATAATTTATTATTTTAAGTACGTATATATTTGTGTATAACTATATATTTTGTATATTTTCTTTATAATCACTAACCTATTAACTTTTAGAAGTAGATCTATATGTTTTTGCTAATTTATGCAAAGGTTCCTGCTGAACAACTCTTATTCGATCTCAAAATTGAACGACCCAACATAAAAAACTTAATGAAAATATGAAGAAAAAAAAGCCAAAAGGCTAGATATAGAAAAGTCTTATGTTAAACAAAAAAGAACAATGGATGAAGTAACCAACAACTATAGAAATATCAATGATGGCACACCGTGTCAACATAGTTCTAGACGTCTAGCTCATTTGGCTAGAACATAAAGGAATGTCAGACAAAGTGAAATGAAAACGGGATTTTTAAAAATTTTGTATGCTAACCTTTTTGTAGGTTTAGATCATGAAGACCAGTACACTCTACTCACAAAATTCTACGAGATTGTTAGTACGCTAGGAGCACCAACATATGAGGAAGAGTTAGTATTCTTACGGTTGTTTCCACACCCCACTTATTGGAATATCAAAGGAGTGGTATCTAAACCAACTTACTTCGAAGATGACAAATTGGAACTTGTTGGAGGAAAAGTTCCTAAACATATTCTTTCATGTTAACAAATTTATGGAAGCAAAGACTACCATTACAGTGTTTTCCCAAGGCATAACAGAAACTCTCTGTGAAACATGGGAAAGGTATAAGTTCATGCTGAGAAGATGTCCAAACCACGGTTTTGACAAACTCAAACAAATATATATTTTCAGAAATGGACTTCAACAATAACCTAAGTTGCTACTAGATGCTATTGCTGGAGGTTCTTTGATGTCCAAAAGCACTGAAGATGCAACTGCGGTCATTAACCGTATGAAGCTCAGTGTTTACCAAGGATAACACAATAGAAACGCCACCCAAAGAAAGAATGGTATCATGTAATTGAATACCAAAGATGCCATTCTTGATCAAAATAAGTTGCTAACCCAAATGGCGGATGAACTAACTAAACAATTGTCAAAGATACCGAAACAACTGAAGGAGATGCATGAAATACCTCAACAGAGGTAGATTGATATCTATGACATGTGCAGTGGAGATCATCCAATTGGGTAGTCCCTTATATTTATGGGGAAATAAACTATTTAGGCAACTAAAAGCTTGGATAATATCAAAACAAAAACTTCCCACGAAACAATAATTCCAATCAAGGATGGAGATTCAAAGTTAGTTCATCCAATAGAAATCTTTTTCAGCATTACTCACAAGCGCCTCCACAATCCTATAAAGTAAAAAATTTGGAGGATACACTTAATCAGTTTATGTTGGTGTATATTGTCATCCAAAAAAGTACCGAATCCTCCATTATAAACCTTGAAGTACAGGTAGGCCTATTAGACAAACAATTCTCAGATCTCCCGAGCAACACTTTCAATGCAAATTCCAAGAATAATCTAAAGGAAAATTGTAATGTTGTTGTTAGAGATGGTAAAATTGTTATTAAATCCAAACAAGAAGGAGTAGAAGATTTAGAAGAAGAAGATGGAGTGTAGGATGAAGCCTTACTGAAAGAATTGAAGAACCTATCCAAGAAGGAAGTTGACCTTGGAGTATTAGTATTGCATGATTTTATAGGTAGTATGGAAATTTCCAACACACTTATTGATTTAGGTGTAGGTTTCAACATTATGCCAATGTCTCTGGTAGATAGAATTGGGTATCTGCGTGTAAAGCCATATGCAGGAGACTTGCAAATGGAAAACAAAACAAGCAGGACACGAGTGTGACAAGTAAAATATGCATTGATATAGGTTGATAACGACACATTTCATGTAGATTTTGTGATATTATATTTCAAGGCAGGCCCGAAAATACCTCTCATATTGGGAAGACCTTTCATGAAAACTACGAGGATTCTCGTGGATATAGACAAAGGAGAGGTCAAGGTCAAAATTAAAGATTATAAGTTAAATTACAAGGTAATAGGTGTCACGTGACACCAATTACTGTCAAGATATTGATGTTAAATAAACTTTTGTTGTGAGGCAACTCAACCACATTTTATAGTTTTATTTAGAAGTAAGTTTTGATTAGTTAGTTTGACTTAAGTCACGCTGATTAAAAGCAACATGCGAAGCCAAAAAAGCATAGGCCCTCTAAGCACAAAATGTCTAGGCCATTTCCCACCCAACACGCCTAGGGGAAATCTAGAAGTCTGAAACACAAACTCTCGATTAGTGCGACACAAGCACGCCAAGCGAGAGGTCTGTTTCAAAACTTTAGGAAACGCGAACAAACATAAATTTAAAATACCCATTCAATTTTTCTCACTCATTATACTTCTATCATTCTCGAAAAACCCTAGCTCACAAATTCAAACTTCAATCAATTTCATTGATTGCTCAGGTATGTTATTCGACCACACTTTTCTAAAATTTCTTGTTCACTATGGACTTTGCTCAAACTGGCTATGAATGCCAAATTTAGGTTAAATTTAGGGTAACTATATTGCTCCATAGTGATACAATAGAGTATTGTAGGATTGATGAACTTGAGAATTTGAATTGGAACTTGAATGGACAAAAGAGGAAATTTTTTGCATAGTAGAGACAAATAGGTATACTATGAACTTTGATGAATTTAAAATTTTCCATTACTTGAATAATGTATCTGTATGCTTAAATTTTCTGTCTGATACAAAATATCCATGAGATATCCAAAATATCATGTTTTGTGGAAAATATGGAAACTTTGTCATATTTTGCTAACAAGGCCAAATTCCATATATATTTTTGTTATGTGTTTCAAATAGCTGTGAGAAGTTCACACAATGGTATAAAGATACAAGACTTAAATGTTGGTTCATCTTACATACCATGCGATGCACACAGGTTTAAAAGCTTCATGCACTAGCAATTTTACATTGAATTGGAATGGAAAAAGATTGTTCAAGAAAACACTATGGAATTGGAAAAATAATGGGGAATATTCACATGTGGTGCAAAAGATAAACTCACGGGGTTAGGGTGTTCCTATGACTCCTAAGATATTAAGATAACTCACACACACACACACACACATATACACACGCGCGCGCGCACACACACACACACACACACACACACACACACATACACACACACACACTTAAAATATCTTTTGAAAATATTGTTTAACTATCAAAACTCCTAAAATGTTTTCAAGCTCTAGTCAGTTGATTAGGAAATTGTCAACTTCTTTTTAAATCATTTTTTGAACTACCCAATTGATTGGGACCTTAATCCAATTGATTAGAAGATTTATTTAACTACCAAGTTGATTGGGACCTTAATCCAATCATTTAAGAAGAATCCTAGTCAATTTCTTAATCGATTAAAACAATATCTTAATGACTAGAAACAACTCTCTATCCAATATTTCCATACTGGCCAAAGTTAATCGATTAAATTTGGTCATCCAATAGATTGGGACAAGAAACCAATCGTTTGAGACATTAAAACGACCCATGGAACTTTTTTCCTTTTCATCTCCTATTTAAAGGAGGGTCGCCTCCTCTTCATTTCACACCATTTTCCAAAGATTTCTATTTTCTTTGGAATTTATTTTTCTATTTTCTCCCTCTCTCGCTAGAAATAATTTTCTTTCACATAAATTGCCTTGGTGCTTTTGAGTGAAAAACTACTTGTGAGGAAGAAATTGTATTGGTTGTGTTATTGTTATAATTCTCAAGAGTGTGATACTCTATGGAAATCGAGTTTGGTTCTTGAGATAAATCATTCATAAAATCTATCTATTAATTGTAATACCGCATATTCCCTTAAATTCTCAATTGGATATTAGTTGAGATCAACTAAGCTCCCGTGTACTCTATCTTTTGTCAGATGGAACAATTAGAGCTCCTAAGTGCTCTGAATGTTGTCAATTGAGATCAATAAAGTGACTAATGAACTCTGAAGAGATCAATTATTGATGAAAGGGATAAACCAATATTAATAAGTATAAGAGAGGATATTTTGGTAACTCTAATATTTGGTCAATTTGTGTTAGATGACAAAATATCAAATGGAGATATTTTGGCTGACTTCGACAGGAGCTGGTATGAAGCTTTGTCGAAGTGGTTCTCATAAGGAGGCGTGTTTGGGCAAATACTTAGAAATATTTTCTAAGTGTAGAATGTCACTTTGACGAAGGGATGTTTTGAAGCCTTCCTTCGACAGAAGTTTAAATTTCAAAATACGGATAAATAACTGTCTTTTGTCCTTATCAGTTTCTCAGGAGAGACGCGTAGAGAAATATGGCGAAACAAAGACATGCAGGGCGAAACATGTCAACTTTTGGAGAAATGCTCGTTGGAGACAGTTATTTCAACGTGTTATAAATAGGGGTCTTAGTGTTAGGATTTTTGGGTGTTCAATTATTGTACTATACTAAAACATTTACTCAAAGAGTTACTGTTGAGAATGTACGTTTGAAACACCATATTTTATTCAATAGAAATTTACTTTCATTTATCGATTGTTCTTTACTGCACTTTTACTTAGAAGTTCTTTTCTTCATTGCATTTCTTTATTCAACTTTTACAAAGTTTAATCTTTTCAACAACAATCAAAACAATTCTTTTACATAAATGAATACTGTCGAAGTGTTCTTCAATTTTCCAAAAATACATTAATACAATAGCTATATCCTGAGGATTCACTGGTTGATCCTGCAAGTAAACCAATTTTTTGGAAGACCAACGGTTGTTTACCAATTTTCACGATAAACAAAGTGGCGCGCCCAGTGGGACAGTGCTATTGTGTTTAAAAACAACATTTTTACTTTTTCTGGGAAATTTTTTACATTTAAGTTCTTCATTTTTACGATGTCTCTATACTTCGTTGCATGAGACTTAGGAGTGGTAGAATAGCCACAAACAACGCAGAAAGGCCTAGGAAAAGATACGTAAGGAGGATGGTGAATCAAAATCCACCAAGTAACCAAAATTCACCAAATGATGGAGAACCACCCCCATCTTCTTTGACAGGGGCCAATACGGTTTCGGCATCAGTGTTTGAAGTCATACCAATCACGACAAGTTTGATGCCTGTGCAGTAGATTTCCTAAAGTGGCCCCATTTTATCCTATGTGGGTACACAGGGTCCACCAATGACCCCCCTCCAGTGGGGAATAATATTTTCAGGCCTTATGTGTCTGAATTTTCAATACCTCCAATAGGACGTGATCAACCTTATGGTATGCTAAGATCAGTGATGGCAAGTTTGCACAATGCTTTATCAGCATTTACAGACCTAGTGGTGAATGTAACTTCACCATTACAAGGATCTGGTTCAGGTATAAATAATATGGGTCGAATTAACCAACCCTTAGGGACATGATTTCCTACCCAGATGCCAAATATCACCAACAATTTTGCAGCAGTGATAAGGCAACAGATGGACGAAAATAATCATGAAATAGTCCTGATGTTTGCTCAACAAATGGGTGTTATATTCAATCCCTTAATTTAAAATACTACCCAAACCAACCAATAATTGGCAGTGCAAATGACGCGCATTGTTGATTTCTTTGGGGTTCCACAACCCCCTCGACATCCTCAGAGGGAATGGATGGTACAAAATACTGGGGTAGTCTTAGAAGAAGACCCTACAATTAACCAACTTCAACTAAACGTACCCCAGGCTAACGTTTTAAACCAGGGGGGAGTAGTCGAACCACCTAGGGTTGAACCTCTTAGAATTGAATAGCCAATCCAGAGGGAACTAAGGGTAGTAATGGTAGTTAGGAACCAGAATGCTGATGAAATAATAAATCAAGTTCGACACGAAGATGTGGCGGAAGATAATATCCTAACAGCCATGGTCGAAAGGATTATGGCCAGGAATGGGGTAAATGTTGGCCTTCATAGGCCATATTATACATCACCATTATTTGAATATATCTTGCAGTCAGATTTACCCCCTAGATGGAAAGTCCCCAAATTTACTAAGTTTTCTTGGTATACTAGCGAGTCCACAGTTGAGCATGTGGCAAGATACTTGATAGAGGTTGACGATATTTTTAACAACGAAAACCTAAGGGTGAAGTATTTCCCAAGTTCACTCACTAAAAATGCCTTTACTTGGTTTACAACACTGCCAGCAAATTTGATTCATAATTGGACTCAATTGGAGAGATTGTTCCATGAACAATTTTATATGGGGCAATCAAAGATAAGCCTGAAAGAATTGGCCAGCATTAAGAGGAAGTTCTCTGAGCCAATAGACGATTACCTGAATAGGTTTCGACTACTTAAGGAAAGGTGCTTTACTCAAGTGCCTGAACATGAGTTGATCTAAATGGCCGCTGGTGGCCTCGACTACTCAATTAGGAAGAAATTGAATACCCAGTACTTAAGAGATATGACCCAGTTGGATGACAAAGTTCGACAAGTCGAACGACTAAAGGCTGAGAAAGCTAGGGAAAACAAGAATAGAAAGGAAAGGATAGCCTACGTCGAATTCGACGAAGATGAACAAGAAACTGGTGTTGATCCCTTTTTCGACGAGAGTGAAATTGACCTTGCTGAATTAAAGCAAGGCCCACCTTACTCATGTAATGTTTTAATGTCGTCGAATAGAAAGAATCCAGTCGATTCAGAGAAGAACGATAGGTTCTCTAAGAGAACCTATACCTTTGACATCACCAAGTGTGAGGAAATCTTTAATTTATTAGTTAAAGATGGCAAAATGATAGTGCCTCCTGGCGCTAAAATTCCTTCTTTTACATAAATGAATATTGTCGAAGTGTTCTTCAATTTTCCAGAAATACATTAATACAATAGCTATGTCCTTAGGATTCACTGGTTAATCCTGCAAGTAAACCAATTTTATGGAAGACCAGTGGTTGTTTACCAATTTTCACAGTAAACACACACACACACACACTTATATATATATATATATATATATATATATATATATATATATATATATATATAAGAAAGATGAAGAAAGAAAAAGATAGTAAGGAAAAGAAGGATGAGGAAGAGAGAAGAAACTCATGGAAGAGAAGAAGAAGAGTTTGGATTCATCATCGTCAACTCCATCATCAATCTTCTTCATCAAGGTGAGTTCCATTAGATAGTGTAACATTGGGGCAAAAATATGAGAACATTAGTGGGTTAGGGTTTTGTTGAAATGGAATCAAATATTATTTTCATGTTGTAATATGATGAATTTCACGCTCTACCATGTCATACCATTTTTATTGGATGTGTTTTGGGATTATTGGGTGTTGAAATTTTGAAGTTTTTGGCCATGGATGACATTTTTTTTACGCTACCGGAAATCTGAAATTCGTATGGGTCGCTGTGCGAGCTTATGCAACCCAAAGGTGACCTGTTCTACTATGGTCGATGTGAGAGCTGTAATACCCCAAATTTTGACCACTTAGATTTCCCATCATTGTGAAAATCATCATCACAATATGGATGTACCTTTATGCTTCATTAGTCTCCCCAAAGATGGGTGAGCATCCACTACAATCAAAATTAGGGTTTGAAGCCCTCTCTGAGTGCTTAGACAAAGGATCAATCAAGAAATGACATGATCTTCAACTTGTCTAATCTCTTAAATATCCACAATGGATCAAAAAGGACTCCCACTTCAAGGATTAAGCACAAGGCTGCTCCCTTCTAGGTGGATCAAGTCTCAAGATCGACAGTGTCACCAAATTAGGGTTTTGGTCGACCAGGGCCTCCAGATGGAAATTTTCATCTGGGCACAAGGCAATGATCCAAAACATAACCTAATATACTTCATGGAACCTCATGAACCCATGCATCAAGTCAATTTTGCCTCAGGGGATGCATTCATCAAAAATCAGGAATTAGGGTTTCTTGACCTAATTCACCCCTAAGTTGACTTTTGGGACAAACCATGAGCCAAGACCTCAAGAGATGATTTGAGGGTCTCTAATATACCATATTGATCCATTTGGGACAATGGATTAATCTAAGAAGTTTGAGCAACAAGTCTCAATTTCATCTGCACCACAATTAGGGTTTTAAGGGAAAAGTCAACTGTAACTTTGACTTTTGACCTGGACATGCTCCCAAACCCTAATACATGATTGAATATACCCTATGACACCCATGGAAAATGTCCATCAAGTTTGATTTAGGTCAAGGACATGATTTCCTGAAGAATTGCACAGTTTGGAATTCATCTGATAAAAAGTCAACTGTGCACAAAAGTCAACTTTGACTTTTTGAGATTTTTCACCAAAATGGATTTTTAACCCTAAAATGATGTTAATGTATGATTTGAATCATCATTCATCAAGAAAAATCAAGAAAAGTGAGATAACTTGTAAAAGGGGTAACCATAAAACTTAGAAATTTTTCTAAGTTAAAAATAAAGTGGCAAAGGTACCAACTTTGGAGGACCATAACTCCTAAACCACAAGGCCATTTTTTCTCATCCAAAGATGGATTTGTAGCCCTCATTATCACCTACAAAAACTTCAACTACAAGTCATTCCAATTCATTAAGGATTTTGAGTTATGGAGTGATCAAAGTGGCTGAAAAGTGAAAATGTCACTTTTTCCAACACTTAGTGAAATTTTCACTAAGTCAGATTCTGCCTCACTTTTTGCCAAATGTATTGGGATTTTTCACTTGGAATCAAAAGGGATCAAAACCAAACTTGTTCAAACAGTTGTTGTATCATGCAAGAGCTTTCCAAAATGGCCAAGAACATTGCCAAATTCAACCTACACCATGAGATACAACATTGCCAAGTTGCCTTGCTGAAATCTATCAAGGCAAGGCAGAATTTGCAACTTTGGTCGATTTGCCAAAATCAGCCAAATTCAATTGCTCCTATCCACTTGGACACCTCAGAGGATTGAATCTAAAGGGGACAATCACTGAACCAAGCCTCCAAAGTCCATGGAACAAGAAATAGCATGTTGAACCTAGAATGGCCAAAATAGGGACAAGACTTCAAATTTGGAATGAGGCATTCAATGGAACCATCAAGATGGCATGGACTGAGCCATTCTCATCTGAAATCAGTCAAGACTTATCCAAGACCAAGGGAACCAAAGCTCTGTGCCCTAACCTCTAGTCAATGGCTAGAGGAGACTTGGATTTTCATTTGCCAACATTGGCCAAACCTACTTACCAGCTGCCATGCACTATTCCTTGCAAAACAAACTTGCTCTACTATAAATAGAGCTCAATTGTGGTCAGTTTGAGTACACCAAAGCCATCTAACAGATGCTTTCCTCAAAATCTCTTCTTTCACTCCAATTTTGCCTTCTAAGGCAAGTCACTATCGGGTTTTGAGTTTGAGAGCAATTCCAATCAAACCAATCACTCACACACCTCACATACATCACATATGAGCTGATCAAACACTTAGATTACTTCTGAAACATCAATTTCACAAAATCACCAGCTGGTTGCTCAAGGTTTTAACCAAAGTGCAGCTGAGGTACCACAAAATGATCCAGCCAATTTCAATCAAGTCCAACCATCCAAACACAATCCATAGGGTGTAGGGAAGCTGTTTAGATCATCACAACTCATCTGTAACACCTCTAAATCAAAAATCACTTTGAACTTGCTGTCACGGCCTAGAGGTAAGCACATACTTGGTCATCTCTCAATCTATGCATATTTCCTCGCACAATAATTTGGCCATATGTTCATAATCATGCATGGAATGTTTTCCCTCAATTAATTGCATTGTTTGAATCGTGTATCAAAAATCCTAGCCTTCATGCAGAAATTAGGGTTCTTGAGGTCTCTTCGTGATTTCTTGTTGTATGTTTAATTTAAATGAAATTAAAGTACATAGACATGATCGTGAGGTTGAGACGAGCATAATGATATGTGGATTACATGATATGATTACGTATTCATGGAGATTGGATAGAAAATGCAAATCTGAGAAACCAAGAACACGCGCGTGTTCTTCAGCTGTTCTTGGCGCCATTTTTCATATATTCAAATATTTGAATTTTGTGATTTTGTTTAATTGATTCAAAAATTAATTTCTCTCTGAGTTTTAATGATTTTGAGTTGATTCTTTTTTTAATAATTCACAAAAATGTTAAAATATTTTATTTTCACAAAAAATCCCAAAAATATTATTTATTTCATATAATTGATATTTTTGTAAAGAATTAATATTTTGATTGTTTTTGGCATTTTAAATATTTTTTCTACATTGATTTTGCAACTTTTAATGCTTTCTAATTATTTTGTAGGTCAATACTTAATTTTTGAAGCATTAATCCAAGATCACAATTTGTTTTCCATGTGTTAAACAATTTTTGATCATTTTAATTGAATTTTTATTCAATTAAAAACATTTTGAAAACAAATTAGGGTTTTGGATTAATTCAACCCTCATAAATCATTTTCAAAACTCTTTGGGCCTCTTGAGAGAGTGTAAGACCCATCCCCCCTTGTACAAAAACTTTTTGGGCCTCACTCATTGTATAAGTCCCTCTGTACAAGTAAACGGCACGATCGTCGCCCGTTTAAAAATAAAAATCATCTGGGTCTCTCCTTGAGCTATAAGACCCATTCAAAACACTTTGGGCCTCTATTAGAGTGTAAGACCCAATCCCCTTTTAACCAAAACATTTTGGGCCTCACTTATTGTATAAGTCCCTCTGCGTTAAAAGAAAACCTCGGCGCGATCGCCATTTTTAAACGAAAAATCATTTGGGCCTACCCTCGTGTTATAAGCCCCACTCTTTTTTCTTTAAACCTTTTTGGGCCTCTTGAGAGAGTGTAAGACCCATCCCTTTGTACAGAAAACCTTTTTGGGCCTCAGTCACTTGTATAAGTCCCGCTGTACAAAGTCAAACAGTGCGCTCACTGATAAAACCCTGGGCCTCTCCTTGAGCTGTAAGCCCCAAATCTTTCTTTTTCAAAGCACTTTCTCCTTTGATTTTGAATATACTGTTGTTTTCAATCTTTCTTTGTTGAACAACTAACCAAACAGCATGGAAGCACTCCAACCGAGTAAGTGGTTATCGCTTTCGTTTACTGCTTTCATATTATAAACTGTATTGTGGGGCTGCTCACTGTAAGTCTCCTTTCATAAACTCATATCTACTGCGTAATAATAGTATAGATATTTCGAGTTTCCTCGGCTACTACGTCTAGAACTAGGTGACGCCGTTTCATTTATTCGTAGAAATATACGCCTAGATCCCCAATAGGAGCACCAGATCCAGTCTTCTCTTCGGCTGTCCTCCTTAGGAATCGTCAAGAAGCTCTACTCCCCAAGATGAATGTATTCTCTGTGAATGACATCTTTGAGTTTCTTCCAAATTCTCGAACTTTCCTGACTTGATCTATTCCTTGTGGATAGCTTGCCTTGAATGTCTCGGGGTTTGGGTACCCACTACGGTCATAATCTTGGACCTTAACTAAGGAACCCTCTTTAAAAGCTAAAAGTCGCTGGATAGTAAACCTCGCACGTTTACCAGTGGTTTTTATCTTTAAAAGAGTTATCTCTCCTAATGGAAAGGAGATGATAGACCCACGGGCTTCTTAAAAGCATCGGCCTCCTCTTGGGCATTATTCAAGGACACTACGGCTTCTTAGAAGTATTCACAGCCTCCTCTTAGGCTTCGTATAATGATCTCTTCCTCCGGGAATGATAGCCTCCTCTTGGGCTTCGTACAAGGACCCGTCGGCTTCTTAAAAGTTTCCAGCCTCCTCTTGGGCTTCGTACAATTGTCCCGACGACCTCCTAGAGGTATAGGAACAGAACCTAGTCATCCTCATAGAACAGTCCATTCATAGAGTCTACTACTGTTTCTCAAAGCATAGTATGAAAGATAAAACTCTAGACACGGACAGTCTAACTTCCTTGAGTCTCAAAAGACATTCTCAAGTGACCCCTTCGTTAAATAGGAAGGAAACCCGCAGACTCGGACAGTCTCAATACCCTTTGGATTTCTAGTTTCCCCAAAGAAAAGGAAACAACCCCGATCCTCAGATCTAACCCATGAGTACAGTGATGCTCATATAAGAACTGATTTTCTCTTTCAAAATCAGTATACTGGACCTGTCACTTAACTGACACAATAACCTTAGCCTTCTCTTGGGCTTTGTACAAATGATTCTCCCCAGCGGAGTCAAACAATGTTTAGCCTCTCTCTCGGGCTTTGTACGAGACACATAAGAGACTCCCTCGTTGAGTCAATCCCTCTTTCGCCTCCATCTCGGGCTTTGTACGAGATACAAAAAGGTTCTTATTGAGCCAAACAAACAATCGCCTCCATCTCGGGCTTCATACGAGATACAAAAAACTCCCTTGTTGAGTCAAATAGCCTCCATCTCGGGCTTTATACGAGATACTAAAAGACTCCATCGTCGGGTCAAAATCTTTTAGCCTCTCTCTCGGGCTTTGTACGGGACACAAAATTGCCTCCTCTTAGGCTTTGTATAATGATTTTCCTAGCGGAAATTAGCCTCCTCTTAGGCTTTGTATAAGAAAACCACTGGTTGATCCAATTAACCTTTTAGCATCAAAGCTGTGCCTCGTTCACAGTATACAAACATCAATAACTCCTTCCCCTTCATCTAATCGCTGTAAGCGGCAAGCCTCTGGATCATCTATATCCACGCCACTGTCCCTCTTTTAGCATGAGAAATTCCTAAGGAAAGATGGCATTGCTCTACACTGAGTTAAAGTCTTCTCTTTCAGGTTAAAACCCTTTCTTCAGAAATTATGGCATTGCTCGGATCCGCGTATCCCAGTTAAAGTAATTCTCCTTCTCCCCTCTTTAGAGATGACAAATTCTCTCTAAAGCCGAGGTCTTTCAGCTTCACGTCTTGGGCTTTGAACAAGACACAAATAGACCTTTCAGCTTCACATCTTGGGCTTTGAACAAGATACAAACCACCTTTCGCTTCACGTCTTGGGCTTTGAACAAGACACCAAAAACCAATTTCCTCCCATAGAATAGGAGGAACTACGAATGCTCTGATTTCCCTGTTTCGGTAAACAGGAATACGTAGGCATAAGATCGAAAGAAAAGGTCTTAGCGAGCGCAATCAACAAAAAACCCAAATCCCATATCTCCATTAATCAAAAGCAGTATTTCAAAAGCATCAGTCCTAACATCCTAATCCTTGTTCCCCGCCAGAAACCTTCTGCCCAGGTAAAAAAGAAAGAAAACAGTATTGGCGAAAATACAAATAACCAGTACAAAGGCCCCCACATTGATAGCATCCGTAACTTAACAGACCGCTGTTTAAACTCAGTATGCAAGCAGGGTTAATTAGAGACCTCTATTTCCCTTCCTTATTAAGCTCACAATAGGATAAAAAATGAATCGACCTGTAGTCAAAGCTCAAACCGCAGGGAGCGACCAGCGCTTAAGAACCGCGTCCAAAATCGCTCGCTACAGAAAAGTGGCGCCCACCGTGGGGCTTATCTCTTCAGCTTCTTTCCTTTCTCCTCCTTTTCACCTCTTTGGTTGATACCACAGATTGGGGCTTCCGCCGGGGAACCCATTTTCTGTCAGGAACTTAGGATTCATAGCTTTGCAGTCGCTGTGCAACCATGACAGGTTACAGTTTTCTCGTTTCTTGTTTTCTTCATAACTTATGAACCGTTACTCGGATTGAGGCACGATCGAAAGCGTTGGAAAGCTATTCTAATGGTCTATGTGATATGAAGGTAGTATAATATGTGAACGAGTGAAGATGAACACCTTGTGTTACGAGAATACCATGAGGATTGGTTGATAATTTATGAAGGGCTTGGCTCCGAAAGACCTAACTATTTATGTGATCACAAATTAACTGAGAACGTCGGTAGAGGAATGTTGATTCTATGCCTTACGTGAGATATTTATGCTTGGTGTATTATGATATGCTACTATACTTGTTATGCTATATATGTATAATGATTGAATGCTTGATTTTGTGATAGTATGTTTAAAAGACTATAAGAATGGTGAGGAAACCCTTGGTATTAATTAATGGAATGGATTAGTAAGGTGATTAGGACATGATGAATAACATAGATGGAAATGGTTGTGCAACGATGCCTAGGTGTGCATTATTGGCAAGTATTTATCTAGTTGTGAGGAGAGCTTTGTATGAAACATGTGTGGTTTTGTGTTACTTGTGATTAAGGTGAATGTGTTCTCCTTATGATTGTCGAATACAATCACGTTGTGTTGTGTTTTATCACTTAGTCGGAAACAACCCTTGAGTTGTGCCTTGCTACGAGTTTATGCTTATGTAGAGCACCTTTGGGGTGTACGTACTAGGACTTTGACAGGTTTGAGTCCCAGTGTACGAATGGAGCCTACAGGTAAAAGGCTTGAGATGGGGTGTTCCCATAGGAAGCGACGATTCTTAAGGTGGGGAGTCCCTTAGAATCCGAATCCATTCATATGTCAAAGGAAGAGATAGGTATATGTGACCTGTGTCGAGAACTTTAGGTGTCGGGTTAGCCGGGGAAAGTTACCTATGATACAAGGATCCGTGACTCGTGTTGAGAATCCTAGACGTAGGATTGACCGAGGAAAGATTCCTTGGTATGGTTTTCGTACTAGTGATCGTTTGAGTTGATGGACTCAAGAGACATGTTTCCATACATTGCGAGTTTTGTGAGCTCAAGTCTCATCCCTTTTCCCTCTTAACTTGAGTTAGAATTTGATTAGAACCCTGTAGAGCCAAGTGAACCCATAGAATAGGGGAACTCACTGAGATTATTATCTCGCCCCATTATTGTTGTTGGTTTTTAGGGTATTTTGTTTGCAAGATTAGTTTGAAATTGGAGTTATGCATGGATGGTTTAAGAGAAGTTCAAATTGTGATCTTTCCGCTGTGTTCTATGTATATTGTATAATGAAGGATATTGTACCTTGATCTTAGATTGTATTTTGTTTTGGAACTTTCCATATTTTGTACCATAGGTTATCTTGTTGTTTAGAAATGGTCAAGTGTGTAAATGTTGTCAATAGGCACTTATGATTGTGTCAGTACCAAATAATAACACTTGTATGTTATGATTCTAGACATATATTATACAGGGAGTTTGAACATTCTACATTGCGCACTTGATTATTCCAGAATGTAGATATTTCTCTTAGCTTCATTTTTCAAAAATACCAGTGTCAAAACAATTACAAACTCCATATATGATCAATTTACTAGACAAACGTCAAGATGCAACTTATGCTGAAAATTGCTCGTTTCTTTACAATTTCTTTCCAATTTCTTGGATTTTCTCCATTTCTCCGACTTCTTCATTTTCTTCATAATTCTTCATATTTAGCTAATCTTTAACTTGAGATTTCATGAATTAATCTCAAATATTCATAAAAATCATGTAATGAAAAACTGTCATCAGTTCATTAGCTAAGTCTGGGTAAAAGTTTTCATTTTGGTTATGGATAACTCTTTGTAAATTCTCAAGATCAGACTATATCAAGGATCTCGAGAATTACCTGTAAAATCTCAAGTTTATAGACAAAATCTCAAGAAGATCTCTTGGGGATATGATTAGACCGTAATTTGGCCAAACTTTAATAAATCATTGGTTCCATCTCTCTAAACCTTTAACTAGTTTTACATTTATGCTGATAATTTTTCTCTAACCTCAAAAGATATTAACATAATTTATTTTCGAAGTAATAATTTTTCTCTAATCTCAAATTTTGAATACCATAATTCACCCCTCTCTTGTGCTTGAAGTCACTTGTCCAACAAGTGGCATTAGAGATTTGAGGTCCTAGACCCTCAACATCTCTCTAATGTTGCTTCAATACCAGAAAACTTCAAACCACCATCACTGGTGAAGTTTGATAGGAAGACTAACACTCATAAATATATTGATGAAATCAAGACTTAGATGGCAATCTTTGGTGCCTCTAATTCCTTGAAGTGAAATATCTTGTCTAACACTTTCAAGGAGGAAGGCTTGAAGTATTTCATGAAAATCCCTCATCTTTCAGTAACAAGTTATATACTTCTCAAGGAAATTGGTCCATCAATTTTCGGTGAATATGCACCGAAAGGTTTCAACTATTAACATGTTCAATGTATGGATTTATGTGTTGGCATGTATGAAGTTAATAGTCCTACTGAGAACCTTCCTAATGTTTTGATGAAGACAACACCAATGTCCACGGAAGTTGGTGGTAACAACTTTACAACTCTTTGAAGACATCTCAAACCTCATTAGGTAAGAGAATCAAGATTTCATTGAAGTGCTTATATATATATATATATATATATATACACACACACACACACACATATATATATATATATATATATATGTGTGTGGAAAAGGATTTGAAGGCCTCATAGTTGTGAAGGAGAGGAAGTGTGAAAATTCGTCTGGTCGTGTCTGTCTCAGTGACCAGAGCTTTGTGAAAGTAGGAGAGTAACTCCTAAGATACTAAGGCATCTCTCTCTCTCTCTCACCACTACTACGAAAAACCCATTTAGCAACGGTTGGGAATGACATATAATGACGCGGGCAAAGGCGTTGTTATGTAGATTGTTGTTGTAAGTTCGCTGTTTCTACAACGGTCTGGAAACCGTTGTTGTATTTTGGAAGCGCGCATTATATTGCAACGGTTAGGTATTTCAACCGTTGTAATATAAATTAACTATCACAATGGTTATGAGTACCAACTGTTGTCATATATATTAACTATCACAACGGTTATGTGTCTCAACCGTTGTGGAATGTACCCTTAGTTTATTAAATACAAATGTATATTGCTTGTTTTACCATACACCTAATTAAAGAAATACAACCATTAAAATTGGTAAAGAACTATATAATCTGAAAATTAAACTGTTCTTGAAAACCAACTTAAACACACCACTGTTTTCCGAATTGCATCCATTTCATTCGGCACATTTTATGTTCCTTAACATAAAATTTATGGTTCAATGGTCGGTTTCCTTCAATCCATCGATATCTTTTATTATAGTTTACCTCATCATTGCCAAAAATCATCGCGATTTTATCATCATAACAATCATGATCTTAACAACCACGATGATTAGTGACGACGATGAGGTAAACTATAAGAAAAGATATCGATGAATTGAAGCAAACGGACCATTGGACCATAAATTTTATGTTAAGGAACATTAAATGTGCTGAATGAAATGGATGCAATTCAGAAAACATTGACATGATAAAGGTTGGTTTTCAAATACATCCTAATTTTCAGATTATAAGTTTCTATATCAATTTAACTGATTGCATTTTCAATATAAGGATAGTGAAACAAACAATATACATAGTATATAATAAACTAAATTTCATATACAATATCCGAATGAATTCATATATATGTACCTTATCAGAATGAATTCATATGTATGTACCACCATCATCATCACCATGTGAAACAAACCCTAAGAAGTGGGAAGCAATGAAGAAAATTAGTTACTATTCAATTTAACTATATACAATATACATAGTATATATATAATAAACTAATGTTCTATATCAATTTAACTGATTGCATTTTCAATAAAAGGATAGTGAAACAAACAATATACATAGTATATAATAAACCAAATTTCATATACAATATAAGAATGAATTCATATATATGTACCTTATCAGAATGAATTCATATATATATATATGTACCACCATCATCATCACCATGTGAAACAAACCCTAAGAAGTGGGAAGCAATGAAGAAAATTAGTTAGTATTCAAAACAAAATAACCAAAAGTTGAAACAAAACCCTAAGAAGTGGGACTGTACCATTACAATGAAGTTCACCTTGCTTGTGAAGCATTGAAGTCGAATCTGCACAAAATGAGAACAATCAACAAAAACAACATGAAGCAAACGAGATAATGGGAACTATCTAACAAAAAGATTGAAGTAGAAGACTACCTTATTTTCCATAAACAATATGTACATTACGCTTACTACCGCCAACATCATCACCATGTCCATCTAGTTTTAGATTCTGCAAGAAGAAATACAAGGAGGAAGAAGCTTAAATCAAAAGCTTCATACTTCTTGTATTTCTTTTCGCGGATTCTATAAAAAGATGAAGTTTGCTGCCAAAAATGGGTGCTAGGGTTTCGCTGTGAAGGAAACGGCGCTACTGTCAAAAATAGAAAGTTAATTCCCTTATATAGGTAAATATTTCACAACGATTTTCTAAAATAACCGTAATGATAAGTATATATATTATTTTAATAATATCACAACGGTTAATTATATTAACCGTAGCGATAACCCTTCTATTTGGTACAAGGTTCGACTCCAGGCAACAACATTTTTCTATAATTACGTAAAATAGAAAAATGTTGTTGCTTAGAGTCGAACCTTGTACCAAATATAAGGGGCATCGCTACGGTTATTATTAGTAACCGTTGTAATATTATAACCCTTGCTCTTCCTGGAGTAGAGAACACTCTGGCCATAATGATTTAAAATTTTCTCCGTTTTTCAAAAAATATCGTTCCAGAATATCAACCATTTACAAGTTATCATCATTGCAAGCATTAAACTATCAGACTTTTCATCTTCAACCTCATCTATAAATAGACAACTTTACATTTCTTCATAATATATTCTTCGTAACAATGAGTTCTACAAATGAGAATGCTAGAATCACCAATGAGGAATGTCAGGCGCCAATTGAGGAGGTCCAACCAGCGGCCAGGGATGCCTTAAGGGTGAGGAAGGATAAGAAGAAGAAGCTGAAGAAGAAAAAGATAAAGAAGAAAAGGAGAACAGTTTATTATGATTCCGATTAGGGGAGTGAGGAGAGATGTCTGGATTATGAAGATGCATTTGTAGCAATGGGCGCTGACATTGATAAATATATGTAATATGATTATCAATGTACTCTTCTTAATGGAATCTTAATAAAATGTTATTTTATATATGATCATCTCTTACAGTTTTATTTTTAAAGTTATATATATTATTCTCTTGCACTTAAAAACACTAACAAAAGAAATAAAATATATGTTTAAAAGAAAAACAATGATGAATTTTGATTTTTGAGGTTAAATCCCCACTAACAAAAGAAATAAAATATATGTTTAAAATACAAAAATATGACAAAAAATATAGTTGCTGGGAATCGAAGCTTGTTACATGTATTACAACGGTGTTTTACTACAACCGTGTTTAAAATGTAAATATATGGAAAAAAATGTAGTAGCTGGGAATCGAAGCTTGTTACACAGCTTGTATTACAACGGTTCTTTAGTACAACCATCGTTAAATATGGCGTTATAAATTTTTGGGTTAAATATACAAATCCCCCTGCAATGTTAGCGAGTTTTCATTTTAGCCCCTGTAAATTTTTTTTTTTAAACACCCCTTCTTAATATCCAGATTCCCTCACTTAGGCTCCTGGCTGCCACATTGCAGCAAAGATTCCTTTCTATTGCTTGCGTAGCAGTCCACGTGGCATTTTTAATATTTTTTTTATAATTTTTTTTAATTTTTTTTTAATTTTTTTAATTTTTTTAATTTTTTAATTTTTTAATTTTATTTTTTTTGTTTTTTTTTTAATTTTATTTTTTTTTATTTTTTATTTATTTTTTATTTATTTTTTTTATTTGTTTTTTTTATTATTATTTTTCTTTTTTTTATTTTTTTTCGTTTTTATTTATATATTTTATATATATATATATATTTTTTTTTTTTTCATTTTTGGACCTAATTTTTATTTTTAATTCTATTTTAAACAAATTGATATTTTAAAAATTAGTTTCATTATACTAATCCATTTATTTCAATTTATTATCATACTAATCCATTTATTCTCATACTAATTTCAATTCAACAATACTTATGAGTGATTTCTTTATAAACACTAGTGGTGCCCCCCTAACCAACCGATGTGGGACATTGAAAACACTTCAAACCTGTTGAAACTTTACCAGCAAAAACACTTCATATATGTTAATAATTTGAGAGGAGAACACAAACACCACATACTTCTTCCCTTATATTACAACACTCATCAACCATCTTTATAACCTCTCTCCACTTCTTCTTCTTTTTTCGCTACAGTATTGTTTCATTTCTTCTCCATTATTTTCAATACTCATCAACCATCCAAAACTCAATACAAAGCATACTCACAACACAACAATACCACACACCCTAATAAACAAGAATCTCAAGCTTTCATCACTCTCCAAACCTCCATCACCAAATTGTAACATCATATCTATACTATAACCATAACACAACCGTCCACATCCTCATGAAAATGGTAACTTGCTACTGCCATGTTCACACCATAAGTTGGTAACTTACTATATCATTATCCTTTGGTATGAAAATTTTTTTGTACAAAGAACATATGAATGTGCATGTAAGGGGAGAATAAGGATGTTGTATCTATCTTGAATCCAAAGAGAAGAGTCCAAAAGGGTAATACTCACAAGTATCCCACATTGTAAACTATTTACTAAATGAAAGTGTTTATATATGTTACTTGTCAATCATATAACAAATGAAATAATATATGGGCCAGAAAAAATGGAGTTATAATGGGCTTGTGTGTGTGTGTTTGTTTATGGCCTAATTAAACTAATTTTTAAAATAACAATTTGTTTAAAATAGAATTAAAAATAAAAAAAAAACAAAAAAATTATAAAAAAATAAAAATTATAAAAATTATAAAAAATTATTTAAAAAAAAACAAAAAAAGAACGTAAAAAAATAAAAAAAATTTAAAAAAATTTAAAAAAAATTTAAAAAAAATTTAAAAAAAAATTTAAAAAAAATTTAAAAAAATAAAAAATTAAAAAAAATAAAAAATAATAAAATAATATTAAAAATGCCACGTGGACTGCCACGCAAGCAATAGAAAGGAATCTTTGTTGCAATGTGACAGCCAGGGGCCTAAGTGAGGGAATCTGGATAAGATGAGGGGCTTTTTAAAAAAAAAAATTTGCCAGGGGCTAAAATGAGAATTCGCTAACATTGCAGGGGGGGTTTGTATATTTAACCCTAAATTTTTTAACGTATTACAACGTTGGGATACGAATCCGTGGTAAACCTGGCGTCGTTAAATGGATTTTTCGTAGTAGTGCACACACACACACACACACCCACACACACACTTAAAATATCTTTTTAAAACCTATTTTAACTATCAAAACTCTTTAAAAAAATTTAAGCTCGAGCCAGGTGATTAGGAAACTGTCCACTTCATTTTAAAGCAAGTTTTTAACTACCCATTCAATTAGGACCTTAAGCCAGATGATTATGAGATTTTTTTAACTACCAAGTCGATTGGGGACCTTAATCAAATCGATTATAAGAATCCTAATTGATTACTTTATCGATTAGGACAATATCTTAATGAATTAAAATCACTCTTAATCTAATCTTTCCATATTGGGCCAAGGTAATCAATTAAATTTGTTCATCCAATAGATTGGGACATCAAACCAGCACATGCATTTTTCCTTTCCATCTCTTATATAAAGGAAGTTCGTCTCTTCTTGACTTCCCACCATTTTCTAATGTTTTCTATTTTCTTTGTAATCTCTCTCTCTCTCTCTCTCTCTCTCTCTCTTGCTAGAAATATTTTTCTTTCACTTAGGTTACCTTGGTGCTTTTGAGTGAAAAACTACTTGTGAGGAAGAAATTGTATTAGCCGTGTTGTTGTTATAATTTTCAAGAGTGCAATACTCTTGGAAAATCGAGTTTGGTTCTTGAGATTAACCAGTCTAAAATCTATCTTTTAGTCTTAGAACGTTTCCAGAAAAGCTTATAAAATCTCTAAATATGTTTATTAGCTCAGCCTGGGTAAAAGTTTTCATTTTTGTTGGGGATAAGCCTTTGTAAATTCTCAATATCAGGTTGTATCAAGCTTCATGGGCATAACCTATAAAAACACAAGTTTATAGTCAAAATCTCAAGAAGATCTCTTGGGGAGAGGAGTAGGTCAAAAACTTCAAAAACTTCAAAAACTTTTGAGCTATATTTGAGAAAGAATCAAGGGGAAAAAGTTCTCCAAAGCTTACCTTCGTTTGATCTCAAAGTTGGATGCTACATTTCGTGGGAAGAAGTAAGATCTTAGCTCCTATTTTTGTGTTCCTTACCCTAGACTGATCATGTCCATCTCTTTATAAGGTAAGATGTTCCTTATACTTAACGAAACAAGTGATATATGTGCTTTGATTGTTTTCTTCCTTTTTTATTATGAAAAAGGGGGAGATACACACTTTAGGGAGTAGAGTATAGTCTCTACTCGTGTGAGAGGAATTTTACCTATGCCAATTATATATCTATCTATTTTCTTTAACCACCTCTTTGAGAGATAAGTTGTTAAAATAAAAAAATGAAAGAATGTGGATCTTTATCCTTGAAGGTGTGAAGTTGATGATCTTGTTGACAATCATCATAATGTTTTGATGACGACAACACCAATGACTACTAAAGTCGGTGGTAACAACCTCCCAACTATTTGAAGACTTCCCAAGCCTCGTCAAGTAAGAGAATTAAGATTCCATTAAAGTGCTTATATATATATATATATATATATATATATATATATATATATATATATATATATATATATATATATATATATATATATATATATATATATATATATATATATGGAAAAAGATCTTGAAGGCCTCAGAGTTATGAAAGAGAGAATGTGTGAAAGCTCGACTGGTCGTGTCTTTTTGAGTGACCAAAGTTTTGGGAATGTATGAGAGTAAATCCTAATATACTAAGGCAACTCACACTTACGTACTTAAAATATCACTTGAAAACCTTTTTTGACTATTAAAACTCTTAAAAAAAATTTCCAACCCGAGCCAATTGATTGTGAAATTTTCAGCTTCTTTTTAAAGAATTTTTGAATTACCCAATCAATTGAGACCTTAAGCCAATTGATTGGAAGATTTTTTTGAACTATTAAATTGATTGGGACCTTAAGCCAATAGATTACCTAATTACTTAGGACAATATTCTAATGATAACCAACGAATCTCTTTCCAATCTTTCCATTTTGGGCCAAGGTAATCGACAAAATTTGGACATCCAATCGATTGCGACAATAAGCTAATCGATTGGGACATTAAAATGGTCTATGCATTTTTTCCTTTTCTAATTTATTCATCTCCTATATAAAGGAAGGTCGCCTCCTTACCATTTCACACCATTTTCTGAAGCTTTCTATTTTCTTTAGAATTTATCTCTCTATTTTCTCCCACTCTCCAGAAATATTTTTCTTTCACTTGTGTTTCCTTGGTGCTTTTGAGTGAAAAATTACTTGTGAGGAAGAAATTGTATTGGTCGTGTTGTTGTTATAATTCTAAAGAGTGTGATACTCTTGGAAAATCAAGTTTGGTTCTCTTGAGATAAACCTGTCATAAAATCTCTGTTTTGGTATAATAACTTTGCTGAAAAAAGTTTTATTTGGTTATTGAGATAAGCCTGGAAAATCTCTAAATTGATTTGTTAGCTCAACATGGGTAAAATATTTCATTTTGGTTTGCGATGAGCATTTAAAAATTATTAAGATCATATTGTATCATGGTTCATGGGCATAACCTGTAAAAGCTCAAGTTTATAGTCAAAATCACAATAAGATCTCTTGCAGACAGGAGTAGACCAAAATTCATCCGAAACTGGATAAATCATTGATGCCATCTCTCTAAACCCTTAACTTTTACTTTTTCCGATTTACTTTACTGCTTTTACATTTTCATTGATAATATTTCCATTAGCTTAAAAGACATTAACACAACTTATTTTCTAAGTAACAAAACCTTAAAATGAATCATGTATTTTGAATACCATAATTCAACCCACCTCTTGTGTTTGAAGTCACTTGTCCAACACAATGCTCGTTAGGGACACTTCTAGTTGCTAAGGGAATACCTCACCCATTTCAACAAGGTGACTATCAATGTGATACATCTAAACCAGGAGATGCTCGTGGGAGTATTCAAAAATGGTTTGAGAGTTGGGCATTTCAATAAGTTTATCGGTTAGAAACCTTCCATCTCAATGAGTGAGATCATGGCATGTATTAAATCTTACATTAAATGAGAAGAGAGAAATTCAGAGAAGAAACCCATGGACGTTAAAGAACACGCCTCTGGGGGATCCGATTCATCGTAACAACAACGTAGAAACTAATACACTTTTCTTGTGACTAATAAGTCAACTTTCAAATGTAGTGGGAGACTCTCAAATAACTTTGCGCCTCTTAACACCTGCTAATAGCAGATTTGACATGAAATTATCAACACCCACGACTTACCACCTTCGCCATCTCCCAAGACACAAACCACAGGACCCGAACCCATCAGGTGTTGAAAATACTACAAGATGAAGGGTCATCACACTGATGATTGGTACAGAGAGAGAGAGAGAGAGAGAGAGAGAGAGAGAGAGAAAGAGAGAGAGAGAGAGAGAGAGAGAGAGAGAGAGAGAGAATGACTTATCCAAGAGGTCCACATGAAAAAGTATGTCAGAGTCTCTTTTATCAAGAAGGAGAAAATTCCAGGATTCAGGGGTAAGACCAACCCAGTAGCCCTAGGTACAAAAATGACAAAGTTGTAGAGAGAAGAAGGGGTATATGCCACGCCACACCCTAAATACCATAGTGAGAGGGTTTTTCAAATGTAGAAGATATGCTCACCAAGTCATGGAGGTAGAAGATTCTCCCAATAGGTCTAAGACATACTCGGACGATGATCTAGAACCCGAGTTCACTTTCTCCAATAAAGACGCCGCATGGATCCTCTTTCATGGGAATGAATCTAGGGTTTTCAAGGTATAATGTGATAACTTAGAGATCAAACGAGTATTGATAAACCTGACAAGTTCAATTGACTTCTTGTATTGGGATAACTTTATTAGACTAACGTTAGACACAAAATACCTTCATCCCTTTAGAGGTTCCTTGGTTGGATTCTTCGGCAAACATGTCTAGGTTAAAGGATACATCACTCTCAAGAAGATGTTAAGATTGAAGGAGAACGCAAAAATGATAAAAGGCAGGTATCTCGTAGTAGATGCCCCATATTTGTACAAGATAATCATCAGAGACTTACTTTTATCCATCTTGGGGCCACCATGTTAATAATCTACTTGATAATGAGGTATCATCTACTGAATGTGCATATTGGTGTGATATATGGTGATCAAGAAACCTCTCACAAATGTTGCCAAGGCTGTCTGATAATCATAAGGACAATGATGGCAGTTGTGCCACACAACAATTAGACATCTTGAGAAAAAGAGGATCATGCCTACAAAATACCTAAATAAATTCCATATTGGGCCCAAAAAATTCCACACCACCAAGCTAGGAACCTCAATGATAGAGGTTGAGAAGGAGGAGTTATTCGCACTGCCTAATAAGAACATTGATTTTTTTTCTTAGGCTTCCTCTACTATGGAATGAATTGATATCATGATTTTATGTCATCGACACTCCATTAATTTCGCAATAAATTCAATGGTCCAGAGAAAGCGTAAAGTTAGTGATTAAAAGTGATTGTCCATTAATGAAGAAGTTGGGAATCTAAAGGAAGTTGATTTCATAATTCAAATCAAATATTCAACTTGGATAGAAAATGTGGTGTTGGTTCGGAATCATACCAAAATGGAGAATGTGTGTGTACTTCACCAATTTTAACTTGGTGTGTCATAAAGACCTTTACCTATTGCCAAACATTGATAGTTGAGCAATGATTTGTCAGGTATAAGACATTAAGCTTCTGGACGTCTATTCCGACTACAACAAGAAAATTGGACCTTTTGGATGCCCCCAAGATTGAATTCATGTCCAATAATTGAAAATACTATTACAATGTCATGCCTTTCAGACTATAAAATATAGGCTCCATTTATCAAAGGCCGATGGAGGATGTACTCTCTGATCAAATAAGAAATATTCTTAAGGATTACATTAATGACACAGTCATAAAGATCCATGAGGAGGGATACCACTGTGGTGACCTATAAGATACCATGAATTCAATCAAAAGGAAAAATTGGCATAATACGCACCTAAACCTCGCCAAATGTTCCTTCAAGGTTCAGGCAAGCAAGTTCTTAGGTTTCATGTTAACTAGAAGAGGGATAGAGGAAAATCCCAATACATGGCAAACAATCATTGACATGAGAAATCCCGCCACATTCAAAGAGGTCCATCAGTTGAAAGAATGATTAACTTCCCATTCCAGATTTCTTTCTTGTGCAAGGGAGAAGGATTTTTACTCCTTCACTACCCTGAAGAAGAAGAAGGAAAAGTTTTAATAAGCAAGTTGATGCAAGGAGGCACTCACAAAATTAAAGCATTTTGTGGCAACCTCACATGTATTAACAATGCCAAAAGAAGGTCTACCATTGTACTTATATCTATTATTAACAAACATGGCTATAAGTTCTATACTCATCCAAGAAAAGGACAAGACCCAATAATCGGTCTATTTTGTCATCAAAGTGTTTAAGGGCACTGAGATGAGATGTTAGAAGATAGAGAGGTTAGAAATGGTGGTCATGATAAAGGTGAGGAATGTAACACCCTTTTCTACCCCACAAATAAACACGGCAAAATACACAAATTATTAGAGTAAAATCAGAATCACCTCAAAGGGTGCACATTTCTCAATAATTCAATTAAAAAAATTGCTCTGTAAACAACGGGTTTTCCTCAAAACAACTCAAAAGCCATCAAACAGCAGCTGAACCACCATAACCACAATAATTCAAATTTAAAAGGTTTTCAAATTAAAACCATAACCAACAAGTAACAACAAAATAACAAATTCAACATGGTTCGACTCAACGACCCAACCCAATGTTACACTATCAGAGCAAGATCCTCTACATCGACCAAAAGCAAATAAACTCCAAAAGTCGTCGAAGGCATCCACAACTAAACCTGATCACCTGCACATTACCCACGTGGAGGCAACATTCAAACAGGCTGGGTGAGTAATCACAATTCATTATAATCAATATAAAAACAGGATATGCATAAAATGGCGTCATCATCATATACAACATCTTCAGGGTCATCACAAGGAAAACATCAAAATCACAACATCAAAAAATACATCAATGTCAAATAAATGAAATGCACAACAAGGCTCATGCATGTGGTACCAATCGTCACAGTCGATGGACACTAGGCCATCACCCTCCAAAGATCCCCGTCATTAGGATCGATTCTACACAAGAACCGAAGCACGTCAAAACCACCTCACATCCACACAATAGGATGGAAGCCACAATAGACTGTAGTCTAACATCGTCACTGAAATGCTATGAATGCATGATACACAACGTCATAATCTTCATCATTAACACAAGTCATCACGTGCATCATTATTCATCACAATCTCATAATATCGTCATTCATTCATCAAAACATCATGCATCATCATCTTATAATCATCAATACAACTCATGAAAATTCACATCAAAATAGTCATGCATCATCATCTCACAATCAATATAACTCATAATCATTCACATCGTCATTTAATCATCGAACATCACATATACGCAGCTCATAACGTCAATATGCATCATGGTAATTCATAACATCAATTAACCTTCAAAATCATGTATAAACGGTTCATAATCATCAATAAAATCATAGTAATTCAGATCATCAATTATTCATCAAACATCACGACATCGTCATCTCATAATCATCAATAACATCATGGTAAATCATCATAATTATCACAGCTCAAACGTCAAGACAACACAAGAAACATAAACAAAATTTCTCGAACAACAGACATTCGCTACTGAGTTCGCCATGCGAACCTGTTCGCTTTGCGAGTTGCCAGCGAACCCCAAAATCCCATAAAAAAACCAGAGAGTTCCCATTTTGTCTCTCGCTCGCCACCCTGTTCGCTTTGCGAAGCCATTCGCTGGAACATTCGCTTTGCGAACTAAAAATTACAGTCCAGTATTCATCTCAGTATCACAGAACAAAAGTATTGCGCATTCGCTGCACTATTCGCCTAGCGAATCTGGGGCGAAGGTTCGCCTTGGGAAGGATACGTTCATTGTGCGAACGTGCGATTTCCTACAATCGCAGGTATGCATCAGTAGCACTTTAGACCACCAAATTCTTACGGGTTCCACCACAATTCACCCCAAAACATCCCCAAAACCTTCCTAAGGCATCATGGAAATCAAAAGCATAAAACCTATGCCTGTTAGGTCGAATAATTTCACTATCCTAACTCAAAATCACCTAAACCTTCATAAACTCTCAAGATTCCCATAAACCCCATAAATCCCTTTCACCACAAGTTCGAAACTACATCGACAGGGAAATCAACCTCAAGGTCTATTTTATCCAATTCAATTCAACCCTTAAAAATCGATTCACAAAATTCCCTAAAATCATCAATTACTCATAAACCTACAAAAGTCACGTAAACCTCAAAATCCACTTTAAATACATCGAATCCTTATATTGAAAACAATGAAAGGCAATACTCCCCATACCTTAGATTGTCGATTCAGAGATTTCTCTATTGAATCTTTGAAAAGCTTCTCGAACCCTCGCCTTTCCCTTTTTCCTCAGAGCTCTCGCCTTCTTTCCTTTTTTTCACGGTCTAACACAAATGAATCCTAATCTTCTCAATTCCTCCTTTTTGGTTAAACTTAACATTTGGGCTTCTAAAATGGGCTTTCCCCATAATACCCTCATTAATCCTCCTCAAAAGTCCATATTGCCCTTAATCCTTCTAATATTATTTAAATTAATAATAATACTAATATATTCCATATTATATACTATTATTTAATTAAATAACCAAAACTCCACAAAATTCCACTCAATGCCCAAAACACCAAAATTCACCAAAAATCACGAATATTATATTTAGGGTTAAATATATTTAAGGTCCCTATAAATATACCACCTTTTAAGATTGGTCTCTCTAAAATTTTTCTTCAAACATTGATCCTCCAAAAATTTGCCATTTCCAAATGTAGTCCCTGACGTTAATTTCATCTAACGGAAGGTGATGTGGCGTGCCAACTGTGCAGATTTCATTTGCTTTATTGCATTGACTAGTCAAAAAATGCTTTTTTATGTTAAATTTATTCTCCTCCTTCTCTCTCTCACACTCTTCTTCTTCTTTCCCTCTCCACCTTTTTCTCTACCCTCATTTCTCTTTCTCTCTCACACAAGTAAGTATTTATGGTGTCTTTTAATGAAGACCAAATAGCCTTAGCATATTTTGCAATTCTCTCAGATCCATACTTGACAGAGCAAGCTCTAAGATATTGTAAGGAATCAACCTGAATGAATAGAAAATCAACACATGAGAAACTATAAATGGTTAAGTTTTTGGCAAAAAGGCACCAGGGGTGCTTTAAGTTATTTAATGCTACCACTTAGGTCCTTTAAGTTTTTTTTGTAACGTTTAAGTCCTTTAAGTTTAAAACCGTTTGCATCGTTACCTTTTTTTTTTAAATTCCGTTACAAAAATGCATATGTGGCAAAAATGGAGCTTAGGTGGCAGTTAACAGTGATGATGTGGCATTTTAATTTATTATTTATTTATTTTTTAATTCTACGTTGATTTTAATTTTTTTAAATTTTTAAAAAAAAAATTTTTTAAATTTTTTTTTTAAATTATTTATTTATTTATTTGTACACCAGTTAAGACTGAAAGGACCTAATTGTTACATTTTAAAAACATATGGGACGTGAGTGTTACAAATCATGTCCTTCCATAATGAAGCTTCTAATGCAGTGGTTATGGTTCTAAGTTGATCAAAGGGGTATTCTCTAGCTTTAACGGTAAACCCAACAGTATTCCCATCCGCAGCATCTCAACAGCACAACAGTAGCTGGGATTCCCTCGACTTGCCGCGATATCACCGTGTTTATTGCTGGAGCTGCAGCAATATCACAACAACACCATTAATTTGGTTTGTGATTTTGATTCAAGAAGGGAATCTGTTCTAGTTACGCAGTAATAACTTGAAGCATCTGTATACACAGGGGGAGTTTTGTGGATTCAATTTCAGGAACAACAACAACTCAACATCAACCATTTGTTCACAACATCAACCGTTCTTATATCCAATGAGATGACTGAAAGTGAATCCATTCATTATTAATTACATATTTAATATTAATTTTTCATGTTCAGTTAGTTGGTTGATTGTTTATTTAGTTGGAACTTGGATTGTATGAGCTTCACTGTGGCACTTCCATCTTAAATAGTCTCCTAACTTCCTCTGTTTTTCATTTTTTGACCCATTTGGGCTTTCAAAAGCCCGTGGGTTTTTAGGGGAAAGATAGGAGAGTTTTATGGATATCCTCAGTGTTGCTTTTTCCACAATCTGTTGTACCTACAACATCAATTAGCTTGCTAAATATATTGAATGTTAGTTGCTATTAATTTTCTGTTGGGTTAAAATGTACAATAATTCACTGAACCAGTTTCAGTTGGTGCTGTTCTTTTTATTTTTTATTTTTATCAGGCTTCATAACTAGCTATGGCTTGGTCTCATATGCAAGAAAAATGGTGAAGCGAAGCTTTAATGTTTTATGCTATGGCATATAGTTTGTATACTTTTAAATCAATGAGAAACTTCTTATTGACAAAATGTTTTATGTTAAGGCATAAAGTTGTATACTTTATAAATCATTTAGATGATCTCCAACAAGGCATACAGTTTTATAAATTTGTTACACATGTGCATAATGCAGGATGGCAGAACCTGGAAATACTGTGGCATTTGAGGAAAATTTGTTACTTTCTTGAATCTTAAATATTACAAAATCTTAAAATTAATAAATTAAAATTAAAAAATCTTAGACTTTTCTTGTTATAATATACTCTATATTTAAGTAGTGAATTTCATTTTTAAAATATTAACATTATACAAGATCCTTCCAGTAGTGAATTTTTAAAATATTAACATTATACAAGATCCTTCCAGTAGTGAATTTTTAAAATATTAACATTATTTAAGTAGTAACATTCAAGTCCCATATGTTTTTAAAATGTAACAATCAGATCCTTCCAGTCTTAACTGGTGTATAAATAAATAAATAAATTAAAAAAAAAAAATTTAAAAAAAAAATAAAAAAAAATAAAAAATAAAATAAAATCCACGTGGAATTAAAAAATAGTTAAAAAATAAAATAAAATGCCACACCAAGGCAACCACATTGATCTAAAATATATGTATATATATGTCACTCCTACATCTAGGTGATGCAAAAGGTCACTAATAAATGCAAATGCCAATCCAGAGCAATGAGGTCACAATCAGTTGACAAGTTTAAGTTGCTATATGTTCAAAAGCTGCCTAACTATTGATCGTACAGTTGCTTCTAAATCGGTGTACCTTTAAATCAAAGAAACACCCATGGCTACTGATATTTGAAATTCCTAGAGTACTCACTACCACACCGTATGAAACAAGTGTAGCAGCTTCTAACTTACACTATACAGAATTCCAAATAATAAAGAGAGCATTTGCATGCTACTCGTTATTGCTCAGTTTTCCCTATCTATCTTTCCACAAAAACAGAGAAAAATGAAATCCAGGCATTGAAGTCCCATCATGGAAAAGCACTTCAAATGAGAAAGCAGAAATAAAGATCAAGTTCTATTCTCAGGAAAGCAACATAACTGTATGGATTTTGGTAATTAATCAAATCTCTTATGCAAAACTACCCCAACGGCCCTTCAAGTTTGATCCTTTTTCTGGACTGGTCCTTTAGTTTTTTATTTTCTTGAATTGGTCTTTAATGTTACATTATGCTTGCATTACCCGTCTTAAGAAGTTTCGTTAAAATTAAGCACGCGTGACATTTTAATATTCACATAGACATATCATGTTTGTCAATTTTGTTTATCCCTTCACTTCTTCATTTTTAAATCTAAATTCCCAATCTTAAAACTTGGAACCAGAGTAACTAATTTTTTTGCAGCAAAGGTTCGAATTTACAAACCCATAGCAGTGAGTCATTTAACTCCAGTGTAAGCCATGATGAATGGACACCTGAACATAGTTCATCTCTGGTTGTGGATCGCACGAACACAAAACGTAACATAAAGGTCAACAATGCAATAGGAGCATAACTTCAAGGTTGATGGTGCAAACAACATGTGCCAATATCACTCAAAACTTCCACACATTCCTTCAAATCTGAGTCATTCACCAAACTACGCTTTCTTCATAATAGATGTAAGTTATGCTGTGTTCTTTTTTTGGCTTTTAGAAGGATTGTGTGAGAGAGAAAGAGAAATGAGGGTAGAGAAAAAGGTGGAGAGGGAAAGAAGAAGAGGAGTGAGAGAGAGAGAATGAGGAGAATAAATTTAACATAAAAAAGCATTTTTTGACTGGTCAATACAATAAAGAAAATGAAATATGCACAGTTGGTACGCCACATCACCTCCCGTTAGATGAAATTAACGTCAGGGACTACATTTGGAAACGGAAAATTTTTGGAGGATCAATGTTTGAAGAAAAATTTTAGAGGGACCAATCTTAAAAGGTGGGATATTTATAGGGACCTTAAACATATTTAACCCTTATATTTAAATAAATTAAATAAATATTCTTACAAATTTGGGGTGTTACAACTCTCCCCCACTTACAGAATTTTCGCCCTAAAAAATTACCTCAAGGAAACAGAGTCGAATACGACTCCCTCAACTGATCTTCACATCTCAAGTTCAACTTTCCTCCTTCTTGGATCATCTAAATATTTTCAGTCTTCTCTTACACAATCTCAGGTCCGAGTACCACACTCTCGCCCGATTCATACCAACACAATGGAGTCTTATACCCCCTTCCACATAAAGCTTCCTACAGTGCCATCCCAATACTAGCATGAAAACTGTTATCATAGGTAAACTCGACCAATGGCAAATGACTATCCCACGATCCACCTTGGTCTAACACACAAACTCTCAGCAAATCCTCTAAGGATTGGATAGTCCTTCATGTTTATCCATCCGTCTACGGATGGTAGGCAGAACTCATCCTCAACTTAGTACCCAAAGCATCTTAATAAACTCTTCCAGAACCTAGATGTAAATCTTGGATCTCTATCCGACACAATACTTGAAGGTATCCCATGCAACTTCACAATCTCCTCAATGTACATCTCGGCTAGCTTCTGCAAAGAATGATTAATCTCCATCGGCAAGAAATGAGCCGATTTAGTTAATCTATCCATGATCACCCAAATTGAATAATTTCCCTTAGCAGTTCTCGGTAATATCGACACAAAATCCGTGGAAATGATATCCCATTTCCATTCTAGAATATTCAACGGCTGCATCATACCTAAAGGCTTCTGATGCTCAATCTTCGACTTCTGACAAGTCAAACACGCATAAACAAACTCAGCTGTATCCTTCTTCACATAATACTTTTCTCGATTTCTGGAACAACTGGAACACACACTCTATCTCGAAACCTCATCACACCATTCTCATCAATCCGAAATTCTCCTCCGTTATCTTGGTTAATCAAAGTTAATTAGTCAACCAACTTTAAATCAGATTGTTGTCCCACTCTGATTTCTTCCAGAATACCACTAGTTAACTTCAACATTCCCAACTTTACACTGTCAGAGGTCTTTTCACACACCAAAATCAAATCTCGGAATTGTTCAATTAATTCCAATCCTCTCACTATAAGCATCGACATATGCAATGACTTTCTGCTCAACGCATCGGCCACTACATTTGCTTTGCCCAGATGATAACTCAAATCTAAATCATACTCCTCCCATAATTTCAACCACCTTCTCTGCCTCATACTCAACTCTTTCTGATCAAATAAGTACTTCAGACTTTTATGATCACTAAACACTTCAAATTTAGAGCCAAGCAGATAATGTCTCCAAATCTTCAACACAAACACCATAGCGGCCAATTCTAAGTCATGTGTAGAATAATTTCTCTCATGAACTCGCAATTGTCTCGAAGCATAGGCAATCACTTGTCCATTTTGCATCAATACTCCACCAAGACCCATCTTCGACACATCACAATACACCACAAAAGATTCACTCGGATTAGGCAAAATCAACACTGGAGCAGTCGTCAACCTCTTCTTCAATTCCACAAAACTCTCTTCGCACGCTACATCCCACACAAAAGCTTGACCATTTCGAGTCAACTAAGTCAAAGATAATGCCAACGTAGAAAAGTCCTCGATAAACTTGCAGTAATAACCCGCCAAACCCAGAAACTTCGGATCTCAGTAGAAGACTTCAGAGTCTCTCACTGTAACACAACATCAATCTTAGAAGGATCTACATTAATTCCACCACTTGAAATCACATGGCCAAGAAAACTTCACTTCCTTCAACCAAATCTCACACTTCGACAGTTTCATATACAACTTCTTCTCTTTCAATACTTGCAGCACAGTCCTCAAATGCTCAGTATGCTCTTCTCCAGGCTTAGAGCATATCAGAATATTGTCAATAAAAACCACCACAAACTTATCCAAATACTCATGAAAAATCCGATTCATATACTCCATGAACACCATACCTCGTCCTAAAAGCTGTCTTCGGAATATCATCAAGCTTAACACGAATCTGATGATAACCAGACCTCAAATCAACCTTGCTAAAACACAAGCGCCCACCAATTGATCCATCAATTATCAATCCTCGGAAGTGGATACTTATCCTTGGTCGTCACTTTATTCAACTGTCTTTAATCCACACACAATCTCATAGTACCGTATTTCTTCTTCACCGCCAACACAAGAGCACCCCACAGAGAAACACTCGGTCGAACAAACTTCACCCCAAGCAACTCTTCCAATTGTTTCTTCAGTTCTCCTAACTCAGATGCAGACATTCGGTAAGGAGCAATTGACACCGGACTCATACCTGGTATCAAATCCGCCGCAACCTCTACCTCACGCTCTGGAGGCCAATCACTTATGCCATCAGGAAACACTTCCAAAATTTCACAAACAAAATGTCGCTCCCGGGATTTTCATCCAGGTACAAACGCGAAAGTGGTGCAGAAACAGAGTCGCTAGCAATGTGTATTTATCCTAAGAGAGGGAAAGGAAACACTGCATAAACCTGAGGGAAAGGAAAAGCATGGTCTCACGACCAAGAGAAACGGGTAAGGGAGTCGGTTACGCGAGGGGAAGGTATTAGCACCCCCACGTGTCCATCGTACTCGATGGGATCCACGCTTGTTCTCTACATCGAAGGGTGTTGTCATCTGGAGCTCCGCTGCTACTGGAAACGAGAAGGAACGGGAATGAAAAAGAGCGAAGAAACGAGGGAGAAAAGAAAAAGAAGTGACTCGATAGGACATCGCTCATCCTATGCCTACATATTCCCTCGTGCAATGGGAAAGTCAGAGTCAACGTAGTTCGGACACGAACTAAGGGGGGAGGTTGCTCGCCAAGACATCGCCATCTTGTGCCTACGTATCCTCAATCTAACCAGAAGGAGGAAATCAGAGCAGTCGTAGTTCGACCTAACGAGGTCTTAGTGTTTTTTATTAGCGACGTTAAGTTTGCGTCCGGCAGTTAGGGTCGATGCCTGTTTGCGACAAAACAGAAAGTAACATGCTCTTTTCTGAAAAAAGGTTGAAACTTAACGATCCCGAAGGATAAAAATGTTTGAGTTTGTTTTTGTGTTTTTTTAGACAGAAGTGTTTTGATTTTTGTTTGTAGTATGCCTCGTGCTAAAGTCTATGACGTAGTAAGTACTTTGCACAACGAGTCACACGCCTCGCGCATCGCATGTCCAGCAAGTTGAGCCTTAATCAAACATTAACATGATTCAAATGTGCATGTGCATCGTGTTTATCGCATCAATTAATCAACAACGCAAACATAAACATTCATCAAGGAGAACCAAGAATCGCGTGTCGAAGAATCATGTTCATGCAAGGGTGTGAGGTGAAACAGCTCAAGAATAATCCACAAATCATCAACATATTAATCCATGAAGTTTAAACATGTAAAGGATCTCAAACAAACAAGAAAATGCACAAAAATACACATTCTGTCCCAGAGTAACCGGTTAACAAACAGTGAGTAACCGGTTACTTAGTTAAAAATCAGACAATTTACGCAAAAATACAACATGTTAACCGGTTAACAAACGGTGAGTAACCAGTTACTCTGGGGCAGTGGCAAAAAAAAACTATTTCAAAGCACTTTTCAGCAGCAAATCACTTCTCCAAACATCCAAATAATAATGCAATCAATTAAGCACGAAATTACATTGAATCACAACCATCAAACATCAATTGAATCCAACAAACAACAACATCCACAATCAAATTGAAGCAAATGAATCAAAACACAACAAAAGTCATGGATCTACATTGTATAAGTTGCAATTAAGTCAAATCAAGTATGGATCTAAAGAAAACCAACCTACAAAGCTGAGATTTAATTTGATAAGTGTTGTAAACGAAAATTGATGGATCCAAATAAGAAAACCAGAGATCTGTGAAGCTTTATCAAGAAAACTTGAAGATCCAAGCAAGAACACTCCAAATAAGCAAAAGCTGTTCCAAAAGTGATTCTAACAGCTTAATCCCAGATCCAAACCAGTTGCTACTGCAGAATTGAACTAAGAATGAGGATGTGATGGAGGTTTAGCTCAAGAATTCACAAATTCCAATGAAGAATTTGTGAATCTATGGATTTGGATCTTTGGTGAGAGGTTGAAAATGAAGATGGAGAATGAAAAAGTGAGAGAGAATTGAGAGCAAATTCTGAAAAATGAGAGTGAAAAATGATCTAGGTCCTGTGTGGGTTGGGATGAATTGGTTTAAATAACCCCTAGGTTAGGAGTTAAGTTTAGGTTCGGAGTGAGGTTTAGTGGGTGGAAATTGGGGTGAAAAATGAATTAGGAAAGAAAAAGAGGAATTAGAGTGGAAAGTTTTGGAAGGGATTTGAATTTTGGATGGAAAATGATGAAAATGAATCAATTCTAGATCCTTCCCACACATGCACAAGCCAAGCACATGATCACTAATGATGCAAACTTAATTTTTTCAAAATGTGCTCAGAGTAACCGGTTAACAAACGGTGAGTAACCGGTTACTTAGTTCAAATCTGCTAATGGTGCACAGAAAAACTAAGGAGTAACCGGTTAACGCATGGTGAGTAACCGGTTACTCAGTTCAAATTTAGAATTTTGGCGCCTTTTGGAGGGAAACTTGGAAAAGTGACTTCTGGCAGTTGTTTTGAACCCGTTAAGCCTCTGAAACTCAAGACTTGATGTTGCTATTGAATAACACCTGGAATGAAACACAAATTCTTGCTGACAGCCCAGAATACCTTGTTGAATTAATAATGTCTGATGTCGGGTTGCTTGATCAGAAAATGGTTGTTGAAGCTTCTGATTGTCAAAACGTCTAATGAGCAAAATAAAAGCTCCAAAAGACCTTGAAGATTATCTGCTTGGCTCTGGATTCTGCTGAAAGTAGTACCGGAACTGATAACGCTGTGAGCTGCTAGAAAATACCTCAATCCCATGCTAAGAACCAATGATATGCAAAGATGATAATGCAAGAATGAAATGAAACATAAGCCAGTTAGAGTTAAAACACGAGGGCAAATTTTGGGGTGCTACAGCTGCCCCTATTCAATCAACTTGGATCTGAAAGTATGATAGCAACGACTTTCCGACATTCAAGGATACACGGAGATTGAATACCAAAAGAACACTGAAATTTGAAAACTGTGGGGATAATGAAATGGAGTGCTTGTCAGCCGAAGGCGGGCTACCCAACAAAATAATACGAGGATGGCCGAAGAAGAACTCGAAAAGGAAGACCAAGCCGAATGTGGACTTCGCTGGGGAAAAAGTGAAACAAACTCTTCTGATTTATACCATCTCTGCTAAGAAAGAGAACTGGGTTTCACGAAATAACTCAGACGAGAACTGACTTCCAAGTGAGAACTGGATTTCACAAAAATAAGTCAGACGAGAACTGACTACCAGGAGAGAACTGGGGATAAAGTGAAACAAACTCTTCTGAGTTATGCCATCTCTGCTGAGAAAGAGAGCTGGGTTTCACGAAATAAGTCAGATGAGAACTGACTACCAGGTGAGAATTGGATTTCACAAGAGATGTCAGGCGAGAACTGACTACCAGGCGAGAACTGGGTTTACAAAAGATGTTAGGCGAGAACTGACTACCAGGCGAGGACTGGATTTCACAAAAATAAGTCAGACGAGAACTGACTACCAGGCGAGAACTCGATAAAGTGAAACAAAATCTTCTGATTTATGCCATCTCTGCTGAGGAAGAGAACTGGGTTTCACTAAATAAGTCAGACGAGAACTGACTACCAGGCGAGAACTGGATTTACCAAAAATAAGTCAGACAAGAACTGACTACCAGGCGAGAACTGGGTTTCACGAAATAAGTCAGACGAGAACTGACTACCAGGCGAGAACTGGATTTCACGACAATAAGTCAGACGAGAACTGACTACCAGACGAGAACTGGGTTTACAAAAGAGATTGGCCAATCAAAGGCAAACTCCTAGCAAAGATACGGTCGTGAACTGAAAGGGTGAGAGGTAAAATCAACGGACTTACAACCCACAGATAAGATGACTCCGCTGGGGAAAGGAGAAGTCTAAATAAAAGACTCTGCCGGGGAGCACAGGTAGGATGAACACATCCCTCGGCGATCTCACCGAGGATAAACCAAAATCTCCTGAGTTATTCCATCTCTGCTAAGGAAGAGAACTGGCAAAGAAAGTCTCTTGAGTTATGCCATCTCTGCTGAGGAAGAGAACTAGCAAACAAAATCTCCCGAGTTATGCCATCTCTGCTGAGGAAGAGAACTGGCAAAGAAAGTATCAAACCTGGCTTATGCTTCAAATGCACATGTTTGAATTTTTCTATGGCGTAATGCTCCATACGAAATGGAAATGCTACGCGTTTGGGAGGATGCAATGCAAACGATGCTTATGCAATGCAAAAGGGACGCTCCAGCAAAATAAATGCTGAAACCGAAGGCAACTCCACGGGGATGACAAAATAAATTATCCTCTGAGTCCAAGAACCTTGCTGAGAAGGATCACATCGAATAACTCCTTTGTCTCGAGAATACGTTCCACAAATCTCCTGTGGTAACAAAACAACATCCTCCCTAAAGCAATCCACTTTAGATGCTGGCTGAGACACAATCTTTTGTACCCTGACTGGGGAGAGTGACAGTCTGATGAGGATGATGAAACCTCAGTGCTAGAGAGAATAACTCTGTTGGGGAGAAAAGTCAACGAAACCTGCCGAGGGATATCATTGAGCTAACCTGCTGTTACAGGAAAAAATTTACCCTGCTGGAGATCAGAGCGTGCCGTTGCTGACGGAGTTACACTTTCTGACCTGCCGAGGAAAGCGAGTACCAGGCTCTGTGGGGAAAACAAAGTTTTTTCAAAGACATCCAACACACCTCCTGCTGGAGATACAATCACATTCACCTCAAAGCAATCCACTTCTGACTGCTTATTGGGGAATAATAAACCAACCATGACTTCGGTTGGGGAACACAATCCTCTGTACTCTTGCTGGGGAGAAAAACGCTACTGGGGAAAACAAACTTGTTACCCAGCCTGACCTGTTTCTATGGTCATAAACGACCCTTTGAACTCTCCACTTGCCCCAGACCACCAGGTCTAAAGGAAGAAATCATCTCAAGAGGATTTTATAGAAGACCGGGCATTCACACTGCCCCAGGGTCTTCAAACTATTGGGGAGATTTATCAGATCTCGGCGCAACTGCCCCAGATTTCATAATCCATGAAGTAAATTACCTCGAAAGGATTTGTAATGACTTGAAAATACTCTTCCCCAGTATTCTGAACCTTAAAGAGGTGCTTTCAATTAACCGTCTTCAGGAGTGGACAACTTCTCACGTTCTAGAGGTGGCCTGCCCCGAGTCTTGAAGAAACTTTACCCCTGACTGATCTTACAGAGATTTGTCAAATCGACCTGATTGCCCCATATTAAGCGCTTGTGGAGAGATTTATTGAATCTCAACATAATTGCCCCAGCTTGGCTGCTTCTTATCACCATTTATCGGGAACGCCTAGGCTGCGCACAGTCTCCTGGCCACATACCCCTTGACATGACAGTCCTTCGGAGTTTTCACCATCTCAACTTGGCATGACCGAGCTTCTCAACTGACATTCATCATGTAAGCTTCTTTGATGTCAAACACATGCAAGCAGAAAATGTTTATTACGAGAATGACAATTCTAATGAAACACCCGTGTTAACCTTGAAGTTTTATTGAAAATGCGTCGCCAAGCCTTGTGAACGAATCACTAGCTGGGATGCGACATTAATTTTTGAATGGAAAACAATACGCACATGCAATACCAACAAAAATCTTATTAGCATAACTCATAGGAGTCAGGAACGCTATCTCGCTGAAGTACGCTTTCGGAATAAACCCTGCTTCAATTAATACTTTTAAGGGTTGTAACGTGGTCTGGTTCACGATTTTGAGAAAAAAGGATTTAAGGCTCAAAGTTTTATCGGCGTCCACCCATTCTCCTTGATGTTCTCCAGTCCTACGTTCAGCTAATTTGGCGCAAGCGCTCATCTCTCAAAAAGATTGTATGATCTCTAAGGAATCCATGCACTGATGGTTTAACGTCTGATGAGGTTTTGGAGTGACAGTCACCCCTTTTGTCTTTTGTGTCTGTAATCACAGGAATTTGTTCTTGTTTGAGGATTTTTCCTTTGTAATCCTTTTCGCTTTTTGCTTTTCATTCTTTTACTTTTTGATCCCTAATTTTTGCCTGGACTGACTCTTTTGAGTTTTTTATTTATTTTAAAGTTCAGCGGGATGCCCTAACTTTTGCCTAAGTCGCTTGTTTTCAATTTTTGGACTTAGCGGGCTTTCTTTCTTTATTTTTTTTCTTCTTCTTTTTTTTGAACAAATCGCGTGACACCATTTTGTCTGACTTGCTTGAAAGGGTTTTGACTGCCTCACTCCTTGATTATTGATGGATAACCATTGTGGTTTCACATCTTTTGACCTCCTGATATGTAAGGAAAGAAAATTAATGGATCCTCAGATGCACACTCCTTTTGAAATTTAAACGCTTGGTCAAACTAACTGACGCCTACCCTGCCCCTGGGTTAAGTGTGAGGGTTTTTTCGTACGAAAGAAACTCCTACTTCAAGGCTCAAAGGGGTTAAAGATGGTCTATCTCCCTTATATCTCCAGTTTTTAGGGATTTGAAACAATGCTTGTACATCCTCAAAAGGGTTTTATCCAAAAGCACACAACCAAAGATTTTGCGTTCTCAAATCATCATCCTCCCTCAAGAGTTTAAGGCAAGAAAGTTGGTATTGCAGTGCATATAAACATGAAAATGAGTGCTTAAAAGTAAATTACTTCAAGAACAACACATTCATTGCATTAAAATCAACATTTGAAACACAAACAAGTTTTTACATACAGGCAGTGTTTAAATAAACAAATGAAAGCTACATATGAAAATGCAGTGAAGAATCCGAAGATTGTCATTGTTAAGGAGACTTGTCTCCGTCTGGACTGATTGCTTTGGATGACATACTCGCAGTCCCAAGTGCCCACTTGGGATGCTTTAGTTGAAATGCATACCCTCCGCAGTGAAAGTAATGACCCCTACATCAATTAGATCTTGCACCTTGTGCGGGAGCGCCTTACAATCCTCAGTTGAATACCCCCGTGCCCCAGCATGGTAGCCACATCGAGCATTGGCATTAAACCCTGGTGGATATGGAGGAATGATCTGATCTGGTTTCCTTGGCACAATCAACCCTCTTTTAACCAACTCTGACAATATCTGACCATACAGCTTTGGTAGTACAACAAACTGTCTGTTTCTTGGCTTCCGTCGACCCGCTTGGGAACTATTCTGCTGTTGATTTCGATTTGCGTATTCCTCTGGCTCAGGCGCTTTTCCCCTCAGACTTAATCGAGGAGTAGGTAGCAGTTGCGGACGTGGGGATTCTAAGACCAAGGATTGCAAGAAATACCCCTGACTTGATGTATCTTTGGGAGAGGCCACAGGGATATCCACTTCTTTTTCAACAGCTAGAGTGGGACCACCTTGTATGCTTACGCCGCTCGTCCTGAATTCAATTTTCCTCGAATCGATAAGATCCTGGACAGCATGCTGAAGGGCCTTACAATTTTCCACATTATGCCCCGACGCACCAGAGTGAAAATCACAGTGGGCTCTTGCGTCATAACCCGGTGGGGGAATACCAGTAAGAGGAGCCAGAGTCCTTTTCTTTACCAGTTGCAACTGAAGGAGATGTTGTAATAGCTGAGAATATGGCACTGGTGGAGTCTCAAAATGCCTATTCTGATCAGGCCTTGGCTGATACTGGCGAGGAGCCTGATTTTGCTGTTGAGATACAGTCGGGACGGTCATAGTGGCAATCTTCTCACTCTTTGTGAGAGATCCCTTAAACAATAGAGGAGAGACAATTCCAGTCGCAGCTTCAGGCATGGGAGTATTGTCTTTGCTTAGCACACCTCTCACGACCTCCATAACCAGATTCATCTGAGTCTTCAATTGGTTGACCTCCTCCTTCAGCACTTTCTAGTCTTGAATCAGAGCTTGCATGTTCCCCATAAACTGGCCCATTTGGCTTCGTACATCCCTCAACTCTACTTGAATTTGATCCATGATCCACTTCCAGCTTCTTTGAAGAGTTAAGTCTGAAATTCTGAAGAAGACCAGATCAAGATGAGAATAACCAGCTTCAAACACCTGTTATGCAAATGAGTATGCAATGCAAATGCCATGTTCGAATATTTCCAAGGAATCATTATGTTTTGCTTCAAGTTTTTTTTCATACAAACCACAAGAAAAAGATGGAAATGCTCTGCAGCTAGTCTCAAAATTAATATCCCTTGGAAATGCAAGAACATGTATGCGAAAATGATGATGCAGATGCAACAGATATGGGATCAAGGCTTCCCTAAAGCTCTGTACTACTGTGCTGCTAAATAGATAAGTTAAAAGGTATGCTCTAAAGATAATACCGGAATACCAGAATATCCGAATGACCAGAATACTAAAATAACCAGAATACCAGGCTGATTAGTTCACACTGATAAGAGAACCAGAATACCAGGTAGAATGAAAGTCAAGGTTACCTGCAAACCTGTAAACACCCGCCCATCTCACATGTGGGTACTAGAAAAACGAGGATCCTCAATATCACGGGCTCTCAGGTCGAGAAATGATGATACGTTCACCATTTCTGGTTTGGCATCATCATCAATCGAGGAGGCCTCAACTGATTCCCCTCAAAAAGGTCGTCCTATGATAAGTTCCCAGCTTCGGGTCCTCGGATCAAGAAGTATAATGGGTTTGCCATTTCTGGTCTGCCATTACTACCTCTTGGGAGGAGTGCCTCTACTGAGTCCTCGGGGAAACGGTCGCCAGAGTCGACAACTTTCTAGATCAACACCCTGAAATGCGCAAGACACGTACGTCAGAATATCTCCCAAGATAGCCTCGTCTGGATGTGAATTTCGTGAACACCAAACGTACCAAGACGGCGCGTAGGTCCCACTACTTTCCACTCTAGTCCTAAGTGTATATTCAAGCCTGTGTATTGGGCTTATCACTCAAAGAATCCCAACCTGCCAAACAGAGAAACCAGCACAGCACAGCACAGTCCAGCATAATAATGAAATGCAATGCAATAAATGCGATAAAACAGTAATACAGTAATATACAACAAATAAAGCACAACAGTGAACACCCAAAGAAAACAAGCAAACAAGCGCTAGGATTGACTCGCAAAAGGGGATGGACGATCAAGAGGTCAACTTGTCCCTAGCAGAGTCGCCAGCTGTCGCTCCCGGGATTTTCATCGAGGTACAAACGCCAAAGTGGCGCGGAAACAGAGTCGCCAGCAATGTGTATTTATCCCAAGAGAGGGAAGGAAACACTATGTAAACCTGAGGGAAAGGAAAAGCATGGTCTCACGACCAAGAGAAACAGTTAAGGAAGTCGCTTACGCGAGGGGAAGGTATTAACACCCCCACGCGTCCATCGTACTCGATGGGATCCACGCTTGTTGTCTACATCGAAGGGTGTTGTCATCTGGAGCTCCGCTGCTACTGGAAACGAGAAGGAACGGGAACGGAAAAGAGCGAAGAAACGAGGGAGAAAAGAAAAAGAAGTGACTCGATAGGACATCGCTCGTCCTATGCCTACGTATTCCCTCATGCAATGGGAAAGTCAGAGTCAATGTAGTTCGGACACGAACTAAGGGGGGAGGTTGCTCGCCAAGACATCGTCGTCTTGCGCCTATGTATCCTCAATCTAACCAGAAGGAGGAAATCAGAGCAGTCGTAGTTCGACCTAACGAGGTCTTAGTGTTTTTTATTAGCGACGTTAAGTTTGCGTCCGGCAGTTAGGGTCGATGCCTGTTTGCGACAAAACGGAAAGTAACATGCTCTTTTCTGAAAAAAGGTTGAAACTTAACGATCCTGAAGGATAAAAAGGTTTGAGTTTGTTTTTGTGTTTTTTAAACAGAAGTGTTTTGATTTTTGTTTGTAGTATGCCTCGTGCTAAAGTCTATGACGTAGTAAGTACTTTGCACAACGAGTCACACGCCTCGCGCAACAAAGTATACTATGTACTTAAGGCTCGTGGCACACGAGGCACACTTTTAATCATTAAGTGTTTTTGAGATTTTTTCTTTAAGAGAGAGAAGAGAAGACTCAAAAGAAAGAAAACATTACGGGAAATTCTATCCTAATATTGTCATGCAAAGGATGGCCCTAAGGTTGAGGTCAAAGGGGGAACATCTACCTAAGTTAGCATGCATTGTTCGAAACCTAATGTCTATCCTACTCCGAGCTTAATCAGAAATTAAGTCAGACTAGGAGCCTAAGGGAGCAAGCAAAAGCAAAGCAAAACCAAAACAATAAAACAAAACAACGGCTATAACAGCGCTCCAGCACCTGCACAACGGTAAATTCTAGCAAACAAGCCAAACAGCATTTAATAGCTCATGTTCAACACACAAAACAGGTGTAAAATGCAGCAGGCGGAAAATGAATGCAATAGACAGCACATAAGCACATAAACAGCAGTAGAAAACAAGGCAGCATGCAATGTGTTCGAACAACCATTCATACAAGCGATGATCACGAATGAACATGCATATCAAGACCAACCAATTGTACAGATTGCAAACACCAAGAATGAATAACGTGATCATGATAACAATTTAAGAACAATTATTCCACAAAGTTGCACAACTCAAACATTGGTCACCATATCATGCATAAGCAACCACGGAAACAAACAAGAATCACGCATCGCATGTCCAGCAAGTTGAGCCTTAATCAAACATTAACATGATTCAAATGTGCGTGTACATCGTGTTTATCGCATCAATTAATCAACAACGCAAACATAAACATTCATCAAGGAGAACCAAGAATCGCGTGTCGAAGAATCGTGTTCATGCAAAGGTGTGAGGTGAAACAGCTCAAGAATAATCCACAAATCATCAACATATTAATCCATGAAGTTTAAACATGCAAAGGATGTCAAATAAACAAGAAAATGCACAAAAATACACATTCTGTCCCAGAGTAACCGGTTACTTAGTTAAAAATCAGACAATTTACGCAAAAATATAACATGTTAACCGGTTAACAAACGGTGAGTAACCAGTTACTCTAGGACAGTGGCAAAAAAAAAACTGTTTGAAAAGCATTTTTCAGCAGCAAATCACTTCTCCAAACATCCAAATAAACATGCAATCAATTAAGCACGAAATTACATTGAATCATAGCCATCAAACATCAATTGAATCCAACAAACAACAACATCCACAATCAAATTGAAGCAAATAAATCAAAATACAACAAAAGTCATGGATCTACATTGTATAAGTTACAATTAAGCCAAATCAAGTATAGATCTAAAGAAAACCAACCTACAAAGCTGAGATTTTCTTTGGTAAGTGTTGTAAATGAAAATTGATGGATCCAAACAAGAAAACCAGAGATCTATGAAGCTTTATCAAGAAAACTTGAAGATCCAAGCAAGAATACTCCAAATAAGCAAAAGCTGTTCCAAAAGTGATTCTAACAGCTTAATCCAAGATCCAAACCAGTTGTTACTACAGAATTGAACTAAGAATGAGGATGTGATGCCGGTTTAGCTCAAGAATTTACAAATTCCAATGAAGAATTTGTGAATCTATGGATTTGGAGCTTTGGTGAGAGGTTGAAAATGAAGATGGAGAATGAAAAAGTGAGAGAGAATTGAGAGCAAATTATGAAAAATGAGAGTGAAAAATTATCTAGGTCCTGTGTGGTTTGGGATGAATTGATTTAAATAACCCCTAGGTTAGGAGTTAAGTTTGGGTTCGGAGTGAGGTTTAGTGGGTGGAAATCTAGGTTAGGAGTTAAGTTTGGGTTCGGAGTGAGGTTTAGTGGGTGGAAATTGGGGGTGAAAATGAATTAGGAAAGGAAAAGAGGAATTAGAGTGGAAAGTCTTGGAAGGGATTTGAATTTTGGATGGAAAATGATGAAATTGAATCAATTCTAGATCCTTCCCACACATGCACAAGCCAAACACATGATCACTAATGATGCAAACTTAATTTTTTCAAAATGTGCTCAGAGTAACCGGTTAACAAACGGTGAGTAACCGGTTACTTAGTTCAAATCTACTAATGGTGCGCAGAAAAACAAAGGAGTAACCGGTTAACGCATGGTGAGTAACCGGTTACTCAGTTCAAATTTTGAATTTTGGCGCCTTTTGGAGAGAAACTTGGAAAAGTGACTCCTGGCAGTTGTTTTGAACCCGTTAAGCCTCTGAAACTCAAGACTTGATGTTGCTATTGAATAACACCTGGAATGAAACACAAATTCTTGCTGACAGCCCAGAATACCTTGTTGAATTAATAATGTCTGATGCCGGGTTGCTTGATCAGAAAATGGCTGTTGAAGCTTCTGATTGTCAAAACGTTTAATGAGCAAAATAAAAGCTCCAAAAGACCTTGAAGATTATCTTCTTGGCTCTGGATGCTGCTGAAAGTAGTACCGGAACTGATAACGCTGTGAGCTGCTAGAAAATACCTCGATCCCATGCTAAGAACCAATGATATGCAAAGATGATAATGTAAAAATGAAATGAAACATAAGCCAATTAGAGTTAAAACATGAGGGCAAATTTTGGGGTGCTACACAAAAGACAAAACACCAACTTCTCCACCTTCACTAATACTCAAAATTACCCTCAACATAAACTTCTCGACACCATCTTGCATCGACTCATCAAAACCATCTGTAAGCACTTGGCTTAACTTCAAACAATTCACTGCGCACACAACTTAAGCTCACAAGACACGTCTATCCCATCCAACATGATTCCCGTCTATTATCAACAAGGGATTAAGGGTGATCAATTCCTCAATTTGTCAATAATAGCCGACTATCATGAGGCGGTACAAACTATCGTAGCGTCCAACATCACCCTTAGCTATCGTTCCACACTTGAAGCATCTTGGAGAAGCACCATCTTCTCCCCCACTTGTTTCATTCCCAACCTGCAAATGGAAAACAAAACAAGCATCGATAGTGTTTTCACACACATGTCGCACACTAGGGAATAAACAACATTAGACAACCTGGTCGAACGGACCAACCTGCTCTGATACCACTAATGTAACACCCTTTTCTACCCCACAAATAAACGCGGCAAAATACACAAATTATCAGAGTAAAATCAAAATCACCTCAAAGGGTGCACATTTCTCAATAATTCAATTAAACAAAATTGCTCTGTAAACAACGGGTTTTTCTCAAAACAACTCAAAATCCATCAAACAACAGCGGAACCACCATAACCACAATATTTCAGATTAAAAAGGTTTTCAAATTAAAACCATAACCAACAAGTAACAACAAAATAACAAAGGAACTTTCGTCAGACGAGTCCAAAGCAAAAAAAAAAAAGATCAGAAGATTAGTAGCAAAATATATAATGGTGGAATGAAAACTTTACAAGATGGGAAAGGCTTCCATCATGCTGAGATGGTTAGGCAAGGATTAGGTTACTCTTGTTCTCAAAGAAGTCTATGAAGGGGTCTGCGGAAGCCATATAGGTGGGTGGGCCCTCGCTCAAAAGATACTAAGAGCAAGCTACTAGTGGCGAAACTTAATGTAGTTCATTTTAGTTGACCACCCACAGGCGAATGGGCAAGTTGAATCATTAAAAAAAACTGGTCCTTTGCAGGATGAAAAAGAAGTTAGATGACACCAAGGGTCTGTGGGATGAACAGCTGCACGAGGTATATTCTTTCTTTCTTTATTATATTTTATTTAATATTTCTCGCCAAAGATGTACACTAGTATTTAATATAGTTTCTGCAAAGCTAATGTGGTCATATCAAGTGACAACCCACTCCACCATTAAGGAAACACCACTCAAGATGGTTTATGGCAAAGACGACATGTTACCAATTGAGATTGACACATCCATATGGCGTTGTGAATATTTCAATGAAGAAGGTAAGACACGCCCGAAGGCAACCCATATTTCTCATACTAGTGTGGCATCTAACAATCATTATGCCAAATTAATTGAATTTGTGTGTATGAAGACAATGACACAAGGTTGAGATGTAATTTTGACATGATTGTTGAAGCTAGAAAGATCGCCCACAATCACAAATTTGCAGCAAAGCAAAGAGTTTTTTGGCAATATAATTCCAAAGCGATCTTAAGGGAGATTAAGGAAGACAATCTTGTGCTTAGGCAAGTTATTGCACCTACTTGGATTGGGAGATTGCTTCCTAATTATGCGGGTTCGTATCGCATACGCCAGAAGTTACCACATGACACATACAAGCTTGAGGAGCTGGATGAGCAACTCATCCCCAAAACTAAGAACTCAACGAACTTGAGATATTATTAAAGTTAATCATTTTATGTTTCCTTTTGATTGAATAAGGCGAGGACATTTATCTTTCCAATGTATGAATTATCAAGACCCATTTTTAATGAATAATAGAGGTATAATGACACTCTTTCCTCTGCAAAGGAAGGTTTTTATTGAGGCGCCTTATTTTCTTAATTTACGGGCGCCTTGTGTTTGTTATATGTAGCAAGTCTTGCTGGAATCTTACAAAACGATCATTGTCTCCTTATCAGGCTATACGTTTTTGGATCATAACAAAGAAATCATTGCCGCCTTAGCAGACAATTTTGCTAGATCATGAGAGATAGTCATATCCGTCTTATTAGACTATTGTACTCGACCTAGTCATAGGGCGCTCATTTAACGCCAAACAAACTCTGCCTTGGCCGATAATCTCGTGTTAATCACAATGATGAAGACGCCTCATGACTATGACTTACTACTACAAATAATATAAGGCAATAATCTCATAAACAATGCGCCAAAAGGAATGATGAAAGGGCCATTGAAGAATTAGGCGGACGCGATCCTGGGTTGAAAGGATGATTCACAAATTTCACACAATCAGTATATTAAAATAACATAATAGCTTTTGTAAAGATCAACATTGAAAGAAAAAAAACTAAAACCCAAAAGTCATAAATTTACAAATTTCATAATTAAACTTTGTTTAATTAACATTTCAAGATTGGCAAATCTCACTGATTGCTTAAAGAATGTTCATCGTCATTGATGGCCTAAAAGTGAAAATAAATAAAGGAGATGTGAGTTGGTGAGAAGACAGTTGTGAAGTTGTAATGAGAGTGAATATTGGGTTGTAGTTGTTTGATGGCTGGTGAGGATCACAATCAGTGTCGAGGGACAACCAGACCTTTTTAACATATAATTTTAAAAGTTTGAGGATTTTAATTTAGAACAAATTAAAATATTATTAATGTTAATAAATAAGAGAATTAATAATTTTTAGACATAATTTAATTTTAGTGGATGGTGGGTTCAAAGTGTGTGGTGAGGTGTGTAGTTTTTAATTTTAGTTATAATATAATTTTATGGACAAAAAAATGAATAAAAAATTGTGGATGGTAGGAGGTAAATACAAGCCTTTATAATAAATTGTGTTTGCATGCACTAGTTTGCAATTTCCGGCTCAATTAAAAAAATTGATATTAACAAGTTAGACCCTAACAGAAGAAATTGAAACCTTAGAACTTACTATCTTATGTGAGTGTTTATTAGTTATTATTAATTCGTATATTGATAAAAAGAATTATATTATACTTGCAATAAAGTCAATCAATGAAAAATTAACAAATAATTATTAATTGCATTTATCTATTTAAAGATATAGAAAAAAATATTTTAAAAAAATGAAATTAAGGGTTAGATATTTTTCCTTAATTTTTTTTAATTTTATTATTAATTTTAAAAAATACTAACTTTGTAATTTTATTTGTTGATGAACGATTATTTATTATTTTATAACTACTACTTAGCCATAGTTTGTTTTTTACAAAGTGTATGATTAAAGTTTTTTTTTTTATTATTTGAAATAATTTAGTTTAATCAAATCACTAATTAAGATTAAAGTAGAGAATGTCGATAAAATAATTTAAATAACAAATAAGTGTAAAAGTATCATTATACCCAATTTAAATTGAAAGTGTGTGTAATTTTAAATAGATCTATAATCCTAGTCATAAAAGTGTTAAATAATTCAATTTTAAAAGAAAAATAATAAATCAAATAATCATAATTGTATTTTTTTTATGTATTTAGTTACTTATTCATCATAATTTTTTTTTTAAAAATAATTAAAAGTGTACTTCAAAAAGAAATACAATAGTTAGTGTTATTTAGCTGATCATTTTCTAAAATTTTAAATTCAATTGAATTGTTAAGTGTTTTTTAAATCCGAAGTGATGAAATTATCTTATAAATACATATTACTTTGATTAATTTATAATTTTCTTAATAAGTGTATTAATACCGTCGAAATAATAAAATTTCTGACCTCTCTCATTTTTTAAACTTATTTCTCTCTCTCTCTCTCTCTCTCTCTCTCTCTCTCTCTCTCTCTCTCTCTCTCTCTCTCTCTCTCTCTCTCTCTCTCTCTCTCTCTCTCTCTTTCTTCACTACACCTAGCTTCTTCTTTCTCATAAAACACAAGCATGTTCTCATCATCAGATTTGTGACAAGCCTGTCTTAATTTCGATCGGCCACCTCTCCAGATGCATCCTAGTCACATGTATCAACTGTAACGTTCCCGACTGCTTTTAAGGCCATAAACCAACACTGGTCTTTTCAATATGCTTTGTCTTCATTCACATTTTTCAGAAAACTTTCCAAAAGGTCACTCATCCATATACTACTCCAAATCAATCCTCCTCAATTATGGAGTTCTTATTTGTTAGGATACCGAAAAGAATATTCATCTTGTTGGTATACGTAGTACCAATTAATTCTTAAAAGTTTTTCTTCAACCATGCAGTCACATCCCTACATAGCCCCAAGATTCCTCTCATTCTGATGTGAATTCGACGACTGCTCTCCTCTATCGTTGGCCTCGAGTGTTACGTCCACTCTCCGCTCTCTTTGACCTCGGATGTTACATGCCTACTAGTTTCCACTTGGTTCGTACCCAAACCATATCGTACTGAGAGAGGTATGACTCTGATACCATTTTTAACACCCCGACAGCTTTCAGGATTATCGACTAACCCCACAAACCAACACTGGTCTTTTCAACATGCTTTGTTCTCACTCACATGCTTTTCGGGAAACTTCCCAGAAGGTTACCCATCCAAATACTACTCCAAGTCAATCCTCCTTAACCATGGAGTTCTTATTCGTTAGGCTATCAAAAAGAAGATGCGTCTTGTTGGTATAAGTAGTACCAATCAATCCTTATATGCGTTCTTTTAACCATGCAATCACATCCCTACACAACCCCAAAATCCCTCTCATTCTAATGTGAATTCGGTGATTGCTCTCCGATCTCTTTGGCCTCGAGTGTTACATACACTCTCCGCCCTCTTTGGCTTCGGCTGTTATACCAACACTAGCCATCACACTACTTCTCCCTTATTCATATCTGCGTGTTTTCCTTCTCTTCTAGTCAGTCACCACTATCTTATTCCCTTTTTGTTTTTTTTTCCTTCTCTTTTTTACATTGTTGAAATGACTGTTTTGCTATTTTGAAATAATGAAATGAGAATTTGCTTAGTTGAAATGAACTTTCTCGGTGACCTCCTTTTATTTTATTTTTTTACAGTAGCACCATTTCATTTATTTTTAATCTAAAAATATTCAACAATTCACTGATGAAGATTAAATTTCTTTTGTTGTTTCTGCTAGACAATAGTTTTTTTTGCTTTTGGTGTTTTGTTCTGCACCTGATGTGCTTAATTATATAATTTGAATATTGTGCATGTTTATGCACTATTTATGTTCTATGATTTGTCATGTCTTGCATGCTGACTTTAGACTGACAATGAGAGCTAGCTTAGTACTAACTGGTAGGTAGTAGGTGTTTGTCCAATTATGGCTAAAAAGGGGGAGAGTTAGCCAAGTTAGCCAAGGTGGGCAAGGTGGGGTTGTGAATCCTGTTTCTGATGTGCTGCAGAAGTTGAAGGGGAGTTTGTGCAGCTGTGTGTAGCTGGAAGATGATTCTGGTTTTGAGGGGGAGTTTGACCCTTTGCTGAGCAGATGAAGTATGTGCAGCATTTTGTAGTAGGAGCTGTTTTGATGGAGTGCTGCTTCCGCTAACTGTTGCTTCTGCTAATTGCTAAGTGTTTTTCTTATATTTTTTTTCCGCTGCTGAAGTCACGGATGTTGCAGAGATTGTTTTAGCCAAAATTAGCCAAAGGGGGAGATTGTTGGTTCTTGGATTGGCTAGAATTTTGGTAAAACAAAGTGTTCAATGTTGATGTCACATGGGTGATGTCTTAACATTGAGTCTTAACATTGGTGTATGTTAAGTGTTTAAGTTGTTGAAGTTGTGATGTCTGATGTCACATGCGATGTCATGACATCAGATATGCAGATCAGTAAAACATCAGGTTTGAGATGTTTTTAGGGTTAAGCGTTTTAGCTGGAATTTAGGAGAGTTGGCAGAGTAATTGGATGCGAATATCTTGGAGGAGATATTTTCTGTTACAAACAGATTTGATGCAGATTTGTAGGAGTGTTTAAAGGCTGAAGATTTAAGAAGATTTTGGGAGAGAAAATCTGTTTTGAAGATTCAGTTTTAAATAACAAATCAGGACAGATATTGTAGCAGGTCCAAGCCCATTTCAAATAGCTATATAAAGCGCATCAATCCTGAAGGAAAAGTACAGAAAATAGAGAGCATAGACTGAGGGTCGTTCATTGTCTTTGTACGAGTTTTTGTAAGCCATTCTAGGTTGAATTGGTGAGTTGTAAAGTGTACTCTCTTAGAGCTGTGAAGCAAGAGAGTGTTGTTACTTGATCAAAGCTTGTAAGCAGGATTAAGGTGTTTCTCAAAGTGTGATCTTTGAGGTGTTTTAGGAAGTGAGTAGTGGTCTCATACCTAAGTGGTCTCTTAGGTAGAAAGTTCATTAGGTATAGATTAAGTTTAGGAGATGTCAACTGGGTTGTTGAGTCTGTAAATTAATTCTACTGATAGTGAAATTTCTTCCTGGCTTGGTAGCCCCCAGAGTAAGTTGTGTAACTAAACTGGGTGAACAATTCTTTGTGTACTCTTCTGTTGTTTTACATTGTCCATTACAGAGTGTGTTGTTGTGACATCACACGTAACATCACATATCTGATACCAGAATTTCAATTGGTATCAGAGCAGGCATCCTGCTCTGCATCTGGGTGAGATCTAGGGCTGATACTTTCTGATAAAGATGGACAAGGAAGTTGGTGGATTTGTGAATAGGCCCCCAATTTTGGATGCCTCTAATTATGATTATTGGAAGCCAAGGATGATTACCTTCTTGAAATCCTTGGATAGCAGGGCTTGGAAGGCTATCATAAAAGAATGAAAAGCACCTGTTGTTGTTGAGAAAGATGATGCTGGAAAAGATGATGCTATTTTCAATGGAGTGGATAAGAATATATTCAGGTTGATCAATACCTATGAAGTTGCTAAGGAAGCTTGGGACATCTTGAAGACTACTCATGAAGGAACTTCAAAGGTTAAGATGTAAAGACTTCAACTTCTGACATCTAAATTTGAAAGTCTAAAGATGAAGGAAGATGAAACTATTCATGATTTTCATATGAGTATTCTTGAGTTGTCTAATGCCTCTAGTGCTCTTGGAGAAAAGATGACTGAAGAAAAGCTGGTGAGGAAAATCCTTAGATCCCTTCCCAAGAGGTATAAGATGAAGGTGACTGCAATTGAAGAAGCTCAAGACATCAGCAAAATGAGGGTTGATGAGCTTATTGGATCTCTTTAAACATTTGAGCTAGGGTTAAGTGAAGAAGAACCTGAGAAGAAGTCCAAGAGTATAGCTTTAGTCTCCAGTTCTGAAGAAGCCAAGAAAGGGAATGGTGCTGAATCTCAGGAGGAGCTATCTCAGGCTATTGCTATGCTGGGAAGACAGTTCAACAAAGTGTTCAAGAGAATGGATAGAAACTACAAACCCAATGTTAAGAACATCTCCTCTGACATCAGCAAATCAAAAGAGAAGGATGAAGATAAGACTGCTCAAGACAAAGGGATTCAATTCTTTGAGTGTGAAGGTTATGGACATGTCAAGAAAGAATGTCCTATATTCCTTAAGAAGCAGAAGAAGGGCATGACAGTTTCCTAGTCTGATATTGACAGTGAAAGTGAAGAAGAGTCAGCCAAGCATGTCAGAGCGTTGACAGGGACATGTGTGTCTGATGGAGAATCAAGTGATGAGGAACTGAATTTTGAGGAGTTAGCAGCCTCCTATCATGAGTTATGTCTGAAGAGTGCAGAAATCTATCAAGAAAGTGAAAAACAGAAGAAACAGATTTTTCAGCTTGAGACTGCTAAAGTTGATTTGGAAAATGAAGTCTTATTGGTCAAAGCTCATCTTGATCATATGACCAAATCTGTTAGGATGCTGAACAGTGGTACAGACACACTTGATAAGATCCTTCAGACAGAAAAAGGTAGCTGGAGATAAGTCAGGCATAGGATTTGTGGTTGAGGAAAAGGTATCTGCTGAAGCAAGCACTTCAGGAACCAAGAAGGAGATGACTCAAACAATGTCTCAACATCACACAAAGAGACAGGATCCTAAACCTAAGCAGGTTGCTCATCCACAACCTCAAAATGTTGGGAAGAGGCATGCTCATGGTCCTCATCAAAGGAAGACACATGTTTCTGGAGCTAGGCAGTATATGCCTCCACAATATCATAAGAGCATGCAGGCTTCTAGGTTCAAACAGAACATGTTCCATCAGATGTCTCAACATCACGGAAACATGTATGGCTATGGATATAATAATGTTGTGCCTTATTATCATGGAAGAAGGAAGCCTCATCACCATAAAAGACAGTCAAACTATGGGAGAAGAAGACAACATTATGGGTGGCAGCCACAGTAGTATCATCACCAAGGTGGCAGAAGGTTTAACCACTTCAGAGAAGACAGAGTTAGGTGCTTTTACTGTGGCAGATTTGGCCATATACAATTTTCTTGCTTCAAGCTTCATGGTTATCCAAAGTCTGTCCCTCAACCTAGACAGAAGGACAACAGGCCCAAGGTTGTTAAGCAGTGGGTTCCTAAAGAAGAGGTTAAATGTCTATTGGCTCACTTTTCAGATAGACACTCTGCTAAGGATGGATGGTACTTTGACAGTGGCTGTTCAAAGCACATGACTGGATTCAAAAACCAATTGGTGGAAGTCAATTCTTGCGCCTCAATTGATGTTACCTTTGGAAATGGAGAGAAATGGGTGGTGAAAGGTGTTGGAAAAGTGAAGTGTCATGATGGACCTGATCTTGACAATGTGCTTCTTGTCAAAGGATTGAGTGCTAATTTAATTAGCATAAGTCAGCTGTGTGATGAAAGGTGTAAGGTCAGCTACACCAAAGATGAGTGTGTAGTGACAAATGAGCAGAATGAGGTAGTGATGAAGGGAATAAGATCCAGAGATAATTGCTATCAATGGGTACCTCAAGTGGACAGCTTATCTGGTGATGTTAAGGTTGATGTTGTAACATCAGATTGTGACAACAAGTGTGAAAGTCTGCTGAAAGGTCAATTAGGGTTAATTACTCTTAATGTGAATCCTTTTAAATTTTTAAAAGGAAAGTTTATTTGGAGGGAGAAACTCATTGATTGGTCTTTAAGGGATACACAAAATCAGGCGCCATACCTTAGACCATCATTCCCTATTGTAGCAATATCTCGTTTCATCAAAGCTCATATCTCCCGACTGTTCATCTCCTTCAACAAGAAGAATCATCTGTCTCTGAACCTATACTGCCTCAAGGGAACCATGTCAAAACAGATGTCTTCTCCATCAAAGAAATCTGTTTCTCAAAGCTCTTCGCGGGAAAAAGTTAGGGTTTCTTCAGACGAAGGTTCTGCAGCTGATACTATGAACATATAACCTATTTCCATGATACTCCTAGAGTCAAGTAAATCTAGACCTTCTAAACCTGTTTCAAAAAGGGCTGCGACTACCTTTAGAGATAATGAAACAAAGAAGCTTGTTACTAGTGTTCTATTTAGTGATAAAACAACACCTAGGTCATCCACTTCTCAAACTGTTGAAGAAAAGTTTGATGTTGACAAGAGAATGGGTAATCTAGCTACCAAAATCCTGGACAAAGGTATACCTGTGAAAGGAATTTCTGTACCTTTGAATCAGATGCCTGCAGAAGAGGTAAACATGCAAGGAGTTGATTCAGATCTTCATAGACTTGCTATGTCTGTTATTGAAGATTCTGAAGTGGGAGTGGAAGAAGATGATGTGCATGAGGAAGCGAATGTTAAGGCGGATGTTAGAACATCACCTGTTGAAACTACTCCTGGTGAAGAAAAGAATGAGGATGTGATCAATGTGGTTAATTTATCTGATGATGAAGTCATTGGAAATGCTATTACAAGTATTGCTAAGAGACTGAAGACAAGGAAAGGAAAGACTGGTGAAACCTCTCCAAAAAAGTCTTCTGAAGGCGAGAAGAAAACTGCTGGTGTTGGTCCTACAAAACCTTGGAGCAAGGTTGCTACATCCTCTAAAAAGAGGAAGATAAGGGAAGATTCTGATTCTGACTTTGATGTTAAGGATGATGCTCAAGACATCACACCTATCAAAAAAACAATTTTGAAGAGAATCTCTGACAAAGTCCCTGAAGTGCCAGTTGACAACATTTCTTTTCATCATGCCAGCAGTGCATCAATGTGGAAATTTGTATGTCAAAGAAGACTAGCCCTAGAGAAGGAGATTGGGAAAGAAGCTTTAGAGATGAAGGATATTATGGAGCTGATTAAGGCTGCTGGATTGGTGAAGACTGTTTGTAGGTTCTCCAAGTGTTATGACAGTCTGGTTAAGGAATTTATGGTCAATATTCCTATGAATATTTCTGACAAAAGAAGTATGGATTTCATGAAAGTGTTTGTGAGAGGCAAATGTATTGAATTCTCTCCTGAGGTTATCAACAATTACCTAGGAAGAAAAGAAGAAGAGCTTGCAGAGCTAGAAGTCACCGATAATGATGTCTGCAAGGAAATAACTGCTGGTCAAGTTAAAGTGTGGCCCTTGAACGGAAAACTGCCAACTAGCAAACTTAGTGTTAAGTATGCTATCTTGCATAGAATTGGAGCTGCAAATTGGGTGCCAACTAATCATAAAACCACGACAGCTATGGGATTAGGTAGGTTTATCTATGCTGTTGGGAAGAAGATCAAGTTTGACTTTGGAAGCTACATCTTTGAGCAAGTGGTGAAACATGCTGAAACAAATGCTATCAAGTTACCTATAGCATTCCCATCCCTTGTTTGTGGAATCATCTTGGAGCAACATCCTGAAACTTTAACAAGTTCAGATATAGCTTGCAAAAGGGAGTCAGCCTTGTCCTTGCATCCTAAGTTGTTTGCTGGACATCATGTTCCAGACATTGTTGTAACATCAGATGCTGGTGGAAAAAAGAGTACCAAGGCTGAATTACTTGAAGAACTGAAGGACACTTGCAAAGATCTTGATGAGGTCATTAGTACCAGCACAACAAGAAAGATGAAGATAGAACTGCTAATAAAATCCTTGGAACAAGGTGATGGTGATAAAGGTGCTAATGCCAATACTGAAAATTCAGAAACTGAAGATGATGAAGATGGGGCTAGCTCTGATGAAGATTAAATTTCTTTTGTTGTTTCTGCTAGACAATAGTTTTTTTTTTGCTTTTGGTGTTTTCTTCTGCACCTGATGTGCTTAATTATGTAATTTGAATATTGTGCTTGTTTATGCACTATTTATGTTCTATGATTTGTCTTGTCTTGCATGCTGACTTTAGACTGACAATGAGAGCTAGCTTAGTACTAACTGGTAGGTAGTAGGTGTTTGTCCAATTATGGCTAAAAAGGGGGAGAGTTAGCCAAGTTAGCCAAGCCAAGGTGGGCAAGGTGGGGTTGTGAATCCTGTTTCTGATGTGCTGCAGAAGTTGAGGGGGAGTTTGTGCAGCTGTGTGCACCTGGAAGATGATTCTGGTTTTGAGGGGGAGCTTGACCCTTTGCTGAGCTGATGAAGTATGTGCAACATTTTGTAGTAGGAGCTGTTTTGATGGAGTGCTGCTTCTGCTAACTGTTGCTTCTGCAAACTGCTAAGTGTTTTTCTTATTTTTTTCCGCTGCTGAAGTCACTGATGTTGCAGAGATTATTTTAGCCAAAATTAGCCAGAGGGGGAGATTGTTGGTTCTTAGATTGGCTAGAATTTTGGTAAAACAAAGTGTTCAATGTTGATGTCACATGGATGATGTCTTAACATTGAGTCTTAAGATTGGTGTATGTTAAGTGTTTAAGTTGTTGAAGTTGTGAAGTCTGATGTCACATGCGATGTCATGACATTAGATATGCAGATCAGTAAAACATCAGGTTTGAGATGTTTTTAGGGTTAAGCGTTTTAGCTGGAATTTGGGAGAGCAGGCAGAGTAATTGGATGCGAATATCTTGGAGGAGATATTTTCTGTTACAAACAGATTTGATGCAGATTTGTAGGAGTGTTTAAAGGCTGAAGATTTAAGAAGATTTTGAGAGAGAAAATCTGTTTTGAAGATTCAGTTTTAAATAACAAATCAGGACAGATATTGTAGCAGGTCCAAGCCCAATTCAAATAGCTATATAAAGCGCATCAATCCTGAAGGAAAAGTACAAAAGAGAGAGAGCATAGACTGAGGGTCGTTCATTGTCTTTGTACGAGGTTTTGTAAGCCATTCTAGGTTGAATTGGTGAGTTGTAAAGTTTACTCTCTTAGAGCTGTGAAGCAAGAGAGTGTTGTTACTTGATCAAAGCTTGTAAGCAGGATCAAGGTGTTTCTCAAAGTGTGATCTTTGAGGTGTTTTAGGAAGTGAGTAGTGGTCTCATACCTAAGTGGTCTCTTAGGTAGAATGTTCATTAGGTAGAGATTAAGTTTAGGAGATGTCAACTGGGTTGTTGAGTCTGTAAATTAATTCTACTGATAGTGAAATTCCATCCTGGCTTGGTAGCCCCCAGAGTAAGTTGTGTAACTGAACTAGGTGAACAATTATTTGTGTACTCTTCTGTTGTTTTACATTGTCCATTGCAGAGTGTGTTGTTGTGACATCACACGTAACATCACATATCTGGTACCAGAATTTCAAATGATATTAGAAGCATTAAGGGTAAATTGGACTTTAAGGAGGAGTTAGTGAGGGTATTATTCGGAAAGCCCATTTTAGAGGCCCAAAGGTTAGGTTTAACAAAAAGGAGAAATTGAGAGAAAAAAGGGTTCACTTTGTTAGACCGTGAAAAGAAGGAAAAAAGCCAGAGCTCTGAGGAAAGAGGAAAAAGCCTAGGATTCGAAAAGGTTTCCAAGAACACAATAAAGAAAGCTTGGAATCGACAATCTAAGGTATGGGGAGTATTACCTTTCATTGGTTTCAATATAGGAATTTGATGTGGATTTTGGGGTTTTTGAGGATTTATGGGTTTTGAGGTAAACTGATGATTTGAGGACATTTTGTGAACCGATTATTAAGGGTTGAATTGAATCGGTAAAATAGACCTTGGGGCTGATTTCCCTGTCGATGTGGTTTCGACCTTATGGTGAATGAGATTTACGGGGTTTAAGAGAAGCTTGAGAGTTTCGAAGGTTTAGGTGATTTTAGGGTTCGAATAGGCCGACGAATCGACCTAATAGACGTAGGTTTTGTGCCTTTAATTTCTGTGATGCATTAGGAATATTGTAGGGATGTTTTTGGGTTAACGGGGGATGAAATCGCAGGTGTTTTTGGGGCTGTGGTGCTACTGATACGTAGCAGCGATTTGATGTAATCGCAGGTTCGCAAAGTGAACCAATACTTCGCACAGCGAACATTCGCCAGGACTCGCAAAGCGAGTAGCGCAGCGAATGTGCGATGATTGTGTTTTTGGGATACTGGACTGGGATTGGAAATGACTCTTAGTTCGCAAAGCGAATCGCCCAGCGAATGGGTTCACACAGCGAATGCAATAGCGAGGATGACAGATGGATTTTTTGGTGTTTCTGTGTGGGAATTCGGGGACTCGCTGGAGCTCACAAAGAGAAAGTCCTAGAGAGCTTGTTCGCACAGCGAACTATGCAGCGAACGTCTACTGTTCGCGAAATTTTGTTTATGTTGTTGTGCTATTTTGATGTTTTGATGCTGTGATTATTATGATGGTTTATCATGATGTTATTGATGATTATATGATGATGATTTCATGATGTTTGGATGTTTAACTGATGATATGAATTACCGTGATGAATATTGACGATTATGAGCTGTTTATACATGATGTATGATGATTAAGTGATGATATGAATTATCACGAGTGTATTGATGATTATGAGTTGTTTATATCTGATGTTTGATGATTAAATACTGATGTGAATTACCATGAGTTATATTGACGATTATGAGATGATGTTTCATGATGTTTTGGTGGATAAATGACAATATGATGAGATCGTGATGAATGATGATACACATAATGATGTTTATTTGAAGATGATGATTGACGTTCTGTATCATGCATTCATATGCATACTCTGTGACGACACTTCATTCCTATTGTGCGGATATGAGGTAATTATGACGTGCTCCGGTTCCTATGCAGAATCGATCCTATTGACAGGGATCTTTGGAGGGGTGATGGCCTAGTGTCCATCGATTATGATAATTGGTACCACATGCATGAGTCTTGTTGTGCATTTCATTTGTGTGGCATTGATGTGATTTTTGATACAGTGATTCCTGATGTTTTCCTTTATGATGACCCTGATGATGTTGTATATGATGATGACGCCATTTTATGCATATCTTGTTCTTATATTGATTATAATGAATTGTGATTACTCACCCTTCCTGTTTGAATGTTGCTTCCACGTGGGTAACATGCAGGTGATCAGGTTTAGCTGTGGATGCCTTCGAGGACGTTTGGAGTTATTTTGCTTTTGGTCGATGTAGAGGGTCTTGCTCTGATATTGTAACATCGGGTTGGGGTCGTCGAGTCGAACCATGTTGATTTCGTTATTCTGTTGTTATTTGATGATATGGTTTTATTTTGAAAACCTTTTTGAGTATTTGTGGTTATGGTGGAGCTAATGCCTATTTTGATTACTTTTATTGAAAACCTTTTTATTTTGAATTATTGAGTTCCACTGCCATATGAAGGCTTTTTGAGTTATTTTGAGGAAAACCCGTTGTTTACGGAGCAATTATTTATTTGAGTTTTTGAGAAATGTGCACCCTTTGAGGTGGTTCTGATGTTTACTCTGATAAATTGTATATTTTGTCGTGGTTATTCGTAGGGTAGAAAAGGGTGTTACATGAGACATATTATTTCTACGTAATTTTATATTTTATGAGTAGTATATACTTTTTATAGTAGTGTACTTAGTATTGAGATGATCAAAATGAGCATAGTTTAATGCAAGGAAAGAAATTCTCATTAAGTAGAAGAAGAGTACAATGTGTGTATATATACAAGGTAAATGCAGTTGCATGATAACAACCTATACCATAGTACACCATATAGTTTCTCAGGGTTCAAGTAACTTATAAACTAACCCTATAACTAACTCAACTAACGTGTTCCTTGCTTGTAATCTTCTCTTTATCTATTGCTTTATCATCATCATTTGTATACTTCAATATCCCCCCATAAGTTGAAGGGTGGTAGATGTCTATCATCATCAACTTGAGCAATAAGGCATTGAAAGGTTGAGGATGCAATGTCTTGGTGAATAAGTCAGCAAGCTGGTCTTTGGACTTAACATGCATAAGATTTAGAATACCTTTGCTTTGTTTCTCTCGAACAATATGGAAATCTATCTCCAAGTGTTTTGTCCTCTCATAAAAGACAGAATTAGAGGCAATGTAGATGGCACTGTTATTGTCGCAGTAGATCACATGTGTTCTAGTACATGTGATGTGTAGGTCTTGCATCAGATACACAAGCCATTGAAGTTCACAGGTGGATGTTGCAAGGGCTCTATACTTAGTTTCTGAAGAAGACTGAGAAACTGTGAGTTGCTTCTTTGTGCGCCAAGATATGAGTGATCTACCAAGAAAAAAACATTGTCCTGAAACTGATCTTCTACTGTCTAAGCATCCTGCCCAGTCAGCATCAGAATAACCATTCAACTACAAGCCTGAGTCTCGTGGGAAGAAAATACCTCGATCTGGACAAGCTTTGAGATACTTCAAAATTCTGTATGCAACATTAAAATGTGTGACTGTAGGAGCAGCAAGAAACTGGCTATGTTATTGTGTACAAAATGTTATATTAGGTCTTGATTCATTTAAATACAACAGTCGACCTACAAGCCTTTTGCATGAAGGAATCTCATGATAAGGCATGTTTGAGTCTTGATGTAGTTTAACAACAAGGTCAGATGGAGTTGTGATCAATTTTGACTCAATGAAGCCTGAGTCTTCCAATAGATTAAAACAATATTTTCTTCGAAGCACCTCAGCCCAAGCGCGACCAACTCCTCAAATCTCAAATGTATGTTGGTGTAAATGTCTGACAATGGTGTGACCCATGTTAACTAAGGGCAACCACACTTTGGGTTTTTACTTATAGCACCTCCCACACATAGAGAGGACAAAGAGTATGTATGTCAAAACAACTTGAGAGTAGTGCTGGTAAACAAAAACCAAGATTCAGAGGAAGTGGTTGTTGCACCCCAAAATTTGCTCTCCTTACTTTATTACTAACTGGCTTATGTTGCATTGCATTTTGCATTATCATGTATGCATATCATTAGCATGGGGTCAAGGTGCCTGAGGCAGTTCAGAAAGGTCTTATCTGGGCTACTACATCATCAGGGGTTCACAGGTGGCAAGGGATTTCAAGTGGATTACTCCCTCCTAACCAGTGCATGAATTAGGGTTTTGAGATTCTCGGGTTTATTGCTCCAATAGGCAAGCTTCTTGGGTTTTTATCATCAGCAAATGGCATATGTTATCTTTGTTGGAGAGGATACACATCATATTCAGAGGAATTTGGATTTGGAGACTGTGCTATTTCCTCCTAGACTGAGGGTACCAAAACTAGGGTTTGCTATAAAGTCAGTTTATTTCTGATTTTTTGGTCAAGACTTGATTCCATGGTATTCCTTGGGTCCCTGAGTACCTAGGAGTGGAAGGCTGTCCATCAGTTTGATTCAGGAGAAGTTCAATTGGCCAATGGATTGAAAATCAGTTAACTTGGTCAAAAAAGTCAACTGTGGTCAACACAAAGTCAAACCTCAAGATTTTTGGTCAACATCAAGATTATGGGGTGAAATTCATCATTTGATCAAGGGTTGATCATGATTCATCAAGGAAACCACAGAATCATCAAGAATCAGGAGTTACTAAATTAGGGTTTTTTGCAGGAAAAGTCAACTGTACTTTGACCAGGCCTAACTTCCACATAATTCGTCAAAAATTCCTCAACTAAAGCCCATCTTGAAGGAAATTTAATTCCCTACAACTTTATGTCTCACAAGCCAAGTCCAGAAATGCTTCATTTGGGAGATATGAGCCAAGACATTATAGGTCATTTTAAAAGTCAACAAAAGTCAACCTTTTTGAAAAGCTCATAACTTGAACATGGAAGATCAAATTGACATGGGACCAAAAGGGTTGGTTATAGGACATCTTGAGGTTTCTAAAAAGTATTAGTTTGCATTAAGGAGCTAAAAATTGAAGGAGTTATGCTTAGTCAAAGTTGGGCAATTTTGAGGAGGTGCACAAAGCAAACTATGCCTAAAATCCAAATTTTGACAAATGGGTCATAAGTTTCTTAAACCAAACTCAAACATAAAGCCATGCACGACCCAAAGAGCATATATTTGGCACATTGAACCATATCCCTTACTCGAGTTTTATATGATTATTTGAACGGCTAACACTTTGAATCTTTGCAGTGATTTTTTATAGGTTGTTTGCCTCTGGTTGAGGAACCCAAATGTTTAATTTGGAAATTTTAGGAATCATTTTTCTAATTATGGGAGTTATTTTCACTTGAGATTTTCTTGCAGGCGCATCTTTGACCTTATATGGTTATCTGTTGGAAAAGGCATTTGTGCCAATTGCTTTAGGGCTGTCCTTTGTTTCTTTGATTCATGTTTGGACTGTTATTATTGTTTGCCGTTGTTTTATTGTCATTCACCTCGCTTCTCTTATTCACGTCTGTTTCTTACTAACCTTTTATGCAGGATCAAGGTAAGTTCCTTAAGGGCATGGATAAGCATCCATGGTTACCCTTACTTTTTTTTCTCCTCTCTTTATTATTTAGGGTTTAGGTCATCTTCAAACCTCACTAACCCTAGGGCCATCCATGCATGATAACCTTAGGACTCTTAGTTTCCCTTAGAGTTACCCTTGTGTCTTCTCTCTTCTCATCTCAAATTTCTTTAAAACACCTAATAATAATAAGGTGTATTGCGCACGAGCCTTAAGTATGGGGAATGAGAAATGAGGGGCTTCCTCTCATCTTTATAGAGTGCTTAGCGAGTGTCCTGTCTTGGGACGATGCGTTAAGTATTCGCCCCTGTGCCCTAGACTTTGGTGCAATGCAGCTTAGGAACTAACTTAAGCCACTTCTGTCCTAAAAAACACAAACCAATTTCAAACTTTTTTGTCCTTCGGGACCTTCCAAACTTAAAGGATATTTTCAAAAGGGGCACGTTACTTTCCGTCTGAGTCGCAAACAGGCATCGACCCTAACTGCCGGACGCGAACTTAACGTCGCTCATAAAAAACACAAAAAGAACTTGGTCCGAACTACGTTGACTCTGAGTTCCGCATTGCACAAAGGGGGTACGTAGGCCTAGGACGTCGACGTCCTACCGAGTCTGTCTTTGTCTTTCCCCTCTCCGTCTTAGCACAACCCTAGATGATAGTATAACTCACCCTTAGATTAGACAATAAGTGTGGATCCCATCGAGTACGATGGACGCGTGGGGTGCTAGCACCTTCCCCTCGCGTAACCGACTCCCGAACCCAAGTTATGGTTGCGATGACCATTCCTTTCCCTCTTCCTAAGGTTTATGCGGTGTTCCCTTTCCCTCTCTTGGGATAAATTTACACGGCTGGCGACTCTGTTTATCCGTGCCACTCTCGCGTTTGTACCTGGATGAAAATCCTGGGAGCGACAGCTGGCGACTCTGCTGGGGACCCTGGTTGACCTATGCTGGTCCATCCCTAAGCGAGTCAATCCTAACGCTTGCTTGTCTTTGTTCTCTTTGGGTGTTTTGTTTTGATTTGCTTTATGTGTTGTATTTTATTGTTATTTTTATTTTTACCGCATTTTTCTGCATTTCATTTTTTATTACTGTCATGCTGCTGTGCTGTGCTGGCTGTCCTTGTTTTGCAAGATGGGTGGGACCGAGAGTTAAGCCCAATACCAAGGCTTGAGAATACCCTAGGACTAGAGTGGAAAGTAGTGGGACCCACGTGCCCGCTTGGTACGTTTGTGTGTTCATGAAATTCACAACCAGACGAGGTTATCTTGGGATGCATTCTAACGTGTGTGTCTTACGCATGTTGGGGTGTTGATCTAGAGAGATGTCGACTCTGGTGACCGATCATTGAGGACCTTAGTGGAAACATCCCTGTTTAGTGGTGACAGTGGCAGACCACATCCTGTGGCAAACCCATTCGCACCCGAGGGCCCGCTTTGGAACTCGCATAGGATGGCCCCTACATTTTGAAGAGAATCAGTGGAGGCACTCCTCGATTGACTTTAGTACTGTACCCCGAGGGATGAATGTACTATTATTTCTCGACCTCAGTGCCAAAGCTGAGGACCTTCCGCTTTGGAGAATCAGTTGAGGCCTCCTCGATTGATGATGATGCCAAACCAGAAATGGTGAACGTATCATCATTTCTCGACCTGAGAGCCCGGGATACTGAACATCCTAGTACCCACAGGTGAGAGGGGATGGGCGTTTGCAGGTTTGCAGGTAACCGAGACTTTCAACCCACCCGGTTTTCTGGATTTCTCATCAATGTCTGATTATTTGGGTTCCTCAGTGGTTCAGAGTTCTGGTTTTCTGGTTTCTCGTTCGGCTAACAACACAGCACATCCAGCAGTGTGCCTTGACCCCATGTTTGCATGAGCATATCATTTTTCTTGCATTCTGACGTGTTTGACATTTTTCAGGGCTTGCATCTTACTCTTAATTCCGGTTTTCTGAGGTTGCTTCAGTATGGATGTTCAGAGAAAGAAGACTGTCGCCTATTCATTCCCAGAGCCGACTTTGACACTGATTCACAAATTGATTAATATGGCTGGTTCCGGAGTTCATACAGAGTTCAGTGGAAGGTATGGAAGACTTCTAAAATTTGTCTATAATATCTCCCAGTATGAGAAGGATGTCATTCACACACTTCTTCAGTTTTACGACTCGCCTCTGCGTTGCTTCACTTTCCCGGACTACATCTTGGCTCCGACGTTGGAGGAGTTCTCATTTATTTTGGGAATTCCTATTAGTCATGATATAGTTTTCTTTTCTGAAGAACACCTCGGTATAAAAGATATGGCTGTTGCTCTTCAAATTAGTGAGCCTGTTCTGAACAGTAACATTGCAGAAAAACAAGGAGTTAAGGGTTTCCTATTGAAGTTCCTATTTGATCAAGCTTGTATACATGTCAAAGAGAAGAACTGGACTGCTTTCCAAGCTATTCTAGCTGTGTGTATCTATGGGATTGTTCTGTTTCCGAATATTCCTGATCTGGTGGATATGCACGCCGTTAGGATCTTTATTTTGAAGAATCCTATACCTACCTTGCTAGGTGACGTGTATCACTCGGTTCACTACAAGAATGAGAATAGGCGTGGGAAAACTGTGAGTTGTTGTGCGCCGCTCTTAGCTACTTGGTTTTTGGGTCGTCTCCCTGAATCTGGCGCTTTCGTTGATACGAAAGATTCTTTGAAGTGGTCTAAGAGGGTTATGGGCTTGACCGCTGATAACATCGTTTGGATTAATCGTGACTTGCTAGGAATGGAGATTATTTGCAAATGCGGAGAATTCCCTAATGTTCCCTTGATAGGGAGGAAAGGTGGAATTAACTATAATCCCTCCCTAGCTATCAGACAGTTTGGCTATCCTTTGAAGAATCCACCCGAAGAGCAAGATGTCCTAGAATCCTTATTCTTCAATGGTATTGAGGATCAAGGGTTGATAAGGAAAGTTGTGAATGCTTGGAAACAGGTGACTAGGAAGGGTAAGATTCCATTCGGGAAAAGTAACAATCGGGCTTTCCATCCATATAAAGAGTGGATTAAGAAGAGAGCAGAAGAGGAGCTTCTTCCATTCCCGGTGGAACCACCTCTGTATCCTTTGGTGATCGAGCCTCCCACCACCGTTGAATTGGAGAAGTATAACACATTATGGGCTGAAAAGGAAAGGTTGCGGGAAGAGAATAGTGAGCTAAAGAGAGAGATTTATCAGTGGAAACATGAGCGGGGTGAAGCTATTCATACCGCCAAGTTAAAGACAGAGCTCCTTGCTAAAGCAGAAAAAGAGCTTGCTGACATGGTCGCATCCAGGGAAAGAATGAAACAAGCTTTGGATGGTATCAGTAGCGTTCTCAGGTCCAAGGATGAGGAATTAGGCAAGGCTTTGTTGAAGATTCACAGGTTCAATGATCACCGAGAAACTGCCATGGCTGAGAATAAGAGAAAGGAAGACGACTACATAGCTAAGATTGATCAGTTGAAGTCGACGCTCAAGAAGAAAAACGCCGAGATCTTATCAGGGATATTCAAGAGACAAGTAGTCGAGGGTCGACTCAAGGAAGCCATAGCCTCCATGGAAGAACTGAAAATCCAAGCTAAAGTGAAGAAACCTAGACATGAGGGTCCTAGCATGGATGGTGTTTCTGGAGAAGACGCTTGGGAGTTACATTGCCGATACTTGGATGGGATCATACACAGGAGAGACCTTCTCATTCAAGGGCTAATCCAGAGGCCGAAGCATCCCGATACCAGAAAGTTGTTCAAGGAGATTTAAGACTGGTGCAGAAAGCATAATGGATGGGGGGTTGACACTTGTGGACTTTGATGATATGCCTTAGTTTTCTGTCTTCTTTCATTGTATGTGGATCACCACCAGGCTTGTTGGTTGGGACCTATGGTTTTTATATTCAGACTTGTTATCTCGGATTTGTGATTGTTAACATTTGGCTTTCCTTTGGCTTTCTTAATATATGAGCAGAAGTTCCGTTCTATCTTGTTATTAAACTGGAATCAAGGGATGGATCGCCCTGTGAATTTTCAAACACGCCCATTTGCATTTGCATATTCATAATCATTTTGCATAATCATTTTGCATAACAGGTGTTTATCTCCGGTATTCTTATCTTGTTCCGACATCTCAGGCCGTTCGAGAATTGATCATGGAATGAGTTCAAGCTGAGTTGAGGGAAATGCGAAGCCAGATGGGGCAATTTGGGGAAGACATGCTCCAGGAGCAGAAAATGATGAGGGAGGAGATTAATCAGTTGAAGACTCAGATGGGTTTGGCCATGGAAATGCTGAATATGGTGTTGAAGAAGGAAGACAGTCCTGTGCCCGCTTCCACAGCAAGGGTTCTCATTTCTCCCACCTCCTTGGGGTCTCATCTAGACCATGGATTGCCTCGTGGATCCTCTCCGCCGTCAGAGCTTTTTCATCAGCAACTGTTTCTTGAGGGTCTTAATCCAGAGAAGATTGATAAGAAGTTTGATCAGATTCCGATGCCATACGCTCAGTTGCTTCGGCACTTGCTCAAGTTTCAACTAATTGAATTGATTGCTGCGGGACCCCCACACACCAAGTTTCGTATGGGTTCCAACGTCCATGATAGGTGTGAATTCCATTCAGGGGCACCTGGTCATAATGTTGAAGACTGTAAGATGCTCAAGTACAAAGTCCAAGAGCTCATTGATTCAGGGGCAATCAAGTTTACATCAGTTGGCACTGGTAAACAAAGTGATGTTACTCCCGGTGTTGCAAAGGGACCGAGGACTCCCTCTTTTACCAAAGGATCCACCTCGCGCCAGGGATCTCTTCCACAACCCTTGTTCGTGCCTCAGTCGCATGCAGAAAAGAGAGTGCAAGCGCAGGTGAGGCGCCCAAATCAGCAACGACAGCAGAATTATCAGTAACAGGGGCAACCAAGACCAAGAAGGCCTAAGAGGACAATTGATCCTGTTCCAATCCCTTATAGTCAGCTGTTTACGCGTCTGCTCAAGAAGTCTCTGATTCAAACAAGGGGTACCGCGCCAGTACCGTACCCAATTCCTCTAGATTATGACATGACTGCTAGGTGCGAGTTCCACTCGGAAACGTTTGGGCAAACAATTGATGAGTGTAACATATTTAGGCATAAGGTGCAAGACCTGGTGGACTCAGAGATCATTGTATTCACTAAAGATGATATGTACATCAATGGAAGCCTCATTTCTCAAATGAACACTCAGTCTGCAAGTACGTCCAGGAAGAATTAGGCTTCCTCAGCAATGGCAATCTTCAGCTTCTTTACTGCATTTTCATTTGTAATTTTATTTCTTGTTAAAAGCATCGCATGTATGCAAGACTTGTTTGTTTTTTTTATGATGATATTAATGCAATGAGTATGTTTTCCTTGAAGTAATCCATTCGTATTCACTCTTAAATGTTTATATGCACTGCAATATCAATTTTTCTTGTTAAGAACTCTTGAGGGAGGATGACGAAATAAGAACGCAGATTCCTAATGGTATGCTTTTGGATAGAACCCTGTTGAGGATGTACAGGCATTGTTTCAAACCCCTAAACACTGGAGAGATAAGGAGATAAACCCTCGTTAACCCCTTTGAGCCTTGGAGTAGGAGTTTCTCTCGTACGGAAAAACCCCCATACTTAACCCAGGGGCAGGGTAGGCGTCAGTTAGTTTGACCGAGCGCTCAAATTCCAAGGAGAGTGTGCAAGAGACGTGAAACCACAATGGTTATCCTCCAACAATCAGGGAGTGAGGAAGTCACAACCTTTTCAAGTAAATAAGACAACCAGTGTCACACGCTTTGTTCAAAAAGGGGAATAAAAGGAGAGAAAGCCCGCTAAGTCGAAACTTGACTTAGGCAAAAGTTAGGGCATCCCGCTGGACTTCAAAATCGAAAAAATCAAAAGGATTAGTCCAGGCAAAATCAGGGAAATAAAAAAAGAGGGATCGGAAAAGCAAAAGAAAGAAAGAAAATCCCCGATAAGAACAAATTCATGTGATTACAGACACAGAAGATAAAAAGGGATGACTGTCACTCCAAAACCTCCTTAGGTGTCAAACCATTAGTGGCATGGGTTCCCTAAAGATCATAAACTTTTTTGAGAGGTAAGCGTTTGGGTCGGATTAACTGAACATAGGACTGGAGAACATCACGAAGAGTGGGGGGTCACCAATAAACTTTGAGCCATAAATCCTTTTTTCTGAAACCATGAACCAGACCACGTTACAACCCTTAAAAGTCCTAATTGAAACAGGGTTTATTCTGAAAGCGTACTTCAACAGGATAGCGTTCCTGACTCCTATAAGTTGTGCTAATAAGATTTGTTGGTATTGCATGAGCACATTGTTTTCAAAAATCAAGGTCGCATCCCAGCTAGTGATTCGTTCACAAGGATGGGCGACGCATTTTCAATAAAAACTTCAAGGTTAACATGAGTGTTGCATTAGAATTCTCATAGATAACTTGTTCTGTTTACATACATGTGCCTAAGCATCAATGTAGCTTACACAGTGAAAGTCAGTCAAGGAGCTTGATCCTGCCAAGTTGGGTTGCTTGAAAATTCCGAAGGACAATCATATCAAGGGGCATGCTGCCAAGAGACTCAGTGTAGAGTGGGCTCTCCCCAGTAAGTCGTGTTAAGATGTAGCCAATCTGGGGCAATCACGTCGGGAAATCTCTCCGAAATTCAGTTACTCTGGGGCATTCATTCTAGGATCATGGGCAAAGTCACTTCAAAGCTCATATTGGGACGGGCCACCTCTAGAGTGAGGGAAACTGTCCATTCCTGAAAAATGATTAATTGAAAGCGCCTCTTCAAGGTACAAAATACTGAGGCAGAGTATTTCAGGTCATTACAAATCCTTTCGAGGCAAGCTACTTCATAGATTGTGTCGTCTGGGGCAGTTATGTCGAGATCTGATAAATCTCTCCAAGAGTTTGAAGACCCCAGGGCAGTGCGAAGGCCCGGTCTTCTGTAAAATCCTTTTGAGACAATTAGACCTGGCGGTCTGGGGCAGGTGGAAAGTTCAGAGAGCCGTTTATGACCACAAAGACAAGACAAGCTGCAGGGCAACGGGATTGTACTTCCCCAACAATTTGTTCTCCCCAGCATCGAGATTTCACTTTCCTCAGCAGAGCAGGCCTTCCCTAGCAGGAGACTTGGGAGGTATTTTCTCTGGATCAAGACATTATTTCCCCACAGAGTCTGAACGCTTATTTTCCTCAGCCAGTCAGAAATGTTTTCTCAGCAGCAACGGTGCGATCTGATCCTCAACAGATAAGTAAGCTTGATGTTATCCGCTAGCAGGGTGGATGTCAGCATTTACCGTTCCCCCAAGCAGAGTTTGGTGGCAATCCTCGCAGCAGTTTGTCCAACGGAGGTTGACATCCCCAGCAGGTTTTAAATCCAAGTGATATTTGGCACTCTTCTGATTCAGGCCATGGCCACCCTTTTCAAAGAGTTACGTATAATCCCCAGTAGAGCGGATGTTCTTTTGGAATTTCATCCCCAGCAGAAGTTGTTGATCCAGAGAGTCGGTCACGGTGATCCTTCTCAACGGAGTTCTGGGATTCAGAGGACAATTTATTTTTGTCAGCCCGATCTGAATCATTCTTTTCTCTCCGGCATTTATTTTGCTGGAGGGACCCCTTTGCATATCATAAGCACTTGCATTGCATCCTCCAACGCGTAGCATTTCCACTTCGTGTGGAGCATTACGGCAAAATTCAAACATTTGCATTCGAAGCATAAGCCAGGTTTGACGCTCTCTTTGCCATTTTCTCTTTCTCAGCGGAGATGGCATAACTCAGGAGATTTTGGAGGGGCGCGTTCCTCATATTTGTGTTCCCCGGCAGAGTCTTTTATTTAGACTTATCCATTCCCCACCGAGATTAATCCCCGGTAAAAGTTGCTTTACACCGTTTTACACCCGTCCGTGTACCTTTTAGATACCCGTCCGTATTGAAACCTTTACACCCGTCCGTGTACCTTTTTGATACCCGTCCGTATTGAGCTTTCTACACCCGTGCGTGTACCTTTTGATACCCGTCCGTATTGAAACCTTTACACCCGTCCGTGTACCTTTTTGATACCCGTCCGTATTGAGCTTTCTACACCCGTCCGTGTACCTTTTGATACCCGTCCGTATTGAAACCTTTACACCCGTCCGTGTACCTTTTTTGATACCCGTCCGTATTGAGCTTTCTACACCCGTCCGTGTACCCTTTTAGATACCCGTCCGTATTGAAACCTTTACACCCGTCCGTGTACCCTTTTGATACCCGTCCGTATTGAGCTTTCTACACCCGTCCGTGTACCTTTTAGATACCCGTCCGTATTAAAACCTTTACACCCGTCCGTGTACCTTTTTGATACCCGTCCGTATTGAACTTTCTACACCCGTCCGTGTACCATTTAGATACCCGTCCGTATTGAGCTTTCTACACCCGTCGGTGTACCCTTTTAGATACCCGTCCGTATTGAAACCTTTACACCCGTCGGTGTACCCTTTTGATACCCGTCCGTATTGAGCTTTCTACACCCGTCCGTGTACCTTTTAGATACCCGTCTGTATTGAAACCTTTACACCCGTCCGTGTACCTTTTTGATACCCGTCCGTATTGAGCTTTCTACACCCGTCCGTGTACCTTTTGATACCTGTCCGTATTGAAACCTTTACACCCGTCCGTGTACCTTTTTGATACCCGTCCGTATTGAGCTTTCTACACCCGTCCGTGTACCTTTTAGATACCCGTCTGTATTGAGCTTTCTACACCCGTCCGTGTACCCTTTTAGATACCCGTCCGTATTGAAACCTTTACACCCGTCCGTGTACCCTTTTGATACCCGTCCGTATTGAGCTTTCTACACCTGTCCGTGTACCTTTTAGATACACGTCCGTATTGAAACCTTTACACCCGTCCATGTACCTTTTTGATACCCGTCCGTATTGAGCTTTCTACACCCGTCCGTGTACCTTTTGATACCCGTCCGTATTGAAACCTTTACACCCGTCCGTGTACCTTTTTGATACCCGTCCGTATTGAGCTTTCTACACCCGTCCGTGTACCCTTTTAGATACCCGTCCGTATTGAACCCTTTAACACCCGTCCGTGTACCTTTTAGATACCCGTCTGTATTGAATCCTTTCACACCCGCCCGTGTATCTCTTCAGTACCCGTCCGTATTGATTTCCTGAATTCCTTGACACCCGTCAGTGTTTATCCCCGGCATAGTTAACACTCGTTTGTGTTTATTTTGTGACTTTCCAATACCTTGGTTTTCAACACTCGTACGTATCGTGACAAGTGCAGCATTTATTGTTCGTTCCCCAGTGAGTCGTCCCTCTTCTGTTGGTCGCAAATTTTTGGAGTTCTTTCAGTATTCAATCCCCGTGTATCCTGGAATGTCTGAGAGTCGTTGCTATCATACCTTCAGGAACAAGTTGATTGAATAGGGGCAGCTGTTGCACCCCAAAATTTGCTCTCCTTACTTTATTACTAACTGGCTTATGTTGCATTGAATTTTGCATTATCATGTATGCATATCATTAGCATGGGGTCAAGGTGCCTGAGGCAGTTCAGAAAGGTCTTATCTGGGCTACTACATCATCAGGGGTTCACAGGTGGCAAGGGATTTCAAGTGGATTACTCCCTCCTAACCAGTGCATGAATTAGGGTTTTGAGATTCTCGGGTTTATTGCTCCAATAGGCAAGCTTCTTGGGTTTTTATCATCAGCAAATGGCATATCTTATCTTTGTTGGAGAGGATACACATCATATTCAGAGGAATTTGGATTTGGAGACTGTGCTATTTCCTCCTAGACTGAGGGTACCAAAACTAGGGTTGGCTATAAAGTCAGTTTATTTCTGATTTTTTGGGCAAGACTTGATTCCATGGTATTCCTTGGGTCCCTGAGTACCTAGGAGTGGAAGGTTGTCCATCAGTTTGATTCAGGAGAAGTTCAATTGGCCAATGGATTGAAAATTAGTTAACTTGGTCAAAAAAGTCAATTGTGGTCAACACAAAGTCAAACCTCAAGATTTTTGGTCAACATCAAGATTATGGGGTGAAATTCATCATTTGATCAAGGGTTGATCATGATTCATCAAGGAAACCTCAGAATCATCAAGAATCAGGAGTTACTAAATTAGGGTTTTTTTTGCAGGAAAAGTCAACTGTACTTTGACCTGGCCTAACTTCCACATACTTCGACAAAAATTCCTCAACCAAAGCCCATCTTGAAGGAAATTTAATTCCCTACAACTTTGTGTCTCACAAGCCAAGTCCAGAAATGCTTCATTTGGGAGATATGATCCAAGACATTATAGGTCATTTTAAAAGTCAACAAAAGTCAACCTTTTTCAAAAGCTCATAACTTGAACATGGAAGATCAAATTGACATGGGACCAAAAGGGTTGGTTAGAGGACATATTTAGGTTTCTAAAAAGTATTAGTTTGCATTAAGGAGCTAAAAATTGAAGGAATTATGCTTAGTCAAAGTTGGGCAATTTTGAGGAGGTGCACAAAGCAAACTATGCCTAAAATCCAAATTTTGACAAATGGGCCATAAGTTTCTTAAACCAAACTCAAACATAAATCCATGCACGACCCAAAGAGCATATATTTGGTTTTTCCTCATTTTATTTTATTTTTATTGGATTTAATTAGTTAAAATTCAATATTAAATGAAATAATACAAAAATAATTAAACAATTGGTTATCCAGGCCCAACTCATCATCAGAAGAATAACCCTAAGTATTTAAAACCCATTCATACATTGGTTAGGGTACATACAAGAAAATTTGGAGAGGAATTCAAGCTTGAACCCTAAAGCTCTTTATCACCAAAACTCACGATCCACAAGGTTTTCTCAAAGGATTTTTCCACAGACATCTTCCTGGGGATCCAAGGAGTAGATATCAATCACCATTTGCAGCCAAGAGCACGCACGCGTGTGGAGCCATCTCAGGTTAGGGGTAATTTTGATGATCGCGAAACTTGTTTTTTAAGCATGCATGTTGTTGTGTGAATGGCACTGAGTATGCTGATGTAATTTGCGTGGTGTTTGGACGTGCATACCGCTTGCTATGTGTGTTTGAATTTTTATGCCCTAACCTTAACCTCTTTTTTTTCAATATATATTGGTTATTGTTAAATTTTAATAGGATATTCGTGATCCTCATAAAAATCCGGACAAAACGGTGTATGGTTTTGCATTTTCTGGAAAAAATAAGTTTGCAGGCGGTGGCCAGAGCTAGGGCTCCGACGTAGGTGGCGGCGGCAACGGAACGAGTCCGGCGAGAAGTCTGGAGGTTGAAGACGGGTTCCTGGCCGTTGATTCGTGCGATCCAACGGATACCATTGCGCCACCTATTCTTTTCTTTTTATTTTTTTGCTGATTTTTAATTATGTTCAGGTGTTATTTACCCCATGCTAACTACTATGTTCCACCAACCATTCCTTTTGCTTTGTTTACTATTGTGTCCGTTGACTAATCCTAAGCCGTCTGATGGATCATGTGACTGAGAGGACGCCACTGCATTAAAAAAACCACGCACCCTGCACGTGGTGGGCGTACGGTAAGACCTCCTCTTTTTTTTCTTTTTTCTGACTATTTGGTTGGACCGGGTTGCTATTGGCACCCTCCCTCTCTGGCCCAATCTCCTTTTCAACGTGAATCCCTCACTAAACGCACCCCCCAGGTCATTTTATTTTCTTTTTTTTCAGACGGATTTAACACATGGGCCATGCTCTTCGCACCCCATCTCCAGCCCACTTCACTTTCCAGTGCATTTTCTTTACTGTTCGCACCCCCACGTTGCATTTCACATTTTATTTTATTTCAATTATTATTTCATTTTCGTTTCTAATTTTTAAAAATGGTAAATTACATTTAAAAATCCCTATAAAATTAATATATCATCTTTATTATGTTATAAGATTTTTACAAATTTTATTTTTCATTTTTATTTTATTTTATCATTTAAAATTAATTGTTTAATTCAATTCCTTTTTTTATTACACATCTCATGCATACTTGAATTTATTTAATTTAATTCTCTGCAATCATAAAATATTTTTGACTCGTTCTTTTTGCATTCATGCATTAATATTCTAAAGTGCTTAAAAACATTTTTCTTTCTTTTTTTAATTTTATTTTACATTGCATTTAGGTCCCTTCTCTTTGGCACATTGAACCATATCCCTTACTCGAGTTTTATATGATTATTTGAACGGCTAACACTTTGAATCTTTGCAGCGATTTTTTATAGGTTGTTTGCCTATGGTTGAGGAACCCAAATGTTTTCTTTGGGAATTTTAGGAATCATTTTTCTAATTATGGGAGTTATTTTCACTTGAGATTTTCTTGCAGGCGCATCTTTGACCTTATATGGTTATCTGTTGGAAAAGGAATTTGTGCCAATTGCTTTAGGGCTGTCCTTTGTTTCTTTGATTCATGTTTGGACTGTTATTATTGTTTGACATTGTTTGATTGTCATTCACCTCGCTTCTCTTATTCACGTCTGTTTCTTACTAACCTTTTATGCAGAATCAAGGTAAGTTCCTTAAGGGCATGAATAAGCATCCATGGTTACCCTTACCTTTTTTTCTCCTCTCTTTATTATTTAGGGTTTAGGTCATCTTCAAACCTCACTAACCCTAGGGCCATCCATGCATGATAACCTTAGGACTCTTAGTTTCCCTTAGAGTTACCCTTGTGTCTTCTCTCTTCTCATCTCAAATTTCTTTAAAACACCTAATAATAATAAGGTGTATTGCGCACGAGCCTTAAGTATGGGGAATGAGAAATGAGGGGCTTCCTCTCATCTTTCAAGAGTGCTTAGCGAGCGTCCTGTCTTGGGACGATGCGTTAAGTATTCGCCCCTGTGCCCTAGACTTTGGTGCAATGCAGCTTAGGAACTAACTTAAGCCACTTCTGTCCTAAAAAACACAAACCAATTTCAAACTTTTTTGTCCTTCGGGACCTTCCAAACTTAAAGGATATTTTCAAAAGGGGCACGTTACTTTCCGTCTGAGTCGCAAACAGGCATCGACCCTAACTGCCGGACGCGAACTTAACGTCGCTCATAAAAAACACAAAAAGAACTTGGTCCGAACTACGTTGACTCTGAGTTCCCCATTGCACAAAGGGGGTACGTAGGCCTAGGACGTCGACGTCCTACCGAGTCTGTCTTTGTCTTTCCCCTCTCCGTCTTAGCACAGCCCTAGATGATAGTATAACTCACCCTTAGATTAGACAACAAGCGTGGATCCCATCGAGTACGATGGACGCGTGGGGTGCTAGCACCTTCCCCTCGCGTAACCGACTCCCGAACCCAGATTATGGTTGCGATGACCATTCCTTTCCCTCTTCCTAAGGTTTATGCGGTGTTCCCTTTCCCTCTCTTGGGATAAATTTACACGGCTGACGACTCTGTTTATCCGCGCCACTCTCGCGTTTGTACCTGGATGAAAATCCTGGTAGCGACAGTGGTCAGAAATTTTCAACAAAAAAAAAACCTTAGAGGGTAAAAATATTTGGCCTACATGGTTAAAAGCATCCTGGCCCAGAAGGCATCAATATAGGCCTCCACAGGCCAAATTTTTTGGCTGCGTTATTGGAGTATGTATTGCAAACTGAACTCCCTAGAGGATGGAAAATCCACAAGTTCACCAAGTTTGTAGGTAATGCCAGCGAATCGTCTGTCGAACACGTCACTCGATAAAAACCTAAGGCGGGCAATATGGTAAACAACGAGAAATTGAAAATTAGATACTTTCCAACTTTTCTAACTAAAAATACCTTCACATGGTTCACTACACTCCCTCCACATTCCATACATAACTGGAGTCAGTTAGAGAGAGTGTTTCATGAACAACTCTATATGGGGAAATCATGGATCGACCTCAAGGAATTAGCCAGTGTGAGGCGCAAAGTGCCCGAATCAATAGATGATTATAAAAATAAGTTCAGGCTATTGAAGGCAAGGTGTTTCACCAAAGTTTCTGAACATGAAATAGGCGAAATGACTGCTGGCATGCTAGAATATTCCATTAGGAAAAAACTAGACACACAATATCTAAGAGACATGGCTCAGTTAGCGGATAGAGTTTGTCAGGTCAAACACTTAAAAGCTGAAAAGGCTAGGTTGAATAAATTTCATATAAAAACTAAAAAGTTGCTTATAGAAAAGAAGACGAAAAAGACCAAGAATATGACATAGGATATGAAGAAGTCAAAGAAATTGATGTTAGCATGGCGGAGCTGAAGCCATGGCCTCTTTATGTTTGTAAATTATTAAAATCGTCTGATGAGAAGAACCTTGTCGAACCAAAAAATGATAAATTTGTCGGAAAAACTTATACATTCAAAGTAACTAAGTATGATGAGATATTTGATCTTTTAGTTGTTGACGGTCAAATTATAGTCCCAAAGGGGTTAAAAACGCCATCCTTAGAGAAACGAAAAAAAAGAGGATTTGTAAATTCCACAATTTTCTTGGACATAAAACTTTCCAATGTGATCTTTTCAGGAATCTTTTATAAGGAGCATTGAAAGATGGAAGACTGAAACTTGGCAAAAAAGCCAAGACTCTGATGCAAGTAGATGCTGAAGCCTTCCAGTTCAGGGACGCTCATTACGCTGAACAAGTCAAATGCTTGGTTGTCAAGCTATTGAAAGACCCAATGTGACCATGGAGGTTGTGTATGAGTCAGAATATTCTGAAAAAATAAGGTGGTATATCCACATGCTGAAGAGAAATTGATAAATTTTCTCAACAGATGTAACTTGAAGGACTCTGAAGTGATGTTGTGCTAAAGGTGTAATGCAGTTTTTGATAAGAAAGATACTTAGGGCCTTGATAACATCAAACCCTAGTCTTTGAAGGGGGCAGTTGGCCAATAAAGGACCAAATTTCTCCTTTAATTAAAGGGGTGGCTCATATATGATACAAAATATAGCTTCGGTCTCCTCTCGTGACTTCACGATCATGTCGTCCATGTAGACCTCGAGCATGCCCCCGATCTCGCCTCGGAAGACTTTGTTCATCATCCGTTGGTAAGTGGCACCATCATTTTTCAGGCAGAAGGGTATTACGTTGTAGTAATAGTTGTCTGAATCGGTCATAAAGGCTGTGCATTACTTGTTTTCTTTCGCCATGGGGATTTGGTTGTACCCCGAGTACGCGTCCATGAACAAAAATAGCTTAAAACCTACAGAATTGTCGACCAGTTTGTCGATGTTAGGCAAGGGATATGCATCTTTGGGGCAGACCCTATTGAGATCAGTATAGTTAACACACATTAGCCACTTTCCATTAGATTTCTTAACAAGTACAACATTAGACAGCCAGGTTGTGTACTGGGCTTCAGAAATAAAATTTTCCTCTAAGAGGTCTTTTAGAGCTAATTCAACAGCCTCCGCTTTTTCAGGAGACAGCATACGCCTACGTTGTACTACGACCCTAGCAGGCGGATCTATGGTCAGCTGATGGCGGCCACGTCAGGGTCAAGCCTAGGCATCTCCGCAGTGCTCCATACAAACAAATCAACATTCTCCCTAAGGCAGGCCTTAACTACTTCCTCGCCAAGTCGGGGAGCCCCGTGCCGATCTTCAAACTTTTGTTCAGGTTATCACCAAGGGTGATGAGCTCGAAGTCGCCATCTGAGATGGGGCACATAGGATGAAGAGGCTGCTCCTTGCAACCTAATGCTGAGGAGGCGTCTGTTGCTGCTTTGTCTTGCTCTTGCTTGCTGGTGAAATGGCTGTCGAGGTTGACTGAGTTGAGCGGGGCAGCGGCTTCTGTTCCTCGGAACGGGCTGGCTTGCCGGCAGTCTTGGACATCAATTTGATCAAGTTCAGCCCCTTCATGGCCGCCTCGAAGTACCTTCTTGCTGCCTCAATGTCCCCGTGGAGGATGATGACGCGACACCTAGCCGTGTAGTACTTCCTCTTTAGGTGGACTGTGGATGGTACTGCGGTCAACTCGGCCAGGGTTGGTCTTCCCAGGATGCACTGTGTAGCGAGCGATTTTGGACGCGGTTCTTAAGCGCTGGTCGCTCTCTGCCGTTTGAGCTTAAACTACAGGTCGATTCATTTTTTATCCTATTGTGAGCTGAATAAGGAAGGGAAATAGATGTCTCCAATTAACCCTGCTTGCATACTGAGTTTAAACAGCGGTCTGTTAGGTTACGAATGCTATCAATGTGGGGGGGGGGCCTTGTACTGGTTATTTGTATTTTCGCCAATACGGTTTTCTTTCTTTTTTTTTTACCTAGGCAGAAGGTTTCTAGCGGGAATTAAGATTAGGATGTTAGGATTGGTGCTTTTGAAATACTGCTTTTAATTGATGGAGATATGGGATTTGGGTTTTTTGTTGATTGTGCTCGCTAAGATCTTTTCTTTCGATCTTATGCCTACGTATTCCCGTTTACCGAAACAGGGAAATCAGAGTGTTCGTAGTTCCTCCTATTCTATGGGAGGAAAATGGCTTTTGGTGTCTTGTTAAAAGCCCAAGACGTGAAGCGAAAGGTGATTTGTATCTTGTTCAAAGCCCAAGATGTGAAGCTGAAAGGTCTATTTATGTCTTGTTCGAAGCCCAAGACGTGAAGCTGAAAGACCTCGACTTTAGAGAGAATTTGTCATCTCTAAAGAGGGGAGAAGGAGAATTACTTTAACTGGGATACGCGGATCCGAGCAATGCCATAATTTCCGAAGAAAGGGTTTTAACCTGAAGGAGAAGACTTTAACTCAGTGTAGAGCAATGCCATCTTTCCTTTGGAATTTCTCATGCTAAAAGAGGGACAGTGGCATGGATATAGATGATCCAGAGGCTTGCCGCTTACAGCGATTAGATGAAAGGAAAGGAGTTATTGATGTTTGTGTACTATGAACGAGGCACAGCTTTGATGCTAAAAGGTTGATTGGATCAACCAGTGGTTTTCTTATATAAAGCCTAAGAGGAGGCTAATTTCCGCTAGGAAAATCATTATACAAAGCCTAAGAGGAGGCTATTTTGTGTCTCATACAAAGCCCGAGAGAGAGGCTAAAAGATTTTGACCCGACGATGGAGTCTTTTGGTATCTCGTATAAAGCCCGAGATGGAGGTTAAAGGTTTGTTTCAGTTGAGTGACAGATCCAATATACTGATTTTAAAAGAGAAAATCAGTTCTTATATGAGCAACATTGTACTCAGAGATTTGATTTGAGGATCAGGGATATTTCCTTCTCTTTGAGGAAACGGGAAATCCAAAGGGTATTGAGACTGTCCGAGTCTGTGGGTTTCCTTCCTATTTAACGAAGGGGTCACTTGAGAATGTCTTTGAGACTCAAGGAAGTTAGACTGTCCAAGTCTAGAGTTTTTCTTTCGTACTATGCTTTGAGAAACAGTAGTAGACTCTATGAAAGGACTGTTCTATGAGGATGACTAGGTTCTGTTCCTATACCTCTAGGAGGTCGTCGGGACAATTTGTACGAAGCCCAAGAGGAGGCTGGAAACTTTTAAGAAGCCGACGGGTCCTTGTACGAAGTCCAAGAGGAGGCTATCATTCCCGGAGGAAGAGATCATTATACGAAGCCTAAGAGGAGGCTGTGAATACTTCTAAGAAGCCGTAGTATCCTTGAATAATGCCCAAGAGGAGGCCGATGCTTTTAAGAAGCCCGTGGGTCTATCATCTCCTTTCCATTAGGAGAGATAACTCTTTTAAAGATAAAAACCACTGGTAAACGTGCGAGGTTTACTATCCAGCGACTTTTACCTTTTAAAGAGGGTTCCTTAGTTAAGGTCCAAGATTATGACCGTAGTGGGTACCCAAACCCCGAGACATTCAAGGCAAGCTATCCACAAGGAATAGATCAAGTCAGGAAAGTTCGAGAATTTGGAAGAAACTCAAAGATGCCATTCACGGAGAATACATTCATCTTGGGGAGTGAGCTTCTTGACGATTCCTAAGGAGGACAGCCGAAGAGAAGACTGTATCTGGTGCTCCTATTGGGGATCTAGGCGTCTATTTCTACGAATAAATGAAACGGCGTCACCTAGTTCTAGACGTAGTTGCCGGGGAAACTCGAAATATCTATACTATTATTACACAATAGATATGAGTTTATGAAAGGAGACTTACAGTGAGCAGCCCCACAATACAGTTTATAATATGAAAGTAGTAAATGAAAGCGATAACCACTTACTCGGTTGTAGTGCTTCCATGCTGTTTGGTTAGTTGTTCAACAAAGAAAGATTGAAAACAACAGTATATTCAAAATCAAAGGAGAAAGTGCTTTGAAAAAGAAAGATTTGGGGCTTACAGCTCAAGGAGAGGCCCAGGGTTTTATCAGTGAGCGCACTGTTTGACTTTGTACAGCGGGACTTATACAAGTGACTGGGGCCCAAAATGGTTTTCTGTACAAAGGATGGGTCTTACACTCTCTCGAGAGGCCCAAAAAGGTTTAAAGAAAAAGAGTGGGGCTTATAACACGAGGGTAGGCCCAGTTGGTTTTCCGTTTAAAATGGCGATCGCGCCGAGGTTTTCTTTTAACGCAGAGGGACTTATACAATAAGTGAGGCCCAAAATGTTTTGGTTAAAAGGGGGATTGGGTCTTACACTCTAATAGAGGCCCAAAGTGTTTTGAATGGGTCTTATAGCTCAAGGAGAGGCCCAGATGATTTTTATTTTTAAACGGGCGACGATCGCGCCGTTTACTTGTACAGAGGGACTTATACAATGAGTGAGGCCCAAAAAGTTTTTGTACAAGGGGGGATGGGTCTTACACTCTCTCAAGAGGCCCAAAAAGGTTAAAGAAAATGATTTATGAGGGTTGAATTAATCCAAAACCCTAATTTGTTTTCAAAATGTATTTAATTGAATAAAAATTCAATTAAAATGATCAAAAATTGTTTAACACATGGAAAACAAATTGTGATCTTGGATTAATGCTTCACAAATTAAGTATTGACCTACAAAATAATTAGAAAGCATTAAAATTTGCAAAATCAATGTAGAAAAAATATTTAAAATGTCAAAAACAATCAAAATATTAATTCTTTACAAAAATATCAATTATATGAAATAAATAATATTTTTGGGATTTTTTGGGAAAATAAAATATTTTAACATTTTTGTGAATTATTAAAAAAAGAATCAACTCAAAATCATTAAAACTCAGAGAGAAATTAATTTTTGAATCAATTAAACAAAATCACAAAATTCAAATATTTGAATTTCTAAAAATGGCGCCAAGAACAGCTGAAGAACACGCGCGTGTTCTTGGTTTCTCAGATTTGCGTTTTCTATCCAATCTCCATGAATACGTAATCATATCATGCAATCAACATATCATTATGCTCGTCTCAACCTCACGATCATGTCTATGTACTTTAATTTCATTTAAATTAAACATACAACAAGAAATCACGAAGAGACCTCAAGAACCCTAATTTTTGCATGAAGGCTAGGATTTTTGATACACGATTCAAACAATGCAATTAATTGAGGGAAAACATTCCATGCATGATTATGAACATATGGCCAAATTATTGTGCGAGGAAATATGCATAGATTGAGAGATGACAAAGTATGTGCTTACCTCCTAGTCGTGACAGCAAGAGCAGATGTGATTTTGAGTTGGAGGTGTTACAGACAAGTTGTGATGATCTGGACAGCTTCCCTACACCATATGGAGTGTGTTTGAACACTTGGATTGAATTGAAATGGACTGGATCAGTTTATGGCATCTCAGCTGCAACTTCACTTCAAACTTGTGTGGATGGCAAGTGATTTTGAGATTTTGATGTTCCAGATGTTATGTGAGTGTTTGATCAGCTCATATGTGATGTATGTGAGGTGTGTGAGTGATTGGTTTGATTGGAATTGCTCTCAAACTCAAAACCCGATAGCTACCTTGCTAAGAAAGGCATTTTTACCAAGAGAAAGAGATTTTGAGGAAAGCATCTGTTAGATGGCTTTGATGTACTCAAACTGACCACAATTGAGCTCTATTTATAGTAGAGCAAGTTTGTTTTACAAGGAATAGTGAATGGCAGCTGGTAAGTAGGTTTGGCCAATGTTGGCAAATGAAAATCCAAGTCTCCTCTAGCCATTGACTAGAGGTTAGGGCACAGAGCTTTGGTCCCCTTGGTCTTGGATAAGTCTTGACTGATTTCAGATGAGAATGGCTCAGTCCATGCCACCTTGATGGTTCCATTGAATTCCTCATTCCAAATTTGAAGGCTTGTCCCTATTTTGGCAACTCTAGGTTCAACATGCTATTCGTTGTTCCTTGGACCTTGGAGGCTTGGCTCAGTGATTGTCCCCTTTAGATTCAATCCTCTGAGGTGTCCAAGTGGATTGGAGCAATTGAATTTGGCTGATTTTGGCAAATCGACCAAAGTTGCAAATTCTGCCTTGTCTTGACAGATTTCAGCAAGGCAACTTGGCAATGTTGTATCTCATGGTGTAGGTTGAATTTGGCAATGTTCTTGGCCATTTTGGAAAGCTCTTACATGATACAACAACTGTTTGAACAAGTTTGGTTTTGATCTCTTTTGATTCCAAGTGAAAAATCCCCCTACATTTTTCAAAAAGTGAGGCAGAATCTGACTTAGTGAAAATTTCACTAAGTGTTGGAAAAAGTGACATTTTCACTTTTTAGCCACTTTGATCACTCCATAACTCAAAATCCTTAATGAATTGGAATGACTTGTAGTTGAAGTTTTTGTAGGTGATAATGAGGGCTAAAAATCCATCTTTGTATGGAAAAAGATGGCCTTGTGGTTTAGGAGTTATGGTCCTCCAAAGTTGGTACCTTTGCCACTTTATATTTAACTTAGAAAAATTTCTAAGTTTTATGGTTACCCCTTTTACAAGTTATCTCACTTTTCTTGATTTTTCTTGATCAATGATGATTCAAATCATACATTAACATCATTTTAGGGTTAAAAATCCATTTTGGTGAAAAATCTCAAAAAGTCAAAGTTGACTTTTGTGCACAGTTGACTTTTTATCAGATGAATTCCAAACTGTGCAATTCTTCAGGAAATCATGTCCTTGACCTAAATCAAACTTGATGGACATGTTCCATGGGTGTCATAGGGTATATTCAATCATGTATTAGGGTTTGGGAGCATGTCCTAGTCAAAAGTCAAAGTTACAGTTGACTTTTCCCTTAAAACCCTAATTGTGGTGTAGATGAAATTGAGACTTGTTGCTCAAGCTTCTTGGATCAATCCATTGTTCCAAATGGATCAATATGGTATATTAGAGACCCTCAAATCATCTCTTGAGGTCTTGGCTCATGGTTTGTCCCAAAGGTCAACTTAGGGGTGAATTAGGTCAAGAAACCCTAATTTCTGATTTTTGATGAATGCATCCCCTGAGGCAAAATTGACTTGATGCATGGGTTCATGAGGTTCTATGAAGTATATTAGGTTATGTTTTGGATCATTGCCTTGTGCCCAGATGAAAATTTCCATCTGGAGGCCCTGGTCGACCAAAACCCTAATTTGGTGACACTGTCGATCTTGAGACTTGATCCACCTAGAAGGGAGCAGCCTTGTGCTTAATCCTTGAAGTGGGAGTCCTTTTTGATCCATTGTGGATATTTAAGAGATTAGACAAGTTGAAGATCATGTCATTTCTTGATTGATCCTTTGTCTAAGCACTCAGAGGGGGCTTGAAACCCTAATTTTGATTGTATTGGATGCTCACCCATCTTTGGGGAGACTGATGAAGCATGATGGTTCATCCATATTGTGATGATGATTTTCACAATGATGGGAAATCTAAGTGGTCAAAATTTGGGGTATTACAGATGCCCCTATTTAATCTTCTTGGACCCGAAGCTGTGAATGACGAAGGGATTCGAGCATTCGGGGTGCAAGAGGATTAAATATCGGAATATCCGAAATTTTGATGGTGGTTATGAATGGTAGCTTACGCATTCATCTTCTTTAGCTAAGCAATGATGCTTAGAAAAGGTAAACTTCCCCTCGATCCTGGTCTTCAGCCAAGGAACTGGTCTTGGTTTCTTTTGAACTTCCCTCGTTCTTGGTTTCCTACCAAGAACTGGTCTCAGTCTCTGAAATGAACTTCCCCTCATTCCTGGTTTCTTACCAAGGAACTGGTCTTAGTTTCTGATTTAAACTTCCCCTCGATCCTGGTTTCTTACCAAGGAATTGGTCTCGGTTTCTTTTGGTCAATAAACTTTATTGACAAGGGACGCTATTCGTAGCGGCCTTACTTCAAACTTCTCGCCGAAATTTCCTGGGGAGATGCCATTTGAGTGGAAAAAGTTTTGATGTCAGACTTGCTGGGAACCCATTCGTCTGAATTGTAGAGGTACACAAACTTCTCTATTTTGGAGACGTCATTTGTCGATTCTACTAGGGAAAGTGAGTCTCTTGAGAGACTGTTTTCGTTTAGGATCTTTCATCATACTTTTCTTGGGATCTTCCCGGAGAAACGCCATATGACGGGGTCCAATTTTGAGGTGTCGATGACCTTTTCATCAACGACTTTTCGGAGAAATACTGATGTACTGCCGAATCTCTGTTTAAGAGGCTTTCTCTGGGGATTTTCCTTAATCCGGGAAAGCGAGGATATCATCTTCAATGGCGAAGAGTGACATCTGTTGAAGGTTCTCTGATCTTTCAGAGGTTCAAGTTATCAAAGTGGCCAAGTGCCGACTCTGATCTAAAGATACACTGGTGGCGAGATTGTGCAGACGCAACACTTCCTGACGAGGAAAGAACTGACAAACTCGATTGAGAAAACTGTTTATCACTAGGGGACAAGACCGGCTAGACTGATAACGATGCAATATGAAATGTAAATGCAAATAAAAAATGCATTAAGTACGTATGTATATGCTGACAAAACTGACGCGACATACAGACTAATGGATGAACACAATTGGATACTCGGCCATCGCGGGGCGAAGAAGTACCGTTGGTTCAAAATAGCAATTCCACCTTGCTTAGGAGAAATAGTCCACGCGGGGAGCTATGTTGATCGGGCTTAGGAGATGAGAACTCAGCCGAGGGTATCAGACGGGAAAACCGCATCTGATACAGTTGATCCTTTATTCAGGCGCACTGGCTTAGAAGGAGTACTTTGATTCGGCACTTTGAAGTCCGCTTACTTCGGGAGAAGCGATCGATGTTCTTCTGATGTTCAACAGTCAAAAGAAATGCCATCTTTAATTTAAAAGCAGAAAAAGTTTAACAAGTAAATTCATTTTTGTTTTATTTCAAGAATCGCTGATTAAGTTTAAACAACGTCGTTCTGTAAAGCTAAAACAAGTAAAGAATTACAAACAAAAGCACAAGGGCTCAAATTTTATTGATAAGATGGAGATCAGCCAAACGCGTGATTCCAAAGAGTATATACAAAGTTAGAAAATGGTAATTTACAGGGAAAAGGGCTACGTTGAAACATAACGACCACTATCCTTCTACCAACTTTGAGTTCGGGACATCCTGAGCTTCCGTCGAAGATGACATTTGACTGGAGATTTCCTCCGATAGATGATGTTGTAACTGCTGCTGAGGGACTTGCCTCTGTTGAACATAGTTACTTGCCATTATCCCTAATTTTTGCCTGGATTGTACTATGAGCTTTCCAATCCATCGGGACGATTTTTTTCATATCTCTAACTTTTGCCTGGACCGCCCTTTCGAGTTTTCAATCCACCGAGACGTTTTTTTTTTAGTTTTAGTTTTAGGCGAAGTATTTCTTGACTACATCAACATTCGTGGGGTAGGCAAATTCCTCTCCGTCCATGGTTGCAAGTCTCAAGGCGCCGCCTGAGAAAGCTTTCGTGACCACATAGGGGCCATCATAATTTGGGGTCCATTTGCCCCGAGAGTCAGTGAGAAATGATTGTATCTTATTGAGCACGAGGTCTCCTTTTTTGAAAATACGAGGTCGGACCTTTTTGTCGAACGCCTTTTTCATTCTTTGCTGATATAACTGACCATGGCATAGTGCCGTGATTCGTTTTTCTTCGATCAGATTTAATTCGTCGTGTCGACTTTGACACCATTCTGCTTCTGTGAGCTTAACTTCCATCAATACCCGGATTGATGGGATCTCTACTTCTATGGGGAGCACTGCTTCCATGCCATATACTAGAGAGAAAGGGGTTGCCCCTGTTGAAGTGCGGACAGATGTACGATAACCGTGAAGGGCAAAGGGTAGCATTTCGTGCCAATCTTTGTAGGTTACAACCATCTTTTGAACGATCTTTTTGATGTTCTTGTTAGCCGCTTCTACCGCTCCGTTCATCTTAGGTCGGTAGGGAGATGAGTTATGGTGTTCGATCCTGAACTCTGCACACAACTCTTTGATCATCTTATTGTTCAAGTTAGATCCATTATCAGTAATGATCTCGCTTGGAACACCATAACGGCAGATGATATTGTTTTTGATAAATCGGACCACCACTTGTCGGGTTACATTGGCGAATGACGCTGCTTCGACCCACTTGGTGAAATAGTCAATGACCACCAGGATGAACCGATGTCCGTTTGAAGCCTTGGGCTCAATCATACCAATCATATCGATTCCCCATATGGAAAATGGCCACGGGGAAGAAAGAACTTTGAGATGTGATGGCGGTACATGAATTTTGTCGGAGTATATCTGACACTTGTGACACCTCCTCATGTACTTGTAGCAGTCGGATTCCATTGTCAACTAATAGTACCCGGCCCTGAGAATTTTTCTCGCCATTGTGTCTCCGTTGGCATGAGTTCCAAAGGATCCTTCATGAATTTCTTTCATGAGCATGTCTGCTTCTGGTCTGTCGACGCATCGGAACAAAACCATGTCAAAATTTCTCTTATAAAGAGTGTCACCGCTCAGGAAGAAGTTTCCAGCCAATCTTCTGAGGGTCTTTCTATCTTTTCTGAGTGCCCCAGATGGGTACTCTTGTTTCTGAAGGAAGCATTTGATATCATGATACCAAGGTCTGTCGTCTATGACTGCTTCAATCGCGAAGATGTAGGCGGGTCTTTCAAGGCGCATTATGTCAATCTTGGGTACATCGTTCCATCGACCTACACTAATCATGGAAGAGAGAGTGGCTAATGCATCAGCCATGTGATTCTCATCACGAGGGATGTGATGAAAGTCAACTCTGTTGAAGAAGGGTAACAACCTCCTTGCATAGTCTTTGTAAGGAATCAATCCTGATTGGTATGTGTTCCAAACTCCTTTTATCTGATTGATAACCAAGGCTGAGTCGCCGTATACGTCCAAGTTTTTGATCCTTAAATCAATCGCTTCTTCGAGACCCATGATACATGCTTCGTATTCGGCCTCGTTGTTCGTACATTTGAACGTAAGTCTAGCAGTGAAAGGAATGTGGGAACCCTGAGGGGTAACAATGATTGCCCCAATTCCGTTTCCATAGTGATTGACTGCTCTGTCAAAGATAAGTCCCCACTGGGAACCTGGTTCTGGCCCTTCACTGGGTAGCGGTTCATCACAATCTTTCATCTTTAGATACATGACATCTTCGTCTGGGAAGTCAAACCCGATTGAATCTTGATCGTCAATCGGTTGATGAGCCAAATGATCGGCTAAAATACTTCCTTTAACGGCTTTCTGAGCATGGTACTCTTTGTCATATTCTGATAGTAACATCTGCCAACGGGCAATCCTTCCCGTGAGAGCAGGTTTTTCGAAAACGTACTTGATTGGATCCATTTAGGAGACCAACCAAGTAGTATGACGAATCATGTACTGGCGAAGACGTTTGGCTGCCCAAGCCAAAGCGCAACAAGTTTTCTCAAGCATTGTTTACCGAGTCTCGCAGTCGGTGAATTTCTTGCTTAGATAGTAAATGGCAGACTCTTTCCTTTTAGTTTCATCTTGTTGGCCAAGTACACATCCCATTGAGTCCTCTATGACTGTGAGGTAAATGATCAGTGGTCTTCCTTCCACTGGAGGTGATAGAATCGGAGGATTCAATAGATATTCCTTAATACTGTCGAAGGCGGTTTGGCAATCTTCTAACCAAACGCAATCCTGGTTCTTTTTGAGTAATTTGAAAATCGGCACGCATGTCGCGGTCATAAGGAATATGAATCTGGAGATGTAGTTCAAACGTCCCAGGAATCCTCTGACTTGTTTTTCAGTTTTCGGAGAAGGCATTTCTTGAATGGCCTTGACCTTGTCAGGATCAACTTCAATTCCTTTTTGGCTGACGATGAACCCTAGTAGTTTTCCTGAACGGACACCGAAGGTGCACTTGTTAGGATTCAAGCGGAGCTTGAATTTTCTTAGACGTTCGAACAATTTTGACAGATGTTCAACGTGCTCATCCTCTGTTCTTGATTTTGCAATCAAATCATCGACATATACCTCAATTTCCTTGTGTATCATGTCATGAAACAGAGTGGTCATGGCCCTTTGATAGGTTGCCCCGGCATTCTTTAAACCGAACGACATTACCTTGTAGCAAAAGGTACTCTATGGGGTAATGAACGAAGTTTTCTCCATGTCTTTCGGCGCCATTTTGATCTGATTATAGCCCGAGAATCCATCCATGAAAGAGAATACTTTGAACTTTGCTGTGCTGTCAACCAGCATGTCAATGTGTGGTAAAGGAAAGTCGTCCTTTGGACTTGCCTTGTTTAGATCTCTGTAATCAACACATATTCTGACCTTTCCATCCTTTTTGGGAACGGGTACGATGTTGGCTAACCATTGAGGATATTCAGATGTAGCGAGGAAACCCGCGTCGATCTGTTTCTGTACCTCCTCTTTGATTTTGATGGCCATGTCCGGGTGAGTCTGTCTCAACCTTTGCTTTACTGGCGGACATTCCGATCTCAACGGTAAGTGATGTTCCACGATGCTGGTATCCAACCCTGGCATATCCTGATAGGACCAAGCGAATACATCGGGGAATTCTTTGAGAAGCTTTATCAAACCCTCTTTGGCAGTTGGACTGAGCAGTGCTCCGATCCTGATTTCTTTTCTCTCTTTTTCTGAACCCAAGTTTACTGTTTCCAACGACTCTTTGTGAGGTTCGATGGACCTTTCCTCTTGTCTGAGTAGTCGGGAGATCTCTTCTGGAATTTGGTCGTCATTTTCTTCTTCAGCCTCGAATACCGGGAATTCAAAGTTGGGAGAAGGCATCGGATCGTATGTTTCAACGAGGTATAAAACAAGCAATCTGCATGACGTGATGATTCGTGTTTAGAAGAGATAGAGAAAATGCAAGTGTGTGCAGTGTATTTATTTTACTGTTTGTTTTTATTATTGAATGTTTTTTAGGATTACCATTTTCTGAAAAAACAAAAAGAGAAAACAGCAATTAATGCGGAAATTACAGAACGACGTTATTTTATTAATGAACAAGTCGAATCTTGAAACTACAGCCCTATAAAACAAAACTCACTCGCTTTGGGCAAAGCGAAGAGGGAAATTTACAGAAAGCGAGCCCTATCAAAACATCTGTTTCACCTGGGCAGGGTGAAAGGTTAAAGATGGCAATTACTTTGACTGATGAACGACCTTCGGAACCTCGACGGTAACCCATTGGCGGCGAACTCCTCGGTGAATCACAAAGTCTGGCACCTTCCTTGATTTGTCTTCAGAAATAACGCTGATTTCTAGTGGAGTAGGATCATTGGAATCTGTTTCCCAGGCAGAATTGTCATAGGAGGATTCCTCTATTGCATTTTGCATAGCATTGGTGCTCTCAGCTGTATCTCCCCATCCAGTTGACTGGATATCTTCGAGCCTCATACGAGAGCTTTCGGGAGCAGTGTACTTGACCATAAAGTCGTATTTTCCACTTGGTTGTCCCAGAGTGTCCCAAACTTCTTTGGAACTGGAGGAGTCATCTCTCTCGATGACGTTGACCTCGGGAAAAGCATAGTTGATGAATTCTAGTCCTGTAAACATTGCGAATTCATCTTCATGTTGAGTAGTTTCTGAATGACCTGAGTGTTGATCCCATGACATGGCGGGGACACAGGTATTCTGTTCAATGACGCTCAGCTGAGTTTCATTACTCAGCTGACTTTCTTGCCCCAAGTTTCCTGGATAAGGTTGCCACATTGGCAGACCATCCATCGGGCCATAGTAATCGTGATCAAAGTTTTCTTTCATCAGAGTGTCTTCCTCTAATGAATTTGGCGGAGCACGACATCCTTCCGGATCACAATCTCCGTAGATCATTTCGACATCTGATCTTGGTATAAATCTCGGACTTTCTGTAGGAAAGTAAAAAGGCATAGGCACCTCTTCCTGAGACATATAGCCGTCCTTGTTAAGGTAGGACTTCCATTCTTAATCTGTGTCAGAGGGATCTTCCTCATTGATAGCATGAACTGTCTGAGACACTGGGTGAAGAAAACCTCCACTGTGGAAGAAAGTTTGAAGGGGATGAAGACTTTCATCGTTGGCAGCTGTCTGGGTACAGGTTGCAGAAAAACCAAGACCCTTCTTTGTTTTATTGTCAGTGGGAATGACAAGCTGTCCCCATCCTTTTGTATTGGTACTCTTGACCGCTTTGATAGCATCTTTGTATGAAGAAATTGAAGTTCCTTCTTCGGATTGATCGTTCTTGCTCACCGATAGTGCTTGGAACTGAGTTCCAATAACCTCCTCGGGTTCTACACAAGCAGATGATGATAGGTTACTCACAAGCAAGGCTTGTTCCCCACAAACCGTGATAAGTTGATCGTTCTTGATGAACTTTAGCTTTTGGTGGAGGGTTGAAGTAACCGCTCCAGCTTGATGTATCCAAGGTCTTCCTAATAAACAACTGTATGTTGCCCGGATGTCCATGACCTGGAAAGTGATTTGGAAAGTGTGAGGACCAATAGTTATGGGAAGATCAACTTCGCCGATAACTGTTTTTCTGGATCCGTCGAATGCTTTGACGACGACCTCACTAACTCTCATCGGAGGGCCCTTAAATGATAATTGCGTCAAAGTGGACTTCGGCATAACATTCAGGGCTGACCCTGTGTCTACCAGTACGTTGGCTAAAGCATCGCCCTGGCAGTTAACTGTAATGTTGAGCGCCATGTTATGACGACGACCCTCTTCGGGTAATTCCTCATCACTAAATCCCAAATTATTGCAGGAAGTGATGTTAGAGACAATGCTATCGAATTGTCTGATTGTTACATCCTGTTCCACAAAGGCTTGCTCCAAGACTTTCTGTAGAGCCTCTCTGTGTGCTTCTGAACTGAGTAACAGTGATAATATTGAGATCTTTGAAGGAGTCTGTAACAGTTGATCAACAATGTTATATTCACTCCTTTGGATGAGCTTTAGCATCTCATCTTTGTCTTTTGAAAAGTCGGGATTACCAGATTGACCGACTGGTGGATCAGGAATTTCCGCCTGAAGTTCCTTTTTTTGTTGGATTCTCCAACCCCTCGGTTGAAGATTCGACCGCTCCGTGTTACACGACTGATGTATGCAATATTCACGACGGAGGGTAATGGAATTTCCTTTCCATTCACGATTATTGTTGCACTGTATTTGTAAGGGATTGCCTTAGCTGATTCATACGGTAGTGGCCCCGGTAGATAGATGACTATGGGAACCTTCTGATTTTTCTGACCATCATAAGTAACCTCGATCCGTTCCTGGTTGGAAACTTTAGATTCATCAAAAAGAGGGATGATGGTAAAAACATCCCTGGTCCTGTGATGACCAGAGATCGTGACAACATCCTCAACTTGATCGGCAAGGTAGTTCGGCGACCAAATGATGGGTCCTGAACTGGGATATGGAAGAATTTCTCCATGATCGACCTGACCCTGAAGAGCTGCTCTCACAAGGTAACACCCTTGGCTACTTTTCGAACAGACGCTACAACTTTCATAGTTGTGTGGTGGCACCTGGCCACGCCCACTTTGAATACAATGTAACCTCACTAGGTTACCTTCCATTGATCGGACATCCTGACTTTGACGACGAGTAGGATTCCTGTGATTGATACTAATCTGCTGAGTATCTTCGTCCATATAGATTGGCATCCACCAGTGATTTAACAAGTGCTGAAGTGCCTCTTGGACAAGGGTACAACCTCGATTGTTTTCGCAACCCGCTTTACAATTTTGATAGTCATGTGATATTAAGAATCCAAGTCGGACCTGCTCAGCATGTAATTCTACCAGGTTGGTATTCATCACGCGAATGTCAAAGATCTGAACCATGTTGATTTGATAGGATTTCCTATCATTGTAGTCTTGGATCCATCCAAGATCCATCTGACGCTGGAGGGCCTCTTGTATGAAAGAGCATCCCTGTTTGTTTACCGAGCAAATCAGACAGGAACTGTAATCGTGCCTCGGCAGATTATGATACTGGCTTTGCCTTGAGTGCATCGCCACCAAGTTGACATTCATCGCACGGATGTCGTGGTTTTGAATGACGTTGGAATTCGTGTAAACCATGTTAACTCCACGAACTCGGTGCTCTTGGATCCATCCGAGATCCATTTGTTCCTGTAGAGCTGATTGCACTACCGAACATCCTTGGTTATCTTTAGAGCAGATATCACACTGGTGATAATTATGAGGTGGCACATGGCCATATCCACTCTGTCTACAATGCATCTTGACCAGATTGGTCCCCAATAAGAGTACATCGTGAATTTGATAGACATTGTTAGTCTCTTTCTCAATCAGATTGACTGCAGCTTTCTCATGTTGAGGCAGCGGGTTCGTGAGAACATTGGGATTCGTATCTTTGAAAGATAAGAGCCCGCTCCTAACAAGCTTTTGCACGTCGAATTTGAAATTGAGGCAAGTCTCAATGTTATGCCCTGAACCTCCTTGATGATAAGGGCATGTTTGATCCGCTTTAAACCAAAAAGGCGGATTTTTCAGAACTGAAAGGGGAGACTTAGTCTGAATGTGCCCCTTATCCAGCAGTAACGGAAACAGCTCTGTGTACGTTACGGGTATAGGATTAAATCCTGGTGGCCGTGTTGTACGGTTGTTGTTATATGGAGGACGAGCCTGCTGAAGAGGCTGTTGTGTCCTTTGTTGGTCAGGTCGGCTCTACGCAACCTGAGGTCGATACATAGGAACAGGCGCGGGGCCGATAGCAGGAGTAACAGCTGCTACTGGCTGATAACGTCGCCTTTGCTTTCCGAGAGAGATATTCCTAATATCTTGCTCTTTTTTCTTAGGGAGAGCACTACCGTATTTTTTAGTACCGCTCGTTGATCCAGTGTCTTTTACCAAACGTCCTTCTCGGACGGCTTCCTCAAGACGTACAACCATGCCGACCATTTCGGTGAAATCACTGGGTGCACTGGCGACCATTCGACCGTAGTATAATGAGCTCAAGGTCTTTAAGAAGATCTTTGTCATCTCTTTTTCCTCAAGAGGTGGACAAATTTGAGCGGCAATTTCACGCCACCTTTGAGCATACTCCTTAAAGGTTTCCTTTTCCTTTTGCGACATTGATCTGAGTTGATCTCTGTCGGGTGCCATGTCCAAATTGTACTTGTATTCTTGGACGAAGGCAGTACCAAGATCTCTGAATGTACTGATCGTAGTACGGTTTAAACCCATGTACCATTTGAGTGCGGCACCGGTTAAACTATCCTGGAAGTAGTGAATCAGCAGGTCCTGATTCTCCGTCTGAGCTGACATCCGCCGAGCGTACATCACCAGATGGCTTTGAGGGCAAGAGTTACCCTTGTATTTTTCAAAGTCGGGCACTTGGAACTTGTGCGGGACTTTCACATTTGGGACCAAGCAGAGGTCTGCGGCATCCTTTCCAAATAGATCCGGACCGCGAATGGCTTGCAGCTTTTTCTGCATTTCCAAGAACTGCTCCTGGAATTCATCCATTCTGTCAAACATAGTTTCCTTCTTACCAGAAGGTGTTGGTGGAATCTGTCCTTCCGGGACAGTGTGCACCACAGGGGGTGGTACCGTGACTACGGCAGTAAGTCTTTGTGTTTCCTGAAGTTTGTAACCTTCAGGAGTCTTCAGAATGCCCCTGGCATCTTCGCTTTCCCGAAGTTTGTAACCTTCAGGCCCAGCGGCTTCTGTTGCGATTCCCTGATCTTCAGTGATCGGCGGAACATATCCTTCCGGGATATAGTTAACAGGCATGCCCCAAGGACGATCTTTCGGCATCTGATACCTAGGATCATACTTTTCTATGATGGGCGTTGAGGTGATCTCTGAGATCACAGTTCTTTGTAGCTGAGCTTCTGCCATGGCTTGCATGTCGTTACGAAGCTTTCTCATATCCTCTCTCAGAGCGTCGATCTCTTCTTTCAACTCTCTGTTTTCTTCCTCAAGATCATCCATCCTTTTCTGACGATTGGCCCGAGTATTATACGAATGAGACAGTTTGACTCTAGAATCAAGACACAAACGTGAGATTCGTAGGGAAGAAGAATACGCGATGTGAGAATGATGAATGCAATGATTATATTAATTGTTGTTTTTTTGGTTTAATCAAAATAAACTTCGACAATTAGATTGCAAATATCAAACAGTGGGGAAACCCCTTTTTATTGAATTCCAAAGGATTACAGAAATGGAAATACAGTAGATTACAAAGTGCAGAAACAGAAACCTAAACTAATGGGTCCCGAGTCCTCTCTGAAGAGAAGCCGGGTGCTGACTCTGGTATCTTCCTTTTCTTTGACCGGGGCTCTTGGGCCGTTGTCGGGTTGTCATTCCTTTGCCAAGTGAAAGGAGTGAGCAAATTCCTTTGGTCATCTTGATTCTCTACAGCATGTTGCTCCAAAATTTCAATCAGAGCATCTTTCTCTTTTAGTAATTGTTGTATTTGGATACACTCGACGTCGAGGGTGCGGTACTTGTTCTTCCCAGACCTTCTTTCCTTTTGAACTTTGTTGAGAGTAACCTGAAGCTTTTCAGTTTCCGTCATGAAGTACATGACAGATTCCCTCGGCGGAAGAATTCCGTAACGAGGATAAGGCATCTTTAGCTTGAGAGCTCTAGTTTGTACCCAATGGAGATAAGGCTCCACCGAGACACAATTTGGTTTTCCCAGAGACTCTCGTCCTTTCTTATGAACCTGTTTCCAAGCGTGCACTATTTCTGTTTTTAGTGCTCTGTCACTTTCTCCTTCTTTGAAGAAAAGACCTTCCAGATGAACACCCAGTGGGATGTGTCTCATTGGGTATCCAAATTGACGACGAACCAATACCGGATGGTAGTTGATTCCTCCTTTAGTTCCTATGAGGGGTACACTGGGGAAGTTTCCACAACGGTCAATGATTCTGATTCCCTCATAAATCCTATTACACCAATCTATATCGGAATTTGTGAGAGACATGATCTTCTGCGACCAACGTAAGACACTCTTGCAATCCCAAAAAGCAGCAGACTTGGGCAAGTGAGAGATAAACCATTTGTAGAGCAAAGGTACACAGCATGTGATCTCCCCTCCGCTGTACAAATTTCCCAAGTGTACAGAATGATACGCATCTGCGAGCAAAGTCGGCATAGGGTTTCCAATGAGAAAAACCTTAATAGCGTTGATATCGACGAAGTTATTGATGTTGGGAAACAAAAATAACCCGTAGGTGAGCAAGACAAAGATGCTTTCAAAAGCAGTCCCGTTCCCTATACTAGCGAAGTATAGAGCCTTTTTTGTCAAGAACTGGGATGGCAAACCTTGGATGCCACCCTTAGTGGTCATGTGAGTCCTGACCTCAGACTCGTCCAAATGAATTGCTATTGCAATAGTCTGATTCTTTGGAAATTCTTCCAGTCCAGAAAATGGAGCTCGATCAGTGATATGTAAATCAGTCAGATGAGAATACTCCTCCAGCGTTGGTGATAGCTGGTAATCCGGGAATGTGAAACAGTGATAAACCAGATCGTAGAACTGAATTAGCGCGTCCATGATTCCCTCAATCACATGGACTCTTAACAGTGGTAGCAGACCACCGTGCTTGGCTCTGAAAGCCTCAGGGTTAGCGATCATCCTTGCTAACCTTCTCAAATCCCCTAGTTTTGGAACCTTGAAGTTATACTGGTGAGTTCTCCTTCTACCGAAGTCCATTAGCGTAATCCTTTTCTCTGATATTTGCAATCACAGTCTTAGTTTAATTTGAAAAACGGAGAGACTAGAAGAGAAAGTTTTTTGAATGTTTTAATGTTTTATTAAATGAATGCATGAATGCAGCACACAAAAACATAGAAAAAACATGGGGTCAAAGGGTCGTTGTCATGAAGTCAAGGCTCTACACATCCCCAAAGGTTTATACTAGGGTGATTTTTGTACCTATACTCATTATCATCAGCTTCTCCCAGGAAAGCAAGACAACAAGCGGATCGCCAGCTAGTTGTGTGCAATCTTAGAGTAAGTGCCATTCACCGAGAATAGATCACCAGCCTCAAATGAGGGTAGTATCGCGTAACAGCTATTTCCGATAGCTTCCGTACTACGAAAAAGGTTGGCTTTTCTAGGTGTATACTCAATCTTTCCACATACGGCATCACCCGCATTCCCATTAGCAGAAAAATAAACACGTATAACAATTAGGAAAAGCAGTATATATATTTATCCTAAACATCCTAGACTTTTAAAGCTATGATTCTTAAGTTCCTGACAAAAATAGGTTTCCCGGTGGAAGCCCCAATCTGTGGTTCCCTGCCTAAGAGATGGACCAGCATAGGTCAATCTTTCTCTTCGGTAGAGTTCCCATTTTTCGTGGAAAACGGGGATGATGCCCTAAGGCAGAAAAGGAGACTCCCCAGCAGAGTCGCCATTTGTGTAATTTTTCACACAAGAGAAGTAGAAAGAAAGGAATGGGCCCCACGGTGGGCGCCACTTTTCTGTAGCGAGCGATTTTGGACGCGGTTCTTAAGCGCTGGTCGCTCTCTGCGGTTTGAGCTTAAACTACAGGTCGATTCATTTTTTATCCTATTGTGAGCTGAATAAGGAAGGGAAATAGATGTCTCCAATTAACCCTGCTTGCATACTGAGTTTAAACAGCGGTCTGTTAGGTTACGGATGCTATCAATGTGGGGGGGGGCCTTGTACTGGTTATTTGTATTTTCGCCAATACGGTTTTCTTTCTTTTTTTTTTTACCTAGGCAGAAGGTTTCTAGCGGGAATTAAGATTAGGATGTTAGGACTGGTGCTTTTGAAATACTGCTTTTAATTTATGGAGATATATGATTTGGGTTTTTTGTTGATTGTGCTCGCTAAGATCTTTTCTTTCGATCTTATGCCTACGTATTCCTATTTACCGAAACAGGGAAATCAGAGCATTCATAGTTCCTCCTATTCTATGGGAGGAAAATGGTTTTTGGTGTCTTGTTCAAAGCACAAGACGTGAAGCGAAAGGTGATTTGTATCTTGTTCAAAGCCCAAGATGTGAAGCTGAAAGGTCTATTTGTGTCTTGTTCGAAGCCCAAGACGTGAAGCTGAAAGACCTCGACTTTAGAGAGAATTTGTCATCTTTAAAGAGGGGAGAAGGAGAATTACTTTAACTGGGATACGCGGATCCGAGCAATGCCATAATTTCCGAAGAAAGGGTTTTAACCTGAAGGAGAAGACTTTAACTCAGTGTAGAGCAATGCCATCTTTCCTTAGGAATTTCTCATGCTAAAAGAGGGACAGTGGCATAGATATAGATGATCCAGAGGCTTGCCGCTTACAGCGATTAGATGAAAGGAAAGGAGTTGTTGATGTTTGTGTACTGTGAACGAGGCACAGCTTTGATGCTAAAAGGTTGATTGGATCAACCAGTGGTTTTCTTATATAAAGCCTAAGAGGAGGCTAATTTCCGCTAGGAAAATCATTATACAAAGCCTAAGAGGAGGCTATTTTTGGTCTCATACAAAGCCCGAGAGAGAGGCTAAAAGATTTTGACCCAACGATGGAGTCTTTTGGTATCTCGTATAAAGCCCGAGATGGAGGCTAAAGGTTTGTTTCAGTTGAGTGACCGATCCAATATACTGATTTTAAAAGAGAAAATCAGTTCTTATATGAGCAACAATGTACTCAGGGATTTGATTTGAGAATCAGGGATATTTCCTTCTCTTTGAGGAAACGGGAAATCCAAAGGGTATTGAGACTGTCCGAGTCTGCGGGTTTCTTTCCTATTTAACGAAGGGGTCACTTGAGAATGTCTTTGAGACTCAAGGAAGTTAGACTGTCCAAGTCTAGAGTTTTTCTTTCGTACTATGCTTTGAGAAACAGTAGTAGACTATATGAAAGGACTGTTCTATGAGGATGACTAGGTTCTGTTCCTATACCTCTAGGAGGTCGTCGGGACAATTTGTACGAAGCCCAAGAGGAGGCTGGAAACTTTTAAGAAGCCGACGGGTCCTTGTACGAAGCCCAAGAGGAGGCTATCATTCCCGGAGGAAGAGATCATTATACGAAGCCTAAGAGGAGGCTGTGAATACTTCTAAGAAGCCGTAGTGTCCTTGAATAATGCCCAAGAGGAGGCCGATGCTTTTAAGAAGCCCGTGGGTCTATCATCTCCTTTCAATTAGGAGAGATAACTCTTTTAAAGATAAAAACCACTGGTAAACGTGCGAGGTTTACTATCCAGCGACATTTAACTTTTAAAGAGGGTTCCTTAGTTAAGGTCCAAGATTATGACCGTAGTGGGTACCCAAACCCCGAGACATTCAAGGCAAGCTATCCACAAGGAATAGATCAAGTCAGGAAAGTTCGAGAATTTGGAAGAAACTCAAAGATGCCATTCACGGAGAATACATTCATCTTGGGGAGTAGAGCTTCTTGACGATTCCTAAGGAGGACAGCCGAAGAGAAGACTGTATCTGGTGCTCCTATTGGGGATCTAGGCGTCTATTTCAACGAATAAATGAAACGGCGTCACCTAGTTCTAGACGTAGTTGCCGGGGAAACTCGAAATATCTATACTATTATTACACAATAGATATGAGTTTATGAAAGGAGACTTACAGTGAGCAGCTCCACAATACAGTTTATAATATGAAAGTAGTAAATGAAAGCGATAACCACTTACTCGGTTGTAGTGCTTCCATGCTGTTTGGTTAGTTGTTCAACAAAGAAAGATTGAAAACAACAGTATATTCAAAATCAAAGGAGAAAGTGCTTTGATAAAGAAAGATTTGGGGCTTACAGCTCAAGGAGAGGCCCAGGGTTTTATCAGTGAGCGCACTGTTTGACTTTGTACAGCGGGACTTATACAAGTGACTGGGGCCCAAAATGGTTTTCTGTACAAAGGGATGGGTCTTACACTCTTTCAAGAGGCCCAAAAAGGTTTAAAGAAAAATAGTGGGGCTTATAACACGAGGGTAGGCCCAGTTGGTTTTCCGTTTAAAATGGCGATCGCGCCGAGGTTTTCTTTTAACGCGGAGGGACTTATACAATAAGTGAGGCCCAAAATGTTTTGGTTAAAAGGGGGATTGGGTCTTACACTCTAATAGAGGCCCAAAGTGTTTTGAATGGGTCTTATAGTTCAAGGAGAGGCCCAGATGATTTTTATTTTTAAACGGGCGACGATCGCGCCGTTTACTTGTACAGAGGGACTTATACAATGAGTGAGGCCCAAAAAGTTTTTGTACAAGGGGGGATGGGTCTTACACTCTCTCAAGAGGCCCAAAAAGGTTAAAGAAAATGATTTATGAGGGTTGAATTAATCCAAAACCCTAATTTGTTTTCAAAATGTATTTAATTGAATAAAAATTCAATTAAAATGATCAAAAATTGTTTAACACATGGAAAACAAATTGTGATCTTGGATTAATGCTTCAAAAATTAAGTATTGACCTACAAAATAATTAGAAAGCATTAAAAGTTGCAAAATCAATGTAGAAAAAATATTTAAAATGTCAAAAACAATCAAAATATTAATTCTTTACAAAAATATCAATTATATGAAATAAATAATATTTTTGGGATTTTTTGGGAAAATAAAATATTTTAACATTTTTGTGAATTATTAAAAAAAGAATCAACTCAAAATCATTAAAACTCAGAGAGAAATTAATTTTTGAATCAATTAAACAAAATCACAAAATTCAAATATTTGAATTTCTAAAAATGGTGCCAAGAACAGCTGAAGAACACGCGCGTGTTCTTGGTTTCTCAGATTTGCGTTTTCTATCCAATCTCCATGAATACGTAATCATATCATGCAATCAACATATCATTATGCTCGTCTCAACCTCACGATCATGTCTATGTACTTTAATTTCATTTAAATTAAACATACAACAAGAAATCACGAAGAGACCTCAAGAACCCTAATTTCTGCATGAAGGCTAGGATTTTTGATACACGATTCAAACAATGCAATTAATTGAGGGAAAACATTCCATGCATGATTATGAACATATGGCCAAATTATTGTGCGAGGAAATATGCATAGATTGAGAGATGACCAAGTATGTGCTTACCTCCAAGTCGTGACAGCAAGAGCAGATGTGATTTTGAGTTGGAGGTGTTACAGATAAGTTGTGATGATCTGGACAGCTTCCCTACACCATATGGAGTGTGTTTGAACACTTGGATTGAATTGAAATGGACTGGATCAGTTTATGGCATCTCAGCTGCAACTTCACTTCAAACTTGTGTGGATGGCAAGTGATTTTGAGATTTTGATGTTCCAGATGTTATGTGAGTGTTTGATCAGCTCATATGTGATGTATGTGAGGTGTGTGAGTGATTGGTTTGATTGGAATTGCTCTCAAACTCAAAACCCGATAGCTACCTTGCTAAGAAAGGCATTTTTGCCAAGAGAAAGAGATTTTGAGGAAAGCATCTGTTAGATGGCTTTGGTGTACTCAAACTGACCACAATTGAGCTCTATTTATAGTAGAGCAAGTTTGTTTTGCACGGAATAGTGAATGGAAGCTGGTAAGTAGGTTTGGCCAATGTTGGCAAATGAAAATCCAAGTCTCCTCTAGCCATTGACTAGAGGTTAGGGCACAGAGCTTTGGTCCCCTTGGTCTTGGATAAGTCTTGACTGATTTCAGATGAGAATGGCTCAGTCCATGCCACCTTGATGGTTCCATTGAATACCTTATTCCAAATTTGAAGTCTTGTCCGTATTTTGGCAACTCTAGGTTCAACATGCTATTCCTTGTTCCTTGGACCTTGGAGGCTTGGCTCAGTGATTGTCCCCTTTAGATTCAATCCTCTGAGGTGTCCAAGTGGATTGGAGCTATTGAATTTGGCTGATTTTGGCAAATCGACCAAAGTTGCAAATTCTGCCTTGCCTTGACAGATTTCAGCAAGGCAACTTGGCAATGTTGTATCTCATGGTGTAGGTTGAATTTGGCAATGTTCTTGGCCATTTTGGAAAGCTCTTACATGATACAACAACTGTTTGAACAAGTTTGGTTTTGATCTCTTTTGATTCCAAGTGAAAAATCCCCCTACATTTGGCAAAAAGTGAGGCAGAATCTGACTTAGTGAAAATTTCACTAAGTGTTGGAAAAAGTGACATTTTCACTTTTCAGCCACTTTGATCACTCCATAACTCAAAATCCTTAATGAATTGGAATGACTTGTAGTTGAATTTTTTGTAGGTGATAATGAGGGCTACAAATCCATCTTTGTATGGAAAAAGATGGCCTTGTGGTTTAGGAGTTATGGTCCTCCAAAGTTGGTACCTTTGCCACTTTATATTTAACTTAGAAAAATTCCTAAGTTTTATGGTTACCCCTTTTACAAGTTATCTCACTTTTCTTGATTTTTCTTGATGAATGATGATTCAAATCATACATTAACATCATTTTAGGGTTAAAAATCCATTTTGGTGAAAAATCTCAAAAAGTCAAAGTTGACTTTTGTGCACAGTTGACTTTTTATCAGATGAATTCCAAACTGTGCATTTCTTCAGGAAATCATGTCCTTGACCTAAATCAAACTTGATGGACATGTTCCATGGGTGTCATAGGGTATATTCAATCATGTATTAGGGTTTGGGAGCATGTCCTGGTCAAAAGTCAAAGTTACAGTTGACTTTTCCCTTAAAACCCTAATTGTGGTGCAGATGAAATTGAGACTTGTTGCTCAAGCTTCTTGGATCAATCCATTGTTCCAAATGGATCAATATGGTATATTAGAGACCCTCAAATCATCTCTTGAGGTCTTGGCTCATGGTTTGTCCCAAAAGTCAACTTAGGGGTGAATGAGGTCAAGAAACCCTAATTCCTGATTTTTGATGAATGCATCCCCTGAGGCAAAATTGACTTGATGCATGGGTTCATGAGGTTCCATGAAGTATATTAGGTTATGTTTTGGATCATTGCCTTGTGCCCAGATGAAAATTTCCATCTGGAGGCCCTGGTCGACCAAAACCCTAATTTGGTGACACTGTCGATCTTGAGACTTGATCCACCTAGAAGGGAGCAGCCTTGTGCTTAATCCTTGAAGTGGGAGTCCTTTTTGATCCATTGTGGATATTTAAGAGATTAGACAAGTTGAAGATCATGTCATTTCTTGAATGATCATTTGTCTAAGCACTCAGAGAGGGCTTGAAACCCTAATTTTGATTGTATTGGATGCTCACCCATCTTTGGGGAGATTGATGAAGCATGATGGTTCATCCATATTGTGATGATGATTTTCACAATGATGGGAAATCTAAGTGGTCAAAATTTAGGGTATTACACACTGGTATAGAGAGGGGCACTCTATCACCAGGAAACAGACTTTGATCTGCCTGGCAGTCTCCTCGGACCCAAAAGTGATGAGTAGCTCAACATAGTCCCACAACTTAGAGGTGGTGCCATTGAAGCCCTTCAATTCAGAGCCTACGTATGAAGCCAAATGCCTCTCATCGAGCTGGAGAGTGGTGAACAGGTGAGCATACATAATGTCGACGGAGCTCCTTGGTCGTCCAGGATGCGGAGGACGTCGAAGTTCGCCATCTGGGCTCTGATGAGTAAGGATTGCTATAATTGCGAGCGCCACCCGGTAGCTCCTCGAGGTAGAAGGTTATGGGGTTTGATTTCCCTTAGAATCTGTCGAGGGTGGCATTCATCTTCGAGCTTGCGTCGATTAGCTCATCAAACTTCCACTTCATCGACCCCACGGAGAGCTTGTTGAACCCTTCGTCGGATATGACCATAGCGCTGGGGAAGTTCTCCCATGTGCTACGAGTAGACAAGGGTGTGTCAGTCTCATAGGGGAGGCAGAAGTATTCCGGCCGGGAGACGCCATGGTGACTTATAACCTAGCGTTGTCGGAGGGTGGTGTTACCTCCTCGCGGGCTTCCTATCGAGGAGCTTCATTTGTCTTGGTGTACTGATTTAAATGCCCTTCCTTAATCAGGATCTCGAGTGCATCCTTGAGGTGGATGCAGTTTTCTGTGACGTGCCCGTGGCTCATGTGGAACCGACAATACTTGGACTTGTCAACGTTTGGCTTGGGGGTGTCAGCTTGGGAAAACGGACCCCACCCTGTTGGAACTCCGAGTTTATACACTCGGCCAGAATGCGCTCGAGGGGAAAGGTGAGTAGCGTGTACTTGGTGAAACGGCCTGCTGTCCCCCTATGTTCACGGGAGTCGCGGGGCTTATCATCCCTTCATTTCTCCCCACCTCGTCGAGGAGCTACTGAGTCTTCATGCTTGGAGACTTTGGCACTCTCCTGGTTCTACGAGTCGCAGGCGTTGTTGGCGGTATCTTTCTCCACGTAGTGGATATAGGCTTTGGCTTTAAGGAGAAGGTCGTCCAGCATGTGGGGCGTTTCGATGCCAACCGCTTTGGAGAAACCGTTGCAGGATCGCAGCCCTCGCTCGATTAGATATGTCTTCATGTGGTCTATAGTGGATACCTGGACAACCTCTCGTTTGAATCTCTCTATGTAGTCTTGGAGAGATTCGTCCTTCCCCGGAATAATGGCCTCGAGTGACACCTCCAACTTCAGATATCGTTGAGAGGCAGTGAAATGCCTGGTGAACTGTGTCTTCAGCTCTTTCCAGGAGGTGATGGATTTTGGGTCGAGGCTCTTGTACCACGCTATCAAGCCCTTCCTCAAGGTCGTGGGGAAGAGTCGACACTTTATGGCTCCCCTGACATTGCGGTAGTCGAGCATCATATCGATGTTCTCGATGTGGTCGTCAGGGTCGGTCGTGCCATCGTAGGTCGCCAAACTTGGTGGTTTCTCCATCCCGACAAGAAGGGGAGTCTCCATGATGGCTCGGTACAGTGTACCGCGGGGGTCGTCTTCGTCGCTTCAGACTAGTGAGCGTTACGAGGAAGGATCGTACCAAGGGCTCCTGCTGCGGCGCGGCGAGTTCCTTGGTCAACTCTTCGGTTTCTCCATCTGCCTGCCGACTTTGCTTCTTTTGGGATCTGGGGAGCGTCTCTCTTTCTGGGGAGGAGTGCGGTCATGCTTCTGGGTAATCGCAAGCTAAGGTCTTTCTAGCAGTGGTTGACGTCAAGGTTGTCGTGGGGACAAGCTCTAAGACTCATCCTGTTAGAATCTCCGCGGAGGAGAGTGTGGACGGGCTACGAGAAACCGTGCGCCTATGTCTTCGTTGGGGAAAGCGTGATTTTCGTTCCTTCTTCAACATCCCAATTCGTTCGTTCTGCGGGAAAATCACCAGGTTTGTTTGGTTGATTGCCGCAAACAAGGCCACCGTGATGGGGTCGGCGTTGGGCGGCACAGGAATTAGTTGTAAAACTGTTAGACTCTCAAAACGTTGGGCAGCGTTGTAGGCCGCATCTTCGAGGGAGGGAGAGGCGGTGAGCCTATCCCTAAGGTCACCCTCTTCAAAGTAGGCGGTCACATTGTTATCATGGTTGTCGCCATTATTGAAGGCGGTGAAGGCAGCTTTGTGGGCGTTATCGTCAACGTGTTGATTAGCAATGATCGAAGGAGGTTGAAGGTTTTCTGTTCGCCTGTGGTGGAGAAGAGGATGAGGGTGTGCCTGCAAGACACTACGATGCCAAAGTGAGGTTCAGAGCGAAAGAGAGCATGTACATAAAGTATGAGTTTTTGACTACCTGACCTTCTTGTGGAGGGTATTTATAATGTGCCCCGAGCGCTGGGCCAACAATCATCTATAGTGGGTTAGATCATTACGCCCAATACAGATAACTGCCAGGATCTACGTGGAGTAGAAAAGACCAGCACGTGGTCTCCATCCTAGGTCAATTGCCCTGCGGAAGGCGCGAGTTCTTATGGTGATGTGTCCCTGCGTGGGGAGCACGTGAGGTACGTGGGGAAGAGGTGTGAGGAGCGTTCCTTTCGCAGGATAGTAGACTGGACTTTGTGCTGGCCCAGTCCAATATATATATATATATATATATATATATATATATATATATATATATATATATATATATATATATATATATATGGTTAAATATGTTTTTGGTCCCTATAAATATCTCACTTTTCATTTTTAGTCCCTATAAAAAAATGACATATTTTGGTCCCTACAAATTTTTATGCATGCGGTTTTAGTCCTTGCTGTAACGCAAATTTTTATGTGGTTGTGAAGCACTATCGCTTTGGGGTACTACAGTTCGATTCATTTTTTATCCTATTGAAGCTGATTAAGGAAGGGAAATAGATGTCTCCAATTAACCCTGCTTGCAAACTGAGTTTAAACAGATGACTGTTGGTTTACAGATGCTATTAAGATTGTGGGTCTCTCTTAGGTTATTTTGTTAAAAAATGTCTAGGCTATGGGTAAGGTGTTAGGACTGATGCTTTTCGATTGATGTATGGAGGTATGGGATTTTGGGTTTATGATTAGTATGCTCGCTAATATTTTTGCAATCTTAAGCCTACGTATTCCCGTTTAGCTAAACAGGGAAATCAGAGCGATCATAGTTCCTCCTATTCTATGGGAGGAAAAAGGTGTTTTGGTGTCTTGTTCAAAGCCCAAGACGTGAAGTTAAAGGTGGTTTGTATCTTGTTCAAAGCCCAAGATGTGAAGCTAAAGGGTTTTGGATGAGAGAGAATTTGTCATCTCTAAAGAGGAGTTGTTGATGTTTGTATGATGTGAGCACGACATGACTTTGATGCTAAGGGGTTGATTTACTCAACCGGGGTTTTCTTTATACAAAGTCTAAGAGGAGGCTATTGACCCAACAAGAGGAGGTTTATTATTTGTCTCTTACGAAGCCCGAGATAGAGGCTAAAAGGGTTGACTCAATAAGAGGGTCTTTTATACTCAACAAAAGAGTGTTTATGTGTCTTGTACAAAGCCCATGACGAAGGCTAAAAGAGGTTGACTCAACAAGAGAGTCTGAAAGTGATGGACTCAGCAAGAGAGTCCTTTTATACTCAACAAGAGTGTTTTTCTATCTCGTACGAAGCCCGAGATTGAGGCTAAAAGGAGGTTGACTCAACAAGAGAGTCTTTTATACTCAACAAGAGAGTGTTTTTATATGTCTTGTACAAAGCCCAAGACGGAGGCTAAAAGTGGTTGACTCAACAAGAGAGTCTTTTATACTCAATAAGAGAGTGGGTTTTATATATCTTGTACAAAGCCCAAGACGGAGGCTAAAGGTGGTTGACTCAACAATAGAGTCTGAAAAGGTTAACTCCGCTGGGGAGAATCATTTGTACAAAGCCCAAGAGGAGGTTGTCTGTGCGGGTGACTGTTTCAGTTGAGTGATAGGTCCAGTGTGTTGGATAAAAGAGAAAATCAGTTCGTATATGGGTAATGTTGTGCTTTGGTATTGACCAGAGGATCAGGGTTATTTCCTGTTCTTTAAGGAAATGGTAAATCCAAAGGGTAGTGAGACTGTCCAAGTCTACTGGTGTTTTGAGAAATCGATTCTCAGATAGTGAATGTTCTTTTTATGATGCCCAAGAGAAGGCTGGTATTTTAAGGGATGGAGGCCAACCCATTAACTGGTCTGACACTTGACTCAGAAAGACAGCTCTAGCAAGTTGATGAGTAGGTTTTGTTCCTATACCTGTAGGGGTCTCTAGGTCCTTGTACTAAGCCCAAGAGAAGGCATGAGAACTTCTAAGAAGCCGACGGGTCCTTGTACAATGCCCAAAAGGAGGTGGGAATGCTTTTAGGAAGCCTGTGGGTCCCCAAACCCCGAGAAGTTCAAGACATACTATTCACCGAGAATAGATCAAGCCAGGAAAGTCTGAGAATTTGGAAGAAACTCAAGAGATGCCATTCACGGAGAAAGATCATCTCTGGGGAGTTAGAGTTTCTTTGACAATGTCTAAGGGTGACAGTCTGAGAAAGGGTTCACAAAGAATGCTGCCTTTCACGTCTCCATATTGTTTAACCCCAAGAGGAGGGAAGACTGTATCTGGAAATCCTATGGGGATCTAGTTTTGTTTGTATTTAAGAGTTACCAACAGGGCTTTACCTAGTGCTAGACGTAGTTGCCGGGGAAAACTCTAAATAACTATACTAGTATTACACAGTGGATATTGGACAAGTATATAAAAGTTTGTGAAAGAAGACTTACAGTGAAACAGCCCCACAATACAGTTATATATATATATATATATATATATATATATATATATATATATATATATATATATATATATATATATATATGAAAGCGGTAAATGAAAGCGGGTAAACACTTACTCGGTTGTAGAGCTTCCATGCTGTTTTGTTAGTCATTCAACAAAGAAAGCTTTGATAATAATATTATATTATAAATCAAAGAAGAAAGTGCTTTGAAAAGATTGTTGGGGCTTACATCTCGAGGAGAGGCCCAAGGTTTTATCAGTGATTGTACTGTTGTTTTGAATTTGTACAAGGACTTATACAAGTGACTGAGGCCCAAAAAGGTTTTCTGTACAAAGGGATGGGTCTTACACTCTTTTAAGAGGCCCAAAGATTTATTTTTGTACAAGGGATGGGGCTTACAACTCAAGGAGAGGCCCAGGTGATTTGTTTTTGAACTGGCAATCGTGCCGAGGTTTTTTCTTTTAACGTAAGGGGACTTATATAATGTCTGAGGCCCAAAAATGGTTTTGGTTAAAAGGGGGTTAGATCTTACACTCTATTAGAGGCCCAAAGATGTTTTAAAGAAAAAGAATGGGGCTTTCAGCTCAAGGAGAGGCCCAAGGTTTTGCTAAGAAAGGCGACGATCGCGCCGTTGTTTTGAAAATACAGTGGGACTTATACAATGACTGAGGCCCAAAAATAAAGGTATTTACAAAGGGGATGGGTCTTACAGTCTATTAGAGGCCCAAAGATTATTTTGAAAAGAAAAACGGGACTTACAACACAAGGGTAGGCCCAATTGTTTTTGTTGAGAAGGCGATGATCGCGCCGTTCATTTGAAATTGTTCAGAGGGACTTATACAATAAGTGAGGCCCACAATTGGTTTATTTACAAAAGGATTGGGACTTACACTCTATTAGAGGCCCAAAGTGTTTGAAAATGATTTGTTTAGGGTGATTAAGATCAAAACCCTAAATTAGTTTCAAAAAAAGTATTTTAATTAAATAACAACTTAATTAAAATGATTAAAATTATCAAACATGTGTGAAAAACAAGTTGTGATCTTGGATTAATGTTTGAAAAATCATGTTTATATCCAAAAAATGGTTGGAAACCAATTAAATTTGGAAAATCAAGGAGGAATAAATATTTCAAATGTTAAAAACAAATAAAACATTAATTCTTTGCAAAAATATCAAATATATGAAATAAGTAATATTTTTGGGAATTTTTGGTAAAATAAAATATTTTAACATTTTGTGAATTATTAAAAAAAGAATCAACTCAAAATCATTAAAACTCAGAGAGAAATTAATTTTTGAATCAATTAAATAAAATCACAAAATTCAAATATTCAAATATTCAAAAAATGACGCCAAGAACACGCGCCCTCCCTCTGTTTCTGCAGATTTGCATTTTCTATCCAATCTCACTGAATACTTGATGATATCATGCAATCTACATATCAATCTACTCGTTTTCACCTCACGATCATGTCGATGGTCTTTAATTTCATTTATTTTAAACATGGAATAAGAAATCAAAGAGAAACCTCAAGAACCCTCAAATTTACATGAAGGCTCAGAAATTCCATACACGATTCAAACAAAGCAATTTATTGAGGGTAAACACTCTATGCATGATTATGAACATATGGCCAAATTATTGTGCAGCAAAAAATGCATGGATCCTAGAGTTAGAAGAGCTCATGCTTACCTCTTGTAGCTGGTGATCGTGTTTTGTGTTAGAGGTGTTACAGCTTGGTTCCAAGGATATGGACAGCTTCCCTAGGTGCTATGGAGTGTGTCTGGATGCTTGGAGTGGATTTAATTGAATTGGAACTTGATTTGGCACCTCAACTGTAAGTCTGCTAAAAACTTGAGCAGTTGGTTGGTGATTTTGGTGTTCCAGGTGTTATGTGAGTGTTTGGATCACTTCTATATGATGTTTATGAGGTGTGTGTGTGATTGGTTTGGTTGGAATTGCTCTCAAACTCAAAACCCGATAGTGACTTGCTTTAAAAGGAAAAATTGGAAGTGAGAAGGTGATTTTGAGGAAAGCATCTGTTTGATGGTTTTGGTGTACTTAAACTGATCACAAATGAGCTCTATTTATAGTAGAGCAAGCTTGTTTTGCAAGCAATAGTGATTGGCAACTGCAGCAGAGGTTTGGCCAATGTTGATCAATGAGAATCCAACTCTCCTATAGCCATTGACTAGAGGTTAGGGCACAGGCTGCTGGTTCCCTTGGCCTTGGATATGTCTTGACTGAATTCGGTTGGAAAGGGCTCAGTCCATGCCACCTTGGTGCATCCATTGATTGCTCCAAAACAAAATTGGAGTCTTGTCCCCTCTTTAGGGATTTCTAGGTTTGGCATGCTACTTTTGGTTCCAAGGACTTGGGAGGCTGATGGATCAGTGTTTGTCCCTCCTTGGTGTCCCCTTGAGGTGTTCAGATGGATAAGTGTGTTTTTCATTTGCACAAATTTGGGAAATCGAGCAAAATGCACAAATCTGCCTTGCTTTGACAGTTTTCAGCAAGGCATATTGCCATTGTCATATCTCATGGCTCAAGTGGAATTTGATGGAGTTCTTGGCCATTTTGGAAAGCCCTCATATGATACAACAACTATTTGATCATAGTTGGTTTTGATAATTTTTGGATCCAAGTGAAAAATGCCCCTACATTTGGAAAAAAGTGAAGGCAGGTTCTGACTTAGTGAAAATTTCACTAAGTGTTGGAAAAAAGTGACATTTTCACTTTTTGTGATTTTGATCATTCCATAGCTTAAAATCCACGAGGAATTGGAATGAGTTGTGTTTGAAGCTTTTGTAGAGGGCCATGAGAGCTACCAATCCAGCTTTGAGTGGGGAAAAATGGCCTTGTGGTTTAAGAGTTATGATCCTCGAAAGTTGGTACCCTAGCCACTTTGTTCCATAACTTAGAAAATTTCTAAGCTTTTTTATGGTTACCCCTTTTACAAGTTATCCCACTTTTCTTGATTTTTCTTGATGAATGATGATTCCAATCACACATTAACATCATTTTAGGGTTGAGGAACCATAATTATGAAAAATCTCAAAAAGTCAAAGTTGACTTTTATGCACAGTTGACTTTTTGTCAGATGAATTCCAAACTGTGCGATCCTCTATAAAATCAAGTCCTTGACCTAAATCAAACTTGATGGATTGATTTCATAGGTGTTATAGGGTGTATTGAATCATGTCCCAAGGTTTGGGAGCATGCCTGGGTCAAAAGTCAAAGGTATAGTTGACTTTTTTCTCAAAACCCTAATTGTGGTTCTGATGAATTTGAAACTTGTGAATCAAGCTTCTTGGATTAATCCATTGTTGCAAATGGGTCAATGTAGTGTGTTAGAGAACCTCAAATCCTCTCTTGAGGTATTGGCTCATGTTTTGTCCCAAAAGTCAACTTAGGGATGAATTAGGTCAAGAAACCCTAATTCCTGATTTTTTATGAATGCATCCCCTGAGGCTAAATTGACTTGATAATTGGGTTCATGATGTCCCTTGGAGCATCTAGGGTTATTCTTTGAAGCATTCGCACATGCCCAGAGGAAAATTCCCATCTGGAGGCCCTGGTCGACCAAAACCCTAATTTGGTGACACTAGCGATCTTGAGGCTTGATCCAATTTGAATGTTGCAACCCTGTGCTTGATTCTTGATGTGGGAGTACTTTTGATCCTTTATAGGTGTTTAAGAGGTTAGACAAGTTGAAGATCATGTCATTCCTTGATTGATCCTTTGTCTAAGAGCTCTGAGAGGGTTTAAAACCCTAAATTTGATTGTAGTGGATGATCACCCATCTTTGGGGAGACTATTGAGGCACGATGGTCCATCCATATTGTGATGATGATGTGCACAATGATGGGAAATCTTAGTGGTCAAAATTTGGGGTATGACAGATACCCCTATTTAATCTTCTTGGACCCGAAGGTGTGAATGGCGAAGGTATTCGGGCATTCGGTGTAAGAGGATTAAATATTGGAATACCCAAAATTTTGATGGTGGTCATGAATGGTAGCTTACGCATTCATCTTCTTTTGCTAAGCAATGATGCTTAGAAAAGGTAAAACTTCCCCTCGATCCTGGTCTTCAGCCAAAGAACTGGTCTAAGTTTCTGATATAAACTTCCCCTTGATCCTGGTTTCCTACCAAGGAACTGGTCCCAGTTTCCGAAATAAACTTCCGCTCGATCCTGGTTTCCTACCAAGGAACTGGTCTCAGTTGTTGAAATAAACTTCCCCTCGATCCTGGTTTCCTACCAAGGAACTGGTCTAAGTTTCTTTTGTCAATAAACTTTCTTGACAAGAAACGCTATTCGTAGTGGCTTTCCTCAAACTTCTCGCCAAATTTTCCTGGTGAGATGCAATTTGACAGAAAAAATTTGATGTCAGAGTTGCTGGGGAACCCAGTCGTCTGAGTTGTAGAGGTGTACAAAATTCTTTGTAGGAGACGTCATTCGTTGGCTCTACTGGGGAAAGCAGGTCTCTTGAGAGACTGTTGTCGCTTGGGGATGTTACATCATACTTTTCTCGAGGTCTTCTCAGAGAAATGCCATATGACGTGATCCAATTTTGAGGTGCTGATGAAATTTTCGTCAGCGAACTTTTCAAAGAAAAAAGGTTGTATTGCCAACTCTTTGATTAAGAGGCTTTCTCTGGGGATTTTCCTTAATCCGGGAAAGCGAAGATATCATCTCCGATGGCGAAGAGTGACCTTGGCTGAAGGTTTTATGGCCTTTCAGAGGTTCAAGTTATCAAAGTGATCAAGGGACCAACTTCAACCCAGAAATAAACTAGAGGAGAGGTTGTTCAGACGCGACGTTTCCTGACAAGGAAAGAACAGAAAACTCGGTTGAAAAGACGTTTATCACTAGGGAACAAGACCGACTAGAGTGATAGTGATGCAATATGACTATGAATGAATCAATAATGCATGATGTATATATGTATATGCTGACAAAACTGACACGACATACAGACTAATGGATGAACATGACTGGATACTCGGCCACTGCGGGGGGACGAAGAGGTATCGCTGGTCCAAAAGTAGCAATTCTGCCTTGCTTAGGAGAGATAGTCCCTGCTGGGAGCTATGTTGGTCGGGCTTAGGAGGTAAGAACTCTGTCGGGGATGTCAGATTGAACATTCGCATCAGATACAGTTGATCCTTCATTCAGGTGCACTGGTTTAGAATGAGTACTTCGATTCTGCACTTTGAGGTTCGATTACTTCTGAAGAAGTGATCGATGTTCTTTCGATGTTCAACAGTCAAAAGAAATTGTCATCTTTATTTTAAAAGCAGAAAAAATTTGACAATTAAATTCATTTTTGTTTTATTTCAAGAATCTTTGATCATTTTAAAATGTCGTTCTATAAAGCTAAAACAAATGAGAATTGCAAACAAAAGCACAAGGGCTAAAATTTATTAATAGGATGGAAATCAGCCAAGTGCGTGATTCCATAGAGTATTTACAAAGTTTAGAAAATGGTAATTTAAGGGAAAAGGGCTACATTGAAATATAACGGCCACTATCCTTCTACCAACTTTGAATTCCGGACATCCTGAGCTTCTGTCGAAGATGACCTTGACTGGAGTTTTTCTCGGATGGTGTAACTGCTGTTGAGGATATGCCCTTGTTGAAGATAGTTACTTGCCATTATCCCTAATTTTTGCCTGGATTGTACTTTTAAGATTTCCAATCCACCGGGATGATTTTTTATTATGTCTCTAATTTTTGCCTGGACCGCCCTTTCAGGTTTTCAATCCACCGAGACGTTTTTTTTAGTTTAGCCGAAGTATTTCTTGACTACATCAACATTTGTGGGATAGTAAAATTCTTCTCCATCCATGGTTGCAAGTCTCAAGGCCCCGCCTGAGAAAGCTTTATTGACCATATAAGGGCCGTCATAGTTCGGAGTCCATTTTCCCAGGGAATCAGTGAGAAATGATTGTATCTTTTTGAGCACGAGGTCTCCTTTTCTGAAGACGCGAGGTCGGACCTTTTTGTCAAACGCTCTCTTCATTATTTACTGATACAACTGACCATGGCATAGTACCGTTATTCGCTTTTCTTCGATTAGATTCAGTTCATCGTGTCGACTTTGACACCATTCAGCTTCTGTTAGCTTAGCTTCCATCAATACCCAGATTGATAGGATCTCTACCTCTATGGGGAGCACTGCCTCCATGCCATATACTAGAGAAAAAGGGGTTGCCCCTGTTGAAGTGCAGACAGATGTGCGATAACCGTGAATAGCAAAAAGTAACATCACATGCCAGTCTTTGTAGGTTACAACCATCTTTTGAATGATCCTCTTGATGTTCTTGTTAGCTGCTTTTACCGCTCCGTTCATCTTGGGTCGGTAGGGAGATGAGTTATGGTGTTCGATTTTGAACTCAACGCGCAACTCTTTCATCATCTTATTGTTCAAGTTAGATCCATTATCAGTAATGATCTGGTTTAAAACACCATAACGGCAAATGATATTGTTTTTGATAAATCGAACCACCACTTGTCGGGTTACATTAGCGTATGACTCTGGTTTGACCCACTTGGTGAAATAGTCAATGGCTACCAGGATGAACCGATGTCCGTTCGAAGCCTTGGGTTCGATCATGCCAATCACGTCGATTCCCCATATGGAAAAAGGCCATGGGGAAGAGAGAACTTTGAGATACGTTGGCGGTACATGGATCTTGTCAGCGTATATTTGACACTTGTGACATCTCCTCATGTACTTGTAGCAGCCGGATTCCATGGTCAACCAGTAGTAACCTGCTCTTAGAATTTTTCTCGCCATTGTGTGTCCGCTGGCATGAGTGCCAAAGGATCCTTCATGAATTTCTTTTATCAGCATGTTTGCTTCGGGTCTGTCTACACATCGGAGCAAGACCATGTCAAAGTTCCTCTTATAGAGTGTATCACCGCTCAGGAAGAAGTTCCCAGCCAATCTTCTGAGGGTCTTTCTATCTTTTCTGGATGCCCCAGGTGGGTACTCCTATTTCTGAAGGAAGCATTTGATATCGTGATACCAAGGTTTGCCGTCTATAACTGCTTCAATCGTGAAGATGTAAGCAGGCCGTTTAAGGCGCATTATGTCAATCTTAGGTAAGTCGTTCCATTGACCTATACTAATCATGGAAGAGAGGGTGGCTAATGCATCAGCCATGTGATTCTCTTCACGAGGGATATGATGAAACTCGATTCTATCGAAGAAGGGTAACAACCTTCTTGCGTAGTCTTTGTAAGGAATCAATCCTGATTGGTATGTGTTCCAATCTCCTTTGATCTGGTTGATAACTAGGGTTGAGTCGCCATATACATCCAAGTTTTTGATCCTTAAGTCGATCGCTTCTTCGAGACCCATGATACAAGCTTCGTATTCGGCCTCGTTATTTATACACTTGAATGTAAGTCTGGCGGTGAAAGGAATGTGGGTACCCTGAGGTGTTATGATCAATGCCCCAATTTCATTCCCGTAATGATTGACAGCTCCGTCAAAGATTAGTCCTCATTGGGAACCTGGTTCTGGCCCTTCACTGGGTAGCGGTTCATCACAATATTTCATTTTTAGATACATGACATCTTCGTCTGGGAAGTCAAATCCGACTGATTCTTGATTGTCAATCGGTTGATGAGCCAAATGATCGGCTAAAACACTTCCTTTAACGGCTTTCTGAGCGTGGTACTCGATGTCATATTCTGATAACAACATCTGCCAACGGGCAATCCTTCCCGTAAGAGCAGGTTTTTCAAAGACATACTTGATCGAATCCATTTATGAGATTAACCAAGTAGTGTGACGAACCATGTATTGGCGAAGACGTTTGGTGGCCCAAGCCAGAGCGCAACAAGTTTTCTCAAGCATAGTGTACCGAGTTTCACACTCGGTGAATTTCTTGCTCAAATAGTATAGGGCAGACTCTTTCCTTTTAGTTTCGTCTTGTTGGTCAAGTACACAACCCATCGAGTCTTCCAAGACTATTAGGTAAATGCTTAGGGGCCTTCCTTCCACTGGAGGTGATAGAATCGGTGGGTTTAACAGATATTCCTTGATACTGTCGAAGGCGGTTTGGCAATCTTCAGTCCAAACACAATCCTGATTCTTTTTGAGTAATTTGAAAATTGGCGCGCAGGTCGCTGTCATGAGGAATATAAATCTGGAAATGTAGTTCAAACGTCCTAGGAATCCCCTGACTTGTTTTTCAGTCTTTGGAGAAGGCATTTCTTGAATGGCCTTGACCTTGTCAGGATCAACTTCAATTCCTTTCTGGCTGACGATGAACCCTAGCAGTTTTCCTAAACGGACACCAAATGTGCACTTGTTGGGATTCAAGCGAAGTTTGTACTTTCTCAGCCGCTCGAATAGTTTTAACAGGTGGGTCACATGCTCCTCATCTGTTTTAGATTTGGTAATCATATCATCGACATATACCTTGATTTCCTTGTGTATCATGTCATGAAAAAGAGTAGTCATGGCCCTTTGATAGGTTGCCCCGGCATTCTTCAGACCGAACGACATTACCTTGTAACAAAAGGTGCCTCATGGGGTGATAAATGAAGTTTTCTTCATGTCTTTCGGCACCATTTTTATCTGATTATAGCCCGAGAATCCATCCATGAAGGAGAAAACTTTGAACTATGGTGTACTGTCTACCAGCATGTCAATGTGTGGTAAAGGAAAGTCGTCATTTGGACTAGCCTTGTTTAGATCCCTGTAGTCTACACACATTCTGACCTTTCCGTCCTTTTTCGGAACTGGTACTATGTTGGCTAACCATTGAGGATATTCTGATGTGGCGAGGAAACCCGCGTCAATTTGTTTTTGTACTTCCTATTTGATTTTGATGGCCATGTCTGGATGAGTCCGTCTTAACCTCTGTTTTACCGGCGGACATTCTGATCTTAACGGTAGATGATGTTCCACGATGCTGGTATCCAACCCTGGCATATCCTGATAGGACCAAGCGAATACATCGGGAAACTCTTTGAGAAGTTTTGTCAACCTTTCTTTGACAGTTGGACTGAGTAGTGCCCCAATCTTGACTTCTTTTCTCTTTCCCTCTGAACCCAAGTTGACTATTTCCAACGGCTCTTTGTGAGGTTTAATGGACCTTTCCTCTTGTCTGATTAATCGGGTGATCTCTTCTGGAATTTCTTCGTCATCTTCTTCTTCAGCCTCAAATACCGGGAATTCAAAGTCGGGAGAAGGCATCGGATTGTATGTTTCAACGAGGTTTAAAACAGGCAATCTGCATGACGTGATGATTTGTGTTTAGAACAGATAGAGAGATGCGAGAGTGTGTGCCGTGTATTTTTTGGAAAACCGCTTGTTTTTATTATTTGAACTGTTTTTTTAGGATTACCATTTTCTGAAAAACGAAAAAAGAAAACAGCAATTAATGCAGAAATTACAGAACGATATTTATTTATTTATGATTTTGTCGATTCTTGAAACTACAGCCATATAAAACAAAACTCTGTCGCTTTGGGCGAAGCGAAGAGGGATATTTACAGAAAGTGAGCCCTATCAAAACATATGTTTCACCTGAGTAGGGTGAAAGGTTAAAGACGGAAATTACTTTGACTTATGAACAATCTTCGGAATGTCGACATCAACCCATTGGCGGCGAACTCCTCGGTGAATCACAAAGTCTGGTACCTTCCTTGATTTGTCTTCAGAAATAACGTTGATTTCTGGTGGATCAGGATCATTGGAATCTGTCTCCCAGGAAGAGTTTTCATAGGAGAATTCCTCAATTGTATTTTGCATAGTATTTGTGCTCTCAGGTGGATCTCCCCACCCGATTGGCTGAATGCCTTCGAGCCTGATGCGAGAACTTTCAGGAGCAGTGTATTTGACCATGAAGTCGTATTTACCACTGGGTTGTCCCAAGGTGTCCCACACTTCTTAAGAACTGGAGGAGTCATCCCTTTCGATGACGTTGACCTCGGAAAAAGCATAGTTAATGAATTCTAGTCCTACAAACTTTGCAAATTCATCCTCGTGCTGGATACTTTCTGAATGACCTGAGTGTTGATCCCATGACATGGTGGGGACACAGGTATTCTTTTCAATGATGCTCTGCTGATTATCATTGTTCGGCTGACTTTCTTGCCCCAAGTCTCCTAGGTACGGCTACCAGATAGGCAGACCATCCATCAGGCCATAATAATCGTGGTCAAAGTTGTATTTCATCGGAGTGTCTTTCTATAATGAATTTGGCGGAGCACGGCATCCTTCCGGATCACAACCTTCGTATATCATTTCGATGTCTGTGCGGGATTGAAAAATGGCGTAGGCACCTCTTTCTGAGACATATAACTGTCCTTAGTAAGATAGGATTACCACTCTTCATCTGTGTCAGAGGAATCTCCCTCGTTGATAGTATGTACTTCTTGAGTCACTGGGTGAAGGAAACCTCCACTATGGAAGAAGTTCTGAATGGGATGAATATTTTCAGCATTAGCGGCAGTCTGGGTACCAGCTGCAGAAAAACCAAGACCCTTCTTTGTTTTATTATTGGTAGGTGTGATGAGCCGTCCCCACCCTTTCATATTGTTACTTTCAATTGCTTCGAGAGCATCCTTGTACGAGGAAATCGAGGTTCCTCTTTCTGCCTGCTTATCACTGCTCACCGAAAGCGCTTGGAACTGGGTTCCGATTATCTCCTCCGGTTCCACACAGGTGGATGATGATAAGTTACTCACGATCAAGGCCTGTTCTCCGCAGACCGTGACGAGTTGGTTGTTCTTGACAAACTTCAACTTCTGGTGAAACGTCGAAGTGACTGCCCCAGTCTGGTGTATCCAAGGTCTTCCTAATAAGCAACTATATGTTTCCCGGATGTCCATGATCTGGAAAGTGACTAGGAAAGTGTGAGGACCGATAGTTATGGGAAGGTCGACTTCGCCGATAACTATTTTCCTGGATCCATCAAATGCTTTGATGACGACCTCACTGCCTCTCATCGAAGGTCCTTTGAATGATATCCGCATCAGACTGGACTTCGACATGACGTTGAGAGCCAATCCGGTGTCTACCAGCACGCTGGCTAAAGCATCGTCCTGGCAGTTAACTGTGATATTGAGCGCCATGTTGTGGTTTTTGCCTTCCTCTGGCAATTCCTCATCACTAAACCCCAAGTTGTTGCAGGAAGTGATGTTAGAGACGATGCTGTCGAATTGCCTTATCGACACATCCTATTCCACAAAGGCCTGCTCTAAGACTTTCTGTAGAGCTTCTCTGTGAGCTTCATATCTGAGTAAAAGAGAGAGCATTGAGATATTTGAAGGAGTTTGTAACAGTTGATCAACAATGTTGTATTCACTCCTTTGGATGAGCTTCAACATCTCATCATCATTCTTTGAAAGGTCGGGATCACTAGATTAACCGACTGATGGATTGGGAACTTCTGTTTGAGGTTCCTTTTCTCTGTTAGGTTCCCCAACTCCTCGGTTGAAGATTCGACCGCTCCGTGTTACTCGACTGATGTCTGCAATATTCACGACGGAGGGTAATGGAAATTCCTTTCCATTCTCAACTTTTGTACGTTGCACCATATTTGTAAGGGATAGCCTTAGTTGATTCATACGGTAGTGGTCCTGGTAGGTAGATAACTACATGAGCCTTCTGATTTTTCTGACTGTCGTAAGCAACTTCAATCAATTCTTGGTTAAGAACCTTCGATTCGTCAAGTAGGGGGATGATGGTACAAACATCCTTGGTCCTTTCATGATCAGACATCACAACAACATCCTTAATCTGATCAGCGAAATAGTTTGGCTCCCAGTTGATAGACCCCAAAACTGAATATTGTTGGATTTCTTTGCGGTCCAACTGACTCTGAAGGGTTGCTCGCATGAGGTAACACCCTTGGTTTTTTTTCGAGCAAACTCTACAGCGCTCATAGTTATGTGGTGGCACCTGGCCATGTCCGCTCTGAATGCAGTTTAACCTTACTAGATCTGTTTCCGTAGATCGGACATCCTGACTTTGATGCCGAGTAGGATTCCCATCAACCACACTGATTTGTTGCGTGTCTTCATCCATATAGATTGGAAGCCACCAGTGGTTTAACAAGTGTTACAAAGTTCTTTGAATGAGAGCGCACCCTTGGTTACTCTCACAACATACTTTACAGCTCAGATAATCATGTGAAGTGAGAAAACCGAGTTGGACTTGCTTGGCGTGTAACTCCACCAAGCTGGTATTCATCAAACGAATATTGAAGATTTGAACCATGTTAATCTGATAAGGATTTCTATCATGGTAGTCCTGGATCCATCCAAGATCCATCTGACGCTGGAGGGCCTCTTGTACAAAAGAGCATCACTGATTGTTTACCGAGCAAATCAGATAGGAATTGTAATCATGCCATGGCAGATTATGATACTGGCTTTGTCTTGAGTGCATTTCCACCAAGTTGACATTTATTAGACAAATGTTGTGGTTCTGAATGATGTTGGAGCTCGTATAAGTCATGTTAACCCCACGAACTCGGTGCTCCTGGATCCACCCGAGATCCAACTGTTCTTGTAGAGCTGCTTGCACCACAGAACATCCCTGATTGTTTTTAGAGCAAATATCACACTGGTGATAGTTATGAGGTGGTACATGGCCATATCCACTCTGTCTACAATGCATCTTGACCAAGTTGGCCCTCAATAAGAGTACATCATGAATTTGATAGCTGTTGTTAGCCTCTCCTTCTATCAAATTTACAGCAGCTTTCTCATGTTGAGGCAGCGGGTTCGTGAGAACATTAGGATTCATATCTTTGAAAGATAAAACCCCACTCCTAACAAGCTTTTGCACGTCGGATTTAAAACTGAGACAGTTTTCTATGATGTGTCCTGGTCCTCCTTGATGGTAAGGACAAGTCTGATATTCTTTGAACCAAAAAGACGGATTTTTTGGTATGGTAAGTGGAGCCCTGGTTTGGACATGCCCCTTGACCAGCAAGAGTGGAAATAGTTCCGCGTACAACACCGGTATGGGGTCAAACCCTGGCGTTCGCGTGGTACAGATGTTGTTGTACGGAGGACGAGTCTGCTGAAGAGACGGTTGTGTCCTTTGGTGATATTGTTGTTGAATCAGTTGGCTCTGAGCAACCTGAGGTTGATACGTAGGAATAGACGTAGGATTGATAGCAGGAGTTACAACTGCTACCGGTTGGTATCGTCGCCTTTGCTTTCCGAGAGAGATATTCCCAATATCCTGCTCCTTTTTCTTAGGGAGAGCACTACCGTATCGTTTTGTACTACTTGATGATCCAACGTCTTTTACTAAACATCCTTCTCGGACGGCTTCCTCAAGACGAACTCCCGTGCCTACCATCTCAGTGAAGTCACTGGGCGCACTGGCGACCATTCTGTCGTAGTAAAATGACCTCAAGGTCTTTAAGAAGATCTTTGTCATCTTTTTTTCCTCAAGAGGTGGACAAATCTGAGCGGCAATTTCACGCCATCTCTGAGCGTATTCTTTAAAGGTTTCCTTGTCCTTTTGTGACATCGATCTGAGCTGATCTCTGTCTGGTGCCATGTTCAAATTATACTTATATTGTTGAACGAAGTCAGACCCAAGATCTCTGAAAGTGGCGATCTTAGTGCGATTTAAACCCATGTACCATTTTAATGCGGCACCGGTTAAACTATCCTGAAAATAGTGGATCAGTAGCTCCTGGTTCTTTGTCTGAGCTGACATTCGCCGAGCGTACATCACCAAATGGCTCTGAGGGCAAGAGTTACCCTTGTATTTTTCAAAATCGGGCACCTGGAACTTGTGCGGGACTTTCACATTAAGGACCAAACAAAGGTCTACGACATCCTTTCCAAATAAATCCTGACCGCGAAGGGCTTGCAGTTCTTTCTGCATCTCCAAAAATTGTTCCCATAACTCATTCATTCTGTCGAGCATACTTTCATTTCCACCAGAAGGTATCTGGGGAATCTGTCCTTCCGGGACAGTGTGTACCACGGGCGGTGGTATAGTCATTATGGCCGAGACTCTCGGTGTCTCCCGAAGTTTGTAACCTTCAGGAGTTGCTGTCATGCCCCTGGCATCCTCGCTTTCCCAAAGTTTGTAACCTTCAGATCCAGCGGCTCCTGCTGAAGTTTCCGGATCTTCAGGGATCGACGGAATATATCCTTTCGGGATATAGTTAACTGGCATTCCCCAGGGACGATCTTTCGGCATTTTGTACCTAGGATCATACTTTTCCCCTATGGGCGTTGATGTGATCTCTGAGATCACAGTCCTTTATTGTTGCATCTGAGCTTCTACTAGAGCTTGCATGTCATTATGAAGCTTTCTCAGATCCTCTTTCAGAGTGTCGATCTCTTCCCTCAACTCTCTGTTCTCTTCCTCGAGATCATCCATCTTTTTTTGACGATTGACCCGAGTATTGTATGAATGAGACAGTTTGACTCTAGAATCGAGACGCAAACGTTAGATTCGTAAGGTAAGAAGAATGCGTTATGCGAGAATGATGAATGATATGCAATGATTATATTAATTATACATTTTTTTGGTTTAATCAAAATAAACTTCGACAATTGGATTGCAAATATCAAACAGTGGGGAAACCCCGTTTTATTGAATTCAAAGATTGCGGAAATGGAAATACAGTAATTTGCATAGTGCTATAAAAGGAAATCTAAACTTATGGGTCCCGAGTCCTCTCTGAGGGGAGCTCAGGTGCTGGTTCTGGTATTTTCCTTTTCTTTGACCGGGGCTCTTCGGCCGTTGTCGGGTTGTCATTCCTCTGCCAAGTGAAAGGAGCGAGCAAATTCCTTTGGTCTTCTTGATTCTCTACAACATGTTGCTCTAAAATCTCAATCAGAGCATCTTTTTCTCTTAACAGTTGCTGTATTTTCTTGCACTCCACATTGAGAATACGGTACTTGTTCCTCCAAGACCTCCTCTCCTGCTGAACTTTGCTGAGAGTAACCTGAAGTTTTTCTGTCTCAGACATAAAATAAAGGGCAGAATCCCTTAATGGAAGAACTTCCTGGCGAGGGTAAGGCATCCTCAGCTTGAGAGCTCTAGTTTGTACCAGGTGGAGATAAGGCTCCACCGAGACACAGTCTGGTTTTCCTAGAGACTCTCTTCCTTTCCTATGAATGTGTTTCCAGGCATGCACTATTTCTGTCTTTAGTGCTCTGTCATTTTCCCCTTTCTTGAAGAAAAGACCTTCCAGATGAGCATTACGCGGGATATGCCTCATCGGGTATCCGAATTGACGATGAACTAAACCTGGATGATAATTGATTCCTCCCTTAGTTCCTATAAGGGGTACATTTGGGAAATTTCCACAACGATCAATGATCCTGGTCCCATCATAGATTTGGTTGTACCAATCGATGTCAGAGTTGGTAAGAGACATGATTCTCTGCGACCAACGTTTGATCCCAAAATACAGCAGACTTGGGTAAATGGGAAGTGAACCATTTGTACAGCAGGGGGTACACAGCATGTGATCATTCCTCCGCTATAAAAATTCCTTAAGTGTACCGAATGATAAGCATCCGTGAGCAAAGTCGGTACAGAGTTTCCAATCATAAAAATCTTAATGGCATTGATATCTACAAAGTTATCGATGTTGGGAAACAAAAATAACCCGTAGGTAAGAAAAACAAAGATGCTCTCGAAAGCGGCAACGTTCCCTATACTAGCAAAGTATAGAGCTTTCTTTGTCAAGAACTGGGCTGGAAAACCCTGGATTCCACCCTTAGTGGTCATGTGAGTCCTGACTTCTGACTCGTCCAAATAGATTGCTCTTGCAATGGTTTAATCCTTTGGAATTTCTTCCAGTCCGGAAAATGGAGCTTGATCAGTAATGTGCATATCAGTCAGGTGAGAGTATTCCTCCAGCGCTGGTGCTAGTTGATAATCCGGAAATGTGAAACGTGATAGACCGGATCGTAGAACTGGATTAGCGTGGACATGATTCCTTCAATTACATGAACCCTTAATAGGGACAGTAGTCCTCCATACTTGGCTCTGAAAGCCTCGTGGTTGGTTATCATCCTAGCCAAACCTCTCAAATCCTCTAGTTTTGGAACCTTGAAGGTGTACTTATGAGTTTTCCTCCTACTGAAATCCATTAGCGCAATCTCCTTTCTCTGACATTTGCAATCATTGTCTTAGTTTAATTTGAAAAAGAGAGACTAGAAGAGAAGATTTTTCTTTGTTTTAATGTTTTTTTAAATGAATGTATGAATGCAACACACAAAAACATAGAAAAAACATGGGGTCAAAGGTTCGGTGTCATGAAGTCAAAGCTCTACCCCCGAAAGGTTTATACTGGTGATTTTTTGTACCTGTCCGCAAAATCATTGACCCCTCTTGGGATAACTGTAGCGAGCAATTTTGGACGCGGTTCTTAAGCGCTGGTCGCTCTTTGCGGTTTGAGCTTTGACTACACGTCGATTCATTTTTTATCCTATTGTGAGCTGAATAAGGAAGGGAAATAGATGTCTCCAATTAACCCTGCTTGCATACTGAGTTTAAACAGTGGTCTGTTAGGTTACGGATGCTATCAATGTGGGGGGCCTTTGTACTGGTTATTTGTATTTTCGCCAATACTGTTTTCTTTCATTTTTTACCTGGGCAGAAGGTTTCTGGAGGGGAACAAGGATTAGGATGTTAGGACTGATGCTTTTGAAAGACTGCTTTTGATTAATGGAGATATGGGATTTGGGTTTTTTGTTGATTGCGCTCGTTAAGATCTTTTCTTTCGATCTTATGCCTACGTATTCCCGTTTACCGAAACAGGGAAATCAGAGCATTCGTAGTTCCTCCTATTCTATGGGAGGAAATCGGTTTTTGGTGTCTTGTTCAAAGCCCAAGACGTGAAGAGAAAGGCGGTTTGTATCTTGTTCAAAGCCCAAGATGTGAAGCTGAAAGGCCTCGGCTTTAGAGAGAATTTGTCATCTCTAAAGAGGGGAGAAGGAGAATTACTTTAACTGGGATACGCGGATCCGAGCAATGCCATAATTTCCGAAGAAAGGGTTTTATCGTGAAGGAGAAGACTTTAACTCAGTGTAGAGCAATGCCATCTTTCCTTAGGAATTTCTCATGCTAAAAGAGGGACAGTGGCGTGGATATAGATGATCCAGAGGCTTGCCGTTTACAGCGATTAGATGAAGGGGAAGGAGTTGTTGATGTTTGTATACTGTGAACGAGGCACAACTTTGATGCTAAAAGGTTAATTGGATCAACCAGTGGTTTTCTTATATAAAGCCTAAGAGGAGGCTATTTTCCGCTAGGAAAATCATTATACAAAGCCTAAGAGGAGGCAATTTTGTGTCCCATACAAAGCCCGAGAGAAAGGCTAAAAGATTTTGACCCGATGATGGAGTCTTTTGGTATCTCGTATAAAGCCCGAGATGGAGGCTATTTGACTCAACAATGGAGTTTTTTGTATCTCGTATGAAGCCCGAGATGGAGGCAATTGTTTGTTTGGCTCAATAAGAACCTTTTTGTATCTCGTACAAAGCCCGAGATGGAGGCGAAAGAGGGATTGACTCAACGAGGGAGTCTCTTATGTGTCTCGTACAAAGCCCGAGAGAGAGGCTACACGTTGTTTGACTCCGCTGGGGAGAATCATTTATACAAAGCCCAAGAGAAGGCTAAGGTTATTTTGTCAGTTAAGTGACAGGTCCAGTATACTGATTTTGAAAGAGAAAATCAGTTCTTATATGAGCATCACTGTACTCATGGGTTAGATCTGAGGATCGGGGTTGTTTCCTTTTCTTTGGGGAAACTGGAAATCCAAAGGGTATTGAGACTGTCCGAGTCTGCGGGTTTCTTTCCTATTTAACGAAGGGGTCACTTGAGAATGTCTTTGAGACTCAAGGAAGTTAGACTGTCCAAGTCTAGAGTTTTATCTTTCGTACTATGCTTTGAGAAACAGTAGTAGACTCTTTGAAAGGACTGTTCTATGAGGATGACTAGGTTCTGTTCCTATACCTCTAGGAGGTCGTCGGGATAATTTGTACGAAGCCCAAGAGGAGGCTGGAAACTTTTAAGAAGCCGACGGGTCCTTGTACGTAGCCCAAGAGGAGGCTATCATTCCCGGAGGAAGAGATCATTATACGAAGCCTAAGAGGATGCTGTGAATACTTCTAAGAAGCCGGAGGGCCCTTGAATAATGCCCAAGAGGAGGCCGATGCTTTTAAGAAGCCCGTGGGTCTATCATCTCCTTTCCATTAGGAGAGATAACTCTTTTAAAGATAAAAACCACTGGTAAACGTGCGAGGTTTACTATCCAGCGACTTTTAGCTTTTAAAGAGGGTTCCTTAGTTAAGGTCCAAGATTATGACCGTAGCGGGTACCCAAACCCCGAGACATTCAAGGCAAGCTATCCACAAGGAATAGATCAAGTCAGGAAAGTTCGAGAATTTGGAAGAAACTCAAAGATGCCATTCACGGAGAATACATTCATCTTGGGGAGTAGAGCTTCTTGATGATTCCTAAGGAGAACAGCCGAAGAGAAGACTGTATCTGGTGCTCCTATTGGGGATCTAGGCGTATATTTCTACGAATAAATGAAACGGCGTCACCTAGTTCTAGACGTAGTAGCCGGGGAAACTCGAAATATCTATACTATTATTACACAGTAGATATGAGTTTATGAAATGAGACTTATAGTGAGCAGCCCCACAATACAGTTTATAATATGAAAGCAGTAAATGAAAGCGATAACCACTTACTCGGTTGGAGTGCTTCCATGCTGTTTGGTTAGTTGTTCAACAAAGAAAGATTGAAAACAACAGTATATTCAAAATCAAAGGAGAAAGTGCTTTGAAAAAGAAAGATTTGGGGCTTACAGCTCAAGGAGAGGCCCAGCGTTTTATCAGTGAGCGCACTGTTTGACTTTGTACAGTGGGACTTATACAAGTGACCGGGGCCCAAAAAGGTTTTCTGTACAAAGGGATGGGTCTTACACTCTCTCAAGAGGCCCAAAAAGGTTTAAAGAAAAAAGAGTGGGGCTTATAACACGAGGGTAGGCCCAAATGATTTTTCGTTTAAAAATGGCGATCGCGCCGAGATTTTCTTTTAACGCAGAGGGACTTATACAATAAGTGAGGCCCAAAATGTTTTGGTTAAAAGGGGGATTGGGTCTTACACTCTAATAGAGGCCCAAAGTGTTTTGAATGGGTCTTATAGCTCAAGGAGAGGCCCAGGTGATTTTTATTTTTAAACGGGCGACGATCATGCCGTTTACTTGTACAGAGGGACTTATACAATGAGTGAGGCCCAAAAAGTTTTTGTACAAGGGGGGATGGGTCTTACACTCTCTCAAGAGGCCCAAAGAGTTTTGAAAATGATTTATGAGGGTTGAATTATCCAAAACCCTAATTTGTTTTCAAAATGTATTTAATTGAATAAAAATTCAATTAAAATGATCAAAAATTGTTTAACACATGGAAAACAAATTGTGATCTTGGATTAATGCTTCAAAAATTAAGTATTGACCTACAAAATAATTAGAAAGCATTAAAAGTTGTAAAATCAATGTGGAAATAATATTTCAAATGTTAAAAACAATTAAAATATTAATTCTTTGCAAAAATATCAATTATATAAAATAAATAATATTTTTGGGATTTTTTGGTAAAATAAAATATTTTAACATTTATGTGAATTATTAAAAAAAGAATCAACTCAAAATCATTAAAACTCAGAGAGAAATTGATTTTTGAATCAATTAAACAAAATCACAAAATTCAAATATTCAAATTATTCAAAAATGACGCCAAGAACACACCAAGAACACGCGCGTGTTCTGGGTTTGGCTGATTTGCATTTTCTATCCAATCTCCATGAATACGAAATTATAACATGCAATCCACATATCATTATGCTCGTCTCAACCTCACGATCATGTCTATGTACTTTAATTTCATTTAAATTAAACATACAACAAGAAATCACGAAGAAACCTCAAGAACCCTAATTTCTGCATGAAGGCTAGGATTTTTGATACACGATTCAAACAATGCAATTAATTGAGGGAAAACATTCCATGCATGATTATGAACATATGGCCAAATTATTGTGCGAGGAAATATGCATAGATTGAGAGATGACCAAGTATGTGCTTACCTCTAGGCCGTGACAGCAAGTTCAAAGTGATTTTTGATTTGGAGGTGTTACAGATGAGTTGTGATGATCTGAACAGCTTCCCTACACCCTATGGATTGTGTTTGGATGGTTGGACTTGATTGAAATTGGCTGGATCACTTTGTGATACCTCAGCTGCACTTTGGTTAAAACCTTGAGCAACCAGCTGGTGATTTTGTGAAATTGATGTTTCATAAGTAATCTAAGTGTTTGATCAGCTCATATGTGATGTATGTGAGGTGTGTGAGTGATTGGTTTGATTGGAATTGCTCTCAAACTCAAAACCTGATAGCTACCTTGCTAAGAAAGGCATTTTTGCCAAGAGAAAGAGATTTTGAGGAAAGCATATGTTAGATGGCTTTGGTGTACTCAAACTGACCACAATTGAGCTCTATTTATAGTATAGCAAGTTTGTTTTGCAAGGAATAGTGCATGGCAGCTGGTAAGTAGGTTTGGCCAATGTTGGCAAATGAGAATCCAAGTCTCCTCTAGCCATTGACTAGAGGTTAGGGCACAGAGCTTTGGTTCCCTTGGTCTTGGATAAGTCTTGACTGATTTCAGATGAGAATGGCTCAGTCCATGCCACCTTGATGGTTCCATTGAATGCCTCATTCCAAATTTGAAGTCTTGTCCCTATTTTGGCCATTCTAGGTTCAATATGCTATTTCTTGTTCCATGGACTTTGGAGGCTTGGCTCAGTGATTGTACCCTTTAGATTCAATCCTCTGAGGTGTCCAAGTGGATAGGAGCAATTAAATTTGGCTGATTTTGGCAAATCGACCAAAGTTGCAAATTCTGCCTTGCCTTGACAGATTTCAGCAAGGCAACTTGGCAATGTTGTATCTCATGGTGTAGGTTGAATTTGGCAATGTTCTTGGCCATTTTGGAAAGCTCTTACATGATACAACAACTGTTTGAACAAGTTTGGTTTTGATCCCTTTAGATTCCAAGTGAAAAATCCCCCTACATTTGGCAAAAAGTGAGGCAGAATCTGACTTAGTGAAAAAGTGACATTTTCACTTTTCAGCCACTTTGATCACTCCATAACTCAAAATCCTTAATGAATTGGAATGACTTGTAGTTGAAGTTTTTGTAGGTGATAATGAGGGCTACAAATCCATCTTTGGATGAGAAAAAATGGCCTTGTGGTTTAGGAGTTATGGTCCTCCAAAGTTGGTACCTTTGCCACTTTATTTTTAACTTAGAAAAATTTCTAAGTTTTATGGTTACCCCTTTTACAAGTTATCTCACTTTTCTTGATTTTTCTTGATGAATGATGATTCAAATCATACATTAACATCATTTTGGGGTTAAAAATCCATTTTGGTGAAAAATCTCAAAAAGTCAAAGTTGACTTTTGTGCACAGTTGACTTTTTATCAGATGAATTCCAAACTGTGCAATTCTTCAGGAAATCATGTCCTTGACCTAAATCAAACTTAATGGACATGTTCCATGGGTGTCATAGGGTATATTCAATCATGTATTAGGGTTTGGGAGCATGTCCAGGTCAAAAGTCAAAGTTATAGTTGACTTTTCCCTTAAAACCCTAATTGTGGTGCGGATGAAATTGAGACTTGTTGCTCAAACTTCTTGGATTAATCCATTGTCCCAAATGGATCAATATGGTATATTAGAGACCCTCAAATCATCTCTTGAGGTCTTGGCTCATGGTTTGTCCCAAAAGTCAACTTAGGGGTGAATTAGGTCAAGAAACCCTAATTCCTGATTTTTGATGAATGCATCCCCTGAGGCAAAATTGACTTGATGCATGGGTTCATGAGATTCCATGAAGTATATTAGGTTATGTTTTGGATCATTGCCTTGTGCCCAGATGAAAATTTCCATCTGGAGGCCCTGGTCGACCAAAACCCTAATTTGGTGACACTGTCGATCTTGAGACTTGATCCACCTAGAAGGGAGGAGCCTTGTGCTTAATCCTTGAAGTGGGAGTCCTTTTTGATCCATTGTGGATATTTAAGAGATTAGACAAGTTGAAGATCATGTCATTTCTTGATTGATCCTTTGTCTAAGCACTCAGAGAGGGCTTGAAACCCTAATTTTGATTGTAGTGGATGCTCACCCATCTTTGGGGAGACTAATGAAGCATAAAGGTACATCCATATTGTGATGATGATTTTCACAATGATGGGAAATCTAAGTGGTCAAAATTTGGGGTATTACAGATGCCCCTATATAATCTTCTTGGACCCGAAGGTGTGAATAACGAAGGGATTCGGGCATTCGGGGTGCAAGAGGATTAAATATCGGAATACCCGAAATTTTGATGGTGGTTATGAATGGTAGCTTACGCATTCATCTTCTTTAGCTAAGCAATGATGCTTAGAAAAGGTAGACTTCCCCTCGATCCTGGTCTTCAGCCAAGGAACTGGTCTCAGTTTTCTTTTGAAATAAACCTCCCCTCGTTCTTGGTTTCCTACCAAGGAACTGGTCTTAGTTTCTGATTTAAACTTCCCCTCGATCCTGGTTTCTTACCAAGGAACTGGTCTTAGTTTCTGATTAAAACTTCCCCTCGATCCTGGTTTCTTACTAAGGAACTGGTCTTAGTTTCTGATTTAAACTTCCCCTCGATCCTGGTTTCTTACCAAGGAACTGGTCTCGGTTTCTTTTGTCAATAAACTTTACTGACAAGGGGCGCTATTCGTAGCGGCTTTCCTTCAAACTTCTCGCCGAATTTTCCTGGGGAGATGCCATTTGAGTGGAAAAAGTTTTGATGTCAGACTTGCTGGGGAACCCATTCGTCTGACTTGTAGAGGTACACAAACTTCTCTGTTTTGGAGACGTCATTTGTCGATTCTACTTGGGAAAGCGAGTCTCTTGAGAGACTGTTTTCGTTTGGGATCTTTCATCATACTTTTCTCGGGATCTTCCCGGAGAAACGCCATATGATGGGGTCCAATTTTGAGGTGCCAATGACCTTCTCATCAATGGTTTTTTGGAGCAAAACTGGCGTGCTGCCGAATCTCTGATCACGAGGCTTTCTCTGTGGATTTTCCTTAATCCGGGAAAGCAAGGATAACATCTTTAATGGCGAAGAGTGACATCTGTTGAAGGTTCTCTGATCTTTCAGAGGTTCAAGTTATCAAAGTGGCCAAGTGCCGACTCTGATCTAAAGATACACTGGTGGCGAGATTGTGCAGACGCAACACTTCCTGACGAGGAAAGAACTGACAAACTCGATTGAGAAAACTGTTTATCACTAGGGGACAAGACCGGCTAGAGTGATAACGATGCAATATGAAATGTAAATGCAAATCAAAAATGCATGAAGTACGTATGTATATGCTGACAAAACTGACGCGGCATACAGACTAATGGATGAACACAATTGGATACTCGGCCATCGCGGGGCGAAGAAGTACCGTTGGTTCAAAATAGCAATTCCACCTTGCTTAGGAGAGATAGTCCCGTTGGGAGCTATGTTGATCGGGCTTAGGAGATGAGAACTCGGCCGAGGTGTGTCAGACGAAACAAGGTCTCTGACACAGTTGATCCCTTTATTCAAGAGTACTGGATTAGAAGGAGTACTTTGATTCTGCACTTTGAAGTTCGCTTACTTCGGGAGAAGCGATCGATGTTCTTCTGATGTTCAACAGTCAAAAGAAATGCCATCTTTAATTTAAAAGCAGAAAAAGTTTAACAAGTAAATTTATTTTTGTTTTATTTCAAGAATCGCTGATTAAGTTTAAACAACGTCGTTTTGTAAAGCTAAAACAAGTAAAGAATTACAAACAAAAGCACAAGGGCTCAAATTTTATTGATAAGATGGAGATCAGCCAAACGCGTGATTCAAAAGAGTATATACAAAGTTAGAAAATGGTAATTTACAGGGAAAAGGGCTACGTTGAAACATAACGACCACTATCCTTCTACCAACTTTGTATTCGGGACATCCTGAGCTTCTGTCGAAGATGACCTTGACTGGAGTTTTCCTGACGGATGATGATGCAACTGCTGCTGAGGAACTTGCCTCTGTTGAACATAGTTACTTGCCATTATCCCTAACTTTTGCCTGGATTGTACTATGAGATTTCCAATCCATCGGGATGATTCTTTTCATGTCTCTAACTTTTTCCTGGACCGCCCTTTCGGGTTTTCAATCCACCGAGACGTTTTTTTTTTTAGTTTTTTTTTTAGGCGAAGTATTTCTTGACTACATCAACATTCGTGGGGTAGGCAAATTCCTCTCCGTCCATGGTTGCAAGTCTCAAGGCACCGCCTGAGAAAGCTTTCGTGACCACATAGGGGCCATCATAATTTGGGGTCCATTTGCCCCGAGAGTCAGTGAGAAATGATTGTATCTTCTTGAGCACGAGGTCTCCTTTTCTGAAAACACGAGGTCAGACCTTTTTGTCGAACACCCTCTTCATTCTTTGCTGATACAACTGACCGTGGCATAGTGCCGTGACTCGTTTTTCCTCGATCAGATTCAATTCGTCGTGTCGACTTTGACACCATTCAACTTCGATGAGCTTAGCTTCCATCAATACCCGGATTGATAAGATCTCTACTTCTATAGGGAGAACTGCCTCCATGCCATATACTAGAGAGAAAGGGGTTGCCCCTGTTGAAGTGCGGACAGATGTTCGATAACCGTGAAGAGCAAAGGGTAGCATTTCGTGCCAATCTTTATAGGTTACAACCATCTTTTGAACGATCTTCTTGATGTTCTTGTTAGCCGCTTCTACCGCCCCGTTCATCTTGGGTCGGTAGGGAGATGAGTTACGGTGTTCGATCCTGAACTCTGCACACAACTCTTTCATCATCTTATTGTTTAAGTTAGATCCATTATCAGTAATGATCTTGCTTGGAACACCATACCGGCAGATGATATTGTTTTTGATAAATCGGACCACCACTTGTCGGGTTACATTGGCGAATGACGCTGCTTCGACCCATTTGGTGAAATAGTCAATGGCTACCAGGATGAACCGATGTCCGTTTGAAGCCTTGGGCTCAATCATACCAATCATATCGATTCCCCATATAGAAAATGGCCACGGGGAAGAAAGAACTTTGAGATGTGATGGCAGTACATGAATTTTGTCGGAGTATATCTGACACTTGTGACACCTCCTCATGTACTTGTAGCAGTCGGATTCCATGGTCAACCAATAATACCCGGCCCTGAGAATTTTTCTCGCCATTGTGTGTCCGTTGGCATGAGTGCCAAAGGATCCTTCATGAATCTTTTTCATGATCAGGTCCGCTTCTGGTCTGTCGACGCATCGGAGCAAGACCATGTTAAAATTTCTCTTATAAAGAGTGTCACCGCTCAGGAAGAAGTTTCCAGCCAATCTTCTGAGGGTTTTCCTGTCTTTTCTGAGTGCCCCAGATGGGTACTCTTGTTTCTGAAGGAAGCATTTGATATCGTGATACCAAGGTCTGTCGGCTATGACTGCTTCAATCGCGAAGATGTAACCGGGCCGTTCAAGACGCATGATGTCGATCCTAGGTATGTCGTTCCATTGACCTACACTAATCATGGAAGAGAGAGTGGCTAATGCATCAGCCATGTGATTCTCATCACGAGGGATGTGATGAAAGTCGACTCTGTTGAAGAAGGGTAACAACCTCCTTGCATAGTCTTTGTAAGGAATCAATCCTGATTGGTATGTGTTCCAATCTCCTTTTATCTGGTTAATAACCAGGGCTGAATCGCCGTATACGTCCAAATTTTTGATCCTTAAATCAATTGCTTCTTCGAGACCCATGATACATGCTTCGTATTCGGCCTCGTTGTTCGTACATTTGAACGTAAGTCTGGAAGTGAAAGGAATGTGGGAACCCTGAGGGGTAACAATGATTGCCCCAATTCCATTTCCATAATGATTGACTGCTCCGTCAAAGATAAGTCCCCACTGGGAACCTGGTTCTGGCCCTTCACTGGGTAGCGGTTCATCGCAATCTTTCATCTTTAGATACATGACATCTTCGTCTGGGAAGTCAAACCCGATTGATTCTTGATCGTCAATCGGTTGATGAGCCAAATGATCGGCTAAAATACTTCCTTTAACGGCTTTCTGAGCATGGTACTCTATGTCATATTCTGATAGTAACATCTGCCAACGGGCAATCCTTCCCGTGAGAGCAGGTTTTTCGAAAACGTACTTGATTGGATCCATCTCGGAGACCAACCAAGTATTATGATGAATCATGTACTGACGAAGACGTTTGGCTGCCCAAGCCAAAGCGCAACAAGTTTTTTCAAGCATTGTGTACCGAGTCTCGCAGTCGGTGAATTTCTTGCTTAGATAGTAAATGGCTGACTCTTTCCTTTTAGTTTCGTCTTGTTGGCCAAGTACATATCCCATTGAGTCCTCTAGAACTGTGAGGTAAATGATCAGTGGTCTTCCTTCCACTGGAGGTGATAGAATCGGAGGATTCAACAGATATTCCTTAATACTATCGAAGGCGGTTTGGCAATCTTCTGACCAAACGCAATCCTGGTTCTTTTTGAGTAATTTGAAAATCGGCGCACACGTCGCGGTCATAAGGAATATGAATCTGGAGATGTAGTTCAAATGTCCCAGGAATCCTCTGACTTGTTTTTCAGTTTTCGGAGAAGGCATTTCTTGAATGGCCTTGACCTTGTCAGGATCAACTTCAATTCCTTTCTGGCTGACGATGAACCCTAGTAATTTCCCCGAACGGACACCGAAGGTGCACTTGTTGGGATTCAAGCGGAGCTTGAATTTTCTTAGACGTTCGAACAATTTTGACAGATGTTCAACGTGCTTATCCTCTGTTCTTGATTTTGCAATCAAATCATCGACATATACCTCGATTTCTTTGTGTATCATGTCATGAAACAGAGTAGTCATGGCCCTTTGATAGGTTGCCCCGGCATTCTTCAAACCGAACGGAATTACCTTGTAACAAAAGGTACCCCATGGGGTAATGAACGAAGTTTTCTCCATGTCTTTTGGCGCCATTTTGATTTGGTTATAGCCCGAGAATCCATCCATGAAGGAAAATACTTTGAACTTTGCTGTGCTGTCAACCAACATGTCAATGTGTGGTAAAGGAAAGTCGTCCTTTGGACTTGCCTTGTTCAGATCTCTGTAATCGACACACATTCTAACCTTTCCGTCCTTTTTGGGAACGGGTACGATGTTGGCTAACCATTGAGGATATTCAGATGTAGCGAGGAAACCCGCGTCAATCTGTTTCTGTACCTCCTCCTTGATTTTGATGGCCATGTCCGGGTGAGTGCGTCTCAACCTTTGCTTTACTGGCGGACATTCTGATCTCAACGGTAAGTGATGTTCCACGATCCTGGTATCCAACCCTGGCATATCCTGATAGGACCAAGCGAATACATCGGGAAATTCTTTGAGAAGCTTTATCAAACCCTCTCTGGCAGTTGGACTGAGCAGTGCTCCGATCCTGATTTCTTTTCTCTCTTTTTCTGAACCCAAGTTTACCGTTTCCAACGGCTCTTTGTGAGGTTCAATGGACCTTTCCTCTTGTCTGAGTAGTCGGGAGATCTCTTCTGGAATTTGGTCGTCATTTTCTTCTTCAGCCTCGAATAACGGGAACTCAAAGTTGGGAGAAGGCATCGGATCGTATGTTTCAACGGGGTATAAAACAAGCAATCTGCATGACGTGATGATTCGTGTTTAGAAGAGATAGAGAAGATGTAAGTGTGTACAGTGTTTTGATTTTACTGCTTGTTTTTATTATTGAATGTTTTTTAGGATTACCATTTTCTGAAAAAGCAAAAAGAGAAAACAGCAATTAATGCGGAAATTACAGAACGACGTTATTTTATTAATGAACAAGTCGAATCTTGAAACTACAGCCCTATAAAACAAAACTCAGTCGCTTTGGGCGAAGTGAAGAGGGAAATTTACAGAAAACGAGCCCTATCAAAATATCCGTTTCACCTGGGCAGGGTGAAAGGTTAAAGATGGCAATTACTTTGTCTGACGAACGACCTTCGGAACCTCGACGGCAACCCATTGGCGGCGAACTCCTCGGTGAATCACAAAGTCTGGCACCTTCCTTGATTTGTCTTCAGAAATGACGCTGATTTCTGGTGGAGCAGGATCATTGGAATCTGTCTCCCAAGCAGAATTGTCGTAGGAGGATTCCTCTGTTGTATTTTGCATAGCATTTGTGCTCTCAGCTGTGTCTCCCCATCCAGTTGGCTGGATATCTTCGAGCCTGATACGAGAGCTTTCGGGAGCGGTGTACTTGACCATATAGTCGTATTTTCCACTTGGTTGTCCCAGGGTGTCCCACATTTTTTTTGGAACTGGAGGAATCATCCCTCTCGATGACGTTGACCTCGGGAAAAGCATAGTTGATGAATTCAAGTCCTGCGAACGTTGCGAATTCATCTTCATGTTGAGTAGTTTCTGAATGACCTGAGTGTTGATCCCATGACATAGTGGGGACACAGGTATTATGTTCAATGACGCTCAACTGAGTTTCATTGTTCGACTGACTTTCTTGCCCCAAGTTTCCTGGGTAAGGCTGCCACATTGGCAGGCCATCCATCGGGCCATAGTAATTGTGATCAAAGTTGTCTTTCATCGGAGTGTCTTTCTCTAATGAATTTGGCGGAGCACGGCATCCTTCCGGATCACAATCTCCGTAGGTCATTTCGACATCTGATCTTGGTATAAATCTCGGACTTTCTGTAGGAAAGTAAAAAGGCATAGGCACCTCTTCCTGAGACATATAGCCGTCCTTGTTAAGGTAGGACTTCCATTCTTCATCTGTGTCAGAGGGATCTTCCTTATTGATAGCATGAACTGTCTGAGACACTGGGTGAAGGAAACCTCCACTGTGGAAGAAGTTTTGAAGGGGATGAAGACTTTCATCGTTGGCGGCTGTCTGGGTACAGGTCGCAGAAAAACCAAGACCCTTCTTTGTTTTATTGTCAATAGGAATGACAAGCCGTCCCCATCCTGTCGTATCGGTACTCTCGACCGCTTTGATATCATCTTAGTATGAAGAAATTGAAGTTCCTTCTTTGAACTGATTGTCCTTGCTCGCCGACAGTGCTTGGAACTGAGTTCCAATAACCTCCTCGGGTTCCACACAAGTAGATGATGATAGGTTACTCACAAGCAAGGCTTGTTCCCCACAAACCGTGACAAGTTGATCGTTCTTGACGAACTTTAGCTTTTGGTGGAGGGTTGAAGTAACCGCTCCAGCCTGATGTATCCAAGGTCTTCCTAATAAATAACTGTATGTTGCCCGGATGTCCATGACCTGGAAAGTGATTTGGAAAGTGTGAGGACCAATAGTTATGGGAAGATCAACTTCGCCGATAACTGTTTTTCTGGATCCGTCGAATGCTTTGACGACGACCTCGCTGGTTCTCATCGGAGGGCCCTTGAATGATAATTGCATCAAAGTGTACTTCTGCATAACATTCAGGGTTGACCCTGTGTCTACCAGTACGTTGGCTAAAGCATCGCCCTGGCAGTTAACAGTGATATTGAGTGCCATGTTATGACGGCGACCCTCTTCAGGTAATTCCTCATCACTAAATCCCAAATTATTGCAGGAAGTGATGTTAGAGACAATATTATCGAACTGTCTGATTGTTACATCCTGTTCCACAAAGGCTTGCTCCAAGACTTTCTGTAGAGCCTCCCTGTGGGCTTCTGAACTGAGTAACAGTGATAATACCGAGATCCTTGAAGGAGTCTATAAAAGTTGATTGACAATGTTGTATTCACTCCTTTGGATGAGCTTCAGCATCTCATCGTTGTTTTTTGAAAGGTTGGGATTATTGGATTGACCGACTGGTGGATCGGGAGCTTCTGTCTGAAGTTCCTTTTCTTTGTTAACTTCCCCAACCCCTCGGTTGAAGATTCGACCGCTCTGTGTTACACGACTGATGTCTGCAATATTCACGACGGAGGGTAATGGAATTTCCTTTCCATTCTCGATTATTGTTGCACCGTATTTGTAAGGGATTGCCTTAGCTGATTCATACGGTAGTGGCCCCGGTAGATAGATGACTATGGGAACCTTCTGATTTTTCTGACCATCATAAGTAACCTTGATTCGTTCCCGGTTGGGAACTCTAGATTCGTCAAGTAGAGGGATGATGGCAAAAACATCCCTGGTCCTGTGATGACCAGAGATCGTGACAACATCCTCAACTTGCTCGGCAAGGTAGTTCGGCGACCAAATGATGGGTCCTGAACCTGGATATGGACGAATTTCTCCATGATCGACCTGACCCTGAAGAGCTGCTCTCACAAGGTAACACCCTTGGTTACTTTCCGAACAGACGCTACAACTGTCATAGTTGTGTGGTGGCACCTGACCACGCCCACTTTGAATACAATGTAACCTCACTAGGTTATCTTCCATTGATCGGACATCCTGACTTTGACGACGAGTAGGATTCCTGTGATTGATACTAATCTGCTGAGTATCTTCGTCCATATAGATTGGCATCCACCAGTGATTTAACAAGTGCTGAAGTGCCTCTTGGACAAGGGTACAACCTCGATCGTTTTCGCAACTTGCTTTACAGTTTTGATAATCATGTGATATTAAGAATCCGAGTCGGACCTGCTCGGCATGTAACCCTACCAGGTTGGTATTCATCACGCGAATGTCAAAGATCTGAACCATGTTGATTTGATAGGAGTTCCTATCATGGTTGTCTTGGATCCATCCAAGATCCATCTGACGCTGGAGGGCCTGTTGTATGAAAGAGCATCCCTGTTTGTTTACCGAGCAAATCAGACAGGAACTGTAATCGTGACGCGGCAGATTATGATACTGGCTTTGCCTTGAGTGCATCGCCACCAAGTTGACATTCATCGCACGGATGTCGTGGTTTTGAATGACGTTGGAATTCGTGTAAACCATGTTAACTCCACGAACTCGGTGCTCTTGGATCCATCTAAGATCCATTTGCTCCTGTAGAGCTGCTTGCACCACAGAACATCCCTGGTTGTCTTTAGAGCAGATATCACACTGGTGATAATTATGAGGTGGCACATGGCCATATCCACTCTGTCTACAATGCATCTTGACCAGATTGGTTTTCAACAAGAGTACATCATGAATTTGATAGACATTGTTAGTCTCTTTCTCAATCAGATTGACTGCAGCTTTCTCGTGTTGAGGCAGCGGGTTCGTGAGAACATTAGGATTCGTATCTTTGAAAGATAAGAGCCCGCTCCTAACAAGCTTTTGCACATCGGATTTGAAATTGAGACAAGTCTCAATGTTATGCCCTGAACCTCCTTGATGATAAGGGCATGTTTGATCCGCTTTAAACCAAAAAGGCAGATTTTTCAGAACTGAAAGGGGAGACTTAGTCTAAATGTGCCCCTTAGCCAGCAGTAACGGAAACAACTCTGCGTACGTTACGGGTATAGGATCAAATCCTGGTGGCCGTGTTGTACGGTTGTTGTTATATGGAGGACGAGCCGGCTGAAGAGGCTGTTGTGTCCTTTGTTGGTCAGGTTGGCTCTGCGCAACCTGAGGTTGATACATAGGAACAGGCGCGGGGCCGATAGCAGGAGTTACAGCTGCTACTGGCTGATAACGTCGCCTTTGCTGTCCGAGAGAGATATTCCCAATATCTTGCTCTTTTTTCTTAGGGAGAGCACTACCGTATTTTTTAGTATCGCTCGTTGATCCAGTGTCTTTTACCAAACGTCCTTCTCGGACGGCTTCCTCAAGACGTACACCCATGCCGACCATTTCGGTGAAATCACTGGGCGCACTGGCAACCATTCGGTCGTAGTAAAATGAGCTCAAGGTCTTTAAGAAGATTTTTGTCATCTCTTTTTCCTCAAGAGGTGGACAAATTTGAGCGGCAATTTCACGCCACCTTTGAGCATACTCCTTAAAGGTTTCTTTGTCCTTTTGCGATATCGATCTGAGTTGATCTCTGTCGGGTGCCATGTCCAAATTGTACTTGTATTGTCGGACGAAGGCAATACCAAGATCTCTGAATGTACTGATCATAGTACGGTTTAAACCCATGTACCATTTGAGTGCGGCACCGGTCAAACTATCCTGGAAGTAGTGAATCAGCAGGTCCTGATTCTCCGTCTGAGCTGACATCCGCCGAGCGTACATCACCAGATGGCTCTGAGGGCAAGAGTTACCCTTGTATTTTTCAAAGTCGGGCACTTGGAACTTGTGAGGGACTTTCACATTTGGGACCAAGCAGAGGTCTGCGGCGTCCTTCCCAAATAGATCCTGACAGCGAATGGCTTGCAGCTCTTTCTGCATTTCCAAGAACTGCTCCTGGAATTCATCCATTCTGTCAAACATAGTTTCCTTCTTACCATAAGGTGTTGGTGGAATCTGTCCTTCCGGGACAGTGTGCACCACAGGGGGTGGTACCGTGACTACGGCAGTAAGTCTTGGCGCCTCCCGAAGTTTGTAACCTTCAGGAGTCTTGAGTATGCCCCTGGCATCTTCGCTTTCCCGAAGTTTGTAACCTTCAGGCCCAGCGGCTTCTGTTGCGATTCCCTGATCTTCAGTGATCGGCAGAACATATCCTTTCGGGATATAGTTAACAGGCATGCCTCAAGGACGATCTTTCGGCATCTGATACCTAGGATCATACTTTTCTATGATGGGCGTTGAGGTGATCTCTGAGATCACAGTTCTTTGTAGCTGAGCTTCTGCCATGGCTTGCATGTCATTACGAAGCTTTCTCATATCCTCTCTCAGAGCGTCGATCTCTTCTTTCAACTCTCTGTTTTCTTCGTCAAGATCATCCATCTTTTTCTGACGATTGGCCCGAGTATTATACGAATGAGACAGTTTGACTCTAGAATCGAGACACAAATGTGAGATTCGTAGGTAAGGAGAATATGCGATGAATGCAATGATTATATTAATTGTTGTTTTTTTTTTTAATCAAAATAAACTTCGACAATTAGATTGCAAATATCAAACAGTGGGGAAACCCCTTTTTATTGAATTCCAAAGGATTACAGAAATGGAAATACAGTAGATTACAAAGTACAGAAACAGAAACCTAGACTAATGGGTCCCGAGTCCTCTTCTTTGACCGGGGCGCTTGGGCCGTTGTTAGGTTGTCATTCCTTTGCCAGGTGAAAGGAGCGAGCAAATTCCTTTGGTCATCTTGATTCTCTACAGCATGCTGATCAAAAATTTCAATCAGAGCATCTTTCTCTTTTAGTAGTTGCTGTATTTGGATACACTCTACGTCGAGGGTGCGGTACTTGTTCTTCCAAGATCTTCTTTCCTTTTGAACTTTGTTGAGAGTAACCTGAAGCTTTTCAATTTCCGTCATGAAGTACATGACAGTTTCCCTCGGTGGAAGAATTTTGTAACGAGGATAAGGCATCTTTAGCTTGAGAGCTCTAGTTTGTACCCAATGGAGATAAGGCTCCACCGAGACACAGTCCGGTTTTCCCAGAGACTCTCGTCCTTTCTTATGAACATGTTTCCAAGCTTGCACTATTTCCATCTTTAGTGCTCTGTCACTTTCTCCTTCTTTGAAGAAAAGACCTTCCAGATGAACACCCAGTGAGATGTGTCTCATCGGGTATCCAAATTGACGAAGAACCAATATTGGATGATAGTTGATTCCTCCTTTAGTTCCTATGAGGGGTACGTTGGGGAAGTTTCCACAACGGTCAATGATTCTAATTCCCTCATATATCGTATTACACCAATCTATATCAGAGTTGGTAAGAGACATGATCTTCTGCGACCAACGTAAGACACTCTTGCAATCCCAAAAAGAAGCAGACTTGGGCAAGTGAGAGATAAACCATTTGTAAAGCAAAGGTACACAGCATGTGATCTGCCCTCCACTGTACAAATTTCCCAAGTGTACAGAATGATACGCATCTGCAGGCAAAGTCGGCATAGGGTTTCCAATGAGAAAAACCTTAATAGCGTTGATATCGACGAAGTTATTGATGTTGGGAAACAAAAATAACCCGTAGGTGAGCAAGACAAAGATGCTTTCAAAAGCAGTCCCGTTCCCTATACTAGCGAAGTATAGAGCCTTTTTTGTCAAGAACTGGGCTGGCAAACCTTGGATGCCACCCTTAGTGGTCATGTGAGTCCCGACCTCAGACTCGTCCAAATGAATTGCTATTGCAATAGTCTGATTCTTTGGAATTTCTTCCAGTCCAGAAAATGGAGCTCGATCAGTGATATGTAGATCAGTCAGATGAGAATACTCATCCAGCGTTGGTGATAGCTGGTAATCCGGGAATGTGAAACAGTGATAAACCGGATCGTAGAATTGAATGAGCGCGTCCATGATTCCCTCAATCACATGGACTCTTAATAGTGGTAGCAGACCACCGTGCTTGGCTCTGAAAGCCTCTGGGTTAACGATCATCCCTGCTAATCCCCTAGTTTTGGAACCTTGAAGGTATACTGGTGAGTTCTCCTTCTACTGAAATCCATTAGCGTAATCCTCTTCTCTGATATTTGCAATCACAGTCTTAGTTTAATTTGAAAAACAGAGATACTAGAAGAGAAAGTTTTTTGAGTGTTTTAATGTTTTATTAAATAAATGCATGAATGCAGCACACAAAAACATAGAAAAAACATGGGGTCAAAGGGTCGTTGTCATGAAGTCAAGGCTCTACCCGTCCCCAAAGGTTTATACTAGGGTGATTTTTGTACCTGTACTCATTATCATCAGCTCCTCCCAGGAAAGCAAAACAACAAGCGGATCCCCAGTGAGTTGTAGAGCAATCTTAGAGTAAGTGTCATTCACCGAGAATAGATCACCAGCCTCAAATGAGGGTAGTATCGCGTAACAACTATTTTCGATAGTTTCTGCACTACGAAAGGGTTTGGCTCCTCAGCTTCTCAGACTTAACAACCGGCCCATTGGCTAGAAGAGTGAATGGGTTGCGTTGGTCAGCCTCCACTGAGGTTGATGGTCGACCCCGTCGCCATCACTTATCTTAAGTGTATACTCATTCTCACCACATGCGGCATCACACGCATTCCCAGTAGCAGAAAAATAAACACGTATAGCAATTAGGATAAGCAGTATATATATTTGTCCTAATCATCCTAGACTTATAAAGCTATGATTCCTAAGTTCCTGACAGAAAATGGGTTCCCCGGCGGAAGCCCCAATCTGTGGTTTTCACATAAGTGAAGAGAAGGAAGACCGTGCCTAGATCTAACTTTGAAAGGCCCCACGGTGGGCGCCACTTTTCTGTAGCGAGCAATTTTGGACGCGGTTCTTAAGCGCTGGTCGCTCTCTGCGGTTTGAGCTTTGACTACAGGTCGATTCATTTTTTATCCTATTGTGAGCTGAATAAGGAAGGGAAATAGATGTCTCTAATTAACCCTGCTTGCATACTGAGTTTAAACAGCGGTCTGTTAGGTTACAGATGCTATCAATGTGGGGGGCCTTTGTACTGGTTATTTGTATTTTCGCCAATACTCTTTTCTTTCTTTTTTTACCTGGGCAGAAGGTTTCTGGCGGGGAACAAGGATTAGGATGTTAGGACTGATGCTTTTGAAATACTGCTTTTGATTGATGGAGATATGGGATTTGGGTTTTTTGTTGATTGCGCTCGCTAAGATCTTTTCTTTCGATCTTATGCCTACGTATTCCCGTTTATCGAAACAGGGAAATCATAGCGTTCGTAGTTCCTCCTATTCTATGGGAGGAAATTGGTTTTTGGTGTCTTGTTCAAAGCCCAAGACGTGAAGCGAAAAGTGGTTTGTATCTTGTTCAAAGCCCAAGATGTGAAGCTGAAAGACCTCGGCTTTAGAGAGAATTTGTCATCTCTAAAGAGGGGAGAAGGAGAATTACTTTAACTGGGATACGCGGATCCGAGCAATGCCATAATTTCCAAAGAAAGGGTTTTATCCTGAAGGAGAAGACTTTAACTCAGTGTAGAGCAATGCCATCTTTCCTTAGGAATTTCTCATGCTAAAAGAGGGACAGTGGCGTGGATATAGATGATCCAGAGGCTTGCCGCTTACAGCGATTAGATGAAGGGGAAGGAGTTGTTGATGTTTGTATACTGTGAACGAGGCACAGCTTTGATGCTAAAAGGTTAATTGGATCAACCAGTGGTTTTCTTATACAAAGCCTAAGAGGAGGCTATTTTCTGCTAGGAAAATCATTATACAAAGCCTAAGAAGAGGCAATTTTGTGTCTCGTACAAAGCCCGAGAGAAAGGCTAAAAGATTTTGACCCGACGATGGAGTCTTTTGGTATCTCGTATAAAGCCCGAGATGGAGGCTATTTGACTCAACAAGGGAGTTTTTTGTATCTCGTATGAAGCCCGAGATGGAGGCGATTGTTTCTTTGGCTCAATAAGAACCTTTTTGTATCTCGTACAAAGCCCGAGATGGAGGCGAAAGGGGGATTGACTCAACGAGGGAGTCTCTTATGTGTCTCGTATAAAGCCCGAGAGAGAGGCTAAACGTTGTTTGACTCCGCTAGGGAGAATCATTTGTACAAAGCCTAAGAGAAGGCTAAGGTTATTGTGTTAGTTAAGTGACAGGTCCAGTATACTGATTTTGAAAGAGAAAATCAGTTCTTATATGAGCATCACTGTACTCATGGGTTAGATCTGAGGATCGGGGTTGTTTCATTTTCTTTGGGGAAACTGGAAATCCAAAGGGTATTGAGAATGTCTTTGAGACTCAAGGAAGTTAGACTGTCCAAGTCTAGAGTTTTATCTTTCGTACTATGCTTTGAGAAACAGTAGTAGACTCTTTAAAAGGACTGTTCTATGAGGATGACTAGGTTCTGTTCCTATACCTCTAGGAGGTCGTCGGGACAATTTGTACGAAGCCCAAGAGGAGGCTGGAAACTTTTAAGAAGCCGACGGGTCCTTGTACGAAGCCCAAGAGAAGGCTATCATTCCCGGAGGAAGAGATCATTATACGAAGCCTAAGAGGAGGCTGTGAATACTTCTAAGAAGCCGTAGGGTCCTTGAATAATGCCCAAGAGGAGGTCGATGCTTTTAAGAAGCCCGTGGGTCTATCATCTCCTTTCCATTAGGAGAGATAACTCTTTTAAAGATAAAAACCACTGGTAAACGTGCGAGGTTTACTATCCAGCGACATTTAGCTTTTAAAGAGGGTTCCTTAGTTAAGGTCCAAGATTATGACCGTAGTGGGTACCCAAACCCCGAGACATTCAAGGCAAGCTATCCACAAGGAATAGATCAAGTCAGGAAAGTTCGAGAATTTGGAAGAAACTCAAAGATGCCATTCACGGAGAATACATTCATCTTGGGGAGTAGAGCTTCTTGACGATTCCTAAGGAGGACAGCCGAAGAGAAGACTGTATCTGGTGCTCCTATTGGGGATCTAGGCGTCTATTTCTACGAATAAATGAAACGGCGTCACCTAGTTCTAGACGTAGTAGCCGGGGAAACTCGAAATATCTATACTATTATTACACAGTAGATATGAGTTTATGAAAGGAGACTTACAGTGAGCAGCCCCACAATACAGTTTATAATATGAAAGTTGTAAACGAAAGCGATAACCACTTACTCGGTTAGAGTGCTTCCATGCTGTTTGGTTAGTTGTTCAACAAAGAAAGATTGAAAACAACAGTATATTCAAAATCAAAGGAGAAAGTGCTTTGAAAAAGAAAGATTTGGGGCTTACAGCTCAAGGAGAGGCCCAGGGTTTTATCAGTGAGCGCACTGTTTGACTTTGTACAGCGGGACTTATACAAGTGACTGGGGCCCAAAAAGATTTTCTGTACAAAGGGATGGGTCTTACACTCTCTCAAGAGGCCCAAAAAGGTTTAAAGAAAAAAGAGTGGGGCTTATAACACGAGGGTAGGCCCAAATGCTTTTTCGTTTAAAAATGGCGATCGCGCCGAGATTTTCTTTTAACGCAGAGGGACTTATACAATAAGTGAGACCCAAAATGTTTTGGTTAAAAGGGGGATTGGGTCTTACACTCTAATAGAGGCCCAAAGTGTTTTGAATGGGTCTTATATCTCAAGGAGAGGCCCAGGTGATTTTTATTTTTAAACGGGCGACGATCGTGCCGTTTACTTGTACAGAGGGACTTATACAATGAGTGAGGCCCAAAAGGTTTTTGTACAAGGGGGGATGGGTCTTACACTCTCTCAAGAGGCCCAAAGAGTTTTGAAAATGATTTATGAGGGTTGAATTAATCCAAAACCCTAAATTGTTTTCAAAATGTATTTAATTGAATAAAAATTCAATTAAAATGATCAAAAATTGTTTAACACATGGAAAACAAATTGTGATCTTGGATTAATGCTTCAAAAATTAAGTATTGACCTACAAAATAATTAGAAAGCATTAAAAGTTGTAAAATCAATGTGGAAATAATATTTCAAATGTTAAAAACAATTAAAATATTAATTCTTTGCAAAAATATCAATTATATAAAATAAATAATATTTTTGGGATTTTTTGGTAAAATAAAATATTTTAACATTTATGTGAATTATTAAAAAAAGAATCAACTCAAAATCATTAAAACTCAGAGAGAAATTAATTTTTGAATCAATTAAACAAAATCACAAAATTCAAATATTCAAATTATTCAAAAATGGCTCCAAGAACACACCAAGAACACGCGCGTGTTCTGGGTTTGGCTGATTTGCATTTTCTATCCAATCTCCATGAATACGAAATTATAACATGCAATCCACATATCATTATGCTCGTCTCAACCTCACGATCATGTCTATGTACTTTAATTTCATTTAAATTAAACATACAGCAAGAAATCACGAAGAAACCTCAAGAACCCTAATTTCTGCATGAAGGCTAGGATTTTTGATACACGATTCAAACAATGCAATTAATTGAGGGAAAACATTCCATGCATGATTATGAACATATGGCCAAATTATTGTGCGAGGAAATATGCATAGATTGAGAGATGACCAAGTATGTGCTTACCTCTAGGCCGTCACAACAAGTTCAAAGTGATTTTTGATTTGGAGGTGTTACAGATGAGTTGTGATGATCTGAACAGCTTCCCTACACCCTATGGATTGTGTTTGGATGGTTGGACTTGATTGAAATTGGCTGGATCATTTTGTGATACCTCAGCTGCACTTTGGTTAAAACCTTGAGCAACCAGCTGGTGATTTTGTGAAATTGATATTTCAGAAGTAATCTAAGTGTTTGATCAGCTCATATGTGATGTATGTGAGGTGTGTGAGTGATTGGTTTGATTGGAGTTGCTCTCAAACTCAAAACCCGATAGCTACCTTGCTAAGAAAGGCATTTTTGCCAAGAGAAAGAGATTTTGAGGAAAGCATCTGTTAGATGGCTTTGGTGTACTCAAACTGACCACAATTGAGCTCTATTTATAGTAGAGCAAGTTTGTTTTGCAAGGAATAGTGCATGGCGGTTGGTAAGTAGGTTTGGCCAATGTTGACAAATGAGAATCCAAGTCTCCTCTAGCCATTGACTAGAGGTTAGGGCACAGAGCTTTGGTTCCCTTGGTCTTGGATAGGTCTTGACTGATTTCAGATGAGAATGGCTCAGTCCATGCCACCTTGATGGTTCCATTGAATGCCTCATTCCAAATTGGAAGTCTTGTCCCTATTTTGGCCATTCTAGGTTCAACATGCTATTTCTTGTTCCATGGACTTTGGAGGCTTGGCTCAATGATTGTCCCCTTTAGATTCAATCCTCTGAGGTGTCCAAGTGGATAGGAGCAATTGAATTTGGCTGATTTTGGAAAATCGACCAAAGTTGCAAATTCTGCCTTGCCTTGACAGATTTCAGCAAGGCAACTTGGCAATGTTGTATCTCATGGTGTAGGTTGAATTTGGCAATGTTCTTAGCCATTTTGGAAAGCTCTTACATGATACAACAACTGTTTGAACAAGTTTAGTTTTGATCCCTTTTGATTCCAAGTGAAAAATCCCCCTACATTTGGCAAAAAGTGAGGCAGAATCTGACTTAGTGAAAATTTCACTAAGTGTTGGAAAAAGTGACATTTTCACTTTTCAGCCACTTTGATCACTCCATAACTCAAAATCCTTAATGAATTGGAATGACTTGTAGTTGAAGTTTTTGTAGGTGATAATGAGGGCTACAAATCCATCTTTGGATGAGAAAAAATGGCCTTGTGGTTTAGGAGTTATGGTCCTCCAAAGTTGGTACCTTTGCCACTTTATTTTTAACTTAGAAAAATTTCTAAGTTTTATGGTTACCCCTTTTACAAGTTATCTCACTTTTCTTGATTTTTCTTGATGAATGATGATTCAAATCATACATTAACATCATTTTAGGGTTAAAAATCCATTTTGGTGAAAAATCTCAAAAAGTCAAAGTTGACTTTTGTGCACAGTTGACTTTTTATCAGATGAATTCCAAACTGTGCAATTCTTCAGGAAATCATGTCCTTGACCTAAATCAAACTTGATGGACATGTTCCATGGGTGTCATAGGGTATATTCAATCATGTATTAGGGTTTGGGAGCATGTCCAGGTCAAAAGTCAAAGTTATAGTTGACTTTTCCCTTAAAACCCTAATTGTGGTGCGGATGAAATTGAGACTTGTTGCTCAAACTTCTTGGATTAATCCATTGTCCCAAATGGATCAATATGGTATATTAGAGACCCTCAAATCATCTCTTGAGGTCTTGGCTCATGGTTTGTCCCAAAAGTCAACTTAGGGGTGAATTAGGTCAAGAAACCCTAATTCTTGATTTTTGATGAATGCATCCCCTGAGGCAAAATTGACTTGATGCATGGGTTCATGAGGTTCCATGAAGTATATTAGGTTATGTTTTGGATCATTGCCTTGTGCCCAGATGAAAATTTCCATCTGGAGGCCCTGGTCGACCAAAACCCTAATTTGGTGACACTGTCGATATTGAGACTTGATCCACCTAGAAGGGAGCAGCCTTGTGCTTAATCCTTGAAGTGGGAGTCCTTTTTGATCCATTGTGGATATTTAAGAGATTAGACAAGTTGAAGATCATGTCATTTCTTGATTGATCCTTTGTCTAAGCACTCAGAGAGGGCTTGAAACCCTAATTTTGATTGTAGTGGATGCTCACCCATCTTTGGGGAGACTAATGAAGCATAAAGGTACATCCATATTGTGATGATGATTTTCACAATGATGGGAAATCTAAGTGGTCAAAATTTGGGGTATTACAATAACAACAGCAAGCGGATCGCCAGCGAGCTGAAGTATCTTAGAGTGATCTCAGATAAGGGTAGTATCGTGTGACAACTATTTTCGATAGCTTCTGGACTACAAAATGGTTTAAGCCTACTAAAAACCTCAGCTTCTCAGATAACCCAGTCGACCACACTACTTTTAACAACCGATGTCGTATAGGAAATGTATCTGCAAAGGGAGTCTCCACTGAGTTTGATGGTCGATCCGGGACACTTAACTGGGATTCACTCCCCGTAAGATTACCCACATTGCCATCACCTATCTTAGGTGTATACTCAATTTTTCCACATGCGGCATCACACGCATTCCCATTAGAAAAAAACTAAACACAGATATCAATTAGGAAAAGAAGTATATATATATTTGTCTTAATCATCCTAGACCTCTAGTCTTATGATCCTATGCAGACAATGACCCCCCAGCAGAGTCGTCATTTCTGTGAACTGAATTTAGGGTTTCATCCCTTGGGAAAGAAAGAAAGAATGCCTCCCACGGTGGTTGCCACTCTGCTGTGGCACTTTTTAAGGTTTCTACCTAAGAGATGGGAAGAGAACAAGGTCTCTATGTCCCCAGTGGAGTCGCCATTTTTCTGTAGCGCGAATTTTTGCATGGTTACAAAGCACTATCTCTTTGGGGTACTACAGTTCGATTCATTTTTTATCCTATTGAAGCTGATTAAGGAAGGGAAATAGATGTCTCCAATTAACCCTGCTTGCAAACTAAGTTTAAACAGATGACTGTTGGTTTACAGATGCTATTAAGATTGTGGGTCTTTCTTAGGTTATTTTGTTAAAAAGTGTCTAGGCTATTGGTAAGGTGTTAGGACTGATGCTTTTTGATTGATGTATGGAGGTATGGGATTTTGGGTTTATGATTAGTATGCTCGCTAAGATTTTTGCAATCTTATGCCTATGTATTCCCGTTTAGCTAAACAGGGAAATCAGAGCGATCGTAGTTCCTCCTATAATAGGAGGAAAAAGGTGTTTTGGTGTCTTGTTCAAAGCCCAAGACGTGAAGCTAAAGGTGCTTTGTATCTTGTTCAAAGCCCAAGATGTGAAGCTAAAGGGTTTTGGCTGAGAGAGAATTTCTCATCTCTAAAGAGGAGTTGTTGATGTTTGTATGCTGTGAGCACGGCATGACTTTGATGCTAAGGGGTTGATTGACTCAACCAGGATTTTCTTTATACAAAGCCTAAGAGGAGGTTATTGACCCAACAAGAGGATGTTTATTATTTGTCTCGTATAAAGCCCGAGATAGAGGCTAAAAGGGTTTACTCAACAAGAGGTCCTTTTATACTCAACAAGAGGGTGTTTATGTGTCTTGTACAAAGCCCAAGACGGAGGCTAAAAAGGGTTGACTCAACAAGAGAGTCTGAAAGTGATGGACTCAGCAAGAGAGTCCTTTTATACTCAACAAGAGTGTTTTTCTATCTCGTACGAAGCCCGAGATTGAGGCTAAAAGGAGGTTGACTTAACAAGTGAGCCTTTTATACTCAACAAGAGAGTGTTTTTATATGTCTTGTATAAAGCCCAAGACGGAGGCTAAAGGTGGTTGACTCAACAAGAGATCTGAAAAGGTTAGCTCCGCTGGGGAGAATCATTTGTACAAAGCCCAAGAGGAGGCTGTCTGTGCGGGTGACTGTTTCAGTTGAGTGACAGGTCCAGTGTGTTGGATAAAAGAGAAAATCAGTTCTTATATGGGTAATGTTGTGCTTTGGTATTGACAAGAGGATCAGGGTTATTTCCTGTTCTTTAAGGAAATGGTAAATCCCAAGGGTAGTGAGACTGTCCAAGTCTACTGGTGTTTTGAGAAATCGATTCTCAGATAGTGAATGTTCTTTGTATGATGCCCAAGAGAAGGCTGATATGTTAAGGGATAGAGGCTAACACATTAACTGGTCTGACACTTGACTCAGAAAGACAGCTCTAGCAAATTGATGAGTAGGTTCTGTTCCTATACCTGTAGAGGTCTCTGGGTCCTTGTACTAAGCCCAAGAGAATGCATGAGAACTTCTAAGAAGCCGACGGGTCCTTGTACAACGTCCAAGATGAGGCGGGGATGCTTTTAGGAAGCCCGTGGGTCCCCAAACCCCGAGAAGTTCAAGACATACTATTCACCGAGAATAGATCAAGCCAGGAAAGTCCGAGAATTTGGAAGAAACTCAAGAGATGCCATTCACGGAGAAAAGATCATCTCTGGGGAGTTAGAGTTTCTTTGACAATGTCTAAGGGTGACAGTCTAAGAAAGGGTTCACAAAGAATGCTGCCTTTCATGTCTCCATATTGTTTAACCCCAAGAGGAGGGAATACTGTACCTGGAAATCCTACGGGGATCTAGTTTTGTTTGTATTTAAGAGTGACCAACATGGCTTTACCTAGTGCTAGATGTAGTTGCCGGGGAAAATTTTAAATAATTATACTAGTATTACACAGTGGATATTGGACAAGTATATAAAAGTTTGTGAAAGAAGACTTACAGTGAAACAGCCACACAATACAGTTATATATATATATATATATATGAAAGCCGGTAAACACTTACTCGATTGTAGAGCTTCCATGTTGTTTTGTTAGTCGTTTAGCAAAGAAAGCTTTGATAACAATATTATATTATAAATCAAAGAAGAAAGTGCTTTGAAAAGATTGTTGGGGCTTACAGCTCGAGGAGAGGCCCAAGGTTTTATCAGTGATTGTACTGTTGTTTTGAATTTGTACAGGGACTTATACAAGTGACTGAGGCCCAAAAAGGTTTTCTGTACAAAGGGATGGGTCTTACACTCTCTCAAGAGGCCCAAAGATTTATTTTTGTACAAGGGATGAGGCTTACAACTCAAGGAGAGGCCCAGATGATTTGTTTTTGAACTGGCGATCGCGCCGAGGTTTTTTCTTTTAACGCAGGGGGACTTATACAATGTCTGAGGCCCAAAAATTGTTTTGGTTAAAAGGGGGTTGGGTCTTACACTCTATTAGAGGCCCAAAGATGTTTTAAAGAAAAAAAATGGGGCTTACAGCTCAAGGAGAGGCCCAAGTTTTTGTTAAGAAAGGCGACGATCGCGCCCTTTTTTTTTTTAAATACAGTGGGACTTATACAATAACTGAGGCCCAAAAAGTAGGGTATTTACAAAGGGGTTGGGTCTTGCACTTTATTAGAGGCCCAAAGATTATTTTGAAAAGAAACCCTAATTCTTGATTTTTTATGAATGCATCCCCTGAGGCTAAATTGACTTGATAATTGGGTTCATGATGTCCCTTGGAGCATCTAGGGTTATTCTTTGAAGCATTGGCACATGCCCAGAGGAAAATTCCCATCTGGACGCCCTAGTCGACCAAAACCTTAATTTGGTGACACTGACGATCTTGAGGCTTGATCCACTTGGAATGCTGCAACCCTGTGCTTGATTCTTGATGTGGGAGTACTCTTGATCCTTTATAGGTGTTTGAGAGGTTAGACAAGTTGAAGATCATGTTATTCCTTGATTGATCCTTTGTCTAAGAGCTCTGAGAGGGTTTGAAACCCTAAATTTGATTGTAGTGGATGCTCACCCATCTTTGGGGAGACTATTGAGGCATGATGGTCCATCCATATTGTGATGATGATGTGCACAATGATGGGAAATCTTAGTGGTCAAAATTTGGGGTATGACAGATGCCCCTATTTAATCAAATCCTCTCTTGAGGTCTTGGCTCATGTTTTGTCCTAAAAGTCAACTTAGGGGTGAATTAGGTCAAGAAACCCTAATTCCTGATTTTTATGAATGCATCCCCTGAGGCTAAATTGACTTGATAATTGGGTTCATGATGTCCCTTGAAGCATCTAGGGTTATTCTTTGAAGCATTGGCACATGCCCAGAGGAAAATTCCCATCTGGAGGCCCTGGTCGACCAAAACCCTAATTTGGTGAGATTGGCGATCTTGAGGCTTGATCCACTTGGAATGCTGCAATCCTGTGCTTGATTCTTGATGCGGGAGTACTCTTGATACTTTATAGGTGTTTGAGAGGTTAGACAAGTTGAAGATCATGTCATTCCTTGATTGATCCTTTGTCTAAGAGCTCTAAGAGGGTTTGAAAACCTAAATTGAGGCATGATGGTCCATCCATATTGTGATGATGATGTGCACAATGATGGGAAATCTTAGTGGTAAAAATTTGGGGTATGACACTTGCTATTTTCTAAAATTTTGAAAACTATTTAATTACCCATAAACTTTTAAATTTTTGAATAATTTTTTTCATACGTGTTTAGATTACTATAAAATGTTTCTTTACCAAATTATATAATTTTTTAAAATGAGAAGATTTAATTATGATTTTTTTAAATTTCAAAACATAATGATAAAAGTAATAAAAATCTCGACATATAAATCACATTTTGAGTTCCTTTTTTTTCGAGGAACTTTTTATAACGTTCTAAATATATCTGCAAAATAATCATTCAAAAATACGCATTGGTTTAACAATAGGGACTAAAGATGCGTGCATAATTATTTTGTAGGGACCAAAACATGTTATTTTTTTAATAGGGACCAAAAATTAAATTTGGTAATTTTATAGGGACCAAAAACATATTATATATATATATATATATATATATATATATATATATATATATATATATATATATATATATATATATATATATATATATATATATATATATATATATATATATATATATATAGTGTGTGTGTGTGACAAAAGATTATTGATAATAATAACTAATAAAATGAAAAAAATATTAAAATTGATTTTGTCACTAAAATCTATTAATAAAAGATTATTGATAATAATAACAAATGTAACAACATCATTTATGAGTTGAATTAGTTTTAATTGGATCAGATTTTTCACCACTCAAGTAAATTTTTACTATAAATACAAATTACTTAGCTATTATTATTACTCATGTTACCTGAAAATAGCAAATTAAGACATTAACATTATTTTTTTAGAAACCTTAAGAGTAGTTCTTTATGCAACACAAATAGAAACATTATTAACCACAACTTTGATTTCTCTCCTATACTATATAAGCAACCAACAATCTCTTGTAATTCACAACATTCTCTCATCAAACACAAAAAGTAGTGGAAAAAAAAAAGTTAACAGCAGATATGGCTAAGTATTCAAAGAATGTGCTTGTTTTTTGCATTGGAATGCTTCTTGTAAGCTTTTGGTGCACGAAAGTGAATGGCTACGGAAAAGGACAAGTACCAGCACGTGGACATGGAAAAGGATATCTACCTCAAGATACTCAAGATACTGTTCAGCCCATGAAGAAAACAGGTGGAGGTGGTAAGCAAGGAGAGAAACATGAAAATCCTTTTAGTAGATGGTTTGGTAAATGGTAATGATAAGTCAACCTAAATATCTCACAAACAGTGAGTTATTGTATATCTATAAGTTTAGAATTTATGTTAAATATATTATTAAACTAGTAAAAGATTTGTAGGAAGCGTTCGCACAAATCGAGTAGTATGAAGATTAATTGTAATACATAAAAAAAATATAAAGATATATTTATATAATTAACTATAGTTGTGTGAATTTGTGATTATGAACGCAATATTATTTATACATAAAACTCTTGATCGGCATGATAATGGAAGTGGATATAATATAACATAGATCTTCTGCATTATTACTGTGAGATTTGGATCGAATTCTAGTTTTAAGCATGAGGTCGAAGTCCGTTCGCATGCTGCTATCGAAGTGTTATATTGTCGAAATAATACATGTTGTAGTCGAAAGTTGTTCTAACATGTATTAGTTAATATTGCTAGGGTTGTGAGCATATTGAATTGAGTCTTGTGTTAAGGATCCAATTGTTTAAGTTAGCTTATACCCTAAGTTAGCTTGTAATGAGTATTTTGTTAAAAGCCCATTAGTTTAGTGTGCTAGGTTTTAATATAAATAGCATGCTAGTCTCTCATTCTAGAGTGTGACAAAACCTAATTAGGGTGAGAGTGGTTAGTTTGTTATTCTTGTATACTTGTAATCCTTGTTTTAAGGAGAAAGAAAAAGAATAACAGTTTTATAACCAATCCTTGTTATTTTACCTTGTTTTCTTTGTTAACCCTAACCCTTGTGTGTTTCTTGATCATAAAGAAACCGTAAATACTTTGTTTCAAGGTATCCGATTCACAATAAATTGGTGCGGTGAGCGTGGAAAAGATGCCTTCAACAAAGTATGAGATCGAGAAGTTCACCGGAGTGAACGACTTCGGTCTGTGGCGCTTGAAGATGAAAGCCCTACTGGTTCAGCAGGGTTGTTTGGAAGCGTTGAAGGGAATGGCAGCCATGGATGTCGCGTTAACGGAAAAAGAAAAGACTACCATGATCGAGAAAGCACACAGCGCAATATTGTTGAGCCTTGGTGATAAGGTTCTTCGACAGGTATCAAAGGAGACGACGGCATCGGGGTTATGGGTGAAGCTTGAAAGCTTGTACATGACCAAATCTTTGGTGAATCGACTCTACCTGAAGCAAGCTTTGTATTCATTCAAGATGAGTGAAGACAAAGCTTTCGCTGAGCAGTTGGATATGTTCAACAAGCTGATTCTTGATCTTGAAAATATTGATGTGAAGATCGATGACGAAGATTAAGCACTGTTGCTGTCGTGTGCTTTGCCCAGAACACATGCTCACTTCAAAGAAACTCTCTTGTATGGAAGGGAGTCTCTGACATTTGAAGAAGTTCAATCAGCCTTGTATTCTAAGGACCTGAACGAACGAAAGGAGCATAAAAATTCGACGGTTGGTGAAGGTTTGGCCGTTAAGGGAAAATTCTTGCGAAAGGATGGTAAGTTCGACAAGAAGAAAGGTAAAAGTCAACAGAAGTCTTATAGTGGCGAAGCATCTGGTTTTCGATGCTATCATTGTAAGAAGGAGGGTCACACAAGAAAGGTGTGCCCTGGACGCCTGAAAGATGCTATCATTGTATCCACGAAACCTGTGTCGAAGACAGATTTATGGCACATGAGATTGGGCCATGTCAGCGAAAGAGGCCTGGTCGAATTGGGGAAGCAAAACCTGCTAGGTGGTGACAAAGTCGAAAAGTTGGAGTTTTGTGAATCTTGTGTATTTGGTAAATCCTGTAGGGCGAAGTTCAACAAAGGCAAGCAAAGAACACATGAATCCCTTGATTACATTCATGCTGATCTTTGGGGGCCTGCAAGGAATCCTTCACACTCAGGTGCAAGGTATTTTCTATCCATCGTTGATGACTATTCCAGAAAACTATGGGTATTCATTCAGAAGACGAAGGATGAAACTTTTGAGAATTTCAAAAGTTGGAAGATTCTGGTCGAAACTCAAACTAGCAAAAAGGTTAAAAGGTTGAGAACCGACAATGGCCTTGAGTTCTGCAACAAAGCGTTCGACAATTACTGTGTTGAGTCTGGGATTGCAATGCATAAGACTGTAGCAGGTACTCCTCAACAAAATGGCTTAGCTGAGAGATTCAATCGAACAATCCTTGAAAGGGTTAGATGCATGTTAGTTAGTGCTGGATTGAAGAAGGTGTTTTGGGCTGAAGCTGTTTCGACAGCTGCATATCTGATAAATAGATGTCCTTCGACTGCATTAGATATGAAGACACCTGAAGAAGTTTGGTCGGGAAATCCACCTAGTCTCGACAGACTGAGAGTATTTGGTTGTGTGGCCTATGCTCACATTAGGCAAGACAAGGTCGAACCTAGAGCTCTGAAGTGCATGTTCATGGGATACCCTGAAGGAGTCAAAGCTTATAGGCTATGGTGCCTAGAGCCAGGTCATAGGAGGTGTATCACCAGTCGAGATGTAGTTTTCAATGAAGGTGAGATGGCTTTCAAGAAAACTGATGTTGCTGACGAAGAGCTGGAACAGGGAGAGATTCCTGTTGAGGTGGAGCATGTTGATGCTGAAGTGCGTACCCCAGATGAAGTCGAAGATGAAATAGAAGATGTTGTCGAAGATGAGGAGACTGATAATGACTACCTGTTAGCAAGAGACAGGTCGAGAAGAGTCATCAAGCCACCTCAGAGACTTGGGTATGCAGATCTTATAGCCTATGCCTTAATCTCTGCAAGTGAGGTTCTCGACGAAGAACCTAGAGACTATAAGGAAGTTATGAGGAGTCAAAAGAAGACTGAATGGCTGAAGGCCATGGGTGATGAGATGAAATCTCTTCATGACAAAGACACATGGGAACTGATCAAGAAACCTGTTGGAGCCAGGTTAGTCAGCTGTAAATGGATTTTCAAAGTCAAGGAAGGAATCGAAGGAGTGGCGTCAAAAAGATACAAGGCAAGGTTGGTTGCTAGGGGATTCACTCAGAAAGAAGGTGTCGACTTCAATGATGTGTTCTCGCCTGTTGTAAAGCATAGATCCATTCGAATGTTGTTAGCCATGGTGGCACAGTTGGATCTTGAACTGGAACAGATGGATGTGAAGACTGCGTTCTTGTATGGTGATCTAGATGAAATAATCCTGATGAGGCAACCTGAAGGGTATGTCAAAAAGGGGAAGGAAGATTATGTGTACAAGCTGAAGAGATCTCTATATGGACTGAAACAATCTCCTCGACAGTGGAATAGGAGATTCGACAAGTTCATGGCACGCATAAGTTTCATCAGAAGTCAGTTCGACCACTGTGTTTACTTCAGATTTTGACCTGGTAATTCATTTGTTATTTTGTTGCTTTATGTGGATGATATTCTAATAGCAAGTAACAATGTCGAAGAGGTAAGGAGGGTGAAGGCTGAACTCAGTAAGGAGTTCGAAATGAAGGATCTGGGAGCTGCGTCCAGGATTCTTGGGATTGACATCCGGAGAGATAGAAAGCAGTCGAAATTATGCTTATCTCAAGAGGAATACCTACGGAAGATTCTCGAAAAGTATGGTATGTCGAATTCAAAGCTTGTTGTAACTCCGACAAACCATCAATTCAAGTTGAGTATAGATCAGTGTCCCAGTACTGATGTCGAAAGAACTTATATGAATAGCATTCCATATGCTAATATAGTTGGTTCTTTGACGTATGCTATGGTCTGTACTAGACCCGACATAGCATATGCAGTAAGTCTTGTAAGGAGGTACATGTCGAATCCTGGAAAGGCTCACTGGCAAGCATTGAAGTGGATTTTAAGGTACATAAATGGGTCTCTGAATAGAGTCTTAATTTATGGTGGAGCCTTGGGTGAATATAGTAAAGCAGAAATCGAAGGATATGTCGACTCTGACTATGCAGGATGTATGGATACCAGAAAATCTATTTCTGGATATGTGTTCACTATGTTTGAGATAGCAATCAGTTGGAAAGCAACACTTCAGAAGGTGGTTGCTTTATCAACCACTGAAGCGGAATATATTGCTTTAACTGAAGCTGTGAAGGAAGCATTGTGGCTTGAAGGTTTTGCAAAGGAGCTGAAACTTCAAGGTCCAGTTATCACTGTTAAATGTGATAGTCAAAGTACAATACACCTGTCGAAGAACTCAGCCTATCATGAGCGGACCAAGCACATTGATGTGAGGCTGCATTTCGTCAAAGGGGTAATCAAGCGTGGAGAAGTCCAAGTGCTGAAGGTTTCGACAGATCATAATGTTGTTGATATAATCACCAAGACGTTGCCAAGTTGCAAGTTTTTCCACTGTATGCAGTTGATAAAGCTGCATGAAGAAAGCTAGTATGCTTCCTTGTTGGTAGAGTTAGATCCAAGGTGGAGATTTGTGAGATTTGGATCGAACTCTAGTTTTAAGCATGAGGTCGAAGTCCGTTCGCATGCTGCTGTCGAAGTGTTATACTGTCGAAATAATACATGTTGTAGTCGAAGGTTGTTCTAACATGTATTAGTTAATATTGCTAGGGTTGTTAGCATATTGAATTGGGCCTTGTGTTAAGGATCCAATTGTTTAATTTAGCTTGTACCCTAAGTTAGCTTGTAATGGGTATTTTGTTAAAAGCCCATTAGTTTAGTGTGCTAGGTTTTATTATAAATAGCATGCTAGTCTCTCATTCTAGAGTGTGACAAAACCTAATTAGGGTGAGAGTGGTTAGTTTATTATTCTTGTATACTTGTAATCCTTGTTTTAAGGAGAAAGAAAAAGAATAGCAGTTTTATAACTAATCCTTGTTATTTTACCTTGTTTTCTTTGTTAACCCAACCCTTGTGTGTTTCTTGATCATAAAGAAACCGTAAATACTTTGTTTCAAGGTATCCGATTCACAACAATTACAATTATGAATGAATATATCTGCTATAAAAAGCACATGAATAAAATAGATCTAAGGGGATCTTCAAAATACATTGAATAGATGTTTCAAAAAGTATGAGATATAAAAAGGACATTATATAGTGGTAATTATTTTTTCTAATTGTCATTCTTAAAAGAAATTGGTATTATATTAATGTCTAAAGTAAATTTATAAGAAAATAAAATCATTTGATAAATATTTTATAATTATATTAATTTTTAAATAGTCAAATTAACAATATTTCAATTATTTTAAGAAAATTTGGATTAAAAATTAAATAAATATTTTTTATTTATTATTTTGAAATAAAAACGAATCATCTTAAATCCTTATTAGGAGCTAAGTATTTTCTTTTTTCTTGTATTATGTCATAATGTCAGATAAGATTTTTTCATCAAGTTTACAATACTTTTTAAAATAAGTATATTTAGAAAATCACATTTAATGGATTGAATCAATTTTTATAGGGCCAAAATGATCTTGTTAAAAGTTTTTTAATTCAAATTATTTTGGTGAGATTTCTTGACTTTCAATCATTCAGTTTTGTCTTGACTCCTCATAATTTCTTTATAGTCTCTAGGTTCTTTGTCCATAACCTAATTTGCAGAGATTAAGACATAAGCTATAAGATCTGTATAATCAAGTCTCTGAGGTGCCTTGATGACTCTTTTCGACATGTCTCTTGCTAGCAGGTAGTTATTATCAGTCTCCTCAGCTTCGACAACAACTTTAGCGTGTTCTTCTACTTTATCTGAGTCATGCAATTTAGCATCATTATGCTCCAACTCAACATGAATATATTCTTGTTCCAACTCTTCTTCAGAGATCTTCAAACTTTGACCAATGTCATCAGTTTTATTGAAAGTCATCTCAGCTTTATTGAAAACAACATCTCGATTTGTGATACACTTCCTGTAAGCTTTTACTCCTCCAGGGTATCCAAGAAACATACAACTTAGAGCTCTAGGTTCGACCTTGTATTTCCTAATATGAGCACAGGCTAAGCAACCATATATTATAAGTCTGTAGAGCTTAGGTGGATGTTCCGCCCAGACTTCTTTAAGTGTCTTCGTTCCCAAGACTGTCGAGGAACACCTATTTATCAAGTATGTTGCAGTTATAACAACTTCTGCCTAAAACACCATCTTCAATCTTGTACTTACCAACATGCACCACACATTTTCTATAATGGTTCGATTAAACCTTTCAGTCAAACCATTTTGTTGGGGAATGCTTATAGTAGTTATATGCTTTGCAATACCAGACACAACACAATAGCTGTCGAAAGCCTCATTGCAAAATTCAAGACCATTATCGGTCCTCAACCTCTTGACCTTCCTGTCAGTTTGGTTTTCGACCAGAGTCTTCCAACTTTTGAAATTTTCCAAAGTTTCCTCCTTAGTCTTCATGATGAATACCCATAACTTTCTCGAGTAATCATCAACTATGAATAGAAAATACTTTGCACCTGAGTGTGAAGGATTACTTGCAGATCCCCAAAGATCAGCTTGAATGTAATCAAGGTATCCATGTGTTCTTAATTTACCTTTGTTAAACTTCATTCTACAGGATTTACCAAATACACAAGGTTTACAAAACTCCAGTTTTTCGACCTTGTCACCACCCAGCAGATTTTGTTTTGACAATTCGACAAGGCATCTTTCACTGATACGGCCAAGTCTCTTATTCATAGCTCAGTCTTCGACACAGGTTTTGTAGATGCCACATCTGGTGAATCACTTACAACCCCAGCCTCAATTGTATACAAGTCTTGTTTCATCATGCCTCTAAAGACTTCCTTCGACCCCTTCATTAACCTTAGGATGTTTTGCTCTCCTTTGAAATCATATCCTTTCTTGTCGAACTCACCAAGAGAAATGAAATTCCTCTTAAGATCAGGTACATACCTAACATCATTCAATAGCTTTATTGACTCATCATGGAGCTTGAATCTCACATATCTTATACCTACAATTTTGCAAGCTTTGTTGTTTCCCAACAACACTGATCCACCATCTTGATCACACAATTCCTCAAACACGTCTTTGTTTGGAGTCATGTGCCAAGTGCACCATGAATCCATAATCCACTCCTTACTAGAGTCTCTTCTTGAAACCACTAGAACATCAGATAATTCATAACAATCTTGCGCAATGGCTGCATTACCATTATTCTTTCCACCATGATTATTCAGACGATCAGGGCATACTTTCTTGTATGACCCTTATTCTTACAATGATAACACTTAATAGTAGGAACATTACCACCATAAGAATTCTGTAGAACTTTACCATTCTTCTTCTCATACCTACCATCTTTATTTAAGAATTTCCCTAAACAGAAAAGCCTTCACCAACAGAAGATGGCTTGTGCTCCTTTCATTCGTTCAAATCTTTAGAGTAGAAGGGAGATTGAACATCTTCAAAGGTCAAAGACTCTCTTCCATACAAGAGAGTTTCTTTGAAGTGAGAATGAGACTTAGCTAAAGAGCATAAAAGCAACAACGCTTCATATTCATCATCAATCTTGACCTCAATATTTTCAAGATCAAGAATCAACTTGTTGAACATATCCAGCTTCTCAGCTCAGGCTTTGTCTTCACTCATCTTGAATGAGTAAAAAGCTTGCTTCAGGTAGAGACGATTAACTAACGATTTTGTCATGTACAAACCTTTAAGTTTCATCCACACACCAGCTGCAGTTTTCTCCTTTGAAACCTGCCTGAGAACCTTATCACCAAGGCTCAATACAATGGCACTGTGGACTTTTTCGACCATCGTTATCTTCTCCTTCTCCGATAGGGCAACGTCCATCTTCTCCAATCCTTTCAATGCTTCTAACAAACCCGGTTGAACAAGAAGGGCTTGCATCTTCAAGCGCCACAAACCAAAATCATTCACACCGGTGAATTTCTTAATCTCATACTTTGTTGACAACATCTTCTCCTCCACGCTCACCGCACCAGTTTGTTATGAATTGATTTCGTCAAGAACAAACCAAAATATGAGAAAAAGATCGAGTTTCTTGAACAAACACAAGAAACTATATTAGGTTTTACAAAAGATAGAGAAGAAGGAAGAAGAAGAATAAGAATTGGTTTAAAATGTTTTACTATTCACTTACTCAACAAGAGTTCAAAGATTATAAGTGAATTCCAACAGTTAATCTCTCTCAACAACCTGAGAGAACTAGTCTATTTATAGACTACTAAGCTTCCTTAGGCTACAAGCTAACTTAACAATTAGGCTTACAAGCAAGGTCCAATTCGACATGCTAACTTAAACACACAACTAACAAATTTCGACAACATGTTTGAACAGACTTCGACTACAGTATGCACAACTCTTGTCGAACCATGAAGCTACCCTTGTCGACACTAGAGTTCGATCCAAATACCTCAAAAACAAAAACATAAAATAACAATGTAATAGACAAAAAAATAAATTGTTTAGAGTTTGATGTAAGAGATAATACAATAAAATATATAACAAAATTAGAAGAAAAAAATAACATAAATAAAAATAAATATAAAAATTTATACGTGAAGAACAATTATAATAAACTGATGGATGCAACAGAGAAAATCACATGAAAGATAAACACTTACACGAAAGAAAATGAATATTTTAAAATTTTTAAAATATAATTTAGGATATTTTAGTAAATGTAAAATAAATTTAAATAATAAAAATCATATTATCTCCCCTCCCCTCCAAATCCCCCGATTTGGAGAAATGCAAAAAGTGTGTTTTTAGGGGTTTTTCTCCCCTCCCCTCCCTTCTTCTCCTCTTCTAAAATTTGAACCAAACACATTTAATTAGAAATATTTCCTCCCCTCCCCTCCATCTACCCCAAACCAAACACACCCTTAGAGTTTCAGAAATTGAAACCAATACGAAAAGAATAAAATCACACAAAAATCTACAAAAACATAGAGAAACAAAATTTTAGAAAATAAATATATAGATTTCATCATTAATCAAGGGCAGCAGTATCAATTGTTTACAAAATATATAAAATAATTTTTTTTCAGAAATTAAAAACAATATACAAGGAATAAAATCACACTTAATTAAACTAAAACACACCGAAAACTAAATTTAACAAAACAAAAAAATAAATTTCACCACTAATCGAAAGGTGCATTATCAATTGATCAAAGCTAGCACTGAGAAATGGAAAATGTGACTTACCTTTCTGGATTTCTCCTCTTCCTTTTTTTAAAATCTTTTATTTTTGCATGTTCCTGAGTTCACGTTTCAGTGCAATATGAATCAATTAACAATGAATTTAAAAAACATGAAATTCAATAGTAGTGGTGATGGTGAAATTGAATTATCGATGAGAAGAAATGTTGAAGCACTCACTTTTTGATTATGATTTTCCCAGAGGCGGTGGACGGAGGCTTTGAAGGAGGTTCTATTGAAGTGGAAAGAAGGTTACAGAGAGGATTTGAATGATATGAATGAGAGACGATATCTAGGGTTTCAGAAAACACGGCGATTGTATGCGTTATGTGTGTATTAGAATATGTTTTTAATTTTTTTTATAAGCAATTTGTATTAATGGGAGAAACAGGGATTTTCCAACCCTCAACAAAAAGCCAACCAAAAGAAGGAACGAAATCCGAACAAAGAAATACAAGAATTACAAAAAATCTAAAGGATGGTACATCCAATCATAAAAATTCCATCTTTTTCGACCTATTTAATCTTGATACGTAGAGTGTTCATCATTATGACAAATCCTTTGATCCTTGTAATTGACAATTTTAATTTTCCAAAAACTGCTAATTAATTTTGGCATAAAGAAAGATAAAAATATGGCTGGGTTTGGAAGAAAGAAAAGTGCAATAGTACACGTAATAATAATTTATTTAACCTAATAATCTACTCCCTCCGTTTTTTATTATAAATCGTTTTTGACTTTTCACACGTATTAAGAAATGTAATAATTGTAGTATGAAAAATAGAAATTATGAAGGGTTTTACAAAATTGTCCTTCATTAATGGTATTTTTTTTATAAAAGCAATTGATATATAAGAGAATACTAGGAGTATTTTAATCCTTACAAGAGAGAAGAAGAAAATTCCTCACCAACACAACCCTATAGCTAGTAAGGTTTCACACAAAAATCGTAGAAAGATGAGTTGGAATAAGGAATATCCCAACAGCTACTCCATTTCCAAGCTACTAATTTAATTTTCCAACAAATGTTGTCAACATTTGCTTTGCCCTCTTTAAACAAGGTGTTGTTTCTTTCCAACCAAATTTCTCACAATACTGCCATCCAAATCGCCGCCTTTGAAGAAACACTTTTAGATATGTTACGAGAACCACACCAGGCCAAGAGAAACTTCGGGACACTTCCTCTAAACGAGGCATTATTTCCACACCAACGAGTAATATCCTCCCAAACCCGGACAGAAAAAAAATAGCAAAAGAAGAGGTGAATCATCGACTCGTCTAAGCCGTTACAAAGAACGCAATTTGGTTCCACACCAATCCTTCTCCTAATCAGTTGGTCTTTGGTTGGAAGACGATTCCACAAAAGTTTCCAACTAAAAATTTTGATTTTTTCCGGCACTTTAACATTTCAAATCCCTTTGAAGCAGAGCAATATTTCGTCTTCCCGTTCAAGGGCCTGTTGCTGTCCCAACAAACTATTATACATATGTTTGACAGAGAAATCAGAGAAAGAATCAGTTTCCCACACAATGTCATCAAGGACTGCCGGATTCAACACCGTATCTGAGACAAAATGCAGAATTTCCTGAAATTCAGCCCAGTCCGAATCAGACTGCTGAATCCGAACCCCCAAGTTGGTCCAACACCAGCTCCCACTCGACCAATCTCCCATCTACGCCACCATCGCATCCTTCTTTGAGCTCAACCGATAGATATTGGGAAAGGATTAAGCCAAAGAATTAGCTCCCTTCCAACGAGCGTTCCAGAAAGGGGTATGTATACAGTTTCCCAAAGAAAAATGGACTGCTTCAGAGAAACGAAAACCACCTTCAATAGATGTGTTGCTACATTTTAATATATCAGACCACCATGTAGAGGAAGAACTCCTCCAAGAAGCATTTTGTCATAAAATCCAAGAAGAAACGTTTCCGTAGCGAACCTCAATCAACCTCCTCCAAAAACTATTTCTATCAATAAGGATTTTCCAATTCCATTTAGATAACAAAGCTAAATTGAATTCTTTAATCCTCTTAATACCAAGCCCTCCCGTCGACTTGCTTCGACAAGCCGAATCCCATTCCAACCAGTGAATTTTGTTTTTATCAGCATTGCTGCCCCATAAGAAACTCCTCCTCAATTTGTCAATGCTCTTCCAAACAGTGGCAGGAGCTTTATAGAAGGAAAGTAAGAAAGTAGGCAAGCTAGAGAGAGTAGAATTGATTAGAGCTACTTTACCCGCCATAGACAAAAGACAACCATTCCAAGAAGCCAGTTTCACCTTTAATTTGTCGATCAACAGTTTCCAAGTCGCGACTTTTCTAGGGTTGCATCCTATTGGAATTCCCAGAAAAATAAATCCACCCGATTCGAATTTGCACGCAAGGAAGTTGGAAGCTGCCAACAAAAAATGATTACTAACATTTAAACCGATAAGCCGACTCTTGTGATAGTTGACTTTCAATCCCGATACTAACTCAAAACCTCTCAAGATAGCTTTGATGGCCTAAATTTTGTTCCACCCTCCACTTCCCATAATTAAAGTATCATCCGCGAATTGTACCACGTCGACAACCAAATCCTCTTTGACTTTAAAACCTGCAAATACCCCTATTTCAGCAGCCCTATGGATCAGCTTAGTCAAGCCCTCAGCCACTAACACAAAAAGAAACGGTGATAACGGGTCACCTTGCATTAAACCTCTTTTGATTTCAAAGTCACGAGTCGGGCTACCATTGACTAAAATAGACAAGTGTCCCGAAAAAACACACGCGTCCATCCACATTAGCCAACGTTTCCCAAATCCCATCTTGATCATAACCTTTTTAAGGAAGCCCCAATTTACGGTGTCGTAAGCTTTTTCGAAGTCCACCTTGAACATAACACATTCCTTCTTCTCCTTAACCACAAAATCAAACACCTCATTAGCTATCACAACACCGTCCAACAAGCTTCTTCCAGGCACAAATGCGGACTGATTATGAGAAATCAAAACCCCTACCACCTTCTTAAGCCTAGCCGCGAGAAGTTTAGCCAATATCTTGTAGATACTTCCAACCAAACAGATCGGGCGGTATTCACCTAAGGACATAGGATTAGACACCTTGGGAATCAACGTTAGGAAAGAAGAATTAATTGCTTTTGGAAGATAACCATGACGATGAAAGTCCTGCACAAACTCGCATATATCTGTTTTCATAAAATGCCAGCACTTTTTCAGAAAACTTAGACTAAATCTATCCGGGCCCGGGCTTTTCGACCCATTGCAACTCCATAACGCCTCTCTAATTTCCTCCTCCTCAAATTGAATTTACAAGTTGCTAGCTTTAGGACTAGAAAGAGACTTGAAATTAATGCCTTCAAGACCAGGTTTGTTCACCTCAATTTCTTCAAATTTTTTGAAGAAATGGTCTCTCACAGCTTCTTTAACTTCTGCTACAGAATGCATGGGACCATTCTCACTAATGACTTCCCCGATAAATCTTCGTTTAGCCGTTCCTTTCATGTAGTTGTGGAAGAATTTGGAGTTCTTTTCACCGTCTGTAATCCACCTAACCCTCGACTTCTGAAGAAGCAAATTATCCTTGATCTGTATGTTTTTCCAAACTGCTCTACACGCCTCTGCTCTAACTTTAACCAAATCCTCGACTTCCTCAGTGGCTGCAGAAATTAGCTCATGATCCAATCTGTTCAGCTGGTCCACGTTCTCTTCTATCTTTAAATTATACTAACCAAAAGTCTCCTTGTTCCATTTTCTCAGGGAGATTCTTAACGGCTTCATCTTCTCCTTCAAAACGTAGTCGCTTCTCCCAATAACTTTAAACTCTTTCCACTGTTTTTCGACGAAGCTGAGGAAATTGTTATCACTAAACCAACTTTCATTGGTCTTGAAGGGCTTTGGTCCCCAATCTCTCTTCCGAACTTTCAGCCATATTGGACAATGGTCTGACAGCTCCTTTTTACCAATGCTTTGCTCTATCCAACCCCATTTGTTGATGAAATTCAAATCCATAAGAAATCTATCCAACCTGCTCATTGATTTGCCCTCACCTCTAAACCAAGTGAAACGGTTTCCTGTCACTGGCAAATCTACCAAATCAGAGTTGATCAAGAACTCATTAAATTCCCTAATCTCATGACTTCTAGAAAACCCCAACACACATTTTCTTTTGGATAAATCGGTTATAGCGTTAAAATCGCCACTAATTATCCATATACCGTATGTCCATTTCAACTTCATCTCTGATAGATCCTTCCACAACCTCCTTTTTGAACTCAATGAGCACCCCAAGTACACATTCACCACATAATAAGACATCTCTAAACAGTTCACCTTAATGCCTAAAAAACCTTCACCCTTGAAAGAAAATTCTTCAGTAACTAAACTCTTGTTCCACAAAGTCAAAAATCCCCCTGACCGACCCAAAGAGTTGATGCAAGACCATCCCACATCCTGGTTGTTCCACAGACTAGACACCAGTTTATCATTCATCGTCGACAGTTTAGTCTCTTGTAATAAGAAGATACTAGCTTGCCCTGAATTTATAAGATTATTAATTCTCTTGCGTTTAGAGAAATTACCTCCTCCTCTGATGTTTAGAGAACCCACAATCATTTCACCATCTTGTTGTTCGCCTTCTTGCATTTCAAAATAGCTCTGTCAAAAATTTCCAATTCGTCCAACTTACTTGACATGTTCTTGTTACCATCGGTAGCTACCACTCCCAGATCCTTGACTATACTCCAACCCTTGATCCCACATTTGATTCTAATTTCTCCACAAATTTTGAGTTGCACAACCTTACATCCCCATTGGATATGTCCTCACAACATAACACAGCACCAACAGAGATACTACCAGAAAACTCCTGGCTAGCAGGCCCCACCTTCTTAGAGGAAACTTTAGGAAAGTTCCTAGAGTTTAAGGCTTCAAAATAAGATGCTTGAGAAAACTGTTTTATAGGGTCAGAACATTTTCTAAGCCTAGGAGAAAACTGGCCCAATACTCTTTTCTTGGGCTTAATTTTACCAATTCGAACTGTCCCACTCAAATCTACTAACCTCCTAGTCTTTGGTTTCTTTTTGAAAAGTTCTCTGCCGCCTATATAACTAGATCCGAGTTTCAAACCAATAGAGGGAGCAGTACCTAGGGCCTGATCAAAATCCTCCGCTAACCCTACTCTACCAACTGCTAAACTGTCAAAACCTGCAGAAAGCGCTTTTGCTGTTGGAATAACCTCTTCAGACCCAACTGTCTTCTGAAGAGACTCAGTTTCACACGTCTTCTCAAAAGCCTTCAAGGTAACTACGTCAACCCCCTCAGTCCCATCATTACTATTCAACGAGGGCTTAACTATTATGGTTAGGGACGGACTAGAAGCCTTCTTTAATGTCTTCTCTTCTTCTTCCAAGTCCTCACCCGATTCTGCAAGATCTTCATCACCATAGTACCTACTCCAAGAGCTCTCAGAGACAGAAGAAGAAGAGACCTCATCTTTTTTAGAAAACTGATTCTGCACTATTCTTAAAGGGCCATGGCTATCTTCTACCACTTTTATTCTGAACAAGACCCCGTTGATTTGGACTTTGATGATCTCATTCAAAACATCTACGCAGTTAGTACGAACCATGATTCTTGCTACATCCAAGCAATGGCCTTTCAAAGTATTTTAATCCACACAAACATAGGATTCCACAGTTTTTGCAATAAGTTCAAAGAACTGGAAGTTCCATGAGTGACATGGAATCCCAAAACACCTGAGCCAAGTTACCCTCATGTTATCAACGTCTTCTTCTCTCCATTATCTTATCTCATGAAACCACTGCTTCCACCAGGATTCAGCCTCAGATAGGATATCTCTGATTTCTCCGTCCTCACTCTCTTCTAACAAACAGAGATTCCCTCCTAGAGGGGTAACCTTAATCGTGAAATACCCTTCAAGCTCGAAACTATTTTGGATGTTGTATGCCATTCCCGGACTATTAACCACCCCCACATACGTCTTCTGGAATCTTTTAAGCTCATCCTCCTCGACATGAAACATAAGAGCGGTTGTGTCTTTGTGAAATGCTGCTGAATTTTCTTTGCCGACAACCTCAGCAAAGGATCTACCAAAACTCTGATGAGTAGGACCAAACTTGTAAATCCTCCCAACCTTTTCTTTAAGAGGTTGACCCTGCTCTCTACTCCTACCTTTCGCAGGAGCAAAAATGTTGCCTTTAGTCGTTCTTCCGGAACGAGGAACATTTGCATGAATTTTGATGTTATCAAGGAACAAGTTGTCGAGCTTTACAGCTAATCTTGAGGCCTCCTTTACTCCAGCAAATCTAGCAAACCCAAACCTTTTCCCAAGTTTGTTTCTCTTCTGCGGGATTACGACCTCCTTGATATCATCGTGCTCCCCAAACAACTTAAAAATATCCTCTGCTCCGACTCTATCAGGAATTTCAGAGAAATAGATTGAAGTCAGCTCTCCCTCATCAACCCTAGAAACGTTGGAACCTAAAGGGAAAAAAATCCCTTTTTAGGCCCTTATTTCTGAATCCACCACGCCTAATCACTCTTGTCCACTCCATTCGTCCCCTTCATTAATGGTATTGAAAAGACAAATTTACATAATTGAAAGAAGAGATAATAATAAATATTTAAGGGTATAATAGAAAAAATAATATTAATGATTCATTGGTATTATAAAAAGACTTATATTATGGTACAAAATATTTTCTCAAAGCGACTTATAATAAAAAAACGAAGGTAATAATATAATCGGAATAATAAACGAAAACATATTTTTAAAATTGTAATAATGATTGTAGTAGATTAGAGTCATTAATGCAATAGATGTTATATAGAGCTGACAATTAAGGACATGATATTAGTTGTTTAATAAGATTTTAAGAGTGTTAATATGTAAGTTTAGTGGTAATTGAAATATAAAGGGTTACTTATCTGCATAGGAAATATAATATACAGTTTGTTTTGGTAATAAAAGAGTCAAAACCAAAATTTTGGTTATCTTGTGCAATGGAACAAAAGTAGGGATGGCAAAAAAATCCGTACCCGCGGATATCCGCGGATAAAATCCGTCACGGATATGGGGCGGATGGCTTAATGGATATCCACGAATAAAATAAATGGATATTTAAAAACCCGTTTGTTAATGGATATGAATATGGGTTAATGATATTCGTGCCCGCGGATATCCATATTCGTTAAAAAATTATAAACTCCCTTCTTACTCATCTGTCATTCGCTCTTCCATCAAAACTCACAATCAGAATATCTTTTATTTGTTTGGTTAAAAATGAAATGTATGAATATTATATTTGAATCTAATTATGTTTTGGGGAATAAGAAGAAAATTAATGTGATAAAGTTTTATTGTTAAATTAAGAATGAATTATATGGATGTTATGTGATAATAACCTTTTGTGTCTTTAAAACAAGTTCAAAATATTTTTTATCAAAAAATAACTTTTATAAAAAAATATTATCCATGGATATCTGTAAATATTCGCGGATATCGTAAAACTCGCGGATTACCCGCTTAACGGATACCCGCATGGATATGGGGCGGATATGGATATTATATTTATCTAACGGGGCGGATACGGATATCATAGTATCCGTCCCCATGGATATCCATTTACATCCCTAAGCAAAAGTAGCTTGATAAATGGAAAGCATGCATAAATGTGAAACATAATTAATGGGCCTTATTAATTATTATTAATTTTGAAATGATTAGATGTGCAAGATGACAGTTAAGGGCATTAGGGATGTTCGCGTGTTGGGTTGGGTCTAATTTGATTAAATCCAATACTCGACCCAATCAATATTCTTTGGGTTATGTTGAATGTTCAACCCGTACTTTTAAGACTAAATCCAAACCAAACCAACTCGCTTATCAATGGATTGGGTTGGACTGAGTTTATGGATCATCCACTAAATATAATTTTTAAATTCTAAATAAAATATATTAAATTAATTAAACATTTATATTACAAAAATATTAAAAAATCATAAACTTTTAGTATTCAGTTTGAATAAAATAGTTGCCACGTTACAGTTTAAAATAGAATTTTAATTTGATTATATTTTTTAATATAATTAATAATTTATAAATTAAATAATAAGGATTTAAACCATCTTTTTGCATTTAGTAAGAATCGAACACATGTCATTTTCACAAAAAATCACTCTTTAACCATCTGCATCATTGTAAACTTTTGTAAATACTTGCACAAAATTTTATATATATTAAATTGTTAGAACAACAGAAAAAATTACGCAAATAAAATTGTTGCAAAAACTGATCAGATAACGACGATTAAACCTTTCTTTAAATCCCTTGTATGACACTATTGATGTTGGTACCTAATTGCCCTAACTTGTTTATTCATCGATCATGACAGCTTAACTTAGCGTTATACAAAATCCATTCACTACTACAAAACGTGCAAACAATAACGTCAGGTTTACAATGAATTCATATACACCGTTGTAATATATTAAAATTTTCGCGCCCAGTGAGTAGCTGGATTTATAAACAGTGATTTAATGACGTTTGTCTATAAAAACCGTAGTAATAAATGATGTGTAGCAAGTTTCGATTCTCAACAACTTCATTTTTTCCATTTTTTAGAGTACATTAAGCGTGTGTCACTTAAGTCCTTTATTTAAAACATAAAATGTAAATGATTTTACAACGGTTAGTTTAAAAAACTGTTGTTATACGCTTGTGTCACTTAAGTCCGTTATTTAAAAAATAAAATGTAAATGATTTTACAATTGTTAGTTTAAACAACCATTGTTATACGCTTGTGTTACTTAAGTCCATTATTTAAAAAATAAATTGTAAATGATTTTACAACGGTGAAGAAAATCAAGCGTTATTAGAGGACTTACATTTCCACTACGGTTGCGTTACACAACCGAGATTTAAGGGTTTACTGATAAATTAAAACAAAACTTATTCTGTATTTCATTCAAAAGCTAGGCGAACAAGCGAGCCAGAGACGACAGCGGTGGCGTAATATTTACTTTCTTCGTATACATTCATTTGGAGCTCAAATCTTCATATTTCTCAGTACGGTATTATTCAACATCTTAATTCCTTTTATCTTGGTTTATGTTGTATATGCTTAAATATTCACTCTCTTCCTTCATTTGATTCCTCAGTTTTGAAGTACGGTACTCTTCAACATCTTAATTCCTTACGTGCATAAGATTCTCAGCTTCGAAGTACAATATTCTTCAACATCTTCATTCTTTTGTCCTTTGTTTATGTTGTATATGCTCAAGTCAGTATAAGAGTACATGTTTCATATGATTTAGGTTATAATTGTCTGCTGGGCTGTACTTTGGTATAAGTTACCAATTCGTAATACATACCATGGTAATCTGATTTCATTGGCTATGATATGACATTTGTTGGTTATCATAGATAGAATTTTGATTTCTCTTGTGGAAGTTACAGGTATATAGAACAGGGTTCTGCAAAGATTTGCAAGAAATCTGGTAGGCATGATGTTCAAATTGGTGTTAGGTAACACTTGTTGTATTGCCAATATCATCAGTAGTGTGTTATTTATTCCTCGCTTGCCATATACGCCATGTTTTAATGCCTTCAGTTGTTTCTGTAACAGAAAGAATGCTGAGGAAGCTATTCAGGGATTGAATGGAACAATAACATCAAAGCAGACCGTGCGTCTTTTTTGGGTAGCAGTTCGAGAATTAAGCATGTCAGTTCTATTTTCTTCTACTTCAATGAATGTTTTTATATCATCATTATTTAATGTTTTGTGACAGGTTATTTTAGTAAAGTTTTATACATAAAAAAAAATTATAGGAACATCATGGTGTGGCATCTTAGGACCCATTATTCCTTAAACACACATTACCACTTCTTATGTAAATAACATTAGGGCCTATATTAGTTTATTTAATGTTTTTATTTCCAATGCCCCATCTTAAATAAGAATATAATAAAAAATAAATGAGTAACTTGCCCATCACTATTCAATAACCAGCAATGGTTTTTGAATTAAAGAAATAATAACGACTTTCAACTAAAACGATTAGATTTTCAATGTAGAGAGAAGATGAAGAATCATAGAAATCATTATAAATACGTTATTCCTCCTCCTACCATCACACAAGCAACATCATTGAAGAGGAATAATCAAAATGAGTTCCAACAATGCAGTCCAGGTCTAACAAATTGTAGATGTTCAACGACCTGTTCAGCTTAAAGATGTTGTAGATGTCCAAAAAGTTGTCCAGGTCGTAGAGGCTGTAGAGGTCCAATAAGTTGTCCAGCCCGAACAAGCTGTACAAACCTAACAGGCGGTCGCCTTGAATACAAACCACGAGGAGAATAAGGAGATCAAGAAGAAAGAGAAGGAGGACAGCTACGGTCAATTCAGATGATGATGACGTAGCACCTTATAGTTGGAGTAACTTTATGTCAGCTAGGGCATTTAGATTTGATAATTAAAACTTAAAAGTGTCTTTGTTGTCTTCAATATTCCGGAGTTTTAGATGTATTAAATATGAAACTTGCACTTGTGAAACATTTTGTTGTCTTCGATATGGCACACAATTCTTATTAAAAGTACTTGAATGAAAATTGTATCACAAATGTGGGTTGTATTTTCTGTTGTGATATGATGAACAATAATATCGGTTAAAAAATGGGATTATATATAAAAGCAGGATGATATTTGTTAATCCTGCAAAATATATAACGACGGTTATACATCATAACCGTTATAATATCTCACGCGCTGTTCAGAAAAAAATAAATATCAAAACGGCGCAGTTGGGAATCGAACCAAGGACCATTATATTTATCACAACGGTTCGTTTGAAAAACCGTTGTGATAGGGTGTGTTGTTTCCAAGTTATTACAACGGTTAATGAGCCATCATAATAAGTATCATTTTACAACGACGCTCTACATAACAACGCATGCGCCCGCGTGATTATACATATTTCCCAACCATTGTTAAATGGGTTTTTCGTAGTAGTGATTAGTGCATAACTCACTCTTTTAAACTATGATCCCCTATTTGTAACGTCCCAGACTGCTTTCAGGATTACCGACTAACCCCACGAACCAACACGGGTCTTTTCAGCTTGATTTGTCCTCACTCACACGCTTTCCTGAAAACTTTCCAAAAGGTCACCCGTGTGGGTGAACTTTTAACAATAATTTTATGCCTTCGGCTATACAGATTGATTCTTTTTTAAGAATATGGATCATGTTGAAATATATTTTCTATTAAGCGATATTTTTTTAGATTACACATAAATTGAAGATCAAATCTTCGACCACATACTTATAACACATCCAAATTGCTTACCGCTTGAGTTAAGTCAATATGATTAGTAATTTTAATTTTATAACTGATTATGTCATCTTATGTAAATTAAGTCAGTAATTAGGTCTCAATTTTTTGTTGGGATAAATAATCATCGTTTTTCAGATTGCTATTAACACTTTTCTATTGACATTGTTCTTGATATTTGTAAAATATATTGATCACCTTTATGTAAAATTGTTCTTATTGTTGCTATTATCAACTTGATTTATGTGATTTGATTTTGTAGAAAAAAAAGGTTTGATAAAATGAATAATTTTTAAAAATCAATCTCTCATATGGTATATTGTGATCTCAATAATTCATTTTGTTTTAAATCACTCTATATTGAACTAATTTTTAGCTATGCATGAATTTGTGATTTAAGAAAAATGTTTTAATCAATGTCGGCCCTGAGGCAGGGCAAACAGACCTACAACCCAGGGCTTCTAAATATTGGGGCATCAGTTTTTTTTTATTTGGATAATTATATATACTAGGTCCAACAAATAAAAAATAAGTTAATAATAAAAATCAATTTTATTCAATTTTATATAATATGAAGACTTAATCGAGGAATTTGCTTCAAAAATTGCTAGAAGGAAGACTTTTTTTTAAGTTGCTAGAATATATTTTGATGAAATTGATTAGAATATGACTTTTTTGTTACGTTAGTTGAACAGATGAATTACTATTTGTTGTTGTTGATATTATTTACAATTTAAACAAATGATGTTTTTTTTAAATTATATTTTTTTACAAGGGGTTCATTTTTATTATTCGCCCCGGGCCTCTAAAATGTCAGGACCGGCCTTGGTTTTAATCAATGCTCGGAGTATATCTCAAATTTGAAAAAAAAAATGAAGATAGCAAGAACATGCAAACTATTAAATCAAACAATAACAACATGTTGGATACCAAATGAGGAACATTCGTGAAACCCTAAAATAATTTGGCAATTTCTTTTCTCATCCGTATAGGTTCTCCTAAACCCTTGGCATAAAGTTAAAAATGTTTCATATTTTCTGAGATGCATCTCTGGACGCATCTATTTCCCACAAAATTGAATGCCAACTAGTCAGACAACCCAATTATGCCTAATTTTTGTTTGTAGTTGCATTATCAAATGTTTTCTTGATATATTTTGGAGATGCATATTTGAAAGTAGTGCAGATACTTCAAATAAAAAAATAGAGACAGTTTGAGAAAGATCTAGATACAAAATCAACTTGACATTAAATTAAAACACTCAACATTACATAGATAGTTGTTAACATAAATTTAATATTACATATAGTTATAAACGGGTAGTTTAGGGCATTGTAACATATTGATAATATCGTCGACGCATCTTTCAATCTTCGCATCCACTTCAATCAAACCCTTTGTTGCATAACAGTAAAATGTACTCCACATGACATGTAAATCTTCATCTGTCATCAGTTCAAAGTTGGTGAAATGTATATTCCCTTCACTGTCAATGGATAGTGAACGATCCAAGTATTTAGTCACTCATTCTCTGAGTTGTTGTCTGATATGCATTATGGTTCGAGAGACATCCTATTTATACAAGTATTGGGTCACTTTGGACCTTAAAAACCTTATCATGTCATCAGGTCACTTTTCGGAGTGACATCTCTGCTTAAACCCTGGTTTTTTTTTTACAAAAAAAGGTATTTACGAATATGCATATCCGAAAAGTTCCTTTATGGTTTTTTAAAATAAGTATGAGGTAAATTCGAATATCCATATCTAGAATTACATTGAACCAGAATCAAACCAGAACCTGTGTATGCAAAAACAAAAAATGCAAACCATAAAATTTGTAAACTAAAACAGTCGACATTAACACCATAATTGCTGAACATATATTACTTATGTATTAAATCATATCAAGATTACATCGTTTACAATAATACATTAAAAAAAAGTGTATCGATTACAATATAAAATATCTCAAAAGATGCATCACCGCATAAATCTACTACCGGCTATTCCTTTGACTTTTCCTTATTTGATTCTCTTTCAAGCTCGCTCAATATGGTGAACTCTTATACCATTTCGAAAAATTAATCCAGCCAAGTTTTCGCCTCTTTTGTAGAATGTGTCGTCCACTCCAAAGATGTGCTTGGTATAGGACACTCCAGTTTCAATAAATCTCAACAAAATGTAGCAATTTGAAAGCCAACTAATACACATGATGTATCCTGAAGGATCTTAAGGTTGGCAACTCCGAAGTGGAAAAAATGTGTCTGAGAAACTATATCTTGTTAGATCGATACACACCATGTTATACACACTTGCTATAAGATGGTCCATTTCAGGGAAGTACCTCCATTGTGAAAACGGTGTGGTATCGCTAACACAAGGAGTAAGAGCATCGTGAATTGCATCAAAATGTTTTATTTTCCCGTATAGCGACGTGTAGGACTCCCTATGTGTCGTCAACTCTTTCAAAAGTTATTGGCGGACAAGAAAGTGATTCTTCTCTCCTCTACCGAGCAAAATCGTTGTCTGAATGATAAATTATCTTAATGAAAGCGTTGTTAAAATGACTTCCGGAGTCTTTTCGGAGATGCATTTGCAAATTTACCCTTAAAATCTTCGCAGATGCATCTTTGGATTAAATTTTGGCAAAAATGAAATTTAGTGCGTTCAGATATGCATCTCTAAAATTACCTGAGGGTATTTTTAGGTTTGCAGAGGTGAGACCCACACCGCAAGGGTGAGAAAAGAAATTTCCAAAATTTTATAGTAGAGAAACCAGGGTTTATCCATAGAGACTTGAATAGGGAGGCCCATGAGTTGGAAAAAAAGGCCATAAACAAATATATTAGGATTGTTTTGTTAAAAAAAGTCAAATGCTACCAAGGTTTTCTTAACCCATTTTAAAAATTAATAATGTTTATTTTTGTTTAAAAAAATCAAAGCTCGTATGGTGTGATTCATTTAGAGAAGAAATTGAAAAGAGAGAAAAAAATATAAGAAGAAAGAGATAAGAAATAGAGTAGATTTGATATATTATTTATCATAAAAGAAAGAGAAGAGAAATATAAGAGATAGAAGTATGTTTAATTTTTTAAAAGAAAAAAATATTCTTAAGTTAAATATAAATATTTATTATAAATACAATTTTTTAAAGAATATTAATATACATTCATGTCATTTATATTAATATATATTTAAAAAAAAAGTAAAATGTAATTATAATTTTTAAAATAATAAATAAAATATAGATTTGTTTTTATTTCACATGTTAGAGTTTAATATTTATTAAAATCATTTTAAAAAAACTTACCCAACAATCATATAAAAAGAATAAATTGAAAATTTAGTTTTAAACTAATATAATTTTTTCAAATTGTATTATTCTAAAACAAAAGTTAAATTTGTTCACAAATATTAAATTAAATAAAAATTTACCAGTCAATTTTAGAACTTAAATTAAATTTTTTTAATTAAAAGTATTGTATGCTTCTAGAGGTATTTATACTTAAAAAGGATTGATCTTTCTTTAGTTAAAATCATTTTATAATTCTTCTCACTATCAAGATTCACGGACTTGTTTCTTAGAAGGTAAGAATTAAGTGATTGAATTGTATTAAGCTAACTAAATGTATGTCTTTCATTATTTTTATTTTTAGCAAAGTAATTATTGTGTAGAAAAAAATAATTGTATTAAGCTAACTAAATGTAATTATTTTTATTTTTAGTAAATTGCAGAGAATTACGATTTTACTTGGTAGAATTTTACTCTTTCTAATGTTTTAGATTTACTTAATTAATTAAAATAGGTTAAAACCTCCCGGTTATTATTTTTGTTGATGCCTTTATTTTTTTCAAGAATATATTATCGCTATTATGCACTGCTTTTCCTTCATCTTTTGATATATTTAATTAAAAGTTTTAAATTTCTAAAATTTGAATTTTTAATAATCATTTTACTTCAAAATTCTCTTACACAAATAAATATCTATTTAACATGATTCAATTCATATCATGTGTAAAACTTTTTACACCGTTAATAGATAAATATTAGCCTCAAACATTAAATATGTTAAAATGTGTGCTGATAAAAAAGTACTTGTGTGTGTGTGGTATTTCTACAATGTTATAGAATATTCAGATGTCTTAGTAAATTTATAACAGTTTAGGATGGTTAGAACTTGCATGCGGCGGTGAGATGTCCTGTATAGTGGTTTTACGATGTTTATGGTGGTATAAGAGGTTAGCTCGTGCGAGGTGAAAACTCTGCATATTATACGATATGTGATTAAGTTATGGTCTGACCCTTTCTCCGTTAGGAGAGATATATTTATAGAGGCCATTGAGCCTAAACTTAGGAAACTTTAAGAAGTAGTCAATGCTCCCCCTTGACTAAGGGAGGTTATTGACTACCTATTATTCACGGAGTCGTAGTGTGACTAAGTATGCATAACTTGTGGAGGAATAGTGGCATTGTGCATGTATCTTATTAGGAGGGTGAACCCTTAAAAATACAAAGGTATCGCTAATGTGTCACCTCATGGGGCAAGAACCCTTGCATCGCCCTTATGTGGGAACTCTACACGGTCCCTTAAGCACGAGGGCTTGTAAGTGTTTTAAGGCTTCCTTCGGGTTTTGTCCCATAGTCTAGGGAGAGACTTTCAATAAGCGGAAAGCTCAATATTTAAGGACATGACCTCTTTAAATGGGAGGCGAGTCCCTCAGTTTAGGTCGAGTCCCTCAACTGAAGGTGGCATTTTCATTGGAAGGCGAGTCCCTCAGCTTAGGGAGATTCTCTCAAAAGAAGGTGATCTTTTCAATGAGAGGCGAGTCCTATAGCTTGAGGCGATTCCCTCGGCTAAAGGTGGACTTTTCAATGGTATGCGAGTCCCTCGGCTTGTGGAGAGTCCTTAATATGAAGGAAACCTTTTCAATGGGATGCGAGTGCCTGAGCTTGATGCGAGTCTCTCAGCTGAAGGCAACCTTTTCAAAGAGAGGTGAGTATCTCAGCTTGAGATGAGCAAATGAGGGAACGACCCTCCTCTCTATTGGGAGGTGAATCATCACTTCTTACTAGATTTTTATGGGTAATCAAACGTTAGTGGAAGACGTCAAGTTTCACTTGATTGGCTTAAAGACATCAAAACGTCGGTAAATTATGAAAGCTTGAGAGCTTAGTGACAAGGGGATAGATAACATTTAATACAACTAATGATGGTTTTCTTGGGAAACCCAAATTAGTTCCTTTTTCTTACACTTGTCCTCTAGGTGTATGAACTTTTCCACTTCTCGTGACACTTATCACATTGGTGGATAACTGGTTGATACATTTCCCTGGAAAATCCTTTTCTCGTCTCCCTCTTTTTTCCTAGCTTTTCCTTCTCAGAAAAATATACAGGCCTAAGACCACTTTGGAGGAGGAGAGGAGATGAGGGTTATAAACTCATTCTTTTTCCTAATGCAGAGGAACAACTATCATTGCTTTTACATTTGACATGAATAAGGGTAAGAAAACTGTCAAGTATATTTATGCTCGAGATATTGTATCCTTGTATTCCAATTCTAGTATGATCAGTAGGTATAGTCAGGGCATTGGTTTTTCCAGTATAGGACGTGAGGAGGATGTGATATTCATAAACCTTGTTCAGAAACATAAAGGGTCAATATGGACACCTCCTACGAGACATTTACTCCTTATTTTTATTTGTCATATACATGTTATTCACGGGTTGGGAGTCATAGTCCCTTTTAATTCTTTTGAGGTGGTTTCTTGATGATTTCTAATGTTTCCCCTCTCAAATCACCCCCAACGTGTGGAATATGCTTAGGGATTTCTAGATAATTTTTTGTAACTTAGACATCCTTATCATAGTTTGGGTGTTCCTCTCTTTCTTTAGCACTGAAGTCTTCCTAAAAATGGTTAGTTGGGAAGATGTTTATTGAAACCCTATGCGGGCCCTTATGAGGATTGGAAAGATAGATTTATGCGAATGAGGCGGCGAGTCGACACCTCTGCGGTGACCAAAGGGGCGGTAAGAGCCCTTCACTTTCCTTATTCATGGACGCTAGATCCCCATCTCATCAAAGGGGTAACCTCAAGTGTTCTTTCCGCATTGATTAAGAGGATATTCAGGTTTTAAAATTCCTTTTGACCCTGGACACTTTTACTCTAATCTCTTGGGACCGTGAATATGGTGATGGAGTATAGGAGTATCCGGGTAAGCTTTACGGTATAAGAGAACACATTTTGACTTATTCTCATAATTATTACTTTATAGGTGCTAACTTTGTTCCTTTATTTATAAAGGATATTGTCGCACCCTAATTTTTGACCCTAAGATCCCCGTTTTTTTCTTTGCATAGCATATTAGGTCAATCATTCGTGCATAACTAACCGCTTCATCTAGCTTTGTCTGTTTTGTTTCTTTTCAAGGACAGGTGCTGCTGTAGAAGATTCAAGGTCTTGAAGGCGGTGCTGTGTGTGTTTGTGGAGGTTCCCTGGTCCTTGCAAGATGTGTGTGGATTCCTGTGTGATCGTGTCCTCCCCCTTTTTGTTCCCTACACCATTACCAAGCCTTTTCTCCCTCAAGATTCCTCAATTTCCCCCCACACAGATTAAACCCTTATACCCTTTGATATGGAATTTGGTACCCTAAGACTGGTCACTGGTTGTGTAGTATGTTGTATCACAATATGGCATCTTTCCCCCCTTTAGCAAACTCCTCAAGTGGAAGAGACGTGATTTCTCTATGATGCTATATTCTTAAGCAACGAAAGTTCAACTTTGAAAGAATTAGAAGTGGAGTTTCTAAATCCGAGTCCAAGTTATATTTGTTACAAGGCAGTTATCATTTGAGAGTTTAATTTTTTTCAAAGTCTTTGATTTTAGCCCAAGTTTGCAAGATTGTTTGGTCCCATTTCAAGAGAAGTTTTGGCAAAGTTGGATTCATTTGGTTTAATTGTGGCTTCAAGTTTGTTTAAAAGTAATTATGATCTCTTCCAACACTACTCAATCAAGTGTCCTTTAGAAGTATACTTAAGGCATACAAAGTTTCAAGTTGAATTCAATCCTTTTATGTACAAGTTCAAAAGTCATTATAAGAGCAAGCTATTTTTTTTGAACTCACTTCTAAAAGCCAACGCAAGATTTAAGTTTATTTACAAGATTGTTATCACCATGGATTTCAAACTTACAAACCAAATTACAAGTTTGGGGTAATATGTGAGCGTTGAATTCAAGGCCAGTCGCTAATTGCCTTTTAGGTGATTTTGGATTCATTAACGTTTGTTACATTCAAGCGCCAATACAATGCGAAATGTGGAGTTACAATCCAAAGGCTATCACTTGACTCACGTGAAGGCAAGGATTAAGCCATTGACATCAAAGCTACAAGTCACAGAGGTTTCTCTAATAATCTACAATTTCTTAAATTCCTAAGCAAGACCAGTTGAAGGACAATCGACTACCTTTACAACACCACGAAGGAACACGGTTTGAAACAGGGTTCAACAAGCTAACATTCAACATATTCAGTATAGCAGTAATAGACTGGCTCACATTCAAAATAACTTTTCAAGCATAAAACTTAGCATGATGAAAATTGTGTTAGAAGCATTTGAAGTTCATAAGCATAAAAATCTCACTCTTTTTTTAGTCCCAAAATCCAAAGGCAATTAAGGTTTACAATTGGGATTCATGTGATTACAAGGGATTTACATATTACAAAGCCCCGTGTTCTAAATTCATAAAACCATCTCGACGAGGGAATATGTGACACAACGGCGAACCAAAAGAAAATTGAAGATCACCCTACTGAAGAAAGTACAGATAGCCTTTTTCCTTAAAGCCTGCTACAAAAAAGAAAGTAATTGGAAAGGTGATTACAAAGCATACACATCCTACTATAGTGAACACCAAAAGCCAGTGCACCATACATACACTGGGTCATCACACGTGGATTTTCATGACAAACCAGGGCCTAATCTATCATGGGTCCAATCACTCGTGAAAGATTCATCACCTGAGATAATTAAAAAGAAACTTGCATCTTCTGTACCTATTGCATCCGATGATGAATCGAATTCCAGTTCACAAATTAAATCTATTTGATCATTCTGTTCTAAGAGCTTGGCTTGAGGAAACGAAACTGGATCAGCTTGTAGTCTAAGCATGTGTCTCTTTTCTGCGTAGTGTGTTCCACCGTGATTCTCGCCACATCTTGTTGAGATATAGAAAGCTTAAAAAGAGATGAAGAATTATCTCTTTGGACTGATATTCATCACTACAGCAAGCGTAAACCCTGCGCAAGGACTAAGAGATTTGATGAGCTGACTTCTCAGAAATTAGGCTAGCTTCGGAATAAGTCGTCTCGAAGAAAATCCGGCAGGTTCACGACCTAATTTGTTCCATCCCTGCAAAGAACTAGACGAATTCAATAGCCATCAAGATAGCACAAAACGAAAATAGAAAGGATTTCAGAATCAATAACCGACACAATCCAACACAGCCAATATGAAGATGGAAATTAATCATACGCAAACACAAGGCAAGAAAATGAAAAAGCATTCAGCACAAAATCAATCCAAATTAATCATCATCATTAAACCAAACGTGTTCAGAAATACCTTTCCAAAATACCATCAGACACGTTTTCAAAACCATCAATTCAGGATCAAATTAAAATGGGAAACATGTTTCAGGCAATTACCATCATCAATTATATTTTCTTAGACACAAAAGCCAGCATCAGACAAAATTCAAATATTTTCCAAAAACATCTACAAACATGTCTTCTAAAAAAGGAATAAGCATTCATCATTACCAACAACATATTTTCTCACATTCAATGTGTATATGCTTATAAAAGGAGAACCCATAGGCATCAGGGAAGGATATACACACACCAAATACATACACCCACACCGCAGCAACCACGAGTTCAAATTCACCACGCATCCACAACCAAATTTCAAGCAATACACAACTATTCTTCAAAAACCCTGAAAACCCAACCATTCATCAACCCACAAAAATTTCACCAAAAAAGAGAAAGCATTCAAATCTAAACCAGTTCACCAAGTTCTTCACAAACATACGCAAGGCCAGGGAAATTGAATCCATACGCATGCTGACGACGACATACGAAACGCAAAGGAAGAGAAAAGGAGAAAATGACTTATCTTTGGAGATCGTGGGCCTTGACCGCATCCTTTCATCTTCAATCGCCGGCAGCTTCCTTTCCCTTTTTCGTGCTTTAAATCGATTGTAACTTGTAAATCTCTGAAATCATAATGAATTGGGGTATTGGAATTGCTGGGGGTTAGGGTATTCTTGTTGCTGATGTTTGATTCAGGGCTAGCAACCGAGAGAGATAAACGGAGAGAACGAGGATGAGAGCAGCAATCTAGGGTTCGCAACGAGAGAGAGAGAGAGGGTGAGAGGAATGAGATAGTTCCTTCTCTTTTTTTCTTTTTTTTTTTGTTTAAGGCGCGTTATCCTGTACACGGCACACACGGTTTTTACCATGCACCTTCCATCACCTGCGTTAGATCTCGCTAGGATTACATCCAACGGGTATGATCTGAGGGTCCACGATGGACCCTCTCCCCCTTGTACGCGTAGGATCTCTCCGTTAGTTAATAAATCTTTTAATTTAAACCTTTTTTAAATAAATAACTCATAATTTTTTTCTCTAAAATAATGAAATCTGTTTTTAATTAATCCTAATAAGTATTAGAAACTTTTTAACTTGAAATTATAATTTCTTTTTATATGTAAGATATCCTTTTATTAAAATATAACTAAAAATTAATTATAAACTTTTAGTGAAACCTTTTTAATTAGAAAACCTTTTTTTAAAATAATAAAAACTTCTGTTTATATTAAAATTAAAACCCTTTAATTAACAAGAAGGAACTTTATTAACCTTTTAATATAATTCTAAATAATAATAGAAACTTTTATAAAAATATAAAATTTAAAACCTTTTTCATATTAATTATAAAAATTCTTTTAATAACTTTTTTCCTCTAATTAACTTTTAGCATGACTTTAAAACTAATAATAAAACTTTTTTTCAAATATTTAAAACCTTTTAAGAAACCTCTAACTTTAAATTAGATATTAATCTCTAAAACATGATTCTCGAATAATAAACCTCTTTAACATCAAAACTCTTTTCTCAATAAATCGTTCCCATTAGAATCCTTAGTGCCTAATCATACGCTCGAGTGACTTAGATTAAGACCTTAGTTGTTATTATGCCTTGCTTGCTTTTGTTTGCTTACATGTGATGTATGTATGTTTTTCTTCTTGTGCTCTAAACCTTTTCAAAACAATATCAAAATTCTCGATCCAACGTCGAGCCCATTTTCTACCCATGTAAGTCGATTGCCTTTAGACATCGCATTCAACCTTTTGGTCACTAGACACAAGACTATCCCACTTTGCTAGTACCCCCGCTTAAAACATTAATATAATCGATTGCATTAATATCCAAGGGAAAATCCCATGCATGATAACCACGTTATCGTGCATGGTGCATATCATTTGCATCTCATAATCGACACCTTAAGATAAGTCAATTAGACAACTTAGGATAGATTTCTTAGGTTAGTCCCCCCTCAATTTTGATTTAAAATCAAACTTTAGCCCACCAAATTCTCCACACAAGAGAATTAGATGTTAATCATCTCAAAGAAGGGACATACAATCCCATACCCCACAAAATACAAACATTTTCAAAAACTATGGTGGTCTTCTTAAGATGATGACTCATCTTCTCTCCTAAAACCTTTAAACATTTTAGTATCCTTAATAAGGAACTACAAGTGCTCTGATTCCCTCCTGACAGGATATGTAGGCACAAGATGCGATATCTTGTCGAGCACACTTAGGATTAATAATAAATCACCTACCCTTAAACCCTTAGCAAAACAAATAACAAATAACAGATAAAATAAAATCAAGAGGTTCCTGTAGAATACTACAGATATCTAGGATGCTAACACCTTCCCTAGGTATAACCAACCCTCGAACTTAGAATCTTAGGGCATTTGCATTGCATTGTGGGAATTCGGTTTTTCTCCCTTCCCTTGGATAAAATCTAAGACCGGTGGTGACATTAAAAATGCGATCCTAGTTAACAAATAACTAGGGTAATGAGAAACATCTCGACCTAGTGAGGCTCGTCCTCCCAAGATTTCATGCCCGAGAAGAGGCTCCTTCTAGACCATAAAGAAGTTTCCAGGTAGCAGAAAAGGGCGAGAAAACAAGTGTTGGATCTTCTCCCTCTTGGGCCTTCTCTATAGAATACCCCTACCTTTAACACGATAGAGTTCTCCAATCGCCAGCTCTTCCTTTCACAGAACTTTCCTTGAGATTATAAGACGTTTCTTAGCATGTCTTATGCTATTTTATCCAACCTACTAGAGATCCAAATCTTGTGGTGCCTTCTAGTTGGGAAAGCTTAAAGGGTGAAACATTCTCGCACTATTTGATAATTATAGTCCAATATGAATTGCGCAATGAGTAGCGCTTAAGAAGGTGGGGTAACAATATGGGCGCTGAGAGAAAAGCAGGATGTTTTGAAGACACACGCCAAAAAATTAGATATCGAGCCTCTTGCTCAATTTATAGAGGTGAGGAATCTGGAGAAATTGCTTAATGAGACTCATAGAACCATGCAAAGATTTGAGGAAAAAGCCATGTCACTCAAGGATGAGGTCGTGGCTAGCCCTCCACCCAACAATTTTAAAAGGCGAAGAGACAAGTTACCTTCTTTTATACCAACCTGGACTTAAGCTAGATGGATCCATTTTTAGGTGGTTCAATATGGACAATTGGTGGATGATGAGTAGTCCCTCGTACTTTGATCCTTTTATAATATCCTTCTTTTGTAATGCTAGGTGGCTCCCTATTTGTTTAATGTTATCAATATAGCCTTATTTCAAGTTGTATTTTATTTAAAGTGAAATTATTTATTACGTGAGTAGTCAAAGTGCCGGTCATCAAAAAAAGGAAGGTTTGCTCCTACCATGACCACCAGTAATGTTGGGCGATTTAGATCACCTATACGTTGGCAGGGCCTTCCACGAAGATCTCGTGTATTGATTGATAACCAAAAAAACTTGATAGACCGCAAGTGTACGACGTTATCGGTCGAGTATAAAACATTTTTGAAATCCACAAAGACCAATTATCAAGTATCGTTATCTATTATTCATGTGTTTAGTTAAGGCTATGCGTAAGATCCTTTTACGCGAAAAGGAAATAAATTGATTTTAATTAATCAAATAACAAGTAAGGGACCGAAACAGAGATTTCTGTCTACCAATTATATTCATACAAAATGCAGTCATTTATTATAATGAGAATAAAAATTAATCTGTAGAAATTATTCAACTAGTGGCGACGCTCGCTTTTGCTGGCGCATCACCGGATTCATAAATAAGTTAAAAAATGGCTTTCAAAGTGAAATTATCATATTTAAAATTCTTTTAAAAGTGGAAAGCAAAATCTCAATTAATTTCAAGATGCTTTCGCTACCTTAAAATTAATGGTTTTGAATGACAATGTCGGATATTGATTCCGCTTTTTCGATACGTAACTGGTATCTCTACGCTTCTACTTTTTTATTAAGACTAATGCTTTAAAAGTATAAATTGCAAAATAGAATTTTTATCTCATTATAATCAATTAATTAAGAATTTCGTATGTGTGAGGGAAAGGCTCATTAGTCCTTGTTTTAATGATGTCAAAATTAGTATAATCTTGTACTTGTACTTTGGACGGTATCATCGCGTCTTAGATTGCGTTCATTCTTTAATGTGCATAAAATGTTTTGTGAAAATGTGTCTATGCATATAGGAGCATCCCATGTGTGGAATTTGTGCATTAGAGTATGTTGGACACCTTAGGTCATCCAAAAAAGGGGTTTAGGTCGACCAAAATACACACAAAAAGGTGTGTATGGCAATTTGGCAACCTTGCCTCGACTCACATCCATGTGGAGGTCGAAGCATGCTATTGAAATATCAATTTGCTGCTCTCGGGTGTCCATGCGTCGACCCACATGCATGGAGAGGTTGACGTATACTGTAAGAAGAACATTTTTTATTTTTAAGGGCGCCTTGCGTCGACGCATGACCCTGTTCCGGTCAACCAACTCAGATGCCGACATACGATATGGTGCCATCGATACAGGTCTAGTACCAGGAACTAGATCTATAGAAAACTCCACCTCTCTTTCTGGCGGCACATCTGAAATATCCTCTGGAAACACCTCAAGAAATTCACACACAACTGGAAACACATCAAGTGCAACTTGACTATCCACAGTCAACGATGCAAACAATCCGAACAACTGCGCTTCATCCGCCAAAAGTTTCTTCAACTCTTTGGTAGATAAGAAACTCGATTTCTCATCTTCCTCAAGAGAAGGAAATCTTACCAGTTTATGATAACAATCAATATGAACCCGATTGAACTGCAACCAATTCATTCCCAGAACCACATCTAAACCCTCCAATGGCAGACACACCAAATCCATCTCAAAATCTTTACCATAAATGGTCAAAGGACAACTTAAACAAACCAAAGAAGTAGTTACCGACCCCATTGTTGGAGTATCAATAACTATCTCTCCACCCATCGAAGACAACAAAATATTCAAACGCTTCGCGTACTCAGACGAAATAAACGAATGAGTCGCTCCGGTATCAATAATAGCAACTAAAGGCGTACTATTAATAAAACAAGTACCTCTGATCAGACGGTCTGCACTAGTAGTCTGAGTTCCTGCCAATGCAAATACTTTTCCTCCAGCTGGAGCTTGCTTTGGTTTCGGACACTTCGTACGAACATGACCAGGTTCACCACAGTTGAAACACTTCACCACATTCTTCTTACAATCAGCTGCGACATGTCCTATACCTCCACAATTGGAACACTTCCACATATCCTTTCTACATTCAAACTGACGATGTCCTAAGTCACCACACCTAAAACATCTCAGAGGATTAGACATACCTCCCCCACTTGCCCTCTTATCAAAACTACCCCTTTGCTTACCCTTGTCAGCTGGTGACACATAAGGACCACCACGAAACAGTTGCTTCCCTTTCCTTTCGTTCACACTCTTATAGTGAGTAGAACGAGCTTTGCTATCTTCCTCATAAATTCTACAATAATCCACCAAATCCGAAAACCTTCTAATCCTTTGGTAACCAATTGCCTGCTTGATCTCCGGACGTAATCCGTTCTCAAACTTCACACATTTGGAAAACTCCACAGTTGCTTCAGCATAATGTGGATAAAACTGAACAAGCTCCACAAACTTAGCAGTGTAATCCACAACAGACATGTAACCGTGTTTCAACTCTAAGAACTCTATCTCTTTCTTTCCTCTAACATCTTCAGGAAAATACTTCCTCAAAAACTCCCTGCTAAACAAAGTCCAAGTGACCTCTTCACCTGTAGCTTCCCAAACATGACGCGCACTAACCCAGCAATCATCAGCTTTCTCCTGCAACATGTGAGTACCCAGTCTCACCTTATGTTCCTCAGCACAGTCCATCACTCGAAAAATTCTTTCAATCTCCTTAAGCCAAATCTGACCACCATCAGGATCATGTCTCCCTTTGAAGACAGGCGGTTTTTTCTTCTTGAACTCATCATTCCCATCGGCATTAGGTGCACCCCGTACAGCCTGAGCCATAGCTTGCATAGCAGCAGCAAGAGCAGCGTCATTCCTACCAGCCATATTCTATTCATATCCAATAATAGTAAGTATGGTTAAACAAACAGCTCACCCAGACACAAAGACCGACACGGACTGGCATGAACTGACACAAACTGACAAAACTGGCTCTGATACCACTAAATGTAACACCCCTAATCTATCCCCCAATTAAATAAAGCGATAACAAATAAATCAGAGTATAATTAAAACATTCATGGCATAGACAGAGGCGTCACATCAGTTGAAACAAAATACAACAACCTGCTCATATAGATATGCAACAATCAGGTAGCACACAACAGAGGAACTCAGTTCCTAATACCCACAATTCAGATACAGAATAAAAGCGCAAAATCTGCAACTGAAATCTCATATATATATATATATATATATATATATATATATATATATCATAAACGTTTGTCTATCATATACAGAGCTATACATATACAATTAAAAAAAAGAACATATACATATACACATAGTCACAAACGATCTCCCCGACTACCCGGTGCTACATATCAGAGCCGACCGACAAAAGAATGAAGACCTAAGCTTCACAAAAAGACCTCCAGCATCTAATCTGCAATGCCTCATAGAGCATTCAAAACAGCAGAAGGGTGAGAAACACAACCATAATATAATTGCATACGATTATATAATAACACAAAAATACACATATAAAACATTCTCACCATGACTTACACCATAATTCCAATGCAAACCAACACAATTCATATCTCATACATCCATCACAAAGGCATATCAATCATGCACAATACATTTATCACCAACATACATATATATATATATATCAACTCATCAATTCCATTCACAATTCCATACATAAGCAATTCATCCATGATTTATGCAAATGCAAAGAGACCGACACAACGACACTATGCAAATGCAATACGGTACCGTTCCATCCATCATTCTCATCATTAGTTCACTCAGGAACTATTGGAATCATCGCTTGTTACTTAGTGTAACTCCCCGTCGGGCAAACGATGTTCCCCGTCGCTCACACCTCTTTGTATAAGGAACACGACGTTTATGGATCGCTCACACCTCTTTGTATAAGGCACACGACCCGATCGCTCACACCTCTTTGTATAAGGCTCACGATCGTCCATAATCATCGCTCACACTTCTTTGTATAAGGCACATGATGTTACAGCGGATCCCCTCGGGAATCGTTTCGTCGCTCACACCCACTAGGGCACACAACATCACAAGAATGCATATCATGATGCTTGGCATACAATGACTCATGACATTCAAATGCACACATATACACATCCATAATCATGCATATACAATCAAACACAACACCATGCATTTTCTTGCCCTTAGGCCACAAACCATCATCACACCATTTCATCACATGGATTTACATCACACCACATCACACAAGTCATACGATATATATATATATATATCAAAAGCACATTGCATGATAACACATCAAACACACTCAATTAAAACGGTAAAAGTCGACAAAACGACACGCTCCAAATTCCTGACATAATTAAATCGGCCAACAATCTCAAAACCATTTTTATATGAAAGAATAATTCATTAGCTCTCTAACGGTACCAAGGACGTTCAAAACGGGCCATCGGGTCACAAGTTATGGAATTAAAGAGGAAAGGGAACATTTTGAAAAGTCCCAGCAGCGCCCGGCGCTACCCAAGGACCGCCCAGCGGTGGCCCTTCGCCTCTACTTCGCCAGGCGAAGCAGGGGCATAAACTTCCTCTACCCAAATCTTAAAAGAGTCAGCAGTGTGACAAGCTGCGCCTCCTGGGTATCGCCCGGCGGAGCAGCGGCGCAACCCATGCGTCGCCCGACGCCCAAACCACCGCCCGACGGTCTACACCGAAACAAAAAATTCTGTTACGGGTTTACACTGTTCCAACACCCCAAAATCCCACCTTTTCCAACCAAAATGTTTTCAATCCATCAAAACAAGTATCAACAATGTTCATACATATCATACAGTCATTTAACACAGTTTATATCGATTTCCGACCTTGAAAACATCGATTTCGATTCATTTTTCTCATTTCAACCTAAAATGGAAAAACTAGGAAAGACGAGAGAACATTCAAACACATGCATACATAATCATACACAAGTATAAGATAATCGAGTTTCACTTCCTTACCCGATTTAATCGTGTTTAAAAAGTCGGTTGGATCAATTTCTTTCTCTCCAAGTTTTCTCCCTTTTTCTTCTTTTCTTTCTCTTTTCCTTCTTCTCTTTTTCTTTCTCTCTATTTTTCTCTCTTTCTAACTTCTAAGTTCAATTTTAAATGAAAAATATAATATGTACCCATCAAAAGACCAAATTACCCCTACACTCAATTTTCTCGCAAACGTTCCCAAAACGCGATAAAACATAATAACCAAGAATAAAATAATATAAAGACCAAAAATAATTAAATGGACTCGATTAAATAAATCTAACAAAAACTGGGGCGTTACAACTCTTCCCCACTTAGAGATTTCCGTCCTCGAAAATGTTACCTGAGACGAACAACTCCAGTTACGACTACCACATCCGACTCTCCAACTCCCAAGTCAAATTGCCCTCAGCAGCGCCTCCCCAGGCTACTTTCACAAGCGCAATATCCTAGCCTCTTAACTGCTTCAACTCGCGATTCAAAATTCTCACTGGTAATGCCTCAACCGTAAGGTTCTCCCTTACCTCAACCTCATCCATTGGAATTACATGCGACGGATCTGGAACATACTTCCGAAGCTGTGAAACATGGAACACATCATGCAAATTCGAAAGACTCGGCGGCAACGCCACCCGATAAGCCACAACACCCACTCTCGCGGATATCTGGTAAGGACCAATAAACTGAGAAGTAAGCTTCTTCGACTTCAATGCACGACCAACACCCGTCACCGGTGTAACTCTAAAAAATACATGGCCGCCTTTTTGAAACTCAAGATCTTTCCTCCTTCGATCATGATAACTCTTCTGCCCAATCTGAGAAGCCTTCAACTTCTCACGAATAAGTTTCACCTTTTCCGTAGTCTGTTGCACTAACTCCGGTCCAACCACCGAACTCTCACCAGATTCATGCCAACACAACGGTGTTCGACATCTTCTTCCATACAACGCTTCAAAAGGTGTCATTCCAATACTCGAATGGAAACTGTTGTTATACGTGAATTCCACCAACGCAATATAACTATCCCAAGCACCACCTTGCTCAAGAACACATACTCTCAGTGTAGCGAGTGATTTTTGGATGTGGTTGCGAAGCACGATCACTCTGGTACTACAGCTCGATTCATTTTTTATCCTATTAAAGCTGATGAAGGAAGGGAAATAGATGTCTCCAATTAACCCTGCTTGCATACTGAGGTTAAACAGTCAAAACTGTTGGTTTACAAATGCTACAAAGATTCTAGGTTTCTCCTAGGTTATTTTGTTGAAAAGGGGTGCTTTAGGCTATCGGTTAGGATGTTAGGACAGATATATGAAAGTATGGGATTTTGGGTTTTGGTTTAGTGTGCTCGCTAAGATTTTTCTTTCAATCTTATGCCTACGTATTCCCGTTTATCGAAACAGGGAAATCAGAGCGATCGTAGTTCCTCCTATTCTATGGGAGGAAATGGTGTTTTGGTGTCTTGTTCAAAGCCCAAGACGTGAAGCTAAAGGTAGTTTGTATCTTGTTCAAAGCCCAAGATGTGAAGTTGAAGCGTCTATTTGTATATTGTTCAAAGCCCAAGATATGAGGCTAAAAGGGTTTGACTTTAGAGAGAATTTGTCATCTCTAAAGAGGGGTTTGTCTGTCACAACTGTTTATAAAGGAGAATTACTTTAACCGGGATTTGTGAATCCAACAATGCCATAATTTCCTTTATAGGGGATTTCCAACCTGAAGGAGAAGACTTTAACTCAGTGTAGAGCAATGCCATCTTTCCTTAGGAATTTCTCATGCTAAAGGAGGGACAGTGGCATGGATGTAAATAATCTAGAGGCTTGCCGCTTACAGCGATTAGATGAAAGGGAATGAGTTGTTGATGTTTGTGTACTGTGAACGAGGCACAGTGTTGATGCTAAAAGGTTGATTGGATCAACCAGTGGTTATATAAAGCCTAAGAGGAGGCTAATATGTGTCTCATACAAAGCCCGAGAGAGAGGCTAAAAGGTTTTTGACTCAACGAGGGAATCTTTTTGTATCTCGTATAAAGCCCGAGATGGAGGCTGAAAGGGATTGACTCAACAACAGAGATTCTATTGTATCTCGTATGAAGCCCGAGATGGAGGCTATTTGACTCAACAAGAGAGTCTTTTTGGTATCTCGTATGAAGCCCGAGATAGAGGCTAAAATTGTTAGCTCCGCTGGGGAGAATCATTGTACAAAGCCCAAGAGGAGGCTATAGTGACTGTTTTAGTTGAGTGACAGGTTCAATATGCTGATTTAAAGAGAAAATCAGTTCTTATATGAGTAATGCTGCACTCAGGGATTTTTGATTCGAGGATCAGGGATATTTCCTGTTCTTTAAGGAAATGGGAAATCCAAAGGGTATTGAGACTGTCCGAGTCTACGGGTTTCCTTCCTATTTTTGAAGGGTGCTTGAGAATGTCTTGGAGACTCAAGGAAATTAGACTGTCCAAGTCTAGAGTTTCATCTTTTGTACTATGCTTTGAGAAACAGTAGTAGACTCTTGGAAAGACTGTTCTATTAAGATGACTGATTTCTGTTCCTATACCTTTAAGAGGTCGTCGGGACAATTTGTACGAAGTCCAAGAGGAGGCTGGAAACTTTTAAGAAGTCGATAGGTCCTTGTATGAAGCCCAAGAGGAGGCTATCATTCCCGGAGGAAGAATCATTATACGAAGCCTAAGAGAAGGTTGTGAATACTTCTAAGAAGCCGACGGGTCCTTGTACAACGCCCAAGAGGATGAGGGAATGCTTTTAGGAAGCCTGTGGGTCCCCAAACCCCGAGAAGTTCAAGACAGGCTATTCACAAAGAATAGATCAAGCCAGGAAAGTTCGAGAATTTGGAAGAAACTCAAGATATGCCATTCACGGAGAAAAGATCATCTCTGGGGAGTAGAGTTTCTTGACAAGTGCTTTTAAGAAGCCGATGGGTCCCCAAACCCCAAGAAGTTCAAGACATGCTATTCACGAGGAATAGATCAAGCCAGGAAAGTTCGAGAATTTGGAAGAAACTCAAGGGATGCAATTCGCGGAGAAGAGATCATCTCTAGGGAATAGAGTTTCTTGACAACTTCTACGAGTGACAGTCTATGAAAGGGTTCACCGAGAACGCTTCCTTTCATATCTCCATATTGTTTAACCCCAAGAGTAGGGAAGACTGTGTCTGGTAATCCTATGGGGATCTAGTTTTGATTATTTTAAGAGTGATCAACGGGCTTAATGCTAGACGTAGTTGTCGGGGAAACTCTAAATATCTATACTATTATTACACAGTTGATATGAGTTTATGAAAGAAGACTTACAGCGAAACAGCCCCACAATATAATTATATGTATATGAAAGTGGTAAATGAAAGCAGATAAACACTTACTCGGTTGTAGAGCTTCAATGCTGTTTGGTTAGTTGTTCAAAAAAGAAAGATTGAAAACAACAATATATTTCAAAATCAAAGGAGAAAATGCTTTGAAAAAGAAAGATTTGGGGCTTACAGCTCAAGGAGAGGCCCAGTGTTTTATCAGTAATCGCACTGTTGAATTTGTACAGAGGGACTTATACAAGTGACTGAGGCCCAAAAAAAGGTTTTCTGTACAAAGGGGTGGGTCTTACACTCTATTAGAGGCGGCCCAAAAGTTTTGAAAATGATTTATAAGGATTGAATTAATCTAAAACCCTAATTTGTTTTCAAAATGTGTTTTAATTGAATAAAAATTCAATTAAAATGATCAAAATTGTTTAACACATAGAAAACAAATTGTGATCTTGGATTAATGCTTCAAAAATTAAGTATTGACCTACAAAATAATTAGAAGGCATTAAAAGTTGCAAAATCAAGGTGGAAAAAATATTCAAAATGTCAAAAACAATTAAAATATTAATTCTTTGCAAAAATATCAATTATATGAAATAAATAATATTTTTGGGATTTTTTGGGAAAATAAAATATTTTAACATTTTTGTGAATTATTAAAAACAGAATCAACTCAAAATCATTAAAACTCAGAGAGAAATTAATTTTTGAATCAATTAAATAAAATCACAAAATTCAAATATTTGAATTTGTGAAAATGGCGCCAAGAACATGGACCAAGAACACGCGCGTTTTCTGCCTTGCCCAGATTTGCATTTTCTATCCAATCTCACTGAATACTTGATTATATCATGCAATCCACATATCAATATGCTCGTCTCAACCTCACGATCATGTTTATGACAATTAATTTCATTTAAATTAAGCATAAAACAAGAAATCATGAAAAATCCTCAATAACCCTAAATTCTGCATGAAGGCTGGGATTTTTAATACACGATTCAAACAAAGCAATTACTTGAGGGGAAACATTCCATGCATGATTATGAACATTTGGCAAAAGTATTGTGCGAGGAAATATGCATAGATTGAGAGATGAACAAGTTTAGGCTTACCTCTCGGTCGTGACAGCAAGAGCAAATTGATTTCTGAGTAGGAGGTGTTACAGATGAATTGTGATGATCTGAACAGCTTCCCTACACCCTATGGAGTGTGTTTGAATGCTTGGACTTGATGGAAATTGGCTAGATCACTTCATGGCATCTCAACTGCAACTTGGTTAAAACCTTGAGCAATTGACTGGTGATTCTGAGAAATCAGTGTTCCAGATGTTGTTTAAGTGTTTGATCAGCTCACATATGATGTATATGAGGTGTGTGTGTGTGATTGGTTTGAGTGGAATTTCTCTCTAATGAAAAACCCGATAGTGACTTGCTAAGAAAGGCATTTTTGAGAGTGAGAAGTGGTTTTTGAGAAAGGCAAGTGTTGTAGGCCTTTGGTGTACTTAAACTGATCACAATTGAGCTCTATTTATAGTAGAGCAAGTTTGTTTTGCAAGGAATAGTGAATGGCAACAACTGAGTAGGTTTGGCCAATGTTGGCAAATGAAAATCCAAGTCTCCTCTAGCCATTGATTAGAGGTTAGGGCACAGGCTGCTGGTCCCCTTGGTCTTGGATAAGTCTTGACTGAATTCAGTTGCTAAGAGCTCAGTTCATGCCACCTTGATGCTTCCATTGAATGCTCAAATCCAAAATTGGAGTCTTGTCCCTATTTTGGGCAATTCTAGGTTTAACATGCTATTTATTGTTCCAAGGACTTTGGAGCCTTGGCTCAGTGATTGTCCCCTTTAGATTCAATCCTCAGGTGTGTCCAAAGTGATGACAAGGCTTGGAATTGGCTGATTTTGGCAAATCGAGCAAAAGTGCAAAATTCTGCCTTTCCTTGGCAGATTTCAGCAAGGCAACTTGCCAATGTCGTATCTCAAGGCTCAAGTTGAATTTTGTGATGTTCTTGGCCATTTTGGAAAGCTCTTATATGATACAACAACTGTTTGATCATATTTGGTTTTGACACTTTTTGAATCCAAGTGAAAAATGTCCCTACATTTGGAAAAAAGTAAGGCAAAATCTGACTTAGTGAAATTTTCACTAAGTGTTGGAACAAAGTGACTTTTCTTGATTTTGATCACTCCATAACTCAAAATCCATGAGGAATTTGGACATAGGTCAGTATGAAGCTTTTGTAGAGGGAAATGAGATCTACAAATCAAGCTTTGGATGGAAAAAAATGGCTTTGTGGTTTAGAAGTTATGATCCTCCAAAGTTGGTACCTTTGTCACTTTTTTCCATAACTTAGAAAATTTTCTAAGTTTTTATGGTTACCCCTTTTACAAGTTATCCCATTTTCTTTGATTTTTCTTGATGAATGATGATTCAAATCATACATAAACATCATTTTAGGGTTAAAAATCCATTTTAGTGAAAAATCTCTAAAAGTCAAAGTTGACTTTTGTGCACAGTTGACTTTTTATCCGATGAATTCCAAACTGTACAATTCCTCAGGAAATCATGTCCTTGACCTAAATAAAACTTGATGGACATGTTCCATGGGTGGTATAGAGTGTATTGAATCATGTCTTAGGGCTTGGGAGCATGTCCTGGTCAAAAGTCAAAGTTACAGTTGACTTTTCCCGCGAAACCCTAACTGTGGTTCAGATGAAATTGAAACTTGTTGCTCAAGCTTCTTGGATCAATCAATTGTTACAAATGGATCAATATGGCATATTGGAAATCCTCAAATCGTCTCTTGAGGTCTTGGTTCATAATTGGTCCCAAAAGTCAACTTAGGGGTGAATTAGGTCAAGAAACCCTAATTCCTGATTTTTGATAAATGCATCCCCTGAGGAAAAATTGACTGGATGATTGGGTTCATGAGGTTCCATGGAGTATATTAGGTTATGTTTTGGATCTTTGGCTCATGCCCAGAGGAAATTTTCCATCTGGAGGCCCTAGTCGACCAAAACCCTAATTTGGTGACACTGGCGATCTTGAGGCTTGATCCACCTAGAAGGGAGCATCCTTGTGCTTAATCCTTGAAGTGGGAGTCCTTTTGATCCTTTGTGTATGTTTGAGGTTGTAGACAAGTTGAAGATCATGTCATTCCTTGATTGATCCTTTGTCTAAGCACTCAGAGAGGGCTTGAAACCCTAATTTTGATAGTAGTGAATGCTAACCCATCTTTGGGGAGACTGATGAAGCATAAAGGTACATCCATATTGTGATGATGATTTACACAATGATGGGAATCTTAGTGGTCAAAATTTGGGGTATGACAGATGCCCCTATTTAATCTTCTTGGACATGAAGGTGTGAATGACGAAGGTATTCGGGCATTCGGGGTGCAAGAGGATTAAATATTGGAATACCTGAAATTTTGATGGTGGTTATGAATGGTAGATCACATTCATCTTCTTTTGCTAAGCAATGATGTTTAGAAAAGGTAAACTTTCCCTCGATTCTGGTCTTCAGCCAAGGAACTGGTCTCAGTTTTCTTTTGAGATGAACTTCCCCTTGATCCTGGTTTCCTACCAAGGAACTGGTCTTAGTTTTTGATTTAAACTTCCCCTCGATCCTGGTTTCCTACCAAGGAACTGGTCTTAGTTTTTGATTTAAACTTCCCCTCGATCCTGGTTTCCTACCAAGGAACTGGTCTTAGTTTCTGATTTAAACTTCCCCTCGATCCTAGTTTCCTACCAAGGAACTGGTCTTAGTTTCTTTTGTTAATAAACTTTGTTGACAAAGGACGCTATGCGTAGCGATTTTCCTCAAACTTCTCGCCGAATTTTCCTGGGGAGATGCCATTTGAAGGAAAACGATCTGATGTCAGACTCGCTGGGGAATCAAGTTGTCTGAGTTGCAGAGGTGCACAAACTTCTCTATTGGAGATGCCATTTGTTGACTCTATTTGGGGAATGCGAGTCCCTTGAAAGATTGCCTTCGTTTGGGGTCTTACATCATACTTTTCTCGGGATCTTCCCGGAGAAATGCCATATGATGGGATCCAATTTTGAGGTGCCGATGACCTTTTCAGCCGTGGTTTTTTTGGAGAAAAACTGCTGTACCACTGAATCTCTGATTAAGAGGCTTTCTCTAGGGATTTTCCTTAATCCGGGAAAGCAAGGATATCATCTTCAATGGCGAAGAGTGATATATGTTGAAAGTTTCTCTGGTTTTTCAGAGGTCCAAGTTATCAAAGTGGTCCGAGACCTATCTTCAATTCAGAAATAACTGGAGGCGAGATTGTTCAGATGATTCACTTCCTGACGAGGAAAGAATCGACAACTCGATTGAGAGGACTTTTATCACTAGGGGATAAGACCGACTAGAGTGAAAGTGATGCAATATGAATGTGAATGCAAGTAAAATGCATGATATATGTATGTATATGCTGACAGAACTGATGCGACATACAGACTAATGGATGAACATGACGGGATACTCGGCCACAGTGGGAGATGTAAAGTATCACTTGTTCACGATAGCAATTCTGCCTTGCTTAGGAGAGATAATCCCTGCGGGGAATACCGTTAATCGCGCTTAGGAGATAAGAACTCAGTCGAAGATGTTAGATGGATTAGTCGCATCCGACACTGTTGATCCTTCATTCAGGCGCAATGGCGTAGAAGGAGTACTTTGATTCTGCACTTTGAGGTTCGCTTACTTCTGGAGAAGCGGTTGATGTTCTTTTGATGTTCAACAGTCAAAAGAAATTGCCATCTTTATTTTAAAGCAGAAAAAGTTTTACAAGTAAATTCATTTTTGTTTTATTTCAAGAATCGTTGAGCATGTTAAAATGTCGTTCTGTAAAGCTAAAACAAATGAGAATTACAAACAAAAGCACAAGGGCTCAAATTTTATTGGTAAGATGGAGATCAACCAAACGCGTGATTCCAAAGAGTATTTACAAAGTTAGAAAAATGGTAATTTACAGGGAAAAGGGCTACGTCGAAACATAAAGACCACTATCCTTCAACCAACTTTGAATTCGGGGCATTCTGAGCTTCTGTCGAAGATGACCTTGACTGGAGTTTTCCTCCGATGGATGGTGTAACTGCTGCTGCTGAGGGACTTGCCTCTGTTGAACATAGTTACTTGCCATTATCCCTAATTTTTGCCTGGATTGTACTTTGATGTTTCCAATCCACCGGGATGATTTTTTTTATTTTGTCTCTAACTTTTGCCTGGACCGCCCTTTCGGGTTTTCAATCCACTGAGACGTTTTTTTTAGGCGAAGTATTTCTTGACTACATCAACATTTGTGGGGTAGGCAAATTCTTCTCCGTCCATGGTTGCAAGTCTCAAGGCGCCGCCTGAGAAAGCTTTCGTGACCACGTAGGGGCCATAATAATTCGGAGTCCATTTGCCCCGAGAATCAGTGAGAAATGATTGTATCTTCTTGAGCACACGGTCTCCTTTCCTGAAGACGTGAGGTCGGATCTTTTTGTCGAACGCCTTCTTCATTCTTTGCTGATACAACTGACCATGGCATAGTGTCGTGATTCGTTTCTCTTCGATCAGTTTAAGTTCGCCGTGTCGACTTTGACACCATTCAGCTTCTGTAAGCTTAGCTTCCATCAATATCTGGATTGATGGGATCTCTACTTCCACGGGGAGAACTGCCTCCATGCCATATACTAGAGAGAAAGGGGTTGCCCCTGTTGAAGTGCGGACAGATGTACGATAACCGTGAAGAGCAAAGGGTAGCATCTCGTGCCAATCTTTGTAGGTTACAACCATTTTTTGAATAATCTTCTTGATGTTCTTGTTAGCCGCTTCTACTGCTCCGTTCATCTTGGGTCGGTAGGGAGATGAGTTATGGTGTTCGATATTGAACTCTGCGCACAACTCTTTCATCATCTTATTGTTCAAGTTAGATCCATTATCAGTAATGATCTTGCTTGGAACACCATAACGGCAGATGATACTGTTTTTGATAAATCAGACCACCACTTATCGGGTTACATTGGCGTATGACGCTGCTTTGACCCACTTGGTGAAGTAATCAATGGCTACCAGGATGAATCGATGTCCGTTTGAAGCTTTTGGCTCAATCACGCCAATCATGTAGATTCCCCATATGGAAAAAGGCCATGGGGAAGAAAGAACCTTGAGATGCGTGGGCGGTACATGAATTTTGTCGGAGTATATCTAACACTTGTGACACCTCCTCATGTACTTGTAGCAGTCGAATTCCATTGTCAACCAATAGTACCCTGCTCTTAGAATTTTTCTCGCCATTGTGTGTCCGTTGGCATAAGTGCCAAAGGATCCTTCATGAATTTCTTTCATCAACATGTCTGCTTCTGGTCTGTCGACGCATCGGAGCAAGATCATGTCGAAGTTTCTCTTATAGAGAGTATCACCGCTCAAGAAGAAACTACCTGCTAGCCTTCTGAGGGTCTTTCTATCCTTTCTGAATGCCCCAGGAGGGTACTCTTGTTTTTGAAGGAAGCATTTGATATCGTGATGCCAAGGTTTGTCGTCTATTACTGCTTCAATCGTGAAGATGTAAGCGGGCCGTTCAAGGTGCATTATGTCGATCTTAGGTAGGTCATTCCATTGACCTACACTAATCATTGAAGAGAGAGTGGCTAATGCATCAGCCATGTGATTCTCATCACGAGGGATGTGATGAAACTCGATTCTGTTGAAGAAAGGTAACAACCTTCTTGCATCGTCTTTGTAAAGAATCAATCCTGATTGGTATGTGTTCCAATCTCCTTTTATCTGATTGATAACAAGGGCTGAGTCGCCGTATACGTCCAAGTTTTTGATCCTTAAATCAATTGCTTCTTCGAGACCCATAATACAAGCTTCGTATTCGGCCTTGTTGTTTGTACACTTGAACGTTAGTCGAGCGGTGAAAGGAATGTGGGTACCCTGAGGGGTAATAATTATTGCCCCAATTCTGTTTCCATAATGATTAACTACTCCGTCAAAGATTATTCCCCACTGGGAACCTGGTTCTAGCCCTTCTCTGGGTAGCGGTTCGTCGCAGTCTTTCAATTTTAGGTACATGACATCTTCGTCTAGGAAGTCGAACCTGATTGATTCTTGATCGTCAATCGATTGATGAGCCAAATGATTGGCTAAAATACTCCCCTTAACGGCTTTCTGAGCATGGTACTCTATGTCATATTCAGATAGCAACATCTGCCAACGGGCAATCCTTCCTGTGAGAGCAGGTTTTTCGAAGACGTACTTGATTGGATCCATTTCGGAGATTAACCAAGTAGTGTGACGAATCATGTACTGACGAAGACGTTTGGCTTCCCAAGCCAAAGCGCAACAAGTTTTCTTAAGCATAGTGTACGGAGTCTCGCAGTCGGTGAACTTCTTGCTCAAATAGTAGATGGCAGACTCTTTCCTTTTGGTTTCGTCTTGTTGGCCAAGTACACAGCCCATCGAGTCTTCCAAGACTGTTAAGTAAATAATTAGTGGTCTTTCTTCCACTGGAGGTGACAGAATCAGAGGATTCAACAGATATTCCTTAATACTGTCGAAGGAGGTTTGCCAGTCCTCTGTTCAAATGCAGTCCTGGTTCTTTTTGAGTAACTTGAAAATCGGCGCACAGGTCGCGGTCATGAGGAATATGAATCTGGAGATGTAATTCAAACGTCCCAAGAATCCTCTGACTTGTTTTTCAGTTTTTGGAGAAGGCATTTCTTGAATGGCCTTGACCTTGTCAGGATCAACCTCAATTCCTTTCTGGCTGACGATGAATCCTAAGAGTTTCCCTGAACGGACACCGAAGGTGCATTTGTTGGGATTCAAGCGGAGTTTGTATTTTCTCAGACGCTCGAAAAGTTTTGACAGGTGGGTCACATGCTCCTCCTCTGTCTTAGATTTTGCAATCATATCATCGACATACACTTCGATTTCTTTGTGTATCATGTCATGAAACAGAGTAGTCATGGCCCTTTGATAGGTCACCCCGGCGTTCTTCAAACCGAATGGCATTACCTTGTAACAAAAGGTACCCCATGGGGTAATGAACGAAGTTTTCTCCATGTCGTTCGGTGCCATTTTGATCTGGTTATAGCCCGAGAATCCATCCATGAAGGAGAATACTTTGAACTTTGCTGTACTGTCAACCAGCATGTCAATGTGTGGTAAAGGAAAGTCGTCCTTTGGAGTTGCCTTGTCTAGATCTCGGTAATCAACACACATCCTGACTTTTTCGTCCTTTTTCGGAACAGGTATGATATTGGCTAACCATTGAGGATATTCAGACGTAGCGAGGAAACCCGCGTCAATCTGTTTCTGTACCTCCTCTTTGATTTTGATGGCCATGTCCGGGTGAGTGCATCTCAACCTCTACTTTACTGGCGGACATTCCGACCTTAATGGTAAGTGATGTTCCACGACGCTGGTATCCAACCCTGGCATGTCCTGATAGGACCAAGCGAATACATCGGGGAATTCTTTGAGAAGCTTTATCAAACTCTCTTTGGCAGTTGGACTGAGCAGTGCCCCAACCCTGATTTCTTTTCTCTGCTTTTCTGAACCTAAGTTTACCATTTCCAACGGCTCTTTGTGAGGTTCAATGGACCTTTCCTCTTGTCTGAGTAGTCTGGAGAGCTCTTTTTGAATTTCGTTGTCAACTTCTTCTTCAGCCCCAAATACCGGGAACTCAAAGTTGGGAGAAGACATTGGATCGTATGTTTCAACGGGGTTTAAAACAAGCAATCTGCATGACGGTATGATTCGTGTTTAGAAGAGATAGAGAAAATGCAAAAGTGTGTGCAGTGTATTTTTTTTATTACTGCTTGTTTTTATTATTGAATCGTTTTTTAGGATTACCATTTTCTGAGAAAAAGCAAAAAGAGAAAACAACAATTAATGTGGAAATTACAGAATGACGTTATTTTATTAATGAACAAGTCGATCCTTGAAACTACAGCCCTATAAAACAAAACTCTGTCGCTTTGAGCGAAGCGAAGAGGGAAAATTTACAGAAAGTGAGCCCTATCAAAACATCTGTTTCACCTGGGCAGGGTGAAAGGTTAAAGATGGCAATTACTTTGATTGGTAAACCACCTTCGGAACATCGATAACAACCCATTGGCGGCGAACTCCTTGGTGAATTACAAAGTCTGGCACCTTCCTTGATTTGTCTTTAGAAATGACGCTGATTTCTGGTGGAGCAGGATCATTGGAATCTGTCTCCCAGGCAGAGTTGTCGTAGGAGAATTCCTCTATTGTATTTTGCATAGCATTTGTGCTCTTAGCTGTATCTCCCCATCCAGTTGGCTGGATATCTTCGAGCCTGATACGAGAGTTTTCAGGAGCGGTGTACTTGACCATATAGTCGTATTTTCCACTCGGTAGTCCCAAGGTGTCCCACGCTTCATTCGAACTGGAGGAGTCATCCCTCTCGATGACGTTGACCTCGGGAAAAGCATAGTTGATGAACTCTAGTCCTGCAAAAGTTGCAAATTCATCGTCGTGCTGGGTAGTTTCTGAATGACCTGAGTGTTGATCCCATGACATGGTGGGGACACAGGTATTCTGTTTAATGATGCTCAGCTGAGTTTCATTACACGGCTGACTTTTTGGCCCCAAGTCTCCTGGGTAAGGCTGCCACATTGGCAGGCCATCCATCGGGCCATAGTAATTGTGGTCAAAGTCGTCTTTCATCAGAGTGTCTTCCTCTATTGAATTTGGCGGAGCACGACATCCTTCCGGATCACAACCTCCATATATCATTTCGACATCTGACCGTGGTATAAATCTCGGGCTCTGTGTAGGAAAGCAAAATGGAGTCTGCGTTTCGTCCTGAGACATATAACCGTCCTCGTTAAGATAGGACTTCCATTCCTCATCTGTGTCGGAGGGATCCTCCTTATTGATAGCATGGACTATTTGAGACACTGGGTGAAGGAAACCTCCACTGTGGAAGAAATCCTGAATGGGATGAAAACCTTCATCGTAGCAACTGTCCGGGTACAGGTTGCAGAAAAACCAAGACCATTCTTTGTTGCATTGCTAGTAGGAATGACAAGTTGTCCCCATCCTGTTGTATCGGTACTCTCGACCGCTTTAATAGCATCTTTGTATGAGGAAATCGAAGTTCCTCCTCCGGATTAATCGTCCTTGTGTAGCGAAAGCGCTTGGAACTGGGTTCCGATTATCCCTTCTGGTTCCACATAATTGGATGACGATAAATTGCTGACGAGCAAGGCCTGTTCCCCACAGACTGTGATGAGTTGGCCATTCTAGACAAACTTTAGCTTTAGGTGGAGGGTTGAAGTGACCGCTCCAGCCTGATGTATCCAAGGTCTTCCTAATAAACAACTATACGTTGCCCGGATGTCCATGACTTGGAAAGTGACTTGGAAAGTGTGAGGGCCAATAGTTATGGGAAGATCAACTTCGCCGATAACCATTTTTTTGGACCCGTCGATGCTTTGACGACGACCTCGCTGGTTCTCATCGGAGGGCCTTTGAATGATAATTGCATCAAAGTGGACTTCGGCATAACATTCAGGACTGACCCTGTGTCTACCAGTACGCTGGCTAAAGCATCGTCCTGGAAGTTGACTGTAATATTGAGCGCCATGTTATGACGGCGACCCTCTTCTGGTAATTCCTCATCACTAAATCCCAAGTTATTGCAAGAAGTGATGTTAGAGACAATACTATCGAACTATCTAATGGATACATCCTGTTCCACAAAGGCTTGCTCCAAAACTTTCTGTAGAGCCTCCCTGTGCGCTTCTAAACTGAGTAGCAGTGATAATACCGAGATCTTTGAAGGAGTTTGTAATAGCTGATCAACAATGTTGTACTCACTCCTTTGGATGAGCTTCAGCATCTCATCATCGTTTTTTGAAAGGTCGGGATTACTGGATTGACCGACTGGTGGATCGGGAGCTTCTGTCTGAAGTTCCTTTTCTTTGTTGGACTCTCAAACTCTTCTGTTGAAGATTCTACCACTCCGTGTTACACGACTGATGTCTGCAATATTCACGACGGAGGGTAATGGAATTTCCTTTCCATTTTCAATTGCCGTTGCACCGTATTTGTAAGGGATTGCCTTAGTTGATTCATACGGCAGTGGTCCCAGCAGATAGATGACTATGGGAACCTTCTGGTTTTTTTGACCATCGTACGTAATCTCGATCCGTTCCCGGTTGGGAATTCTTGATTCGTCAAGCAGAGGGATAATGGAAAAAACATTCCTGGTCCTCTGATGATCAGAGATGACGACAACGTCCTCAATTTGATTGGCAAGGTAGTTCGGCGACCAATTGAAGGGTCCGGAACCTGGATATGGGCGGATCTCTCCACGATCCACCTGCCCCTGGAGAGCTGCTCGTACAAGGTAGCACCCTTGGTTACTTTTCGAACAGACTCCACAACGTTCATAATTGTGTGGTGGCACCTGGTCACGCCCACTTTGAATACAATGTAACCTCACTAGGTTAGCTTCCACGAATCGGACATTCTGACTTTGACGCCGAGTGGGGTTTCTGTTATTGATACTAATTTGCTGAGTATCTTCATCCATGTAGATTGGCATCCACCAATGATTTAACAAGTGTTGGAGTGCCTTCTGGACAAGGGCACATCCCTGATCGTTTTCGCTACCCGCTTTACAACTGTGATAATTATGTGAGATCAGGAATCCGAGTCGGACCTGCTCAGTATGCAACTCTACCAGGTTGGTATTCATCAAGCGAATGTTGAAGATTTGAACCATGTTGATCTGATAGGGATTCCTATCATGGTAGTCCTGGATCCATCCAAGATCCATCTGACGCTGGAGGGCCTCCTGTATGAAAGAGCATCCCTGTTTGTTTACCGAGCAAGTCAGACAAGAACTGTAATCGTGCCGCGGCAGATTATGATACTGGCTTTGCCTTGAATGCATTGCCACCAGGTTGACATTCATCGCACGGATGTCGTGGTTCTGAATGACATTGGAATTCGTGTAAACTATGTTAACTCCACGAACTCAGTGCTCTGGGATCCATCCGAGATCCACCTGTTCCTGTAGAGCTGCTTGCACCACAGAACATCCTTGATTGTTTTTAGAGTAGACATCACACTGGTGATAATTATGAGGTGGCACATGGCCGTACCCACTCTGTATACAATGCCTCTTGACCATATTGGTCCTCAACAAGAGTACATCGTGAATTTGATAGATATTGTTAAATTCTTTCTCAATCAGGTTGACTGCAGCTTTCTCATGTTGAGGTAGTGGGTTCGTAAGAACATTGGGATTCGTATCTTTGAAAGATAAGAGCCCGCTCCTAACAAGCTTTTGCACGTCGGATTTGAAATTGAGACAATTCTCTATGTTATGCCCTGATCCTCCTTGATGATAAGGGCATATCTGATCCTCTTTGAACCAAAAAGGCGGATTTTCTGATACTGTAAGAGGAGACTTAGTCTGGATGTGCCCCTTAGCTAGTAGTAACGGAAATAGTTCTGCGTACAACATGGGTATAGGATCAAACCCTGGTGGCCGTGTTGTACGGTTGTTATTGTATGGAGGACGAGCTTGCTAAAGAGGGTGTTGTGTCCTTTGCTGATTAGGTTGGCTCTACGCAACCTGAGGTTGATACGTAGGAATAGGCGCAGGGCTGATAGCAGGAGTTACAGTTGCTACCGGTTGATAATGTCGCCTTTGCTTTCCGAGAGAGATATTCCCAATATCTTGCTCTTTTTTCTTAGGGAGAGCATTACCGTATCGTTTTGTACTACTCGATGATCCAACGTCTTTTACCAAACGTCCTTCTCAGACGGCTTCCTCAAGACAAACTCCCATGCCCACCATCTCGGTGAAATCACTGGGTGCACTGGCAACCATTCTATCATAATAAAATGAGCTTAAGGTCTTTAAGAAGATCCTTGTCATCTCTTTTTCCTCAAGAAGTGGACAAATCTGAGCGGCAATTTCGCGCCATCTCTGAGCATACTCCTTAAAGGCTTCCTTGTCCTTTTGTGACATTGATCTGAGTTGATCTCTGTCCGGTGCCATGTCCAAATTGTATTTGTATTGTTGGACGAAGGCAGTGCCAAGATCTCTGAAAGTACTGATCGTAGTACGGTTTAAACCCATGTACCATTTGAGTGCGGCACCGGTTAAACTATCCTGAAAGTAGTGAATCAGTAGGTCCTGATTCTCCGTCTGAGCTGACATTCGCCGAGCATACATCACCAGATGGCTCTGAGGGCAAGAGTTACCCTTGTATTTTTCAAAGTCGGGCACTTGAAATTTGTGCGGAACCTTCACATTGGGGGACCAAGCAGAGGTCTGCGGCGTCCTTTCCAAATAAATCCTGACCGCGGATGGCTTGCAGTTCCTTCTGCATTTCCAGGAACTTTTCCTGGAATTCATCCATTCTATCAACATAGTTTCCTTCTTACTAGAAGGTATCGGTGGAATCTATCCTTCTGGGACAGTGTGCACCACAGGGGGTGGTACCGTGACTATGACAGTGAATCTTGGCGTTTCCCGAAGTTGTAACCTTCAGGAGTCTTCAGTATGCCCCTGGCATCTTCGCTTTCCCGAAGTTTGTAACCTTCAGGCCCAGCGGCTTCTGTTAAGATTCCCTGATCTTCAGTGATCGGCGGAACATATCCTTCCGGGATATAGTTAACAGGCATGCCCCAAGGACGATCTTTCGGCATTTGATACCTAGGATCATACTTCTCCACTATAGGCGTTGAGGTGATCTCTGAGATCACAGTCCTTTGTAACTGAGCTTCTGCCATGGCTTGCATGTCGTTACGAAGCTTTCTCATATCCTCTCTCAGAGCGTCGATCTCTTCCTTCAACTCTCTATTTTCTTCCTCAAGATCATCCATCTTTTTCTGACGATTGGCCCGAGTATTGTACGAATGAGACAGTTTGACTCTAGAATCGAGACACAAACGTGAGATTCGTAGGTAAGAAGAATACGCGATGTGAGAATGATGAATGCAATGATTATATTAATTATTTTTTGGTTTAATCAAAATAAACTTCGACAATTAGATTGCAAATATCAAACAGTGGGGAAACCCCTTTTTATTGAATTCAAAGTATTACAGAAATGGAAATACAGTAGATTACAAGGTGCAGAAACAGAAACCTAAGCTAATGGGTCCCGAGTCCTCTCTGAAGAGAAATCGGGTGCTGACTCTGGTACTTTCCTTTTCTTTGACCGGGGCTCTTGGGTCGTTGTCGGGTTGTCATTCCTTTGCCAGGTGAAAGGAGCGAGCAAATTCCTTTGGTCATCTTGATTCTCTACAGCATGTTGCTCCAAAATTTCAATCAGAGCATCTTTTTCTCTCAGTATTTACTGTATTTTGATGCACTCCACGTTGAGGGTGCGGTACTTGTTCTTCCAAGACTTCTTCTCCCGTTGAACTTTGTTGAGAGTAACCTGAAGCTTTTCGGTCTCAGTCATGAAGTACATGACAGAATCCCTCGGTGGAAAAACTCCATGATGAGGATAAGGCATCTTTAGCTTGAGAGCTCTAGTTTGCACCCAGTGGAGATAAGGCTCCACCTAGACACAGTCCGGTTTTCCTAGAGACTCCCGTCCTTTCTTATGAACATGTTTCCAATCGTGCACTATTTCTGTCTTTAGTGCTCTGTCACTTTCTCCTTCCTTGAAGAAAATACCTTCCAGATGAACACCCCGTGGGATGTGTCTCATCGGGTATCCAAATTGACGACGAACAAGAACTAGATGGTAATTGATTCCTCCCTTAGTTCCTATAAGGGGTACGTTGGGGAAGTTTCCACAATGGTCAATGATCCTGATTCCGTCATAAATCCTATTACACCAGTCAATGTCAGAGTTAGTGAGGGACATGATTTTCTGCGACCAACGTAAGACACTCTTGTGATCCCAAAAAGCAGCAGACTTAGGCAAATGGGAGATAAACCATTTATAAAGCAAAGGTACACAGCATGTGATCTCCCCTCCGCTGTACAAATTTCCCAAGTGTACAGAATGATACGCATCTGCGAGCAAAGTCGGCACAGGGTTTCCAATGAGAAAAACCTTAATGGAGTTGATATCGACGAAGTTATTAATGTTGGGCAACAAAAATAACCCGTAGGTGAGTAAAACAAAGATGCTTTCCAAAAGTAGTCACGTTCCCGATACTAGCGAAGTACAGGGCTTTCTTTGTCAAGAACTGGGCTGGCAAACCTTGTATGCCACCCTTAGTGGCCATGTGAGTCCTGACCTCAGACTCGTCCAAATGAATTGCTCTTGCAATGGTCTGATTCTTTGGAATTTCTTCCAGTCCAGAAAATGGAGCTTGATCAGTAATGTGTAGATCAATCATATGAGAATATTCCTCCAGCGTTGGTGTTAGCTGGTAATCCGGGAATGTAAAATAATGATAGACCAGATCGTAGAACTGAACAAGTGCATCCATGATTCCCTCAATCACATGGACTCTTAGCAGAGATAACAAACCTCCGTACTTGGCTCTGAAAGCCTCTTGGTTTGTGATCATCCTCGCCAAACCTCTTAAATCCTCTAATTTTGGAATCCTGAAGGTGTACTTATGAGTTCTCCTTCTACCGAAATCCATTAGCGCAATCTTTTTCTCTGATATTTGCAATCACAGTCTTAGTTTAATTTGAAAAACAGAGAGACTAGAAGAGAAATTTTTTGAATGTTTTAATGTTTTTTAAATGAATGCATGAATGCAGCACACAAAAACATAGAAAAAACATGGGGTCAAAGGGTCGTTGTCATGAAGTCAAGGCTCTACCCATCCCCAAAGGTTTATACTAGGGTGATTTTTTGTACGTTTACTCAAAATCATCAGCTCCTCCCAGGATAACAAACAGCAAGCGGATCGCCAGCGAGCTGTATGAAATCTTAGAGTAAATGCTATTCACCAAGAATAGATCATCAGCCTCAAATGAGGGTAGTATCGCGTGACAACTATTTTCGATAGCTTCCGCACTACAAAAGGGTTGGCTCCTCAGCTTCTCAGACGTCACAATCGGCCCATTGCCTATGAGAGGGAATGGGTTGCATTGAGAAGCCTCCACTGAGGTTGATTGTCGACCTCGTCTCCATCACTTATCTTAAGTGTATACTCAATCTTTCCACACGCGGCATCACACGCATTCCCATTAGCAGAAAAATAAACACAGATATCAATTAGGAAAAGCAGTATATATATTTGTCCTAATGTCCTAGACTTTTAAAAGCTAAGAATCTTAAGTTCCTGACAGAAAATGGTTTCCCGACGGAGTCACCATCCTACGGTTTCATTCCAAATTAACGGCGTTTTGACCTAATATCCTAGTGACGTCAAGGTTTCTACCTAGGGGACAAGAAGAGAACAAGATCCCTAAAGACTACGTCCCCAGCAGAGTCGCCATTTTTCTGTAGCGAGTGATTTTTGGATGTGGTTGCGAAGCACGATCGCTCTGGTACTACAGCTCGATTCATTTTTTATCCTATTAAAGCTGATGAAGGAAGGGAAATAGATGTCTCCAATTAACCCTGCTTGCATACTGAGGTTAAACAGTCAAAACTGTTGGTTTACAGATGCTACAAAGATTCGGGGTTTCTCCTAGGTTATTTTGTTGAAAAGGGGTGCTTTAGGCTATCGGTTAGGATGTTAGGACAAATATATGAAAGTATGGGATTTTGGGTTTTTGTTTAGTGTGCTCGCTAAGATTTTTCTTTCAATCTTATGCCTACGTATTCCCGTTTACCGAAACAGGGAAATCAGAGTGATCGTAGTTCCTCATATTCTATGGGAGGAAATGGTGTTTTGGTGTCTTGTTCAAAGCCAAAAACGTGAAGCTAAAGGTAGTTTGTATCTTGTTCAAAGCCCAAGATGTGAAGCTGAAGCGTCTATTTGTATCTTGTTCAAAGCCCAAGATATGAAGCTAAAAGGGTTTGACTTTAGAGAGAATTTGTCATCTCTAAAGAGGGGTTTGTCCGTCACAACTGTTTATAAAAGAGAATTACTTTAACCGGGATTTATGAATCCAGCAATGCCATAATTTCCTTTATAGGGGATTTCCAACTTGAAGGAGAAGACTTTAACTCAGTGTAGAGCAATGCCATCTTTCCTTAGGAATTTCTCATGCTAAAGGAGGGACAATGGCATGGATGTAAATAATCCAGAGGCTTGCCTCTTACAGCGATTAGATAAAAGGGAAGGAGTTATTGATGTTTTTGTACTGTGAACGAGGCACAACGTTGATGCTAAAAGGTTGATTGGATCAACCAGTGGTTATATAAAGCCTAAGAGGAGGCTAATATGTGTCTCGTACAAAGCCCGAGAGAGAGGCTAAAAGGTTTTTGACTCAACGAGGGAATCTTTTTTGTATCTCGTATAAAGCCCGAGATCGAGGCTGAAAGGGATTGACTCAACAAGAGAGAGTCTTTTGTATCTCGTACGAAGCCCGAGATGGAGGCTATTTGACTCAACAAGAGAGTCTTTTTGGTATCTCGTATGAAGCCCGAGATAGAGGCTAAAATTGTTAGCTCCACTGGGGGAGAATCATTGTACAAAGCCCAAGAGGAGGCTATAGTGAATATTTCAGTTGAGTGACAGGTCCAATATGCTGATTTAAAGAGAAAATCAATTCTTATATGAGTAATGCTGCACTCAGGGATTTTTGATTCGAGGATCAGGGATATTTCCTGTTCTTTAAGGAAATGGGAAATCCAAAGGGTATTGAGACTGTCCGAGTCTACGGGTTTCCTTCCTAATTTTGAAGGGTGCTTGAGAATGTCTTGGAGACTCAAGGAAATTAGACTGTCCAAGTCTAGAGTTTCATCTTTTGTACTATGCTTTGAGAAACAGTAGTAGACTCTTGGAAAGACTGTTCTATTAAGATGACTGATTTCTGTTCCTATACCTTTAGGAGGTCGTCGGGACAATTTGTACGAAGTCCAAGAGGAGGCTGGAAACTTTTAAGAAGCCGGTAGGTCCTTGTATGAAGCCCAAGAGGAGGCTATCATTCCCGGAGGAAGAATCATTATACGAAGCCTAAGAGGAGGCTGTGAATACTTCTAAGAAGCCGACGGGTCCTTGTACATTGCCCAAGAGGAGGCGGGGATGCTTTTAGGAAGCCTGTGGGTCCCCAAACCCCGAGAAGTTCAAGACAGACTATTCACAAAGAATAGATCAAGCCAGGAAAGTTCGAGAATTTGGAAGAAACTCAAGAGATGCCATTCATGGAGAAAAGATCATCTCTGGGGAGTAGAATTTCTTGACAAGTGCTTTTAAGAAGCCGATGGGTCCCCAAACCCCGAGAAGTTCAAGACAGGCTATTCACGAGGAATAGATCAAGCTAGGAAAGTTCGAGAATTTGGAAGAAACTCAAGGGATGCAATTCACGGAGAAAAGATCATCTCTGGGGAATAGAGTTTCTTGACAACTTATATGAGTGACAGTCTATGAAAGGGTTCACCGAGAATGTTTCCTTTCATATCTCCATATTGTTTAACCCCGATAGGAGGGAAGACTGTGTCTGGTAATCCTATGGGGATCTAGTTTTGACTATTTTAAGAGTGATCAACGGGCTTAATGCTAGACGTAGTTGCCGGGGAAACTCTAAATATCTATACTATTATTACACAGTTGATATGAGTTTATGAAAGAAGACTTACAGCGAAACAGCCCCACAATAATGTTATATGTATATGAAAGCGGTAAATGAAAGCAGATAAACACTTACTCGGTTGTAGAGCTTCCATGCTGTTTGGTTAGTTGTTCAACAAAGAAAGATTGAAAACAAAAGTATATTTCAAAATCAAAGGAGAAAGTGCTTTGAAAAAGAAAGATTTGGGGCTTACAGCTCAAGGAGGGGCCCAATGTTTTATCAGTGATCGCACTGTTGAATTTGTACAGAGGGACTTATACAAGTGACTGAGGCCCAAAAAAAGGTTTTATGTACAAAGGGGTGGGTCTTACACTCTATTAGAGGCCCAAAAGTTTTGAAAATGATTTATGAGGATTGAATTAATCCAAAACCCTAATTTGTTTTCAAAATGTGTTTTAATTGAATAAAAATTCAATTAAAATGATCAAAATTGTTTAACACATGGAAAACAAATTGTGATCTTGGATTAATGCTTCAAAAATTAAGTATTGACCTACAAAATAATTAGAAGGCATTAAAAGTTGCAAAATCAAGGTGGAAAAAATATTCAAAATGTCAAAAACAATTAAAATATTAATTCTTTGCAAAAATATCAATTATATGAAATAAATAATATTTTTGGGACTTTTTGGGAAAATAAAATATTTTAACATTTTTGTGAATTATTTAAAACAGAATCAACTCAAAATCATTAAAACTCAGAGAGAAATTAATTTTTGAATCAATTAAATAAAATCACAAAATTTAAATATTTGAATTTGTGAAAATGGCGCCAAGAACATGGACCAAGAACACGCGCGTTTTCTGCCTTGCCCTGATTTGCATTTTCTATCCAATCTCACTGAATACTTGATTATATCATGCAATCCACATATCAATATGCTCATCTCAACCTCACGATCATGTTTATGACAATTAATTTCATTTAAATTAAGCATAAAATAAGAAATCACGAAAAATCCTCAAGAACCCAAAATTCTGCATGAAGGTTGGGATTTTTAATACACGATTCAAACAAAGCAATTACTTGAGGGGAAACATTCCATGCATGATTATGAACATTTGGCAAAACTATTGTGCGAGGAAATATGCATAGATTGAGAGATGACCAAGTTTAGGCTTACCTCTAGGTCGTGACAGCAAGAGCAAATTGATTTCTGAGTAGGAGGTGTTACAGATGAATTGTGATGATCTGAACAGCTTCCCTACACCCTATGGAGTATGTTTGAATGCTTGGACTTGATGGAAATTGGTTGGATCACTTCATGGCATCTCAACTACAACTTGGTTAAAACCTTGAGCAATTGACTGGTGATTATGAGAAATCAGTGTTCCAGATGTTGTTTAAGTGTTTAATCAGCTCATATATGATGTATATGAGGTGTGTGTGTGATTGGTTTGAGTGGAATTGCTCTCTAATGAAAAACCCAATATTGACGTGCTAAGAAAGGCATTTTTGAAAGTGAGAAGTGGTTTTTGAGAAAGGCAAGTGTTGTAGGCCTTTGGTGTACTTAAACTGATCACAATTGAGCTCTATTTATAGTAGAGCAAGTTTGTTTTGCAAGGAATAGTGAATGGCAACTGCTGAGTAGGTTTGGCCAATGTTGGCAAATGAAAATCCAAGTCTCCTCTAGCCATTGACTAGAGGTTAGGGCACAGGCTGCTGGTCCCCTTGGTCTTGGATAAATCTTGACTGAATTCAGTTGCTAAGAGCTCAGTTCATGCCACCTTGATGCTTCCATTGAATGCCCCAATCCAAAATTGGAGTCTTGTCCCTATTTTGGGCAATTCTAGGTTTAGCATGCTATTTCTTGTTCCAAGGACTTTGGAGGCTTGGCTCAGTGATTGTCACCTTTAGATTCAATCCTCAGATGTGTCCAAAGTGATGACAAGGCTTGGAATTGGCTGATTTTGGCAAATCGAGCAAAAGTACAAAATTCTGCCTTGCCTTGGCAGATTTCAGCAAGGCAACTTGCCAATGTCATATCTCTTGGCTCAAGTTGAATTTGGTGATGTTCTTGGCCATTTTGGAAAGCTCTTATATGATACAACAACTGTTTGATCATATTTGGTTTTGACACTTTTTTAATCCAAGTGAAAAATGTCCCTACATTTGGAAAAAAGTAAGGCAAAATCTGACTTAGTGAAATTTTCACTAAGTGTTGGAACAAAGTGACTTTTCTTGATTTTGATCACTCCATAACTCAAAATCCATGAGGAATTTGGACATAGGTCAGTATGAAGCTTTTGTAGAGGGCAATGAGATCTACAAATCAAGCTTTGGATGGAAAAAATGGCTTTGTAGTTTAGGAGTTATGATCCTCCAAAGTTGGTACCTTTGTCACTTTTTTCCATAACTTAGAAAATTTTCTAAGTTTTTATGGTTACCCCTTTTACAAGTTATCCCATTTTCTTTGATTTTTCTTGATGAATGATGATTCAAATCATACATAAACATCATTTTAGGGTTAAAAATCCATTTTAGTGAAAAATCTCAAAAAGTCAAAGTTGACTTTTGTGCACAGTTGACTTTTTATCCGGCGAATTCCAAACTGTACAATTCTTCAGGAAATCATGTCCTTGACCTAAATCAAACTTGATGGACATGTTCCATGGGTGGTATAGACTGTATTGAATCATGTCTTAGGGCTTGGGAGCATGTCCTGGTGAAAAGTCAAAGTTACAGTTGACTTTTCCCGCGAAACCTTAACTGTGGTTCAGGTGAAATTGAAACTCGTTGCTCAAGCTTCTTGGATCAATCCATTGTTCCAAATGGATCAATATGGAATATTGGAGATCCTCAAATCCTCTCTTGAGGTCTTGGTTCATAATTGGTCCCAAAAGTCAACTTAGGGGTGAATTAGGTCAAGAAACCCTAATTCCTGATTTTTGATGAATGCATCCCCTGAGGAAAAATTGACTGGATGATTGGGTTCATGAGGTTCCATGGAGTATATTATGTTATGTTTTGGATCTTTGGCTCATGCCCAGAGGAAATTTCCATCTGGAGGCCCTGGTCGACCAAAACTCTAATTTGGTGACACTGGCGATCTTGAGGCTTGATCCACCTAGAAGGGAGCATCCTTGTGCTTAATCCTTGAAGTGGGAGTCCCTTTGATCCTTTGTGTATGTTTGAGGTTGTAGAAAAGTTGAAGATCATGTCATTCCTTGATTGATCCTTTGTCTAAGCACTCAGAGAGGGCTTGAAACCCTAATTTTGATAGTAGTGAATGCTCACCCATCTTTGGGGAGACTGATGAGGTATAAAGGTACATCCATATTGTGATGATGATTTACACAATGATGGGAATCTTAGTGGTCAAAATTTGGGGTATGGCACTCAACAAATCTTCCAATGACTGAGTAGTTCTCTCGGTCTGACCATCCGTCTGCGGATGATAAGCCGAACTCAATCTCAACTTGGAACCTAACGCCTTTTGCAAACTTTCCCAAAATCTGGATGTAAACCTCGGATCTCGATCTGAAACAATACACAACGGAACACCATGTAACTTCACAATCACACAGATATAAATCTCAGCCAACCGCTCCAAAGAAAAACTGATGTCAATTGGAATGAAATGCGCCGATTTAGTCAGCCTATCCACAACTACCCAAATGGCATTATGTCCCCTTTGCGTATTCGGCAACCCTGTCACAAAATCCATAGAAATGTTGTCCCATTTCCACTCGGGAATATCCAACGGTTGACATAATCCACTAGGCTTCTGATGTTCTACCTTTGACTTCTGACACGTCAAACACGCATAAATAAACTGAGCCTTATCCCTCTTCAATCCGGACCACCAAAAGATCTTCTTCAAATCTTGATACATCTTATTAGCTCACGGATGTATACTTAAACTACTCTGGTGTCCTTCCTCTAAAATCATCCTTTTCAAGTCCGAATCATCAGGAATACAAATTCTACCACGGAATCTCAAAACACCCTTATCATCCACTTTAAAGTCACCATTCACACTTTGATCTCCAACCGTCATCAAATCAACAAATTTCTCATCTAACTTCTATTTCTCGCTAACGATCAACATAAAATCATTAGTGACCTTTAACATAGCAAGCCTCACCCATCAGATGTTAATTCACACACCAAACTCAAATCTCTAAATGCTTCCAAAAGTTCCCACTCTTTAACCATCAAAACAGACATATGCAAAGATTTCCGGCTTAACGCATCGGCTACCACATTAGCTTTACTAGGATGGTAATTCAAGCTAAAATCGTAGTCCTTCAAAAATTCCAACCATCTCCGTTGCCTCATATTCAACTCTTTCTGATCAAACAAGTATTTCAAACTCTTATGATCACTAAAGACTTCGAATCTTGCACCATAGAGATAATGCCTCCAAAAATTTAATACAAACACCACTGCCGCTAATTTCAAATCATGAGTAGGGTAATTCTTCTTATGAATCCTCAATTGCCTCGAAGCATAAGCCACAACCTTACCTTCTTGCATCAACACTCCACCTAAACCAATCAAAGACGCATCACAATACACCACAAATGGTTCAGTAGGATTCAGTAAGATCAAAATCGGAGCTGTAGTCAATCTTCTCTTCAGCTCACTAAAACTTTCCTCACACTGAATATCCCAAATGAACGGTTTACCTTTACAAGTCAGCTGGGTCAAAGGAAGTGCTAACTTGAAAAAACCTTCAATGAATCTTCGATAATATCCAGCTAAACCCAAAAAGCTTCTAATTTCAGTAATAGATCTAGGAGCCTCCCATTGTAGAATTGCATCTACTTTGGATGGATCCACAGCGATACCATTACCTGAAATCACATGCCCAAGAAAACTCACTTCCGACAACCAGAACTCACACTTGGACAACTTGGCAAAAAGTATCCTTTCCTTCAAAATTTGCAACACAACACGCAAATGTTCCGCATGTTCCTCCCGGGACTTAGAATAAATCAAGATATCATCAATAAACACAACAACAAATCGATCCAAATGCTCATGGAAAATACGATTCATATACTCCATAAACACACCCGGCGCATTAGAAACCCCGAACGACATCACATAATATTCGTAATGTCCATAGCGTGTCCTAAAAGCCGTCTTCTGAATATCTTCCTCTTTCACTCTAATCTGATGATACCCTGGCCTCAAATCAATCTTACGAAACACACACGCACCTACCAACTGGTCCATCAGATCATCAATTCTCGGAAGAGGATACTTATTCTTAATTGTCACCTTATTCAGCTGGCGATAATCAATACACAATCGCATACTTCCATCTTTCTTCTTCACCAATAAAACTGGAGCACCCCAAGGCGATACACTCGGCCTCACAAACCTCTTTTCTAACAATTCATTCAACTGCTTCTTCATCTCAACCAACTGAGATGCCGACATACGATATGGTGCCATCGATACAGGTCTAGTACCAGGAACTAGATCTATAGAAAACTCCACCTCTCTTTCTGGCGGCACATCTGAAATATCCTCTGGAAACACCTCAAGAAATTCACACACAACTGGAAACACATCATGTGCAACTTGACTATCCACAGTCAACGATGCAAACAATCCGAACAACTGCGCTTCATCCGCCAAAAGTTTCTTCAACTCTTTGGTAGATAAGAAACTCGATTCCTCGTCTTCCTCAAGAGAAGGAAATCTTACCAACTTATGATAACAATCAATATGATCTGATTGAACTGCAACCAATTCATTCCCAGAACCACATCTAAACCCTCCAACGGCAGACACACCAAATCCATCTCAAAATCTTTACCATAAATAGTCAAAGGACAACTTAAACAAACCAAAGAAGTAGTTACCGACCCCATTGCTGGAGTATCAATAACTATCTCTCCACCCATCGAAGACAACAAAAGATTCAAACGCTTCGTGCACTCAGACGAAGTAAACGAATGAGTCGCTCCGGTATCAATAATAGCAACTAAAGGTATACTATTAATAAAACAAGTACCTCTGATCAGACGGTCTGCACTAGTAGTCTGAGTTCCTGCCAATGCAAATACTTTCCCTCCAGCTGGAGCTTGCTTTGGTTATGGACACTTCGCACTAACATGACCAGGTTCACCACAGTTGAAACACTTCACCACATTCTTCTTGCAATCAGCTGCGACATGTCCTATACCTCCACAATTGGAACACTTCCTCATATCCTCTCTACATTCAAACTAACGATGTCCTAAGTCACCACACCTAAAACATCTCAGAGGATTAGACATACCTCCCCCACTTGGCCTCTTATCAAAACTACCCCTTTGCTTACCCTTGTCAGCTGGTGACACATAAGGACCACCACGAAACGGTTGCTTCCCTTTCCTTTCGTTCACACTCTTATAGTGAGTAGAACGAGCTTTGCTATCTTTCTCATAAATTCTACAACAATCCACCAAATCCGAAAACCTTCTAATCCTTTGATAACCAATTTCTTGCTTGATCTCCGGACGCAATCCGTTCTCAAACTTCACACATTTGGAAAACTCCGCAGTTGCTTCAGCATAATGTGGATAAAACTGAACAAGCTCCACAAACTTAGTAGTGTAATCCACAACAGACAGGTAACCCTGTTTCAACTCCAAGAACTCTATCTCTTTCTTTCCTCTAACATCTTCAGGAAAATCCTTCCTCAAAAACTCCCTGCTAAACAAAGTCCAAGTGACCTCTTCACCTGTAGCTTCCCAAACATGACGCGCACTAACCCACCAATCATCAGCTTCCTCCTGCAATATGTGAGTACCCAGTCTCACCTTATGTTCCTCAGCACAGTCCATCACTCGGAAGATTCTTTCAATCTCCTTAAGCCAAATCTGAGCACCATCAGGATCATGTCTCCCTTTGAAGACAGGCAGTTTGTTCTTCTTGAACTCATCATTCCCACCGGCATTAGGTGCACCCCGCATAGTCTAAGCCATAGCTTGCATAGCAGCAGCAAGAGCAGCGTCATTCCTACCAGCCATATTCTGTTCATATCCAATAACAGTAACTATTGTTAAACAAACAGCTCACCCATACACAAAGACCGACACGGACTGGCACGAACTGACACAAACTGACAAAACTGGCTCTGATACCACTAAATGTAACAGCCCCAATCTATCCCCCAATTAAATAAAGCGATAACAAATAAATCAGAGTATAATTAAAACATTCATGGCATAGACGGAGGCGTCACATCAATTGAAACAAAATACAACAACCTGCTCATATAGATATGCAACAATCAGGTAGCACACAACAGAGGAACTCAGTTCCTAATACCCACAATTCAAATACAGAATAAAAGCGCAAAATCTGCAACTGAAATCTCATATATATATATATATATATATATCATAAACGTTTGTCTGTCATATACAGAGCTATACATATACAATTAAAAAAAAGAACTTATACATATACACATAGTCACAAATGATCTCCCCGACTACCCGGTGCTACATATCAGAGCCGACCGACAAAAGAATGAAGACCTAAGCTTCACAAAAAGACCTCCAGCATCTAATCTGCAATGCCTCATAGATCATTCAAAACAGCAGAAGGGGGAGAAACACAACCATAATATAATTGCATACGATTATATAATAACAAAAAAATACACATATAAAACATTCTCACCACGACTTACAGCATAATTCCAATGCAAACTAACACAATTCATATCTCATACATCCATCACAAAGGCATATCAATCATACACATTACATTTATCACCAACATACATATATATATATTAACTCATCAATTCCATTCACAATTCCACACATAAGCAATTCATCCATGATTTATGCAAATGCAAAGAGACCGACACAACGACTCTATGCAAATGCAATGTGGTACCGTTCCATCCATCATTCTCATCATTAGTTCACTCAGGAACTATTGGAATCATCGCTTGTTACTTAGTGTAACTCCCCGTCGGGCAAACGATGTTCCCCGTCGCTCACACCTCTTTGTATAAGGCACACGACGTTTATGGATCGCTCACACCTCTTTGTATAAGGCACACGACTCGATCGCTCACACCTCTTTGTATAAGGCACACGATCGTCCATAATCATCGCTCACACCTCTTTGTATAAGGCACACGATGTTACAGCGGATCCCCTCGGGAATCGTTTCGTCGCTCACACCCACTAGGGCACACGACATCACAAGAATGCATATCATGATGCTTGGCGTACAATGACTCATGACATTCAAATGCACACATATACACATCCATAATCATGCATATACAATCAAACACAACACAATGCATTTTCTTGCCCTTAGGCCACAAACCATCATCACACCATTTCATCACATGCATTTACATCACACCACAGTACACAAGTCATACGATATATATATCAAAAGCACATTGCATGATAACACATCAAACACACTCAATTAAAATGGTAAAAGTCGACAAAATGACACATTCCATATTCCCGACATAATTAAATCGGCCAACAATCTCAAAATAATTTTTATAAGAAAGAATAATTCATTAGCTCTCTAATGGTACCAAGGACGTTCAAAACGGGCCATCGGGTCACAAGTTATGGAATTAAAGAGCAAAGGGAACTTTTTAAAAAGTCCCAGCAGCGCCCGGCGCTACCCAAGGACCGCCCAGCGGTGGCCCTTCGCCTCTACTTCGCCCGGCGAAGCAGGGGCGTAAACTTCCTCTACCTTAAACTTAAAAGAGTCAGCAGCGTGACAAGCTGCGCCTCCTGGGTATCGCCCGGCGGAGCAGCGGCGCAACCCATGCGTCGCCCGACGCCCAAACCACCGTCCGGCGGTCTACACTAGAAACAGAAAATTCTGTTACGGGTTTACACTGTTCCAACACCCCAAAATCCCACCTTTTCCAACCAAAACATTTTCAATCCATCAAAATAAGTATCAACAATGTTCATACATATCATACGATCATTCAACACAGTTTATATCGATTTCCGACCATGAAAACATCGATTTCGATTCATTTTTCTCATTTTAACCTAAAATGGAAAAACTAGGAAATACAAGAGAACATTCAAACACACGCATACATAATCATACACAAGCATAAGATAATCGAGTTTCACTCCCTTACCTGATTTAAACGTGTTTGAAAAGTCAGTTGCATCAATTTCTTTCTCTCCAAGTTTTCTCCCTTTTTCTTCTTTTCTTTCTCTTTTCCTTCTTCTCTTTTTCTTTCTCTCTTTTTTTCTCTCTTTCTAACTTCTAAGTTCTATTTTAAATGAAAAACATAATATCTACCCATCAAAAGAGCAAAATACCCATACACTCAATTTTCTCGCAAACGTTCCCAAAACGCGATAAAACATAATAACCAAGAATAAAATAATATAAAGACCAAAAATAATTAAATCGACTCGATAAAATAAATCTAACAAAAACTGGGGCATTACAATTTTCCACTTCCATTCATGGACCAAATGCTCGAGAGGTTATCCGAGCAACAATTCTATTGTTTCTTGGACGGATATTCGGGGTATAATCAAATAGCGGTTGACCCGCCGGATCATGAGAAGACGGCTTTTACTTGTCCCTTTGACATTTTTGCCTATCGAAAGATGGCTTTTGGTTTATGTAATGCGCTGGCAACTTTCCAAAGGTGTGTTCAAGCTATCTTCTTTGACCTCATAAAAAAGACAATGGAGGTGTTTATGGATGATTTTTCCGTGTTTGGAGCATCTTTCGACTTGTGTTTGAAGAATTTGGAAATCGTCCTTGAGAGGTGTGTTAAGACTAACTTGGTGTTGAATTGGGAGAAGTGTAACTTTATGGTGACAGAGGGAATTGTGCTTGGCCACAAAGTTTCTTCCAAAGGCCTTGAAATCGGTCAAGCGAAGATTGAAGTAATTGAAAAGTTGTCTCCTCCTACCAACGTCAAAGGAATCAGAAGCTTTTTGGGGCATGCGGGATTCTATAGGCGTTTCATCAAAGATTTTGCAAAGGTAACAAGGCCATTGAGCAACTTGCTCAAAAAAGATCAGGTATTTCTCTTTGACGATGAATGTCTTATTGCTTTCCAAAATTTGAAAGAGAAACTAATTACCGCTCCAATAATCATCGCGCCAAATTGGACTTTAAATTTTGAACTAATGTGCGATGCGAGTGATTATGCCGTTGGAGCGGTGTTAGGTCAAAGGAAGGACAAAACTTTTCATGCTATACATTACGCAAGCAAGGTATTAAATGAGGTGCAAGTAAATTACGCCACAACCGAAAAAGAATTGCTTACGATTGTATACGCACTTGAGAAGTTTTGTTCTTACCTAATAGGGTCAAAAGTGGTTATCTACACTGATCATTCGGCTATCAAATATTTGCTCACTAAACCGGATTCGAAGCAAAGGCTCATCCGTTGGATCCTTTTACTTCAAGAATTTGATTTGGAATAAAGGATAAAAAGGGTTCAGAGAATTTAGTGGCGGATCATTTGTCCCGTTTGATCAATGTGGAGGTAACCAAAGCTGAAAAGGAAATCCGAGAGGAATTTCCCGATGAAAAATTGTTTAGAGTCCAAGTTAGGCCGTGTTTTGCGGATATTGCTAACCACAAAGCAACCGGTTGGATACCCGAAGACCTAACTTGGAACCAACAAAGGAAGTTCTTGTCGGATGCAAATTACTATGTGTGGGATGACCCTTATTTGTTCAAATTAGAAGGTGACAACCTTTTGAGAAGGTGTGTCACGAGTGAAGAAGCTCAAAGTATTCTTTGGCATTGTCACAACTCGCCTTATGGCGGCCATTTTAATGGTTCGAGGACGGCCACGAAAGTCTTGCAATCAAGCTTTTATTGGCCTACTCTCTTTAAAGACGCAAATTTTCATGCGCAAAGTTGTGACACTTGTCAAAGAAGTGGGGGAAATGGAAAAAGAGATGAAATGCCCCTTCAAAATATCCAAGAAGTTGAAATTTTCAATTGCTGGGGCATAGATTTTGTTGGTCCATTTCCACTCTCTTTTGGAAATGAATACATCTTAGTGGCGGTTGACTATGTGTCGAAGTGGGATGAAGCGATTGCTTCACCTAAGGCTGATGGCAAAATGGTGATAAATTTTTTGAAGAAAAACATCTTTTCCCGTTTTGGCACTCCTCGGGTTCTTATTAGTGATGGCAGGTCACACTTTTGCAATGCATCTCTTGAAAGTGTTTTAAAACATTATGGTGTATCGCATAAAGTGGCGACCCCATACCTCCCACAATCGAACGGTCAAGCCGAGGTGTCGAACCGTGAAGTGAAAAGGATTTTAGAAAAAATCGTTTCAAGTTCTAGAAAAGATTGGTCGCAGAAATTGGACGAGGCTTTGTGGGCATATCGGACCGCTTACAAAGCTCCAATTGGCTTAACTCCATTTCAAATGGTTTATGGTAAAACATGCCATTTACCAGTCGAAATGGAGCACAAAGCACTGTGGGCCCTTAAGCTGTTAAATTTTGATACGAACTTGACTGGAGAAAAGAGAAAAATACAACTTCAGGAATTGGAAGAAATGCGGAATGCCGCCTATCATTCAAGTTGGTTGTATAAAAAGAAGGTGAAGAATTATCACGACAAGAAGATCCGGCAAAAGGACTTCAAGGTCGCCCATTTGGTACTGCTGTTTAATTCCTGGTTGAAACTTTTCCCAGGAAAATTAAAATCAAAGTGGTTCGGACCATTTCGTGTCAAGGAGGTAAAGAGTTATGGGGCAATTGTGATCTAGGATTTGGAAAAGAAAGACAGTTGGACCGTAAATGGTCAACGCTTAAAAATCTACCTTGGTGGTAACTTTGATCGTGACAATTGTTATGTTCCCCTCGAAGTTCTTCAACGTTCGTCTTGGATCGTCGAGCTTATCCGACATTAAACAAGCGCTCGTTGGGAGGCACCCCAATTTTGTAAGTTCTTATCGTTTTCTAGTCCATTTGTTGTTTAAATCATGTTTTTTGTAAAGTTGATGTTTTATGCTGCTTGAAATGATGAATTGAGCTGCTGGAAGTTGGAATTGTGCAGCTGGGAGTATTTTTGATATTTCAGTGCTCGCTTAGCGCGGTCTGGAGAAAAATGACCCTCCACTTCCAGTAGGCAGCGCGCTTAGCACGGCCTAGAGCCTGCTTAGCGCGGTCTGCGATTTTTTGAAAAAAAAAATATGACTTTTTCTGGGCCCACTAATGCTGACCCGGCCTAGAATGTGTTTTATGAGTTAGGGTTCCGAGGTTTGTGCCTTATTTCACCCTTTCTCACCAAAAAAGTGTCAAGTTCTTCCTTTTTCATCAAATTCTTTTTAGAGTTCTTTGGATTTTCTTGTGCCCTAACTGCATTTCTGCCAAATTCTTGCTAAGCATCTTCTTCATCAACTGTAAGTTTTTCGTTTTTCTATTTAATTTTTCATCAACTGCCGTTTTGGGTTGTATTTATTTGAACCTTTGTTGTTCAATGTTCTTGTTCATTGTTTTCTATTGTTTGTTTGTCAATCTCCATTATTGTTTGTTTTCTATTGATTGCATGTGTAGAATTTAGGGATCGTGATTTAGAAATTAGGTTTTGTGTATAAATTAGAGTTTTGATTTTGCGAATTTGTGACTGTGCATATCTCTGTGAATAGGGCTATTTTTAGGAAGTAGGAGTATCCATGGAAACCATCTGTTGCAGAGGGGATTTTTTCTGCATTTCACAGAGCCTGCTTAGCGCGCTCCTGCGCACTTAGCGTGGTCTGGGATTTGCAGAAAAATTCCCCTTTTCTAAATTCTGTTTTGCTTTCCTTAGGTTATTCTTAGTATTTGTTTAGGGATTTAGAAATATTTTAATACTATTTTCATTAACATTTGTGGCTGTTTTGTGTATGTTCTGTTTTTTTTTCTTTTCAGATGTCTGGACGTAAGAAACAACGTGTTGCTGGATCTTCATCTAACCCACCCAGACGTGCTCCATCAGGACATTATGATAGTGCTCGATTCCTTGGTCTTGAACAACAACAAAGATATCAGCAACTAGAAAGGAGAGCAGTTTGGCCCGACCGAATTATTCTGATTGATCCTGAAGGAAGTTATCGCCTCACTGCTTCTCTTATTTCTGGAGGTGGTTGGGATAAGCTCTCTTCACCTTACCCTGAGTACCATTTAGACATCGTGAGGGAATTCTTTGCGAATGCCTTGCCCTCCGATGGTGAGCGTTTCAACTTCAAAACTTGGGTAAGGGGAAGGGAGATTGATTTCTCGAGAGATGCAATTAATGCATACCTTGGAAACCACCTTGAGATGGCCGAAGATGAGTTGTGTGATTTTGGAAGAATTATGGCTCGGCGTAGCTAGAATGCCGAGCAGTTAAGGGAAGTTCTTTGTGTGAGGGGAAAAACATACCAGTTAAGCGCTAATGGAGCGCCTCTCAAGTTCTTTAGGGGTGTGTTGACTACGGAAGCCCAAATTGTGATGTCGGTTGTATTGCACAACCTTAAGCCGCGTAGTCACACCTCCTCCATTCCCATGGAAACTGCAGCTCTTATAGCTTATATTCTTGACGAAGAGAAGACCGTGGACTTAGCACAGATCATTTCCAATGAGCTTAAGAGAATCGCCGTGAGTGCTACACCGTTGGGTGATAGGGTGGCCTGTAACTTGACATATCCAGGGCTTATTATGGCATTATGAAATAGGGCTCGTGTCACCCTTCCTACTCATGGGAATGTAAAGTTGGTTGTTCTGGATGATAATTATATCACTCATCATTGTTTCCAGACACTTAATGTAGATGATGTTGTTCCTGTAGCTGCTGCTGCCCCTGCAGGGCGTGCCCGTGATCCAAGTGCTGATGCCAATTGGGCAATGCACGAGGCTCACCAGCAGGCCTTCTTATTCATGCATGAATCGATGACGCAACTATAGCTCCAGATCAGGGAGCCACATATTGATCATTTTTTAAGGTCTCGAGAGGACCTCATGGCTTATGCTATAGATGGCCTGAGGGCAGGCCTGGTTTTCCGGAGGGGGCAGGTGGTGATGATGATGATGGAGCTGGCGATGGAGCATCTAGCTCGAGTTCTTATTGATAATGGGTTTGATGTGTCTATTTTTGTATTTTGTATTTTGCTATGATTAGTATGTTTCTATTATTATCTACTTTTGTTTAGGATTGTTGTATTCTCTATCTGGGTGGATGTTGATTTTGGATAATTGTTACAATTTTTTTTGTTATTAGTGAATTTTCCATCCGGGCGGATGATGTTCTATATTTATAATTTTTTGTACAAAATTTTGTTGTTGTTTGTTCTCTATTTTAAGGTAATTGATTGATGAAGCAAGTTAGTTTCTTTTTACAAAAGTGATGTGCTTCACCATACATTGATGGTGATGATAAATTTCTAAATTGATGCACAAAAAGGTACACTGTTTTGTGCTTTGTAGAATGTTAACAAGTATATGAACTTTTTGCTTTACATAATTTTCAAGCTTTTCTTCATTTTGCATGTTTGTTCATATTGGAATCAATTAGGACATAACCACAAATGTGAATTTCCTCCATTGTTCACAAAATTATTGAGAGATTTAAGTAGTTGTTGCTTACTCAAATTTTTTATGTTTAATCTTACTTTTTATTTTGAAATTTTGGAAACTTGGAAATGATCATGGCAATTTTTGAGTACGATGAGTAGAACCACTTTTCCAAAAATCACTTCAAGTTACCTTGTGAGTGTGTGATCGTTAGAAACCTCTCTTGAGCCTAAAACGAAAAATTTTGTATCCGTGAAGCATGAACCTGAACTTTAACCGCTTTGAAGAGCATTTTGATTTAATTTGTAGTATTGATGAAGTTGGGGAGATTGGTTCATTGTGAAAAGAGAAGAAGGAATTATGGGCAATGCATTCTCAAATGAAATCAAAAATAGATTGAAAAAGAAAGAAAAGGAAAAATAAATGATAAATCAAAAGAGAAAGAAAGAGAAAATTGTGGAAATCAAAAGAGAAAGAGATAGAATGCATTGTGAGAATAATTTGAAAGTTTGAGCAAGAATGGTTGTTTAGAAAAGAAAATGCTCTTCATGAATTTTACCTTTTCTTGTTCAATGGCCGTGTACATATGACCCTTGTTTCTTAACCCCGGCCAAGTTACAACCTATAAAAGTCCTTTTGTGATCTTTGTTTCACTGTTTTCATTAAATTGTGAGATGATTGCATAAATTGTTTTAGATGTGGCACAATTTCTTATGAGTGTGTTTTGTCCCTTGTATATATTGAGCTTGGCTCATTTGAATAAATTAGGTGATTCCCATTTGAACATTTGTTTGCTTATTATGAGTGCTTGTTATTTATGTTTAGAAGTTAGTTCATATACATGTTTTGATTCTTTGTGAAGCCGAGCAGTACTTGCGAGTGCGTCAATTCGGTTTGAACCATTGATTTTTGGTTGTGTTTGCTTATCCGGTATTCCTCTTGCTTCTCTTCTATCTTACTTTTGTATGAGGACAAACAAAGAAACAAGTTGGGGAGAGTTGTTAGGTGCTAAAATGTGTTAATATTTAGTTTAGTTTTTAGCACCTTTTTGTGATCTTTATTTGATAATCGATGCTTTTTCCCATTGTTTCCGGTTAATAACCGTAGTATAGTTAATTGCATTAGTAGACTTATTTATTTAACTTTTGTGTTTTTAATTGTAGATTTTTACATGGAAGTGTGAAGCTTGGAGCAAGGAAGACTCCCAAGAAGCAGTTTTTGAAGAAAATGATTTTTGGAGCATGCTTGTAGCGCGCTCCTAGAGCGGGGATGCAGTTAGTTACAGAGAGTAGCCCACTTAGCGCGGTCATTAGTCCGCTAAGCGCGCTCTGAAGGCGGTTTAACATAAAGTGCAGCGCGCTTAGCACGGTGCCGCGCGCTTAGCGCGCTCTGCGTTTTCTAGCCCCCTTATAAATAGACTTTTCTATATTTTTCTTGGGATCCTTGATAATTTTCAGAGTAAAATACATTATAAACACTGTAGCATCTCATTTTGGAAGATTGGAAGCATCATTCATCTAGAGATCGTCATTGATGCTTGATATTCTTCTTCATCTTCTTGTTTGTTTAGCTTCCATGACAATGGAGAGCTAATTTTCCTTTTGTGTCAAGGTTAGAAGGTAGACAAACCTTTCTTTTGTATGTATATGTATTGATTCTAGCTTATAAACTCTTGGATGATGAATGTATGATGAAAAACTTTGTTTCTATGGTTTATTCTTTGTGTTGGTTCATGATTGAGAAATGTGTTCTTACTCTTTACCTAGGTTTTTCATCCATCAATGCACATTGGCTAGAGATAGTTATGAGTGTTGATGTTCATAAATATTGGACTTGAATGTTTTCATTTTGATAGTTTGAGTGAGAGATCATCAAAGGATCAAAATGGTAAAACTCACAATATGTGTTAGAGATAAACATATTGGGAGGATAGGTGATTACATTTATCGTCTAAACGAGTTCATTAGCTTTGTCGATCCTATCCGTGCAAAATGGTTTGTCGAACCCTAATCTTGGCATGCTTTTACAAATCGTTAAAACAAATCTTTTTACCGCTATTACTTAAATTTGAATGCAAGCGTTCCGACTAAAAACAACCAAAACCCCTTGTTACTTTGAAGTTTAAAACGTATACAACTGTAGAACGACTACGATATCACGAATAATCTCTGTGGATCGATAACAAAACCCTAACTCTATTTGTATTTCAACATAATACATATCTCAATTCTAGTTTTAGAATTGGGGGCAGACGTACCCGAAGCGAGGACGAAAATGGAACTGCCTAAACAAATCAGGTGTTGTTCTTTCTTTCTCTATCTCTTTAATTTGTTTTGTTCACATTTGTGTAATATCAATTGCTCGATAAATTTCTGCTGTCGTGTAGTACTGAAATTCTATTTTGAAAACTCATTACAATCACTTGGATTGTAATTGTTAAAAATTATGCACTAACATTACATAGGAAATTCAACTTGGGGTGTTTTACTCACCAAGTGTTCGACGATTTGATCGCAAACAAATTGTTTGTGATATTGCCAATTTAAGTGTACATTTCACAAGTCGTTGGAAATTGGATAAACTTAAGTGATCATTACTTGCATTGATTAATTGGAAAATTATTGATTCGTTTTCTCATTAAATTTAATTCCATTCGGTTTCGCATATCCGATCTTGCCAATAACGGTTCGTTGAGACGATTTACTTCCTCAGCCGCTTTCGCACGTTTTTGAAACCAATTTTTAAGCGCAGACTCTATTTAAAAATTAGTGATCTATTCAACCCCCCTTCTAGATCATTGCCATCGTCTAACAGTATGAACTTTGACAGTAAAACATTTTTCAGGTTTCGTACCCCATAATAATCTACTCAGACATGGTAAAGTCAACACTCAAATAACATGAATTCATTGCATACATAATAAAAACATCAAATAAAAAGAATCTAGAAAGTGAATAAAAATTGAAAGTTGCAATACTTAATTGCTCCAAAGGGAGACTTTTGATCCAGTACATCAATAATGTTGAAACAATAATGGGAAACAATAACAAAATAAAGAAATGATAAAGCTGATATTAAAGTGCCGCAACAACTCTTCAAAGTACAGAAAAATAGAACTTTGCATAAATACCCCATTGTGGGATCTTTATTCTTTAAATAATTAATATACTGCTAAATGTAAGTTTGCCTCCTTTTTACAATGCATAAATTATGTGAAATAAGGTTGGAATCGTGGTTGCAGCAGTTGAGAAAATACAGGAAAACTGATTGTGGGCTTCATGGCTATGAAGGTCTTCCCATCATGACACACTGGCTATGAAGGTCTTTCCGTCATGACACACTGAATATGAGAATCTTAACGTGGACTTATGACAGACGCTAGGATGCTGACGGCCTGCCCATCATGATCTTCAAACATGCGCTCCTTATTTGGATTTGTGACAGTCATCCTAGAAAAGGGCATGACAGGCGTCATAGCTTGCGTGCATGACATGTCAACCTACTACTTGTCTTATTTTCGCTATTTTTTGTCGTTTTCATCATTTTTCATCGCAGACATTGTAGATTGATCTGTACGTGAAATACAGAGCACAAAATTAGCATAGTACAATAAAAATACTTGAAATGACCCTACAATCGTTGAAATCGAGCTAAATTCATAGTAAAAATGTGTGTTATCAAACTCCCTCGCATTTAGAATGTTGTGTGTCCTTAACTCGATTTGGTTTATGATCTAATCGATTAGATTGTTGAAATTTTTTTCCTAATCAAGTAGACAATCCCCTAATCAACTGGCTAGGCCTTAAAAACTTTTTATGAGATTTTGTTAAGTAAAGAGAGGGCTTAAAAGTATTTTAGGTCTGTGTGATTTGACTTATTATGTTAGGAGTTACTCTCATACTTTCATAAGACTATTCACTCAAACAGACAAGACTGGGTGAACTTTCACACTTTCTCTCTTTAACAACTCTGAAGCCTTCAAGTTCCTTTTCCACATATGCCGATCATATAATCATTTCACTAAAACCTTGATTCTTCTACTTGATTAGACTTTATAAATATTCAAGATAATTACCATCATCCAAGAGTTAGAAAGATATTACCACAACTTTATACTTGCAAGTACATAGTGTGAGAACAAGATTTGGTTCTGCAAGTTTATCTCTAAGTTTTGATGATATCAAATAGTATTTCTGTATGAACAACTTTGTACAACTAATGTTTGTTATTTGTGAGAACTTAACAAACAGGTTATGCTTCCGTAAATTGGCGCGAACACAATGCTTAAAGGTAAATACTCTGCCTACACTCTTGAAAAGCAGAACTCATTTTAAGAAGCTCTCAAGACTCTGATATAAAAGGAAAAGAGAACGAGTTTTGAGGATCTGAAGACATAGGTTCTGATCGAACGAATTCCAGATGCTAAAGACTTAAGCTCTCTGATCAAGGTTCTGAAGACCTAAGTCAAGTCTCCACTCATGCTTCAACCAAATACTATCAGAAGCCTCTGAAAGATATGAAGACAACGCACCAAGCAAACAAGGTTCTGAAGACCAAGTGCTGAAGACTCTGAAGACGCTTCTCTGAAGAATCGAATGTTTGATAATCTCAAGAACCAAGCGATGTTTTCCCTTCTTACTCATGCTCGTGAAAAACCTCTGAAGTTGAGAAGCCAAGAAGACAAAGCTACATAGTACAGTTGTACCTCAATACAAAGCGAGAATACCTTGGTAATAGTGCAACGACAGAATCAAAGATATTCTGACAAAAACAGGACGCGCAGCATGCAAAAGCTATTATCTGTCCTCACGCTTCTAGCCGCCAGCCTAGTTAAGCTATCATGATTACATTTCAACGGCTCTTTCTACACGGCTATAAAAGGAAGCAAAAGACTTGAAGAAAGATACACACGAACGCCATTGCAATACTCTTTCTATCTGAAATCTTTCTTAAGTCATTCTGGTCGAAAACTTGTTTACGTTATCAGCTTGTATAGAAGCACTTATTTGTAAACGGAATTTTATTCAAACTTAGGTTTGTGTTCCTTGAGAAAGACCGCGTGGTTGTATTTCTTGAGAAGTCTAGGACGTGTAGTCTTAGAGGTTGTTCCTTAAGTAAGACCTGTGAGGTTGTATTACTTGAGAAGTCTAAAACTTGAGAGTTTTAGAGGTTGTGTTAGTCACCAGCATTTTGGCTTGTGCGTTGTACTGTTTTGATTGAATAGTGGATTAAAACCTCGTTGAGAGAGGCAAAATCACCTTGGCGGGTGGACTAGACTAACTTGAGTGTTTCTCAAGTGAACTAGTATAAACATAACGTGTTATTGTGCTATAATTCAAAAAGGGTTTTTATTGATAAACAAAAGAGTCTTATAAAAACAAGTTTTCATAAAAGAAACAATTTTTATTTTGAAAAACCAATTCAAACCCCCCTTTCTTGTGTTTTTCACATCTTTAATTGGTATCAGAGCTCCGGTTCTGAGGTGATAAAAAGGTTGAATTTTTATCAAGCACTTAAAAATGTTCAATACCGATCCAAGTGTGAAAAACAATGTCTATACCAAATGCTGAGACAAATGTTATTGTAAATGAAAGAGATTCTTATAGTGCAAAACCTCCTATCTTTGATGGAGAAAAAGTTGACTATTGGAAAGATAGATTTGAAAGTTATTTTTTGTCGTTTGATTTAGATCTATGGGATCTGGTAGTTGATGGATACAGTCACCCTGTAGATTCTACTGGCAAAAAGATTGAAAGAAGAGCATTTACAGATGCACCGAAGAAAACTTACAAAAATCATCATAGAGCAAGAACAATTCTGTTAAATGCAATTTCTTATACAGAATATGAGAAAATTACAAACAAAGAAACTGCGAAGTCCATCTTTGACTCTCTCCGTATGACTCATGAAGGCAATGCTCAAGTCAAGGAGACGAAGGCTCTTGCACTAATTCAAAAATATGAGGTCTTCAAGATGGAAGATGATGAATCTGTGGAAGCCATGTTCTCAAGATTTTAGATGCTTATTGCAGGACTCAGAGTTCTGGACAAAGGCTATTCTACTACTGATCATTTCAAGAAAATTATCAGAAGTCTACCTGTCAAATGGAGACCAATGGTGACTGCCTTGAAACTAACAAAGGATCTGAATAGTATAAGTCTTGAGGAACTAATTAGTTCTTTAAGAAGTCATGAAATAGAGTATCAAGAAGATGAACCCCAAAAGAAAAGCAAATCCATTGCTCTAAAAGCTAAATCTGAAAAGAAAAGGGTGTATCAAGCAGAGGAGGAAGTGGAAGAATCTGAAGAAGAATCAGACGAAGATGACATATCTCTCATATCAAGAAAAATTAGTCAACTATCGAAATACAGAAGAAATAAGTTCAAAGGACCAAGAAGAAGATCCGAGCCTACATATGGTCAAAGGAGAACTTATGGAAGAGATGTCACGTGTTTTGAATGCAAGGAACCTAGACATATAAAAAATGACTGTCCAAAGGTTAAGAAAGATGAAAGACCTAAGAAAACTAAAAAGGGTCTTATGGCAACTTGGGACAATTCAGAGTCCGAAGATGATTCTGATGAAGAACGTGCTAACGTAGCATTCATGGCTAAAACCAACGATGTTCTATCAGGAGGAGAACCTTCAGACTCCGACGACGAAAGAGAGGTACTTTCTTCCCTATCTCGCTCTGAACTTGAAATAGGATTAAATGAACTTTTGGAAAGATATCAAACTCTTCGAAGAAAACACAGAACTCTGAAAAAGACTCTTGTGGTTCCTTCAGAAGAACTTACTAAAAGCAAACAAACCATCCTTAAATTAAATGAAAAACTACTTTCTCTAGAAAATTCAAATACTACATTAAAAACTAAAGTCTCTAGGTTAGAAGAAGAAATCACCTCTAACATAACCAATACTAATAAAGTAGTCAAGTATGATAAAGCTTTCCAACACTTTCCCGCTAAAAGTGTAGACAAAAGAAAAATGGCTTCATTGATCTATGGAGTCAGCAGAAATGGTAACAGAGGTCTGGGATATTCAGGACCATCACATCCATATGATGAGACCAAGAGTATCAAGATAATACCTCTGTGTTATACCCCAAATTTTACCCCTTAGATGTCATATCATCTTGCACTTACATTTAGATTTCAATCATGTGTGCATTGTTAACTAACCACTTCATTTGGCAAGTTGTCTATTTTTATTGTGGAAGTTAGGGTTTATATAAAGAGGACAAGTTCTCCCTAAGACATCTTTTGGCCCCAAAAGTAATCTACAGGCATCCAAGAAGGCTTTCTCAACAAGAAATCAAATGTTTTATCAAGACAAGTCAACCATTACCTTGCATGTCGAGCAAAGTGTGATGCCAAGTCTTAGGACATCATTCCATGTGTTAACGAACCTCCTTGGAGTCCACCTTTGGGTTTTAGAAGATTTTCTCTTAAGTGTAAGAATTTTTCATTTGGATAAATATTCACCAAGGTGCAACATCTCAAGTTGGTGCCATAGGAGGATTAGATTTTGTAACTTGGAATTCCCTAAGTTTGTTCCTGTGACATTTGTTTTTTTACGGACATATCTCAAAATTCCATTGGGCCCAAAGTGTTGTCATTTGGACCAAAGGCCATAAAAATTATGAAATTTCAAAATGGTGTTCCCGTATAGTTAAGCAACAAGGCATTATGCACTTAATCCATTCCATGTGCCTCTTGTATTATTTGAAAAAATCTGAAGATGCTTTGCTTGTAAGACAATTTTGTGAGGTCACTAAATATTACCTCTTTCTATCTTCTCTCCCATGACACAAATAAAAGAGTTTTTTTAATAAATATTGAAGGGTGAAAGTAGCAGGCCTGCACCATATCCTCCGCTGCTTTTATTTAGCAAGTGTAGCATTGTGATCTCCAAAGTTTGACTGAAAGAGGTGCCATGCAAACCCTAATTTTTTCCCCTATGGATAAAGCATTCGTCCACTGTATCTTCCATGCACGAACCAATTTGTTTTGCCTATAAAAGGAGACCACTTCTCCTTTGTTAAAAAAAACAACCAAAAAACACTGAGAAAGATCAAGAAAACTCTCTCAAAATCTCTCCACCTCTCCATTTCTCAGTTCTGCAAGTAAGCCTCAAAACTTGCAAAGAACTCACCATTCCCTCTGTAAACACTCCAAACCATCAAACACCCTATATCCTAACCACCCGTGATTTATAACTCTTTCTGGGAAACTAAAGGAAAGAAGGGCTAACTCTGTGGCAGCTGACCTTTGAAGGAGGAGGAAGCTCATCTACCATTTCCAAAAGCTTGTACCTGTGAAGGAGCAGTGGACTTTCTCCACTAGGTATCACCCCTGTTTCATTTTTTTTAAGATGACCATTTGTTTCATATTTGGCTCATGCTGTTATCATATTAGTTATCTTGTTATTGATTGATTCTGTGTTGTGAATACGATGATCATTTGCTCCATTTTTATCTCATACTTTTGTCATGCTTGTTATCTTGTCATCGTCTGATTCTGTGATTGAAAAAATCATGAACATTTTGCTTCATATTGATACCATGTTTGTCGTAGTTGTTATCTTGTTATTGTCTGGATGTTCTTTGATCTTGTGATAAATGTTGTAAATCTTAAATCATTAATATGTTAGTTTTGTTAATCGAATCGTTAACTGGGTTTGTGTTTGTTTAAAAGAAAACTGAACAAAAAATAAAAGAGTTTGTAGTGGCGCTCGCCAGCATGCTTAAGTGGCGTCCGCCACATCATTAACCCACAAAACAAAATAAAATAAAAAATGACACACAAAGAAAAAGATAATAAAGCACACATGGCGCCTGCCATGTGTGAGAATGGCGCAAGCGACCCCTTTAGTATGTGAATGTGGCGCAAGCCACCCTTAGCATGTGGAAGTGGCGCTGTGGGTGTGGCGCCTGCCATGTAATTGGTGTGGCGGGTACCACAATGTTTAATTCTTTTTTTTTTTCTTTCTTTCTTCTTATTTTTATTTTTATTCCATTTGTTTATCTCTTATTTTTATTTTCTTTCTAATGTTCTCAAAAAGCAATAAAAATATTCCTAACTTCATATTAATTCTTCAGACTTCTTTTAATAGAACCAACTATTTTCTTAAAGACGTTAAAAAACGTTTCTTTAAAGTATGTTGTGACTTGTGAATTTTTGAACATTGCTTCCTGACCTTAAACAAAACCTTACCATTAGAACAAAGAATGTTATCCATTTTTCTGGTCTCGGTTGCCAAGTTGCATGACTTTAAATGTTTTCGTTTTCAAACTGTGAGAATGTTTTCTCTGCCATGTTTGTCATATTTATATGACCACTTATCCTTGTTGTTGCCATATTCACACTTGAAAGTTATTTCATATGTTGATTAATGTTTACTGTTTTGGAATTCTTGAACTCATATGTTTCATTATATTTCAACCCCACTGTAAATCTTGTTTACAAGATGTTACTCTTCCCCTTCCTTCCAAAGGAAAAGTTTTTCTATTGACCTCAAAGTCATAGAAAGCTCATTACTACCTTTGACCTCATAGTCATAGGCATTCTTTAACCTTTGACCTCATAGTCATAGGTAGCCCTTGACCTCATAGCTATTGGCAACATCTTACCACCTTTGACCTCATAGTCATAGGTAAGCTTTGACCTCATAGTCATAGCCATACTCCATTGACCTCATAGTCATGGAAAAGTCTCTCTATTCACCTCATAGTCATAGATAGCTCATTATCCCTTGACCTCATAGTCATAGGATTCCTCCTTGACCTCATAGTCATAGGATTCCCTCTTGACCTCATAGTCATAGGTAAGCTTTGACCTCATAGTCATAGCCATACTCCATTGACCTCATAGTCATGGAAAAGTCTCTCTATTGACCTCATAGTCATAGATAGCTCATTACCGTCCCTTGACCTTATAGTCATAGGCAAGCTTTGACCTTATAGTCATAGCCTTTATCCCTTGACCTCATAGTCATAGGATTCCTCCTTGACCTCATAGTCATAGGATTCCCTCTTGACCTCATAGTCATAGGTAAGCTTTGACCTCATAGTCATAGCCATACTCCATTGACCTCATAGTCATGGAAAAGTCTCTCTATTGACCTCATAGTTATAGATAGCTCATTATCGTCCCTTGACCTCATAGTCATAGGCAAACTTTGACCTCATAGTCACAACCTTTCTCCCTTGACCTCATAGTCATAGGATTCCCTCTTGACCTCATAGTCATAGGATTCCTTCTTGACCTCATAGTCATTGGAGACACCTTTAATCTTCGACCTCATAGTCATAGGAATCCCTCATGGCCTCATAGTCATAGAGTTACATCTTCAACCTTTGACCTCATAGTCATAGGTAGCCCTCGACCTCATAGTCATAGAGTTACATCTTCAACCTTTGACCTCTTAGTCATAGGTAGCCCTTGACCTCATAGTCATTGGCAACATTATTATCCCTTAACCTCATAGTCATAGGTAGCCCTCGACCTCATAGTCATAGGCAAAGCTTTGACCTCATAGTCATAGCCACCCTCCATTGACCTCATAGTCATCGAAAAATCCTCTATTGACCTCATAGTCATAGAAAAGTCTCTCTATTGACCTCATAGTCATAGATAGCTCATTACCATCTTGACCTCATAGACATCTTACCATCTTGACCTCATAGTCATAGATATCTCATTACCATCTTGGCCTCATAGTCATCTTACCACCTTGACCTCATAGTCATAGATAGCTCATTACCATCTCGACCTCATAGTCATCTTACCACCTTTGTAACACCCCCAATCTATACCCCCAAATAAAAAATTAGGTAAATAAAAATTTGAAATTTCATCAGAGTATAATTAGAAACACGGCATAGACAGGGAGCATCATATCAATTTGAAACAAACATAACATACAACACCTGCTCATTTAGATATGCAACAGTGGGGTAGCAATCAACAGAGGAACTAAGTTCCTTACACCCATAATTCAGATTTTAGAATAAAAGCGGAAAATCTAAAACTGAATAACATATATATATATACATATATATATATATATATATATATATATATATCATGAAAGTTTGTCATACACCAAGTTATACATGTACAAGCCAAAAGATATATATACATAATACACAAATAATCACAACACGGCCTCCCTAACTACCCGGTGTCACATATCAGAGCCGACCGACAAAAGAATGAAGACGCAAAGCTTCACAAAAAGACCTCCAGCAACTCTAATCTGCAATGCCTCATAGAGCATTATAAAATAGCAGAAGGGTGAGAAAAACAATCATAATACAGTTACATAAAATTATATATTAACACAAAAATGCACAAGTATAATATTCTCACCACAAATGCACCACAATCGAATAAAACACAACAACGTACAAGTATCAGGTATTCATCACCAATGCACATCAATCATACACAATGCACTCATCATCAACACAATTATACATATTCCATCTCATTAGTCACATTCACAATTAACATACACAATTAATCCATGATTATGCAAATGCACAGAGACCGACACAATGACTCTATGCACATGCCATGCGGTACCGACTTCCAATGTTTCTCATGTCTCATCACCAGTTCACTCAGGAACTATTGGAACCATCGCTCGTTACTTAGTGTAACTCCCCGTCGGGCCTACGATGTTCACCCGTCGCTTTAGGTCCCCACATGGGCACACGACGTTTATGGATTGCTTTAGGTCCCCACACGGGCACACAATCCGATCGCTTTAGGTCCCCACACGGGCACACGATCGTCTATAACCATCGCTTTAGGTCCTCACATAGGCACACGATGTTATAGCAGATTCCCTCTGGAACCAAACCGTCACTCAGGACGTCACAACAATGCATATCATGATGCTTGGCATACAATGACTCATGACATTTAATATGCACACATATATGCAACCATCACACTTAACAAAATTCATGCTTTGTAATTCAAGCCCAAAACTATGCATTTTATACCATCCAACAACACGCAATCATATCATATTCATATCAACAGCACATTGCATAAAACACACCAATTACACACAATTATAACGGCAAAAGTCGACAAAACGACACTATTCCGAATTCCCGACAAAATAAAATTGGCTAACAATTTCCAAATCATCATAATAAGAAAGAACATTTTATACGCTTTCCAACGATATAAAGAACACTTAAATCGGAAATACGGCTCAAGAGTTATGAATTTTTAAAGAAGAAAAAAAAACAATTATTTGGAAAACTCACACTACCGCCCGGCGAAACACTCCAACCGCCCGGCGAAACACCCTTCGCCGCTACTTAGCCCGACGAAGCACATGCGACACTAATTCTACCAAAATGACTCAAAAAGTCAGGAACTTGTAACCTCTGCGCCTCTCAAAACCGCCCGGCGAAAGCACGAACCGCCCGGCGAAACAGGCACACCGCCCGGCACTTCACACCAGAAGCAGAATTTCTGCTTCGTTATGCACTATTCCATAACCCAAAAATTCCATTTTTCTTCCCCCAAATCACTTCCATCAGCAAACAGTTAATAGCAATGATTCATAAACATATAGAGATCACACAACACAAATTATATCGATTTCCGTCCGTGAAAACATTGATTTCTACTCGTTTACGCGTTTTCGTCCTATAACCGAAAAACTATCGAACAAGAAAATACAACATGCAAACACACATACATAATCATACACAACGATAAGATAATCGAGTTTCGCACCCTTACCCGATTAAATAATGCGTAGGAAAGTCGGTTGATTGGTTTCCAAGTTTTTCCCAAAATCTCCCTTTTCTTCTCTTCTCCTTTCCTTTCTTCTTTCTCTTCTTACTATGTTTTTCTCTCTTTTTCTTTCTATTTCAACTCTTAACTTAACAACTCACACAAAATGCCCAAAATACCCCCACACTCAAATATCTCGTAAACGTTCCCAAAACCCGATAAAATATCACAACATTGAAAAATAACATATTTTCACATAAAAGTCGAAAATAAAATAATATAATAATAAAATAATAAAAAAAACGACTCAATTAAATAAAATACTAAAACTGGGGCGTTACAATTCTCCCCCACTTAGACATTTTCGTCCTCGAAAATCTTACCTGAAACAAACAACTCTGGATACGAATCCCGCATCCGACTCTCCAATTCCCAAGTCAAATTGCCCTCAGCAGCGCCTCCCCACGCCACTTTCACCAGTGCAATAACCTTGCCTCTCAACTGCTTCACTTCGCGATCCAAAATCCTAACAGGTAAAGCCTCCACCATAAGGTTCTCCCTTACCTCAACCTCATCCATCGGAATCACATGTGAAGGATCCGGAACATACTTCCGAAGCTGCGAAACATGGAACACATCATGCAAATTCGACAGATTCGGCGGCAACGCCACCCTATACGCCACAGCACCCACTCTCGCAGATATTTGGAAAGGACCAATAAACCGAGAAGTAAGTTTCTTCGATTTCAATGCACGACCAACACCCGTTACCGGCGTAACTCTCAGAAATACGTGATCGCCCTCTTGAAACTCAAGATCTTTCCGCCTCCGATCATGATAACTCTTTTGCCTATTCTGAGAAGCTTTCATTTTCTCTCGAATAAGCTTCACTTTCTCCGTAGTCTGCTGTACCAATTCCGGCCCTACCACCGTTCTCTCACCAGATTCGTGCCAACACAACGGCGTTCGACACCTTCGTCCATATAATGCTTCAAACGGCGCCATACCAATACTAGAATGAAAACTATTATTATACGTGAATTCAATCAATGCAAGATAACTATCCCACGAACCACCTTGTTCCAAAACACAAGCCCTCAACAAATCCTCCAACGACTGAATCGTCCTCTCCGTCTGACCATCCGTCTGCGGATGATAAGCCGAACTCAATCTCAATTTAGAACCCAAAGCCTTCTGTAAACTTTCCCAAAATCTCGATGTAAACCTTGGATCTCGATCGGAAACAATACTCAATGGAACCCCATGTAACTTCACAACCACACTGATATAAATCTCAGCTAACCGCTCCAAAGAAAAACTGATGTCAATCGGAATAAAATGAGCCGATTTAGTCAGCCTATCAACAACCACCCAAATAGCATTATGCCCTCTTTGAGTGTTCGGTAACCCCGTTACAAAATCCATCGAAATGCTATCCCACTTCCACTCCGGAATATCCAACGGTTGCAACAAACCACTAGGCCTCAGATGCTCCACCTTCGATTTTTGACAAGTCAAACAAGCATACACAAATTGAGCCACATCTCTTTTCAAACCTGACCACCAGAAAATCTTCTTCAAATCTTGGTACATCTTATTCGCTCCCGGATGTATACTTAAATTACTTCGGTGTCCTTCTTCCAAAATCATCCTTTTCAACTCCGAATCATCCGGAATACAAATTCGTCCACGAAACCTCAAAACCCCGTTAGAATCCACTTGAAAATCACTAGTCGCATCTCTTTCTCCAACCAACATCAAATCCACAAATTTCAAATCCAACTTCTGTTTCTCACTAACCGTCATTAGAAAATTATTAGTAACCTTCAACATTCCAAGCCTTACACTATCAGAAGTCACTTCACATACCAAACTCAAATCTCTAAACGACTCCAAAAGTTCCCACTCCTTAGCCATCAAAGCCGACATATGCAACGATTTCCGACTCAACGCATCAGCTACCACGTTAGCTTTACCAGGATGGTAATTCAAGCCAAAGTCATAGTCTTTCAAGAATTCCAACCACCTACGTTGCCTCATATTCAATTCCTTCTGATCAAACAGATATTTCAAGCTCTTGTGATCACTAAAAACTTCAAACCTCGCACCAAAAAGATAATGCCTCCAAATCTTCAACACAAAAACCACAGCCGCTAACTCAAGATCATGAGTAGGATAATTTTTCTCATGCACTCTCAACTGCCTTGAAGCATAAGCCACAACCTTACCTTCTTGCATCAGAACACCACCTAGACCAATCAAAGACGCATCACAATACACCACAAATGGTTCATTAGGATTCAGAAAAATCAAAATCGGAGCTGTCGTCAATCTTCTCTTCAGCTCATTAAAACTCTCCTCACACCGAATATCCCAAATGAACGCTTGACATTTGCAAGTCAACTGGGTCAAAGGCAATGCTAGCTTAGAAAACCCTTCAATGAACCATCGATAATAACCGGCCAAACCCAAAAAGCTTCGAATTTCAGTAACAGATCTTGGAGCCTCCCATTATAGAACTGCTTCTACTTTAGATGGATCCACAGAAATACCGTTACCTGAAATCACGTGTCCAAGAAAACTCACTTCCGATAACCAGAATTCACACTTGGACAATTTTGCAAAAAGCTTCCTTTCTTTCAAAACCTACAAAACAATACGCAAATGTTCCGCGTGCTCCTCGCGAGACTTAGAATAAATCAATATGTCATCAATAAACACAACAACAAATCGATCCAAATGCTCGTGGAAAATACGATTCATGTATTCCATAAACACACCAGGTGCATTAGAAACCCCGAACAACATCACAGAATATTCATAATGACCGTACCGTGTCCTAAAGGCCATCTTCTGAATATCTTCTTCCTTCACCCTTAACTGATGATATCCTGATCTCAAATCAATCTTACTAAACACACAAGCACTAACCAACTGATCCATCAGATCATCAATCCTTGGAAGAGGATACTTATTCTTAATCGTCACCTTATTCAACTAACGATAATCAATACATAATCGCATACTTCCATCTTTCTTCTTCACCAACAAAACTGGCGCACCCCAAGGAGAAACACTTGGCCTCACAAACTTCTTTTCCAACAATTCATTCAACTGCTTTTTCAATTCAACCAACTCAGATGCCGACATTCTATAAGGTGCCATAGAAACAGGTCTAGTACCAGGAACTAGATCTATCGAGAACTCCACCTCTCTCTCTGGCGGCAAGTCTGAAATATCCTCAGGAAACACTTCAGGAAATTCACACACAACGGGAAACACATCAAGCGAAACCTGACTATCCACCGCCAAAGATACAAACAAACCAAACAACTGAGCTTCGTCCGCCAAAAGTCTCTTCAACTCTTTGGTAGATAAGAAACTCGAGTCTTCGTCTTCCTCAAGAGAAGGAAACCTTACCAACTTATGATAACAATCAATATGAACCCTATTAAATTGCAACCAATTCATTCCCAAAACCACATCCAAACCTTCCAACGACAAACACACTAAATCCATCTCAAAGTCTTTACCATAAATGGTCAAAGGACAACTCAAACAAACCAAAGAAGTAGTTACCGACCCCATTGCTGGAGTATCAATAACCATCTCACCATCCATCAAAGACAACACAAGATTCAAACGCTTCGCGCACTCAGACGAAATAAACGAATGAGTCGCTCCAGTATCAATAATAGCAACTAAAGGCGTACTATTAATAAAGCAAGTACCTTGAATCAGACGATCTGCACTTGAAGTCTGAGTTCCTGCCAAAGAAAATACCTTCCCATTAGTTGGAGCTTTCTTCTGATTCGGACACTTCGTGCTAATGTGACCAGGTTCCCCACAATTATAACATTTCACTACATTCTTCCTTTTACAATCAGCTACAACATGTCCTTCACCTCCACAGTTAGAACACTTATCCAAATTCTTCCTACACTCAGACTGACGGTGTCCCATTCCACCAGATCTAAAACACCTCGGAGCATTAGACATACCACCTCCACCTGACCTTCGATCAAAGGTACCCCTTTGTTTACCTTTATCCGCCGGTGTTACATACGGACCACTACGAAACTGTTGCTTCCCCTTTCGGTCACTTACACTTTTGTAATGAGTAGATCGAGCCTTACTATCCTCTTCATAAATCCTACAACATTCTACCAAATCATCAAACCTCCTTATCCTCTGGTAACCGATTGCCTGTTTTATCTCAGGACGCAATCCACTTTCATACTTCACACACTTAGAGAATTCCGCGGTCGCTTCAGCATAATGAGGATAAAACTGCACCAACTCAACAAACTTAGCGGTATAATCAATCACAGACATATTACCCTGCTTTAGTTCCAAAAACTCAATTTCCTTCTTTCCTCTCACATCCTCGGGAAAATACTTCCTCAGAAACTCCTGGCTAAACAATTCCCAAGTTACTTCTTCATCACCAGCAGCTAACACAGGACGTGCACTAACCCATCAGTCATCTGCTTCTTCCTGTAACATGTGAGTTCCCAGTCTCACCTTACTGTCCTCATCACAATCCATAACTCTGAAAATCCTCTCAATCTCCTTCAGCCAAATCTGTGCTCCATCAGGATTATGTCTCCCTTTGAAGACAGGCGGTCTATTCTTTCTAAACTCATCATTCACCCCAGCATTCGGTGCACCCTGCACATCACGAGCCATAGCCTGCATAGCAGCAGCTAAAGCAGCATCGTTCCTTCCAGCCATATTCTGTTCATTTCCAATAACAGAACTTACGGTTAAACAAATAGCTCACCAAACCACAAAGACCAACAAGGACTGACACAGACTGGCACAGACTGACACAGACTGGCACAGACTGACACAAACTGACACAGACTGGCTCTGATACCACTTAATGTAACACCCCCAATCTATACCCCCAAATAAAAAATTAGGTAAATAAAAATTCGAAATTTCATCAGAGTATAATTAGAAACACGGCATAGACAGGGAGCATCACATCAATTTGAAACAAACATAACATACAACACCTGCTCATTTAGATATGCAACAGTGGGGTAGCAATCAACAGAGGAACTTAGTTCCTTACACCCACAATTCAGATTTTAGAATAAAAGCAGAATATCTAAAACTGAATAACATATATATATATATATATATATATATATATAATGAAAGTTTGTCATACACCAAGTTATACATGTACAAGCCAAAAGATATATATACATAATACACAAATAATCACAACACGGCCTCCCTAACTACCCAGTGTCACATATCAGAGCCGACCGACAAAAGAATGAAGACGCAAAGCTTCACAAAAAGACCTCCAGCAACTCTAATCTGCAATGCCTCATAGAGCATTATAAAACAGCAGAAGGGTGAGAAAAACAATCATAATATAGTTGCATAAAATTATATATTAACACGAAAATGCACAAGTATAATATTTTCACCACAAATGCACCACAATCGAATAAAACACAACAACGTACAAGTATCAGGTATTCATCACCAATGCACATCAATCATACACAATGCACTCATCATCAACACAATTATACATATTCCATCTCATTAGTCACATTCACAATTAACATACACAATTAATCCATGATTATGCAAATGCACAGAGACCGACACAACGACTCTATGCACATGCCATGCGGTACCGACTTCCAATGTTTCTCATGTCTCATCACCAGTTCACTCAGGAACTATTGGAACCATCGCTCGTTACTTAGTGTAACTCCCCGTCGGGACTACGATGTTCACCCATCGCTTTAGGTCCCCACATGGGCACACGACGTTTATGGATTGCTTTAGGTCCCCACACGGGCACACAATCCGATCGCTTTAGGTCCCCACACGGGCACACGATCGTCTATAACCATCGCTTTAGGTCCTCACATAGGCACACGATGTTATAGCAGATTCCCTCTGGAACCAAACCGTCACTCAGGACGTCACAACAATGCATATCATGATGCTTGGCATACAATGACTCATGACATTTAATATGCACACATATATGCAACCATCACACTTAACAAAATTCATGCTTTGTAATTCAAGCCCAAAACTATGCATTTTATACCATCCAACCGCACGCAATCATATCATATTCATATCAACAGCACATTGCATAAAACACACCAATTACACACAATTATAACGGCAAAAGTCGACAAAACGACACTATTCCGAATTCCCGACAAAATAAAATCGGCTAACAATTTCCAAATCATCATAATAAGAAAGAACATTTTATACGCTTTCCAACGATATAAAGAACACTTAAATCGGAAATACGGCTCAAGAGTTATGAATTTTTAAAGAAGAAAAAAAAAACAATTATTTGGAAAACTCACACTACCGCCCGGCGAAACACTCCAACCGCCCGGCGAAACACCCTTCGCCGCTACTTCGCCCGGCGAAGCACAGGCGACACTAATTCTACCAAAATGACTCAAAAAGTTAGGAACTTGTAACCTCTGCGCCTCTCAAAACCGCCCGGCGAAAGCACGAACCGCCCGGCGAAACAGGCACACCGCCCGACGCTTCACACCAGAAGCAGAATTTCTGCTTCGTTATGCACTGTTCCATAACCCAAAAATTTCATTTTTCTTCCCCCAAATCACTTCCATCCGCAAAACAGTTAATAACAATGGTTCATAAACATATAGAGATCACACAACACAAATTATATCGATTTCCGTCCGTGAAAACATCGATTTCTACTCGTTTACGCGTTTTCGTCCTATAACCGAAAAACTATCGAACAAGACAATACAACATGCAAACACACATACATAATCATACACAACAATAAGATAACCGAGTTTCGCACCCTTACCCGATTAAATAACGCGTAGGAAAGTCGGTTGATTGGTTTCCAAGTGTTTCCCAAAATCTCCCTTTTCTTCTCTTCTCGTTTCTTTTCTTCTTTCTCTTCTTACTATGTTTTTCTCTCTTTTTCTTTCTATTTCAACTCTTAACTTAACAACTCACACAAAATGCCCAAAATACCCCCACACTCAAATATCTCGTAAACGTTCCCAAAACCCGATAAAATATCACAACATTGAAAAATAACATATTTTCACATAAAAGTCAAAAATAAAATAATATAATAATAAAATAATAAAAAACGACTCAATTAAATAAAATACTAAAACTGGGGCGTTACAACCTTGACCTCATAGTCACAGGTAACATCTTCTCTAGACCTCATAGTCATAGGCCTCATAGCCATTCAATCCCACATCTTAGACTTAGAGAGTTTCCTAAACTCTACATGAGCTCATACTCATTGCCCCTTGGAACTTTGGCCATGATCAATGGTTCCTCTCTCACCCTTAGTTAGGTGAACTACGGTTGCTCTGATTCTTTAGTCAGATACGTAGGCACAAGATGCGACGTCTTGGCGAGCAAACCTAGCATACATACCCTTAGGTGTTTACCTTTAGTAGATACCTTAGCAAGCAAACATAACATAACACAAACATTAACAAGAGGTTCCTGTAGAGTACTACAGATACTCAGGATACTAATACCTTCCCTTTGTATAACCAACCCCCGAACCTTAGATTTCCCCCTTTAGGTTTTTCTCGATCTTGAACCTTTCCTTTAGATAAATCAAAGTCGGTGGTGAATTCAAAGAAATGTGATGCAAGTTAATTAATAGCTTGTTATCCGATTCTCACCGCAACACTCTGTCCAAACATTTTGTGCCCTCGGGCACTATCTTAAAATGTTGTGAACAAAAGGGTTCAAAACCTATCACTACACAACCACAGACAGTAAAGAAAAAACACTATGCACAAACTCCACACTATTACTCCAATATAAAGAAGTCCAAAGGTGTCAGAACCTTTGGAAAGGCTAATGTGAAAGGACCCACAAAATGGGTACCTAAGAATAAGATAATTTATGTTGCAGACATCCTTAATGGCACCATTGAAACACCAGTCATGGTACCTGGATAGTGGATGCTTGCGACACATGACGGGAGAAAGGCATATGTTCCAAGAACAGAAACTTAAGCCTGGAGGTGTCATTGGTTTCGGAGGAAATCAGAAAGGAAGAATTATTGGCTCTGGAACTATTGGAAATGGTAAGCTTCCTTCTATTAATAATGTTCTACTGGTTGAGGCTAATGCATAATCTACTGTCAATTAGTCAACTTAGTGACAATGGTTATGACGTTATTTTTAATCAGACATCATGTAAAGCTGTAAGTCAAAAGGATGGATCTGTCTTGTTCAACGGAAAGAGGAAGAACAATACTTATAAAATTAAATTATCAGATTTAAAACATTAAAATGTAAAATGTCTTCCTTTTGTAAATGAAGAGCAATGGGTCTGGCATAGACGTCTTGGTCATGTTAGCTTGAGAAGAATTTCTCAGTTGAACAAGCTTGGACTTGTCAGAGGCTTGCCAAATCTGAAGTACTCTTCAGATGCTCTTTGTGAAGCATGTCAGAAAGGAAATTTTTCAAAAACCTCTTTTAAAGCAAAGAATATTGTTTCCACCTCTAGACCGTTTGAACTTCTTCACATTGATCTTTTTGGACCAATGAAAACTGCTTCTATCAATGGTAAGAAATACGGACTAGTCATCGTTGATGATTACAGTCGTTGGACATGGGTGAAATTCTTAAAACACAAGGATGAGTCACATTGTGTGTTTGCTTCCTTCTGCACTCAAATACAAAATGAGAAAAATTGCAAAATCATCAAAGTCAGAAGTGATCATGGTGGAGAATTTGAAAACAAAGACTTTGAAAAACTTTTTGACTCACATGGGATATCCCATGATTTTTCTTGTCCTAGAACTCCACAACAAAATGGAGTTGTAGAAAGAAAGAACATAACTTTACAAAAAATGGCTCGCACCATGATCCAAGAAACTGACATGGCTAAGCACTTTTGGGCAGAAGCAATTAACACAACATGTTATATTCAAAATAGAATCTCTATTAGACCTATCTTGAATAAAACTCCTTATGAATTATGGAAGAATAAAATTCCCAACATTTCCTACTTTCATCCATTTGGATGTACCTATTTTATGTTAAACACTAAGGAGAATCTTGGCAAGTTTGATTCCAAAGCACAGAAGTGTCTGCTGTTAGGATACTCTGAACGCTCAAAAGGCTACAGAGTTTATAACTCAGAATCACGGATTGTGGAAGAATCAATCCATGTTAGATTCAATGAAAGGTCTGACTCTAAAAAGTCAGAGCTAGTTGAAAAGCTTGTAGGTTTGGAAATTAGCTTCTCAGAACCTAAAGAAAAAGCAGATGAAGTCAAAGACCAGCAAGATCCTACATCTGATATCACTGATATAACTCCGAATACTCCACAACAAAAGAAAAGAAGAATGTCTACTTCTCACCCTGAGGAACTAAATCTTGGTAGCAAGGATGCTCCAATCAGAACCAGATCAGCTTTCAGGCCATCAGAAGAAACATTCTTAGGACTGGTGTCGTTGATCGAACCAGCTACAGTTGAAGAAGCTCTTATGGACAAATACTGGGTTCTGGCTATGGAAGAAGAACTGAATCAATTCGCAAAGAATGATGCTTGGGATCTAGTTCCAAAACCTAAGAATATTCAGGTTATTGGAACCAAGTGGGTATTCAGGAACAAGCTAAATGAGAAAGGTGAAGTTGTCAGAAACAAAGCACGACTTGTTGCTCAAGGATACAATCAACAAGAAGGAATTGATTACAACGAAACCTTTGCTCCAGTCGCTAGACTTGAAGCAATACGGTTATTAATTTCATTCTCAGTAAACCATAACATCACTCTATATCAAATGGATGTTAAGAGTGCATTCTTAAATGGTTATATATCAGAAGAAGTCTATGTCAAACAACCTCCTAGTTTTGAAAATTCAGAAAAATCAAATTTTGTCTTTAAACTCAAAAAGTCTCTCTATGGCTTAAAGAAAGCTCTCAGAGCTTGGTATGATGTACTGAGCAAATTTATTTTAGAAAATCAGTTCACCAGAGGAAAGGTTGACACAACTCTCTTCTGTAAAACATATAAGAATGATATTCTTATAGTTCAAATCTATGTTGATGATATTATTTTTGGTTCTGCTAACTCCTCTTTATGTGAAGAATTTTCAAAGTTAATGAGAGCCGAATTCGAAATAAGCCTGATAGGTGAGTTAAAGTACTTCCTGGGAATTCAAATAGATTAGAAACCAGAAGCCACTTACATTCATCAAAGCAAGTACACAAAATAACTTCTGAAGAAATTCAATATGATGGATTGTAATACAGCTAAAACACCAATGCATCCAACTTGTGTCATGAGAAAAGAAGAAACAGAAGTTAAGGTTTATCAGAAGCTTTATCGTGGTATGATAGGCTCTCTCTTATATCTAACTGCTTCTAGACCTGATATATTATTCAGTGTACATTTATGTGCTAGATTCCAATCAGATCCAAGAGAATCTCATTTAACTTCTGTTAAACGAATTCTAAGGTATTTGAAAGGTACTACTAACCTGGACTTGATGTATGAGAAAACATCAGAGTATACTCTTTCTGGTTATTGTGATGTAGATTATGCTGGAGACAGATTGGAAAGAAAGAGCACATCTGGAAACTGTCTGTTCCTGGGAAACAATCTAATCTCATGGTCAAGTAAGAGGCAATCTACAATTGCTCTCTCTACATCAGAAGCTGGATACATCTCCGCTTCTCTATGCAGTACACAAATGCTTTGGATGAAAAATCAGCTGGAAGACTATCAGATATATGAGAGTAACATCCCTATCTTCTATGATAATACTGCTGCTATTTGTTTAAGTAAAAATCCAATTTTACATTCAAGGGCTAAACACATTGAAATAAAACACCATTTTATCAGAGCCTATGTTCAGAAGGGAACCTTATGCTTAAAATTTATTGATACAGACCATCAATGGGCTGATATTTTTACAAAACCCTTAGCTGAAGATAGATTTCAAATTATTTTAAAACATCTGAAAATGGAGTACTGTTCAGAACGAGATTATTTCAGAACCAAATGTGTTTAAGCATTTTTAAATCATCAAAATCACTTTGTGAGATGTGTCTCAGTTCTGATAATTTTTTTCTTTTAAAGACAGTTCTGACGTATCATTTAATTAGAAAATAATTTTTGCATGTGATTAGATTATATCTAATTCACTTTATCTATTCAAATCAAACGAACAACAATTTTCTTGGGAATGACTCAAAACTTTATTACATTTATTCACTTATCCCCTGTACGGTGTTTGTCTCTTTAAAATTTTAAAAACCATTCGTATTCCCACTCTTACTCAAACGGAAACCCTAAATCTCTAAATCTCTCTATCGAACTAACTCCATCCCTGCTCTCATCCTCTTCAATCTAAACTATCACCCTGATGAATCACATTCAACAAGAAACTGTCAATTTCTTCAAGGAAACAGAAGCATCTCTGAATCCCTCCAAAGGGTCATCATCCTCGTCAATAGTATCGTCTACTACTTCAACAATGTCCACAACAACTGCGACATACACCCCCTTTTCTTCACAATCTTATAAGATAGATAAAGATCATGTAACTCAAAGAGAAGCCACAGTTACCTGTACTCTTAAGAATCTACTTGTCCTCAAGGAACTACATGTAGATTTCGAGAATCTCGCTGTAAACGATTTTAATCTGATCGATGATGTGGAAGCTCAAGGTTGGAGTAATTTCTTTGATAGACTTAAAGGTCCAGTTTATGAAGCACTCGTAAAAGATTTCTGGAGACAAGCTGTCTATGATAAACTTCATGTCGTCTTTTATGTCTTGGGAAGGAAGATTGTCATCACTGAAAAATCAATTGCTGAACTTTATAAACTGGAATTCCTGAAGAACAAGAGAGTCTATGAAAGGGTAAATAAATCTCCGTTTGTGAAAACGGTTATCAACCCAACTATCTTCACCAACCATCAAGCAAATAAAATAGAATGCAGGAGAGAAGACCTGCATATAAATCTAAAAATCGGGCACAAGATCATTCTTGGTTGCATCAATCCAAGACCCTTATCATATGCTACAGATTATTTCAATGCTAACCAGAAGTATATGCTATATTATTTGTTCACCAAGGAAAGGATGTCCTTACCCTCCATCTTATTTTATCATTTGAGAGATATGGTGAAGAAGACAAGAACAACAGGGGAACCAAAAAGTGATATACCTAAGTACATTCCTTTTGGAAGAATGCTTTCAGACATATTCTATGAAAGCGGTATACTGAACACTCTGGTTACAGAAGTTCAACACACAAAAGATCTGACTACAACACTTGGGGAGTCAGTCAATGCCACAACACTCAAGCATATGAGAATAATTAATAAAGTAAGAGTGGAACCTTTTTCTATCTCTGAGGACTTATTCAAACGCAGGATCGCAGTACCAGATTATCCTGCCTATTATAGAAGCAACCTCATTGAAGAAATTGTTGCATCTATAGATGCACTGAAAGCACGAGGATATGATGTATCTGAAGTCAAGAATGAAGAAATTGAACTTGACAAAGAAAAGGAAGAGCTAACTAAAGAGGATGCTGAGCCTAAGAAGAAGAAAAAGGATGAAACTGAAACTTCCAAAACTTCTAGATTGGAATCTCTTCTTCTTGATAAAATCAGTAAATCGGCTACCAATTCTTCTGGGACCATCAATGTCACTAAGACCGTTACTGCATCATCATCATCTCCAACCACCTTTATTCCTACCTCCAATCCTCAAGTCAGTTTTAAACCACCATCTTTTTCAATTCCTTCTTCAACTGCCACTATCCAATATTCACCCAACTCATCAATCAGTATCCCTATCTCGTCTGAATTCATTCCTACCTACACCTCGTCAATAACCTCATCAATCATTCAGCCAAATGAACAAAGTTCCATGAACCTAATCTTTGAATCTCAAGTCCTCAATATTGAGTCTATTTTTGAGGATACAACCTCTGAATCCCTAGAGATCGTCACCCCTGAACCACTCATAGAATCAGACACTCTAGAAGTGACATCTCCTACTGATAAACAAATAAGTGAACATGCTTCTACTGAGATCGGTTCATCTAAGCAAACACCACCTGAAACAAATTCTGCCAAGCCTGGCCTTGCTTTGGTCATCTATACTAAACCACCCCCAACATCTTTTGAAGAATGTGCAAGTCAATTTTATGACAAGGCATTAAGGAAGTTTGCGAACCTAAGAGCAGAATTTAACACAAGTACCAAGCCTATGGAACTTGAAAGATCTTGTCAAAACTTCCAGAAATGGTTGAGCAGTGAGCTTGCAAGAGTTGTAAGCTTCTCAGATGCAACCATCACAGATGGAATTCAACAGGCGAAGGAGAGAGCAGAAATTGAAGAACGGATCAGGATACTTAAGTTCTTGGCTGCAAAGAAGAAAGAAGTTGAAGAAAAGGGTGCTGAGGAAGTAAGACTTCTTGCAGAAAAAGTTGCTAGAGAAGCCAGAATAGCACAAGAAGCTGAAGACATGGAAAAGGCCAAGCAAGCTGCTGCAGCTGTTTCTACATCTGATCCGGCTATAAAGCGTTTGGAGGACGCAATTGGAGAAATCAGAGAAGACCAACAAAATTTCAGAAATAACCTTGAGGAACAAAGGACTGTCACTGCAAATCTTTAGGGCATGCTTCAGAAGATATGGGACAAGATGTCCTCTGGAAGCACCTAATTCTTATGTCTTTGTTGTCCTTAAGTCCTTAGATCTTTGTTTTTCACCCTTGCACCACTAATCTTTTTTATCAATGACAAAAAGGGGGAGAAGTAATATAAATGTGATATATTTTGATTCCATAGTCAATCTCTGAAAAACAACGTTGTTTAGATGCTTACAGATAAACTGATGCTTCTATTAGAGTGTTTTCCCTTTGTTGCAGGAATTTTGATCCAAATCAAGACTAAGATCTTATGACTTATTAAAGTCAGGGGGAGCCCAAGCACAGAAACTCATCAAGTCTAAGACTTAGGGGGAGTACTTTATACGAAGGATAAGCTATCTTTAGAATTTTTTTTCCCTGCATTACATATATACCAAAATTGTGTCATCAAAATACATAGTTTTGTCATCATCAAAAAGGGGGAGATTGTGAGAACAAGATTTGATTTTGCAAGTTTATCTCTAAGTTTTGATGATATCAAATAGTATTTCTGTATGAACAATTTTGTACAACTAATGTTTGTTACTTGTGAGAACTTAACAAACAGGTTATGCTTCCATAAATTGCCGCGAACGCAATGCTTAAAGGAAAATACTCCGCCTACACTCTTGAAAAGCATAACTCATTTTAAGAAGCTCTCAAGACTCTGATATAAAAGGAAAAGAGAACGAGTTCTGAAGATCTGAAGACATAGGTTCTGATTGAACGAAGCCCAGATGCTAAAGACTTAAGCTCTCTGATCAAGGTTCTGAAGACCTAAGTCAAGTCTCCACTCATGCTTCAACCAAATACTATCAGAAGCCTCTGAAAGATATGAAGACAACGCACCAAGCGAACAAGGTTCTGAAGACCAAGTTTTGAAGACTCTGAAGATGCTACTCTGAATATTCGAAGGCTTGATAATCTCAAGAACCAAGCGATGTTTTCCCTTCTTACTCATCCTCCTGAAAAGCCTCTGAAGTTGAGAAGCCAAGAAGATAAAGCTACATAGTACAGCTGTACCTCAATACAAAGTGAAAAATACCTTGGTAACAGTGCAACGGTACAATCAAAGATATTCTGGCAAAAACAGGACGCCCAACACGCAAAAGCTATTATTTGTCCTCACGCTTCTAGCCGTCATCCTAGTTAAGCTATCATGATTACATTTCAACGGCTTTTTCTACACGGCTATAAAAGGAAGCAAAATACTTGAAGAAAGATACACACGAACGCAATTACAATACTCTTTCTATCTGAAATCTTTCTTAAGTCATTCTGGTCAAAAACTTGTTTACGTTATTAGCTTGTATAGAAGCACTTATTTGTAAACGGAATTTTATTCAAACTTAGGTTTGTGTTCCTTGAGAAAGACCGTGTGGTTGTATTTCTTGAGAAGTCTAGGACGTGTAGTCTTAGAGGTTGTTCCTTGAGTGAGACCCGTGAGGTTGTATTACTTAAGAAGTCTAAAACTTGAGAATTTTAGAGGTTGTGTTAGTCACCAACATTTTGGCTAGTGCGTTGTACTGTTTTGATTGAATAGTGGATTAAGACCCTGTTGAGAGAGGCGAAATCACCTTGGTGGGTGGACTAGACTAACTTGAGTGTTTCTCAAGTGAACTAGTATAAACATAGCGTGTTATTGTGCTATAATTCAAAAAGGGTTTTTATTGATAAACAAAAGAGTCTTATAAAAATAAGTTTTCATAAAAGAAACAATTTTTAATTTGAAAAACCAATTCAAACCCCCCTTTCTTATGTTTTTCACACCTTCACATAGATCCATACTAATAAACTATTGACCTTTAGGGCTTACACCAACATCTTCAACCTCTCATCTAATTATACTATTGTACAGAATAGTGGCGCCATCTATGGTAAGTATCTTCTAATTCTCACGAATTCTCCATAAAATTCCTTTAATCTTTACCGTCGCACCACAACAACCTTTTCTCATTTCATTTATGATCATTGTAACGGCGGAAAAAACATTAATTTTGTAATTTTCTTAAATTGTCAGTTTGAAATCAACTCACAACCATAATGTTGTTAGTGATTTCCAGTCAACGAGTAACATACTTCAAGATAATGCATCATTAGTTTTCACTCTAGCACCCTAATAACTTTTACAACATCAAGATCTCCAAGCTTCTATTTCAATTCCTCAATTGATCTACAAGACTCTTAAATTATTCATGCATTCTAGTTTCATTATTCTCCAACTCCTCCTTGTTTCCTATATTCAAGACCAAAATTATCACATGATCTTCAATAATAACATGCTTGTTATACCCCAAATTTTGACCACTAAGATCTCCCATCATTGTGCAAATCATCATCACAATATGGGGGAACCATCTTGCCTCATTAGTCTCCCCAAAGATGGGTGAGCATCCACTGCCATCAAAATTAGGGTTTCAAGCCATCTCTGAGCTCTTAGACAAAGGATCAATCAAAAAATGACATGATATTCAACTTGTATAACCTCTAAAGTAGCTACAAAGGATCAAAAGGACTCCCACTCCAAGGATTAAGCACAAGGCTGCTCCCTTCTAGGTGGATCAAGTCTCAAGATCGACAGTGTCACCAAATTAGGGTTTTGGTCGACCAGGGCCTCCAGATGGAAATTTTTCATCTGGACACAAGCCAATGATCCAAAACATAACCTAATATACTCCATGGGACCTCATGGACCCAATCATCAAGTCAATTTTGCCTCAGGGGATGCATTCATCAAAAATCAGGAATTAGGGTTTCTTGACCTAATTCACCCCTAAGTTGACTTTTAGGGCAAATCATGAGCCAAGACCTCAAGAGAGGGTTTAAGGGTCTCTAATGAACTATATTGATCCATTTGGAACAAAGGATTAATCCATGAAGCTTGAGCAACAAGTCTCAATTTCATCTGCACCATAATTAGGGTTTCGCGAGGAAAGTCAACTGTAACTTTGACTTTTGACCAGGACATGCTCCCAAGCCCTAAGACATGATTCAATATACCCTATGACACCCATGGAACATGTCCATCAAGTTTGATTTAGGTCAAGGACATGATTTCCTGAAGAATTGCACAGTTTGGAATTCATCTGATAAAAAGTCAACTGTGCACAAAAGTCAACTTTAACTTTTTGAGATTTTTCACCAAAATGGATTTTTAACCCTAAAATTATGTTAATGTATGATTTGAATCATCATTCATCAAGAAAAATCAAAGAAAGTGGGATAACTTGTAAAGGGGTAACCATAAAAACTTAGAAAAATTTCTAAGTTATGGAAAAAGTGACACTAATGTGCCAACTTTGGAGGACCATAACTCCTAAACCACAATGCCATTGTTCCCCATTCAAAGCTTGATTTGTAGATCTCATTGCCCTCTACAAAAGCTTCATACTGACCTATGTCCAAATTCCTCATGGATTTTGAGTTATGGAGTGATCAAAATCAAGAAAAGTCACTTTGTTCCAACACTTAGTGAAAATTTCACTAAGTCAGATTTTACCTTACTTTTTGCCAAATGTAGGGGGATTTTTCACTTGGATTCAAAAGAGATCAAAACCAAACATGTTCAAACAGTTGTTGTATCATGTAAGGGCTTTCCAAAATGGCCAAGAACATTACCAAATTCAATTTGAGTCATGAGATATGACATTGGCAAGTTGCCTTGCTGAAATCTGCCAAGGCAAGGCAGATTTTGCATTTTTGCTCGATTTGCCAAAATCAGCCAAATCCAAATGCTCCTATCCACTTGGACACCTCTGAGGATTGAATCTAAAGGGGACAATCACTGAGCCAAGCCTCCAAAGTCTTTGGAACATGAAATAGCATGTTGAACCTAGAATGGCCAAAATAGGGACAAGACTCCAATTTTGTATTGGAGCATTCAATGGAAGCATCAAGGTGGCATGGACTGAGCCATTCTCAACTGAATTCAGTCAAGACTTATCCAAGACCAAGGGAACCAGCAGCCTGTGCCCTAACCTCTAGTCAATGGCTAGAGGAGACTTGGATTTTCATTTGCCAACATTGGCCAAACCTACTCGGCAGTTGCCATTCACTATTCCTTGCAAAAAAAACTTGCCCTACTATAAATAGAGCTCAATTGTGATCAGTTTAAGTACACCAAAGCCATCAAACAGATGCTTTCCTCAAAATCTCTTATTTCACTCCAATTTTGCCTTCTAAGGCAAGTCACTATCGGGTTTTGAGTTTGAAAGCTTTTCCAACCAAACCAATCACACACACACCTCATATACATCATATAGAAGTGATCCAAACATTCACATAACATCTGGAACACAGATTTCACAAAATCACCAGCCAATTGCTCAAGTTCTTGATAGTTTTGCAGTTGAGGTACCATCTTCAACTCCAAACCATTTCAATCCATTCCAAGCATCCATACACACTCTATGGCACCTAGGGAAGCTATCCAGATCATTGGAACCTATCTGTAACACCTCCAACACAAATCACGATCACCAGCTGCAAGTGGTAAGCATGAGCTCTTCTAACTCTATGATCCATGCAATTTTTGCTGCACAATAATTTGGCCATATGTTCATAATCATGAATGGAATGTTTCCCCTCAATTAATTGCATTGTTTAAATCGTGTATCAAAAATCCTAGCCTTCATGCAGAAATTAGGGTTCTTGAGGATTTTTCATGATTTCTTGTTATATGTTTAATTTAAATGAAATTAAATACCATAGACATGATCGTGAGGTTGAAATGAGTTGATTGGTATGTGGATTGCATGATATGATTAAGTATTCAGTGAGATTGGAGAGAAAATGCAAATCTGGGAAAAACTGAAAAACGTGCGTGTTCTTGCCTTTGTTCTTGGCGCCATTTTCCAACATTTGAATATTTGAATTTTGTGATTTTATTTAATTGATTCAAAAATTAATTTCTCTCTGAGTTTTAATGATTTTGAGTTGATTCTTTTTTTAATAATTCATAAAAATGTTAAAATATTTTATTTTCCCAAAAAATCCCAAAAATATTATTTATTTTATATAATTGATATTTTTGTAAAGAATTAATGTTTTAATTGTTTTTAACATTTAAAATATTTTTTCCACCTTGATTTTGTAACTTTTAATGCCTTCTAATTATTTTGTAGGTCAATACTTAATTTTTGAAGCATTAATCTAAGATCACAATTTGTTTTCCATATGTTAAACAATTTTGATCATTTTAATTGAATTTTTATTCAATTAAAACACATTTTGAAAACAAATTAGGGTTTTTGGATTAATTCAACCCTCATAAATCATTTTCAAAACTTTTGGGCCTCTAATAGAGTGTAAGACCCAATCCTTTTTTTGACTAAATCATTTTTGGGCCTCAGTGCATTGTATAAGGCCTGATACCGTCAAAAAAATTCGACGCGATCATCATCCGTTGAAAAACCAACTAGGCCTACCCTCGAGTAGTAAGACCCATTTCTTTTCAAAAACTCTTTGGGCCTCTAATAGAGTGTAAGACCCAATCCTTTTTTTGACCAAATCATTTTTGGGCCTCAGTATATTGTATAAGTCCTGATACCGTTAAAAACGAATGGTGCGATCGTCGCCTTTTGAAAAATAACCTGTTGGGCCTCTCCTTGAGCTATAAGACCCATTCAAAAACTCTTTGGGCCTCTATTAGAGTGTATGACCCAACCCCCTTGTACAGAAAACTTTTTGGGCCTCATTCATTGTATAAGTCCCTCTGTACATTTTCGAATAAACGACGCGATCGTCGCCAGTTTAAAATTAACCAACTGGGCCTACCCTCGAGTAGTAAGACCCATTTCTTTTATTTAAACCTTTTTGGGTCTCTTGAGAGAGTGTAAGACCCATCCCTTTGTACAGAAAACCTTTTTGGGCCTCAGTCACTTGTATAAGTCCCTCTGTACAAATTCAAACAATGTGATCACTGATAAAACCCTAGGCCTCTTCTTAAGTTGTAAGCCCCAAATCCTTCTTTTTCAAAGCACTTTCTCCTTTGATTTTGAATATACTGTTGTTTTCAATCTGTCTTTGTTGAACAACTAACCAAACAGCATGGAAGCTCTACAACCGACTAAGTGTTTATACGCTTTCATTTACCGCTTTCATATACATATAACTGTATTGTGGGGCTGTTTCACTGTAAGTCTTCTTTCATAAATTCATATCAACTATGTAATAATAGTATAGATATTTAGAGTTTCCCCGGCAACTACGTCTAGAACTAGGTGACGCCGTTTCGTTTATTCGTAGAAATAGACAACTAGATCCCCAATAGGATCACCAGATACAGTCTTCTCTTCGGCTGTCCTCATTAGGAATTGTCAAGAAACTATGCTCCCAGAGATGAATGTATTCTCCGTGAATGGAATCATTGAGTTTCTTCCAAATTCTCAAAATTTCCTGGCTTGATCTATTCCTTGTGAATAGCCTGTCTTGAATTTCTCGGGGTTTGGGGACCCACGGGCTTCTTAAAAGCATCGGCCTCCTCTTGGGCATCGTACAAGGACCCACAGGCTTCCTAAAAGCAACCCCCACCTCCTCTTGGGCTTAGTACAAGGACCTTTCGGCTTCTTTGAAGTATTCACAGCCTCCTCTTAGGCTTTGTATAATGATCTCTTCCTCCGGGAATGATAGCCTCCTCTTGGGCTTCGTACAAGGACCCGTCGGCTTCTTAAAAGTTTCCAGCCTCCTCTTGGGCTTCGTACAAATTGTCCCGACGACCTCCTAGAGGTATAGGAACAGAACCTAGTCATCTTCATAGAACAGTCCTTGCAAAGAGTCTACTACTGTTTCTCAAAGAATAGTACAAAAGATGAAACTCTAGACTTAGACAGTCTAATCCTTGAGTCTTTAAGACATTCTCAAGTGATCCCTTAATTAATTAGGAAGGAAACCTGTAGACTCAGACAGTCTCAATACCCTTTGGATTTCCCGTTTCCTCAAAGACAAGGAAATATCCCTGATCCTCGAATCAAATCCCTGAGTACAGTGTTACTCATATAAGAACTGATTTTCTCTTTAAAAATCAGTATACTGGACATGTCACTCAACTGAAACAGTCGACATAGCCTCCTCTTAGGCTTTGTATAATGATCCATCTCCAGTGAAGTTAGCCTTCTCTTGGGCTTTGTACAATGATTCTCCCCAGCGGAGTCAAACAACGTTAGCCTCTCTCTCGGGCTTTGTACGAGACACATAAGAGACTCCCTCGTTGAGTTAATCACTCCTTTTGCCTCCATCTCGGGCTTTATACGAGATACAAAAAGGTTCTTATTGAGCCAAACGAACAATAGCCTCCATCTCGGGCTTCGTACGAGATACAAAAACTCTCCTGTTGAGTCAAATAGCCTTCATCCCGGACTTTATACGAGATACCAAAAGACTCCATCGTCGAGTCAAAACCTTTTAGTCTCTTTCTCGGGCTTTGTACGAGACACAATAATACCCTCTTGTTGGGTCCATAGCCTCCTCTTAGGCTTTGTGTAAGAAAACCACTGGTTGATCCAATCAACCTTTTAGCATCAAAGTTGTGCCTCGTTCACAGTACACAAACATCAACAACTCCTTCCATCTAATCGCTATAAGCGGCAAGCCTCTGGATCATCTACATCCATGCCACTGTCCCTCTTTTAGCATGAGAAATTCCTAAGGAAAGATAGCATTGCTCTACACTGAGTTAAAGTCTTCTCCTTCAGGTTAAAATCCCATATAAAGGAAATTATGGCATTGCCGAATTCACAAATCCCGGTTAAAGTAATCCTCCTTTACAGTCGGTCACCCAACAGTTGTGACATACAACCCCCTCTTTAGAGATGACAAATTCTCTCTAAAGACAACACCTTCAGCTTCACATCTTGGGCTTTGAACAAGATACAAATAGACTCTTTAGCTTCACGTCTTGGGCTTCGAACAAGACACCAAAACAACCATTTCCTCCCATAGAATAGGAGGAACTACGAACGCTCTGATTTCCCTATTTCGGTAAACGGGAATACGTAGGCATAAGATTGAAATAAAGATCTTAGCGAGCACACTAAACAAAAACCCAAAATCCCATACTTTCATATATCTGTCCTAACATCCTAACTGATAGCCTAAAGCACCCTTCGTCAACAAAACAACCTAGGAGAAACCCCGAATCTTTGTAGCATCTGTAACCTAACAGACCGCTGTTTAACCTCAGTATGCAAGCAGGGTTAGTTGGAGACATCTATTTCCCTTCCTTCATCAGCTTTAATAGGATAAAAAATGAATCGAGCTGTAGTACCAGAGCGATTGTGCTTCACAACCACATCCAAAAATCACTCGCTACAAAAAAATGGCGACTCTGTTGGGGAGTCACATGAGGATCAGTTTTACCTTAGTCATCATCGTCCCCATTTTCCACAGAAAAATGGCGACTCTGCTGGGGATTCACATGAGGATCTGTTTTACCTTAGTCATCATCGTCCCCATTTTCCACAGAAAAATGGCGACTCTGCTGGGGACACCACAGGTCTCTTTTGGGATTTTGTTCTCTTTTTGTCCCTAGGTAGAAACCTTGACGTCACTAGGATCTTAGGTCAAAACGCCGTTAATTTGGAATGAAACCACAGAATGGCGATTCCGCCGGGGAACCCATTTTCTGTCAGGAACATAGGATTCATAACTTTAAAGGTCTAGGATAATTAGGACGAATATATATACTGCTTTTCCTAATTGCTATAAATGTTTATTTTTCTGCTAATGGGAATGTGTGTGATGTTGCATGTGGAAAGATTGAGTATACACTTAAGATAAGTGATGGCGACAAGGTCGACCATCAACCTCAGTGGAGGCTGACCAATGCAACCCATTCTCTCACCTAGACAATGGGCCGATTGTGATGTCTGAGAAGCTGAGGAGCCAAACCCTTTTATAGTGCGGAAACTATCAGGAATAGTTGTTACGCGATACTACCCTCATTTGAGGCTGGTGATCTATTCTCAGTGAATGGCACTTACTCTAAGATTGTTCTACAACTCGCTGGCGATCCGCTTGTTGTTTTGCTTTCCTGGGAGGAGCTGATGATAATGAGTACAGGTACAAAAAATCACCTTAGTATAAACCTTTGGGGATGGGTAGAGCCTTGACTTCATGACAACGACCCTTTGACCCCATGTTTTTTCTATGTTTTTGTGTGCTGCATTCATGCATTCATTAAAAAAAACATTAAAACATTCAAAAAATATTCTCTTCTAGTCTCTCTATTTTTCAAATTAAACTAAGACTGTGATTGCAAATATCAGAGAAAAGGATTGCGCTAATGGATTTCGGTAGGAGGAGAACCCATAGGTATACCTTCAAGGTTCCAAAGCTAGAGGATTTGAGAAGGTTAGCAAGGATGATCACAAACCAAGAGGCTTTCAGAGCCAAACACGGAGGTTTGCTACCACTGTTAAGAGTCCATGTGATTGAGGGAATCATGGATGCGCTCATTCAGTTTTATGATCCAGTTTATCACTGTTTCACTTTCCCGGATTACCAGCTCGCACCAACGCTGGAGGAGTATTCTCATCTGATTGATCTACATATCACTGATCGAGCTCCATTTTCCGGACTGGAAGAAATTCCAAAGAATCAGACCATTGCAAGAGCGATTCATTTGGACGAGTCTGAGGTCAGGACTCACATGACCGCTAAGGGTGGCATCCAAGGTTTGCCAGCCCAGTTCTTGATAAAGAAAGCCCTATATTTTGCCAGTATAGGAAACGTGACTGCTTTTGAAAGCGTCTTTGTCTTGCTCACCTACGGGTTATTTTTGTTTCCCAACATCAATAAATTCGTCGATATCAACTCCATTAAGGTTTTTCTCATTGGAAACCCTGTGCCGACTTTCTCGCAGATGCGTATCATTTTGTACATTTGGGAAATTTATACAGCGGAGGGGAGATCACATGCTGTGTACCTTTGCTTTACAAATGGTTTATCTCCCACTTGCCCAAGTCTGCTGCTTTTTGGGATTGCAAGAGTGCCTTACGTTGGTCGCAGAAGATCATGTCTCTTACCAACTCTGATATAGACTGGTGTAATAGGATCTATGATGGAATCAGGATCATTGATCGTTGTGGAAACTTCCCCAACGTACCCCTTATAGGAACTAAGGGAGGAATCAATTACCATCCAGTTCTCATTCGTCGTCAATTTGGATACCCGATGAGACACCTCCCACGGGGTGTTCATCTGGAAGGTCTTTTCTTCAAGGAAGGAGAAAATGACAGAGCACTAAAGACGGAAATAATGCACGCTTGGAAACTCTTTCATAAGAAAGGACGAGATTCTCTAGGAAAACCAGACTGTGTCTCGGTGGAGCCTTATCTCCATTGGGTACAAACTAGAGCTCTCAAGCTAAAAATGCCTTATCCTCGTTACGGAATTCTTCCGCCGAGGGAATATGTCATGTACTTCATGACGGAAACTGAAAAGCTTCAGGTTACTCTCAACAAAGTTCAAAAGAAGAGAAGGTCTTGGAAGAACAAGTACCGCACCCTCGACGTAGAGTGCATCAAAATACAGTAATTACTGAAAGAGAAAGATGCTCTGATTGAAATTTTAGAGCAACATGTTGTAGAGAATCAAGATGACCAAAGGAATTTGGTCGCTCCTTTCACTTGGCAAAGGAATGACAACCCGACAACGGCCCAAGAGCCCCGGTCAAAGAAAAGGAAAGTACCAGAATCAGCACCCGATTTCACTTCAGAGAGGACTCGGGACCCATTAGCTTAGGTTTCTGTTTCTGCACCTTGTAATCTACTGTATTTCCATTTCTGTAATCCTTTGAATTTAATAAAAAGGGGTTTCCCCACTGTTTGATATTTGCAATCTAATTGTCGAAGTTTATTTTGGTTAAACAAAAAAAACAATTAATAGAATCATCGTATTCATCATTCTCACATCGCGTATTCTTCTTCCCTACGAATCTCACGTTTGTGTCTCGATTCTAGAGTCAAACTGTCTCATTCGTATAATACTTGGGCCAATCGTCAGAAAAAGATGGATGATCTTGAGGAAGAAAACAGAGAATTGAAAGAAGAGATCAACGCTCTGAGAGAGGATATGAGAAAGCTTCGTAACGACATGCAAGCCATGGCAGAAGCTTAGCTACAAAGAACTGTGATCTCAGAGATCACCTCAACGCCCATAGTGGAGAAGTATGATCCTAGGTATCAGATGCCGAAAGATTATCCTTGGGGCATGCCTGTTAATTATATCCCGGAAGGATATGTTCCGCTGATCACTGAAGATCAGGGAATCATAACAGAAGCCGCTGGGCCTGAAGGTTACAAACTTCGGGAAAGCGAAGATGCCAGGGGCATACTGAAGACTCCTGAAGGTTACAAACTTCGGGAAACGCCAAAATTTACTGTCGTAGTCACGGTACCACCCCCTGTGGTGCACACTGTCCCGGAAGGACAGATTCCACCGATACCTTCTGGTAAAAAGGAAACTTTGTTCGACCGAATGGATGAATTCCAGGAACAGTTCTTGAAAATGCAGAAGGAGCTGCAAGCCATTCGCGGTCAGGATTTATTTGGAAAGGACGCTGCAGATCTCTGCTTGGTCCCCAATGTGAAAGTACCGCACAAGTTCCAAGTGCCCGACTTTGAAAAGTACAAGGGTAATTCTTGCCCTCAGAGTCACTTGGTGATGTACGCTCGGCGAATGTCAGCTCAGACGGAGAATCAGGACCTACTGATTCACTACTTTCAAGATAGTTTAACTGGTGCCGCATTAAAATGGTACATGGGTTTAAACCGTGCTACGATCAGTACATTCAGAGATCTTGGCACTGCCTTCTTCCAACAATACAAATACAATTTGGACATGGCACCCGAGAGAGATCAACTCAGATCGATGTCGCAAAAGGACAAGGAAACCTTTAAGGAGTATGCTCAAAGGTGGCATGAAATTGCCGCTCAAATTTGTCCGCCTCTTGAGGAAAATGAGATGACAAAGATCTTCTTAAAGACCTTAAGCTCATTTTACTATGACCGAATGGTTGCCAATGCACCTAGTGATTTCGCCGAGATGGAGGGCATGGGCGTACGTCTTGAGGAAGCCGTTCGAGAAGGACGTTTGGTAAAAGACACTGGATCGACGAGCGGTACTAAAAAATACGGTAGTGCTCTCCCTAAGAAAAAAGAGCAAGATATTGGGAATATCTCTATCGGAAAGCAAAGGCGACGTTATCAACCGGTGGCAGCTGTAACTCCTGCTATCAGCACCGCGCCTACGTATCAACCTCAGGTTACGCAAAGCCAACCTGATCAGCAAAGGACACAACAGCCTCTTCAGCAGGCTCGTCCTCCATATAACAACAACCGTACAACACAGCCACCAGGATTTGATCCTATACCCGTGTCGTACGCAGAGCTGTTTCCATTACTACTGGCCAAGGGGCACATCCAGACTAAGTCCCCTCTTGCAGTACCGTAAAATCTGCCTTTCTGGTTTAAGGTGGATCAAACTTGCCCTTACCACCAAGGAGGTCCAGGGCATAACATTAAGAAGTGTCTCAATTTCAAATCCGACGCGCAAAAACTTGTTAGGAGCGGGGTCTTATCCTTCAAGGATACAAATCCTAATGTTCTTACGAACCCGCTGCCTCAACATGAGAAAGCTGCAGTCAACCTAATTGAGAAAGAAACTAACAATGTCTATCAAATTCATGATGTACTCTTGTTAAAGACCAATCTGGTGAGGATGCATTGTAGACAGAGTGGATACGGCCATGTGCCACCTCATAACTATCATCAGTGTGATATCTGCTCTAAAGACAACCAGGGATGTTCTGTGGTGCAAGCAGCTCTACAGGAACAAATGGATCTCGGATGGATCCAAGAGCACCGAGTTCGTGGAGTTAACATGGTTTACACGGATTCCAACATCATTCAAAACCACGACATCCGTGCGATGAATGTCAACTTGGTGGCAAAGCACTCAAGGTAAAGCCAGTATCATAATCTGCCGCGGCACGATTACAGTTCTTATCTGACTTGCTCGGTAAACAAACAGGTATGCTCTTTCATACAAGAGGCCCTCCAGCGTCAGATGGATCTTGGATGGATCCAAGACTACCATGATAGGAACCCTTATCAGATCAACATGGTTCAGATCTTTGATATTCGCGTGATGAATATCAACTTAGTAGAGTTACATGCTGAGCAGGTCCAACTCGGATTCTTAATATCACACGACTATCAAAGCTGTAAAGCGGGTTGCAGAAACGATCGAGGTTGTACCCTTGTCCAGGAGGCACTTCAGCACTTGTTAAATCATTGATGGATGCCAATCTATATGGATGAAGATACTCAGCAGATTAGTATCAATAACAGGAATCCTACTCGATGTCAGAGTCAGGATGTCCGATCTGTGGAAGCTAACCTAGTGAGGTTACATTGTATTCAAAGTGGGCGTGGCCAGGTGCCACCACACAATTACGACCGTTGTAGCATTTGTTCGTAAAGTAACCAAGGGTGTTACCTTGTGAGAGCAGCTCTTCAGGGTCAGGTAGATTGTGGAGAGATTCGTCCATATCCAGGTTCCGGGCCCATCAACTGGACGCCGAACTACCTTGTCGATCAAGTCGAGGATGCCGTTGTAATCTCTAGTCATCACAGGGCCAGGGATGTTTTTGCCATTATCCCTCTACTTGACGAATCTAAATTTCCCAACCGGGAACGTATCGAGATTACTTACGATGGTCAGAAAAACCAGAGGACTCCCGTAGTCATCTATCTGCCGAGACCAACACCGTATGAATCAACTAAGGCTATCCCTTACAAATACGGTGCAACAACAATTGGAAATGGAAAGGAAATTCCATTACCCTCCGTCGTAAATATTGCAGACATCAGTCCTGTAACACGTAGTGGTAGAATCTTCAACTGAGGGGTTGGGGAACTTAACAAAGAAAATGAACTTCAGACAAAAGCTCCCGATCCATCAGTCGGTCAATCCAGTAATCCCAACCTTTCAAAAAATAATGATGAGATGCTGAAGCTCATCCAAAGGAGCGAATATAACATTGTTGATCAGCTGTTACAAACTTCTTCAAAGATCTCGATATTATCACTGTTACTCAGTTCAGAAGCGCACAGAGAGGCTCTACAGAAAGTCTTGGAGCAAGCCTTTGTGGAACAGGATGTAACAATTAGACAGTTCGATAGCATTGTCTCTAACATCACTTCCTGCAATAATTTGGGATTTAGTGATGAGGAATTACCCGAAGAGGGTCGCCGTCATAACATAGCGCTCAACATTACAGTTAACTGGCAGGACGATGCTTTGGCCAGCATACTGGTAGACATAGGGTCAGCCCTGAATGTTATGCCAAAGTCCACTTTGATGCAATTATCATTCAAAGGCCCTCCGATGAGAATCAGCGAGGTCATCGTCAAAGCATTCGACGGATCCAGAAAAATGGTTATTGGCAAAGTTGATCTTCCTATAACTATCGGTCCTCATACTTTCCAAGTCACTTTCCAGGTCATGGACATCCGAGCAACGTACAGTTGTTTATTAGGAAGACCTTGGATACATCAGGCTGGAGCGGTTACCTCGACCCTCCACCAAAAGCTAAAGCTCATTCAGAACGATCAACTTGTCACAGTCTGTGGAGAACAGGCCTGCTGGTGAGTAACTTGTCATCATCTGCTGGTATAGAACCCGAGGAGATTATTGGAACTCAGTTCCAAGCACTGTCGGTGAGCAAGAACAATCAGTTCAAAGAAGGAACTTCCATTTCTTCATACAACGATGCTATCAAAGCAGTCGAGAGTACTAATACAAAAGGATGGGGACAGCTTGTCATTCCTACTGACAATAAAACAAAGAAGGGTCTTGGTTTTTCTACAACTTGTACCCAGACAGCTGCCAATGATGAAAGTCTTTATCCCCTTCAAAACTTCTTCCACAGTGGAGGTTTCCTTCACCCAGTGTCTCAAGCAGTACATGCTATCAATGAGGAAGATCCCTCTGACACAGATGAAGAATGGAAGTCCTATCTTAATGGGGACGGTTATATGTCTCAGGAAGAGGTGCATATGCCATTTTGTTATCCCGCACAAAGTCCGAGATTTATACCACGGTCAGATGTCGAAATGATCTACGGAGATTTTGATCCGGAAGGATGTCGTGCTCCGCCAAATTCATTAGAGGAAGACACTCCGATGAAAGACAATTTTGACTACACCTACTATGGCCCGATGGATGGCCTGCCAATGTGGCAGCCTTATCCAGGATACTTGTGGCAAGAAAGTCAGCAGAACAATGAAAATCAGCTGACCGTCATTGAACAGAATACCTGTGTCCCCACCATGTCATGGGATCAACACTCAGGTCATTCAGAAACTACTCAACATGAAGATGAATTCGCAATGTTTGCAGGACTTGAATTCATCAACTATGCTTTTCCCGAGGTCAACGTCATCGAGAGGGATGACTCCTCCGGTTCTAAAGAAGTGTGGGACACCCTGGGACAACCGAGTGGAAAATACGACTATATGGTCAAGTACACCGCCCTCGACAACTCTCGTATCAGGCTCGAAGATATCCAGCCACCTGGATGGGGAGATACAGCTGAGAGTACAAATACTATGCAAAATACAACTGAGGAATTCTCCTACGACAACTCTGCCTGGGAGACAGATTCCAATGATCCTGCTCCACCAGAAATCAGTGTTATTTCTGAAGACAAATCGAGGAAGGTACCAGACTTTGTGATTCACCGAGGAGTTCGCCGCCAATGGGTTGCCGTTGAACTTCTGAAGATCGTTCATCAGTCAAAGTAATTGCCATCTTTAAACCTTTCACCATGCCCAGGTGAAACGGATGTTTTGATAGGGCTCGCTTTCTATAAATTTCCCTCTTCGCTTGGCCCAAAGCGAAAAAGTTTTATTTTATAGGGCTGTAGTTTCAAGGATCGACTTGTTCATTAATAAAATAACGTCGTTCTGTAATTTCCGCATTAATTGATGTTTTCTCTTTTTGCTTTTTCAGAAAATGGTAATCCTAAAAAACAATTTAAAAATAAAAACAAGCAGTAAAATAAAACCTTGCACACACTTTTTGATTCTCTCTATCTCTTCTAAACACGAATCATCACGTCATGCAGATTGCTTGTTTTAAACCCAGTTGAAACATACGATCCGATGCCTTTTCCCAACTTTGAGTCCCCAGTATTCGAGGCTGAAGAAGAAAATGACGACAAAATTCCAGAAGAGATCTCCCGATTACTCAGACAAGAGGAAAGGTTCATTGAACCTCACAAAGAACCGTTGGAAACGGTAAACTTGGGTTCGAAAAAAGAGAGAAAAGAAATCAGGATTGGGGCACTGCTCAGTCCAACTGCCAAAGAGGGTTTGATAAAGCTTCTCAAAGAATTCCCCGATGTATTTGCTTGGTCCTATCAGGATATGCCAGGGTTGGATACTAGCATTGTGGAACACCATCTACCGTTGAGATCGGAATATCCGCCGGTAAAGCAAAGGTTGAGACGGACTCACCCGTACATGGCCATCAAAATCAAAGAGGAGGTACAAAAACAGATTGACGCGGGTTTCCTCGCCACATCAGAATATCCTCAATGGTTAGAAAACATTGTACCTGTTCCCAAAAAGGACGGAAAGGTCAGAATGTGTGTTGACTACCGAGACTTGAACAAGGCTAGTCCAAAGGACGACTTTCCTTTACCACACATTGACATGCTGGTAGACAGTACAGCAAAGTTCAAAATTTTCTCCTTCATGGATGGATTCTCGGGCTATAACCAGATCAACATGGCACCGAAAGACATGGAGAAAACTTCGTCCATTACCCCATGGGGTACCTTTTGTTACAAGGTGATGCCGTTCGGTTTGAAGAACGTCGGGGCAACCTATCAAAGGGCCATGACTACTCTGTTTCATGACATGATACATAAGGAAATCGAGGTATATGTCGATGACATGATTGCAAAATCTAAGACAGAAGAGGAGCATGTGACCCACCTGTCAAAACTGTTAGAGCGTCTGAGAAAATACAAACTCTGCTTGAATCCCAACAAGTTCACCTTCGGTGTCCGTTCGGGAAACTCTTAGGGTTCATCGTCAGCCAGAAAGCAATTGAGGTTTATCCTGACAAGGTCAAGGCCATTCGAGAAATGCCTTCTCTGAAAACTGAGAAACAAGTCAGAGGATTCCTGGGACGTCTGAATTACATTTCCAGATTCATATTCCTTATGACCGCGACCTGTGCGCCGATTTTCAAATTACTCAAAAAGAACCAGGATTGCGTTTGGTCAGAAGATTGCCAAACCGCCTTCGACAGTATCAAGGAATATCTGTTGAATCCTCCGATTATATCACCTCTAGTGGAAGGAAGACCACTGATCATTTACCTCACAGTTTTAGAGGACTCAATGGGATGTGTACTTGGCCAATAAGACGAAACTAAACGGAAAGAGTCTGCCATTTACTATTTGAGCAAGAAATTCACCGACTGCGAGACTCAGTACACGATGCTTGAGAAAACTTATTGCGCTTTGGCATGGGCAGCAAAACGTCTTCGCCAATACATGATTCATCATACTACTTGGTTAATCTCAGAAATGGATCCAATCAAGTATGTCTTCGAAAAGCCTGCTCTCACGAGAAGAATTGCCCGTTGGCAGATGTTATTATCAGAATATGACATAGAGTACCACGCTCAGAAAGCCGTTAAGGGAGGTCTTTTAGCCGATCATTTGGCTCATCAACCGATTGACGATCGAGAATCAATCGGGTTTGACTTCCCAGACGAAGATGTCATGTATCTAAAAATGAAAGATTGCGATGAACCGCTACCCAGTGAAGGGCCAGAACCAGGTTCCCAATGGGGACTTATCTTTAACGGAGCAGTTAATCATTATGGAAACGGAATTGGGGCAATCATTGTTACCCTTCAGGGTACCCACATTCCTTTCACCGCCAGACTTACGTTCAAATGTACGAACAACGAGGCCGAATACGAAGCTTGTATTATGGGTCTCGAAGAAGCGATTGATTTAAGGATCAAAAACTTGGACGTATATGGCGACTCAGCCTTAGTTATCAATCAGATAAAAGGAGATTGGAACACGTACCAATCAGGACTGATTCCTTACAAGGACTATGCAAGAAGGTTGTTACCCTTCTTCAACAGATTTGAGTTTCATCACATCCCTCGTGAGGAGAATCACATGGCTGATGCATTAGCCACTCTCTCTTCTATGATTAGTGTAGGTCAATGGAATGACCTACCTAAGATCGACATAATGCGCCTTGAACGGCCCGCCTACGACTTCACGATCGAAGCAGTCATAGACAACAAACCTTGGTATCACGATATCAAATGCTTCCTTCAGAAACAAGAGTACCCATCTGGGGCACTCAGAAAAGACAGGAAGACCCTCAGAAGATTGGCTGTAAACTTCTTCCTGAGCTGTGACATTCTCTATAAGAGAAATTTTGACATGGTCTTGCTCCGATGCGTAGACAGACCAGAAGCAGACATGCTTATAAAAGAAATTCATGAAGGATCCTTTGGCACTCATACCAACAGAAACACAATGGCGAGAAAAATTCTCAGAGCAGGGTACTATTGGTTGACCATGGAATCCGACTGCTACAAGTTCATGAGGAGGTGTCACAAGTGTCAGATATACTCCGACAAAATTCATGTACCGCCATCACATCTCAAAGTTCTTTCTTCCCCGTGGCCTTTTTCCATATGGGGAATCGATATGATTGGCTTGATCGAACCTAAGGCTTCAAACGGACATCGGTTCATCCTGGTAGCCATTTACTACTTCACCAAGTGGGTCGAAGCAGCGTCGTACGCTAATGTAACCCGACAAGTGGTGGTCCGATTTATCAAAAACAATATCATCTGCCGTTATGGTGTTTCGGGCCAGATCATTACTGATAATGGATCTAACTTGAACAACAAGATGATGAAAGAGTTGTGCGTTGAGTTCAAGATCGAACACCATAACTCATCTCCCTACCGACCCAAGATGAACGGAGCGGTAGAAGTGGCTAACAAGAACATCAAGAGGATTGTTTAGAATATGGTTGTAACCTACAAAGATTGGAACGAGATTCTACCCTTTGCTCTTCACGATTATCGAACATCTGTCCGCACTTCAACAGGGGCTACCCCTTTCTCTCTAGTGTATGGCATGGAGGCAGTTCTCCCCATAGAAGTAGAGATCCCATCAATTCGGGTATTGATGGAAGCTAAGCTTTCAGAAGCCGAATGGTGTCAAAGTCGACACGACGAATTAAACTTGATCGAAGAGAAGCGAATCACGGCACTATGCCACGGTCAGTTGTATCAGCAGAGAATGAAGAAGGCGTTCGACAAAAAGGTCCGACCTCGTGTCTTCAGAAAAGGAGACCTCGTGCTCAAGAAGATACAATCGTTTCTCACTGACTCTCGGGACAAATGGACCCCAAATTATGATGGCCCCTATGTGGTCACGAAAGCTTTCTCAGGCGGTGCCTTGAGACTTACAACCATAGATGGAGAGGAATTTGCCTACCCCACGAATGTTGATGTAGTCAAGAAATACTTCGCCAAAAAAAAAACATCTTGGTGGATTGAAAACCCGAAAGGGCGGTCCAGGCAAAAGTTAGAGACATGAAAAAAATCATCCCGATGGATTGGAAATCTCATAGTACAATCCAGGCAAAAATTAGGGATAATGGCAAGTAACTATGTTCAACAGAGGCAAGTCCCTCAGCAGCAGTTACATCATCCATCGGAGGAAAACTCCAGTCAAGGTCATCTTCGACAGAAGCTCAGGATGCCCCGAATTCAAAGTTGGTAGAAGGATAGCGGTCGTTATGTTTCAATGTAGCCCTTTCCCTGTAAATTACCATTTTCTAACTTTGTAAATACTCTTTGGAATCACGCGTTTGGCTGATCTCCATCTTATCAATAAAATTTGAGCCCTTGTGTTTTTGTTTGTAATTCTTATTTGTTTTAGCTTTATAGAATGACGTTTTTTAACATGATTAACGATTCTTGAAATGAAACAAAAATGAATTTACTTGTTAAAACTTTTTCTGATTTTAAATTAAAGATGGCAATTGCTTTTGACTGTTGAACATCGAAAGAACGTCGCTTGCGTCTCCAAAGGCATTTGAATTTCAAAGTGCAGAATCAAAGTACTCCTTCTAAGCCAGTACGCCTGAACGAAGGATCAACTGTATGAGATACGGCTTTCCCATCTGATACCCTCGGTCGAGTTCTTATCTCCTAAGCCCGATCAACATAGCTCCCAACAGGGACTATCTCTCCTAAGAAAGGCAGAATTGCTATCTTGAACCAACGGTACTTCTTTGCCCCGCAATGGCCGAGTATCCAGTCGTGTTCATCTTTTAGTTTGTATGTCGCGTCAGTGTTGTCAGCATAAACATACATACATCATGCATTTTATTTGTATTTGCATTCATATTGCATCGCTATCACTCTAGTCGGTCGTGTCCCCTGGTGATAAAAGTCCTCTCAATCGAGTTGTCAGCCTTTTCCTCGTCAGGAAGTGTTGCGTCTGGACAATCTCTCCTCCAGTTTATTTCTGGATTAGAATTAGGCCTTGACCACTTTGATAACTTGAACCTCTGAGAAACAAGAAAACTTTCAACAAATGTCACTCTTCGCCTTTGAAGATGATATCCTTGCTTTCCCGGATTAAGGAAAATCCCCAGAGAAAGCCTCCTAAGCAGAGATTTGGCAATACAGCTGCCTTTCTCTGAAAGACTGCTGATGAAAAGGTCATCGGCACCTCAAAATTAGAGCCCATCATATGGCATTTCTCCGGGAAGATCCCGAGAAAAGTATGATGTAAGACCCCAAGCGGAAGCAGTCTCTCAAGAGACTCATTTTCCCCAGATAGAGTCGACGAATGGCATCTCCAAACAGAGAAGTTTGTGCACCTCTACAACTTAGACGATTGGGCTCCCCAGCAAGTCTGACGTCACTTTTTCCACTCAAATGGCATCTCCCCAGGAAAATTCGGCGAGAAGTTTGAGCAAAACCGCTACGAATAGCGTCCCTTGTCAATAAAGTTTATTGACAAAAGAAACTAAGACCAGTTCCTTGGTAGGAAACCAGGATCAAGGGGAAGTTTACATCAGAAACTAAGACCAGTTCCTCGGTAGGAGACCAGGATCGAGGGGAAGTTTACATCAGAAACTGAGACCAGTTCCTTGGCTGAAGACCAGGATTGAGGGGAAGTTTACCTTTTCTAAGCGTCATTGTGTAGCGAAAGAAGATGAATGAGTGAATTACCATTCATAGACGCCGTCAAAATTTCGGATATTCCGATATTTAATCCTCTTGCACCCCGAATGCCCGAATACCTTCGCCTTTCACACCTTCGTGTCCAAGAAGATTAAATAGGGGCATCTGTCATACCCCAAATTTTGACCACTAAGATCTCCCATCATTGTACAAATCATCATCACAATATGGGGGAACCATCTTGCCTCATTAGTCTCCCCAAAGATGGGTGAGCATCCACTGCCATCAAAATTAGGGTTTCAAGCCCTCTCTGAGCTCTTAGACAAAGGATCAATCAAAAAATGACATGATATTCAACTTGTCTAACATCTCAAGTAGATACAAAGGATCAAAAGGACTCCCACTCCAAGGATTAAGCACAAGGCTGCTCCCTTCTAGGTGGATCAAGTCTCAAGATCGACAGTGTCACCAAATTAGGGTTTTGGTCGATCAGGGCCTCCAGATAGAAATTTTTCATCTGGGCACAAGCCAATGATCCAAAACATAACCTAATATACTCCATGGGACCTCATGGACGCAATCATCAAGTCAATTTTGCCTCAGGGGATGCATTCATCAAAAATCAGGAATTAGGGTTTCTTGACCTAATTCACCCCTAAGTTGACTTTTAGGGCAAATCATGAGCCAAGACCTCAAGAGAGGGTTTAAGGGTCTCTAATGAACTATATTGATCCATTTGTAACAATGGATTAATCCAAGAAGCTTGAGCAACAAGTCTCAATTTCATCTGCACCATAATTAGGGTTTCACGAGGAAAGTCAACTGTAACTTTGACTTTTGACCAGGACATGCTCCCAAGCCCTAAGACATGATTCAATATACCCTATGACACCCATGGAACATGTCCATCAAGTTTGATTTAGGTCAAGGACATGATTTCCTGAAGAATTGCACAGTTTGGAATTCATCTGATAAAAAGTCAATTGCGCACAAAAGTCAACTTTGACTTTTTGAGATTTTTCACCAAAATGGATTTTTAACCCTAAAATGATGTTAATGTATGATTTGAATCATCATTCATCAATAAAAATAAAAGAAAGTGGGATAACTTGTAAAAGGGGTAACCATAAAAACTTAGAAAATTTTCTAAGTTATGGAAAAAGTGACACTAATGTGCCAACTTTGGAGGACCATAACTCCTAAACCACAAGGCCATTGTTCCCCATTCAAAGCTTGATTTGTAGATCTCATTGCCCTCTACAAAAGCTTCATACTGACCTATGTCCAAATTCCTCATGGATTTTGAGTTATGGAGTGATCAAAATCAAGAAAAGTCACTTTGTTCCAACACTTAGTGAAAATTTCACTAAGTCAGATTTTACCTTACTTTTTGCCAAATGTAGGGGGATTTTTCACTTGGATTCAAAAGAGATCAAAACCAAACATGTTCAAACAGTTGTTGTATCATGTAAGGGCTTTCCAAAATGGCCAAGAACATTACCAAATTCAATTTGAGTCATGAGATATTACATTGGCAAGTTGCCTTGCTGAAATCTGCCAAGGCAAGGCAGATTTTGCATTTTTGCTCGATTTGCCAAAATCAGCCAAATCCAAATGCTCCTATCCACTTGGACACCTCTGAGGATTGAATCTAAAGGGGATAATCACTGAGCCAAGCCTCCAAAGTATTTGGAACAAGAAATAGCATGTTGAACCTAGAATCGCCAAAATAGGGACAAGACTCCAATTTTGGATTGGAGCATTTAGTGGAAGCATCAAGGTGGCATGGACTGAGCCATTCTCAACTAAATTCAGTCAAGACTTATCCAAGACCAAGGGAACTAGCAGCATGTGCCCTAACCTCTAGTCAATGGCTAGAGGAGACTTGGATTTTCATTTGCCAACATTGGCCAAACCTACTCAGCAGTTGCCATTCACTATTCCTTGCAAAACAAACTTGCTCTACTATAAATAGAGCTCAATTGTGATCAGTTTAAGTACACCAAAGCCATCAAACAGATGCTTTCCTCAAAATCTCTTCTTTCACTCCAATTTTGCCTTCTAAGGCAAGTCACTATCGGGTTTTGAGTTTGAAAGCTTTTCCAGCCAAACCAATCACACACACACCTCACATACATCATATAGAAGTGATCCAAACACTCACATAACATCTGGAACACAGATTTCACAAAATCACCAGCCAATTGCTCAAGTTCTTGACAGTTTTGCAGTTGAGGTACCATCTTCAACTCCAAACCATTTCAATCCATTCCAAGCATCCATACACACTCTATGGCACCTAGGGAAGCTATCTAGATCATTGGAACCTAGTTGTAACACCTCCAACACAAATCACGATCACCAGCTGCAAGTGGTAAGCATGAGCTCTTCTAACTCTATGATCCATGCAATTTTTGCTGCACAATAATTTGGCCATTTGTTCATAATCATGCATGGAATGTTTCCCCTCAATTAATTGCATTGTTTAAATCGTGTATCAAAAATCCTAGCCTTCATGCAGAAATTAGGGTTCTTGAGGATTTTTCATGATTTCTTGTTATATGTTTAATTTAAATGAAATTAAATACCATAGACATGATCGTGAGGTTGAAACGAGTTGATTGGTATGTGGATTGCATGATATGATTAAGTATTCAGTGAGATTGGAGAGAAAATGCAAATCTGGGCAAAACTGAAAAACGCGCGTGTTCTTGCCTTTGTTCTTGGCGCCATTTTCCAACATTTGAATATTTGAATTTTGTGATTTTATTTAAATGATTCAAAAATTAATTTCTCTCTGAGTTTTAATGATTTTGAGTTGATTCTTTTTTTAATAATTCATAAAAATGTTAAAATATTTTATTTTCCGAAAAAATCCCAAAAATATTATTTATTTTATATAATTGATATTTTTGCAAAGAATTAATGTTTTAATTGTTTTTAACATTTAAAATATTTTTTCCACCTTGATTTTGTAACTTTTAATGCCTTCTAATTATTTTGTATGTCAATACTTAATTTTTGAAGCATTAATCCAAGATCACAATTTGTTTTCCATATGTTAAACAATTTTGATCATTTTAATTGAATTTTTATTCAATTAAAACACATTTTGAAAACAAATTAGGGTTTTTGGATTAATTCAACCCTCATAAATTATTTTCAAAACATTTGGGCCTCTAATAGAGTGTAAGACCCAATCCTTTTTTTGACCAAATCATTTTTGGGCCTCAGTGCATTGTATAAGTCCCGATACCGTCAAAAAATTCGACGCGATCATCATCCATTGAAAAACCAACTGGGCCTGCCCTCGAGTAGTAAGACCCATTTCTATTCAAAAACTCTTTGGGCCTCTAATAGAGTGTAAGACCCAATCCTTTTTTTGACCAAATCATTTTTGGGCCTCAGTGTATTGTATAAGTCCCGATACCGTCAAAAACGAATGGCGCGATCGTCACCTTTTGAAAAATAACCTGTTGGGCCTCTCCTTGAGCTATAAGACCCATTCAAAAACTCTTTGGGCCTTTATTAGAGTGTAAGACCCAACCCCCTTGTACAGAAAACTTTTTGGGCCTCATTCATTGTATAAGTCCCTCTGTACATTTTCGAATAAACGACGCGATCGTCCCCAGTTGAAAATTAACCAACTGGGCCTACCCTCGAGTAGTAAGACCCATTTATTTTCTTTAAACCTTTTTGGGTCTCTTGAGAGAGTGTAAGACCCATCCCTTTGTACAGAAAACCTTTTTGGGCCTCAGTCACTTGTATAAGTCCCTCTGTACAAATTCAAACAGTGCGATCACTGATAAAACCCTGGGCCTCTCCTTGAGCTGTAAGCCCCAAATCTTTATTTTTCAAAGCACTTTCTCCTTTGATTTTGAATATACTATTGTTTTCAATCTTTCTTTGTTGAACAACTAACCAAACAGCATGGAAGCTCTACAACCGAGTAAGTGTTTATACGCTTTCATTTACCGCTTTCATATACATATAACTGTATTGTGCAGATGTTTCGCTGTAATTCTTCTTTCATAAACTCATATCAACTGTGTAATAATAGTATAGATATTTAGAGTTTCCCCGGCAACTACGTCTAGAACTAGGTGACGCCGTTTCGTTTATTCGTAGAAATAGACAACTAGATCCCCAATAGGATCACCAGATACAGTCTTCTCTTCGGCTGTCCTCATTAGGAATTGTCAAGAAACTCTGCTCCCAGAGATAAATCTATTCTCCGTGAATGACATCTCTGAGTTTCTTCCAAATTCTCGAACTTTTCAGGCTTGATCTATTCCTTGTGAATAGCCTGTCTTGAATTTCTCGGTTTTTGGGGACCCACGGGCTTCTTAAAAGCATCGGCCTCCTCTTAGGCATCGTACAAGGACCCACAGGCTTCCTAAAAGCAACCCCCGCCTCCTCTTGGGCTTAGTACAAGAACCTCTCGGCTTGTTAGAAGTATTCACAGCCTCCTCTTAGGCTTTGTATAATGATCTCTTCCTCCGGGAATGATAGCCTCCTCTTGGGCTTCGTACAAGGACCCGTCAGCTTCTTAAAAGTTTTCAGCCTCCTCTTGGGCTTCGTACAAATTTTCCCGACGACCTCCTAGAGGTATAGGAACAGAACCTAGTCATCTTCATAGAACAGTCCTTTCAAAGAGTCTACTACTGTTTCTCAAAGTATAGTACAAAAGATGAAACTCTAGACTTGGACAGTCTAATCTCCTTGAGTCTTTAAGACATTCTCAAGTGACCCCTTAGTTAAATAGGAAGGAAACCCGTAGACTCTGACAGTCTCAATACCCTTTGGATTTCCCGTTTCCTCAAAGACAAGGAAATATCCCTGATCCTCGAATCAAATCCCTGAGTACAGTGTTACTCATATAAGAACTGATTTTCTCTTTAAAAATCAGTATACTAGACCTGTCACTCAACTGAAACAGTCGCACATAGCCTCCTCTTAGGCTTTGTATAATGATCCTTCTCCAGTGAAGTTAGCCTTCTCTTGGACATTGTACAATGATTCTCCCCAGCGGAGTCAAACAACGTTTAGCCTCTCTCTCGAGCTTTGTACGAGACACATAAGAGACTCCCTCGTTGAGTTAATCACTTATTTTGCCTCCATCTCGGGCTTTATACGAGATACAAAAAGGTTCTTATTGAGCCAAACGAACAATAGCCTCCATCTCGGGCTTCGTACGAGATACAAAAACTCTCATGTTGAGTCAAATAGCCTCCATCTCGGGCTTTATACGAGATACCAAAAGACTCCATCGTCGAGTCAAAACCTTTTAGCCTCTCTCTCGGGCTTTGTACGAGACACAACAATACCATCTTGTTGGGTCCATAGCCTCCTCTTAGGCTTTGTGTAAGAAAACCACTAGTTGATCCAATCAACCTTTTAGCATCAAAGTTGTGCCTCGTTCACAGTACATAAACATCAACAACTCCTTCCATCTAATCGCTGTAAGCCGAAAGCCTCTGGATCATCTACATCCATGCCACTGTCCCTCTTTTAGCATGAGAAAATCCTAAGGAAAGATAGCATTGCTCTACACTGAGTTAAAGTCTTATCCTTCAGGTTAAAATCCCCTATAAAGGAAATTATGGCATTGCCGGATTCACAAATCCCGGTTAAAGTAATCCTCCTTTACAGTCGGTCACCCAACAGTTGTGACATACAACCCCCTCTTTAGAGATGACAAATTCTCTCTAAAGACAACACCTTCAGCTTCACATCTTGGGCTTTGAACAAGATACAAATAGACTCTTTAGCTTCACGTCTTGGGCTTTGAACAAGACACCAAAACAACCATTTCCTCCCATAGAATAGGAGGAACTACGAACGCTCTGATTTCCCAGTTTCGGTAAACGGGAATACGTAGGCATAAGATTGAAAGAAAGATCTTAGCGAGCACACTAAACAAAAACCCAAAATCCCATACTTTCATATATCTATCCTAACATCCTAACTGATAGCCTAAAGCACCCCTCGTCAACAAAATAACCTAGGAGAAACCCCGAATCTTTGTAGCATCTGTAACCTAACAGACCGCTGTTTAACCTCAGTATGCAAGCAGGGTTAGTTGGAGACATATATTTCCCTTCCTTCATCAGCTTTAATAGGATAAAAAATGAATCGAGATGTAGTACCAGAGCGATTGTGCTTCGCAACCACATCCAAAAATCACTCGCTATAATGCTTCACTAGGATTAACAAGGGTAAATTAACTCATATTAAACAATTTCAATTTGGTACAACAACAAAGCACTAGGCTCCTTCGCATCAAAGAGAACCAACTGAAGGTTTAAACCAAGATATTAACTCAACTAGAGGTGTTGCAAAACGACCACTACAAAGCTCTTATGAGGGATTCTCCTGTTGATGTCGCGTTGCAACAATCAAGAATGTAAAAGTTGTAGAAGAGACATCACTTTCATCATTATGGTAACAACTCTGCTCCCCATGACTTTAGGGTCAACGATACCTTCCATCCACCTAAAAATTACAATCATATGAGATCCTCCTCCCACCTTCCTCGAAGGGGGAATGAGCATGGGTTACACCAATCATACCTCTCCCCACCATTAAAGAAATTTGTTCAACAAATACATCATTGGTTATCATTTCCCCAATCTTAGGAGAATCCCCCTAAGTTGGAGATCTATGATGAGACTAGAGATCCCTTTGAGCATTTGGATACCATATTTAAATATAACAAATCCATGATTGTAGTGAAATGCAAACTTTTCACATTGACCCGCAAAAGAGATTTCATGATCTGATTCACGGCTTTAAAAGAGAGCTTAATCAACTATTGGAGGAAGTCATGTGACAAGTTTACTTCATAATTTACATCTTGTAAACATCAATCAAAGACACTAGTCGTGCTCAGTGGCATTCACCGTAGTGGCAGTGGAAGTGGAGGATGTGGATGCATTTGTTTTGTTCTTGCTCTTATTCTAATCTCATGTGGACCAAGTTTTGCTTGTGGATTAGAGTTAGTGTTACCTCTCTTGCGAGTTCTTTGTTGGATAAGCTCCAAGGTTTAAATTCCTCTATTTCTTTTTTATTTTTTGGTCTTGCTTTTTGTTGTTCCATTTGTTCTTGTAGGAATTTTATTCGTTTTAAAGGTAATATTTATAAGAATCATAAGTTGTGCCTTTCTATAGATTTTCAAATTATATATATATATATATATATATATATATATATATATATATATATATATATTTATAATGTTAATTTTCATATGTGTTTTCTATACAATCATGACTATTCTATAAATAGAGATGTCTACTACTATTATAATAATAATAATAATAATAATAATAATAATAATTATTATTATTATTATTATTATTATTATTATTATTATTATTATTATTATTATTATAATAAGGGTTAAATATGATTTTGGTTCTTATAAATATCTCACTTTTTATTTTTAGTCCCTATAAAAAAAATGACATATTTTGGTCCCTACAAAAATTTTATACATGCAGTTTTAGTCCTTGCTATTTTCTAAAATTTTGAAAACTATTTAATTACCTCTAAGCTTTTAAATTTTTGAATAATTTTTTTCATACATGTTCAGATTACTATAAAATGTTTCTTTACCAAATTATATAATTTTATAAAATGAGAAGAATTAAATATGAATTTTTTAAATTTCAAAATATAATGATAAAAGTAATAAAAATTTCGACTTATAAATCAAATTTTGAGTTCCTTTTTTTTTAGAAACTTTTTATAACGTTCTAAACATATATGCAAAATAATCATTCAAAAATACACATTGATTTAACAGTAGGGACTAAAACTACATGGATAATTATTTTGTAGGGACCAAAACACGCTATTTTTTTAATAGGGACCAAAAACTAAATTTTATAATTTTATAGGGACCAAAAACATATTTAACCCTAATAATAATAATAATAATATATTCTAATACACCCCCATAGTCAAAACGGGAGGCTGACGAATGTCGAGACTATAATGAAAATCATCAAAGAGTTGTAACAGAAGTCCTTTGGTGAAGATGTCAGTAATTTGATGACTTGAAGGGGCATGTAAGACTCGTACTTGGCTGTAGGTAACTTTTTCATGCACAAAATGTATATACATCTCGATGTGTTTAGTGCATTGATGTTGAACTAGGTAGTCAGATAGATAGACATCACTCACATTGTCACAATATTCCAAATTGGTTGTTGTGATTGGGCAATGTAGTTCCAATAGTAAGTTTCAAATCTAACAAGATTCAGATACTACATTAGCGACTCCGCGATACTCGGCTTCTGCACTGGATCGAGAGAGGGTGAGCTGGCATTTGGCAGACCATGAGATTAAATTCTCACCAAGATAGACACAGTAACTAGAGGTGGATCGCCTGATGTCTAGGAAATCATCCATGTAACACCCCGATTTATTCTTATTATTTTTCGTAATTAGAATGATATGATGTTATGTATATTTGTGTGATTATGCATGTTTTACCCGTGCTTGGGTTGCCCATAGTATAGGGTAGTGACCTTAGAATTGTAGAGATTAAGGTGTTGGGGGTGTGTGACCAAATGTGTAGAGAGGAGTGGTGTGGTTAGTAATTAATTAATTAACAGTAGGAATATTTGATTAATATTATTAATGTGAATTATTAAGAAATATTGTTATTATTATTTAATTAGTAAAATAATAATAATAATAATAATAATAATAATAATATTGAGATAATAATAATAATAATAATAATAATAATAATAATAATAATATTATGAAATTAAAAAGAATATTAGAAAATAGAAAAGGGGATTAGAGGAGAAAATCATTTAGTACGTGTTTTTGGAGGAAAAAAGAAAGAGGAGAGCTAGGGAAAAAGGGAAGAGAAAAGCCATTGTTGAGGCTGAGGTTTTTGTCAAGAACTCTAAGGTAAGGGTGGGGTTCTCTAATCTCTAAGGGTTGCATAATATTTATATGAGGGTAGATAAACATTTAGGATCATCCATATGTGTTGTTTGTGTTGATTTGGGATTGGGGTTTTTGCATGTCGGAGGTTTTGATAAGAGGAAAAAATGCATAAATTGACCGGTTGAATTGTGGTTTATGTATTTCCATTTCTTTATATGATAACCTATGATTGTATGTGTATTTTCGAGGCTATTTGTGGGTAGAATCGGAGAAAGGTTGGGGTTGGCTTGTGCTGAAATCGCAACTGCAGAATTGCAGAATCGTGCAATTTGCTATGCGAATGAAAGTTCGCTGGGCGATTGTTCACCCCAGATTTGCTAAGAAGATGAGGTAGCGAGCGAATGGAAAGAAGAGAAATTCTGGAATGAGAGGTGGAGAAGTTCGCCCCAGATTCGCTGCGCGTTTGAGAAGTGAATGAAGAGGAGAAAAAGTGAGTCTCGGGTTTTTGTATGGGAGGGGTTATTAGCTGGAGACTTTGCTAGGCGAACTCCTAGCGAAGGACAGTTCGCTGGGCGAACTAGTAGCGAGCATGACAGTGCTTCTTGCTGCTGTTACGAAGGGAATTTTCTTAAACTTTAAAAATTCATAACTTTTAATCCGTATGTCCGTTTTAGTCGCCGTTCGAATCGTTGGAAATCTAGTTTCATATAATTTTTGTTAAAATTATTTTCAATACCATAATTTTAAATATTTGATGCGTTAATGTGTTGCACGTTGAAATGGTGAATTCAGTTGTGGGAATGCGTGTTGTAGTTGTGGTTTGCGATTGTTTGTTGCATGTTTTGGCAGGTATATGCTGCATGTTGGATAGTTGTAGTGTGTTGTATTGGCTTATTGTTAGTTATATGCATTTAGTTGTCATTTTATGTTGTCGTTGTATGCATGCCATGTTGCATAAGTTGTGTGATAAGTCGTGTGCCCATGTGGGGTGTGAGCGTCTTATCCAGATTCTTCGAATAGAATCATGTTGTTGTTGTTGTTGAGGTGATCATGTGCCCATGTGGGGTGCGAGCGATCACGGATGTCGTGTGCCCATGTGGGGTGTGAGTGACTCATATGGAAATTCCGATGGAAATTATGATCATGAAAAAGGGATCGAATTGGTACCACATGCATTGAGTCGAGTTGTGAGTCTCATTGTATTTCATTATGTTGTATTGTATTTAAGAATTGTATGATTATCTGCTTATGTGAAAAAGTGTGATTTCTTTTATGTAGAAATGATAGGGTGAATTGTGTAATTGATTAAATGCTTTTATATTTATATTATGCATTTCTTTTGTTGATTTGAGAATATCACCCCTTCTGTTTGAATGTTACCTCTATTTGGGTAACGTGCAGATATTCAAGATTAGTGCGGGGTTGAAGTTAGTGAAGATGAAGTCTTCTATTTTATTTCGTTGAGTCAGCGTCTGCTCTGATGTGTAACACTGGGGATTTGGAACGCTTACTGTTATTTCTTGTATTGTCCGTTGTGGTTTTTACATAATTGATGATTAATATTAAACATGTTATGTTTTAGTTGAATTTCCGCTACTATATGAGAAGGTGTATTGTTGAAAGTAGCATCCTAAACGTTGTATGTTTTATTTTACTCTGATATTTTATTATTGATTATCGTGGGGGTTTAGGGTGTTACATAGTGGTATCAGAGCAGATCGTTCTGTCCGGCGAATTTGTCGAGTTATTGTCGGGTGACAGTTGATTACTGTCGATGTTGGTTCCATAACCATTGTGTTCTGTTGTTGATGTGTAACAGATTTAGAATGGCTGGAAGGAACGATGCTGCTATTGCTACTGCTTTACAGACTGTTGCTCAGGCGGTACAGAACCCGCCTCATGCTGGTGAGAATGACGAGTTTCAGAAGAATAGACCGCATACCTTCAAGGAAAGATATGATCCGGATAGAGCGCAAGCTTGGCTCAAGGAGATCGAGAGAATCTTCTGGGTTATAGAATGTCCTGAAGCCCAGAAGGTGTGTTAGGTACTCACATGCTGGATGAGGAGGCTGATGATTGGTGGGTTAGCACTCGTCAACTGTTGGGAGCAATAGGAGAGGTAATCACTTGGGTTGTGCTCAGTAGGGAGTTCTTGAGGAAATATTTTCTTGAAGATGTCTGAGGAAAGAAAGAGATTGAGTTCCTGGAACTAAAGCAGGGTAACATGACGGTTATCGAGTATGCTGCCAAATTCTCAAATCTGGCTTAGTTTTACCCTCACTACAGTGCAGCAACTGCTGAGTTCTCAAAGTGTGTCAAGTTTGAGAATGGATTGAGGCTTGAGATTAAACAGGCGATTGGATATCAGCGAATCAGAAGGTTTCCAAATTTGGTGGATTGTTGTAGGATCTTTGAGGAAGATAGCAAGGCTCGACCGGCTAACTATAAAGGGTTGCCGAGAGGAGGGGAAAACAACCGATGAACCATGGGAAGCCTTATGCAGCTCCAGCTGAGAAAGGTAAACAGTAACACGCTGATGGCAAGAAGCCGAGTGGGGGAGGTTCCCCTGCTCCTCTTAAGTGTTACAGGTGTGGTGAGCTAGGTCATCGTGTCAGTGAGTGCATGAGTGATGTGAAGAAATTCTTCAAGTGCGGACAGGCAGGACATCTGATTGCTGACTGCAAAGTTAATGTGGTGACTTGTTACAACTGTGGAGAACAGGGCTATATTAGTACTCATTGCCAGAAGCCAAAGCAAGCTTCAACTAGAGGAAAGGTGTTCGCTTTGACAGGGACTCAGACTTCCAGTGAAGACAGACTGATTAGACGTACATGTTACATTAATAATATGCCTTTGATTGCTATTATTAATACTGGTGCTACCCATTCTTTTATTGCTGCTGATTGTGTGAGAAGGCTAGGACTTGTCGTTTCTCCTATGAAGGGAGAGATGGTTATCGAAACTCCTACAAAGGGATCGGTGACCACTTCCCTAGTTTGTTTGAATTTTCCATTATCGATCTTTGATAAGGACTTTGGTGTGGATCTTATTTGCTTACTGTTGCGAGATCTCGATGTGATCTTGGGTATGAACTGGTTGGAGTTCAATCATGTTCATATTAACTGTTTTAACAAGTCGGTGCAATTTCTTGCTCCTGAGGAAGAGGAAGAAGATGGTTTTCTATCTGCTAGAGAGTTGAGAGAGCTCTTAGAGGAAGAAGCTCACGTGCTTGCATTGTTTGCATCCTTATCAGTGGAGAGTGAGTCGGTGATTAATGAATTGCAAGTAGTGCGTGAATTTCCAGAAGTGTTTCTAGATGATATTTCTGATGTACCGCCAGAGAGAGAAGTGGAGTTTTCTATTGACCTTGTCCCTAGTACCAGACCTATTTCTATGGCACCATACAGGATGTCGACATCAGAATTAATGGAGCTAAAGAAGTACCTGTAAGAGTTGTTAAAAAAGAAATTTGTGAGACTAAGTGTGTCACCTTGGGGCGATCCAGTATTGCTGGTGAAGAAAAAGGATGGCAGTATAAGGTTATGTATCGATTACAGACAGCTGAATAAAGTAACGATTAAGAACAAGTATCCACTTCCAAGAATAGATGACTTGATGGACCAGTTAGTTGGTGCCCGTGTGTTTAGCAAGATTGACTTGAGGTCAGGTTATCATCAAATACGGGTAAAGGATGAAGATATTCAGAAGATAGTCTTCAGAACTCGATATGGACATTATGAGTATGTGGTGATGCCGTTCGGAGTTACTAATGCACCTGGTGTATTCATGGAGTATATGAATCAAATTTTTCATGCTTACTTGGATCAATTTGTGGTTATCTTTATTGACGACATTCTAATCTATTCTAAGTCAGAAGAGGAACATACTGAGCATTTACGGATCGTGCTGCAAGTGTTAAAAGAAAAGAAGTTGTCAAAGTGCGAATTCTGGTTAAGAGAGGTAAGTTTTCTCGGTCATGTTATTTTAGGTGATGGTATTGTTGTGGATCCATCCAAAGTGGATGCAGTTCTACGGTGGGAGTCTCTGAAGTCGGTAATTGAGATTAGAAGCTTTTTGGGCTTGCCTGGTTATTACCGTAGGTTTATTGAAGGCTTTTTGAAGTAAGCACTTCCGTTGACTCAGTTGACTTGCAAGGGTAAGGTGTTTGTGTGAGATGTTCACTGCGAGAAGAGTTTCATCGAGCTGAAGAAGAGATTGACTACAGCTCCGATTTTGATTATACCCGAACCAAATGAACTGTTTGTGGTGTATTATGATGCTTCTTTAATGGGTTTAGGGGGTGTGTTAATGCATAATGGAAAGGTTATGGCTTATGCTTCACGACAGTTAAGGGTCCATGAGAGGAATTATCCAACTCATGATTTGGAATTAGCTGCAGTGGTGTTCGTATTGAAAATTTGGAGGCACTATCTTTACGGTTCCAGATTTGAGGTGTATAGTGATCATCAGAGCTTGAGGTATCTGTTCGATAAGAAGAAGTTGAATATGAGACAAAGAAGATGGTTAGAATTCTTAAAGGATTATGATTTCGGGTTGAACTATCACCCTGGTAAAGCTAATGTCATGGTTGATGCTTTGAATCAGAAGACTTTGCATATGTCTGTTATGATGGTTAAAGAGTTGGAATTGATTGAGCAGTTCAGAGATATGAGTCTAGTTTGCGAACTGGCACCTCATAGTGTGATGTTAGGTATGCTGAAGATCAATAATGAATTTCTTAATAGTATCAGAGAGGGTCAGAAGCTGGATGTGAAACTGGTGGATTTGATGATTGGAAATGAGTCGACAGAAGATAACAATTTCAAAGTGGATGAACAAGGTGTGTTGAGATTCCGTGATAGGATTTGTATTTTTGATGATTTCGAGTTGAAGAAAATGATTCTAGAAGAAAGTCATAGGAGTAGCTTGAGTATCCACCCGGGAGCTACAAAGATGTATCAAGACTTGAATAAGATATTTTGGTGGCCTGGATTGAAGCGTGATGTGGCTAAGTTTGTATATGCTTGTTTGACTTGTCAGAAAGCGAAGGTGGAACATCAGAAACCCGCTGGTTTGATGCAACCGTTAGATATCCCAGAGTGGAAGTGGGACAACATTTCTATGGATTTTGTGACTGGGTTGCCTAATACTCTAAGAGGACATGATTCTATTTAGGTAGTAGTGGATAGACTGACGAAATCGACATATTTCATTCCAATTAATATCAATTTTCCTTTGCAGAAGCTGGCAGAGATTTATATTCGGGTGATTGTGAAGTTGCATGGAGTTCCATTGAGTGTTGTGTCGGACAGAGATCTAAGGTTCCCTTCCAGATTTTAGGAGAGTTTGCATGAAGCCTTAGGATCGAAACTGAGGTTTAGCTCAACTTATCACCCGCAGACGGATGGACAAACGGAAAGGACTATAAAATCTTTGGAGGATTTGTTGAGGGCTTGTGTGCTTAAACAAAGAGGTGCTTGGGATAGCCATTTGCCGTTGATTAAGTTCACTTATAATAACAGTTACCATTCCAGTATCAGAATGGCACCTTTTGAAGCTTTGTATGGCCGGAAGTGTCGGACGCCTCTGTGTTGGCATGAATCTGGAGAGACCGCAGTACTTGGACCTGAGATTGTTCAGTATACTACTGAAAAGGTGAAGCTGATTTGGGAAAAGATGAAAGCTTCGTAGAGTAGGCAGAAGAGCTACCATGACAAGAGGAGCAAATATCTTGAGTTTCAAGAAGGAGACCATGTGTTTTTGAGAGTCACTACGGTGACCAGTGTTGGACGTGCGTTGAAATCGAGGAAGCTTACTCCTCGGTTTATTGGTCCATATCAAATTTCTGCAAGAGTTGGACCTGTGATTGTATGTGTATTTTCGGGGCTATTTGTGGGTAGAATCGGAGAAAGGTTGGGGTTGGCTTGTGCTGAAATCGCAACTGCAGAATTGCAAAATCGCGCAACAGCTTCGGAAGTATGTTCCGGATCCATCACATGTCATTCCGATGAGTGATGTAGAAGTAAGGGATAACCTTACGGTTGAGGCCTTACCAATACGGATTGAAGACCGCGAGGTAAAGCAATTGAGATGTAAAGAGATCACCCTTATGAAAGTAGGGTGGGGAGGCGCTGCCGGTGGAAATATAACTTGGGAGTTAGAGAGCAGGATACGAGAATCGTATTCGGAGTTGTTTGTATGAGGTAAATTTTTAAGGACGAAATTATTCTAAGTGGGGGAGAGTTGTAACACCCCGATTTATTCTTATTATTTTTCGTAATTAGAATGATATGATGTTGTGTACATGTGTGTGATTATGCGTGTTTTGGTCATGTTTAGGTTGCCTTTAGTATGGTGTAGTGACCTTAGAATTGTAGAGATTAAGGTGTTGGGGTGTATGACCAATTGTGTATAGAGGAGTGGTGTGGTTAGTAATTAATTAATTAACAGTAGAAATATTTGATTAATATTATTAATGTGAATTATTAAGAAATATTGTTATTATTATTTAATTAGTAAAATAATAATAATAATAATATTGAGATAATAATAATAATATTATGAAATTAAAAAGAATATTAAAAAATAGAAAAGGGGATTAGAGGAGAAAATCACTCAGTACGTGTTTTTGGAGGAAAAGAGAAAGATGAGAGTTAGGGCAAAAGGGAAGAGAAAAGCCATTGTTGAGGCCGATGTTTTTGTCAAGAACTATAAGGTAAGGGTGAGGTTCTCTAATCTCTAAGGGTTGCATAATATTTGTTTGAGGGTAGATAAACCTTTAGGATCATCCCTATGTGTTGTTTGTGTTGATTTGAGATTGGGGTTTTTGCGTGTCGGAGGTTTTGATAAGAGGAAAAAATGCATAAATTAACCGGTTGAATTGTGGTTTATATATTTCTATTTATTTATATGATAACCTGTGATTGTATGTGTATTTTTGGGGCTGTTTGTGGGTAGATTCGGAGAAAGGTTGGGGCTGGCTTGTGCTGAAATCGCAACTGCAGAATTGCAAAATCGCGCAACAGCTTCGGAAGTATGTTCCGGATCCATCACATGTCATTCCGATGAGTGATGTAGAAGTAAGGGATAACCTTACGGTTGAGGCCTTACCAATACGGATTGAAGACCGCGAGGTAAAGCAATTGAGAGGTAAAGAGATCACCCTTGTGAAAGTAGTGTGGGGAGGCGCTGCCGGTGGAAATATGACTTGGGAGTTAGAGAGCAGGATACGAGAATCGTATTCGGAGTTGTTTGTATGAGGTAAATTTTTAAGGACAAAATTATTCTAAGTGGGGGAGAGTTGTAACACCCCGATTTATTCTTATTATTTTTCGTAATTAGAATGATATGATGTTGTGTACATGTGTGTGATTATGCGTGTTTTGGTCATGTTTAGGTTGCCCTTAGTATGGTGTAGTAACCTTAGAATTGTAGAGATTAAGGTGTTGGGGTGTATGACCAATTGTGTATAGAGGAGTGGTGTGGTTAGTAATTAATTAATTAACAGTAGAAATATTTGATTAATATTATTAATGTGAATTATTAAGAAATATTGTTATTATTATTTAATTAGTAAAATAATAATAATAATAATATTGAGATAATAATAATAATATTATGAAATTAAAAAGAATATTAGAAAATAGAAAAGGGGATTAGAGGAGAAAATCACTCAGTACGTGTTTTTGGAGGAAAAGAGAAAGATGAGAGTTAGGGCAAAAGGGAAGAGAAAAGCCATTGTTGAGGCCGATGTTTTTGTCAAGAGCTATAAGGTAAGGGTGAGGTTCTCTAATCTCTAAGGGTTGCATAATATTTGTATGAGGGTAGATAAACCTTTAGGATCATCCCTATGTGTTGTTTGTGTTGATTTGGGATTGGGGTTTTTGCGTGTCGGAGGTTTTGATAAGAGGAAAAAATGCATAAATTAACCGGTTGAATTGTGGTTTATATATTTCTATTTATTTATATGATAACCTGTGATTGTAAGTGTATTTTTGGGGTTGTTTGTGGGTAGAATCGGAGAAAGGTTGGAGCTGGCTTGTGCTGAAATCGCAACTGCAGAATTGCAAAATCGTGCAATTCGCTATGCGAATGAAAGTTCGATGGGCGATTGTTCGCCCCAGATTCGCTAAGCGAATGGAGTAACGAGCGAAGGTAAAGAATAGAAATTCTAGAAAGATAGGTGGAGAAGTTCACCCCAGATTCGCTGGGTGAACTCCTGGCGAACTCCAGTTTGCTGAGCGAATGAGAAGCGAATGGAGAGGAGAAAAGTGAGTCTCGGGTTTTTGTATGGGAGGGGTTGTTCGCTGGAGACTTTGCTAGGCGAATCCTAGTGAAGGACAGTTCGCTAGGCGAACTCGTAGCGAGCATGACAGTGTTGCTTGCTGCTGTTACGAACAGAATTTTCTTAAACTTTAAAAATTCATAGCTTTTAATCTGTATGTCCGTTTTAGTCCCCGTTTGAATCGTTGGAAAGCTGGTTTCATATACTTTTTGTTACAATTAATTTCAATACCATAATTCCAACTATTTGATGCGTTAATTGGGTTTCCGTGTATGTTGTTATGTGTTGCACGTTTAAATGGTGAATTTAGTTGTGGGAATACGTGTTATAGCTGTGGTTTGCGATTGCTGCATGTTTTGGCAGGTATATGCTGCGTGTTGGATAGTTATGGTGTGTTGTATTAGCATATTGTTAGTCATATGCATTTAGTTGTCATTGTATGTTGTCGTTGTATGCATGCCATGTTGCATAAGTTGTGTGATAAGTCGTGTGCCCATGTGGGGTGTGAGCGTCTTATCTGGATTCTTTGAAATAGAATCGTGTTGTTATTGTTGTTGTTGTTGAGGTGATCGTGTGCCTATGTGGGTTGTGAGCGAACACGGATGTTGTATGCCCATGTGGGTGTGAGCGACTCATATAGAAATTCCGACGGGAATTATAATCATGAAAAAGGGATTGAATTGGTACCACATGCATTGAGTCGAGTTGTGAGTCTCATTGCATTGCATTGCATTATGTTGTATTGTATTTGAGAATTGTATGATTATCTGCTTATGCGGAAAAGTGTGATTTCGTTGATGTAGCAATTATAGGGTGAATGGTGTAATTAATTAAATGCTTTTATATTTATATTATGCATTTCTTTTGTTGATTTGAGAATCTCACCCCTTCTGTTTGAATGTTACCTCTATGTGGGTAACGTGCAGATATTCAAGATTAGTGCAGAGTTGAAGTTAGTGAAGATGAAGTCTTCTATTTTATTTCTTTGAGTAGACGTCTACTCTGATGTGTAACACTGGGGATTTGGAACGCTTACTGTTATTTCTTGTATTGTCCGTTGTGGTTTTTACTTAATTGATGATTAATATTAAACATGTTATGTTTTAGTTGAATTTCTGTTGCTATACGAGAAGGTGTATTGTTGAAAGTAGCATCCTAAACGTTGTATGCTTTATTTTACTATAATATTTTATTATTAATTATCGTGGGGGTTTAGGGTGTTACAATCCCAATCTGCATCAGTGTAAGAAACCAATTTGCTGACAAAATAGGGATACAAGTGAAGGTCGAAATAAATATAACCATGAGTATATCGAATTATACTCTTTAGTGATGGCATATCTTGAATTTTAAGATCATTCATGAATCGACATATCTGTTGTATTGTATATAAGAGATATCTGGTCTTGTGAAAGTTAAACATTGCAACGCTGCTGCAAGAATTCGATATTAAGTTAGGTCATGATATGGATTCCCAAAAGACCGCCTGAGTTTTTTCTTGGTGTCGACTAGGGTGGGTGATGGCTTGCAAGAGGACATGTCTGCTTGTTCTATAATTTCCTCTGCATATTTCCTTTGAGACAAGAAAAGACCATATGTATGTTTAATAACAAATATTCCTAGAAAATAACTCAGAGGACCTAAATCCTTCATGGCGCATTTAGATCTAAGTTTAGATTTAATAGAGCCACGAAGAGAATCAGAGGAAGCAATGAGAATTATGTCATCTGTAATACCCCATATTTTCTTAAATGCTTAATTGGGTACCAGTTGGATTTATTGAAGCTCTTAACTGCTCTAAGTGTCATCAGTTTAGACCAATAGAGTAACTAGTAGACTCTGAAAAGATCAATTATTGATAAAAGAGACATACCAATATTAATTAGTATCAGAGAGGTTATTTGGGCAGCTCTAATATTTGGTCAATTGGTGTTAAATGACAAAATATCAATTGGGGATATTTTATGTCATTATATAATATTTTATACACACACACACACACACACACACACACACACACACACATATATATATATATATATGAAAGAAATGAAAAGAAAAAGAGAAAGTTGGTAAGAGAAGAGGAAAAGAATAATACAGAGAAAGAAGAGAAAAAAGGAGAAAGGAAAGAAGAAGAAAACCTAGAGGTGGAAGAAGTGGAAGTTCTCATCATCATTCATCTTCATCATCCAACAATTTCTCCTTCCCCATTGCAAGGTGAGTTCCATTAGTTAAAAACTTGGGGTAGGAAATTGGGGGAAATTCTATGATGTTGGGATTAGATTGAGACAAATGTGTTAACATGATGATTTTAATGATTTGCATGCATATATGTGTTAAACTATGCTAAATGGGGGGATTATTGGGTGCATTACGATCATATGGGTTGAAGGAATTTGGCCATTTTCACCTTCTAAATGTGTTTTTGAGAATTCTGAGTTTCCAGGTCTCTCAGTGCGAGCTCGGGGCAAGCTAGCTCGCTTTCAGCTGGCAGTGCGACCAAGACAGCAAGCAGAAAAGTAATTGTTTCTTGTTTTCCCCGTAACTTGAGAACCGCAACTCGGAATGAGACGCGGTCGGAAGCATTGGAAAGCTATTCCAATGGTCTATGTGATAGTGAGTTAAAAACATGAGTTTATGTAATTGATTTATATGATAAAGATGGAATTGAAGTGAGTGTGGATTATGTGATTCTTGTTTCCACCATAATTCAAGAATCGAGGACCCGATTGATATGGGACTTGAGGCATTGGGAGGATAATCCAATGGGCTGTTAAATGGTGATGTGAGATCATGAACTAACCAAGAATACTTGGTAGAGGATAGTAGTGGCTTGTATGCCTTATTATGTATATGAACTACTATGTTGGTTATGTTTGACATGTTGTATTACCATGTTGGTGTTTCATGTATGATAATGTGTTATGCCATATATGTATATTGATGGATGTTTTCGATTGTGTGATAACACACTTAAAATATTATAAAGATGAGTGAGGAAACCTATGAGATTAGTAGGTAAATGACTTAGTAAGATAACCTAGGATGTGAAATGGTTTAGACAGTGATACTTGGACATAATTGTACCATGGTATGTATAACGGACAAGTATATAGGCTTTGCATGGAACATGCAATATTATGGTGCGATTAAGGTGAATGTGATCACCTAGTAATTGATGATTAACTGTAACCTTGTGAAGCGTATTCCGCACCGTGGAGGTCTGGACTCCTTGGGCAATATCTATATGGATGATGAGATCTATATAGTGGAGGTCCGGTATCCATTGGCCATATCTGGTAGAAAGGGCTTGACTCATCCCATGTAGTGGAGGTCTGGTATCCATTGACCATATCTGATGGCGAGTTTAGTCTATGCAGTGGAGGTCTGGTGTCCATTTACCATATATGTTTAGGAGAGTGTGTTATACGCAGTGGAGGTCTAGATTCCATGGACAATATCTGATGGTGGATTCCATGTAGTGGATGTCTGGTATCTATTGACCATATCTGGTAAATAGTTAGTCTATGTAGTGGAGGTCTAGTTTTCATTGACCATACCTGATGGCGAGTTTAGTCCATGCAGTGGAGGTCTGGTGTCCATTGACCATATCTGATGAATGGTTTATGTTCCGTGCAGTAGAGGATAGGAGTTCCGCTGGCCATATCTGATGAATAGATCTATCTGATCGATTGTGGGGCTAATCACCCTTGCGCTATAGTTTGTATTTTATCCTGAGTAATAAATAGTTGAGTTGTTGAACTCATGAGACATGTTCCCATACATGGCAAGCTTTGTGAGCTCAAGTCTTATTCCCTTTCCCCCCTTGACTCGAGTTAGAATTTGATTAGAACCCTGTAGAGCCGAGTGAACCCATAAGATAGGGGAACTTAGTGAGATTATTATCTCACCCCATAATCGTTGTTATTTTTCAGGTATTATTTGCAGGTATGATTTACAAGTGGAGCTATACTTGGATGTTTCAATAGAAGACTAGTTGTGTATTTTCGTTGTGTATTATGTATATTCTACAATGATGCATATTGTACTCAAATCTTAGATTTCATTGTTTGACACTTTCCATATCTTGTACCATTGTAGTTTTATTTTATATTTTATAGAATGTTCAAGTATGTAAATTATGCCAATAGACACTTATGATGGTGTTAGTACCAGATAATAACACTTGTATGGTATTATTCTAGATATATATTATACATGGTGTTTACATCATCCACATATAGAAGGATATAAGCAGTATCAATATCGTAATGATAAATGAATGAAGAATGATCTGAGATGTTCTGAGAGATACCCATTATGGAAACATAGTCAGTCAATCTTTGGTACTAGGCACGAGGTTCTTGTTTGAGACCATAGAGAGACTTCATAAGGAGACAGACATGCTCAAGATACCGTGGATCATGGAATCCAGAAGGCTAGTGCATATACACGGTTTCAAAATTTCCATGCAAAAAGGAATTCTTGACATCTAGTTGATGAAGACAACATGACTTGAATAATGCAATTCTAAGTACCATGCGAATAGTGTCCAGTTTGACAATAGGGCTGAAAGTTTCACCATAATTGACGTCTTATTGTTAATTAGCACCATTACCTACAATATGAGCTTTGTATCGCTAAAAAAACCATTAGATTTCTTCATGCGCCTGAACAACCACTAACTTCAAATAACATTAGCATTAGAGGGACGAGGAACTAATTCCCACGTCTTATTTCCAACAACAACATCATATTTTTCTTTCATGGTCATTTTTCAATTATGATCATTTAATGCATCAATGAGATTTGTAGGTATATGAGAGATAGACTGATGGATGGATGTCTGTAGGTTTAAAATTGGATGGATGTCTGTAGGTTGTGCTTGAGTTGTCATTTTAGATGAATGAGGTGCAGAAGGGGAAATGGGTAGCTGAATAGGTGGAAAGGAGGTGTTCATTGTTATTTGTGTAGATGAGGTTGTTGTTTGGGATGGAGAAAGTGTTTGAGCTATTGGTGTAGGTTATTGGGTCGAAGGGGGTTGTTGAGGGGGGAGAGGTTGTTTGGTTTGTGGTTTGAGAGGGGAAAATATGTTGGGCTGCTGGTGATGGTGGTTGGGTGACTGTTATGCTGGGAGAGGAGGTATGTGGAGGTGTGGTGTACACTTGTGGGTCAGAAGTGGGATTATGTTGTCATCTAAGAATTTATAGTTAGTTGTTGTAGGAGAACTCATGGTGGAAAAGAAAATGTATTTTCCACAAAAATAACATACTGAGAAATAATGATTTTGCGAATTGACAATTTGTAACACTTATATCCTCTAGGATTAGACATATGTCCTAGAAAGACACATGGTGTAGATCGAGGCTGGAGTTTATTCCTAGTGGTGGAAGGAATTAAGGGATAATAAAGGCATCTGAATACTCGGAGGTGTGAATAGGTCAGGTTTTTGTGGTGATTGGAGAATGAGTTTCTTATTTGGAAGTATATTGTATAGGTAACTAGCCATTTGAAGGGAATGGTGCCAAAAAAATTTGGTGGAATAGACACATGAGAAAGAAGGGTTCGTATGATATTATTAATTGTACAAATTTTTCTTTCAACTTTTCCATTTTCAAGGGAGGTGTGAGGACAAGAAAATATAAAAGACATTTCATTTAGTTCACAAGACTTTTGAAAGAGAGAGTTATCATACTCCTTGCCGTTGTTAGATTTAAAATATTTTATTTCAAGTTCAAATTATGTTTTAATATGAGCATGAAATTGAAAAAATAAAAAGGAATGTACTTGTTATTTGTTTGAGATTTGAAAACTCCATAAATGGTTTGGAAAATCATCAAGGAATAATACATAATAATGATGCCGTCTGGATCTTAATACCGTAAAATTCCAAAGATCACTATGAACGATTCCAAAAGGCATGTAAGTAAATGGCAAAGAATTACAAAAAAGTAATTTTATTTGTTTCCCAAGTGGCAAGAGTGACAAAAGAAATAATTTCGAAACTAATTACATAGAAAAAGTTGGTTTTAATGAAGAGAAATTAAAATAAGCGCTCCTGGATGTCCTAAACGACTATTCCATAACTTGGTAGATGAAGCGGAAAAAACAGATGGTGGTGATGTTGTTGTGTCTTGTCTTGTGGAAATGGGGTAAAGGTTACTGGAACTGTTACATCTCATTAAAAATTTTCATGTCTGAAAATCCTTCACAGAAAAACCGAAAGGGTCAAATTCAACCGAGACATCATTATCAATTGTAAATATTCTGTTATAAACAAGATTTTTTATAAGTTTCAGTGCATGTAAATGTTAGGGAATTAGGTAAAGATGCATATCCATAACCTATAACAGGAATATGATGACACTTTCCAACAGTAATATTATCACTCATGTTAAAATGAGACATGAGGTTACTTCCATTGCCCGTCATATGAGAAGTCGCTCTGTTGTTCATGTTCCATTGATTATCAGGATGAGAGATGGAGATATGTGGATAGTAGTCTGGATGTCTGTCATAGCATAGTATTGCGGTGCTTACTGACTAGTGGAAGTCGAAGAAGCAGTGAGTATCTGGGCTTGTTGAGGCCTAGGACCAAGTATGCTAGATTGTTTTTGTAACACACCTATTGTCAGATAGGGACATAGTAGAGTTCCCCATGGTTTCCATGGATATGCCCATGGATGATGCTGATAGAGAGATGGAACGCAATGTTGTTGTTACGGCTGAGAGCAACTTCCACCTCGACCATAGTGTCTTCCCCTGCCAGGAACGATGCGGACATTCCGCTGGCCACCGCGAGCACTATTGTTGCGTCCGCTATAATTTTTGTTGTGGTTATGACCTGCCGAGGCTAAAATATCATCTTGAAAGGATAAGAAAACAGAGTTCTCGATCGAATTCACTACCTTTTTTGCCTTGGTTGTTTGTTCTAGGATTAAATTTGTAAAAATGGGGAAGAGAATCTCCGTGACAAATATGTGATCTGACTGTGGCGTACGCATCAGTGAGGCTAGAGATGTGTTGAAGTACGAGCCTTTCATTTGACACAGGAGCACCAACATTAGAGAGTTGATATAATAGTGATTTGAGATATAGACAATAGGTGGTGGAATCAGGAAATTGTTCCATACGAGCATTCAAAATCCCTATTCTAGGTAGAGAGCCCTAGAGTTTTTGTTGTCATAAAAGATATTGAACAATCGGTTTGATGCTTGTTTCACAATTGAATCGGGCTCGATAATTGTTTGAAAAAGATCATCTGATACAATACCATAAATCCATCATAGGACAATATCTTCTAGAAGATGACAGAGGTGAGGATCAGTGGTTTTATGGTCATGAGAGGATGCATGTTCGATCACAATATTGTGATCAATAACTTAATGTACACGAGCATGGATTTAGAAGAGTTCATACCATGTGTTGATGCTCAAGGTAATTTTGATGAAATTTGTGATGTTTGAGATGGTGAAACCGGGGTGGATAGGAGGTGTTATTGCTACTGTGGTGACAAACTTAGGAGATGAGGTCGGGGTTTTGGTAGGAGAGAAGGAGGAGTGGTTGTCGCCAGACATGTTAGGAAGAAGAAAGATGGGACATCGCGGTTAGGGTTAGGAAAGACAAGACAACAAGTTAGGGTTTAGAGTTTGATATTTGGATCAATAACTATTACTTATTGATACCATGTACGAATCATAAGTCGTGCATCTCTATTGATTTCCCAATTATATACACATTGTTAATTTTCATATGTGTTTGTTATACAATCATAACTATTTTATAAATAGAGATGTCTACTATAATATTTTGATAATAATAATATTCTAATAATAACAATAATATATTCTAATAGTATTTTTAGAAATTTGGATATGTTTTGTAGGAATGCTCATGGACGGTTAATTTTCATAATCAATCCATAACCATAAATGATCCATATGTTATAACCGGTTATTAAAACCCATTTTCATAACTGATTTTCAATTTTTTTAAATGGTTATAAATCAGTCATATTCATAACGAAATTTATAATTAATTTTATTTTAAAATCATTTTTTGTAAGAAATTATTATTTAAAAAAACAATTTCCTTTTAAATTAAAAAAATATATATTTATGTTTAAAAAAATATTTTTTTTAAAAGTATTTAAAAAAATCATTTTTTAACTGAAAAAAAAATACTTTTTAAAAAAAATTATTTTCATAAAAAATTAATTTTTTTTTGAAAAAAAATTGAAAATGAAAAAAAAAAATTATAAAATAAATTGACTAATTTGATTTTTATTTTGAATATCGATTTCCAAATTATAGATTTGGTTAAAATCATATTAAAAACATATATAAAGTATAAATTTAGTTAAAACCATATTAATGATTAATTGGTTTTTAATAATCGAATTTAGATATAAATATGAATAATTTAAATAACCGTTTAATTTGAATACCTCTAATATTTTGAGCTCATTAAGTTATTAGCTTGGGAGTGGCTCAATATTTTTTTTAAATGAAAGAACATATCTTAGAGTTTGTGTAATAATCTGGAGGCTTATTGGGTGTAGGTTGCACCTTATGTTTTGGTTGGTGTTTATTGTTGGTTGGTTTTTTTTTCTCTTCTTTGGTTTCTATGATTGTAAAAGGGCGAGCACCCCTTGTATTGTTATTAAAATTCATTTTGTCACCAAAAACTATTAATAAAATTATGACTCCAAAAAGCTGCTTGTTTTGAAATGGTTTTCGGTCTGAAAATCAATTTCGCAAAAAGCTGCTTGTTCGGTGTTGGTTTGGAGCAGAATTTTATGTTTGCTGTGGAGCACTTTCTTCAATGTAAATCTAGCACTCTCCCTTTTAAATTCTTGGGTTTGATGGTGGGAGGTTGACAAAGATCAAAAACATTTTGGAAACCGATTTTGAACTGTTTTAGAGCCAGGATGTCTCCTTGGATCGGCGGAATCTTTCGATATGAGGTAGAGTTACCATTATCAACTTTATTTTGACTAATTTTCCCATTCATTACTTATCGTTCTACAAAGCTCCTACCGGTGTTGTAAGGAAATCATTGCAATTCAAAGAAAATTTCTTTGGAATGGATCCACGAATTTAAAAGACATTTTTTGGGTTAGCTAGAAATCGGTTTGCAAACCGAAATCGTGTGGAGGTCTAGGAATCAAGCACATTACTTTATTCAACAAAGCTCTTTTGGCAAAATGGGCTTGGAAGTTTCTTCATGAAGGTGCTAAGGTGTGGAGAGATATCATTTCTTGTAGATACGGTAATGTCGTCAAGAAAATTCAGTTTGGTGATCCTGCTGCAACTCTTAGTCAAGAGTCCAGTTGGATGAGTGACTTGATGAAGGTGGTAAAACCTAAGGATAACGTTTGGTTTTCTACAGACCTATCATGCAGCATTAGGCCTGGCAGGGATGTTAGTTTTTGGTGCGTGCAGTGGCTTGGCATTTCCAGTTTACGGGACCTACTATCGGAACTGTTTGCTGCTACTGACTCTAAGGAATTTACGGTCAGCGAAATGGGAGGATGGGAGGTGGATTCCTGGGTGTGGAAGTTCATAAATTTTCACTTCAATTATTACTCCAACCTTGATTCTGACCTTGTCATCTTGGAGAATATTCTGTCTGTCTCTTCGGTCTCGCGCGAGATTGGCGATACTTAGTTTTGGAAGGCTGACACTGTCATTGGTTATTCCGTCACTTCTTACTACAACATTCTAGTCGGGAGGGAGTTTTCTCAGACCATAGAGGAAACAACTGCTACAGCTCTTGATTTGCTATGGAAGGAACCAATTCTGTTGAAGATCAAGATATTCGGGTGGAGATTAATCATCGATAGGCTGCCGACTCGTTTGAACCTGACGTCTCGGGATATCATTTCTAACCCGCACAACAAGGTTTGTGTTCTTTGTTTTAATGATCTTGAAGATTTAACCCATCTATTCTTCATGTGCAACAAATCAATTAGTGTTTGGAACTTGGTTTGCGATTGTGTCGACATTGGAAGGATTTCGGAAACAGATTGTGTAAACCATGTTTTTGTTTGGGTCCTGAGGCTTCTTGGCAGGTGCAAAAAAGAGGCGATCTCATCTATTTGGTTTATAACTTGCTGGAATTTATGGATAAGTAGGAACAACGTTTTGTTTAACGATGAAGTGGCTAATGTCGAAGCCATCTTCCACAGAATTGTTGTATCTTCTTAGAATTGCTTGGCTTTCGAGAAGTCCGGTAGGATTAAATGTAGTTTATACGACTGGACTAAATTCCCGCTCGATTTTCTTTGATTTTGGTGGTTAGCCGATCTTGCTTTTGTCTTGTAGGATTTGCTTGTTCTCTCTTGTGTTCCTTGTATTTCTTTAGGTTTGAGATCCCCTTTTTCTCATCTTAATAAAATATTTGCTTATAAAAAAAAAATTATGACTCCATAGCTCGCACATGATAGGCACAACTGCACAAGTGTAATAACAACATCATTTATGAGTTGAATTAGTTTTAATTGGATCCCATTCTTTACCACTCAAGTAAATTTTTACTATAATTACAAATTTCTTAGCTATTATTATTACACATGTCAACTAAAAATAGCAAATTAAGAAATTAACATTATTTTTTAGTACCTTAAGACTAGTTCTTTGTGTAACACAAATAGAAACATTATTAACCACAACTTTGATTTCTCTCCTATAATATATAAGCAATCAACAATCTCTTGTAATTCACAACATTCTCTCATCAAACACAAAATTAGTGAAAAAAAAAAGTTAACATTTGACATGGCTAAGTATTCAAAGAATGTCCTTGTTTTTTGCATTGGAATGCTTCTTGTAAGCTTATGGTGCATGGAAGTGAGTGGACAAGTACAAGGACATGAAGAGGCACCTGTTGGATGTAACAGCAAAAATTCGGGTGCAGAATGCACAGATGATACTATTCAGACCATGAAGAAAACAGGTGGAGGTGGTAAGCAAGGAGAGAAACATGAAAATCCTTTTAGAAGATGGTTTGGTGGAGGTAGTAAGTAAGGACTTAAATATCTCACGAAAGTTATTGAAGTTTAGTACTTATGTTGCAATATACTATTAAATGTATTTTTAGTCTCTCTATTTGAATTTTTTTTAATATTTTAATCCATGTTAAAAAAAGCTTAAGTTTTTGGATCTTTTATTCAATATTTTTTGGGGTTTTCGTAGTTCCCGTCAGATATATTTTGTTGGCACTTCATTTTATGAGGTAGCCCTAACATTGTATTGTATATAGGCATCACATTATAAAATAGTTGTTAAGCCACATTTTTAAAAGAAAAATTTAATTTAATTATATTATTTAATATAATTATAAATTTATGAGTTAAATAATATTTGCTGAATAATTATTGATGTCATGCGTCAAAGAATGTTTGGCTAAAAGGAACCATCTTTTTGCATTTGTTTAGGATCGACTACATGCCCTCTTCGCTAAAAAGTCATTCCTTAACCATTTATGTATCATTGAAAACTTTTGTAAATACATACACTGAATATATATATATATATATATATATATATATATATATATATATATATATATATATATATATATATATATATATATATATATGTTACAACAACAGACAAAACTGTATAAATAAAATTGTTCGAAAAACTAATCAGATAACGATGATTACTTGTTTTGAATCCCTTGTATGTAATTGTTGATCCTGGTGCCTATTTGCCCAAAGTTGATTATTCAGCGATCATGACGCTTTAACTTAGCATTATACCCAATTCCTTGGTACATAACTCACTATTCTAAATTACGACCCCCTAATCCCTTGGGCCAGCTGGATAGTTATAACATGAAATTTTAAGAACATTAAATCCTTAGTCAAAATTTATATTTATTATCTCTAATCAATTACTATGTTAAACATGTTAATTTTGTTCAGATTCATAAAGTGGGGGTTAGTGATCATCACAAGTCTAGATCGTTATATGAATTGGTGAACACATATAAAGAAATGAACATGAATTAAACTGAATAACGATATTGAATTATTAAAATAAGCAAATAGTACGAAACAAATACATATGATCCAACATATTCATACATGTTCATCTAACAAGTCTTAATCAATAAAAACTTAGCTACTCATACTAATAGAAATCATAACCAAAGTAATGAAGAAACAATACATGAATCTCCTGTTAGAATTTGGATTTCGGTGATGAAAACCTTCGCTCTAGAGCTCTAAAACATGTTTTGCCGTCCAATTTCTATCACAAGAAGAGTGCGTAAGAGAACTCTCTCTCTCTCTCTCACACACACACACACACACACACACACACACACACAGAGAGAGAGAGAGAGAGAGAGAGAGTATTTGGCTAGGGTTGACGTTCTTTGTAACATTCTGAATTTTCAATTATATACTTAATTTAATTTTTAATTGCTTTTATTTATTTATTTTTTAGTGTTGGTGAATTTATATGATTTATTTGGTATTTGTTGGATTTATTGGGATTTATGAGAATTTTATTTAATTAATTAATTATATTTATTCTATTGAGTCATTACATGGTTATATGATCTATTTGTGTTTTTTGGGTATTTTTGTGGGATTATGGAAGGTGGAATAGAATTTGTACTATTATTCAATATTTCCATAATTAAAATACAATAGAGAGAATTAAATTAAATAGAGAAATAAGAAAATAAGGGGAGTTAGGGTAAGAAGTGAGATAACGAGGAATTTGATGGGACAAGGTGAATGAAAAACATAAAGTGGGGGAGGAAAATAGAAATATTAAAAGGAAAAAAAAATAAGGTCAAATAAATAAAAAGAGAGAATGGAGTGGATAGTTTGGTCTGATATGTGAAAAGTTGGAAAATATGAGAAAGAGGCAAGGAACCCTAAAGAGAGCTCTAGAAAGGAGAAGGCATAACCAAAGCTTGGATTCTTTGCTAGAAAATTCAGGTAAGGGGAGATTATTCTATAATTTGTGTATGTAATTATAAAGGGTATAAGGGATCCTAACCCTCTTCCTTCATTGTTGAGCAATTTGGATCTTGAAGGGGTTTGTGCAAAACCTTTAGGTTGCTATTGTTGATTCAATGTTATGACTTGTCAATGGCTGTTTTTGGATGCAAATTTTGTATAATTAAATGTCGTGATAAAATTAGAGAAGATGCAGTTCATGTGCTTAGGTAGTGCGTTGATGAAAAAGCATGATAAATTGATGAGTTAATGTCGAATTAATGATAGATGATGATGATGATGATAATTGTTGTCTTATGGGTGGTATATTGTATGCAGATAAGTATGAGCGATCATTCATGTTCAAAATTAAATTGGGATAGGTCTAGGTTGGAGAAATTAGACTTAGAAGTGGAATTCTCGTGAAAATTTAGTTGACAAATGCTACAGACTGGTTTGGCTCGAATCATAGGGTTATACTGTGAATTTTGATTCAAATCATAGCCTCTTGGTGGCCTCTTCCTGGTTTGATTCGAATAAATGATTACACGTGATTTGAATCATGAAGGTAGATTTTGTTCAAAATATTGTTTTAATCATAACTTGAGTTTCGTGACTCCGTTTGAGGTGTGGTTTTAAGCGTTAGGAAGCTAACGGGTAAGAATACAATATGGTAAGTGATTGGGAGGTTAAATATGTTCATGTAAACCTGAATGTAATTTCTTCTTGTTGTGAGTCGATTATGTGTACTGTGTTGAATTGTCATCGGTGATGTACTGTTTGCATGTTATTAATTATTGGTGAGATAATCTATGGTGTTGCATGTATATTGGTGAGTTTATATGGTTTTGCTTATATAATGATGGTGTTTCATGTTTATTGGTGAGTCTATATGGTGTTGCTTATATATTGATGGTGTTGCATGTTTATTGGTGACTTTATATGGTGTTGCTTGTATGTTGATGAGTTATTTTATGGTGTTGTATAATGGTGAAACACGTAGTTCAGATAAAAACTATTGGTGATGGGTTAAATATATCTTTGTGTGGCATTTTCATGCATCATGTATATCGGAGTTAGGGATTGGTGATGAGACTAAATCAGTAATATAGCTTTGATGTCTAAATATTGGTAATGGGACTAAATCAGTAATATAACTCGGATGTCCAAATACTAGTGATGGGATTGTTTCGTAATATAACTCTTACATCCAATTGGTGAGTAGGATTGATACCACGTGCATATGGTGATGAAGTGAAGAATACATTGCATATACATCTGCATTTGTAATTAATGATGAATGTAAATATAATTTGTAACGTATGTGATTGTATTTTGTGACAATTGTACACGAGTTATGAACATGTTGGCGATTGGTGAATGTATTATCACCCTTATTTGTTTTGTTGTGGTGTTTGTACTCCTATGGAGTACAGATACTCAAGTATAGGAGTAGCTGATTTTGAGCTAAATGATAAGATTGAGGCATGTTCAGTTACTTTATCGTTTTCGGGTATTTTAGCAGAGTCGCTATGATATTTAACAATATGGATGGACTATTCTGTTTATGTTATTTTCTCATTTTGGATGTATTGAATTAGTTCACCATCCTTTGGTGTTGAGACGGAAGGTACAACCTACACGTACATTGGATGTTGCATGGATAGCTAATCACCAGAAGATGGCAACACATGCATAGGTTGATAGAGAAGCAGAGGAGAGACCAACATATTCTACAAGGCTGGGTGCCCTCCGACACAGAGCATACCTCAAGGAGCGCCTCGCACTGGTGAGGATTCTCTGGCACACATCGATCAGATGAACATGTTCTGCTTCATGCAGGATTTCTATGTGCATACTGGTTTACCAGGGCGCTACCTAACTCATCAGATAGACACTTGGGCAACGGCTCAGCGCTTCAGAGATTGCTTTTCAAGAGACCTTTCAGCCCCGTTCTTTGGAAGTTATTAGTATTCTAGGATTAAGACTCTAATCCTGCTAAGAGGACCTATTCAACAGTAGCCTCAGTAGATCCCTTTCTCTCTGCCAACTCCTCAGCCTCACCAGAGCCCATTCTCGAGCCCAAGACAGAGGAGGCTAGCTCAGCAGGGACAAATGTCCCTTCTTTCAACATTTGTTTATGATGGAGGTGATCCAGCTGACATGATTATCTTTGTTCAGCATATGGGGGATATATGCCGAGAGGATGCAGATTAGCTTTCTTGATTTTTGGTTTTATTTTTCTTTCCTTTTTGCTAGTTATTTTTGATGTTTTGTTAGTTTAGTTATTTCGATTCCATGGTATTTTCCCAAATTTTTCATTTGAATATTATATTAGCAGTTGTTTTAGTTAATTCAGTTCATGTTTTTTATTTTATTTTAAGTGATAATTGCTAGCATGAGTGGTTGACACGAATGACCCAGATGAAAAGCTTGTAAGACCTATACATGTATATCTCTGAAATGATTTGATGTGGTGGTCTAGAGTTCTATTAAAAAGGGAGCAGGGTTATCGTAATTGAGTGTGAAATTGCATCACACAAGAGGTATTGTGGACGCAGTCAGCTCTAACCAACATGGTGAGAGCAGAAAAATCCAAACATAATATTCGTCATAAGAGAGCATTTGGATATTTCTTTCTCATCCAGAACTTGTGTATTCTCTTTTCTAATATCCATTGCATGATTACACACATTGAGGCACATTGTTTGTTTTTAGCCCTGAGCCTTTCTAGTTATCCCAAGTATCATATTCATCCTTGGTTCACCTCCTTTGAGCTTGTATCCCTTTGTTTGTGTTTGTACTATATTATTAACCCATGGCCCAAACAATTCCCCACCCTATTCAGAGTTACTGTGTTTTATTCTCAGATTGTTGTTACATTCTAAGTTTGGGGTTTTTGTTGGAATAACAACCTTTAAGTTTCGGGTAGTTGTGCAACATTGATAAAGGTGAGTGCACCTGAAGGAAAGAAAAAAAGAAAGAAAAGTTGAAAAATCACCTCATTTGAAAAAAAAAATGAAAAAAAAAATTATATCATAAAAGCTCTCACCAAAAGGAGAACTCGACTGGATACCGAGAAACAAAGAAAAATCCGAAAAGCTTAATAGTCCATGATGGCTAATCCTAAAAGGCAAGTACAAGAAAAATTCCAGCAGTGATACATTAGAATGAACATAGTGAGGAGAATGATCACAGTGACTCTGAACCATCGGCCTATTGATCCATATAATTATCCCACCTTAACCATACCCCTATTACAACCATTAAAGACCTCAAAAAGTGTGTGTATGGTGCATCTGGTAATCAAAAGAGAGTTTATTCAATCTTATGGTATGATATTGTGTATTGTGAATTTTGAGCGTAAAACACATAAACACCCGAGAGACTTAGTGCGAGTGTGAATTAATTTGACACGTGAAGCAGTACCATCAAGTGTAGGTGAGGAAGATCAATCGACCTCGTTAATCAAGCCAAACTGAAGGTAGCAATAAAAGAGAACCATGGAAGATCTCAGCGGTATGGTGGTATTTTTATTTTTTTCAATTTATTTGAAGGTGACATAATTTTTGTGCTAAAAGTTGCTTGAGGGCAAGCAACAAGCTAAGTTTGGAGTTGTGACCAGGCACCATTTATATTATAATTATCATCACTTAAATGTCGAAAACATGGGAATTAGTGTTAGTTGTGTGGTAGTTTAGGTTTGTTTGTAGTTAATTTCAGTCATGTTTTTATGTGTTGTGTTTTGATTGTTTCTGGGTTATTTTAAGCGCTTGGGTTAGTGTTTCATGTGTTTACAGGTCTAAAGAGACAAAGGAAAAAGGATAACAGAAAAATACAGGCCATAATGCATGAACAGAAGAAACAGAAAATAGAAAATTACATGCATACTGCGCATACGCGTATGAGGTAGCTCATACGTATAAGGCAACTCATTCACAAATTACATGATACGCGTAACAGCATAGGGGGAAGAAAAACAAGGTCCCTGCTCATACGTGTATGAGGTAGCTTATACGCGTATGAGGCCCTAGCTCCAGCCACTAGTGACCAGGTCGCTCCCTTACGCATATGGGACCAGGCAAGCCATACATCCCACCCTGGGCCATACGCGTATGATGAAGCAGAAAAATAGCTCATATATGCGTATGAGAGAAGGCCACATGCGTATGGAATAGTCCAGATCTCAAAAATCCAATGATTTACCTATTTAGCCAAAGAATGCGAATTTCCAAGGGTTGGACGTTTGTTATGGCAAATACACGCTTTGAAGGCTAAAAAAACTCATATTTTCAAGGTGGATCAAGATTTTATCGAACCCTAAGTGATTGAAGACCTATTTTCATCTAGAAATTTGTAATGTCTAAAACTTTTATGATGTTTTTCTTTGATTCCATGGGTAGTTAAACCCTTAATACTAGGGGTGTCCTTGATTTGGATTTGTTAATGATTTCTACTTAAACCTTGTGATAACAACAATTTTTAGTTTATCTGATTTACTTTTGATTTGTGTTTAATGTTGTCTCTTTCAAAAAAATTGATATTTGATTTATGTTTAATAATTAGGCAAGGCTGTCATTATTAACGCTCAATTGAAAGTATTTGGTAGTGGATATCACATAGAACTAGGGATACCCTATGGAAACCGGATTGCTCTTGATAAATTAATGTTTAAATTCATCTATAATTCAATATGGACATATGATTTGATTTGAATGTTTAAAGGTTTGCTCACTAAGGACTTAGGAGTAAACACCCTTAAGAACCGATAATCAGTAATTTCAAATAAGTTGTTGCAAGGTCAGGTTAGAATAGTTAACGAATCCTATCATAAATCTTTCCTAGCATGAAGGCTCATCTTAATTTAATATTTTCAACTGTTCTATTTGCTTTTATTTGTTATTTTATTTTTTTATATCAAAAACACCAATTAAAAACCCCCCAAGTCTTTTGTTTAACTGAATTGAAACACGAACTCTGTATTGTTACACAGTCCTTGAGATTGATACTTTGGGAATTATCATTATTACTATATCGGTAGATTAGTACACTTGCTAATTTACCGATCAGTAGTTAACACACATTCGTACATTTCCATCCTACTTCGGGACCGGCACAATGTTGGCAACCCACTATGGGTATTTTTCCACGGCCAAGAATCATGTATCGAACTGCTTTTTGACCTATTCTCTAATCTTGAGGGCCATGTCATGTTAAGTTTTCTCAATTTATGATTCACTGGTGGGCATTCTTCTTTGAGAGGCAGCATGGGCACGACAATGTATGTATCCAACCTGGGCATATCTTGGTATGACCAAGTGAATGTGTCCACATACTCATGTAGAAGTTTGGTGAGCTTTTCTTTCTCTACATCTTTCAAGGCATCACCTATCTTGACCTACTTCATGCCCTCTTCAGATCCAAGGTTGATAACTTCCACTGTTCCTATTGCAGTTGGATGGTCTTGGACTCCTGCTTTAATAGTTTGGCCAACTCCTCAGGGAGCTCACCATCGTCCTCAACATGCTCTTCGACGTGGTTAATTGGTAAGTATAAGTCATATGGGACCATAGCAATGTCGTTATCAATAAAATCATGAGTGGATCTGCATGTTTTATAATTATACTTTTATTTAGAAAAAAGAAGTGAAAGTGTGTATAAAACATCGCCATTTTGAAAGAAAAAAGAAAGAAAAGGAGCGCAATTGAATTCGATGTGCATTTTTATTTATAATAATCAAAAATTAAAATAGGGGGATGCCCTGCAAAGCTACCTCTATTGTTGCAGTGAGAATCGGATGTCAATCTATTAATTAACTTGAATCACACATCTTTGAAATTTACCACCGAGCTTTGATTTATCCAAAGGAAAGGGTAAAGATCGAAGAAACCCCTAATAGGATCTAGGTTCGGGGGTTGGTTATACTAAGGGAATGTATTAGCACCCTAAGTATCTATAGTACTCTACAGGAACCTCTTGTTTGTATTTGTGTTATGTTATGTTTACTCGCTAAGAGAAGTATGCTAAGGCTAAGGTAAAGACCTATGGGTATATACACTAAGTATGCTCGCCAAGACGTCGCATCTTCTGCCTACGTATCTGACTAAAGAATCAGGGCAACCGTAGTTCACCTAACTAAGGGTTTTGAGGAACCATTCACTATGGTCAAAGTTCCAAGGGGGATGAGTATGAGCTCATATAGAGTTAAAGAAACTCTCTAAGTCTAAGTTGTAGAGGGTAAGTGAATACTCAAGATGATGAGCATCACATAGAGTTTTAAGAACTCTAACCTAACTCTAAGTTGTGATGTTTGAATGGCTATGAGGCTTATGAGTATCTTATGACTATGATGTCAAGGAAGAAATATGGCTATGAAGCCAAGATCATAGTGAGCTACCTATGACTATGAGATCAAGGGTTACCTATGATTATGAGATCAAGGTGGCATCCTATGACTATGAGGTCAAGGAGAGAAGATGGTTATGTGGCCAAGATGATAAATGAGTTATCTATGATTTTGAGGTCAATAGAGAGACTTTCCTTTGGAAGGAAGGGAAGACTAATTCTTATAAACACAAGTGTTTAAAGGGAAATGAAGTATGAATAAACAATATGAGTGTAAGAACTCAAAAGGGATAAACATTCATATAAAAGGCAAAAGTATGAAGTATGAACGCATTGAGATGAGCATGACAAAGTATGATGAAATAGTTCACAACAAATATGAATAAGTGAACACATAAGTATGACAAAGATGGCATCTTCAAAGTTTGAATTTAAAGACAAAATGTCAAAGGTATGAGTCTTAGCAACAAAGGCCAAAAGATACAAACAAAACCTAATAAAAAGTCCTTATCCAAGGTCAAGAAATAACTTCTCAAACAACCCTCTCATATGTCATAGAACACTCTAAGGAATACTCTCAAAAAGCTCTCAAGAAAAGGTTGATTTCAAAAGAAGTTCAAAAATTAGACACAAAGTACTCATGGTTTTATAAACTCAGAATTAAATATAAGAATAAAATAAAAATAAAAATAAAAATGAAAATAAAAATTATAGAAAATTAAATTAAGAATTAAAATATCAATGTGAATTTTTCTGGAATTTTTGGGTGAAAGGAAATATTTTTAAGTAATTGAAATAAAAACAAAAAGAAAATAAAATAATATTTGAAATTAAAAAGCGGGGTGTATTAATAAAAATACAATGAACTAGAATAAAGTTACTCACTTGCCTGGGCCTAAACAGGGGGGCGCATAGTAAAATGCGCAAGGCTCTGTTCATAAAAGAAAAATAGGACAACAATGCAAAAATAATAAAAACGGTGTCTGGGGCGAGGGGGATTCGAACCCCAGACCCCTTGGTTCACGCGCATCACTCATACCACTGGGGTGGCTATACATCCAATGTATATGCCCACCCCAATAATAGATAAACCATAAGCGAATTAAAATAATACTTTCAAAACTACATAAAAGTTGTGCACGCAAATACTAACAAACTTATGTCAACCGGTCATGTGGATTTAAGTGACCATGAGACAAAACACAATCCCACCACTCCTATTCTGCCACGCCCTATCCCTTCTCCATGTAAACTGACCAAACCTAACAAAACCCTCATGGATCCAATATCAATGCGTCCATGGCTTCTTCCATTCCTTTTTATCATTTCCCAACCTCAATTCTTAGCCATTTCTCAACATGTAAAGCCCAGAATTGAGGTACTTTCTACAAGGAACTCAAACGCAACAATACTTAACCCTAAGTCTAACTGTAACTCTCCAAAACTAGCCCACGATAGTGCAACCATCATGATATAGAACTTGTATCATGGCATGTATTTAATCAAAACATAGTAAGCAATGCACCAAACAGATTCAAACAACATATAGACTGCATTTGAACATGATCATGTAAAGTATTCTGAGTTCAAAGTTTAACTCTTACTTCTTGGAGAAGGTCCAATGCCTCTTCAATGGGGTTTTGCAAAAGTGAGAGAAAAACTCCTCCCAAGCTTGTTGACACTTGCAGAGTAAATGGAATGGCTGGGCTGTCTTGATGTAACCTCCAAGCTGAAAACCGTGTGTTCTTGTGAATAGAGGTATGGAAATGGACGGTGGTGTGTATAGCTTTACAGAGTCTATTTGAGTGTTCAAAAAAATTCCATGTGATGTTTATGTAAGATTTATGTGTTTGGTTGGAGGGTTGCACAAAGAGAGAACTTTGGAGCAGTGGTTTGCAAGTTTATGGTGTTTTGCAAAGAGATGTAATAAGAGGGTGCTGAGGTTTTCTTGAGTGAATCTTGTTCTAATGTGTGTGTTTGTTGGTGATCCAAAAAGGAGAAATGGAGTCTCCTTTTATAGTTCATGAGCTGGTTAATAACTTTGAAGACTCAGTGGTTATTGGCTTTGTTTTGAAGAGAAAGCATGGTATAGTAGCTGCTACACGCATGACCTTTCTGCTCTACTAACATTGAGGCAAGTGAGAATGCTTTAGTGGCTTGAGTTAGGGTTTATGTCAGCATAAAAAGTGAATCAAGGACCAAGGAAAAAGTACCATGAAGCATTTACACGATGGCCTATTGTTTTGGCTTTTGGTTATTCATTTGTTAAGTACAAAGTACTTGTACTTTGGAACTTTCTATGCATGGGTTCTGTGGCTTTTAAGTGTTGGAAACTGATCAGTTAAGGGTACTTGGTGATGTGGTTCAGATTTGGTTCCATTTGAAAAGAAGTTTGTGTAAAGTAATTCCATTAAAAGGACCACTTTTCCACACAATAACTTACATCCTTGTGAACGAAATGGAATGATCATTTTCTCTTTTGGAAGATGGCATGTAGTAGGACAATTTTTATGTTGATGACAAGTTGAGATAGTGATTAGAAACGAGTAGAAAATCATGGAAAAGTAGTGGTGCGCATGAAGAATAAAATTCTGACTTTTCAAAGTTTGTACACATTTGTAACATAGCCACTTTGATGCACAATTTCTTAGTGATCAATGCTCTAACTTGCGAGTTCTTTAGCTTATTGAAAAGTAGTCATTTGATAGAGCAAAATTCATGTGGAGAGCCATTTGAAATAAGGCTTGTAACATTGAGAAAAGATGCCATGAATCTATGCACTTCAAGCTGTCCAAAGAAACTTAGAAAAATTTCTAAGTTATGGATTTTTTCAATTTGAGGCAACCAACTTTAGAACATCATAACTTGAGATTGGCTCATCCAAATGAGGAGTCCTACACATGCTTGGAAAGCTTGAAGAACAAGGAGCAACTTTTATGTCCAGAGATTTTTTATTTGAGGCTTGGAACTATGTGAAAAATTGAGTTAAAGTTGGATGAAAATTAGGGTGAAAATGATCAAAATTTCACTAAGTCATAATACCTTGAACTTCCAAGCTTCATAACTCAAAATTTAAGCCTTTTTTGAGATATGGCCCTCAGTCCCACTTTTAAAGTTCATGATGAGACCTTCTATTTGAGCTTTGAGTCACTCAATTTGGATGTGTGGCTTAAAAAATATGGCATTCCCAATTTCATATAAGGATTGAACTTTTCCATACTTAGAAAATTTTAAGGACCATACCTTGCCCTTTTTGCAAGAAACCTCTCAAATGTTAACTTCTCATGCTCTAACTCAACAATTAAGCATATCTTGATGGAATATGACTTGAATACTTCATCTTGGATCAATACACCAAAAGTCAAAGGTTTGACTTTTCAGTCAAAACCCTAGTTTTCCTCAGAGATTCAACTGGATGGCTTGTGATGATCTTACTCTTTAAATCTCTTCAAAGACCAATGGGTAGCCTATAGGGGTGTTTATGTGCATGTGGAACCATGTCCCCAGACTTGGGTCCGTGCTCTGATCAAAATCAAAGGCATTGTTTGACTTCTCCTGACAAAACCCTAATCTGAGGCCAGATGATCTTGGGGTCCCTTGGACTTGTGATGGGAGACAAACAAACTTGATTTTATGTTGAATATGACCTCTTGAATGTAGGTGAGCTCAAATGGTTGGTGAACCCATTGAGACATTGACTGATCACAACAAGATTCTCAGTGATTCTTCAAGTTAAAACCCTAATTCAACAACTCTTGATCTGATGGTCTAATCTTGATTTCTCTTGACCCAATCACATGTAATCATGGCATATGATTTGAGGGCTTTATAATTAGCTTCTAAGATCAAACAACTACATTTGGAAGCCTCAATTGAGCAGATGACCTCTCACGCCACTCTCCACTAATTACTGAACACTTGTGGTGATTGTATGGAGCCAGAGAGTGTCTTAGGAGACCTTGAAGCATATGGGTGCTTGGCTTTATCAACCTTGTCCTCTTCCTTGTATAAACCATAGTTTTCACACAAAAGAAACAACTAGCAAAATAAAGTGGTTAGTTAACAATGCACAAATGATTGAATCTAAATGCAAGTGCAAGATGTTATGACATCTAAGGGGTAAATTTTGGGGTATAACAACTATGCCTTGGGGAGAGCGAGATTTGAAAAAGGGCAGTAAATTACTTTTCTTGAAAAAAGACATTTGGGATCTCAACAGCTGTCTAGTTGTCAAGTTCTTCTTATGGAATGCCTTGGTACACTAGATATGGTATTTCTTTACCATAGACTTCATCATTCACGATAGACACTTGGTTCCCATGGATGCAACCAACACTCTTGAAGGTTTCCTAAATATGAAGGACTCATCCTTTTCCAACCTTCAGGGTTTGAATCACCCTTTTAGTCAGAGTCAATTGGTATCCCAATCATAACCGGTCTCTTTTTTTAGAAAGCTCCAGTATCTTGCTCCATCCTTCAGTATGTCCAGCTTCTACAATGGCTTTCACTCCCTTCCAAGAAGCCATTGAGGTTTTGGTTTTCTTATCCACTTCTACGAGATGAACTACCACGACGATTGTTGTTTCTAGGGCCTAAAAAGGAGTTTCCAGAGTTTGCCATTCTACTTCAATGTATTGGAATGGAGATAAATGTCTCACCAAAATATTTTCTTCCCCACCCACGACTATGAATTTGCCATTGATGAAGAACTTAAGCTTTTGATGGAGTGAGGTCACAGCTCTAGCAGCATGGACCCAAGGGTGTTGAAGCAGGAAGCTATAAGTTGGATGTATGTCCATGACTTTGAATGTAATAGAGAAAGTGTGGGGACCAATCCTTATATGAAGATCCACCTCTTTGATTATGACTTACTTAGAACCATTAAAAGCTTTCAGGATCAAAGAATTTGGCTTCAATAAAACCCCTTCCATGGTTAGTTTCATCAGCTTGTTCTTCGGCATGACATTTAAAGAAGACTCGGTGACGACCAACACTCTGGACAAAATATTGTCAAGAAACTTCATAGAAATATGCAACGCTTTGTTGTGGGTTATTCGTTCTGTTGGCAACTCGTCATCACTGAAGCCCAAACAACTTCCCGCAGTGATATTTGCAACTACCCCATCGAACTGGTCAACTATTATATAATTCGTATCATGGGTTGCACCCTCGACCTTCATCAAGTATTCTCGGTGTGTCTCCGAGCTTAACATTAATGATAGTATTAAAATCTTTAATGGAGTTTAGTTCAGCTAATCGACCACACAGTAGTCACTTTTCTTTATTATTCTCAGGAATTCTTCAGCCACCTCTCGAGGGAAGGCTCTCTTGGGAGAGCTTTTCCCCTGATCGGCGTTAACAAATTCCTTTCCCTTAGACTTGGCTAAGGCTTCATCACTTTTCTTTTATGTATGAACATAAGGGAACACACGACTGCTACGAGTAATTCTCCCTGGGCCAACAAAAGTTGTGATACTCAGCTCATTAATAACCAATGGTCAATTCTCTCGTTCTTGTCTTTGCATGTAGATTGTAGGATCATATCTCCACGGTAAAGCTTGGGTACTCTCGTAGGGAAATGGAGAAGGAACACAGATCATTAAAGGGGTCACCATTATTTGGACTTCTGCCACAGGGTAAGGAATTTCCAGAGTGAAAGCTTTTTCATCCTCTGATATGTGTCCAACCTGTACAGTCCCCTTATTCATTAGTTATTGAGCGCAAACTTTCAAACCTTTCAAAAGGTTTGGGGTTAGAGAGACAATCTTCGCAACCAACACGGTGTTCTGAGATCAACCCATGTTTCAGGAATTGTTCTCAGATTATTAGCATTGGTGTTTTAACTTTTTTAACCAATTCCTGGTTGATAGATTCCTCAACGGCATTCACAAACGGACCAGCATGTGTGGGCATAGGATTGTTCTTGGCATTCGGGCCACTGGGCATGAACTATATTGCTTTAAAATCTATCGAGTATTTCGCTTTATATTTAAGAGCCTTGAAATTTTCCACAGTGTGCCTTGGTGACCCAGCGTGGAAATCACATATGGCATTGACATTGAAACTAGGTGGGTAGGGAGGAAGACTCGGTTTAAGCTCTTTTGGTACCACTAGTCCACTTTTGATTATGTACGGAAGTATTTGACCATACGACAGGGGCAGTGGATCAAATTTCCTTTCAGGCTTTCTTGGCCTTCGTTGAGCATACTGGCGTTGTTGTGGGGTATAATGTTGTTGGCACTAGATCGGATGTTATGGTGGCATCCAAGGCTTTTGCATTTGAGGCGTCGGGTATGCCTGTTCTTAGAATTGATTTTGCATCACGTCCGCAACCTGATGGAAAGGTAATGGAACGGGATGGTGGAATTTAGTCTTTCTTCTATAAACCATCAATGCGTTGGTATCTCCATCCTTCTTCTTGTGGAAGTTTGAGGAAGGTTTCTTCATTTCATTTGTAGTTCCAATAGCACCCTGTAATTTTCCGTTCTTCAAGTTGTTCTCAGTATTCTCGCTGATGATGACGAGGTCAGTGAATGCAGATGACACACTGCCGATCATTTTATCCAGGTATGGGATTTTTACAGTACCCATGAACATGTCGACTAGCTCTCTGTCCAGCAATGGGGGTCGGACTTAGGTAGCTAATTCCCTCCACCTTTGTGCGTACTCCTTGAATGATTCATTACTCCTTTGAGAAAGATTTTATAGTTGAGTTTGATTGGGTGTCATGTTTGTATTATATTGATAGTGCTTAATAAAAGCCTTAGCTAGGTGTCTCCATGTTTGAAAGTGGCTGATTTCCAGCTGCATTTACCATTCTAAGGATGCTCCATTAAGATTATCTTAGAAGCAATGAATGAGAAGTTTATCATTGTTGGAGTAAGCAGCCATCTTTCTGTAGTTGGCCCTTAGTTTTTTCTTAGGACATCTGATTCCCTTGTACCTTTAAAGTCAAGCACTTTGAATTTCGGGGGAATCACTAAGCCTGGCACAAGGCACATGTCAAAATAATCGAGCCTAAAAGTATTATTTCCTTTTATGGTCTTGATCTTCTCTTCGTGCATGCATCCTTTCATTAAATATATTAGTTTGTGGTTTTATAACTTGCATTACTTGATATTCCCCTTGATTCGGAATGAATTAAGAGAACTAAGGGTCCTCTTCGTCGTACTGTGAGCCTTGCATAGCCGTAGCAACAAAGTATTCCTGTGTGACCAAGTTCTCAACTATAACTCACACAGGCGGGAGTATAGCAATACCTTCAGGTGGAGTGTAGTCATGTGGGTTTCCAAACTGAGGGTTGGTCACCTCAGGTTGTGGGTATGAAGTAGAGCCAAACAGAGCCCCTTTGATGTGGTGGTCACGGAATCTTGTTTTTCTTTGTTGAGGATTTAAACGACCTCTTTTGATTATTTTTTTGCTCTTATTTTTTCTTTTTTATATCACTAATTTTTGCATGGACCGCTTCATTTAAGCTTTTAGTCCATTGGGATTTCCCTTTTTTTTGCCTAAGTCTTAGTGGGCTTTTTTCCTTTTTCGATTTGTTTTTTTTAACAACCCTTGGAGAGCTTCTTCTTTTGGTTTGGAAGGCTTGTGACTACCACGTTATGGGCTATTGAGGAACAACCATCATAACCTTTGGATTTCTCATGATTCCTTTGACACTTCGCGACGTGTACGAAGAATAGCATGTGGTTGATCCCTAGATGGGATGTTTTCTCTTGCAGTTTGAATGCATAGTCAGATTAACTGAACACTACCCTACCTCAGGTTAAGCGTAAGGGTTTTTAGATCCAAAAGAAACACCAACTTCTAGGCTCAAATTGGTTGAGTAGGGATTAACTCCTTATCTCTCTAGTGTTTGGGGATTTGAAACAATGTCTTACACCGTCAGCAAGATTTTATCCGAAAGCATACAATCAGCAATTTGGGTATTTCATTTTCGTCATTTTCCTTCAAATCATTGGCTAAACAACAATTTGATAAATAAAGTGAAGTGGAGAATATTAGTTTGTGATTTTTTTTGCAATAACTGGGAAAAGATGAGTGAATACAAAAGGATTGATTCAAAACATGCATGCTCATTTCATTAATAATACCATTAACAAATAAAAATTTTCAAAGCAAACAATACTTAGACTAATAATAAAAATTACAAGAATGCAAAATAATGATATGGCCTAATGATTTTCACTACAGTAGAACTGGGCTTTCCTTTCTTGATTCACTGCTGGGCTAGCCTTTTTTACAGTTGGAGATCGTTTTGTTTATTTATACTGGTATGATGATCACCTCACGCATATTCTCAACAACTTCTTCTACAATATTGACCGATGGCCCGAGATTACCAGTTAATGGGTTATTGTTGATATAAGTGCCTTGAGGCTTAAATGGAAATATTTTGGAATCAAGCAAATCATGTACCCTGCTCTTGAGTGCTTTATAATCTTTGGTCAAGTTCCCTGGTGCCCTGGCGTGGTACTCACATCGAGCATTGGCGTCAAAGCCTAGTGGGTATGAAGGATGTATCGGGTTCAGTTCCTTTGGTACTAGTAGTCCACTTTTAATCAAGTATGGTAGTATTTGACTGTATGGCATTGGTAGTAGATCGATACGCCTCTCTGGATTTCTTGGCCTTTGTTAGGCGTGCTAAAGTTGCTTATGTGGAGTATACTACATTCGATACGACTTGTTCTGTGAAATTTGATGTTGATATTTAATGGTCGCAACCTGATGATATAGGAGATGTAAAGATCCTATTACAACATTTGCTTCCCCGTCATTCTTCTTGGGAAAATTGGAGCAAGGCTTCTTTTCGCCGCTCGAGGCATTAGAAGGGTTTGGTAACTTTCCCTTCTTTATATGGCTCTTTATCCTTTCACCTGCACTGACAACGTCAAAGAATACTGAGAAGCTGCTTCCAACCATCTTCTCAAGGTATTGAACTTGCAGCGTCCCCATAAACATGTCTATCAACTCCTTATCAAGGAGTGGTGGTTAAACTCTGGCAGTGAGTTCCCTCCAACATTGAGCATACTCTTTGAAGGAATCGTTCTTCTTCTACGCCATGTCTTTCAGTTGAGTGTGGTTAGGTGCCAAGTCAGTATTGTACTGATAATGTTTAAGGAATGCTTCAGCAATATCCCTCTAAAACTGGACATGACTCCGTTCCAACTGTAGGTACCACTCCAATAACGCCTCCACTAAGGTTGTCTTGGAAGTATTGGATGAGGAGTTTGTCATTATCAATGTAGGTTTCCATCTTGCGACAGTAAGCCCTCGAATGAGTACGGGGACAGTTAACCCCTTTGTAGTTGTCGAAATCAGACATTTTGAACTTTTGAGGGATGATCAGTCCTGGCACTAGGCACATATCAACACCATCAAATCCTAAAATGGAGTGGACCTCCAAAGCCTTGAATTTTTCTTCCAGCGTGTGGAGCCTTTACACAACAAGATCTGGTAAAATTCCAGCAACAGATATCATTTAAGGAGGCATGAAATAAGCTTCCCTTGGATCTTCCTCTCTGTATATAGGGAACCTGCCTGGAAGATGTGGTTGGGTGATCTTAGCCCACCTAGTTGACCACCTGTATTGTGACGTGAGGAGAGGAAGCTACCCCCTCTAGAGGAGTAAACTCTAGAGGTAGTCCAAACTCAGGGTTGAACACTTTCGCGATATGAAGCAAGGAGGAGCCTAATTGGGATGCTATATTTCTAGCATTAGCAGTAATCTTAGGATAATACTCATTTCTATCCATGGACATCATGGCTTCTAGAAAATAGTCTGTCTTTTCTTGCATGGCGTTTATGCCTTTCCTCATGGCAGCTTGATTGGATTCCATTTGTTCCAACGTCATTTTGTAGTTGACACGCGTCTCGTATCAGTATCGAGAAGTCATTTTGCTGGTAATGGACACGGAAGGAGACGTGTATGAGTTTTTTTGGTTTTGGAAAATGATATGCATGTATGCTGACGGATGCAGATGCGTGATTTTCTTAGTTTTTAATATGTAAGGAAAATGCAATGTAATGTTCAGGATCATAGGTACATCGTGTTCAAGTCAATCATAGAACGAATAAGCAAAATAATTGGTATCTTTGATTAATAGAAACACATAGGTAGGCTATATGGTTATAGGTTCCTAGAGTCATGGATCCCCTTTGAGAACATCATTGACGTGACAAAGGCTCGTCGAATAGTGATACCCTCAAGATGATCTCTTCTAGCTGAAGTTTCTGTATAATCCTTATTAAAGAATATACCTCGCGGGCCAATACTACACAACCATTGACACCAAGATTCTAAAAAGGTCCCTAGAGTCATTGATCCTACTTGAAAATATTATTGACGTGAAGAAGACTCGCCGAACAACAATATCTCCAAGAGAATCTATTCTAGGTGGGGTCTTGTGATAGGTGTCAAGTATAGAATAGTTTCGTATCAATTTGTGGCACTTTTAAGCTCTTTTCCATGCTTTTGATTGCGAAACAACTTATTTATTAAATGATTCTTGCATCAATGTATATACTTGGTATTTTTAATATATTTGTTAGTTTTTCAGCATATTATGTAAAAAGGGTGCAGCAAAAATCGGAAGAAAAAGCAAAGAATCGAACAAATGAGCGTGTCGAAGAAATCAATACATTCGCCTGGCGAAGGAGAGGCGAAAGGGCAGTTTTGCCCTACGAAGGCTAGGCGAGAGACCAGGCGAAGGAAACTCAAAATTCCAGTAGCTACTGGAAGTGGTTCGCTGGCAGATTCGCCAGGCGAATGAGGAGCGAAAGGGATCCGCCCGACGAAGCTTTATTTTGCCTGATGAATTTAGATATTTTCCGCAACCCACTTGTACTGTTGTTGTCACGTGGTTTTACTTAAGGGTTTCGCCCGACGAATTTTGTTGCTCGCCCGACGAATTTGCCTGGGCAGAACATGTGTATTTTAACACTTGTTGATATTTTTTGAACATAACTTACTTTTTGATAATATTTTGTAACCTAGAAACTTTTGTGAAGAGAGAAAAAGTCATCTTATTCATTTTCACTTAGAAATCAAAGCTTTTAAGCTTCAATCTTTGATCCTTTCAAGTTTGATGCTCCAAAAGCTTTGTTTGTTACTTGTTGCTGAAGCTACCATGGTTATGGGTAGCTAATCCTCACTTTTGTATGTATTTCTCTTGATATGTTGTATGTGAACAATTTGATGATGAATATAATGTGAAAAACCTTGTTTTTATTGTATATTTGTGTTGGATCATTATTGAGAGATATGTTTCAAATATTGACCTAGCTTTTTCATCTTTCAATAAACAAAGTCTAGAGATAGTTTTGTGAGTTGATATTCACTAATATCAATCCTTTAATGTTATCATATTGGTAGTTAGGTTTAGAGATCATCTAAGGATCAATATGATAAAAATCACAATTTGTTTTAGAGATGAAACATCTTGAGAGGATATGTGATTATATTTGTTGTTAATGAGTTCACATGCTTTGTTAAGAAAATACGTATGAAATGGATTGTCGAGCCCTAATCTTGACATGTTTTTATCAATCGATTTAAAACCAAAACTTGTACCGTTGCGTATAATTTTTTATGCGATTGTTGCATTACGAAACCAAAACAAACACCTTTTATGTTCTATGTTTAAAACAATTTCAATTGTAGAACGGCGGTAATATCACACAATCCTTGGGAATACGATAACAAAAACCCACACTAAAACTGTTTCAACACCTTGGTATTATCTCTAACGAGGAATACACCTCGCTGGCCAATACTACACAACCACCATCTTAATCCTAAGTTTTTCTCTGACTCGGGTATAGAGCATATCTCACAAACTGCTAATAATCAGACAGCCCCATAGTATCATGTGAACGGGAAGCAGTTAAAGCACATTAAAATATAAAATAAGTGGAAGAAAACAATAAAACAAAGCCAAAAATTTAATTGCAAATTTAACTAAATTAGGCTTGACTCTCTCTTGACGGAGCAAATCCCTAGCAGAGTCGCCACCTGTCGCGTCTTGAAAATTACGACCTCACGAGCGTTCGCACGCTTGTGGAATGATTGAACAGAGTCGTCACCGAACTTTATTTGTTCCAAATAAGAAAAGGTAAAATATCGATAAACCCTTTAAAAGAAAGAGAAAATGGTCGTCGCAACCAAAATCGGGTTCGGGAGTCGATTGCGCGAGGGGAAGGTATTAGCACCCCTCACGTCCATTGTACTTACCATGAACCTTTTAGTTAAATTTACGATTAAATGGTAGCTTATGTTATTTGTTTTCTTCGAGTGGTAGCAACCAATCTAGAAGGAGTTCTCATCATTCCTGATCACACTAGAGAAAACATAAAAGAAAACAAATACATATAATACAAACAAATGTACAAAGCTCAAAAATATAGAAACTATCACAATGCGATTCAATATCTAAACACCGACCTCCGGCAACGGCGCCATTTTGTTGAAACTAGAATAGCAGCAAGCAAAAATATATAAGTAACCCAGTTTTGTCGTTCTCCACAGGGATCAGAGTGAGGGAAAGAATGCCATTCGACGGTATCTACATTTCTAAGCTCATGGTTCAAAAGTTTTAGTTTAAGACGGAACCAAAAGCAAATGCGGAAAATGTAATGATTGAAAATATAAAATAAAGACTGAATTATAAACGGAGCTTTGTTGGAATTGGATCTCATCAATTCATAACACATGCATTCTTCTAATCAAATTATACATAAATTAATCATTCGCCTAATATCCTCACGTATCACCCACGACAGAGGTTATGTCTAACGCAACATCGAGAGATCGACCGTATTGCCTCATTGGTGATATCTCACGCAACAAAAACCAACACAGAGCATTAAGAGCTGATACTCACGCAAGTGTTAAGCCTAAATCTATTTCTAGAGTTCAGAATAAAACAGATAATCATCTTAGATCCAGATCCGAAGAGTATATGTCTATAGCGGTTCAAATCAAAGATAAACAGGTAAACAAAGATAACACCCACATTAGATAAATGATTGCTTCATATAAAATGCCATCGATCAGAATACGTACATACGCTTAACCTTGTTTTCATGTATTCAACTAATTTGCCAAATGAATGTGAATATCGTTCTTCATCACTAGTATCACGCATCCTCGTAATACCGTATCGATCCTACTCATACTAGCCATGCTACTTATCAACACAATACAACAAAAGATATAATGAATATCAATTCACAAAACCATGTCAAAAGTTTGGTTCATTGATAGATGAAAATCTAAGATCAAGGATTTGTAAAGGTTTTGTCAAGACCACAAATAATCAATCAAAGACAACAACAACAGAGAATTAAAACATATTCACAAACATACATTAGATGAAATACAAAAGGTATCAAAAGATTACATCCTCATCCAACAAGAGATTGAAGGTCTTACCTTCTCCCCCTTGGGATTTGAGTTTCTATGCTGAAAATTACAAGTTATGATCTTTCTCTCAAGTTCCTATCTTAATAATAATAATCTAAAAAGTGTGAAAATTCTATTTATAATACATTCAGGAATTTACACGTTCGCACAACGAACCCTTCATTCGAACTGCGAATGGTAAAAATAGGCACTTCAGGTGCCTTTGAATAGTTAAACCGCCCCAGAAATTCCCGTGAGTTCTCAATGCAAAGGATCACTCGCAAAGCGAACACTCACTTTCCCGTTTGCAAAGCGAACTTTAGTTCCTTTTGCCCCTGCCAAAATCTGGGACAATTCGCTGGAACCTCGCCAGAGTTTGCAAAGCGAAGATTCGCTAGCAATTCGCCTGAGTTCGCAAAGCGAACCTGCTGTTGTTTTCCTCATTTCTTTGACAGCTTGCACCACTTTCTTGTGTCATACACTTTGATCAATTTAGTGCCTTTTCCCGCACAATAACACACACATTACAAGCACCAAAGGTATATTCTCAAGGTTAGAAGAATAACAACAATCATTAGTAAAACTAATGAAAACATGAGAAAAGAGTGGAAAAAGTGCTAAGAAAGATATGTCATTTTTAGGTAAAATCTGCCCCTAACAACTCTCCCCAACTAGATTTTTGCTTGTCCTCAAGAAAAGTGTGCCCCTCATTAAAACAAGAGGATTTGTTCAAGCATAAGATTCAACCAAAACAAGAGAAAATGCGCACAAGCAACGTTCACCACTCAATAGAATCGAGCAATGACCAAGAATTAAGTTCTTAAACAAATATCATAATGGTTCAAAGAACAACTAAATTTTCATACTTGAATCACTCTAACACTCCTCTTCAGAATAAGAATGAAGAAATTGACGCGTTTGCAACCGCGGGAAAATTTCACTCACCCGACAAACAATGCAAATAGCAATCCAATTCATACAACATCTAACAATAAAAAATAGAAACATGGAAGCCAAAAGCTCACTAAGGGCTTTAAAGGTTGTAACTTGGCCGGGTTCACAACAAAGGGACATTTCTAAAGGCCATTGAATAGAAATTGTCGATGCTAAAAGAAACATTCACTATACATGGTATTTACACATCACAACTTCATTCACCATTTTCATTCCTTTATCACCAACCTTCTCAAACTTCCTTATGCACAATTATTTCATTCTCTATTTTTCTTATGCAAACAAGAATCCTTTTTCTTTTTCTTTTGTTTGAACTTTTTCAAAAGTTTAAGCAACCTACCATTCTTCTTTTTCATTCTCCCCAATTTGAATTTAACCAAACCTTAAGTGAATGCTCCTTACTTTTTACGGCAAGGAAATCAAATTAAAACAATGTTCAAAGGTTCAAGAAGAAATTTTTAGAACCTCACAAAATTCAATGATGAACTAAACTTCAAGTTATGTACATAAACCAAGTTCATCACTAAAATGAGATCTAAACTGTTTAGGCTCAAAGGGCTAACGAATTCTCACTACTCACGGGTAAGATACTTTTGGATACGGTTGTGCTCAATATAAACAAATGCCTTGATCATTTCTAATGCTTCCACAAAATCACAATAATCAAAAGATAAAGCATGAATCAAATGTATTAAACAAAGTTTATCAGTCATCCAAGCATAGAGTAAACAATGGAGGTTTCCTCACAATTTGTGGCTTTTGGACCTAAGTGAAACAGGCATTCAAACAAGTTGCAAAATGAAACAAGAATACACATTTGTACAAAGCACAAAATTCTTAAATCATCCTAACATTCTATAAAGTAGTACAATTTACCTCACATACATTCAAATCTCACCATCTAGACTCGGTCGAAGCTTCATTGAATACTTTTATACAAATAGCAACCAATCTAGAAGGAGTTCTCATCATTCCTGATCACACTAGAGAAAACATAAAAGAAAACAAATACATATAATATAAACAAATTTACAAAGCTCAAAAATATAGAAACTATCGCAATGCGATTCAATATCTAAACATAGACCCCCGGCAACGGCGCCATTTTGTTGAAGCTAGAATAGCAGCAAGCAAAAATATATAAGTAACCCAGTTTTGTCGTTCTCCACAGGGATCGGTGCGAGGGAAAGAATGCCATTCGACGGTATCTACATTTCTAAGCTCATGGTTCAAAAGTTTTGGTTTAAGACGGAACCAAAAGAAAATGCGGAAAATGTAAAGACTGAAAATATAAAATAAAGACTGAATTATAAACAGAGCCTTGTTGGAATTGGATCTCATCAATTCATAACACATGCATTCTTCTAATCAAATTATACATAAATCAATCATTCGCCTAATATCCTCACGTATCACCCACGACAGAGGTTATGTCTAACGCAACATCGAGAGATCGTCCGTATTGCCTCATTGGTGATGTCTCACGCAACAAAAACCAACACAGAGCATTAAGAGCTGACACTCACGCAAGTGTTAAGCCTAAATCTATTTCTAGAGTTCAGAACAAAACAGATAATCATCTTAGATCCAGATCTGAAGAGTATATGTCTATAGCGGTTCAAATCAAAGATAAACAGGTAAACAAAAATGACATCCACATCAGACAAATGATTGCTTCTTATAAAATGCCATCGATCAGAATACGTACATATGCTTAACCTTTTTTCATGTATTCAACTAATTTGCCAAATGAATGTGAATATCGTTCTTCATCACTAGTATCACGTATCCTCGCAATACCGTATCGATCCTACTCATGCTAGCCATGCTACTTAATCAACACAATACAAAAAAAGATACAATGAATATCAATTCACAAAACCATGTCAAAATTTTGGTTCATTGATAAATTAAAATCTAAGATCAAGGATTTGTAAAGGTTTTTTCAAGACCACAAATAATCAATCAAAGACAACAACAATAGAGAATCAAAACATATTCACAAACATACATTAGATGAAATACAAAAGGTATCAAAAGATTACATCCTCATCCAACAAGAGATTGAAGCTCTTACCTTCTCCCCCTTGGGATTTGAGTTTCTATGCTGAAAATTACAAGTTATGATCTTTCTCTCAAGTTCCTATCTTAATAATAATCTAAAAAGTTTGAAAATTCTATTTATAATACATTCAGGAATTTACACGTTCGCACAGCGAATGGTAAAAATAGGCACTTCAGGTGCCTCTAAATAGTTAAACCGCCCCAGAAATTCTCGTGAGTTCGCAATGCGAAGGATCACTCGCAAAGCGAACACTCGTTTTCCCCGTTCGCAAAGCGAACTTTAGTTCCTTTTGTCCCTACCAAAATCTTGGACCATTCGCTGGGACCTCGCCAGAGTTTGCAAAGCGAAGATTCGCTGGCAATTCGCCAGAGTTCGCAAAGCGAACCTGCTGTTGTTTTCCTCATTTCTTTGACAGCTTTGTTAGTTCCTGGATTGGCTGGAATTTTGGTAAAACAAAGTATATTCAATGTTGATGTCAAGGTGTTGATGTTGCAACATTGATGTCTTAACACTGGGCTGTGTTAAGTATTTATTTGCTGAAGTTGGATGTCTGATGTCACACAGGTGATGTTGTGACATTAGATCTGCAGAACTGATAACAGCATGGGCTTGTTGTTATTAGGGCACGCGTGTTAGCTGGAATTGTGGAGAGTGGTTGACTCATTGGATGAGAATATCTTGGGATAGATATTTTCTGTTACATGGGAGGTTTGATTGCAGGTCTGTTGGAGAATTAAAAGGTTGAAGATTTAAAAAGATTTTGGGGATAAAATCTGTTTTAAAGATTCAGTTTTAATTAACAAATCTGATCAAATATTGTGACAAGTCCAAGCCCAATTCAATGAGCTATATAAAGCGCACAAGACCAAAGGAAAAAGTACATAAATACGGGGAGAAGATCAAGAGCAGAGGCTGAGTGTCTTGAGTATTTTGTACAAGGTGTATAACCAGAATTCTAGGGTGAATTGCTGTGTCATATTCTGTCCTCTCTAAAGCTGTGAAGCAAAGAGAGTTGTATTACTTGATCAAAGCTGTGAAGCAGAATCAAGGGTTCTCAAAGAGGTTGTTCTTTGAGTGGTTTTAGGGATTGAGTAGTGTTCTCATATCTAAGTGGTTTCTTAGGTAGAAAGTCACTAGTAGGAATTAAGATTAGGAGATTGTCAACTGGGTTGTCGAGTCTGTAATTTAATTCTACAAGTAGTGAAATTCATCCCTGGCTTGGTAGCCCCCAGACGTAGGTAGTTAGACCGAACTGGGTGAACAAATCATTGTGTTGATTTATTTACTGTTATTGCTGTCCATTGTGCAGAGTGTGTTATTGTGACATCGCACCTTAACATCACACGTCTGGTACCAGAATTTCAAGCTTGCACCACTTTCTTGTGTCTTACACTTTGATCAATTTAGTGCCTTTTCCTGCACAATAACACACACATTACAAGCACCAAAGGTATATTCTCAAGGTTAGAAGAATAACAACAATCATTAGTAAAACTAATGAAAACATGAGAAAAGAGTGGAAAAGGTGCAAAGAAAGATATGTCATTTTTAGGTAAAATCTGCACCTAACAGTGGATGACGATTTCTCAAATGGTTTATTTAGGCAACTCGTATCCAAACAATTGAGGAAAACAATAGTATGCACTAGACCATTTCCTTTTTCATCCTTAATTTTAAAAGGATTAAACATTGTTAGTGTGTTTTGAATGGACGACGAATACTCGAATGGTCGAGTTAGGCAACTCGTATCCAAGTATTCGGGGAAAACAATAGTAGGCACTATACCATTTCATTTTCTTCCAAGTTATTGTGAAAATATGTTCGTTAATATTTTATTACGAAAGTGGTTTCAGATCAATCGGGTTAGAAGTTTTTAATGGATGACGATTGTTCGAATGGTCGAATTAGGCAACTCATATCCAAACAATCATGGAAAAGAATAGTAGGCACCCGACCATTTCCTTTTTCACCCTTTGTGAAAGATTAGATGTTTTATTTTGAATTGGATAAAATCACTTGATAACGATCGAGATTTAATTTGCATTGTGGATGATGATTGTTCAAATGGTCAAATTAGGCAATTCTTATCCAAACAATCGAGGAAAAGAATAGTAGACACTAGACCATTTCCTTTTTCACCGTTTGTGAAAATATGTTTCATAATAGTTAGGTGTTTTAATTTTATCAAGAAAATGTGATCGACGTAGATTGAGATTTTAATTTGTGTTGAATTGAAATTAATCGAAGCGAAGTGAGTTTTTAAAATCCATTTGGCATTAGACTAAGGGTTTTTATGTGTTTGAAAAAATTTATTCAATTATTATTTATTTATTACTTAATTATTTTATTAATTAACAAAATAAAAATAAATAAATAAAAGAAGGATAATAAAAGAAAAGTGGGGTGAGGTAGAAATAATGGGAATAATATCTTAGCATGAAAAATAATAAAAAGAGTGGCTCAAGGCCCAAATTTAAGTAAACAAAAAAAATAGTAAAAAAAAAAGATATAAAGCAAAGTGCGGGTGAAGTAGCAAAAATGAGCCCAAATAAGAGCACACATGCGCCTTAGTCAACCACTCAGGTGTTGACTCCATCCATCACCATTAGATGCACATAGAAGCCCAAACAGGGGATGAGATTGCATGATCATGATGAGCTCAAGTAGGGATCCTGTACATGATCCCCTTTCGATTTCCACCCACCAGCAAGCGTCGAGTAGCATGCAGGCAGCTTATCAACATAAAAAAAAAAGATGCAATGGACGACTATGATTAATTCTGGGTTCAACATCTTCTTCCAACAATGTTCATCATTTTTTTTCACAATCTCACGAAAAAAATTCCAAAATCATCAATTCAAGGAAATAAATTACAAATTATATACCGTTGGACTTGGAGTTTCATCACAAATCCAAATATGCAATCAAAATTAGCAAACAAGCTATGATTTATGAGAATCGAGGCAAAAAATGGATGAAATCCATAATGAAAAATTGTTCGATTAGGCCAAAATACATATAAAAATATAAAACTAATTACATATTTGGGATCCACGCAAAAAAACGGTTTGAATGGTATATGAGTTTGCAATTTATGGTTGAGATTCACATTTTGTCATTTTTTTGTTCTTGAGTTCATGAGAGCTCATGAAACTATTTTCCAAAAATTCAATTTAAACGCGCTTTCATACAACTAATGATTGAAATAAGTCTCTTAAGCAATGTATAAACATCATAACACACAGAAAAGATAAGAAAAAGCGAGGATTAGGCTTACTTGAACGAAAACCTCAAGAACTTGCTGGCAACAATGGTGGACACGGTGGTTCTCCGATCAAGCTCTGACGAAGGTCCAAATAAGCTTCCAATTCAGAGTTTTTTGAAGATTTGGAATCCTTTCAACCTCTTCTACTCAAATCCAAGCTGAAATTCAAGATCCGGGAAATTTCAAAAATAGAGTTCAAAATCGAACTAAACCTTTGATCTTGATTTGAACTGTTTTTGTTGGTGATTTGTGTAGGTAATGGTTCTGTAAATTAAATGCAATGAAAGTGGAAACACAATTGCTCAAGAACTCAAATTGATAGAGCTTTGGAAATTGAAAGGGTGGGTAGTGGATGATTTTCTGATGTGAAAATGCACTGTTATATAGAGTTAGAATTAGGTTAAGGGTTAAAATGAGAAAATGAGAGTGTATTCCAATGATGTATGGAGTTTGAAGGGAGAGTAGTGAACCATGTCAATGCATTCTCGGGTAAAGAATTAGGTAAGTATTTCATCTTTAGATTTCCATTATTAGCCAAATCATCGGCTTCTAAGTGGTATCAAATAATGTACTTAACTTGACAGTGGACTCACTAGTATCACCTGAAAACATAGTAAATTTAGGAACTTTCCAGCCCATGAGGAGTTTAGTTTGCAATAAGTATTCAGATAAGTCAGAAATAAAAATTTGGCTCATAAAGACCAACATTGATACCTTTTTGGGCTAGGATTTGTTCAACCATATTGTCTATGTTGTTTTCCCTCCAAAATTGTTATGTTGGACTCTCCTAACTACTTGATGTGCATCTTGGTTCATGTTCACCAACACCACATCTGGGCCGTTTTGACCTAAGCATCCTTCGACTACCCTAGGTATAGGTTGTTTGACTGGTTGGGATATAACTTATTGTTGCACTTGATTATTGGGAACACCTTCATTGTTTGTAACTCCTAGAATTTGGACTACCCCAACCGCTTGGATCTAAGGAACTGGATGAATAGGGTTATGAGGAGCACCAAAGAAATCAATAATTTGATCCATTTTATATGCTAATTGTTGGTAACTATGATTGGTATTTTGTATTTAAGGATTGAACACTGTAATAATTTATTGGGTAAGCATGTTAACCATATCATGGTTACTATCATAAATTTTCTGCTTTACATCCAAGAGAGAATTAGTCGTTAAAGGTGGTATAACTTGAGGGATATATCTTAATCCTCCCAGGGGTTGACCTATTCAACCAGTGTTATTTATGGTAGATTCCGACGTCGTGTATTAATTAACATGAGAGCTAACACCCATGGAATTATCTATATACATCGATGCATTATTCTGTAGGCCTTCCATTAATGCAATTGGAATGTCATATGGATACTCCCTACCACCAGCGGAAGTGTGAAGCCCAAAAGGAATGGAGGCATAGTACCTCCTATAATGGTTTGTGTAACCATCTGTGTCATTCCAAACTTTTGTAATGTAGTTGCACCAAATTTTATATATATTAAACTGTTAGAATAACACACAAAATTGGGCAACTAAAATTATTGAAAAAATTGATCAGATAATGACAATTAAGCCTTGCTTCAAATCCCATATACGCCATTGTTGAAGTTGGTGTCTATTTTCCCTGAGTTGATTATTAAATTACCATGACGGTGTAACTTAGATGTTATATCCAATCCCTTGGGGCATAACTCATTCTTCTGAACTACAACCCTCAAATCCCTTAGGTCAACTGAATAGTTAGAACAAGCAATTTTAAGAACTTTAAATCCTAAGTCACAACTTATAATTTCTTATCCCTAATCAATTACTAATTTGAAATAGTTAATTTAGTTCAAATTCATAGAGTTATGGTCAGTAATCACTATGAGTCTAGAGCTTTTTTATGAATTCGTAAACACGTGTAAAGCAGTGAACACGAAATTAAACTGAATAACAATACTTAATTAATAAAATAAGAAGATAGTATGAAACACAGACATATGGTCCAAAAAACTCATATAGGTTCATCTAACAAGCCCTAATCAATAAAAATGTATCTACTCATACTAATAGGAATCATAACTGAAGTAATATATAATAGTACATGAATCTCCGGTTAGAATTTGGATTTCGGTTATGAAAACCTTCGCTCCTTCACTCCAAAACTTGTTTTGTTGTCCAATTTCTATTACAAGATAAGTGTCGTGAGAGAACTTACATTTAGAGAGAGAGAGAGAGAGAGAGAGAGAGAGAGAGAGAGAGAGAGAGAGAGAGAGAGAGAGAGAGAGAGAGAGAGAGAGAGAGTTTGGCTAGGATTGGTGTTCTTACTTTCACTGTTTGGTCTTTTGTTTAGTCTTTGAAAAATACAATCCAATTTATTTGTATTTTTTATTTTATTTGATAGGAATACAAAAAAAAAACATTATTTTGTATTTAAAGAGATAATATACCAGTATCAGTTTTTTTCATTTCCAATATTATAAAATTACTAAAATAGAGTGAATTAATTTTTTCAGAAGCTCTCAATTTTTAACACTATAACAATTTTCTAGCTTCTATTTATTTTTGTTTCCTCAAAACTTTTTTTGATTATCATATTCTAGTACCCCCGTCTCCAAACTTAAATTGTTTCTCATTCTTGACGCAACCCAAAACTTTGCGTTTTGTATGTACCATGATGAAATATAGAAAAATCACAAACTACCTAACTCCAAGGAACGGTTGGAAAGATTTCTCTTTCAAGTCAATCGGCTATGTATGTGGCTAAGTCACCAAAAGAATGGCTGAGACTCAAAGGGTTTTGCAACAAATAAAAATTCTTTTCATGTTCATGTAAGAAATGGTCTAAGTTAAAACAAATAACTTGTCTCAATGTATATTCAAACGGACAGAAAATAATTAATAATTAAAGCAAATTCTAGTAGATAAACAATCATATGAATACTCATACAAGGAAGAAGGTAAATAGTAGAACTATTTGTCTCAAACCTTACTTGCTGAGGTATCTGATGATTGAGTATAAGATTGTTGAATATTATTGTTCTTCATACTTTGTTAATCTGTATTTGGAACTTATGTAACAACTCTGCTTCCTCTTTTAAATTCTTTTCTTGTGTTTTTTCTTCCTTTATTGTCATTGGCAAGGAATTATACCAAGAACTGAATAAAACAAATGAAACAAATTTATTCATTAAATAGAGCACAATGTAGTTAATAAAATGAGAAATAAGAGATAAATAAAATGAAAGAAAAATAAATAACACCAATATGCGGGTTGCCTCCTACACAACGCTTATTTAAGGTCCTTAGATTGACCCTTTGACTCTCTTGTATTAGTGTATCCAATTAGTTTGAAGTCAAGCTTGATATTATGCGTGTAGTTAATCAGATTTCTTTCCCTTAAATCAAGCATAAGCATGTTCCATCTGTGTGCTCCTTCATTCTTTCTCAACACTCTTTCAAACTTTTCTTTCTTAAAACCATACAAAGGATTTTCATCATGATGACGCACCGCTTCAAACACATTAGAAATTACCTTCTCATCTTGAAATCTCAATATAAGTTCACCTAAATCCACATCAATCAAAGCTCTACTTGTTTCCAAGAAAGATCTTCCTAGAATCAAAGGTATTTTTGCATCTTCCTCCATGTCTAGAATAACAACATCAGTTGGGAATAGAAAATCATTCACTTTAACTAACACATCTTCAAGCACACCGATAATCAATGGATCGATCTGCCAATGTGAAGGTCATATGAGTTAGCTTAACTTTACCATGATCTAGTTTCTCCATCATGGAAAGAGGCATCAAGTTAATGCTTGCCCCTAAATCACAAAATGAATGTTATATATTTAGTTTTCCAATGGTGCAAGGAATGGTAAATCGCCATGGATTTATTAGTTTCCTTAGGATGATTTCACTACACTCTTATATCAAAGTTATTTTCTCATCATATTTTGGCTTACGCTTTCCAATTAATGGACTTTTCACGAATTATGCATAAACTGCATTTTCTCTACAGCTTTACCACAAGGGGCATTAACCTCATGCATGTCGACATTGTCCATGAACTTCTTAAGTTAAAAATCTTACTTTTCTTTATTCGGATTTTTCTTCAAGATAGGATAAGGTGGTTTAACATAATAAGGGAGTTTGAGATTTGGTTCAATGAGAATTTTCTTCTTGGTTCTTATCAAAGGTGAGTTTTTTTGTCAACTAGTTTGCAAAGTGTATATCCTCTTCATGTGTCTTCCTCTTTTTCCTCACTTTTTTCTTCGTCTATTTTTTTCATTTTAAATTATTCCCTCATCTACTACTTCCTCCACTCGGTTTTTTTTCTCACTCCTAGGATATATTATTGTGGAAACTATCAGGTATCTCGTCTCAATGGCACTACAACTCTCATTATTCAAATTTTCTATGGTATTCCCATAAAATCCTCCACTCGAACTAGGTTGAGATGCTAACTGTCTAGATATATGGGAAATCTTCATTTCTAGATTCTTGATTGATGCATTCGTGTGCCTACTCATAGCTTCATGATTCTTACTTACTTGCTCGAAATTAGCTTAATTCATCTTCATGAATTAAGCCATAACTTCTTATAACTGAGATGGCTCCTCTTGTGGTGGATTTTTCAGACCTTGAGGAAATCCTTGGCTTGCATTCAAACATTGGTTGTTACTCCACTTAAAGTTCGGGTGATCCTTCTAACCTGCATTATAATAAGGATTTCCTCTTTGAAAATTTTCAGCATTATGCGCTTGTTCTATATATCCCCTTGTATACAATTTCCATTAACATACCCTTCTTCACAGAAATCACAACGTAGTGCCTAAAGCGGACTAACATTGTCTGGAACAATAGTGGCTCCAACTAACTATTTAGAAATCACCTCTAGTTAAGCTAAAACTTCCATATTGGAATCTAGTTCGAATACACCCTTTGGTTTAACTGCTCTTTCACTTTGTGAATGATACTCATTTTGGAACATTTTCTCTATCAACTCTTTCACTTTGGCTTCATTATTTATTTTTATGGTACCTCCAAATGAGGCATCCAGAAGAATTCTTTCTTGAGCTTTTACACCTCTAGTTAAATGTTGCATTTTTCCATAATGATCATATTGTGATTCAGACATCTTCTGAGTAATAGTTTAAATCTCTCCCAAGTATCAAATAACTACTCAGCATCACCTTGTTCAAAATTTAAAATCTTGACTCTTGTTTCCACAAATTAAGTGTTCTTGAAAAACCTTTCTAGAAATTTATCTTCTAACTCAGTCCATGTTTAAATGATTCAACTCGGTAAACAATGTAACTAATTTTTGCCTTTCTAGTTAATGAAAACTCGAATAATCTCAACTTGATTTGACTATCATTTACTCCTTTTGGGTTGCACATAGAACACGTCTTGTAAAAACGAGTCAGATGATCCCAAGGATCTCTAGTAGCATTTCCATCAAACTAGTTATCTCTCAAACTTGCAATAAAAACATTTTTTATGTCAAAACTAACAAGATTAGTCTCCCATGGTTTGCCTCAATGGTTTGGCCATGACTCCTTCTACTTGTACTTTCTTTGTTAACTATGATAATCGAGCTACTTTTTGGATTACTCCCATTGTGTTCTCTATCCTTAAGCTCGCATAAACAATCATAAAATACCTTAGTAGCACTCTACTAGTTAACAATTAAAAAAAATAGAAATTAAAAAACATATAAAATAAATTAAAAACTAAAATAAAAAATAGAAAATAAAATTAAAATAATAATAATAATAATAATAATAAAAATAATAAAAGATAAAATAAATAGAAACAAAGAAAATTTAAAATTAAACCTAAATATTTTTAAAATAACAAGCGAAACACAAAAATTGTCTTGTTGAAATAATTCAACAATCCTCGGCAGTGGAACCAAAAAATTGATGACAAATTAACCAGTGTACTAATTGATATCGAAGTAATAAAAATTTTAAGCTCGTATCCACAAGGATTGTTTTATTTTAACAAAGCGATTTGTGTGCTATAGAAAGTAAAATTGGGGATTTTCAAGCTTTGATTTGAAAAAAATAAATTGCGCAAATAAAATAGTTGGAAACACTGATCAGATAACAACGATTAGGCCTTGCTTCAAATCTCATGTATGTCACTTTTTATGCTAGTGTTTGTTTTCCTTAAGTTGATTATCCAGCGATCATGACGGTTTAACTTAGTCGTTATACTTAATCCCTTATTGCATAACTTACTCTTCTAAACTGCAAACCCATAATCCCTTAGGCTAGTTGGATAGTTAGAACAGGAGGTTTTAAGAACGTTAAACCCTAAGGCACGGGTTATAATTTCTTATCCCTAATCAATTACTAAGTTGAACAGGTTAATTTAGTTCAGATTCATAGAGTTATATAATCACCATGAGTCTAGATCGTTATTTGAATTCCTAAACACATATAAAGCAATGAATACAAAATAAAACTGAATAACAATACTGAATTAATCAAATAAGCAAATAGTGTGAAACACATACATATGATCCAACAAGCCCTAATCAATAAAAACTTAGTTACTCGTACTAATAGGAATCATAACTGAAGTAATAAAGATAAAGTACATGAATCTATGGTTATAATTTAGCTTCCGGTTATGAAAACCTTCGCTCCAGAGCTTCAAAACTTTCTTCGATGTCCAATTTCTATCATAAGAATGTCCAATTCTGAAAAACTCCTTTTAAAGAAACTTGAGCATGTCATAAAAACTCTTACTAATCGTGTCATATTTGTATTAATTGTGGTGAAATTCGTCGAGTAGCTAGATCTTTTTGTTAGCTTTCATTGTCCTCCACTTCCCACCTCAATCCGAGTTGCAAAACTCTATATATGATCAAATTACCAGACAGACATCATAATGAAAATAGTACTGAAAATGACTTTTTCTTCACAATTTCTTGCCTTTTCATTGTTTCTTCAACTTTTCACTTTCATCCTATTTCTTCATAAAAATAAGACATATTCTACTAAAATTGACTTGAAACAAATGCAAATGCTTAGTAAATCACATGATGATAGGGTGTCATAAGGTCATCATGTGAAGCTTTCAATTTTGCAATTTCTTCAAACAAAGAAAGAAAAAAAGATAATGTAGATTACTCCCTATGAAAGTTGGGTTTGAAGCATTATGTATGATATGGTTTTTAGAAGATCAAACTTAGCATATCTAGGAAGAGTACTAAGACGATTATGGAAAATTGTGGTCAGCTTCATTGGGAAGTTTTGAATTTGATGTTGAGGTATCTGAATGATTCTATGAAGGTCAGTTTAAATTATATAAATTAAACTCAAAAGGGAGATGCTTTGGAGGGTTTTGTAGATTTAGAGCATGCATGTAATCTGGACACTAGAAAAACACTACCAAGTTATGTGTTTACATTGATTGGGGCAACTATAAGATGGAAGGAAAATCAACAACAATTGGTCGCGTTATCTATCTAGTATAAGTTGGAAAACAAATAAACAATTTTTCTCATGTTGAAGGGGTCAAGGAGGCCATATATCTGAAAGGTGTGGTTAGGGAGTTTGGGATCACTCAAGAATGTGTAAAGATAAATTATGATAGTCAAAGTGTCATTCACTTGACCAATCATCAAGTTCATTATGAAAGGACAAAAATAATTACATTTGTTTGCATTTTATAAGGAAGGTGATTGAGTCAAAGGAGATTTTGGTTCAAAAGGTGCCTCATAAGAGAATCCAATAGATATGTTCACCAAATCATTGTTAAGATCACAGTTCAATCATTGCTTGGACTTGATCAAATTTTTTGAAGAGTGATTCAAGTCTTGGAGAGAGAATCTAGGTGTTTGATGATTAAATTGGCATCACCATCAGTTTAAAGTCAAGGTGGAGAAATTTTGTAATATGTCTTAAAACCTCAAATGAAAAAGAGAAAAAAAAATATGTTTCTATACATCGAACTTTTCAACAAGCAATGTAGCATCATCGGAGTCGGGCAGTCGTAGAGGTTCTCAAGTTAAACAACAAAACTACTGGTGAAGGTTTGATAGAGCAGTAAATGTCATGTGATAATCGAGGGGAAGTTAGCGGGTATTGGTTCAGATCAGTTTGATTCTCGAATTCGTTTAATGGTGAGTTGTGTTTCGGGGTAGATTTGAATCTTTAGGGTTTTAGAATTTAGAAATACGATTCTCTCTCACTTTTTGTATGTATAAGTTGCATAAGATGTAGAAATCCTAGTGATACGCAAGGGTAGATATTCCTAGAATTTTATTCTTGGATTTTGACAACCTTTGGGATTATAAAAGGGGATTTAGGAAACACTTTAAACACTTTATATTTGTGTGATTCATATATTGAGAGTTGGAGATATTGAAAAACACTTGAATAGAAAATATGGTTTATTATTGAGAATTTTTAAAGATGTTTTCTTATAACTCTTTTGTAATCTCTTGTAACAATTTTAAAATATAATGAATCATAGAGATGTTGGGCCCGTTTATTTTGCCTTTTTTTTTAAATGATTTTTATAGTGTAACATAATTTTGTGGAAAAAAATTTTACAAAGAAACTTTTCATAAAAACTTCAAATGAAAATTTGGTTTGAATAGTTATTCTTAAAATGTTATTTTAGGTATTTTATCATTTTATAAAAAAAAAAATTTGTACATCAAAATTTCAAAAAATCACTTAATTTTGAAGTTATTTCAAATAGTTTTTCATGAAAATCATTTTTGAAATACAACTTTTTGAACAAATTTTGATTTTGACTATGTTTTGATCTTCAATAATGTATATTAATGTTATAGAATGTCAAAATTAGTCTTTTAATTTATAAACAAATTAAAAAAAACTTGTAATATTTTGAAAAACGTTCTTGTAGAATTCATTTTCAAAAATACAAAGAAAAAATCCATTTTTTAAAGCTAAAACAAATTGGTCCGTTATCTCTCTTGTAGTAGATTAATTTGATCGAACCGAGAAAAGAATTTAGTTTTATTGCACTTAAGCCATTTCATTTACTATTAGTGTTCTTTGTCTCACTCATCAAAAATCTTAATATGATTGAATCTTTCAATTTCAAAACAACTATATGTTATAAATTATTAACAATAATAATAATTATGGGTGTGTTCTAAAATGACAAGAAAATATTCAAGTGGATATTAATTTTTGAATTCGAAAAGAAGTAACCCTTCGTGCAAGGTTGCTACCAAATGAACATAAGCAATTGTTGGAAACATGACAACTTTTGGTTAAAAGATGTTTCATCAAGGGTTGCAATCTTGTGAAACAACACATACATGGCCTATAAATACATCATTCCGGAATTCAGAAAACAAATTACAAACCAAATATTCTCTTGTACAAAATTTCAGACACTCTTCGCTACATAATTGAGTTTTCGTCGGTCTTGCGCAGATTCGATAAAGGCTGAATTATCCTGAGTATTCCTACGTTTCAACTCTAAGACAATTTGAGAGTGCTTGAAATACTTTTAAGAAAAGTGATTTCGTTCACGATTCTAGCCTCGATCCATTCGACTTGAATTAAATTTCCAACAATCTTAAAAATATTTTAAATAACGGCAACCGAGACTTCCGTATCAAAAATCAGTATTTCGAATCCGGGTATGTATTTATCATTTCTCATAGAAATTAAAGCATCATAAAAAATTATAATATCAAAATTCTAAATAAAATTAGTATAACCGTTAGTATCAAAACGATTTACCGATATTATAATTGTGAATAATGATTAATTAATACGAACAGTAATTTAAATTAAATATCATCGATATATAATCGTTATGCTTAAAATAGTAATTTTTTCTTTGAAGATTCCCTAATAGCATTCATTATTAGATTCATTTGATTCCATATAAATGTTCTACATTAAAAATTATGTGATTCATGAAAGACTAACTGACATGTATGTATATTAAATAAGCATAATACGACTCTGTTCTATATTATAAACAAAAAATATTTTTTAGATATATTGAATAATTAATGTATCTGATCTATATATAAGTCAAATACATTAATTATTTAATGTATCTAAAAAATAATTTTTGCTTATAATATGAAACGGAGGGTGTATATTATTAAACCAATTATATTTGTTGGTTGACTCTCGGTATGCAACGTTTCGTCGTGAAAAAAAAATTCAAACACATATAAGTATTTGTAATCTTGTGAAAATTGTCACATATGAATTGCTTAAATATTCAAAACAACATCATATATGTTTATATATTATCCAAAAATAGGTTACGTTAGCACAACACTAAGCCCAACAATGCTACTAATATTATATCTAGTTTATTGTTTCTATATTATTAAAATTTCTTAATAATCAAAGTGTTCAAATTTGCAAATAAATTTAATTTCAAAATTTAATTGAATTTTGATAATAAGTTTCTATCTATTATTTTTTAAGTGAAAAAATATATCGTCATATAACATATTTGTGTTCAATGAGACTTATTATTAAGTCATAAAGATTATCTAAAGATGGATCATAATTTATATAGACTTTTTTGAATTTGAAGTCTAATATAAGTACTATTAAATCTTGAGATGTAGAATTGTGAAAACCTTACCTCGAAGGATATGAGATTCGAGATTCCCACAAATAAAGAATCTCGTGAGGAAGGTTCTCCACGAATTATTGAAACACAAACCGTAAGTTCGTCACTAATAAAGAATCTCATGAGGAAGATTCTTCTTGGATTGTTGAAAAACAACTCGAACTTAAAATAAACAAGAGAGTCCGAAAGACTGAGGTTCAAGGACCGAACAAAATTGATAATCGATTTATTTCTTTTATCTGGTAGAAGCAAACAGTGAGAATTTTGTTCGTAAGATTCCTATTATTCTTCAAGTGGAAGATGATCCTAAGACTTATAAGAAACCAATATCTTCAAGGGACTCATTTTGTTTAGAAGGAAGTATCATAGTGTGATGGTACACTAAACACCTACAAGTCTAGATTCATGACTAAGGGTGTTTTAAACAAAAAGGTGTTTATCATTTAACACATATGCACTAGTAGCAAGCACAACGAAAATTAGAGCATCATTTGCATTTGCCTCTTTACATAACCTTATAGTTCCTGAAATGGATGTCAAAATAACATTCCTAAATAGAGATCTCGATGAGGAGATTTACATGGAGCAGCTAGAAGGTTATGTGAAAATGAACAAAAGGTGTGCAAGTTTGACAAATCCTTGTATGGATTAAAACAAGCACCAACACAATAACATCAAAAGTTTAACTTTGTCATTGCAAGATTCACCAATTAAAGGGGAGACGCTGAACTTAGAGAAATAATTTTCAATCATATCAAAACAAGAATTAAAAAATTTTGTCATCATCAAAAGGGGGAGATTGTGAGGAATACATCTTATTTCTAGTTTTATTTTGATGAAGACAAAGATTATTAAAGAAGAAAATGTTCAAAAGTGTCATGCACATCAATGATGAAGTTGATCAAGAAGGTTTAACATATAAATTCAAGTGAAGATTTGAGACAAGTGAACACAAATAAGGTGCTCATTGTAATTTATATTATACTACTTTAAATTGCTCATAATTTCATTTTTCACTTCATCTAAAACCTTCTTGCATCATCATGTATTATTATCTAAAAAACATTCTTCATCGGATTCTTGTTACAAGTGTTTGTACACAAAGTTATGTGAGAATATTGTGATATTCATTTGTCTCATGTTGATGATTATATGATTGATCATTAGCAACAAGATGAATGAAATTTTAGAAACAAAGAGGTTTCTAACTTCCACATTCAAGATGAATGATCTTGGACTAGTTGACACACTTTGGGGATCAAAGTAAAGTGAAATAGTGGGGGTTATGAACTTAGTCATACACACTATGTTGAGAAAATGCTTGATAAGTTCAAACACTTACACTTTAGGGAAGTGACCACCCCTAATGTCAAACTTCAAAAGGATGATGGATGAGTTATTGCTTAATTGGAATATGCAAGTGCATGCAATGTACTAGACCCGACATATCATTTGCAAATTAGTAAAATGAGTAGATTTTACTAGTAATCCAAATGGTGAGCACTGGAAGACCGTCATTAGAAATTTCAGATATCTTATGGAAACCAAAAATCTTGGTCTCAATTATGGTAGATTTCCTGCCATATTAGAAGGATATACCGATGTGAGTTGGATATCGAGTATTGAATATAAAAAATATGCATTTGGGTGGATATTTACACTAGCAGAGGGTGCAATTTCTAGGAAGAGCAAGAAACAAATGTGGATCACTCTCTCAACTATAGAATCAGAGTTCGAGGCTCTTGCTTTCTCTTGTGAAGAAGTTGAATGGTTGAGGGACCTTCTGCTGGAAGTTCCATTAGCTAAAGACAATGTTTCAAAGGTGTTGATACATTGCGGTAGTCAAATCACTTTAACTAAAGCATACAAAAAGTGTATAACAGAAAGTCTAGGCAAGTAGGACTTAGACATTCTTTCGTGAGAAAATTGATTAAGGATGTAATCATTCACATATATATGATCGAGCTATAACTTTCTTGATCCATTTACTAAGCCACTGGCCAGAAACTTAGTAAAAACAACCTCGAGAGATATGGGGTTGAAACTCCTTAAGTAAGAGTTCCGACAACGACGGCAACCCAATTTTACGTTAGTAGAACATTAACCTCAAGATTCAATGGGTAACAACAAGTCGTTGAATTGGATGTTTGTCAAACATTTCGTGATAATGTTGACCTTAAAATGAGGGTTGAGTTTTATTTAAACTCTTAATGCAGTTCAATACCGAGGGAATGTGTCTCATGGAAAAGGATACAATATGAACTTCACCTATGTGAATTTCGAGATGGTGTCGTCTCAAAGTGAGAGTTGGAGTTTCTCTCATGAAAAATTCATGAAAACAGGAAATGCACATGGCCATAAATAGTGCTAGGCGAGAGATGTGGGCGAAGAACCATTAAAGAGTGTGTGTGTGTCGTAATGCCGGTCTAATCACATGGGATAACGGTTCAAAGCATAGCTACCTAACGTTCCGATTAGGCTTTGCATTGTCTTTACTAAGGTTAAGTTCAAATCGAAAGATACTTAACTGTATTAACATTCTTTTGTTTCCTTTTATTTCTGGAATTGATCTTGTCATTATTAGAACAAGTGGGGGATTGTTATAAATTATTAACAATAATAATAATTATGGGTGTGTTCCAAAATGACAAGAAAATATTCAAGTGGATATTAATTTTTGAATTCGAAAAGAAGTAATCTTTCGTGAAGGGTTGCTACAGAATGAACATAGGTAATGGTTGGAAACATGACAACTTTTGGTTAAAAGATGTTGTTTCATCAAGGGTCGCAACCTTGTGAAACAACACATGCATGACCTATAAATACATCATTCCGGAATTCAGAAAACAAATTACAAAACAAATATTCTCTTGTACAAAATTTCAGACACTCTTCGCTACATAATCGAGTTTTCATCGGTCTTGCGCAGATTCGATAAAGGCTGAATTATCCTGGGTATTCCTGCATTCCAACTCTAAGACAATTTGAGAGTGCTTGAAATATTTAAAAAAAAATGATTTCGTTCACGATTCTAACCTCGATCCATTCGACTTGAATTAAATTTCCAACACTATATACATCAAATTTGAATTTGTTTTTATATAAAATGAGGGCAGCTAAAGGCCCCAAAAATACATAGGAAGAACTCAAATAGACACAAAATGTACCACACCAAGAAAACAAAATAACAAAGGAATGCAATCAATCAAATTTATAATGAGTCCTAAAACAAACTAATAGAAAACAAACGTCTAAAAAGAGAAAAGATATAAGCAAAAACACCAAATACTAAAGATTATTTTTGTTATTTTGCATCTATACATGTCGGGGTATGATAAATAATTTCCAAAATATGATGAACATGTTTCTTATATTTGTTTGCTAAATAAACATTAGGAGGAACTTTGTCCAATCTTCACATTTCAAAACAAAAATCACAAATCTTTTTAAAAATATATTCGTGTAGATACCAACGGACTAAATTAACAAGGTTTTTTTTTTTTTTAATCTTTTTAATAATGATTTTTATTTCTTCAATTATAGATTGATTCTTTTTAAGAATATGGATCATATTGAAATATAGTTTCTTTTAAACGATAATTTTTTTTACATTACACATGAATTAATAATCAAATCTTCGACAACTTTTTTATAAGATATCCAAATTGTGTACTACTCGAGTCAGATTAATAAATGAGGATCGCTTTATGGACGTCAATTCTTCTAAATATATGGTGGTGAGTGATATTTTGGCCCATACTAAGATCAGCTTCGACGCTTCAACAAGATGGATTGAAAACCATAGTATTGAACACCGAATTATAGATAACATTCTATTTGTGAGATGGTATAGGAAGGGTCCAAGGATCATTTTGATGTATTGGAAGAAACCTAGGATGGGTTGGATGAAAGTTAACATTGATGGGTCGCATGTGGAGTCCAGCCATTTAAGGTAGTTGGATGTCTTGAGAGCGGAACTTACTTCAATTATGATTGATTTGGATCAAGTTAAGTGTGGGGTCCAGCCATTTCACATAGTCAACATTCATTTGGCAAAATTGAAGGTTGGTTATGATGAACAGTAAAATAGTGCAAAAGACACTTGTTGTTTTGTATGAAAGGCAAAGAACAAGTGTCTTCATGCATGTAAGACCATTTTGGCTTGCTTCTCCTATAAATAGGATCAAGAACAAGCATTCAAATCACACAACCACAAGAAAATCAAGAAGAAAGAGAAATAGAGCTTTGCTCAAGAGAGAAAATTATTTCTTAGAGAGTTTTTTTGTGAGAGAAATAGTGAGCCAATTTGTGAGAGTGTTCCTAACAAATTGAGAGATACTTTGTAGAGAGTTCCACCTAAGGGTGAAGTTGTTGTATTCTCATTATCATTATAGTGGATGTTTAAGAGGCCTAAGGGTCCCGTGGTTTTATCCCTTTCTCACATTGAGAAGGTTTTCTACGCTAAAATCTTTTTGTGTCATTTTGCTTAATTTTTCACGTTTTCGCTAGTGCCTATTTTTGAGTTCACGGAGGAGGGAAATTATGGAGGTCATTTTTTTCAACAGTGGTATCAGAGCTATTTTTGGTTGGGCTATGTGATACTACGTTGTTGTACTCATAATAAAGTTCTTAGTATGCTCTGTGGTTGCAACATTGTTTGATCTTCCACATCAGAAAAGAACTATTATTGTTGGAATTAAATCGTTGTATTGCGAAGGTGTGTCTTGGTAAGTTCTGGCTAAGGAAAGATTTGGTATTTAAGTGTGTCAATATTGACCCACCTCTCTTTCCTGGGAACTTCCTAGTTGCACCATTCACAAACTACGGTGACTTTTTCAGTGTACGACACTATTTTGAAAATCTCCTAGTTGAAGGAACTACTTTCCCGTGTTCTCAAAATGGATGGTTCTATCAGTTATGAAGGAGATATGTTCAAGTTGACCGCTATTAATTATACCTATTGGAAGCCGATGATGGAAGACCACCTATATTGCAAATATTTGCATGAGCCAATCTCTCAAAGGATAAGCCAACGGAGAAGAAAGATAACGAATGGGAGCTCCAAAATCGGAAGGCAGTTGCCATGATCAGAAAATACATAGATACGAGTCTATTCGAGCATGTGTCAACTTATACAAATGTGTATGAGTTGTGGACCAAACTTGAATCCTTGGTTCCAAAGAAGACACCGAGAAATAAAGCACACCTTGTCAGACGACTGGTGAAATTGGAGTACTCAGATGGCCAAAATATGATCGAGCACTTGAATACCTTCAAAGATATTGTGAATCAGCTGATGAAAGCTGATATGAAGATAGATGATGAGTTGCAAACTCTTCTGCTCCTAAGTTCTCTACCTGAGAGTTGGGACACTCTAGTTGTCAATCTTAGTAACTCTGCTCTAGACGGAAAACTTGTCATGGATTCTGTCACAGATTCCTTGCTAAATGAAGAGTCAAGACGGAGGGAAAGAGGCTTCAACAACCAGTTCGAAGCCAACATTGTTGATAACAGAGGAAGGAGTAAGAATCATGAAAGATGAGGTCGTGGGAGATCACAAGCTAGATCCAAGTCTTGCACAAGAGTAAGTTGTTATTATTGTGGCAAACTTGGCCATAGAAGACCTGAGTGCAGATTCTTGAAGAGAGATCAACAGCCTGGAAAAGTCCGCCCAGATTTGATAAACCTAAAGAAGAATGAGGAAGAAGGAGCCACAACTGCAGTAGCCTCGAACAACAAGAATATTTTCCTTTTTGGAAACGACAATTATCTAAATGTTGCATTCGATAATTGCACTTGGATAATTAACACCGAAGCATCTTTCCACGTTACACCTGATGAAGAATTATTCTCATCATACCAAAGAGGAGATTTTGGTACGATGAAGATGGGAAACCACGCCACAAGCAAAATTTTTGGTATTGGTGAAGTGAATATGATCACATAGAATGGAAATAAGCTTGTGTTGAAGGAAGTAAGACATGTACCAGAAATGCGCCTAAACCTTATATCAACAGGAAAGTTGGATGACCTAGGGATGATAAACCAGTTCGGCGATGGTAGATGGAAGCTTAGAAAAGGGAGCATGACACTTGCTCGTAGCAAAAAGGAAGGCTCCCTGCACATCATGCAGGGAAAGATAAACAATGGAGAGACTAATGTTTCTCAAGACGCAAGCAAAGAATTATGGCATAAACGACTTAGCCACATGAGCGATAAAGGTTTAGAGATTCTTGCTAAAGATCATCTTTCAAATATCAAGGGACAACCACTTGAATCATGTGAAGACTGTCTGGCAGGCAAACAACACAGAGTATCTTTTCAAAGATCAGATGATGCAAGAAGACGAAAGAAAATCCTAGATCTTGTTCACTCAGATGTATGCTCCGCATCTGAAAGGTCTCTTGGTGGCGCACAATACTTTGATACCTTCATTGACGATCACTTTAGAAAGGTGTGGGTGTATCCATTGAAGAAGAAAGATCAAGTTCTACAAGCTTTCAAGGAGTTTCACGCCTCTGTAGAACGAGCATCTGGAAGAAAGTTGAAATGCTTAAGAAGTGAAAATGGAGGTGAATACCTAGGTCCATTTAAAGCATATTATAAAGCTCGTTGGATAAGACATGAGAGGGCACCTCCGAAGACTCCCCAAATGAATGGAGTAGCTGAAAGAATGAACAGAACGATTGCAGAGAAAGTCAGAAGCATGCTTTCTCATGCAAAACTTCCCAAATCATTTTGGGGTGAAGCAGTGAGAATTGCCATTGATTTGATAAACTTGTCTCCTTCAAGACCGTTAAATGGTGAGATACCAGATGAAGTATGGTATGGAAAGAAAGCCTCTTACGGTCAATTGAGAGTTTTCGTGTGTAAGACATTTGTCCATATTCCTAAAGATGAAAGAGCAAAACTCGATGCTAAGACGAAGGAGTGCATATACGTTGGTTCTCCAAGAGATGAACTTGGCTTCAGACTATGGGATCCTGCAAACAATCCATGATATTCAATATAAGAAGTCAAAGACCATTGTGGCACAAAACTTAGGGGGAGAGATTCCTCAACGAGATATTGAACCTGATCAGGCAGTAGAACCCGATCATACGGAGCAACCTGACCAGATAGAACAAGGTCAGTAAATACAGGGAGAGCAAATAATAGATGTTGATCAGAGGGATCAAGAACCTTAAGTGAGAAGATTTATGCGAGTAAGACAACCATCAAAAAGATATTCCCCAAATGAGTATGTCACTCTCACTAATGAAGGAGAACCTCAAAGCTTCATGGAAGCCATTGAGACGGATGGCAATGACAATGGATGCAAGCCATGCAAGAAAAATTACAGTCACTGAAAGAGAACCATACGTATGACTTGGTGAAATTACCAAAGGGAAGAAGGGCTTTGAAAAACAAGTGGGTGTTCAAACTTAAGTCTGAAGAGAACAACCCAAACCCTAAATACAAACCAAGAATTGTCATGAAGGGGTGCCATCAGAAGAAAGGCATGGACTTTGAAGAGATATTCTCACCAGTAGTGAAGATGACATCCATAAGAGCGATCCTTGGTCTAGCTGCAACACTAGACTTAGAGATAGAGCAACTTGATGTTAAAACAACATTCTTACATGGAGACTTAGAGGAAGAAATCTACATGGAGCAACCTGAAGGATTTGCAGAACCAGGCAAAGAACACATTGTGTTTCGCTTGAAGAAAAGTTTATATGGGTTGAAGCAATCTCCAAGGAAATGGTACAAGAAGTTTGAATTATTCATGACCCAACATAAAATTAAAATGACATCTGCAGACCATTGTGTGTTTGTGAAGAAATATGATAATGGTGAATACATCATACTTTTGTTGTATGTTGATGATATGCTCATTGTTGGGAAAGACAAGACAAAGATAGCTGCTCTAAAGAAGGCATTGAGCAAGTCTTTCGCCATGAAATATTTAGGAGCGGTAAAGAAAATTCCTTGAATGAAGATCATTCGAGATCATCCCAAAAGAATGTTGTGGATGTCACAAGAAGATTATCTCAAGAAAGTACTTGGGAGGTTCAACATGCATAATGCTAAACCTGTGCATGTCCCACTACCTAGTCATCTGAAACTCAGTAAGACACAATGTCCAAACAATGAAGAAGAAAAAGAAGAAATGAGCAAAGTGACACATTCTTCAGCTGTGGGTAGCCTTATGTGCGCAATGGTTTGCACAAGACCTAACATTGCTTATGCTGTAGGAGTGGTGAGTATATTCCTGTCAAATCCAGGAACGGAGCATTGGAATGCTGTGAAATGGATACTAAGGTATCTAAGAGGAACTGCCAAACTGTTTATGTGCTTTGGCAATGAAAGGCAATTACTCATTGGATATGTAGATGCAGATATGGTAGGGGATGTAGATTCAAGAAAATCTATTTCCAGGTATTTGATTACTTTTACAGGGGGAGCTGTCTCATGGCAATCACGATTACAAAAGTGCATTGCTTTGAGTACCACAGAAGCTGAATACATCGCAAGCACTGAAGGTTATAAGGAGATCATGTGGATAAAGAAGTTCATGCAAGAGTTAGGCCAGAATCAAGAAATTTATGTTCTCTATTACGAAAATCAGAGCGCAATCCATCTCAGCAAGAACTCGACATACCATTCAAGGTCAAAACACATTGACGTAAGGTATCACTGGATTCGTGATGGGTTGGAGAGTAAATTGTTGAAAGTAGAGAAAGTTCACACCAATGAGAATGGGGCAGACATAATCACAAAACCTCTTCCAAAAGAGAAGATAGAGATCCGTAAACAAGTTGTTGGATTAGCAGCAACTCCAAACTAATCAAGATCATTCCCCTATGGCTGGAGGGGGGGAAATGTGGGGTCCATCCATTTCACATAGCCAACATTCATTTGGAAAAATTGGAGGTTGGTTATGATGAAGAGTAGAATAGTGCAAAGTGTAATACCCTAAAATTTGCTCTCCCTTTTTTGCATCTTAGCATAGCATTATCATTTACAATATCATATCCATCTCATTAGTATTGCATTGCATTTAACATAGAAAAATGAAGCATAGCATTCCTCTTACCATCAAGGCATGTGATCAGGAGGAAGATGGACAATCAAGGGATCATTCAAAGCACAAAAAGGGCAATCCAGTTGCCTCCAGGCAAGCCAAGAGTCTCTCATGTCTCATACCATCTCAATTGATCATCCACAATCTCAAGGAAGTGAGATCCAATGGGAGATTGAAGCAATACATACTTCAACATGCAAGAGGTTCAAAAACTGAAGGAAAACCCTCAAAAGAGATAGCTCATTGATCCAAAGTCATCCTCAAATGGTATATCTCATCATCCTTTAAGAGGATACACAACATACTCTGAGGAATTTGAAATTGAAGACTGCACATTTTTCTCCTAGGAGGTGGGCACCAAAACTAGGGTTTCTAATAAAATCAGGATATCTTTGATTTTTTGGACAAAACTTGATGTCATGGTATTCTATATGTCCCTAAGTGTATGTATGTGGAAAATCACCTCTCAATTGGTTTTAGAAGTGGTTCAATTGGAAGAAGGATAAAAAATCAGGAAATTTGGGGGCCAAGTCAAATAATCAGAAGAAAAAGTCAACTCTTGACGTTTTGAGGCCAAATTTATAAAATTCATGTTATATGTGTCCAATGTACAAAATTTGGTCAAGAAACTCCAAAGGAATCATAAAAAAATCAAGATGTGGAAAGTTGCCATTTTTGGATGAAGAAGGGTTACTAAAAATAGCAAGTTTTGGCCATTTTGGCATCAGAGTTTGAACCAAGGCCATTTAAAATTGAAGCACCAAATGAAAATTCCACTCGGCCACAACAAAAGATCTTGTTTTAGGCTTCACATCCATATGTGGAACATCTCCATTGGATAAAAATTGAGGGAGATATGATTGATCAAAGTTGGAGGAAAGTAGGGCAAAAACCAGGTCGTGACCAAGAACTTTCAGGTCACGCGCGTGTCATTTTCACAAGCACGTGGTGGGCCAAATGTTTGGGTCAATTTCTCAAGGTTAGAGGCCTCAAATGAAAACTCTTTCAACACGAAAGTTGTTCCTCTATGTGAGATCTTCAAAGTGTATGTTTATGGTTTTTTCATTAGACCAATGATTAAGAAGTTGTGGTGGCTCAAAATAAGGTCAAGATGACTGAATGTTTGGTTAGGTCACAACCAGGTCTTGCCCCACATGCGTGCATTATGAGTCAGCTTTGAGTTTACATGTTTGAAGCACATTTCCAAGTTGTTGCAAGTCTCATTTTCATTTACTTTCAACATCAAAGTTGTTGTATCATGTACACACTTTGTAATGATACCAAGATCATTCATGTCCATGGCTTGAGGAGAGAGATATCCATGCGTAAACATCACCATTTCCAATTGATGAATCACACCAGAATTTGCAGTTTGGTTTAGACATCCATCAAACAACCCTTGCACTTTATTTCCACATTAAGCCAAGCACATATCACCTCCACCTTGCACATTAGCACGTGCCTTGCATGAAAGTGGAAAGAATAAACTTGCTGAACAAGTTTCTGATACAATCAGCCGTGCCATTGCAAGCTCATTTTCAGCTCTACCATAACCCACCATGAACCATCACCACCATATCCTTGCTCTCCCTAACTAACTTGACTCAGTTAGTTAGGGATGACTCAGTTAACCATGATAACTCACCCTAACTCAACTCATTAAACTGTAGTTAGCTCACATTATAAATAGAAAACTCCTTCACAAATTCGTTTTTCAATTTCATTTTCTCTCACATTCTCCCCAAAACTCTCTCTGCTTTACTCCTAATCTCACCCTTGCAAAGGATTCTCGAGCTCACATTGTTCATCCTCCTTCTAAATCTTCTTTGAATCTCTCTGAATTTCACCAAAGAGCAACTGTTTTGGAAGCTTGGATCCAGTTTCTTTCTATTGAATCATCATCAACCACTTCAGTTAAGCCTTTATTTGGCCAATAGAAGCTCAAGGAAGAAGCATTTTCCTCTGGTGTTCTTGTGTATTCAAAGCATCCTCAAGTTCAGGTTCCAAACTCTCAAACTTTGCTCTGGCGATTTATGGTTTAGTTTGTTGTTTTCATGTTGATATGAGCTTAATAGAAGCATTCCTAACTCTGGCTAGTTGATAGGCCTTCTAAAGGCGTAGTTGCGAAACTTAGGGCACAAATTCATTTCCTCTGTTCTTGCTATGTATGCATGATATATTGTTTTTGTGAGTGAATTCTTAATCTACATGAGCTCAGCTTCAGTTTGATGTATATTTTGTGGATTTCTGAAGAGATCAAAGTTGCAGACGGTGGTGGTATGGCCGGAGAAGGTGGCCGGAAGTCACCTCCGGCCGGTGACTTCAATAGCTAGGGTTTTGCTTTGTTTTAATCGCGTCCGTCCATTTTCTATGATCGTGCGTTCCAAAACGTGCCAGCGCATTAAATTTCATGTGCATGTCACGTGTGCTTTTCTGATTTTATTTTAAACATTGTGTGGCATGGTACATGATAGTGTGTGTGCTCTTTCAAGTGTGTGCGTTGATGATGATTACTTTGACTATGGTTTGACTATGACTTGATCCAATGGCCATGAGGGAGTCAATTTTGTTAACTGAGATTCCATGTTTGTTAATATGCACTGCGCGTGTGTTGGACTTAAGCCAGATTGATATCCACACCCCCATGTTTTCAAGCCCCAATTAATTTGAACTGAGTAATTGCTATGCTTGCACCCCCTTTCTTTTTCCATTTCATTTTATTTCTTCATTTTTTTATGCACGTTTGCTTTTTAATTTTTAAAAATACCAAATGGCATTACAAAATTCCACAAAAATTCATGAGCATCATTAAAACATTTAGAAAATTTTTCATGATTTTATTTCTTGATTTTATGACCTTTTTGCCTCTGTTCCATAATTTTCTTTGATTTTCTTATGTATGCATTCTTAATGTGGCACATGAATTTGTGTATTTTTGTTCTTGATCATTAAAAATTGTTTTGATGCTCTTCTTTTTGCATTGAGTCATTATCATCTTGAGGTATGTTAAGTGATTTTTATTTGATTTTTTTAGGTCAGTTTATGGCCTGTTTGGTGTTCATTTTTGTGCTACTTTGTATGATATGTCTACTTGACCTAAATGCATTGTTTGACATCATTTTGCCTTGGTTTCTTGCATGCTACTTTGATATGTGATTCATCTCTGATTTGTGAACTTCAAATACCATGTGTCCATAATTTTCATGAGACCATTTAATTTTTGTTTAATGCATAACCTTTGAAGCATAATAACATGTCATATCATCTCAATCTTTGTGCATGTTTACATGATTGCTTTTGTGCATACTTGCATGATCATTTGCCTACTTTGTGAGATATCCATTTGACATTATAGGTCATTAGTACATATTACATGTCATCCTTGCATGTTGACTTTCATTTGAACATGGTACACCTTTAACATGTTGTGTTTGTACTTGTGTTTTCTTGTGAACTCCCATTTCAATTCTACTTCTTCCATCACTTCTTAAATGTCTTGATGTGCTTCATAAATACTTGTGAGATGTTTGTGAATCATTTTTCATTTCATTTCAATTCTGATCCTTGGATTACATGTTCCATTTATGCATGTTTCTTCCATTTCTTTTCATCTTTCTTTCTCCCTTTTCTTATGGTAGCATGTTCTAATGTCATGGGTGATGTTTGTTGCCTATTCACTTGGACTTGCATGATAATGATCATTTGTTTTCCATGTGATGTACATTCTGGTTGTAACCAATTTCTCATCTACTTCTTTTGAGTTTTATGATGCATTAAAAGTTCTTTTATCTCTTATACTTCTTATACATGTTTACTAGCCATGTAGGGGCTTTGGTAAGTTGCAATTGAGTGTGGATAAGGAATCCACATTCAAACTTCTTTCCTCTCATCTCTTTTACAATTCCATTTTGTGTTTTGTTAGGCACTTATGTGCTTTCTTTTAATAACTCATCACTTTCCCTTTTTGAATTACAATTCATCTTCTACTTTAGAAGTGAATTGTTTAATTCTTTCTTTCTTTAGGCTTTAGGTTTAAACCTCACAAACCATTAGGACCACTCCCTTTAATTTTCAATTAGGATTGAGTCTTAGTTCATATAGATTTTACCTTTTCTCCTCTCTTGAGTCTTCCATCTTCTCATCTCAAAGAAAATTCAAAATATCTAATAAAGGTAGGCACTTATTGCATTTAGGCCTTTCATATAAAGAAAAGATCATAAGGGGTCTTCTCTTATAATCTTAGAATGTATAGCATATAACCCATCTTGGGTCAATGTGTTAAACATTTGATCTTGTATGGGGGACTTAAATGCAATACTTGTTGAAGGTGTCAATAAATAAGAAAAACACTTCTTCATTTCCTAATCAACAAAAATACTTAATAAACACAAGTATGCTAGTGTGTCTGAACCTTAACAATTGGAACTAAGTGTGGGGGTCTTCTTCACTCTTAGTGTGCTTTCTTACCCATTCCATCTTGGAATGTGAGAATGTACACATTCCAATGACTAAGATTCAGATACACTATCATATGCAAACAAATGGAAAAAACTCTTAAAAGACAGAAAACAAACAATAACGTCTTTCCTTCGGGAATTCTTTCCTCATCTCCTTCACTCATTCCTTAAGGATGCGTCATTTCCGTTCTACCGCAAACAGGTAACGCCTAAGTCTCCCTACAGCGAGCTGCAACACCTAAACTGCCAGGACGCAAACGTTGACGTATTCTACTAAAAAACACAAACAACTTTCCCTAGTGAGGGGAACTACGTCGCTCTGATTCTCATGTTCCCGATGAGATACGTAGGCAGTGGGGTAGGGCCCATGCGAGCACTTCTTTTATTTTCCCTACATTTGTTTCTTTTTCTTTCTCTTTTTCCTTTTCCTCTTCCAGTTCTTGTTCCAGTATCTTTTCCTACACCCTTTGATTGAAGCAAGCAAGCGTGGATCCCATCGGGTACGATGGACGCGAGGGGGTGCTAATACCTTCCCTTCGCGTAATCGACTCCCTTACCCTTTCTCTTGGTCGTAAGACCATGTTCTTTCCCTCTCTTCAGGTTTATGCGGTGTTTCCTTTCCCTCTCTTGGGATAAATACACATTGCTGGCGACTCTGTTTCGGTGCCACTTTCGCGTTTGTACTAGGATGAAAATCCCGGGAACGACAGCTGGCGACTCTGCTGGGGACAGGTTGACCTATTGCTGGTCCATCCTAAGCGAGTCAATCCTAGCGCTTGTCTGTTTTCTTTCATTGGGTGTTTATTGTTGGGCTGTATTTACCGTTTTATTGTATGGTTATTTATGGCTTTACTGTACATTACTGTATTTACTGCACTTTAGCATTACATATCATATATTATATTGTGTTGCACTGCTTTGTCTGTTTGGCGGGATGGGATTTTAGAGAGATAAGCCCATTACACAGGCTTGAGTATACACTTAGAATTAGAGTGGAGAGTAGTGGGACCTACGTGCCGTTTGGAGTGCGTTGGGTGTTCACGAAATTCACAGCTAGACGAGGCTATCTTGGGACACGTCGTGGCATGCGCATCTTGCGCATTCCAGGATGTAGATCTAGAGAGCTGTCGACTCTAGTGACCGATCATGAGGACCTTAGTGGAAACATCCCTCTTTAGCGGTGACAGTGGCAGACCACATTCTGTGGCAAACCCATTCGCACCCGAGGGCCCACTTTGGAACTTGCATAGGATGACCTTTATTTTCTAAGGGGAGTCAGTGGACGACCTCTTTGATTGGCATAGCATTGTATCCTACGGGCTGAATGTGCTATTGCTTCTCAAACCTCCGAAGCTGACAAGCCTTATTTTCTAAGAACCACATGTGAGTATGGGCGGGATGTTTACAGGTTTGCAGGAAACCCAGCCTCCTACCTACCTTACTTGTGATTCTATGATGATTTCAGACATTGTATCCTATGACAGTGATTTGAGTGTTCATCTCAGATATTGCCAGATTCGATGCAGAGACACAGTGCACACAGTTCAATATAGACACAGACACTTGATTACCTGATCACATGCCCTTTTGCATTGCATTATCATATCATAATAGTTATGTTTGTCATTTTCAGGTGCATAATACGTTTCTGATTCCAATCCATGGGTTCAACAGAGATCATTGCCGAGAGAAAGAACAATGTGTCTTACAAGTTTCCAGACCCTGTCTTGGATTCATTGCTCAAGGTTATAGATATGGCTGGTCCGGGTATTCTTGATAGGTTCCAAAAGAGCTACAGGAATTTGGTTGGGATGGTCCGTACAATCACCAAGTATGAACATGATGCTTTGCACACCCTGCTGCAGTTCTACGAGCCTTCGTTGAGATGCTTTCTTTTTCCAGATTATATTTTGATGCCCACACTGGAAGAATTCTCATTTATTTTGGGAATTCCGGTCACGCCGGCAATACCATTCTTCTCTGGTAGTTCCCCTAGCATAAAAGAAATTGCTGCTGCGTTACAAATGGATCAGGCAGTGGTAAAGAGTGGTGTGAGCAGTAAAAATGGAGTTAGTGGATTTCATTTAGAATTTCTGTCTGGACAAGCCCAAGAGGCTGCAAGTGCTAAAAATTGGACGGTTTACAATTCCATTCTGGCTCTCTGCATATATGGCCAAGTTCTCTTTCCCAATCAGCAAGACTTTGTGGATATGCAAGCAACGAGAGTTTTCGTCCTTAAAAATCCAGTCCCTACTTTGTTAGGAGATTTTTATCATTCCGCGCATTACAAGAATGAGAAAAGAAGGGGAGGATCTGTTAGTTGTTGTACTCCACTGCTGAGTCATTGGTTTTTCAAACATTTGCCTCAGACAGGTGCCTTTGTGGAAACCAAAGATGTGGCGAAATGGTCTAAACGATTGATGGGTTTAACTGCTGATAACATTGTATGGTTTGACCACCGGTTGTTGAGAATAGAGCTTGTCACAAGATGCGGAAGTTTTCCAAATGTACCTTTGATTGGCAGGAAAGGAGGGATCAATTATAATCCAGTTTTGGCCATCCGACAGTTTGGGTATGCTTCCAGGGATCCTCCTACAAAGCAAGATGTGGAAGAATCTTTATTCTTTACAGGAACTAAAGATGCGAAGGTGGTAGAAGTAGTAAATGCTTGGAAAGATAAGCATAAAATTGGAAAAGCAGTTTTTGGGAAAGGAGATTGTAGGTCTTATCCTGAATATGACAGGTGGATTGAGACGAAAGTAAAGGAATTGCTTTTACCCTTTTCAAGGGGACCTCTTTTATGTTCAGTACAGCCAGAACAACCCACCATGGTTGCTATTGAAGAATGTGAGAAGTGGAAGAAAATGGTCAGAGAGCTGCAGATAGAGAATTCTGGAATGAGCAGATGTCTTCAGAAAGCTCTAGCTGACAACAAAGAGTGGGAAAAGAGAGCATTGAAAGCGGAAAAAACCTTGGCTGACAAAGAGGAAGATTTTAATGACAGAGCTCGGTACTTTCGGAAACTTACTTTGGGAACAGATGACACTAGTCAGGCTCACAAGATTACAAAACAGGCTTTAGCCCGAAGCAAGGATTCATTAGCCCAACTTCGTCAAGCTTGGGATGAAGTCAGAATTGAAAATGCCGAGTTAAAGGATCAGTCGAAGATTAAAGACGAGGAGCTTAAAAAGGCACATGAGCAAAGGAGAAAGTATCGGGAAAGTCTCGGTAAAAGTCAAGAACAGTTAGAAGAAGCTAGAAGCCAGCTGAAGAATACCAAGAAAGAGCTTGAAGAAGCCATGATAGAAAGAGAGATACTCAAGACGCAAGCTGGCATAAAGAGACACAAAGGAGTGTGTGATGACGAAGCTCTGATGCTGCATATGGGTTCTTTAACTGAAGCTCTTGAGAAAAGGGATGTCTTGATCAAAGAAATGATTGAAAAGCCGAATCACCAGCGTACCCGTATACTTTTTGAGGAGATCAAGTATTCAAGTGATAAGTTGAAGGATGTGGAATTGTCAGACTGATGTTCTTTTCCCTGTATTTTGTTGTTAATGGTTACCATCAGAATTGTTGATGGATCCATTTGATTGCCTGTTTTTTATTTTGTTGCTGAAACTACGACAAACGTGCTTGAGAAGTTTTGGGAATTTGTATGAAATGGGTTACTTCTGTTCACAATTTCTGATCTTCAGATATATGTGATGTGATATCTGCACACTAGCACACTACAAAATCACTATTTTTGGTCTTCAGACATCCATGATCGATGTATATGAATATCTCTTCATGGCAAAACTCAGTAATCATGACTCCTGGTCTTCAGGAATTCTTGGTTACGATTGGAATCAGGATATGAAAAGCATTTTGAAATGACAAACATAACTTTGCATTTGCATTTGCATATCATTTTTGCATTGCAAGTTTTCCTTTTGCAGGCGCCTGCTAACCTTTATTTGGTTTTCAGGCACAATAGCTGATACCCCAGTTCACCGATATTCTACCCGATGCAATCAAGCAAGAGTAATGGAGCAAGTTCAGACAGAGTTAGCCGATTTGAGGGGAAGGATGGAACAGTTCATGAACCTCATGCAGGGGATTGCTCAAGGTCAGCAAGAGCTAAGGACCGGTCAAGAAAACATGAGGATTGGACAAGAAGCTATGAGAACCACTATCCAGAGGCTGGAAACTGAAATCCCAAATCGCAATGTGCGCACTCCTCCTGTTGGCACAATCCCTGCTGGTGGGGCACATCTGGGCTTTGATAACAATGAGGATGGTCAGGAGGACCAATTCACTACATTCAACAATGACATGGGTTTCTACAATGACGACCGGAAGTATGAAGGGCTGGATGAAAGACTCAAGGCTATTGAGAGCCAAAATCCTCTTGGAATTGATGTAGAAGACACGGGTCTCGTGCAGGGTGTGCGAATCCCTCCCAAGTTCAAGCTTCCTGCTTTGGATAAGTACAATGGCAGTACATGTCCCAAAACACATTTGCAAGCTTACAATCACAAGATTAATGCTTACACTGATGACCAGAAGCTCTGGATGTATTTTTTCTAGGATAGCCTGTCAGGTGCATCCCTGGAATGGTATGTCAAGCTGGACGGGGTTCGTATAAAAAGTTGGAAAGATTTGTGTGCTGCATTTCTGAAGCAATATCAATATAATTTGGATATGGCACCCAATCGTACTCAGCTGCAGAGTATGACTCAGGATCCTAAGGAAGGCTTTAAGCAATACGCCCAGAGATGGAGGGAATTGGCTGCTCGAGTTCAACCACCTCTGGGTGATCGTGAGATGGCTGATATGTTCATGAGCACGCTCCAAGGGTTGTATCTGGATAGATTGGCTGCATATCCTTCCACAGGGTTTGCCGACATTGTTATTGCTGGGGAACGAATAGAAAGTATGTTGAAATTAGGTAAGATTCAAGATGTTGCTTCAAGTTCAAAGAAACCCTTTTCCAATGGACCAAGGAAAAGAGAAGGGGAGTCCAGCGCCATGTATTGAGGAGGGGGCAGAGGCAGGACTCAGCCCTATCATCAAGTGGATGCTGTAACCATTCCGGTTCCAGCTGGACAGCAAGCTCCCAATCAGCAAGGTAGACCCCGATTCCAGAATAATAGACCAAGGGACCGTAAGTTTGATCCTTTGCCTATGTCGTATGCTGCTTTGTTACCACAATTGCTCAAAGAGAAATTGGTTGAACTCCGGACAATGAGGCCTCTAGATGCTGGGAAATTACCTCAGGGTTACGATGCTAGTGCTCGGTGTGAATTTCATTCTGGCGCACAAGGTCACACAATAGAAAAGTGCTGGGCTTTTCAACACATAGTTCAGGACTTGATTGACGCGAAAGGTATTAATTTCTCTAGGCCGCCGAATGTTCGTGACAATCCAATGCCTCATCATGGAGGTGCAGGCACAAATGCCATTTTTGATGGCGAGAAGTTGAATTTGATTACTGATGTTAATTTGGTGAAGACTCCGCTGTTGATTGTAAAAGAACGTCTGTTAAAAGGAAAGGTATTTCCTAGATGCGCCTCTGATTGCGAGGATTGTTTAAAGTAGGTTAATGGATGCAGTAAGTTGAGAGTTGGATTGCAGGATCTTATGGATGAAGGAAGTCTTCAGTTTGATAAAGTAGGGAAAGAACAGGATGTTTCTGCCGTTACCATTTACTATAATCCAGTCGAGATACAGGTGCCTGTTGCAGAGCCTGTTGCTATCATCGTGCCCGAGAGGCCGAGACCAGTTACGATTATAGTTCCTGAATCGGCTGCTTATGTGTCTAATAGGGCAGTTCTGTGGCAGTATGGAACTGATACTCGTCAAGGAGGAAGTCGGCAGAAGGCAGAGGCCGTTGGTACTAGCATTGAGAATGTCAGTGGACCAAGTGGTTTCACCAGGAGTGGTCGACTGTTTGCTCCCCAGACTCTAAGGAATGATAAAGAGGCTGAAGCCGCTGCAAGAGCGAAAGGAAAACAGGTTGTTGATGACAAGGTGCCTGCTCAGGAAGAGGACCCTAAAGTCAATTTTGATAATGATGTTGAGGAATTTATGAGGGTTATCAAAAAGAGTGATTACAAGATCATTGATCAACTTAATCAGACACCCTCTAAAATTTCGATATTATCCCTGTTAATGAGTTCAGATGCACACCAGGCTGCTTTGTTGAAAGTTCTGAATATGGCATACGTTCCCCAAGAGATTACAGTGAATCAGTTGGAGGGAGTAATTTCTAATGTAAATGTGAGCCACGGGTTGGGATTTACAAACAGGGATTTGACACCGGACGGACGTAACCACAACAAAGCACTGCACATCACACTTGAATGCAAAGGAACAGTTTTGTCACATGTGCTGGTTGACACAGGTTCTTCCTTAAATGTGTTACCCAAAAAGGCCCTGATGAAAATCGAAGTAGATGGATTGGTCCTGAGACCCAGCGATCTGATTGTGAGAGCTTTCGATGGATCCCAAAGATCGGTGTTTGGGGAGGTTGAACTACCTATATAGGTTGGTCCACAGATATTCAAGACGACCTTTCATGTTATGGACATTCAGCCTGCTTATAGCTGTTTGTTGGGCCGACCGTGGATTCACGCAGCAGGCGCAGTTACCTCCACACTTCATCAGAAGCTCAAGTATGTGTTCGAGGGTCAAGTGGTTACTGTTTGCGGCGAGGAAGATATATTCGTGAGTCATTTATCCACTTTTAAATATGTGGAAATGGATGGAGAGATTCATGAAACATTGTGCCAATCTTTTGAAGCCCTGAATATCACTAACTTACCAGAATCCACTTCAGCAGCGATGGTGTCGAATGTGCCAGGTGGACCGAGTGCATCAATTGCGTCGTACAAGCAGGCCAGAGAAGTGGTCGAGAGCGGAAATGCCCAAGGTTGGGGTAAAGCTATAGATGTGTTTGTAAAAGAAGATAAGTTTGGCATTGGATATCAGCCGGGCCGGACGCCAGTTCCCCGATTCCGTGGGCCAATCAACTTCAACAGTGGAGGAATTATCAATCCCAACCAGTCCTGCTCAGCAATAGAGGATGGCGCTGAAAGCTCAGATTATCTGGACAGATGGGTATATGCACTGGCTCCAGGCGAGGCGTTGCAAAATTGGTCTAGCGAAGAAATCGTTCATGTTGTTCACCATGCAGAGTAACAATTCTTGTCTTTCATAATGCATGAAATCCCACACTCTGCCCAAGGTGTGAGGATCCATTTGTAGGGCCACCATATTTTCTCATATAATGTTCAAATATCAATAAAAAGGACGTTTTTGTTTACAAATTTGTGTTCCTTTATTCTTTCTTTATTTTTATTTTTGCACAAAGAAAATTAAAAATGATAATGCACTTTCTTTTCTTTTGTTTTCAAGCAAAAATAATCTAAAATAGAGCATAAACCCAATCATGCAGACTGGATTCTGTGGATTTCTCTGAAAATGATTCTGTTATGCCCACGTATGATTTCAACAGTCTGATCTATCAAGCTGAGGAATAAAGTGATGAAGACTATGAACTCCCGAAAGAGTTGGCTAGGTTGTTGAAATAGGAAGAGAAGACCATTCAGCCTCATCAGGAAGCTCTTGAGATCATCAATATTGGGTCAGAGGAAAGCAAGAAAGAGATCAAGATTGGTGCGAGTCTGCGGGCTGATATAAAGTAAGAGCTGATAGTCATGCTACGTGAATATGTTGACATCTTCGCTTGGTCATACCAGGATATGCCAGGTTTAGATACAGACATAGTTGTGCATAGACTACCATTGAAAGAGGACTGCCCACCGGTCAAGCAGAAGCTGCGCAGGACAAAACCAGAAATGGCCTTGAAGATCAAGGAAGAAGTACAGAAACAATTGGATGCAGGCTTTCTGGCAGTAACCAACTATCCTCCCTGGGTGGCCAATATAGTACCGGTGCCGAAGAAAGATGGCAAAGTCAGAATGTGTGTGGATTACAGAGATCTCAACAGGGCGAGCCCTAAAGACGATTTTCCACTCCCTCATATTGATGTGCTGGTTGATAATACCGCTCAGTTTTTAGTGTTCTCATTCATGGATGGATTCTCCGGGTATAATCAGATAAAGATGGCGCCTGAAGACATGGAGAAGACGACATTCATTACCCCATGGGGTACCTTCTGTTACAAAGTAATGCCTTTTGGGTTGAAGAACGCAGGGGCAACTTATCAAAGAGCAATGGTGACGTTATTCCATGATCTAATTCATAAAGAGATCGAGTGCTATGTGGATGACATGATTGCTAAATCAAAGACAGAAGAGGAACATCTGATCAACTTGAAGAAGTTATTTGAGAGGCTGAGGAAATTCAGGTTGAGACTGAATCCTAACAAGTGTACTTTCGGCGTGCGGTCCGGAAAATTGCTTGGTTTCATTGTCAGTGAAAAAGGGATAGAGGTTGATCCTGCTAAAGTGAAAGCTATACAAGATATGCCTGTACCAAAGACTGAGAAAGAAGTTCGCGGCTTTCTAGGAAGATTGAACTACATTTCAAGGTTCATATCTCACCTAACTGCCACTTGCGAACCAATATTCAAAATGCTAAGGAAAGATCAAACGGTCAGGTGGAATGATGATTGTCAAAATGCATTCGATAAAATAAAAAGATATTTGCAGGAACCTCCAATTCTGATACCTCCAGTTCAAGGGAGACCACTGATTATGTACTTGACAATGCTCGAAGGATCCATGGGTTGTGTTCTCGGTCAACACGACGAGACAGGTAGGAAAGAACATGCTATCTACTACCTGAGCAAGAAATTTATAGATTGTGAATTGCGTTATTCAATGCTTGAGAAGACATGCTGTGCACTCGCATGGGCCGCCAAGCGATTGAGACAATACATGCTCACACATACAACCCTATTGATCTCTAAATTGGATCCGGTCAAGTATATTTTTGAGAAACCAACACTTACAGGCAGAGTTGCAAGGTGGCAGATGGTACTGACAGAGTACGATATTCAATTTACTTCGCAAAAGGCAATCAAAGGAAGTATACTGTCAGATTATCTTGCGCAACAGCCTCTTGATGATTACCAGCCCATGAGATTTGATTTCCCTGATGAGGACATCATGTTTCTCAAAGCGAAAGACTGCGAGGAACCACTTCTGGAGGAGGGGCCTGACCCTGAGTCCAAATGGAGTTTGATGTTTGATGGGGCGGTTAATATGAATGGGTGCGGAGTTGGTGCAGTCCTTATTACGCCTGAAGGTGTTCACATGCCCTTCACTGCCCGAGTAACTTTCGGGTGTACCAACAATGAAGCAGAATACGAAGCTTGCATACTAGGGATCGAGGAAGCTATTGATTTACGAATCAAGACCCTCGATATCTTTGGTGATTCAGCACTGGTAATCAATCAAGTAAAGGGAACTTGGCACACACATCAGCAGAATTTGATTCCGTATAGAGATTATACGAGGAGATTGCTGACCTTCTTTACAACTGTCAAGTTGTACCATGTTCCTAGAGAGGAAAATAAGTTTGCAGATGCCTTGGCCACTATCTCTTCGATGATCAAAGTGCATGGTTGGAACTTTGTGCCCAGGATTGATGTATCTCGTCTTGATAGGTCTGCTTTTGTGTTTGAGGTTGATGCAGTGTCTGATGATAAGCCTTGGTACCATGACATCAAATGCTTCTTAAAAAATCAAGAATACCCGCCTGGGGCATCTTCCAATGACAAGAAGACATTAAGAAGGCTAGCTGGTAGTTTCTTCTTGAACAAAGATGGTGTGCTGTATAAAAGGAATTTTGACACAGTTCTGCTCAGATGTGTGGATAGACACGAGGCAGACCTGTTGATGATTGAAGTGCACGAAGGCTCTTTCGGTACCCATACCAGAGGATATGCGATGGCTAAGAAATTGTTGAGATTAGGGTATTATTGGCTGACCATGGAGTCAGATTGCTGCAAGTATGCTCGCAAGTGCCACAAATGCCAGATCTATGCAGACAAAGTGCACGTTCCTCCCAATCCGTTGAGTATCATGTCCTTTCCGTGGCCATTTGCAATGTGGGGCATTGATATGATCGGAAAAATTGAGCCTACTGCTTCAAACGGCCATCGTTTCATCTTGGTCGCCATTGATTACTTCACTAAATGGGTTGAAGCAGCATCTTACGCCAATGTCACTAAGCAAGTAGTGGCTCGTTTCTTGAAGCGAGATATCATTTGTCGATATGGAGTGCCCGAAAGAATCATTACTGATAATGGTTCTAATTTGAACAACAAGATGATGGCTGAGCTATGCCGGGACTTCAACATCGAGCACCACAATTCTTCTCCGTACCGCCCGAAAATGAATGGCGCGGTTGAAGCGGCCAACAAAAATATCAAGAAGATTGTGCAGAAAATGGTTGTCACGTACAAAGATTGGCATGAGATGTTACCACTGGCTTTGCATGGGTATAGAACATCAGTCCGCACGTCCACTGGGGCAACACCATACTCGCTTGTATATGGTATGGAGGCAGTTCTACCGATAGAAGTTGAGATCCCCTCTCTCCGAGTATTGATGGATGTTAAGCTAGATGAAGTTGAATGGGTACGAGCCAGATTTGATCAGCTGAGCCTTATTGAGGAGAAGCGTTTAGCAGCGGTATGCCATGGCCAGTTATATCAGCGCAGAATGAAGAGGGCATTCGATCAAAAGGTTCGACCTCAAGTCTACAAAGTCGGGGATGTGGTAATCAAGAGAATACTTCCTTCGAGTACAGATCACAGGGGCAAATGGACTCCTAACTATGAAGGTCCATTCGTGGTAAAAAAGCTCTTCTCAGGAGGAGCCTTGTTGCTGACAACCATGGATGGTGAAGATTTTTCATCCCCTGTTAATTCAGATGCAGTTAAAAAATACTTCGTATAAAGAGACCCGCTGGATAAAAAAAAAAAAAAAAAGAAGAATCCAGGCAAAAAAGGGCATCCCGGCGAACCAAAAACAGAATAAAGGTTCGGGCAAAAATTAGGGATATAAATGAAAAGAATTGTACACCCGGTAAGTTGAAAACCCGAAAGGGCAACTTAGGCAAAAATGGGTATCCCGGTGGATTGAAAACCTGAAAAGGCGATCCACACAAAAGAGGGATTAAAGCGAATGACTACAGTCTGAATTAATCTGTACGTTTTCTACTCTTCAGCAAACTGGCAAAATTCCAAAGGAGGAATTGGTCCAATCATGAGCTTCTGAAGGCAAAGATAATCAGGAGAGTTGGAGTATATACTGGCTATAACAGAATCAGAAATCAGTCGGAATCCAATTTCCGCATTATCATTAGGATATATTTCTTTTCTCAATTTTATGGCAATCACCTCTTTCAGGGGTTTGCTTCTGATTGTAAATTCGCCAATTTTTGGCATTTCATCAATAAAGTTGAATATTCAATCACAAGCTTTTATTTTCATTTTACTGTTTTGTTTGCAAAAACGTCCGATTTTTGATAATAAAACATTACTTTGAAAATATCTTGGTCTTGCAAAAACATGCAAAAAGACAATTAAAATTACTTTGCTTGTTGAACGACCTTGGATGGTGGATTCAAAAGACCACGCAATATCCTGGGGCATGTGCATATTCTTTTTCTGTTGCAGGTAATGAGCGCGATCGATCCAAGCAGCATGATCGTAACCACGAGCAGATATTTGCTATGATTTGATACTGTTGTATCTTATTAAGTCGATTCTTTCATTCAAGAGATCCCACCGAGTTTCATGACGGCAACAGTGGTCGAAGATGGATTTCTTCTGTGTTGATAACGGTTATTAATGCAGTGAAGACTCCAGGTTGACAACGAGTGCCAATCCTCCGGTACCTTGCAGACGATGTGAAAGGTAGTTCAAGGCAGAGTGTTTGTCTAAGAGTTTGAAAACGCTTGGTTTTCTATAAAATCCTCTTAAGAGACGAAATTTTTAGTGATAACATCCCTTGTGGAGTTCGCTCTTGGCAGGATGTACCAGCAAGTGGTAGTATCATATATCCCGCAGGTTTCAGCATGTGAAATTTGTCAAAGAATAATCCCCAGCGGAGTTATTGACCCTCCCAAGCCTGGGGCATGTTATCTCCCCAGCAAAAGATGTTCCTGACCTGCTATCCCCAGTAGAGTTTGAAGACGTTTGGTTTTCTGTAAAATCCTCTCGAAGGGCAGCCCCAACAAGAGATGCTTTAAAGCAGTTTTCTCCAGCAGAGTGTGTTGTAAACTCATTATTCCCAGCGGAGTCGTCAAAGGGAAAGTTCGCCCAACAGGGGGCATTGTGACATTTACCCTAAGCCCGACAGTCATTTTCCTCAGCAGATCTCTAAGGATTCTTTCTCAGCATGTTGCAACGGATTGGCTTTCAACCAAGATTTGGATGTCCCCGGCAGAGCAGCCCTGGTCCCCGGCAGGATCATATCTTTGGTAATGGTATCCCCACGGAGTTCAGCATTGAGTCTTGGCTACTATACTCCCCAGCCGAGTCGCGGTAAGTTCCCCAGCAGGGTTTAAAGAGATCGACAGAATCTCTCCTTCAGCAAAGTGTCAACATATGATATTACCCAGCAAGTGGTGTAATTCTCAGCAATGCTCATTTACAATCCAAAGTCCAATTTATTGTTAGCATACGTACAATTTGGTCATGTTATTCCAGCAGGTGGAGTGATTATCTGGCAATTTTAAGTTTCCAACGACAGTTTGGTAATCATGAAAGTCCAAACGACAGTTTGGCAGAGATTCCAACGACAGTTTGGTAATCATTAAAAATCCAACGACAGATTGGTAGAAATCCAACACGAATTGGTAAAAGCTGCTAAAGTCCATCTGAAGATGGCAAGTGTGAGATTCCAACGACAGTTTCGTAATCATTAAAATCCAACGACAGATTGGTAGAAATCCAACGTAAATTGGTAAAAGTCCAACGACAGTTTGGCAAAGCTTCCCACGACAGTTTGGTAAGCACTAGAAATCCAACGACAGTTTGGTAGGAAGTCCAACGACAGATTGGCAGAGCAGCGAAAGTCCATCGACAGTATGGCAAGCCAGTAGTCGGCTGGCGTCGTTCAAAAAGACATTGTTGAAAGTCCAACGACAGTTGGGTGAGGCTTCCGACGACAGTTTGGTAAGCACTGAAGTCCAACGACAGATTGGCAAAACAGCCCAAGTCCATCGACAGTATGGCAAGCCAGTAGTCGTCTGGCGTCGTTCAAAAGACAGACTTCTCCGACAACGTTTCATTTGAAGGTTCAATCCAGCGGTCTCGTCGGGTTTATATCCCTTTTCTTTTTCATCATCCAGAGCAAATTTTTGGTTATATTTGGTATTCAATCGCTATATACCGTGAAAGTCTGAAAGCAATCGCTTTCAGGCATTCAGGTCTACAGCGTTTGAATAGGGGCAGCTGTAATACCCTAAAATTTGCTCTCCCTTTTTTGCATCTTAGCATAGCATTATCATTTACAATATCATATCCATCTCATTAGTATTGCATTGCATTTAACATAGAAAAATGAAGCATAGCATTCCTCTTACCATCAAGGCATGTGATCAGGGGGAAGATGGACAATCAAGGGATCATTCAAAGCACAAAAAGGGCAATCCAGTTGCCTCGAGGCAAGCCAAGAGTCTCTCATGTCTCATACCATCTCAATTGATCATCCACAATCTCAAGGAAGTGAGATCCAATGGGAGATTGAAGCAATACATACTTCAACATGCAAGAGGTTCAAAAACTGAAGGAAAAACCTCAAAAGAGATAGCTCATTGATCCAAAGTCATCCTCAAATGGTATATCTCATCATCCTTTAAGAGGATACACAACATACTCTGAGGAATTTGAAATTGAAGACTGCACATTTTTCTCCTAGGAGGTGGGCACCAAAACTAGGGTTTCTAATAAAATCAGGATATCTTTGATTTTTTGGACAAAACTTGATGTCATGGTATTCTATATGTCCCTAAGTGTATGTATGTGGAAAATCACCTCTCAATTGGTTTTAGAAGTGGTTCAATTGGAAGAAGGATAAAAAATCAGGAAATTTGGGGGCCAAGTCAAATAATCAGAAGAAAAAGTCTACTCTTGACGTTTTGAGGCCAAATTTATAAAATTCATGTTATATGTGTCCAATGTACAAAATTTGGTCAAGAAACTCCAAAGGAATCATAAAAAAATCAAGATGTGGAAAGTTGCCATTTTTGGATGAAGAAGGGTTACTAAAAATAGCAAGTTTTGGCCATTTTGGCATCAGAGTTTGAACCAAGGCCATTTAAAATTGAAGCACCAAATGAAAATTCCACTCGGCCACAACAAAAGATCTTGTTTTAGGCTTCACATCCATATGTGGAACATGTCCATTGGATAAAAATTGAGGGAGATATGATTGATCAAAGTTGGAGGAAAGTAGGGCAAAAACCAGGTCGTGACCAAGAACTTTCAGGTCACGCGCATGTCATTTTCACAAGCACGTGGTGGGCCAAATGTTTGGGTCAATTTCTCAAGGTTAGAGGCCTCAAATGAAAACTCTTTCAACACAAAAGTTGTTCCTCTATGTGAGATCTTTAAAGTGTATGTTTATGGTTTTTTCATTAGACCAATGATTGAGAAGTTGTGGTGGCTCAAAATAAGGTCAAGATGACTGAATGTTTGGTTAGGTCACAACCAGGTCTTGCCCCACATGCGTGCATTATGAGTCAGCTTTGAGTTTACATGTTTGAAGCACATTTCCAAGTTGTTGCAAGTCTCATTTTCATTTACTTTCAACATCAAAGTTGTTGTATCATGTACACACTTTGTAATGATACCAAGATCATTCATGTCCATGGCTTGAGGAGAGAGATATCCATGCGTAAACATCACCATTTCCAATTGATGAATCACACCAGAATTTGCAGTTTGGTTTAGACATCCATCAAACAACCCTTGCACTTTATTTCCACATTAAGCCAAGCACATATCACCTCCACCTTGCACATTAGCACGTGCCTTGCATGAAAGTGGAAAGAATAAACTTGCTGAACAAGTTTCTAATACAATCAGCCATGCCATTGCAAGCTCATTTTCAGCTCTACCATAACCCACCATGAACCATCACCATCATATCCTTGCTCTCCCTAACTAACTTGACTCAGTTAGTTAGGGATGACTCAGTTAACCATGATAACTCACCCTAACTCAACTCATTAAACTGTAGTTAGCTCACATTATAAATAGAAAACTCCTTCACAAATTCGTTTTTCAATTTCATTTTCTCTCACATTCTCCCCAAAACTCTCTCTGCTTTACTCCTAATCTCACCCTTGCAAAGGATTCTCGAGCTCACATTGTTCATCCTCCTTCTAAATCTTCTTTGAATCTCTCTCAATTTCACCAAAGAGCAACTGTTTTGGAAGCTTGGATCCAGTTTCTTTCTATTGAATCATCATCAACCACTTTAGTTAAGCCTTTATTTAGCCAATAGAAGCTCAAGGAAGAAGCATTTTCCTCTGGTGTTCTTGTGTATTCAAAGCATCCTCAAGTTCAGGTTCCAAACTCTCAAACTTTGCTCTGGCGATTTATGGTTTAGTTTGTTGTTTTCATGTTGATATGAGCTTAATAGAAGCATTCCTAACTCCGGCTAGTTGATAGGCCTTCTAAAGGCGTAGTTGCGAAACTTAGGGCACAAATTCATTTCCTCTGTTCTTGCTATGTATGCATGATATATTGTTTTTGTGAGTGAATTCTTAATCTACATGAGCTCAGCTTCAGTTTGATGTATATTTTGTGGATTTCTGAAGAGATCAAAGTTGCAGACGGTGGTGGTATGGCCAGAGAAGGTGACCGGAAGTCACCTCCGGCCGGTGACTTCAATAGCTAGGGTTTTGCTTTGTTTTAATCGCGTCCGTCCATTTTCTATGATCGTGCGTTCCAAAACGTGCCAGCGCATTAAATTTCATGTGCATGTCACGTGTGCTTTTCTGATTTTATTTTAAACATTGTGTGGCATGGTACATGATAGTGTGTGTGCTCTTTCAAGTGTGTGCGTTGATGATGATTACTTTGACTATGGTTTGACTATGACTTGATCCAATGGCCATGAGGGAGTCAATTTTGTTGACTGAGATTCCATGTTTGTTAATATGCACTGCGCGTGTGTTGGACTTAAGCCAGATTGATATCCACACCCCCATGTTTTCAAGGCCCAATTAATTTGAACTGAGTAATTGCTATGCTTGCACCCCCTTTCTTTTTCCATTTCATTTTATTTCTTCATTTTTTTATGTACGTTTGCTTTTTAATTTTTAAAAATACCAAATGGCATTAAAAAATTCCACAAAAATTCATGAGCATCATTAAAACATTTAGAAAATTTTTCATGATTTTATTTCTTGATTTTATGACCTTTTTGCCCCTGTTCCATAATTTTCTTTGATTTTCTTTTGTATGCATTCTTAATGTGGCACATGAATTTGTGTATTTTTGTTCTTGATCATTAAAAAGTTTTTTGATGCTCTTCTTTTTGCATTGAGTCATTATCATCTTGAGGTATGTTAAGTGATTTTTATTTGATTTTTTTAGGTCAGTTTATGGCCTGTTTGGTGTTCATTTTTGTGCTACTTTGTATGATATGTCTACTTGACCTAAATGCATTGTTTGACATCATTTTGCCTTGGTTTCTTGCATGCTACTTTGATATGTGATTCATCTCTGATTTGTGAACTTCAAATACCATGTGTCCATAATTTTCATGAGACCATTTAATTTTTGTTTAATGCATAACCTTTGAAGCATAATAACATGTCATATCATCTCAATCTTTGTGCATGTTTACATGATTGCTTTTGTGCATACTTGCATGATCATTTGCCTACTTTGTGAGATATCCATTTGACATTATAGGTCATTAGTACATATTACATGTCATCCTTGCATGTTGACTTTCATTTGAACATGGTACACCTTTAACATGTTGTGTTTGTACTTGTGTTTTCTTGTGAACTCCCATTTCAATTCTACTTCTTCCATCACTTCTTAAATGTCTTGATGTGCTTCATAAATACTTGTGAGATGTTTGTGAATCATTTTTCATTTCATTTCAATTCTGATCCTTGGATTACATGTTCCATTTATGCATGTTTCTTCCATTTCTTTTCATCTTTCTTTCTCCCTTTTCTTATGGTAGCATGTTCTAATGTCATGGGTGATGTTTGTTGCCTATTCACTTGGACTTGCATGATAATGATCATTTGTTTTCCATGTGATGTACATTCTGGTTGTAACCAATTTCTCATCTACTTCTTTTGAGTTTTATGATGCATTAAAAGTTCTTTTATCTCTTATACTTCTTATACATGTTTACTAACCATGTAGGGGCTTTGGTAAGTTGCAATTGAGTGTGGATAAGGAATCCACATTCAAACTTCTTTCCTCTCATCTCTTTTACAATTCCATTTTGTGTTTTGTTAGGCACTTATGTGCTTTGTTTTAATAACTCATCACTTTCCCTTTTTGAATTACAATTCATCTTCTACTTTAGAAGTGAATTGTTTAATTCTTTCTTTCTTTAGGCTTTAGGTTTAAACCTCACAAACCATTAGGACCACTCCCTTTAATTTTCAATTAGGATTGAGTCTTAGTTCATATAGATTTTACCTTTTCTCCTCTCTTGAGTCTTCCATCTTCTCATCTCAAAGAAAATTCAAAATATCTAATAAAGGTAGGCACTTATTGCATTTAGGCCTTTCATATAAAGAAAAGATCATAAGGGGTCTTCTCTTATAATCTTAGAATGTATAGCATATAACCCATATTGGGTCAATGTGTTAAACATTTGATCTTGTATGAGGGACTTAAATGCAATACTTGTTGAAGGTGTCAATAAATAAGAAAAACACTTCTTCATTTCCTAATCAACAAAAATACTTAATAAACACAAGTATGCTAGTGTGTCTAAACCTTAACAATTGGAACTAAGTGTGGGGGTCTTCTTCACTCTTAGTGTGCTTTCTTACCCATTCCATCTTGGAATGTGAGAATGTACACATTCCAATGACTAAGATTCAGATACACTATCATATGCAAACAAATGGAAAAAACTCTTAAAAGACAGAAAACAAACAATAACGTCTTTCCTTCGGGAATTCTTTCCTCATCTCCTTCACTCATTCCTTAAGGATGCGTCATTTCCGTTCTACCGCAAACAGGTAACGCCTAAGTCTCCCTACAGCGAGCTGCAACACCTAAACTGCCAGGACGCGAACGTTGACGTATTCTACTAAAAAACACAAACAACTTTCCCTAGTGAGGGGAACTACGTCGCTCTAATTCTCATGTTCCCGATGAGATACGTAGGCAGTGGGGTAGGGCCCATGCGAGCACTTCTTTTATTTTCCCTACATTTGTTTCTTTTTCTTTCTCTTTTTCCTTTTCCTCTTCCAGTTCTTGTTCCAGTATCTTTTCCTACACCCTTTGATTGAAGCAAGCAAGCGTGGATCCCATCGGGTACGATGGACGCGAGGGGGTGCTAATACCTTCCCTTCGCGTAATCGACTCCCTTACCCTTTCTCTTGGTCGTAAGACCATGTTCTTTCCTTCTCTTCAGGTTTATGCGGTGTTTCCTTTCCCTCTCTTGGGATAAATACACATTGCTGGCGACTCTGTTTCGGTGCCACTTTCGCGTTTGTACTAGGATGAAAATCTCGGGAGCAACAGCTGGCGACTCTGCTGGGGACAGGTTGACCTATTGCTGGTCCATCCTAAGCGAGTCAATCCTAGCGCTTGTCTGTTTTCTTTCATTGGGTGTTTATTATTGGGCTGTATTTACCATTTTATTGTATGGTTATTTATGGATTTACTGTACATTACTGTATTTACTGCACTTTAGCATTACATATCATATATTATATTGTGTTGCACTGCTTTGTCTGTTTGGCGGGATGGGATTTCAGAGAGATAAGCCCATTACACAGGCTTGAGTATACACTTAGAATTAGAGTGGAGAGTAGTGGGACCTACGTGCCGTTTGGAGTGCGTTGGGTGTTCACGAAATTCACAGCTAGACGAGGCTATCTTGGGACACGTCGTGGCATGCGCATCTTGCGCATTCCAGGATGTAGATCTAGAGAGCTGTCGACTCTAGTGACCGATCATGAGGACCTTAGTGGAAACATCCCTCTTTAGCGGTGACAGTGGCAGACCACATTCTGTGGCAAACCCATTCGCACCCGAGGGCCCACTTTGGAACTTGCATAGGATGACCTTTATTTTCTAAGGGGAGTCAGTGGACGACCTCTTTGATTGGCATAACATTGTATCCTATGGGCTGAATGTGCTATTGCTTCTCAAACCTCCGAAGCTGACAAGCCTTATTTTCTAAGAACCACATGTGAGTATGGGCGGGATGTTTACAGGTTTGCAGGAAACCCAGCCTCCTACCTACCTTACTTATGATTCTATGATGATTTCAGACATTGTATCCTATGACAGTGATTTGAGTGTTCATCTCAGATATTGCCAGATTCGATGCAGAGACACAGTGCACACAGTTCAATATAGACACAGACACTTGATTACCTGATCATATGCCCTTTTGCATTGCATTATCATATCATAACAGTTATGTTTGTCATTTTCAGGTGCATAATACGTTTCTGATTCCAATCCATGGGTTCAACAGAGATCGTTGCCGAGAGAAAGAACAATGTGTCTTACAAGTTTCCAGACCCTGTCTTGGATTCATTGCTCAAGGTTATAGATATGGCTGGTCCGGGTATTCTTGATAGGTTCCAAAAGAGCTATGAGAATTTGGTTGGGATGGTCCGTACAATCACTAAGTATGAACATGATGCTTTGCACACCCTGCTGCAGTTCTACGAGCCTTCGTTGAGATGCTTTCTTTTTCCAGATTATATTTTGATGCCCACACTGGAAGAATTCTCATTTATTTTGGGAATTCCGATCACGCCGGCAATACCATTCTTCTCTGGTAGTTCCCCTAGCGTAAAAGAAATTGCTGCTGCGTTACAAATGGATCAGGCAGTGGTAAAGAGTGGTGTGAGCAGTAAAAATGGAGTTAGCGGATTTCATTTAGAATTTCTGTCTGGACAAGCCCAAGAGGCTGCAAGTGCTAAAAATTGGACGGTTTACAATTCCATTCTGGCTCTCTGCATATATGGCCTAGTTCTCTTTCCCAATCAGCAAGACTTTGTGGATATGCAAGCAACGAGAGTTTTCGTCCTTAAAAATCCAGTCCCTACTTTGTTAGGAGATTTTTATCATTCCGCGCATTACAAGAATGAGAAAAGAAGGGGAGGATCTGTTAGTTGTTGTACTCCACTGCTGAGTCATTGGTTTTTCAAACATTTGCCTCAGACAGGTGCCTTTGTGGAAACCAAAGATGTGGCGAAATGGTCTAAACGATTGATGGGTTTAACTGCTGATAACATTGTATGGTTTGACCACCGGTTGTTGAGAATAGAGCTTGTCACAAGATGCGGAAGTTTTCCAAATGTACCTTTGATTGGCATGAAAGGAGGGATCAATTATAATCCAGTTTTGGCCATCCGACAGTTTGGGTATGCTTCCAGGGATCCTCCTACAGAGCAAGATGTGGAAGAATCTTTATTCTTTACAGGAACTAAAGATGCGAAGGTGGTAGAAGTAGTAAATGCTTGGAAAGATAAGCATAAAATTGGAAAAGCAGTTTTTGGGAAAGGAGATTGTAGGTCTTATCCTGAATATGACAGGTGGATTGAGACGAAAGTAAAGGAATTGCTTTTACCCTTTTCAAGGGGACCTCTTTTATGTTCAGTACAGCCAGAACAACCCACCATGGTTGCTATTGAAGGGTGGCAGAATGTGTGGTTAGAGTGTGATTCTCAAATATTGTTCCTATGCATTACGAAAGAGGAATTGTTCTCTTGGAATCTCCAAAATACATGGTATAATTCCAAAAAGGTTTTAGTTGAATTTTTTTTTTGAAACAGCCAAACAATAATTCTATTAAAGGGGGCATAAGAAATGCCAGAACCATTACATGATATAGGTTCTGCTACAGAAAATGCAGACCCGAGAAAAATTACAACCAGAGCCAAAAAAAGATAAAAGGAACATCTAAAACACTCTCCCCCTAAATCAATACTCCAAATATGAGTACCAATAAATCAGAAATAACCATGTCAGGCTCCATCTCCTTCAATCTCCCACCAATCTAACTAGCTCTCAACTGAAATTCTGACCCACAAGCCAAGCTCCAGTTCCAAACAGAGGTACCAAGCCTGATCCAACCCAAAAAAAGCCTTCTCCTATGAACCTCGCAGGAACTTAAACACAGGAACCCAACACTCTGATACCCTGTCTTCGGTAGCCAAGATTACCACAGAACTAGACCAAGACAAGCTTTGCATTAATTCTCAAGCGCCAAAGGAAACTTACTTAACTTCAAGAAACCCTCTTAGCTGCAAAAAGATAGTTCCCAACCATGACAACCACACAAAAATACTTGCATATACTAGATGATGACACAACCATTTATGATAGTCATAGCAATTCCAGCATTATCCTATTATCTCGCCAAACTAAATGCCTTCTCCCACAATATTGACTTGATCATGAAAGACCAAAAAATCCCAGATAAACCAGAACATATCCCTTAATACCTGCTGTGAATTGAGTTCAGACTTTAACCACCACCACCAGATGCTACCATACTTCAAAGCTCTTTAGAGGAAGAGTTACTACTCCCTTACCAACCAAAAATATTATTGTCTCTTATTCCTCTATTAGTCCAAGAGATGCCCTTGGATTCATGCACCACATCGCTAGAGAGGGATTCAAGTCTTTACCTTTTATTTTCAACCAGTTCCAGACATTTATTTTAACTTTCTCCACCAGAGTTTCAGCGTCCATGGCCTTGTTCTGAAAGAGTTTTTCATTGCGAGCTTTCTATATATTCCATATACATGCAAACCAAATAACCTTAAGCTTTGTTCCTATATTCCTACCTCCTGCCAGCAATCCTTCAAATTGGTTCAGATGTGTTACGCTGTCTATATGGAACACCGTAACTATGTTCAGCCACCGGCAAACCAAATACCACACCCCCATAAATATTACTTTCTCTTATTCCTCTATTAGTCCCAGAGATGCCCTTGGATTCATGCACCACATCGCTAGAGAGGGATTCAAGTCTTTACCTTTTATTTTCAACCAGTTCCAGGCATTTATTTTAACTTTCTCCACCAGAGTTTCAGCGTCCATGGCCTTGTTCTGAAAGAGTTTTCATCGCGAGCTTTCCATATATTCCATATACATGCAAACCAAATAACCTTAAGCTTTGTTCCTATATTCCTACCTCCTGACATGAATCCTTCAAATTGGTTCAGATGTGTTGCGCTGTCTATATGGAACACCGTAACTATGTTCAGCCACGGACAAACCAAATACCACACCCCCATCATTGACGGGCAGTCAAAGAACACATACGCCACCGTTTCATCCTTGCCACACCCCCAAACACAACCTCTAGAATCTTGGCTCATTACCCCTCTGCTTATCAAATTATCTCTAGTTGCCACTTTGTTTTGAAAAACTCTCCATGCTAGGCAAGAAACTTTAGTTGGAATATGTTTGCACTAGGATTTGGCACACTCCGGATTCACCTGGTAATTAAGTTGAGATGTCATCCCCTTGTAGGTATCCTTTACCGAATAGACTGGTGTTTGGACCCACTCTCCTACATTAAGGTTTTGGATACTTTTCCACCAATTTGAACATTCCCTGATGTTGCTTGCTGATCTGTTACTGTCGAAGTCGTATCTATTCACTAATACTTTAAACCAGATACCTACCCTCTCCGCTTTAATTTTCCATTCCCATTTTCCCAGAAGCGCCAGATTGAACACCCTCAATTTTCTTATACCTAACCCTCCCTCCTCCAAAGGCCTACAGACTTTTTCCCAATGAACCCAATTGGTTTTCCTCTCCCCCACCCCAAAGAAATTGTTTAAATATCGATTCAAGTTTTGATACAATACCTGTCAGGGCCTTAAAAAAGGAGAGATAATATATTGGAATAGCTTGCAAGACTGATTTAATAATCACCACTCTTCCCCCGATTGATATATGTTTTCTCCGCCAATTTGATAATCTTGATTTCACCACGTCGACCACAGGCTGCCATGTTTCTAATCTGCTTGGGTTCACACCTATTGGTAACCCCGGGTGGAAAAAGGGAATTCTGCCTATTTTACACTGTAAGATGTCTGTCGTCTCCTCCAACCATCTCTGCGATATGTTAACACCCAATAGGACGCTTTTACTTTAACCCTAACATAGTTGCAAATAAGAGAAGACTGTCTTTGATTATCCTGATGTTTGACCAACTTTTCTCCCGTATAATCAAAGTATCATCCTCATATTGCAAGTGAGTGAAGTGATCCGCTCCTTTATTGAATTTATATCCCTGATATAGACAAGCCTCTACTGCACCTCTCATCAACATATTGAAACCTTCAGCCACTATTAAGAAGAGAAATGGTGATAGTGGGTCACCTTGTCTTAAACCTCGAGTCATCTGTACCTCCTTTGTAGGTGTCATACCCCAAATTTTACCCTCAGATATACTGATCCTTTGTCATATCATTTTAGATCAGCCATTTTTGCACTAATCATCAATCATGCGCTTGTTGTCGATTTTTATCATTCCATGTCATTTTCTTTTTTGTTTTATTTTATTGTTATTTGATAATTTTCTTAGATTATTTAAATTTAATTTAATTTAATTTAATTTCAATATAGTACATTTTTAAATTAGTTCATTTTCAAGTTAGTTATTTTTTAAATTTGTTTTTTTACTTTAATGTAAATTCAATTTAGTTTATTTGTAACTTTAGTTTAGTTGTAATTTTTAGTTATTTGTAATTTAGTTTAAATTTTAGTTTAGCTTTAATTTTTAGTTTAGTTTATATTTTAACTAAGTTTTAATTTAATTAATTAATTTATTTTTAGTTTAAATTTAATTCAATTAATTTGTTTGTAATTTTAGTTTAAATTTAATTTGATTAATTTTAGTTATTATTGGTTGATTGGTCTATTTCCTTTTGCCTTAAAAAAATGTAATAATAATTCAAAAATAATACCATACACATATTTTGTTTTAAGAAATTGCATAAGATACTTTTTTCATCAGCCAAGTATCCTTTCTTTTTTTTTATATAATATATAACAAGTCTTGCTCCCCTCTTGCCAAGCCAGTACAATGAAAACTTGCTCACACCAAGCACCATGTGACATACCGTCTGCACCAAGTTAAACCCGTACCACCACACAAACAAGCCCTGTATAAAGTCTTTCACCAAAATAAACCTTTGCTACCTTCTGTCCACAAAAGCCTTTCATAACACACAGCTACTCCTCAATGTTGCAGAAATAACGACTACACACACAACAACCAAAAAACCTACAGTTGGAAAAAAAACAGCAACACAATGAACACAACACTCCAAAAACCATGCACTTGAAAAAGACCTATCAACAACGTTACAATTTTGAAATTCAAAAGAAGACCTGTTTTCAGAGTTAAAAGGGAGAAAGAGATAGCGGATTGAAAAAACACATACCTCTTCATCATTTTGCTTCGGCTAAAAAACTCTCCACTCTTTCCATCAACAACAATCTCCATTCATCTTCATCAACTTCAACTTGAACCACCAACTTCATATAACCTTCTAAACTACTCCCTCTTCACCCTCACATCTCACTGTGAAACTCATCTGTTACACCACTCCCTATTCTTCATTCTTCCATCAACTCAAATAACCATGCTCATGTCTTCATAATAGAAACAACAACCAAAAACCATTCACTTCAAATAACAACCATCTCATTCCAAACAACCACACCAAACTTTCCGGCTTGTTCCCTCCATCCAACCAAACTCCAGCAAAACTTCATTTCAGACCTGCTAAACTTCTCCAACAACCATAAAATTCCAAGACTCTTCCCAAAAACTCTTGACAACCTCATTTTCCTCCTTTCCAAACATAACAATAACAACAACAGAAGTCGTTGCCACCCCTCCAAAACCTTACTTTTCCATTGCTCTGTTTTCCTTGCCATCACGGTAGCTCTTCATCACGCACCAACACTCAGTAACCATCAAAACTTACGTGAAGCAGAGAAGTAAGGCAGGAAGTACATTACCTGAGTTTCTTCGAGTAGGACTTTCTGGGGTAATTTCTGAACTTATTGTTCTTATCCTCCATGTCTTTTGTTGTGTAAACCTCTGTAGCCTTGTTGTTTTTATTTACTGTCCTTTAATTTTCATTGCTCAGTATTTCGATTTGAACCGCCTTTAACATACTTTCGTCTATACCTAAGAAAATACATGAATCGAAACAGAAAGAGAGAGACCGTGCGAGAGAGACCGAGAGTGTGATTTAGAGAGAGATCGTGAGTCGAGATGCGATTGAAGGATTTGGCCATGGAGAAATTTCGATCGTGTTCTTCCTTTGGTGTTTCAGAACCTTGTTTCACTTTAAGATGAACTGAACGAGTCCGCGAGAGAGAGTGCCGCGCGAAAAGAAACGGAGGAGGGATTGTGAGAAGAGGAGAGTGAGATTGAAAGAGAACAGGGTAGTAGCGATTGAGAGAAAGAGAGGATTTGTCTTGTGAAATTGCGCAGCAGCATTATTCAAACCTTTTTTTAGGGTTTAATTAGATAAGCTTCAGCAGGTCCTTTGGATGGGTTCTTGACCCAGGTCCAACCCAGCCAACTCATCTGCTCCAGGACCATCAACGCTTGACCCATTAATTTTGGGCTAAAGTTTTCTAGATCCTTTGCTTCTATGCACCCACCATAACATTTCATAGTACCCCTTTTGTTTTTATTTTTAGAATTTAATTTAATTGTTTCAATTAATATAGACTAAATAGATTTTATTTAGAAATTAGTTTTTAATTAATTTAAATTAGATTTCATCCCAATTAACTTTAATTAGAGACAAATATTTTGTATTAATTAGAATTTGTTATTTAGTGTTGAATAGATTTTAACTTTAAGATAGATTTTAGAACTAGCTTTATTTATTTCGTTATTTTTAGAATTAGTTTTATTTTCAATTAGTTAATTTCTAGGGTTCGGTTAATTAGCTCTTGGTAATTTTGTTAATTGATTCTGCAATTTATTTAAATTAGTTTTTAGATATTAATCCTTTTAGGTTTTAGTTCGTGTAAGACTTTATTTAACTTCTAATTCATTTTAGTTTATTCCCGGTATTCAGTTTCTCATTTGGTTCTCATTATGCTTGCCGTACATAGATTGCTATTCATTTTTTACTCTTTGATACTCGAGGTTTCCCCTCTGATTTACCTGTTTACTACATTCCAAAGGAAAGGTCCCTATAGTTGACTGCCATGTCATTTAGGATAGCCTAGTCTATCATTTCCCTTTATCCTAGCCTTAGGATTAGAGCCTTCGTGCTCTATTTAGGTGTTCCACCGTGGACACTTCCTTTACCTTTATCCTAGCCTTAGGATTAGAGCCACCGTGCTCTATTTAGGTGTTCCGCCGTGGACACTTCCTTTACTTTTATCCTAGCCTTAGGATTAGAGCCGCCGTGCTCTATTTAGGTGTCTTGCTGTCAGACCCTACTTTCCCTCGGAACCTTGACCACATTCAAAAGCTCTTCACCCCCGTAGTGAGGGGAACTACGAATGTTGTGATTCCATTCCCGTCAGGATACGTAGGCACGAGATGCGACGTCTTGGCGAGCATACTTAGTGTAAATACCCTAGGTCTTTCTTTACCTTAGCACATTTCTCTTAGCAAACAAACATAACATAACACAATACTAACAAGAGGTTCCCGTAGAGTACTACGGATACTTAGGGTGCTAATACCTTCCCTTAGTATAACCAACCCCCGAACCTAGATTCTCTTTTTAGGGTTTTCGTTCTTTACCCTTTCCTTTGGATAAATTAAAGCTCGGTGGTGAATTTCATGTTTTGTGATTCAAGTTAATTAATAGCTTGATATCCGATTCTCACCGCAACAGAAAATGGCGATTTCACTGGGGACATTCCCCTAAGAGGGTTAAGCCTACCTTGTTTGTCTTTGTGTTATTTATATGTTCGCTTGCTTGTACATTTGTATATTTATATCTGTATATATATATATATATATATATATATATATATATATATATATATATATATATATATATGTCTGTTGTGCTTGCGTTTTCTGTATGCAGGGTTGCTACTATTGAGTGGTGAGATAAGTCCTATACTCGGACTTGAGCGTACACTTATGATAGGACGATGGTATTCAAGGAGGCTTTGAGGGAGTCGAATCCTGAAAAGTTGAATTGAGACACCATCACTCAGTTGAGGCCCTCTTGAGAGTCTAGTCATGTTGAACGAATCTGTTCCTGAAGACGTGCTACTCTCAACCTAAGAGCCCATGATATTGAGAACCGTAGTTACCAAACCCCACTAAGCCTCTTAGGATGTAGTGCGGTGACCATGATGGAGTCTATTTCTGAAATGGTTGTCACGCGATACTACACTCAGACGAGATTCTCTTGAGAATTTTATTGATTACCAAGTCATCTGGGAAATCCTTAAAATCAGAAAGATGGGTTGTCGACTCTGGGAACTTCTTAGAACCATGTTCTACGGATACAGTAACCCTAGTACACACCCCGTGGTTGGTTCTTTACCCAGACTCCATGCTGTGATCTCAAACCTTTGATCCTGTTGCATGTGTTTCGCTTCCTGTTTGCATTGCATTGCATGTCATTTGCATCTTTGCATGATTCATTGCATGCGTCTGTTTATCCAGCTACTCATTTCCAGTGGCCTCTATCTTCCAGTGTCATCTGTGAGTCGTCAAGCTGATTCCTCGACACCGATACCGGACTAGAGCTAACTACAGACGAAGGATGTCAGAGCAAGAGGTACATAACGTTGAGGTCTGAATGGAAATCGATGACCTTAAGTCAAGCATGACCAAACTCACTGAGATGCTTCAAGTCTTGATTGCTAGGGGAGAGCCACCTCAAAGGACTATCATCTAGGAAGTTTCAAGTGCTGATCCTCCACCTGTTCAGATGCCGCCTTCAACTTGGACTGAGTTCAGTTTGCCACACAACTACTCTCCACCGATTGCATCTACTGCTATGGTTGGTCAGACTGCTATGTCTGTCTTTCAAGCTCCTGTTTTCACCGAGCCCAGACCTGTGGTCCATACTATTCCACAGAATGCTCAAGCTCCCTTTGAGAATCCCCTATATGAGTACAATGCTGCTAGTGCTCAAGGTGAAGACCGTGAAGACCTTGTTGAACGTGAAGTTGTCCGAGAGCAGTTTCAGAGCATAGAGAAGAGACTCAAAGCCATTGAGGGTACTGATTTCTTTAATGTGGATGCAGACAACATGTGTTTAGTATCTGACCTTGTTATACCTGCTAAGTTCGTAACTCCAGAATTTGTGAAGTATAAGGGCCACGCTTGCCCAAGAGCTCTTTTGGTCATGTATTTTCGCAAGAACTGCTCATGCCAAAAATCAAAAACTACTTATCCACTGTTTTCAAGACAGCTTGAGTAGGGCATCACTTAAGTGGTATATGAGTCTCGAGCAAAACTCCATTCACTGCTTCCAAGATCTCACAAATGCCTTCGTGAAGCAGTACAAGTATAACCTCGACATGGCTCTTGATCGCCGTTAACTGTAAAACATGACTCAACATGAGAAAGAATCTTTTAAGGAGTATGCTCAGCGCTGGAGGGAGTTGGCTTCCCAGGTTGAACCCCCCTTGGCCGAAAAGGAATTAACCGGAATGTTCATGGATACCTTGTCTCCATTCTATTGGGAGAAGATGATTGGAAGTGTTTCCTCCAACTTCACTGATTTGGTTACTATCGGCCAAAGACTCGAGGAAGGTCTTAAGAAAGGAAAAGTATCTAAGGCTGTTGAATCTTCCAATGCTATGGAGAAATCCTACGGGAACTTTCAGAAGAAGAAGGAAGATCAGACCAACGCTGTAATGTTTGAAGTGAGAAGGCCTCGTCCTCAACCTCAGTATGTTGTTCACCCTGCTATTGCTGCTGTCACCCCTGCAATTACTGCTCCACGACCAGCTCAAGCTCCTCAACGTCCAGCGGTTGGACATAATCAGTACCGTAATAGGAATCAATTTGATCCTATTTCAATGAGGTAAATTAAACTGTATCCTGGCCTGGTTGAGCAAGGTTTGATCACTACAAGGCCTATGCCACCTCCTCCAAATCCTCTTCCAGCCGGCTATAGGGCTGATCGTCATTGTGAATACCATCAAGGTGGTGCGGGCCATAATTTGGAAGGTTGCTTTACGTTGAGGGCTAGAGTACAAGAGCTGATGAGAAACAAAATCCTCTCCTTTAAGGACAATCCCAATGTCCAGAGTAACCCTCTGCCAGGGCATGCCAAGTGAAACTTTAGTCGACTTCAACAATTATCCTCCTAAAAGCCATTATTTCAGACAAGACAGCTCATCCTTGTGTTGATTAGTCACTAGGCCTTTGTTTCTTGTTGTTTGCATTTTCTTTATTTTGTAATAGTTGTTTGCTTTCGACTATGTTTGTACTTTCACAATTAATGAAATGAGCGTTGCAACTTTTTGATTCAATTCATTTGTGTTTGCTATTTACATCTCTATGCTTTCTTTTTCAATAAATACTTTATCTCTTTTCCAATTTCTTTTTGATTGTGCAAAGATTGGAGGGAGGATGATGAAAACGTCATACCCAAATTGTTGTTAGTATGCTTTCAGATCAAAACTTTGCTGACGATGTAAGGCATTGTTTCAATCCCCAAACACTGGAGACATAAGGAAGATAACCCCTCTTTAACCCCTTCGAGCCTAGAAGTAGGAGTTTCTTTCTTTACAAATAAAACCCGCAATCTTAACCTGGGGCAGGGTAGTTCTCAGTAACTTGATTGTGCATCCAAATACAAGAGTTGCATTCAAGACGCCTTTCAACAAAAGGTTGCATTCACAAATGTTCCTTCGCACACAACAAGCAAGTGTTGAAGATGTATTTCAAGTCAAACGGCAATGATGATTCACTGTAATCCTTAAGCCAAGCAGTCATTAAAAAAAAAAGAAGAAGAAAGAAAAGTTTGTATGACAACCAAAGGAGGAAATCTTTAAATCCTTTAACTTGGAAGTCCTCAATGGCAAACAAATTTGTAAGGAAGTAGTGACCGCCATTTCAAAGTCTCTTAACTTCTGAACCATCATCATCATCAGTGCAATTTCCAACCCTTGGGAACCTGAGTGCATAGTTTGAGTTAACTGGGCATAGGATTGAAGTTTATCACGTAGATTGGGTGGATCACAAATAAACTTTGAGCCTTTATCCTTTGTTTTTTAAACCGTGAACCAAGCCACGTTATAACCCTCAAAATACCTAATTGAACCGAGGTTATTTTGAAAGCATACTACAGCAAGGTTGCGTAAACTGACTCCAAAAGATCTTTGCAGATCATCTATTTTGGGCATTACACCCTTTGCTTAAACTTTTCACTTTAATTTCTTGAACCACTGTGTTCTTACTAGTATCCCATATACTTTGCTTCTTTAAAAAAAAATGATTTTGATTTCAAAAGTTGCATGAACTTTGCATTTACCATGTTTGTACAAATACTTTTGTTTGCAAACTAGCTTTCTTCTTAAGGAATTTTCAAACATTTGAGAAACTTGGTCGGTGATCCAATCAGGGGCAAGTTACTTCCATATCCTATTGAGAATCAGTTCAAGATTTGTGGTTTAATGGCGACTTCTCAGATTTGGTTTATCCAGAAAACCTTTCAAGACTCATATTGGGGCAAGCCTTCCCGGTGTACAGTAAAACAATCATCTTTCAAGGCTCAGGCTGGGGCAAGCTTTCTAAGAGCACCATGAAATGGTCATTTCCAGAATCAATCAAGCTGAAGCAATGATTAGCTCATCTACAATAATCAGCTAGTATGGGGCAGTTTACCTGAAGAATCCCCAAACAGCTCTTCATCTTTCCTACAAGGATCATCAATTTGGATACAGTTTACCAGTGTGGCAATGATGTGTTCAGTAGTAGCATCTCTAGTCCCAAGCAGAATAGCAGTGACCTCCGTGTAGAGGAATCAGCCTTCTAGTCTTGTCTTCTCCACCAAAGAGTCAGGTCGTCGACATCTACATTTGCATTTGCATTTGATCATATATCATCTGCATAATTTATACCATATGCATATCATGAGTGTTTCATCCTCATTTGCATTTCTCCCGAGGTCGTGTCGTTATCAGCGTCTTACCTTGTGGTCAAAGTCCAACTTACTTGGCGCCTACCAAAACGTTACCTATCCTTTCATTCCAGTGCTATTCCTGGAAGTTTTGCCTCTCTTCTGTAATCCCCATCAAATTTGCTTGGATATCTTTCAGTGCCATTCCTGAAAGTTCTTTCCTTGTATCCAATGCTTTCTTGGGTATTTCTTTGTTCAATGCTTTCTTGGACGTTGTTATTTCTTTGTATCCAATGTTTTCTTGGGTATCTCCTTGTTCACAGGTATTCAATGCTGTCTTGGAAACTTTGATTCTTTTTATCCAATGCTGTCTTGGATCCTTATCTTTCTCACATCTATCTGATGTCATCTCAGATATCGTGATTTATACCATTCATTTAATGCTGTCTTGAATACTTTGGTTTCTTTATCCAATGTTGTCTTGGATCCTTACCTTTCTCACGTCTATCTGATGCCGTCTCAGATATCGTGATTTATACCATTCATTCAATGCTATCTTGAATACTTTGGTTTCTTTATCCAATGTTGTCTTGGATCCTTACCTTCCTCACGTCTATCTAATGCCGTCTCAGATATCGTGGTTTATACCATTCATTCAATGCCGCCTTGAATACTTTGGTTTCTTTATCCAATGTTGTCTTGGATTACCCTCTTTTACCTCATTCTCATCTGATGCCTTCTCAGATATTATGAGTTTACCTTTCATTCAAAGCCATTATTGGATGACTGGTTTCTTTGCATCTGATGTCTTCTCGGATGTGCCTTTCTCTTTCTGATGTTCTTCCAGATTGAGTCTTTATTTTTTGATTCCCCAGTGGAGATCGTCTCTCCGGTGCTACTTCCATTGAGGAACTTGTGTTATCTTTTCTTTCTGAAGTGTCAGCCGGTCACGCCTGAATCAGTTGTCTCATCACTTTAGGTTTTCCCCAGTTGTTTCGCTTTCCCCAGTGTTGTTGTCATCCCCAGTGAGTGATTTCTCATTGTGTGGACTTTGTCCCTGTCTGCTTACGTTTTTGTCTGCATTTTACATTTACCATTTCACATTTATCATCATACTAGAGTTCATAGCATGTCAGCATTTTTGTCCATAACATTGCATGTCAGTGCGACTGAGGGAAAAAATTTTGGTTATCTATATTTAAATACCTTCCACCATGATTTCCTGAGGACTATCCTCACTCATTTCAACTGATGAAGATATTTAAATAGGGGCAACTGTCATACCCCAAATTTTACCCTCAGATATTCTGATCCTTTGTCATATCATTTTAGATCAGCCATTTTTGCATTAATCATCAACCATGCGCTTGTTGTCGATTTTTATCACTCCATGTCATTTTCTTTTTTGTTTTATTTTATTGTTATTTGATAATTTTCTTAGATTATTTAAATTTAATTTAATTTAATTTCAATATAGTACATTTTTAAACTAGTTCATTTTCAAGTTAGTTATTTTTTAAATTTGTTTTTTTACTTTAATGTAAATTCAATTTAGTTTATTTGTAAATTTAGTTTAGTTGTAATTTTTAGTTATTTGTAATTTAGTTTAAATTTTAGTTTAGCTTTAATTTTTAGTTTAGTTTATATTTTAACTAAGTTTTAATTTAATTAATTTATTTATTTTTAGTTTAAATTTAATTCAATTAATTTTTTTTTAATTTTAGTTTAAATTTAATTTGATTAATTTTAGTTATTATTGGTTGATTGGTCTATTTCCTTTTGTCTTCAAAAAATGTAATAATAATTCAAAAATAATACCATACACATATTTTGTTTTAAGAAATTGCATAAGATACTTTTTTCATAAGCCAAGTATCCTTTCTTTTTTTTATATAATATATAACAAGTCTTGCTCCCCTCTTGCCAAGCCAGTACGATGAAAACTTGCTCACACCAAGCACCATATGACATACCGTCTGCACCAAGTTAAACCCGTACCACCACACAAACAAGCCCTGTATAAATTCTTTCACCAAAATAAACCTTTGCTACCTTCTGTCCGCAAAAGCCTTTCATAACACACAGCTACTCCTCAATGCTGCTGAAACAACGACTACACACACAACAACCAAAAAACCTACAGTTGGAAAAAACAGCAACACAGTGAACACAACACTCCGAAAACCCTGCACTTGAAAAAGACCTATCAGTAACGTTACAATTTTGAAATTCAAAAGAAGACCTGTTTTCAGAGTTAAAAGGGAGAAAGAGAAAGCGGATTGAAAAAACACATACCTCTTCATCATTTTGCTTCAGCTAAAAAATTCTCCACTCTTCAACTCGAACCACCAGCTTCATATAACCTTCTAAACTACTCCCTCTTCACCCTCACATCTCACTGTGAAACTCATCTGTTACACCACTCCTCATTCTTCATTCTTCCATCAACTCAAATAACCATGCTCATGTCTTCATAATAGAAACAACAACCAAAAACCATTCACTTCAAATAACAACCATCTCATTCCAAACAACCACACCAAACTTCACGGCTTATTCCCTCCATCCAACTAAACTCCAGCAAAACTTCATTTCAGACCTGCTAAACTTTTCCAACAACCATAAAATTCCAAGACTCTTCCCAACAACTCTTGACAACCTCACTTTCCTCCTTTCCAAACATAACAATAACAACAACAGAAGTCGTTGCCACCCCTCCAAAACCTCACTTTTCCATTGCTCTGTTTTCCTTGCCATCACGGTAGCTCTTCATCACGCATCAACACTCAGTAACCATCAAAACTTGTGTGAAGCAGAGAAGTAAGACAGGAAGTACATTACCTGAGTTTCTTCGAGTAGGACTTTCTGGGGTAATTTCTGAACTTATTGTTCTTATCCTCCATGTCTTTTGTTGTGTAAACCTCTGTAGTCTTGTTGTTTTTATTTACTGTCCTTTAATTTTCATTGCTCAGTATTTCGATTTGAACCGCCTTTAACATACTTTCGTCTGTACCTTAGAAAAGACATGAATCAAAACAGAAAGAGAGAGACCGTGCGAGAGAGACCGAGAGTGTGATTTAGAGAGAGATCGTGAGTCGAGATGCGATTGAAGGATTTGGCCATGGAGAAATTTCGATCGTGTTCTTCCTTTGGTGTTTCAGAACCGTGTTTCACTTTAATATGAACAGAACGAGTCAACGAGAGAGAGTCCCGCGCGAAAAGAAGCAGAGGAGGGATTGTGAAAAGAGGAAAGTGCGATTGAAAGAGAACAGGGTAGTAGCGATTGAGAGAAAGAGAGGATTTGTCTTGTGAAATTGCGCAGCAGCATTATTCAAACCTTTTTTTAGGGTTTAATTAGATAAGCTTCAGCAGGTCCTTTGGACGGGTTCTTGACCCAGGTCCGACCCAGCCAACTCATCTGCTCCAGGACCATCAACGCTTGACCCATGTATTTTGGGCTGAAGTTTTCTAGATCCTTTGCTTCTATGCACCCACCATTACATTTCATAGTACCCCCTTTTGTTTTTATTTTTAGAATTTAATTTAATTGTTTCAATTAATATAGACTAAATAGATTTTATTTAGAAATTAGTTTTTAATTAATTTAAATTAGATTTCATCCCAATTAACTTTAATTAGAGATAAATATTTTGTTTTAATTAGAATTTGTTATTTAGTGTTGAATAGATTTTAGCTTTAAGATAGATTTTAGAACTAGCTTTATTTATTTGGTTATTTTTAGAATTAGTTTTATTTTCAATTAGTTAATTTCTAGGGTTCGGTTAATTAGCTCTTGGTAGTTTTGTTAATTGATTCTGCAATTTATTTAAATTAGTTTTTAGATATTAATCCTTTTAGGTTTTAGTTCGTGTAAGACTTTATTTAACTTCTAATTCATTTTTGTTTATTCCCGGTATTCAGTTTCTCATTTGGTTCTCATTATGCTTGTCGTACATAGATTGGTATTCATTTTTTACTCCTTGATACTCGAGGTTTCCCTGTCATACCCCAAATTTTGACCACTAAGATTTCCCATCATTGTGCAAATCATCATCACAATATGGATGAACCATCATGCCTCACCAAATGCCTCAAGGGTTGTTGAGCATTCACTACAATCAAAATTAGGGTTTTAAGCCCTCTCAGAGCCTTAAACAAAGGATCAATCAAGGAATGACATGATCTTCAACTTGTTTAGCCTCTCAAACATCCACAATGGATCAAAAGGACTCCCACATCAAGGATTAAGCACAAGGTTGCTCCCTTCTAGGTGGATTAAGTCTCAAGATTGACAGGGTCACCAAATTAGGGTTTTGGTCAACCAGGGCCTCCAGATGGAAATTTTTCATCTGGGAACAAGCCAATGATCCAAAACATAACCTAATATACTCCATGGAACCTCATGGACCCAAGCATCAAGTCAATTTGACCTCAGGGGATGCATACATCAAAAATCAGGAATTAGGGTTTCTTGACCTAATTCACCCCTAAGTTGACTTTTGGGACAAATCAAGAGCCAAGACCTCAAGACATGATTTGAGGGTCTCTAATGAACTATATTGATCCATTTGGAACAATGGATTAATCCAAGAAGCTTGAGCAACAAGTCTCATTTTCATCTGCACCACAATTAGGATTTCGCGAGGAAAGTCAACTGTAACTTTGACTTTTGACCAGGACATGCTCCCAAACCCTAGGACATGCCTCAATATACCCTATGACACCCATGGAACATGTCCATCAAGTTTGATTTAGGTCAAGGACATGATTTCCTGAAGAATTGCACAGTTTGGAATTCATCTGATAAAAAGTCAACTGTGCACAAAAGTCAACTTTGACTTTTTGAGATTTTTCACCAAAATGGATTTTTAACCCTAAAATGATGTTAATGTATGATTTGAATCATCATTCATCAAGAAAAACCAAAGAAAGTGGGATAACTTGTAAAAGGGGTAACCATAAAACTTAGAAATTTTTCTAAGTTATGGAAAAAGTACCACTAATACACTAACTTTGGAGGGTCATAACTCCTAAACCACATGGCCATTTTTTCTCATCCAAAGATGGATTTGTAGCCCTCATTACCCTCTACAAAAACTTCAACTAGACCTAAGTCCAATTCATTAAGGATTTTGAGTTATGGAGTGATCAAAATCAAGAAATCACACTTTGTTCTAACACTTAGTGAAAATTTCACTAAGTCAGATTTTGCTTCACTTTTTGCCAAATGTAGAGGGATTTTTCACTTGGAATCAAAAGAGATAAAAACCAAACTTGTTCAAACAGTTGTTGTATCATGTAAGGGCTTTCCAAAATGGCCAAGAACATTGCCAAATTCAACTTACCCCATGAGATATGACATTGTCAAGTTGCCTTGCTGAAATCTGTCAAAGGCAAGGCAGATTTTGCATTTTGGCTCGATTTGCCAAAATCAGCCAAATTCAAATGCTCCTATCCACTTGGACACATCTGAGGATTGAATCTAAAGGGGACAATCACTGAGCCAAGCCTCCAAAGTCCATGGAACAAGAAATAGCATGTTGAACCTAGAATGGCCAAAATAGGGACAAGACTCCAAATTTGGATTGAAGCATTCAATGGAAGCATCAAGGTGGCATGGATTGAGCCATTCTCATCTGAAATCAGTCAAGACTTATCCAAGACCAAGGGGACCAAAGCTCTGTGCCCTAACCTCTAGTCAATGGCTAGAGGAGACTTGGATTTTCATTTGCCAACATTGGCCAAACCTACTTACCAGCTGCCATTCACTATTCCTTGCAAAACAAACTTGCTCTACTATAAATAGAGCTCAATTGTGATCAGTTTGAGTACACCAAAGCCATCTAACAGATGCTTTCCTCAAAATCTCTTTCTCTTGGCAAAAATGCCTTTCTTAGCAAGGTAGCTATCGGGTTTTGAGTTTGAGAGCAATTGCAATCAAACCAATCACTCACACACCTCATATACATCACATATGAGCTGATCAAATACTTAGATCACTTCTGAAACACCAATTTCACAAAATCACCAGCTGGTTGCTCAAATTTTCAATCAAGTTGCAGTTGAGGTACCACAAATTGATCCAGCCAATTTCAATCAAGTCCAACCATTCAAACACACTCCATAGGGTGTAGGGAAGCTGTTCAGATCATCACCACTCATCTGTAACACCTCCAAATCAAAAATCACATTGCACTTGCTGTCACGGCTTCGAGGTAAGCATATACTTGGTCATCTCTCAATCCATGCATATTTCCTCGCACAATAATTTGGCCATATGTTCATAATCATGCATGGAATGTTTTGCCTCAATTAATTGCATTGTTTGAATCGTGTATCAAAAATCCTAGCCTTCATGCAGAAATTAGGGTTCTTGATGTTTCTTTGTGATTTCATGTTTTATGTTTAATTTAAATGAAATTAAGTGTTATAAACATGATCGTGAGGTTGAGACGAGCATAATGATATGTGGATTGCATGATATGATTACGTATTCAGTGAGATTGGATGGAAAACACAAATCAGCCAAACCCAGAAAAACGCGCGTGTTCTTGCTTGTGTTCTTGGCGCCTTTTTCACAAATTCAAATATTTGAATTTTGTGATTTTGTTTAATTGATTCAAAAAATTAATTTCTCTCTGAGTTTTAATGATTTTGAGTTGATTCTTTTTTTAATAATTCACAAAAATGTTAAAATATTTTATTTTATCAAAAAATCCCAAAAATATTATTTATTTCATATAATTGATATTTTTGCAAAGAATTAATATTTTAATTGTTTTTGACATATTAAATATTTTTTCTACATTGATTTTGCAACTTTTAATGCTTTCTAATTATTTTGTAGGTCAATACTTAATTTTTTAAGCATTAATCCAAAATCACAATTTGTTTTTCACATGTTAAACAATTTTGATCATTTTAATTGAATTTTTATTCAATTAAATACATTTTTGAAAAACAAATTAGGGTTTTTGAAATAATTCAACCCTCATAAATCATTTTTAAAACACTTTGGGCCTCTAATAGAGTGTAAGAACCAATCCTTTCTTGACCAAAACATTTTGGGCCTCAGTGTATTGTATAAGTCCCGATACCGTCAAAAAACAAACGGGGCGATCGTCGCCTTTTGAAAAAAAATAACCTTGGGCCACTCCTTGAGCTATAAGACCCATTCAAAACATTTTGGGCCTCTAATAGAGTGTAAGACCCAACCCCCTTTTAACCAAAATCATTTGGGCCTCACTTATTGTATAAGTCCATCCGCGTTAAAAGAAAACCTCGGCGCGATCGCCATTTCAAACGGAAAAATCATCTGGGCCTACCCTCGTGTTATAAGCCCCACTCTTTTTCTTTGAACTTTTTAGGCCTCTTGAGAGAGTGTAAGACCCATCCCTTTGTACATAAAAACATTTTGGGCCTCAGTCACTTGTATAAGTCCCTCTGTACAAATTCAACAGTGCGCTCACTGATAAAACCTTGGGCCTCTCCTTGAGCTGTAAGCCCCAAAACTTTCTTTTTCAAAGCACTTTCTCCTTTGATTTTGAATATACTATTGTTTTCAATCTTTCTTTGTTGAACAACTAACCAAACAGCATGGAAGCTCTACAACCGAGTAAGTGGTTATTGCTTTCATTTACCGCTTTCGTATACATATAAACTGTATTGTGGGGCTGTTTCACTGTAAGTCTTCTTTCATAAACTCATATCAACTGTGTAATAATAGTATAGATATTTCGAGTTTCCCCGGCAACTACGTCTAGAACTAGGTGACGCCGTTTCGTTCATAGAAATAGACACCTAGATCCCCAAATAGGATCACCAGATACAGTCTTCTCTTCGGCTGTCCTTATTAGGAATTGTCAAGAAACTCTACTCCCAGAGATGAATGTCTTCTCCGTGAATGGCATCTTTGAGTTTCTTCCAAATTCTCGAATTTTCCTGACTTTGATCTATTCTCGGTGAATAGCATTGCCTTGAATTTCTCGGGGTTTGGGGACCCACGGGCTTCTTAAAAGCATCAGCCTCCTATTGGGCATCGTACAAGGACCCAAAGGCTTCCTAAAAGCAGCCCCGCCTCCTCTTGGGCTTAGTACAAGGACCCTACGGCTTCTTAGAAGTATTCACAGCCTCCTCTTAGGCTTCGTATAATATTTTCTTCCTCCGGGAATGATAGCCTCCTCTTGGGCTTAGTACAAGGACCCGTCGGCTTCTTAAAAGTTTCCAGCCTCCTCTTGGGCTTCGTACAAATTGTCCCGACGACCTCCTAGAGGTATAGGAACAGAACCTAGTCATCCTCATAGAACAGTCCTTTCATAGAGTCTACTACTGTTTCTCAAAGCATAGTACAAAAGATGAAACTCTAGACTTGGACAGTCTAATCTCCTTGAGTCTCAAAGACATTCTCAAGTGACCCCTTCGTTAAATAGGAAGGAAACCCGTAGACTCGGACAGTCTCAATACCCTTCGGATTTCCCGCTTCCTTAAAGAACAGGAATAACCCGGATCCTGGAATCAAATCCATGAGTACAGTATTGCTCATATAAGAACTGATTTTCTCTTTTAAAATCAGCATAATGGACCTGTCACTCAACTGAAACAGTAACCATAGCCTTCTCTTGGGCTTTGTACAATGATCCTCCCCAGCGGAGTCAAATAACGTTTAGCCTCTCTCTCGGGCTTTGTACGAGACACATAAGAGGCTCCCTCGTTGAGTCAATCACTCTTTCGCCTCCATCTCGGGCTTTATACGAGATACAAAAAGGTTCTTATTGAGCCAAACAAAAAAATAGCCTCAATCTCGGGCTTCATACGAGATACCAAAAGATTCCATCGTTGAGTCAAAACCTTTTAGTCTCTCTCTCGGGCTTTGTACGAGACACATACTAGCCTCCTCTTAGGCTTTGTATAAGAAAACCACTGGTTAATCCAATTAACCTTTTAGCATCAAAGATGTGCCTCGTTCACAGTACACAAACATCAACAACTCCTTCCCTTTCATATAATCGCTGTAAGCGGGAAGCCTCTGGATCATCTACATCCATGCCACTGTCCCTCTTTTAGCATGAGGAATTCCTAAGGAAAGATGGCATTACTCTACACTGAGTTAAAGTCTTCTCCTTCAGGTTGAAAAAACCCCTTCTAAGGAAATTATGGCATTGCTAGGATTCGCACATCCCGGTTAAAGTAATTCTCCTTTACAAACAAACAAACCCCCCTTTAGAGATGACAAATCCTCTCTAAAGTTGAAACCCACATCTTGGGCTTTGAACAAGATACAAACCACCTTTTGCTTCACGTCTTGGGCTTTGAATAAGACACCAAAAACAACCATTTCCTCCCATAGAATAGGAGGAACTACGAACGCTCTGATTTCCCTGTTTCGGTAAACGGGAATACGTAGGCATAAGATTGAAAGAAAAATCTTAGCGAGCACACTAAACAAAAACCTAAAATCCCATATCAAAAGCAGTAATTCAAAAGCATCAGTCCTAACATCCTAATCCTTGTTCCCCGTCAGAAACCTTCTGTCTAGAAAGAAAATCGTATTGGCGAAAATACAAATAACCAGTACAAGGGCCCCCCCACATTGATAGCATTCGTAACCTAACAGACCGCTGTTTAAACTCAGTATGCAAAGCAGGGTTAATTGGAGACATCTATTTCCATTCCTTAGTCAGCTTCAATAGGATAAAAAATGAATCGACCTGTAGTTTAAGCTCAACCGCAGAGAGCGACCAGCGCTTAAGAACCGCGTCCAAAATTGTTCGCTACAGTAAAAATGGCGCCCACCGTGGGGCCGATTCTCTGTTTTTCTTTTCCTTTTCTTCTCTTGTGAGAATACCACAGATTGGGGCTTCCGCCGGGGAACCCATTTTCTGTCAGGAACTTAAGATTCATAGCTTTAAAGGTCTAGGATGTTTTAGGACAAATACATATACTGCTTTTCCTAATTGCTATACATGTTTATTTTTCTGCTAATGGGAATGCGGGTGATGCCGTATGTGGAAAGATTGAGTATACACTTAAAATAAGTGATGGCGACGGGGTCGACCATCAACCTCGGTGGAGGCTGACCAATGCAACCCATTCTCTCACCTAGACAATGGGCCGGTTGTTAAGTCTGAGAAGCTGAGGAGCCAAACCCTTTCGTAGTGCGGAAACTATCGGAAATAGTTGTTATGCGATATTACCCTCATTTGAGGCTAGTGATCTATTCTCGGTGAATGGCACTTACTCTAAGATTGCCTTACAACTCGCTGGCGATCCGCTTGTTGTTTTGCTTTCCTGGGAGGAGCTGATGATAATGAGTACAGGTACAAAAATCACCCTAGTATAAACCTTTGGGGATGGGTAGAGCTTTGACTTCATGACAACGACCCTTTGACCCCATGTTTTTTCTATGTTTTTGTGTGCTGCATTCATGCATTCATTTAATAAAACATTAAAACATTCAAAAAATCTTCTCTTCTAGTCTCTCTGTTCTTTCAAAATAAACTAAGACTGTGATTGCAAATATCAGAGAAATGGATTGCACTAATGGATTTCGGTAGAAGGAGAACTCACCAGTATACCTTCAAGGTTCCAAAGCTAGAGGATTTGAGAAGGTTAGCGAGGATGATCACTAACCAAGAGCCTTTTAGAGCCAAGCTCGGAGGTTTGCTACCACTATTAAGAGTCCATGTGATTGAGGGAATCATGGATGCGCTCATTCAGTTTTATGATCCAGTTTATCACTGTTTCACATTCCCGGATTACCAACTTGCACCAACGCTGGAGGAATACTCTCACCTGATCAATCTGCACATTACAGATTGAGCTCTAATTTCTGGACTGGAAGAAATTCCAAAGAATCAGACTATTGCAAGAGCAATTCATTTGGACGAGTCTGAAGTTAGGACTCACCTAACCGATAAGGGTGGCATCCAAGGTTTGCCAACCCAGTTGTTGACAAAGAAGGCCCTGTATTTCGCCAGTATAGGAAACGTGACTGCTTTTGAAAGCATCTTTGTCTTGCTTACCTACGGGTTATTTTTGTTTCCCAACATCAATAACTTCGTTGATATTAACGCTATTAAGGTTTTTCTCATTGGAAACCCTGTGCCAACTTTGCTCGCAGATGCGTATCATTCTGTACCCCTGGGAAATTTGTACAGCGGAAGGGAGATCACATGTTGTGTACCTTTGCTTTACAAATGGTTTATCTCTCACTTGCCCAAGTCTGCTGCTTTTTGGGATTGCAAGAGTGCCTTACGTTGGTCGCAGAAGATCATGTCTCTTACCAACTCTGATATAGATTGGTGTAATAGGATTTATGAGGGAATCAGGATCATTGACCGTTGCAGAAACTTCCCCAACGTACCCCTTATAGGAACTAAAGGAGGAATCAACTATCATCCGGTATTGGTTTGCCGTCAATTTGGATACCCGATGAGACACACCCCACTGGGTGTTCATCTGGAAGGTCTTTTCTTCAAAGAAGGGGAAAATGACAGAGCACTAAAGATGGAAATAGTGCACGCTTGGAAGCATGTTCATAAGAAAGGACGAGAGTCTCTGGGAAAACCAGAATGTGTCTCGGTGGAGCCTTATCTCCATTGGGTGCAAACTAGAGCTCTCAAGCTAAAAATGCCTTATCCTCGTTACGGAATTCTTCCGCCGAGGGAATCTGTCATGTACTTCATGACGGAAACTGAAAAGCTTCAGGTTACTCTCAACAAAGTTCAAAAGGAGAGAAGGTCTTGGAAGAACAAGTACCGCACCCTCGACGTAGAGTGCATCAGAATATAGCAATTACTGAAAGAAAAAGATGCTCTGATTGAAATTTTGGAGCAACATGCTGTAGATAATCAAGATGACCAAAGGAATCTGCTCGCTCCTTTCACCTAGCAAAGGAGTAACAACCCGACGACGGCCCAAGAGCCCCTGTCAAAGAAAAGGAAGATACCGGAATCAACACCTGATTTCTCTTCAGAGAGGACTCAGGACCCATTAGTTTAGGTTTCCTGTTTCTGCACTTTGTAATCTACTGTATTTCCATTTCTGTAATCCTTTGAATTTCAATAAAAAGGGGTTTCCCCACCGTTTGATATTTGCAATCTAATTGTCGGAGTTTATTTTGATTAAACCAAAAAACAATTAATATAATCATTGCATTCATCATTCTCACATCGCGTATTCTTCTTCCCTATGAATCTCACGTTTGTGTCTCGATTCTAGAGTCAAACTGTCTCATTCGTATAATATTCGGGCCAATCGTCAAAAAAGGATGGATGATCTTGAGGAAGAAAACAGAGAGTTAAAAGAAGAGATCGACGCTCTGAGAGAGGATATGAGAAAGCTTCGTAACGACATGCAAGCCAAGGCAGAAGCTCAGCTACAACGAACTGTGATCTCAGAGATCACCTCAACGCCCATAGTGGAGAGGTATGATTCTAGGTATCAGATACCGAAAGATCGTCCTTGGGGCATGCCTGTTAACTATATCCCGGAAGAATATGTTCCGCCGATCACTGAGGATCAGGGAATCACAACAGAAGCTGCTGGGCCTGAAGGTTACAAACTTCGGGAAAGCGAAGATGCCAGGGGCATGTTGAAGACTCCTGAAGGTTACAAAATTCGGGAAACACCAAGACTCACTGTCGTAGTCACGGTAACGCCCCCTGTGGTGCACACTGTCCCAGAAGGACAGATTCCACAGACACTTTCTGGTAAGAAGGAAACTATGTTTGACCGAATGGATGAATTCCAGGAACAGTTCTTGGAAATGCAGAGGGAACTGCAGGCCATTCGCGGTCATGATTTATTTGGAAAGGACGCCGCAAACCTCTGCTTGGTCCCCAATGTGAAAGTCCCGCACAAGTTCCAAGTGCCCGACTTTGAAAAATATAAGGGTAACTCTTGCCCTCAAAGCCATCTGGTGATGTACGCTCGGCGGATGTCAGCCCAGACGGAGAATCAGGACCTACTGATTCACTACTTTCAGGATAGTTTAACCAGTGCCGCACTCAAATGGTACATGGGTTTAAACCGTACTACGATCAGCACTTTCAGAGATCTTGGTACTGCCTTTGTCCAATAATACAAATACAATTTGGACATGGCACCCGACAGAGATCAACTCAGATCGATGTCGCAAAAGGACAAGGAAACCTTTAAGGAGTATGCTCAAAGGTGGCGTGAAATTGCCGCTCAAATTTGTCCACCTCTTGAGGAAAAAGAGATGACAAAGATCTTCTTAAAGACCTTAAGCTCATTTTACTATGACCGAATGGTTGCCAGTGCACCCAGTGATTTCATCGAAATGGTCGGCATGGGTGTACGTCTTGAGGAAGCCGTCCGAGAAGGACGTTTGGTAAAAGACACTGGATCGACTAGTGGTACTAAAAAATACGGTAGTGCTCTCCCTAAGAAAAAAGAGCAATATATTGGGAATATCTCTCTCGGAAAGCAAAGGCGACGTTATCAACCGGTAGCAGCTGTAACTCTTGCTATCAGCCCAGCGCCTATTCCTACGTATCAACCTCAGGTTGCGCAGAGCCAACCTGACCAGCAAAGGACACAACAGCCTCTTCAGCAGGCTCGTCCTCCATATAACAACAACCGTACAACACGGCCACCAGGATTTGATCCTATACCCATATCGTACGCAGAGCTGTTTCCATTACTACTGGCTAAGGGGCACATTCAGACTAAATCTCCTCTTGCAGTACCGGAAAATCCGCCATTCTGGTTTAAGGTGGATCAAACTTGCCCTTATCATCAAGGAGGTTCAGGGCATAACATAGAGACTTGTCTCAATTTCAAGTCCGACGTGCAAAAGCTTGTTAGGAGCGGGCTCTTATCTTTCAAAGATACGAATCCCAATGTTCTTACGAACCCGCTGCCTCAACACGAGAAGGCTGCAGTCAACCTGATTGAGAAAGAGTCTAACAATGTCTATCAAATTCACGATGTCCTCTTATTGAGGACCACTCTAGTCAAGATGCATTGTAGACAGAGTGGATATGGCCATGTGCCACCTCATAATTATCATCAGTGTGATATCTGCTCTAAAAACAATCAAGGATGTTCTGTGGTGCAAGCAGCTCTACAGGAACAAATGGATCTTGGATGGATCCAGGAGCACCGAGTTCGTGGAGTTAACATGGTCTACACGAATTCCAACATCATTCAGAACCATGATATCCGTGCAATGAATGTCAACTTAGTGGCAATGCACTCAAGGCAAAGCCAGTATCATAATCTGCCGCGGCACGATTACAGTTCCTGTCTAACTTTCTCGGTAAACAAACAGGGATGCTCTTTCATACAAGAGGCCCTCCAGCGTCAGATGGATCTTGGATGGATCCAAGACTACCATGATAGGAATCCCTATCAGATCAACATGGTTCAAATCTTCGATATTCGCGTAATGAATACCAACCTGGTAGAGTTACATGCTGAGCAGGTCCGACTCGGATTCTTAATATCACATGACTATCAAAGCTGTAAAGCGGGTTGCGAAAATGATCGAGGTTGTACCCTTGTCCAGGAAGCACTTCAGCACTTGTTAAATCATTGGTGGATGCCAATCTACATGGATGAAGATACTCAGCAGATTAGTATCAGTAATAGAAACCCCACTCGGCGTCAGAGTCAGGATGTCCGATCAGTGGAAGCTAACCTGGTGAGGATACATTGTATTCAAAGTGGGCGTGGCCAGGTACCACCACACAACTATGACAGTTGTAGCGTCTGTTCGGAAAGTAACCAAGGGTGTTACCTTGTAAGAGCAGCTCTTCAGGGTCAGGTCGATCGTGGAGAAATTCGTCCCTATTCGGGTTCTGGACCCATCAACTGGTCGCCGAACTACCTTGCCGAGCAAGTTGAGGATGTTGTTACGATCTCTGGTCGTCACCAGACCAGGGATGTTTTTGCCATTATTCCTCTGCTTGACGAATCTAAGGTTCCCAACCGGGAACGAATCGAGATCGCTTATGATGGTCAGAAAAATCAGAAGGCTCCTGTAGTCATCTATCTACTAGGACCGCTACCGTATGAATCAGCTAAGGCAATCCCTTACAAATACGGTGCAACAATAATTGAAAATGGAAAGGAAATTCCATTACCCTCCGTCTTGAATATTGCAGACATCAGTCGAGTAACACGGAGCGGTCGAATCTTCAACCGAGGAGTTGGAGAACTTAACAAGGAAAAGGAACTTCAGGTAGAAGCTCCCGATCCACCAGTCGGTCAATCCAGTAATCCCGACCTTTCGGAAAATAATGATGAGATGCTGAAGCTCATCCAAAGGAGTGAATACAACATTGTTGATCAGCTGTTACAGACTCCTTCAAAGATCTCGGTATTATCACTGTTACTCAGTTCAGAAGCCCACAGGGAGGCTCTACAGAAAGTCTTGGAGCAACCCTTTGTGGAACAGGATGTAACAATCAAACAGTTCGATGGCATTGTCTCTAACATCACTTCCTGCAACAATTTGGGATTTAGTGATGAAGAATTACCTGAGGAGGGTCACCGTCATAACATGGTGCTCAACATTACAGTTAACTGCCAGGACGATGCTTTAACCAGCGTACTGGTAGACACAGGGTCAGCCCTGAATGTTATGCCGAAGTCCACTTTGATGCAATTATCATTCAAAGGACCTCCGATGAGAGTTAGCGAGGTTGTCGTCAAAGCATTCGACGGATCCAGAAAAACAGTTATCGGCGAAGTTGATCTTCCCATAACTATTGGTCCTCACACTTTCCAAGTCACTTTCCAGGTCATGGACATTCGGGCAACGTACAGTTGTTTATTAGGAAGACCTTGGATACACCAGGCTGGAGCGGTCACCTCGACCCTCCACCAAAAGCTAAAGTTCGTCAAGAACGATCAACTTGTCACAGTTTGTGGGGAACGAGCCTTGCTTATGAGTAACTTGTCATCATCTATTGGAATAGAACCCGAGGAGGTTATTGGAACTCAGTTCCAAGCACTGTCGGTAAGCGAGAATAATCAGTTCAGAGGAGGAACCTCGATTTCCTCATACAAAGATGCTATTAAAGCGGTCGAGAGTACCGATACGACGGGATGGGGACAACTTGTCATTCCCACTGACAATAAAACAAAGAAGGGTCTTGGTTTTTCTGCAACCTGTACCCGGATAGCTGCCAGCAATGAAAGTCTTCATCCCCTTCAAAACTTATTCCACAGTGGAGGTTTCCTTCACCCAGTGTCTCAAGCAGTTCATGCTATTAATGAGGAATATCCCTCTGACACAGATGAAGAATGGAAGTCCTACCTTAACAAGGACGGTTATATGTCTCAGGAAGAGGTGCCTATGCCTTTTTGCTTTCCTACAGAAAGTCCGAGATTTATACCAAGATCAAATGTCGAAATTATCTATGGAGATTGTGATCCAGAAGGATGTCGTGCTCCGCCAAATTCATTAGAGGAAGACACTCCGATGAAAGATAATTTTGACTACACCTACTATGGCCCAATGGATGGTCTTCCAATGTGGCAACCTTACCCAGGAAACTTGGGGCAAGAAAGTCAGCCGAGTAATGAAACTCAGCTGAGCATCATTGAACAAAATACCTGTGTCCACACCATGTCATGGGATCAACACTCAGGTCATTCAGAAACTACTCAACAAGAAGATGAATTCGCAACGTTTGCAGGACTTGAGTTCATCAACTATGCTTTTCCCGAGGTCAACGTCATTGAGAGAGATGACTCCTCCAGTTCCAAAGAAGTTTGGGACACTCTAGGGGAACCAAGTGGAAAATACGACTATATGGTCAAGTACACCGCTCCCGAAAGCTCTCGTATCAGGCTCGAAGATATCCAGCCAACTGAATAGGGAGATACGGCTGAGAGCCCAAATACTATGCAAAATGCGACAGAGGAATTCTCCTACGACAATTCTGCCAGGGAGACAGATTCCAATGATCCCGCTCCACCAGAAATCAGCGTCATTTCTGAAGACAAATCAAGGAAGGTGCCAGACTTTGTGATTCACCGAGGAGTTCGCCGCCAATGGGTTGCTGTCAATGTTCCGAAGGCCGTTCTCCAGTCAAAGTAATTGCCATCTTTAACCTTTCATCCTGCCCAGACAGCTGAATATCCTCAATGGTTAGCCAACATCGTACCCGTTCCCAAAAAGGACGGAAAGGTCAGAATGTGTGTTGATTACAGAGATCTGAATAAGGCAAGTCCAAAGGACGACTTTCCTTTACCACACATTGACATGTTGGTTGACAGCACAGCAAAGTTCAAAGTATTCTCCTTCATGGATGGATTTTCGGGCTATAACCAGATCAAAATGGCGCCGAAAGACATGGAGAAAACTTCGTTCATTACCCCATGGGGGACCTTTTGTTACAAGGTAATGTCGTTCGGTTTGAAGAACGTCGGGGCAACCTATCAAAGGGCCATGACTACTCTGTTTCATGACATGATACATAAGGAAATCGAGGTATATGTCGATGATATGATTGCAAAATCAAAAACAGAGAGTGAGAACGTTGAACATTTGTCAAAATTGTTCGAACGTTTGAGAAAATTCAAGCTCCGCTTGAATCCCAACAAGTGCACCTTCGGTGCCCGTTCAGGGAAACTACTAGGGTTCATCGTCAGCCAGAAAGGAATTGAGGTTGATCCTGACAAGGTCAAGGCCATTCAAGAAATGCCTTCTCCGAAAACTGAAAAACAAGTCAGAGGATTCTTGGGACGGTTGAACTACATTTCCAGATTTATATTCCTTATGACCGCCACGTGTGCGCCGATTTTCAAATTACTGAAAAAGAACTAGGATTGCGTTTGGTCAGAAGATTGCCAAACTGCCTTCGACAGTATTAAGAAATATCTGTTGAATCCTCCGATTCTATCACCTCCAGTGGAAGGTCAACCACTGATCATTTACCTCACAGTCCTAGAGGACTCAATGGGATGTGTACTTGGCCAACAAGATGAAACCAAAAGGAAAGAGTCTGTCATTTACTATCTGAGCAAGAAATTCACCGACTGCGAAACTCGGTACACGATGCTCGAGAAAACTTGCTGTGATTTGGCTTGGGCAGCCAAACGTCTTCGCCAGTACATGATTTGTCAAACTACTTGGTTGATCTCAGAAATGGATCCAATCAAGTATGTATTTGAAAAATCTGCTCTCACGAGAAGGATTGCCCGTTGGCAGATGTTATTATCAGAATATGACATAGAGTATCACGCTCAGAAAGCCGTTAAGGGAAGTATTTTAGCCGATCATTTGGATCATCAACCGATTGACGATCAAGAATCAATCGGGTTTGACTTCCCAGACGAAGATGTCATGTATCTGAAGATGAAAGATTGCGATGAACCGCTACCCAGTGAAGGGCCAGAACCAGGTTCCCAATGGGGACTTATCTTTGACGGAGCAGTTAATCATTATGGAAACGGAATTGGGGCAATCATTGTTACTCCTCAGGGTACCCACATTCCTTTCACCGCTCGACTTATGTTCAAATGTACGAATAACGAGGCCGAATACGAAGCATGTATCATAGGTCTCGAAGAAGCAATTGATTTAAGGATCAAAAACTTGGACGTATACGGCGACTCAGCCCTGGTTATCAATCAGATAAAAGGAGATTGGAACACATACCAATCATGACTGATTCCTTACAAAGACTATGCAAGAAGGTTGTTACCTTTCTTCAACAGAATTGAGTTTCATCACATCCCTCGTGATGAGAATCACATGGCTGATGCTTTAGCCACTATCTCTTCCATAATTAGTGTAGGTCAATGGAATGACATACCTAAGATCAACATAATGCGCCTTGAATGGCCCGTTTACGTATTCACGATTGAAGCATTCATAGACGACAAACCTTGGTATCACGATATCAAATGCTTTCTTCAGAAACAAGAGTACCCATCTGGGGCACTCAGAAATGACAGAAAGACCCTCAGAAGATTGGCTGGAAACTTCTTCCTGAGCGGTGACACTCTCTATAAGAGAAATTTTGACATGGTCTTACTCCGATGCGTCGACAGACCAGAAGCAGACATGCTTATGAAAGAAATTCATGAAGGATCCTTTGGCACTCATGCCAACGGACACACAATGGCAAGAAAAATTCTAAGAGCAGGGTACTACTGGTTGACCATGGAATCCGACTGCTACAAGTACATGAGAAGGTGTCACAAGTGTCAGATATACTCTGACAAAATTCATGTACCGCCATCACATCTCAAAGTTCTCTCTTCCCCATGGCCTTTTTCCACATGGGGAATCGACATGATTGGCTTGATTGAGCCCAAGGCTTCAAACGGACATCGGTTCATCCTAGTAGCCATTGACTATTTCACCAAGTGGGTCGAAGCAGCGTCATTCGCCAATGTAACCTGACAAGTGGTGGTCCGATTTATCAAAAACAACATCATCTGCCATTATGGTGTTCCAAGCGAGATCATTACTGATAATGGGTCTAACTTGAACAATAAGATGATGAAAGAGTTGTGCGCTGAGTTCAAGATCGAACACCATAACTCATCTCCCTACCGACCCAAGATGAACGGGGCGGTAGAAACGGCTAACAAGAACATCAAGAAGATCGTTCAAAAGATGGTTGTAACCTACAAAAACTGGCACGAGATGCTACCCTTTGCTCTTCATGGTTATCGCACATCTGTCCGTACTTCAACAGGGGCAACTCCTTTTTCTCTAGTATATGGCATGGAGGCAGTTCTCCCCATAGAAATAGAGATCCCGTCAATCAGGGTATTGATGGAAGCTAAGCTCACCGAAGCTGAATGGTGTCAAGGTCTACATGAAGAACTGAATATGATCGAAGAAAAGAGAATAACGGCACTATGCCACGGTCAGTTGTATCAACAGAGAATGAAGAGGGCGTTCGACAAAAAGGTCCGACCTCGTGTCTTCAGAAAAGGAGACCTCGTGCTCAAGAAGATACAATCATTTCTCACTGATTCCCGGGGCAAGTGGACTCCGAATTATGATGGCCCCTATGTGGTCACGAAAGCTTTCTCAGGCGGCGCCTTGAGACTTGCAACCATGGACGGAGAGGAATTTGCCTATCCCACGAATGTTGATGTAGTCAAGAAATACTTCACCTAAAAAAAACGTCTCGGTGGATTGAAAACCCGAAAGGGCGGTCCAGGAAAAAGTTAGAGACAAAATAAAAAAAATCATCCCGGTGGATTGGAAACATCAAAGTACAATCCAGGCAAAAATTAGGGATAATGGCAAGTAACTATGTTCAACAGAGGCAAGTCCCTCAACAACAACAGTTACATCATCTGTCAAAAAACTCCAGTCAAGGTCATCTTCGACAGAAGCTCAGGATGCCTCAAATTCAAAGTTGGTAGAAGGATAATGGTCGTTATGTTTCAACGTAGCCCTTTTCCCTGTAAATTACCATTTTCAAACTTTGTATATACTCTCTGGAATCACGCGTTTGGCTGATCTCCATCTTATCAATAAAATTTGATCCCTTGTGCTTTTGTTTGTAATTCTTATTTGTTTAAGCTTTACAGAACGACATTTTAACATGATTAACGATTCTTGAAATAAAACAAAAATGAATTTACTTGTTAAAACTTTTTCTGCTTTTAAAATAAAGATGGCAGCTTCTTTTGACTGCTGAACATCGAAAGAACATCTGCCGCTTCTCCAGAAGTAAGCGAACTTCAAAGTGCAGAATCAAAGTACTCCTTCTAAACCAGTTCACCTGAATGAAGGGATCAACTGTGTCAGAGACCTTGTTTCGTCTGACACGCCTCGGCCGAGTTCTTATCTCCTAAGCCCGATCAACGGTATTCCCCGCAGGGATTATCTCTCCTAAGCAAGGTGGAATTGCTATCTTGAACCAGCGATATCTCTATATGCCCCGCGGTGGCCGAGTATCCAGTCATGTTCATCTTTTAGTTTGTGTGTCGCGTCAGTTTTGTCAGCATATACATACATACATCATGCATTATTGATTTGCATTTACATTTCATATTGCATCGCTATCACTCTAGTCGGTCTTATCCCCTAGTGATAAAAGTCCTCTCAATCGAGTTGTCAGACCTTTCCTCATTGGGAAGAGAATCATCTAAGCAATCTCTCTAGATCAGAGTCGGCACTAGACCACTTTGATAACTTGAACCTCTGAAAGGCCAGAGAACCTTCAACAGATGTCACTCTTCGCCATTGAAGATGATATCCTTGCTTTCTCGGATTAAAGAAAATCCCCAGAGAAAGCCTCTTAAGCAAGGGTTCGGCAGTGCATCAGTATTTCTCCGAAAATCCGCTGATGAAAAGGTCATCGGCACCTTAAAATTGGACCCCATCATATGGCATTTCTCCGAGAAGATCCTGAGAAAAGTATGATGTAAGATCCCACGCAGAAGCAGCCTCTCAAGAGACTCGCTTTCCCCAGATAGAGTCGGCAAATGGCGTCTCCAACAGAGAAGTTTGTGCAACTCTACAACTCAGACGACTGGATTCCCTGGCAAGTCTGACATCAAAACTTTTTCCACTCAAATGGCATCTCCCCAGGAAAATTCGGCGAGAAGTTTGAAGGAAAGCCGCTACGAATAGCGTCCCTTGTTAGTAAAATTTATTGACAAAAGAAACTAAGACTAGTTCCTTGGTAGGAAACCAGGATCGAGGGGAAGTTTACATCAGAAACTAAGACCATTTCCTTGGTAGGAAACCAGGATCGAGGGGAAGTTTAAATCAGAAACTAAGACCAGTTCCTTGGTAGGAAACCAGGATCGAGGGGAAGTTTAAATCTGAAACTAAGACCAGATCCTTGGTACGAAACCAGGATCGAGGGGAAGTTTACTTTTTCTAAGCATCATTGCTCAGTCAAAAGAAGATGAGTGCGCAAACTTCCATTCATAACCATCAAAATTTCGGGTATTCCGATATTTAATCCTCTTGCACCCCGAATGCCCGAATACCTTCGTCATTCACACCTTCGGGTCCAAGAAGATTAAATAGGGGCATCTGTCATACCCCAAATTTTAACCACTAAGATTTCCCATCATTGTGCAAATCATCATCACAATATGGATGAACCATCATGCCTCACCAAATGCCTCAAGGGTTGTTGAGCATTCACTACAATCAAAATTAGGGTTTTAAGCCCTCTCAGAGCCTTAAACAAAGGATCAATCAAGGAATGACATGATCTTCAACTTTTTTAGCCTCTCAAACATCCACAATGGATCAAAAGGACTCCCACTTCAAGGATTAAGCACAAGGTTGCTCCCTTCTAGGTGGATTAAGTCTCAAGATTGACAGTGACACCAAATTAGGGTTTTGGTCGACCAGGGCCTCCAGATGGAAATTTTTCATCTGGGAACAAGCCAATGATCCAAAACATAACCTAATATACTCCATGGAACCTCATGGACCCAAGCATCAAGTCAATTTGACCTCAGGGGATGCATACATCAAAAATCAGGAATTAGGGTTTCTTGACCTAATTCACCCCTAAGTTGACTTTTGGGACAAATCAAGAGCCAAGACCTCAAGACATGATTTGAGGGTCTCTAATAAACTATATTGATCTATTTGGAACAATGGATTAATCCAAGAAGCTTGAGCAACAAGTCTCATTTTCATCTGCACCACAATTAGGGTTTCGCGAGGAAAGTCAACTGTAACTTTGAATTTTGACAAGGACATGCTCCCAAACCCTAGGACATGCCTCAATATACCCTATGACACCCATGGAACATGCCTATCAAGTTTGATTTAGGTCAAGGACATGATTTCCTGAAGAATTGCACAGTTTGGAATTCATCTGTTAAAAAGTCAACTGTGCACAAAAGTCAACTTTGACTTTTTGAGATTTTTCACCAAAATGGATTTTTAACCCTAAAATGATGTTAATGTATGATTTGAATCATCATTCATCAAGAAAAACCAAAGAAAGTGGGATAACTTGTAAAAGGGGTAACCATAAAACTTAGAAATTTTTCTAAGTTATGGAAAAAGTACCACTAATACACTAACTTTGGAGGGTCATAACTCCTAAACCACATGGCCATTTTTTCTCATCCAAAGATGGATTTGTAGCCCTCATTACCCTCTACAAAAACTTCAACTAGACCTAAGTCCAATTCATTAAGGATTTTGAGTTATGGAGTGATCAAAATCAAGAAATCACACTTTGTTCCAACACTTGGTGAAAATTTCACTAAGTCAGATTTTGCTTCACTTTTTGCCAAATGTAGAGGGATTTTTCACTTGGAATCAAAAGAGATCAAAACCAAACTTGTTCAAACAGTTGTTGTATCATGTAAGGGCTTTCCAAAATGGCTAAGAACATTGCCAAATTCAACTTACCCCATGAGATATGACATTGTCAAGTTGCCTTGCTGAAATCTGTCAAAGGCAAGGCAGATTTTGCATTTTGGCTCGATTTGCCAAAATTAGCCAAATTCAAATGCTCCTATCCACTTGGACACATCTGAGGATTGAATCTAAAGGGGACAATCACTGAGTCAAGCCTCCAAATTCCATGGAACAAGAAATAGCATGTTGAACCTAGAATGGCCAAAATAGGGACAAGACTCCAAATTTGGATTGAAGCATTCAATGGAAGCATCAAGGTGGCATGGACTGAGCCATTCTCGTCTGAAATCAGTCAAGACTTATCCAAGACCAAGGGGACCAAAGCTCTGTGCCCTAACCTCTAGTCAATGGCTAGAGGAGACTTGGGTTTTCATTTGCCAACATTGGCCAAACCTACTTACCAGCTTCCATTCACTATTCCTTGCAAAACAAACTTGCTCTACTATAAATAGAGCTCAATTGTGATCAGTTTGAGTACACCAAAGCCATCTAACAGATGCTTTCCTCAAAATCTCTTTCTCTTGGCAAAAATGCCTTTCTTAGCAAGGTAGCTATCGGGTTTTAAGTTTGAGAGCAATTCCAATCAAACCAATCACTCACACACCTCATATACATCACATATGAGCTGATCAAACACTTAGATCACTTCTGAAACACCAATTTCACAAAATCACCAGCTGGTTGCTCAAATTTTCAATCAAGTTACAGCTGAGGTACCACAAATTGATCCAGCCAATTTCAATCAAGTCCAACCATTCAAACACACTCCATAGGGTGTAGGGAAGCTGTTCAGATCATCACCACTCATCTGTAACACCTCCAAATCAAAAATCACATTGTACTTGCTGTCACGGCTTGGAGGTAAGCATATACTTGGTCATCTCTCAATCCATGCATATTTCCTCGCACAATAATTTGGCCATATGTTCATAATCATGCATGGAATGTTTTCCCTCAATTAATTGCATTGTTTGAATCGTGTATCAAAATTCCTAGCCTTCATGCAGAAATTAGGGTTCTTGAGGTTTCTTTGTGATTTCATGTTTTATGTTTAATTTAAATGAAATTAAGTGTTATAAACATGATCGTGAGGTTGAGACGAGCATAATGATATGTGGATTGCATGATATGATTACGTATTCAGTGAGATTGGATGGAAAACGCAAATCAGCCAAACCCAGAAAAACGCGCGTGTTCTTGCTTGTGTTCTTGGCGCCTTTTTCACAAATTCAAATATTTGAATTTTGTGATTTTGTTTAATTGATTCAAAAATTAATTTCTCTCTGAGTTTTAATAATTTTGAGTTGATTCTTTTTTTAATAATTCACAAAAATGTTAAAATATTTTATTTTATCAAAAAATCCCAAAAATATTATTTATTTCATATAATTGATATTTTTGCAAAGAATTAATATTTTAATTGTTTTTGACATATTAAATATTTTTTCTACATTGATTTTGCAACTTCTAATGCTTTCTAATTATTTTGTAGGTCAATACTTAATTTTTGAAGCATTAATCCAAAATCACAATTTGTTTTTCAAATGTTAAACAATTTTGATCATTTCAATTGAATTTTTATTCAATTAAATACATTTTTGAAAAACAAATTAGGGTTTTTGGATTAATTCAACCCTCATAAATCATTTTCAAAACACTTTGGGCCTCTAATAGAGTGTAAGACCCAATCCTTTCTTGACCAAAACATTTTGGGCCTCAGTGTATTGTATAAGTCCCGATACCGTCAAAAAACAAACGGCGCGATCGTCGCCTTTTGAAAAAAAATAACCTTGGGCCTCTCCTTGAGCTATAAGACCCATTCAAAACATTTTGGGCCTTTAATAGAGTGTAAGACCCAACCCCCTTTTAACCAAAATCATTTGGGCCTCACTTATTGTATAAGTCCCTCCGCGTTAAAAGAAAATCTCGGCGCGATCGCCATTTCAAACGGAAAAATCATCTGGGCCTACCCTCATGTTATAAGCCCCACTCTTTTTCTTTGAACTTTTTGGGCCTCTTGAGAGAGTGTAAGACCTATCCCTTTGTACAGAAAAACATTTTGGGCCTCAGTCACTTGTATAAGTCCCTCTGTACAAATTCAACAGTGCGCTCACTGATAAAACCTTGGGCCTCTCCTTGAGCTGTAAGCCCCAAAACTTTCTTTTTCAAAGCACTTTCTCCTTTGATTTTGAATATACTGTTGTTTTCAATCTTTCTTTGTTGAACAACTATCCAAACAGCATGGAAGCTCTACAACCGAGTAAGTGGTTATTGCTTTCATTTACCGCTTTCATATACATATAAACTGTATTGTGGGGCTGTTTCATTGTAAGTCTTCTTTCATAAACTCATATCAACTGTGTAATAAACGTATAGATATTTCGAGTTTCCCCGGCAACTACGTCTAGAACTAGGTGACTCCGTTTCGTTCATAGAAATAGACACCTAGATCCCCAAATAGGATCACCAGATACAGTCTTCTCTTCGGCTGTCCTTATTAGGAATTGTCAAGAAACTCTACTCCCAGAGATGAATGTCTTCTCCGTGAATGGCATCTTTGAGTTTCTTCCAAATTCTCGAATTTTCCTGACTTTGATCTATTCTCGGTGAATAGCATTGCCTTGAATTTCTCGGGGTTTGGGGACCCACGGGCTTCTTAAAAGCATCGGCCTCCTCTTGGGCATCGTACAAGGACCCAAAGGCTTCCTAAAAGCAACCCCGCCTCCTCTTGGGCTTAGTACAAGGACCCTACGGCTTCTTAGAAGTATTCACAGCCTCCTCTTAGGCTTCGTATAATGATCTCTTCCTCCGGGAATGATAGCCTCCTCTTGGGCTTAGTACAAGGACCCGTCGGCTTCTTAAAAGTTTCCAGCCTCCTCTTGGGCTTCATACAAATTGTCCCGACGACCTCCTAGAGGTATAGGAACAGAACCTAGTCATCCTCATAGAACAGTCCTTTGATAGAGTCTACTACTGTTTCTCAAAGCATAGTACAAAAGATGAAACTCTAGACTTGGACAGTCTAATCTCCTTGAGTCTAAAAGACATTCTCAAGTGACCCCTTCGTTAAATAGGAAGGAAACCCGTAGACTCGGACAGTCTCAATACCCTTCGGATTTCCCGCTTCCTTAAAGAACAGGAATAACCCGGATCCTTGAATCAAATCCATGAGTACAGTATTGCTCATATAAGAACTGATTTTCTCTTTTAAAATCAGCATAATGGACCTGTCACTCAACTGAAACAGTAACCATAGCCTTCTCTTGGGCTTTGTACAATGATCCTCCCCAGCGGAGTCAAATAACGTTTAGCCTCTCTCTCGGGCTTTGTACGAGACACATAAGAGGCTCCCTCGTTGAGTCAATCACTCTTTCGCCTCCATCTCGGGCTTTATACGAGATACAAAAAGGTTCTTATTGAGCCAAACAAAAAAAATAGCCTCCATCTCGGGCTTCATACGAGATACCAAAAGATTCCATCGTTGAGTCAAAACCTTTTAGCCTCTCTCTCGGGCTTTGTACGAAACACATACTAGCCTCCTCTTAGGCTTTGTATAAGAAAACCACTGGTTTATCCAATTAACCTTTTAGCATCAAAGTTGTGCCTCGTTCACAGTACACAAACATCAACAACTCCTTCCCTTTCATCTAATCGCTGTAAGCGGCAAGCCTCTGAATCATCTACATCCATGCCACTGTCTCTCTTTTAGCATGAGGAATTCCTAAGGAAAGATGGCATTACTCTACACTGAGTTAAAGTCTTCTCCTTCAGGTTGAAAAAACCCCTTCTAAGGAAATTATGGCATTGCTAGGATTCACACATCCCGGTTAAAGTAATTCTCCTTTACAAACAAACAAACCCCCCTTTAGAGATGACAAATCCTCTCTAAAGTTGAGACCTTCAGCTTCACATCTTGGGCTTTGAACAAGATACAAACCACCTTTCGCTTCACGTCTTGGGCTTTGAACAAGACACCAAAACAACCATTTCCTCCTATAGAAGAACTACGAACGCTCTGATTTCCCTGTTTCGGTAAACGGGAATACGTAGGCATAAGATTGAAAGAAAAATCTTAGTGAGCACACTAAACAAAAACCCAAAATCCCATATCAAAAGCAGTAATTCAAAAGCATCAGTCCTAACATCCTAATCCTTGTTCCCCGTCAGAAACCTTCTGTCTAGAAAGAAAATCGTATTGGCGAAAATACAAATAACCAGTACAAGGGCCCCCCCACATTGATAGCATTCGTAACCTAACAGACCGCTGTTTAAACTCAGTATGCAAAGCAGGGTTAATTGGAGACATCTATTTCCCTTCCTTTGTCAGCTCCAATAGGATAAAAAATGAATCGACCTGTAGTTTAAGCTCAACCGCAGAGAGCGACCAGCGCTTAAGAACCGCGTCCAAAATCATTCGCTACATTCCCCTGTGATTTACCTGTTTACTTCATTCCAAAGGAAAGGTCCCTATAGTTGACTGCCATGTCATTTAGGATAGCATAGTCCTTCATTTCCCTTTATCCTAGCCTTAGGATTAGAGCCGCCGTGCTCTATTTAGGTGTTCCGCCGTGGACACTTCCTTTACCTTTATCCTAGCCTTAGGATTAGAGCCGCCGTGCTCTATTTAGGTGTTCCGCCGTGGACACTTCCTCTACTTTTATCCTAGCCTTAGGATTAGAGCCGCCGTGGTCTATTTAGGTGTTCCGCCGTGGACACTTCCTTTACTTTTATCCTAGCCTTAGGATTAGAGCCGCCGTGCTCTATTTAGGTGTCTTGCTGTCAGACCCTACTTTCCCTCAGAACCTTGACCACAGTCAAAAGCTCTTCACCCCATAGTGAGGGGAACTACGAATGCTCTGATTACATTCCCGTCAGGATACGTAGGCACGAGATGCGACGTCTTGGCGAGCATACTTAGTGTACCTACCCTAGGTCTTTCTTTACCTTAGCACATTTCTCTTAGCAAGCAAACATAACATAACACAATACTAACAAGAGGTTCCCGTAGTGTACTACGGATACTTAGGGTGCTAATACCTTCCCTTAGTATAACCAACCCCCGAACCTAGATTCTCTTTTTAGGGTTTTCGTTCTTTACCCTTTCCTTTGGATAAATTAAAGCTCGGTGGTGAATTTCATGTTTTGTGATTCAAGTTAATTAATAGCTTGATATCTGATTCTCACCGCAACAGTAGGGCTTCCGTTTACGAGAACCGATACACGCAATGTCTTGAGGCACTCCGAAATCCAACTTATCCATTTTTCATGAAACCCCATTTTTTCCATCACAAATTTCAAGAAGTTCCAGTCTACTGAGTCATATGCCCTTTCAAAATCCACTTTGAACAATATCACTTCCTTCTTCTTCTTTTTCGCCTCATCAACTATCTCATTAGCAACCACGATTCCGTCCAAGATTTGTCTCCCTGAGATGAAGGCTAGTTGAGATTTCGAAATTACCGATCCAATCACCTTTTTTAACCTATTTCCCAATACTTTTGCTATCACCTTGTAGATACATCCCACCAGAGAAATAGGCCGATATTCCGTTATCTTTATTGGATTTCTCTTTTTTGGAATCAGAACAATGAACGAATTATTTGCCCCCTTTCCCATTCTCCCGTGTACATGAAATTCAGTTAGCATCCTAAAAATATCAAACTTGATATCCTCCCAAAATTCTTTAACAAACCCGAAAGATATGCCATCTGGGCCCGGGCTTCTATCGTTATCACATTCCCACACAGCTTTCCTGATTTCTTCTTTTGAGAATTCTCTAATCATGCCTTCTTTATGTTCGTTCGCTATTTTTTTGAAATTCATGTTCGCCAGTACTATTCTTGATCTTCCTGCAGAGAATTGGTTCTTGAAATGATTAGCAATAGCTTATTTTATTTCCTCTACACCACTTATCTTTCTTCAATTCTCTTCCAGCATTAGAATTTCATTGTCCCTTCTTCTTTTATTGATAAACCCACGAAAATACTTCGAATTTGCGTCACCATCTTTTAACCATCTAATTCTCGATTTCTGCCATTGAATGCTACAGTTCAACCTAGATAACTTGCAACTTAACCACCGACTCTCTCTTTGCTCTAATTTCCTCTTCCGTTAGGCTCTCTATTTCTCCTTTGATTTCTAGATCCTTTAATTCCTTTTTCGATTCCGAGATTTTCTCTCCTAGATTTTGGGCATGTTTTTTATGCCAACTTCTAATTTTCTCTTTGATAAGCTATAGCTTTACTTTAAGAACATGCATTCCCCATCCCCAAACTTGAAAAACCCTCTAATTTTCTCTAACAAAAGACTGGTATCCTTTCTGTTCTTTCCAGAACTTCAGCATTCTAAATGGTTTCGGACCCAAGTCTAGATCCGATTCCTTTAAAAAAATCGGGCAGTGGTCAGACTGTTCCTTATCCAAACACCATTGGGAAGCGTTAGGCCATGTTCTACTCCAGGCATCCAAAATTAGGAACCTGTCTAACCTACTCGCCGCCACTCCTCCTGGCCTAGCCCACGTAAATTTTCTACCATGTAGCGGCAGGTCGATAAGATCAGATTCTATTATGAACTTATCAAAAACTCGATTTTCTTCCTTTCTTGAATTTTCACTACTTCCTATTCTTTCTGTTTCCACCCTTACTGCATTAAAATCTCCCATCAAACACCATCTATCTTTGCCTTTTGCTTTGACTAATTGTCGAAGATCTGCCCAAAGAGCCGCTTTTCGTCTTCCATCACACGGAGCGTAAATATTTACCAGGACCACACTTTTTTTCTCCTCACCCCATTCACCCTCCATAATTATAGCGAAGTTCTTCGTCACCACCCTTTGAATCTACAGAATATTACTATCCCATAGTGCTAACAGTCCCCCTGATCTCCCATCTGCTGCTTTGTATGCAAACTCAAATTCTTCTGACCCCCACATTTTAGAGCATGTGTTCCTTTCTATATTTACCATTTTTGTCTCTTGAATACAGATCATTGTTGGCCTGTGTTTTTAGATTAATCTCCCTATCTCTTTTTTCTTTACCAACCCCATAGTCCCCTTATGTTATATGACAACAGCTTCATGGGTAGACATCTTTTTGATTCCCCTGTCTCCAACCTGCATCGCTACACTCCCTTAAGCTCCTGCTTCCCTGATACTTCTTTCTCTAATTCTTGAATTATTTCTCCTTCTTCTCCCGTATGTATCAGTCCAAATTCTTTACCTAGATCCCATACATCCTTTGCCACTTCGATCTCTTGCATTTTCATGTATCAGTGTCCAATTTCTTCTTTCTGTTTCATTATCCACCCACTTTGTATCCTTATCAGCAGCTACCTTTTTCCCTTTCTTATTTCTTTGACTGCAAGAGCACTTCAAATCTTCCAGTCTTCTTTTCGTCCAATCTTTCTTCTTTTCTTTCAGGATGTTAAATCTTCTCAGCCTTCTATCCTTATACTCTTGTGATTTTTGCCCTTTTTGGTCGGTATCCTCTTTCCTCTTAATACGTGTTTTGCTTGACTTTATGTTCTTCCTTTGACTGATAACCTCTGTGATCTGTCTTACTGGTTCCCCTTGGTTTGTTTGGATGCTATCTTCACTTTCTTTTCTTGACTTCTCTCGTTCCCCTCATTGTTAGTTCCTTCCAAGTTATTGCCAATTTTTTCTGAGTTTTTAGAGTACTAGATGCTTTCTCCCAAAAAATCTCTATCCATCTAGGCCACTGAGTTATCAGGAGGAGCTAGTAGATCCGTAACAAAACCTTTTTTATTGGCTTATTCATCCCTTTAATTAATGTTGGGCCCACACTTAACTCCATCAAGACTTTGTCAGAGCTAGAGTATTTATACAACGGCCCACTAGTTCCTCTCTCTTTAAGGCTGACTCTAATATTTCCTTGAATTTCTTTTTGCCTACCTCCAATCTCATGATTTTGACCGTTATCAGCGTACTTTTCATAGACTCTCCTTTCCTCGGTACCTGCTCCAAGCACTTCTTTATTTAAGTCTCCTAGCTTTGAAGACTTATTCTTTTCTCTATCCACATTTATGGCTACCTCGTGCCCCACTCTTTCATCATGACTAATAGCTACTGATTGCTTTTCTTATTCTTTTTCAACTTCTGATGTACCCTTTTCCAAGATCTTATCATCAACTGAACCTTTCTCACGCCCCTCACCATTTTCATTTTCAATATCATGCCATAATTGCTTATAATTCTGAAGAATTTTCAGTTCGTCTTCTTCCTCTTCCATGGTCGCAATTGAAGGAGGAATGAAGGAAGAATCTGAGCTTTCATTATTTGACTCCATCCACCTCTGCACTTTCTCACTTCTATTCCCTGAAAAGTCTGAGTTTTTACACTCGCAGCTTTCCTCTCGCACTCTAATACTAAACATTTCATTATTAATTTGTATTTTGATGACCCTGTTAATGAGCTCTACATACGGAGTACGCACATAGACCCGCACCACATCAAGTGTTCTGAGAACTTCGGTTTCTGAGTCCAACTTAATACATCTACCAAATGGGGTTGTAAGGAGTTCAAACACGTTTCTTCTTCATGCATGAATAGGAATGCCATACATTTTGCACCATATGAACCTACACTACTACAAAACGGCCAAACAACAACGCCAGGTTTACAACAGCATCCTATACACCGTTCTTATAGTGCGTACTGGATGCGCGCGCATTATTTTAATTAGAAATCTCAAGGGTATAATAACGTTTTTTATGAAAACTGTGGTGATACAATTTAGCTATCATGGGTTCGAACCTCATCGCCCTCAAATAGTTTATCCCTTTGATGTAAATGCTCCCTTTTTAAGTTTTATTAATATTTAACTAAAAAATAATAAGGACATCACGACGGATATTTCTCAAAACCGTTGTTACAAATTGAAGCTTCTTTTTATGTATTTTAAACACCAAGTATATATATCAATTTATCCATTGAAACAACCCTAACACCAACGCCGTCACCATTGTCGGGAAGAAGACAACAACAACAACAAAGTGTTCAACTTTAAGGTGTTACAATGTCACATTTGAAGACAAAATCATCCAAAGGTGTTTCTACGTCTTGTTCCAGTGTAAAATCTCGATCTGGAAATTTTTGTGGTTGTGATGGTCGTATGGTTTCGTATCAATGCAAGAAGGGACAAAATAAAGGAAGGCTTTTTTGGAGATGTCCATTTTGGAGGAGCGATGAAACATGTAATTTGTTCATATGGGATGAAGACGTGGGAGAAAGAGATGGAAATGGCGATGAGAGCATTATGAAGTCAGAGTTGGAAGCTGTGAGTTATCTGAAGGTTATGTATGAGGATTTAAAGAAAAAGAACAAGAATTTGAAGAACAAACTGAAATCAGAGATATTTTCTAGAAATATCAAGATGTTATGTTTTTTTGTCTCCTTTATGTTTAATATTTACTTTGTTATGAAATGTAATAGTTGAATTAGGGTTCGAATTACATTGTTGATGTTTAACTGCAGATGCATTGTGAATTACATTGTTGATGTTTAAACTGCGGGTGCATTAAGTTAGAAGTTAAGCTGCACCTTTTATTTTTTATTTATTTTAAAATTCATAAATAAAAGGGTTATCACTACGGTTCTTCTGGTTAACCGTAGTGATATATTTATAATAAATAAATACCTATGTATACGGTTTTTATTTATTTTAAAATTCACAGATAAAAGGGTTATCACTACGGTTATTCTGGTAAACCGTAGTGATATATTTATAATAAATAAATACATATCTATACGGTTGTTATTGTTAACCGTTGTGAAATAGTTTACCCATATATAAGCAAAATAACTTTCACTTAATTGATAGTAACGTCGTTGCCTTCAAAGTGAAACCCTAGAACCCATTTTTTCTCTTCGTTTTCACCATTAGCCGTGAATCTTGTGCTTCATACATTAAGGTATTCTTCTTCTTCCATCTATTGTTAGATATTTCCCATTATCTCGTTTATTGCATGTTGTTTTTGTTTATTGTTCTCATTTTTTCAGATTCGTTTTCACTACCTTAACAAAGACCATACTTTGGAAACTTCATAATGTTTGTGTTGCTATGGAAAAATGTATAAGAAGCATGAAGCTATGATGGAAACTTCATCCACCTTGTACTTTTTTTTCATAGCATCACGAACAAGATGTTAGTAAATGAAGAAACAACAGTGTAAGCAAACTTTATCTAGTTTTAGAAGCAATGAAAAGAAGTATAAGAAGTATGAAGCTTTTGTGTAAGCTTCTTCCTCCTTATATTTCTTTTTCATGGCTTCCCAAACTAGTTCAACATCATAATTGATTCCTGTTCCGCGATTAGTTTCATTAAAAGGTGCGTTATTCCTGTTCCTCTCTTTACTCATCATTGGATTATGATTTTAGGGTTTGTTTTCAACTGAGGATGCTCATTTTTGAAGTTTACTTTGTTCCTTTCAGGTTAAGGGGATGATACAGGGTGATGATGCTGGTGGAAGCAAGCGTATTATATCAGTTTATAATTTCTGGATCTGGTATAGAATGTTGCTTGAGTTTATCATATTCTATTTACATTGTTTGTTTAACTAACCCTCACTTAAAGTTTGCTGGTGGTAGCAAGCGTATTATATGAGTTTATAATATCTGGATCTGGTATAGAATTTTGTTTGAATTTATTATATTCTATGTAGATTGTTTGTTTCACTAACCCTCACTTAAAATACATTCAGTTAATTTGACATAGATACTTATAATCTGCAAATTAAGTTGTATTTGAAAACCAACTTAAACAAACCAATGTTGTTTTCTGATTGCATGCCTCTTATCATTTATCTCACGTTCTTTTATATATAGATTATGGTATAATGATCTGGCTCCTTAGATGCATCGCCGTCTTCCAATATAGTTAAATCAAAGATGAGGCAAATTATCCAATGTCTTGTTATGGAAATTTAACTATAATCGAAGATAGTGATATATCGAAGGAGTCAAATCAATAAACCACAATATATGTAAAAGAGCGTGAAATACACGATGAGACGAATGCAATCAGAAAACAACATTGGTTTGTTTAAGTTGGTTTTCAAGAACAGTTTAATTTGCAGATTATAGACATCTTCATCAAATTTAATCCATGTATATTTATTTAGTGAGGTGTTTGGAAAACAAGCAATCTACATTTAATGTAATAAACTTAGGGTACTTACAACAAGTCATTTATGTTTTATATAAATTCGCTACTGATGGGTTTCGAACCCAGAACCTAAGTGTATGTATCACAACGGTTTATTATCATAACCATTGTGATATATGGCGCGCGTCCTGCCTTTCAACAACGGTTTCCAGACCGTTGTAGAAACAACGAACTTACAACGACAATCTACATAACAACGCCTTTGCCCGCGATATTATATGTCATTCCCAACTATTGTTAAATGGGTTTTTCGTAGTAGTGCTAGCTCTTATTGCGTCTCTGGGTTCCCATTCTCTCACCCATGAGAACCATTGATTAAAAATTTCTTGTGACTTCATCAGCATTGTTTTGAGATCTTCGTCTTCCTCTTCCTTTAGAAACACCATATCTCCACCCATAAGAATTGCTTGTACACTGACAATTCCTTCGTTCACCATTTTTTGTTGTAGTGTATCTGCCTCTTCTACTTTTTGAAGCCTACCTATAAAACCAGTTTTGACCAATTGTAGTTCTTCTTCTTTGATATTGATAAACAACCCTCCATGATAATAGTTCTCTATCTTCTGATCTTCATGTGATTGTTTATGCCTCCACTTGCTTCCATCGTCTGCATGTCGAGCTTTTTGAACTTCTTCTGTATCTTTTATTACCTCTGCATAAGTTCTGCCCACCTCTCTAAAACTTTTCCTTATGTCTCTTCTTTCCACCATTTTTTCCTTCCCTTTTCCTCGATCTTGGATTTCTGCTCTTTCTACCTCATCTTCAAATGGGTTTCTTTTTTATTTTACTGTTCTATTTGCTCTATCATATTTCGATATATTCGCCCTTGCTTTGAATGTTCCGAACCATATATCATTGAGATTATGTTCCAGCCAGCTCGCATCTTTGATCCCTACATACCTAACAAAAGCAAACCTTTTTCCTTCCTTGTTTCTTTTACTTGCGATATATACATCGTTCACCCTACCCCATTTTTCAAATACTCTTCCTATCTCTTTATCACTTAAGTCTTCTGGGAGATTACTTACGTAACAGGTAGTTATCTTCACCATCTTGTACACTTTGTAATTAGCCTTGACTTTGTCCACTCTATTGTCTCTCCTTCTTCTCGATCTTACTACTGTCCATTTTTCAATCTCACATTTGGTTTCTCTCGCTCTCTCAAACTCTTGTTTCCTCACAGTTTCTCTCATCTTTTGTCTACTCAAAGTTATTAATTTAAATTTGATATATCCTCACATTTATAGAGAAGAAAACAGATGCGGCGACAAATTGGCCAATCATAGTCATTCACTAGTTTCCTTCTTATGGTGGGAAACATTGTTTTTCTTTATCAGAGATGATTTCTTCAAAGATAGGTTTGATCTTTAAAACTTTAAATTTGCTTAAGATTTGAATAGTAAATCGAGAAGACTATCCATTAAATTTTATGATGTTTGGTGTGATCTTTGTTTGTATTATATTTTCTTTTCTTTTTTTCCGGTTTGTACATATTTTCCTATTTATAATAATAGTTTCAGTTTGATTCAAAAAATAATTATCATCGTCATTTTTAAGATTTAGATTTTATAATAAAAAAACTTTAAACATAGATTGATTCTAATTTTTTTTTCTAAAAGTCATTCATTGTATATCAAAGAAAAGAGAACATAAAGATGTTCCTGTACAATCAATGCCAAAACAAAAACAGAAAGAGCACCTGCAACAAAGACATCAAATCAGTCCCTAAAGAAGGAAACACCCCAAAAGAAAATTTCAACCCCAACTCTAAAACAAAGAGTTAATCCCCTAAAGGGTACATATAAAAGGAGAAAAAATCAGAGTTGAAGGAAAAAAAATAGATTGATTCTAATTTTAACATTATTATTAACACTTCTTCTATTAACTGTTTTTGATATTTGTAAAATAAATTAATTTATTATTATTTTGCTATTATATTGTGATCTCCAATAATTAAGTTACTAACAACCACTCTATAAAGAACTAATTTTTAAAGAAGCATGAATTTGTGATTCTTTAACCATTTTTAGTTTTTATCAATGTTCGTAATGTTTCCCATACTAAAAGATCTTATTTGGCTTTCTCTTATTATTTATTGAATAAAAAATAATATAGATCACACAACAAAAGATTATACAAACCATCTCCTTATGGAGAAATTTTTAGATATAGCAATGCTATTGTAATGAGTTTTTTTGCTTAAAACCTAAAATTACCTACGGCTTTTCGTGCTGAGAGCTCTATGAAACTATGCATGCAATTGAGTCCACTTTAGAAAAACATTGAGGCTCTCTTTAGCTTAAAATAGATTCTAGTTACTCTTGCTTTCAAGATTTGCGATGTTGTTTCTTAAAAATTAAAAATGATTGAATTATGTTGAGGTAACTAAAAATATGTGTTTAATATTATTTTTATATTTTTTAGAAAAACAATTATTGTGTAAACAAAATTATTTCTCTTAGACTTTAGAATAGAATAATGATTTTGTTTGGTAGAATTTTATTCTTCGAGTAAATGTTTAAAAATTGAACTGATCATCATATCAACAAAGATACTAATTTATTGGTCAAACAATTGAGTTATTAATTGATTAATATAACTAAATTAAATTAAATTAGATTATTTGATTAAATAAATCAGTCTCAATACGGTCGAATCAGACAACTCTATCTCTAATAAATATTAGGACATTTATAAATTTTTAAACTTTTAAAATAACATAATTTCAAAAGTTAATTATTTAAGTTTAAATTCTAAACATACTCATCACACATAACAAAATAGTACAAAATACAAATCAAAATAATTTTTTAACAAAGTCTAATAGCAAAATAAACTGAATAACAAAATAATTACATTGTCTAATAAATTTAATTCCGAAGAGAGAAAGTTATCTAAATAAATTTTGAACAAAGTATACTTATATTTTATTTTAATTTTTTTAATTATTAAAACGGGATTGATTTGTTTAAGGGAAAAAAAAAACAAGCATTTAACTCATTAATTTTCCAAAATCATCAATTCATCGGCTTTTATTAGTTTTGACCGGTTCTAACCGATTTTCACTTAATTAATAGTTTATTCGATCCAACAATCAAATTAAATTGATGTTCTCTCTACTTCTAGTGTTTCAAATTTACTTAATTAATTAAAATAGGTTTAAAAAATTATCATTACTTTTGTTTAGCCTTTATTTTTTTAAAGAATAATATTTTTTTTCGTTATTATGTATTATTTTTACCTTCCCTAAAATTGTATTTCCTTAAGTTTTCTTAATGAAATATGTAACAAGACAAATGTTGTTTGCTGTTTTATTTTAGATTTTGACCTAGTTTACCAATTTATATTTTCTTGAATTTTTTATTGAAATAACAACGTTTTTCAAAATAATTTCTTTAAGGCTTAAATGCACTTTTGGTCCCCCTGTTTTGGTTTTTTCACAGTTTTAGTCCCCCTATTACAAAACCTGCGATTTTGGTCCCTAAATTTTAATAGTCTTTGCAATTTTGTGGTCCCCTCCATTTTTGATCCAACTGTTCATGCACTGTTCATGTACGGACATGCACTGTTCATGTACGGACATGCACTGTTCATGTACGGACATGCACTGTTCATGTACGGACATGCACTGTTCATGTACTGTTTTGGAGCAAAATTGGAGGGGGACCACAAAATTGCAAAGACCATCAAAATGTAGGGACCAAAATCGCAGGTTTTGTAATAGGGGGACCGAAAGTGTAAAAAATCTAAACTAGGGGGACCAAAAGTGCATTTAAGCCTTTCTTTAATAACCAAATTTTCCTATTATTTTTTAAAGTAAAAAAATTTCAACGTATAGCACACATCAGATGAATTGGCGTTTGCATTAAAATGCAACTGGCGACTTTGTATAAAGGTTAAGAGGAGATGTCAATTCATCTAAGGCATGTGTACAAAGACCTAAGTGAAGGCGTCAATTCATCTAACTCCTATATGTTGGATTTTTTTTTAGTATAATGTGTCTTTTACCATTTACTCCACACTTTTTTTTTTCATTTTCTTCTTAATCTTTTCTTTACCGGCTCTATCATGATTGTTAAAAAAATAGGCATGTATGTTTTTCGAGAACCAAACCTTCAATGAAGATGCGTTTTTGGAACATCCATAGTTTCGAGCAACTTGAGAGGAACTTGAAGAGTTTGTTAGATGGAGAGATTAATGATGGGGAAAGAGTAAGAAGTATTGAGATACTAATTTTGTACATCTCTATTGCAGATGAAATAATGATATGCGAGTTAAATATGACAATGACGTTAGAGCTATGATGTATGGATCAAATAATTTTGTTTAATTGATTGTTGTAATCTCTTAGACATGTTGTGGTGTTAAGTCTTCTTATTTGTTGTTTGTGTTATTGTTTTAAGCGTGTTTATGTTTGTGTGTTATTATTTTATGGGTGTTAATGTTAATTTTGTTGTAAGAAAAAATTGTTATATATTTAAATGTCAAGGTTACAAAAATTTAAACCAAAAAATAAAGTATCACGCAGAGTTTGTTCCAATATTATGATAATGTTTTCGAGTGTGTCTGGGATGACGACATATATCACATAATCCTACCATTTTCTCAATCGTGTCCATTTCGGTTCTAACATGCATGTTGTTAGGGTGATAATTTTTCTTCCTTCTCATATTGTCGTTGTGCCAAATTATGTCCCCTTGATATGTAGGTCAATATTGCTCCATTACTACCATCGGGAAACCATTGTTGTATACACTGAATACGTTTATGACTTTATAAAATTCGAATAGATGCAAGGAAGCATCCCGACAAACATATGAACATGTCGCAATAACATGGGAGCAAGGCATATGGAAGGCTTGAAACTTTCCGGAGTCGCACCAACCTCTATTTAATTCGACCCGATAATCTCCTTTTGGCCTCCCTTCATTATGGTATGTTGTCTCCTCCACATTGAAAGTGTGTCTATGACGTTCAAAGCATGTAACAATATGTGGGCTAGCTTTGTTAGTTTCTGTAACACCCTAAACCCCCAAATATGATTTATAAAGTAGTACGGGAAATATGAAGATTTAAACCAAAGTGTCACATTAACAACTTCCATTTTTTCAGCAAAAGGCAGAAATTTAAAAACATAACATTAACAACTTAATTTTCAAATAATTTAAAGTAATAATACATAGCAAGATAGTTTATTCAACACAGCTTAAAAATGTAGAAAAATCCAATCCGATGTTACAATATCAGAGCGACACCAGATACAAAACTAAACAGCCGACAAAGGTACGACGAACATTAAAAAAAACTAGCGAAGAGGCCAACTATGTCATCCTCGGTAACTGATAGCTAACCACTCCTCATCCATAATATGGGAATCACATGTATCAAATACAACAGTAGGGGACATAAAAACAAGAAAGGGGTGAGAATACATTCATATATGATAACGGTACATAAAACAGCAAGGATAGTTTACATATCAAACATGTTCCGTCAACACAATATAAAACATATAAGTCATTATGCAATGTGTATTTCCTCTACTCCTATGCATGTGGTACTATTCTACAACCCTGGATCAAAGTCCCACAATGTTGGATATCATAATTATGTTACTAAGGGATTCTCAACATTGGACCGAAGTCCTACAACATTGGACCGAAGTCCTAAGCTATTCTCTGATATACATGATGCTACAAAAAAATGCAAACAATCATCATCGGAACCTCCTACTCCCATTATCAATTATCAAACACAACACCGGACCGAAACTTTTCAACACTGGACCGAAGTCCTACAACACTAGTTCCTCTCTGAACCTAAAACTCAGCATAGCTCGACACTTTTCATCATAACTCAGCATAATAATCAAAATATATTATTTTCTCATCAATATTCATCAACAACATCAAAATTGCATCGAAAAATCATGTTTTCCTACTAATCATACATCAGATTTGAATAATTATTTAAAATATCAAACTGAGTCGGAGTCATGCAAATGAATATTTTCCGGAAAGCTTAGCAAGTCTATTTTAAGAATATGATTTTTCTTTCAGAACTTAATACACCAATCGATTCAGTTTAATCAAACAACAAGGACGGGTACTCGCATCGGGAAGAATGTTTCGCCTGACTTCAAAATGGCGCCAAAAATTATATACTTATGAGAAAATTAGGAAAATTTACAATTTAAAATATCGTTAAACCCTCTTTCAAACACTCTAGTTTTATGCATTTCACTTTAGTCCTATCGTAAATATTTCCTGAATAAACTCTAAAACAAATTGCCTAACTTCAAAATAACATGAAATTTTATATACTCATGATAAAAGTATGAAACTCTCCAGTTTCAAAGATCATTAAATTATTTTTCCAATGCAACTGATGGCATCCTAAAAGGACTTACAAAAATCAAATTATGCCTAAACTAAGAAGATCAATCTCCTTCTATGTCTACTTGCGATTTTCTGCATTTTTCTCCCCATTAAATAGATTTAAAAGTCATCTGTTTTGGCTATTTGAGTTCTCACTGCCCTAAAAACATACGGATAAACATTGGTATGTGTCACGCTTGAATCTCAACTCATCACTACTCAAACCTACCTAATCACAAGGCGAGTGATAACTCAACTAAGCTAATTCGCCTAACTCTAAAAATACATCATAGTCATCAAAACTCAACTCAAAGGTCATATACCTTCAACTCCAACTCTAAATATATCAAAGGACTTTAAACAAATAAAAATATGACTCTAAACTCAATTCATTAATGTGATATATTAGATCGAACTCTAGTATGGTCGAAGGGCAACTTCTTGGTTCGACAATTCGAAAGAATCTTAAAATGTCGTTGAAGTCTGTTCACATGTTGTAATCGAAGTATGATAGGAGTGTTAGCATTTCGAATTGGACCTTTGTTGTAAGCCCAATTGTTTAAGTTAGCTTGTTCTCTAAGTTAGCTTGTGTAATAGGACTTTGTCTAAAAGCCCATTAGGTTAGTATGTTAGTTTTCTTATAACTAGCACGCTAGTCTCTCATCTTTGAAGCGTGGTGCAAATCCTAATTAGGGTAAGAGAGGTTATTTGCTATTATGTAACACTTGTAATCTTGTTTCAAAGAGAAAATAAAGAATAACAGTTTATGACCAATTTCATTGCGTTCTTCTTGTTTTCCTCTTTTTCCTACTCTTGTGGGTTTCTTCCTGATCAAGAAACTGATTATACTTTGTTATTCTGGTATTGTTTTTCACAACAACTAACAACTTTAGTGTCAATTCAAAACATGTTAACAACTCTAAACATATTAATTAACTCAAGGTTCACATGTGACAACTCTACTAAGGTATTTTCCAACATATGGCAAGGGTTCTCATAACCTTCGCCTTAACTCTAAAATTACCTCATTGTAGCTGGAAAGGGTTTTCTCCAAAACCCTTTCTTCAACTTAATGACTCCGCAAATTCATCACCCACAATTCACACAATAATAAACACATCAATTACATACAGTTGGACATTTATTTTACCAATTATCGCCAAATCAACATTAGGTTCATGAACATAAAAAAATTAGCATTACACGTAAAAATTAATACGAAAATCAACGATCAACCAAACATGAAAACAACATTCTATCACCTCGATCTAGAGAGGTTTACACAATGATCTAGAGAGGTTTACACAATCATCTCAAGATCCAAAATCTTAATCAATGGAAAAAACAAGAAAAAAGGGAAAAAGAAAGAGGATAAGGAATCCTGTATACCCTTTATGCTTAAACACCCATAGTATGAACAGTTCTCCCCCTTACCTCGAATTCGCAGAAAGGTTGAAAACACGGTAATATATTTCCTCTTTGCCTTCAAAAACTCTCATAGGGTTGCCTCTTTCTCTCCTTAGCCTTTTCTCACAAAAATACAACTCTCTCACTCTTTTTCTTTTAAATAAAACCTAATTCATTTTTATTTTAATTAACTCTACAAACTCCCCTCAACTCTCACTAATTCTACCCACCTCCCTAATTTAATTAAAAATCTATTTTAATGCCCGGAACTCATTTTCTCATATATCTCTATTATTTAAATTATTAACATATAATAAAATTCTAATTTAATATTAAACTAATTTTCCTCGCTTCTACACTAATTTAAATAATTCTACCAGCACTCATATATTAAATTATATTAAATAAATAAATCAAAACACTCCCAAAATTCAATTAAAAGTAAAATGATCAAAATCGGGGTGTTACAGTTTCCTCCTTCATCACTTTCATGCATCTTTCATTGAACAATTGCCCTGCCTGTAACACCAAACTCCATTTTTCGCCTCTGATTGTGAATAGTAATCCCAACCTAAAATATTTGCTCTCACCAACACGATTATTGGTAGATTTCTAATGCTTTTGAATACAAAGCTCATTGATTCGACAAGGTTTATGTCATGTAGCCCCATCGTCGACCCTCGTTGAATTCCCTAGTCCACTTTTCAACTGGAATATTATCGAATCACCTTAATGCATCCTCATTTGACAATCTAATTTCCTCGCGGTAGTGTCTGAATGATGGTTGATTTAAAGCATACCCCGCATTCACAACTTTTTTCCAAAGGTTCTTGTCTTTGATTTCCCGCATGAAGTTTTGTGCAATTTGTCTAATGTAGAAAATGGGTACAAGGAGGGTTTTTCTATATGTTATCATGGTTATTTTAAGCACTCTTAATATATGCATGTTTGTCTGAAATCAAACAAATGTTAGGTTGCAGAGCAACGTGTGTTCTGAGATTCTTGAGAAAGAAACTCTAAACACCACCCAACTCACCTTCAACCAAAGTGAATGCAATGGGAAACATATTACTATTTCCGTCTTGTGCCACTATCATAAGTAATATGCCCTTGTATTTCCCATACAACCATGTTCCATAAATTTGAATAATAGATTTGCATAATGCAAAATCTTTGATGCATGGTTCAAACTCCCAAAAGAGTCGATGGAATATTTTATGCCAACAATGTCTCCATTATTGCAACACTTCCCGAAGCATATGTCTTAAGTGCCACCAAATATTTTATAAGCTCTTTGTACGAATCCTCCCAATTTCCGTATACTCGTTCAACAACCTTTGTTCTTGCAATCATGCTTTCTTGTATGAGGGAGTATAATTGTAGTGTGTAATGATATGAGAAATTATTATACTTACCTTCACTGACGGGTCCTTGATAATAAGAGGAAAAATGTCTTGACATATTATTTCAGAGCTTAGTTTACAATGATCATGTGCAAGATTAGTGGTGATGCAACTGTGAGGTGGATCCATAGAACTTAACTCCCATGAATTATTTCTCTTCCTGTAAGATGCGACTAGTCGAAACATGCAAAGCTCATTATTACAAAGAATAACATACCTTCTCGCATCAGTGTAATCTATGGTATAATCAAGTAATTTTTTCATGTGAAACTTTTTTATAGCCCACACGCAGTCTTCTTTTGTGAGAAACATGTCATGTGTTGAGGCGGACAATATACATGACTTAGAGGTAATGGCTCTTGATCGTCATCTTCAGTGTTGTTGTTCAATATAATGGACATGTATCTCACTTTCTTCTTCATCGTTAACATCGTCGACTTCTGCTTCAGATTCATTTGAAGCTACAACATCATATTCCGCTTGAACAAATATCTTAGATTGCTAAGACGGGTGAGTTTATTGGAGTAAAATATACAACTCAATATAGTTGAATCTGGAATATTTGTGACTAACAAACAAGCATCACAATAAATACCTATTTAACAAAATTTAATTTGTAAAATAAAATCACACGGCTAACATATAAATATTAATCCTATACATTAAACTACATTAAAAAGTACACAATTACTATTTCAAATAGGGGTGGCAAAACGTGTCGGAGCCCGTCGGGCCGGTCCTCTCACCCGCCAAAAAATGGCGGGTAGGGTTGGGATTTTGGGCCCGCCGCCCAACAAAGCCCGCCCCGCTAAAGCCCGCCGCACCTATTCGTTCAGCTTGTTCCATCTTAAACCCGTCATTTTTTAGTTAATCATAGTAATTTAAATTCTTGATGATTTTATTTTATACATTTATTTGAGAATATATGCAATATTTTAGGAAGTAAAATTTGTTAAAAAAATGCTTTACAAAAATTGTTCTAAAAAATAAGTGAAAAATCAAATTGAAATGTAAAAACAAGCCTATTAATCTATTAAAAAATGAAAAAAATAAATAAATAAAAAAGTAGGCGGGCAAGCCCGCCGCCCGCCAACCCGCCACCTTGGCGGGGCGAGTTAGAATTTTATGCCCATTTCAACCCGCCTTTTTTTTAGCGGGTGGGGCGGGGCGGAGCGGGCTGCCCGTTTTGCCACCCCTAATTTCAAATAAACTCCTACATATATAATATACTCTTCACAAAAGATTATTAATAATAGGGTTAATACATATTTTCTCTATGTTATATGGGCGAAAATTTAAGCATTCAAACAAATTAAAAGAGTTGAAATATATGATGTACTTATTCAAATCTCATGAGATGTTTAGAATTGGTTGTCCATGAAAGATAACAATGATGGACATATGATTTTCATGTTCAAATTTGAAGAAGAAGATGAAGAGGAACATTAATGAGGTAAGGAGAAGAGTTTGATGAATTTGTGGGCACAACAGAATATGAATTTAAGAGGCTGTGAGTTGGGGAAATGGATAAGAGTTGGTCTTCTTCGTCACTCTCAATGGCTTCTTCTAGTGGAACTTTTGGTGGAAGTTCATTTATTATGGAATGGCCTAGTGTTAAAGAGAATGAATTGGTTGTTCCTAATGGCTTTTCTTTGATTGTTTGTGATTGGAATATTTTGGTTTTTTTGTTACCTTTTGTTCTGTTCTATGATCATTTTTATTTGACAATGTTACTAACTGGTTACATTTTATGAGCATAGAGATTGAGCAAATCTAGTTTAGAATTTAGATGGTTTTGAGGTTAGTTCTAATATATTATTCTTTACAATGGAGAAGAAGAAGAAGATCATAGATATCAGTAGTTGAATATTGAATTGAAGATATTTGTATTTTTTATTCTATTTTTACTTTTCACTTGTATTTAAAATAAAAAGACACAAATGCTTACTTGGCACCACAGTAGCACGGCCACCTATTAAATGGGGATGCCACATGCCCAAAAATGAAGAGGGAATAAACAAATCCCAAAGAAAGTAAAATTGAGGGACCAAAAAGCTGTGATTTGAAATAGGGGGGACCAAAAAGTTAAAAACATCTAAATTGGGAAACCACCAGGATTTTAACATAGATCCTATAGGTCAAAAGCAAGGCAATCAACCACTTACGTTTAATTCTATTGTTAATAGATTGCCCTGTTAAATACATAAGCCAATGGAGTTTCATCATCATCAACAACACAACAACACGTAAACTTGGAGTTTCATCACCATTAACAACACAAAAACTTGGAGTTTCATCATAAATTTTCCTCATTTTGATCATCATCACAATAGCAAATAAGCCAATCTTTGTTAGCAACTCCTCATTTTGATCATTGATCGTGAAGGCTGGATCAGATCCTGTAGAATTGGGCCACCAAGTGCGTCAGGGATGCTGGCCGTATGGAGAGGAGGGGGTGTACCTGCAAGGTACTTCGACGCTCAAGTAAGAAAGGGTCAGAGAAAAGGGGCAAGTACAAAGTATGAGTTCTTAGGGTGAATATTGGATACCTAACCCTATCAAGCGAGAGGGTTTATATAGATCCCCCAGTGCGTGGCCAACGGTCCTATTTTCGGGGTGAAATAACCGTTTTCCCCAAAGAATATGTGACTACCCAAACTAGCCGTTATGTCGGGCAGGGTGCCCAAAACTAGTCGTTATGTCGGGCATAGGCATGGTTCCGGGCACCTGCCCACAGCTATTCGGGGAGTAATGAAGTCGTGCGTAACGGGCAGTGATTCCGGGGAGGAATGTTGCATTCCTTGCCCGGTTAGAGGGGCAGAAAGGTAACTTTTGCCCCTCTGTGGATTGGACTTAGGCAATTTGGGCCGCTCTGGAGCAGAAGCGGATTGGGCCATGTCTAGCCATTGGTCCAGTCCAGAACAGGAGCCCCCCAAGTCATTGCTCCCGAGCATGGGAGTGATGACTTAAGGGCAGTCGTTGCTCCGGGGAGCTAGCATGGAGCCGTCGTTTGAAGACGAGGAGGATTGTCTCAATGCGCTTGTGACCCCTGGTGTCCATGAGATTTGTGGCTGTGACATTGTTGCCCGGTGTTCGGGGAGACTAATGGTCAGACAGAATTGGAAGCGTTGGGACGCCACGTGTGCCTAGTGCTCCGTGTAGTAGTTACTAGGTAATGATGGCTTGTGGATAGCCATCATGGCCTACGAGCGCGTGTTCGCACGTGCCCCTTTGTATAAAAAGGGGAAAATCGTTCCATTTGGAACTTTTTGCTCTGATTTCTCTCAGTTTCCTTCATCATTCTTGCCCGTAACCGCCGTCTGCCTACTCCGACCACCGCCTCAAGCTTCGAGCAGCTACTTTCGTCTACTTAAATCAAGTAAGTTTTCTGATACCTTGATTGTTTTACTCCTTTTTGTTGTCAATGGTAGGTTGCCTGTGGTTATGGCTAGGTTTATAGGACGAAATGGGTGAGTTTCCGACGATTGTTGATGGTGGACGGTGGTTGTGCCATTTCTCTACCTCTGGCATGTCACCGGAGTTAGTAGTATATTTCAGCGAGGAGGGTGATGAGTTTTTCGGTATAACATTCCCAGATTCCGGTGAAGCTTTGCGGTTTCTGGCGAAGCTTCAAACGAAAACTGAGTATGAGTGCGAGGAAGCTCCTCGCTCGGGGATGATTAGTTTCGAGCGTCTCCTCACGGGGAGGTGTCAGCTTTTCCTTTGATGTTAGGGCTTAGGCCAGGGACGTTGTCCTCAGCCCTTTGCGCGCCCTTTCACTTGACTTAGCAGTGGAAAGGTGGATTTGATTTGTTGTCGAATTCACTTTCTTCTCTGCTTTTCAGGTGATCGTAATGGTGACGGGGCCAGATAGAGAGGTTATCATAGATATGTCCGAGGAAGAAATAGGCTCTGAGGATAATAGTAGCTCGACGGCCACGAGTTCGACGGCTTTGAGTTCTCCCAGCGATGTTGGGGAGGAAGAGGAGATGGACGAGATGGACGAGGAAGTTGTCGTTGATTCCTCTGAGGAATGGGAGGTGGCCAAACCCGCTGAGCACGTGTCTTCTTTTGCGAAGTATTTGGGGGATGTTTTTACGGAGGTTGGACCGTAGGAAGAGTGGAAGGTGCACTTCTCTTCCGTGGATGAACGGGTCTGCACGAACTTCGGGGACCGTTTCACGATGTATGAATATGCCTTTAAGGAGTTGGGCCTGAGGTTGTCGTTCACTGATTTCCAGCAGTCAGTGTTCGTGCATTTGAAATTGGCCCCCACGCAGCTGCATCCTAACTCGCTGGCCTTCATCCGGGCATTCGAGCTGGTATGCGAGCATATTTCCATAGGGGCTACTCTCCCTCTGTTCTTCACCGTCTTCCATCTTCAAAGGCAGCTATCGGGGATGAAGTATGGTTGGGTGTCTTTGAAGCAGCCCCGCAAGTTGTTTAAGCCCTTCTCAGAGTCAATACGGACGTTCAAGGAGCGTTATTATGTTGTCGAGCCCCTGTCCGAAGCTGCCCAGGACAGTACATACGTCAGGGAGATTGAAGTGGGTGAGAATGGGAACGACCTGCACGACGAAGAGGGGGGTCTATCAGGCGGAGAATTTATAAGTTCCCCATCCATTGGGCACCCGATCATTTCGTCAAGAAGCCCAGTGACTATGTTCTCCAACCGAGCGAGCTACGCGGGCAGGACGCCGTGGCGTACGAGGTGCTGGTGAAGTGGGTCAACTCCTTCCGGCTTGCTGAGTGCTGGACAAGCAAGGGTAATCCGGTCTTCGAGGAAGATGGGAGTCAGAGGGTTGAGCGTCGATTTATCAATATTAAGGCACCGCTGGAGTGCAAGACTCCCGAGGACTCCGAGAAGCTGCTGGGTAGTCTTAGTTATTTAGCTTTGTTTGAGTTATTTCTTTTCCTCGTATCTAACGTGCTTGTATTTTGTTTGTACAGGTGAGATGCCTCAGGCTCATGACCGGGTTGTGAGGAATGCTCTTGCGAGGAACAAGGCCGGAGCGGCTCCTCCAAAGTCTCGGTTTGCTGGTGCTCGTGCTTCTCTTCCGGTGCAGTCTGCTGCGGGGACCTCTTCCTCTCCTACTCCTGCTCCCAGGGGGTCTCCTCTTCCTTTGACCGGTTGATCCAAGCGGCCAAGAATTACGGACATTGTGGATCTCACTCGGGTACCTGAGAAAGGGAAGTTCGAGCTTCCTCCTTGTATCCTTGACAGGAAATTCTTCGAGGGGAACTCTCTGATTGTGCCTCGGGCGGAGTCTCTTCGCTTGGAAAGCATGGATCGCCCGAGCAAGAGGGCGCTGATGGCTCAGGATGCTTCAGCTTTGGTTAGGATGCTGGAGATGACGGTCGTTTACGCCGAAGGGGACTCTACAACAGAGGCCGAACTTACCGCTGCTCGGGCTTCCATGGCGTCCCTCATAGAAGAAGCTAAGGTTGCCGAAGATGCTCGGAAGAAGGCTGAGGAGGAGGTGGCTCGATTGAAGAAGGAGAACTCCACGCTAGCGGCGGAGAAGAAAGTTGCCGAGAGGCTGGTCCAGCGGCTGAGGGCGGCCAATGCCCCGGGTGATGATGAGCCGGAAGATGTGAAGGAATTAAAGACGAGATCCGAGATGGTTGCCCATTTGCTGACTGTCATACCCCAAATTTTGACCACTAAGATTTCCCATCATTGTGCAAATCATCATCACAATATGGATGTACCTTCATACCTCATCAGTCTCCCCAAAGATGGGTGAGCATTCACTACTATCAAAAATTAGGGTTTCAAGCCCTCTCTGAGCTCTTAGACAAAGGATCAATAAAAAAATGACATGATATTCAACTTGTCTAACCTCTCAAGTAGCTACAAAGGATCAAAAGGACTCCCACTCCAAGGATTAAGCACAAGGCTGCTCCCTTCTAGGTGGATCAAGTCTCAAGATCGACAGTGTCACCAAATTAGGGTTTTGGTCAACCAGGGCCTCCAGATGGAAATTTTTCATCTGGACACAAGCCAATGATCCAAAACATAACCTAATATACTCCATGGGACCTCATGGACCCAATCATCAAGTCAATTTTGCCTCATGGGATGCATTCATAAAAAATCAGGAATTAGGGTTTCTTGACCTAATTCACCCCTAAGTTGACTTTTAGGGTAAATCATGAGCCAAGACCTCAAGAGAGGGTTTGAGGGTCTCTAATGAACTATATTGATCCATTTGGAACAATGGATTAATCCAAGAAGCTTGAGCAACAAGTCTCAATTTCATCTGCACCACAATTAGGGTTTCGCCAGGAAAGTCAACTGTAACTTTGACTTTTGACCAGGACATGCTCCCAAGCCCTAAGAAATGATTCAATAAACCCTATGACACCCATGGAACATGTCCATCAAGTTTGATTTAGGTCAAGGACATGATTTCCTGAAGAATTGCACAGTTTGGAATTCATCTGATAAAAAGTCAACTGTGCACAAAAGTCAACTTTGACTTTTTGAGATTTTTCACCAAAATGGATTTTTAACCCTAAAATGATGTTAATGTATGATTTGAATCATCATTCATCAAGAAAAATCAAAGAAAGTGGGATAACTTGTAAAAGGGGTAACCATAAAAACATAGAAAAATTTCTAAGTTATGGAAAAAGTGACACTAATGTGCCAACTTTGGAGGACCATAACTCCTAAACCACAAGGCCATTGTTTCCCATTCAAAGCTTGATTTGTAGATCTAATTGCCCTCTACAAAAGCTTCATACTGACCTATGTCCAAATTCCTCATGGATTTTGAGTTATGGAGTGATCAAAATCAAGAAAAGTCATTTTGTTCCAACACTTAGTGAAAATTTCACTAAGTCAGATTTTACCTTACTTTTTTCCAAATGTAGGGGGATTTTTCACTTGGATTCAAAAGAGATCAAAACCAAACATGTTCAATCAGTTGTTGTATCATGTAAGGGCTTTCCAAAATGGCCAAGAACATTACCAAATTCAATTTGAGTCATGAGATATGACATTGGCAAGTTGCCTTGCTGAAATCTGCCAAGGCAAGGCAGATTTTCAATTTTTGCTCGATTTGCCAAAATCAGCCAAATCCAAATGCTCCTATCCACTTGGACACCTCTGAGGATTGAATCTAAAGGGGACAATCACTGAGCCAAGCCTCCAAAGTCTTTGGAACAAGAAATAACATGTTGAACCTAGAATTGCCAAAATAGGGACAAGACTCCAATTTTGGATTGGAGCATTCAATGGAAGCATCAAGGTGGCATGGACTGAGCCATTCTCAACTAAATTCAGTCAAGACTTATCCAAGACCAAGGGAACCAGCAGCCTGTGCCCTAACCTCTAGTCAATGGCTAGAGGGGACTTGGATTTTCATTTGCCAACATTGGCCAAACCTACTCAGCAGTTGCCATTCACTATTCCTTGCAAAACAAACTTGCTCTACTATAAATAGAGCTCAATTGTGATCAGTTTAAGTACACCAAAGCCATCAAACAGATGCTTTCCTCAAAATCTCTTCTTTCACTCCAATTTTGCCTTCTAAGGCAAGTCACTATTAGGTTTTGAGTTTGAAAGCTTTTCCAACCAAACCAATCACACACACACCTCACATACATCATATAGAAGTGATCCAAACACTCACATAACATCTGGAACACAGATTTCACAAAATCACCAGCCAATTGCTCAAGTTCTTGACAGATTTGCAGTTGGGGTACCATCTCAAGTTCCAGATCATTTCAATCCATTCCAAGCATTCATACACACTCCATGGCACCTAGGGAAGCTATCCAGATCATTGGAACCTAGCTGTAACACCTCCAACACAAATCACGATCACCAGCTACAAGTGGTAAGCATGAGCTCTTCTAACTCTATGATCCATGCAATTTTTGCTGCACAATAATTTGGCCATATGTTCATAATCATGCATGGAATGTTTCCCCTCAATTAATTGCATTGTTTAAATCGTCTATCAAAAATCCTAGCCTTCATGCAGAAATTAGGGTTCTTGAGGATTTTTCATGATTTCTTGTTATATGTTTAATTTAAATGAAATTAAATACCATAGACATGATCGTGAGGTTGAAACGAGTTGATTGGTATGTGGATTGCATGATATGATTAAGTATTCAGTGAGATTGGAGAGAAAATGCAAATCTGGGCAAAACTGAAAAATGCGCGTGTTCTGTCCTTTGTTCTTGGCGCCATTTTCCAACATTTGAATATTTGAATTTTGTGATTTTATTTAATTGATTCAAAAATTAATTTCTCTCTGAGTTTTAATGATTTTGAGTTGATTCTTTTTTTAATAATTCACAAAAATGTTTAAATATTTTATTTTCCCAAAAAGTCCCAAAAATATTATTTATTTTATTTAATTGATATTTTTGCAAAGAATTAATGTTTTAATTGTTTTTAACATTTAAAATATTTTTTCCACCTTGATTTTGCAACTTTTACTGCTTTCTAATTATTTTGTAGGTAAATACTAAATTTTTGAAGCATTAATCCAAGATCACAATTTATTTTCCATATGTTAAACAATTTTGATCATTTTAATTGAATTTTTATTCAATTAAAACACATTTTGAAAACCAATTAGGGTTTTTGGATTAATTCAACCCTCATAAATCATTTTCAAAACTTTTGGGCCTCTAATAGAGTGTAAGACTCAATCCTTTTTTTGACCAAATCATTTTTGGGCCTCAGTGCATTGTATAAGTCCCGATACCGTCAAAAAGTTCGACGCGATCATCATCCGTTGAAAAACCAACTGGGCCTACCCTCGAGTAGTAAGACCCATTTCTTTTCTAAAAACTCTTTGGGCCTCTATTAGAGTGTAAGACCCAACCCCCCTTGTACAGAAAACTTTTTGGGCCTCATTCGTTGTATCAGTCCCTCTGTACATTTTTGAATAAACGACGCGATCGTCGCCAGTTTAAAATTAACCAACTGGGCCTACCCTCGAGTAGTAAGACCCATTTCATTTCTAAGGGCCTCTCCTTGAGCTATAAGACCCATTCAAAACTTTTGGGCCTCTAATAGAGTGTAAGACCCAACCCCCTTTTAACCAAAACAATTTTGGGCCTCACTTATTGTATAAGTCCCTCCGCGTTAAAAGAAAATCTTGGCGCAATCGCCATTTTTAAAGAAAAATCATCTGGGCCTACCCTCGTGTTATAAGCCCCACTCTTTTTCTTTAAACCTTTTGGGCCTCTTGAGAAAGTGTAAGACCCAATCCCTTTGTACAGAAAACCTTTTTGGGCCACAGTCACTTGTATAAGTCCCTCTGTGCAAATTCAACAATGCGCTCACTGGTAAAACCCTGGGCCTCTCCTTGAGCTGTAAGCCCCAAATCTTTCTTTTTCAAAGCACTTTCTCCTTTGATTTTGAATATACTGTTGTTTTCAATCTGTCTTTGTTGAACAACTAACCAAACAGCATGGAAGCTCTACAACCGAGTAAGTGTTTATCCGCTTTCATTTACTGCTTTCATATACATATAACGGTATTGTGGGGCTGTTTCGCTGTAAGTCTTCTTTCATAAACTCATATCAAACTGTGTAATAATAGTATAGATATTTAGAGTTTCCCCGGCAACTACGTCTAGAACTAGGTGACGCCGTTTCGTTTATTCGTAGAAATAGACAACTAGATCCCCAATAGGATCACCAGATATAGTCTTCTCTTCGACTGTCCTCATTAGGAATTGTCAAGAAATTCTACTCCCAGAGATGAATGTATTCTCCATGAATGGCATCTTTGAGTTTCTTCCAAATTCTAGAACTTTCCTGACTTGATCTATTCCTTGTGAATAGCTTGCCTTGAATTTCTCGGGGTTTGGGGACCCACGGGCTTCTTAAAAGCATCGGCCTCCCCTTGGGCATCGTACAAGGACCCACAGGCTTCCTAAAAGCAACCCCGCCTCCTCTTGGGCTTAGTACAAGGACCCGCCGGCTTCTTAGAAGTATTCACCGCCTCCTCTTAGGCTTCGTATAATGATCTCTTCCTCCGGGAATGATAGCCTCCTCTTGGGCTTCATACAAGGACCTCTCGGCTTCTTAAAAGTTTCCAGCCTCCTCTTGGGCTTCGTACAAATTGTCCCAACGACCTCCTAGAGGTATAGGAACAGAACTTAGTCATCCTCATAGAACAGTCCTTTCAAAGAGTCTACTACTGTTTCTTAAAGCATAGCACAAAAGATGAAACTCTAGACTTGGACAGTCCAATCTCCTTGAGTCTTTAAGAAATTCTCAAGTGACCCCTTCGTTAAATAGGAAGGAAACCCGTAGACTCGGACAGTCTCAATACCCTTTGGATTTCCCGTTTCCTCAAAGACAAGGAAATATCCCTGATCCTCGAATCAAATCCCTGAGTACAGTGTTACTCATATAAGAACTGATTTTCTCTTTAAAAATCGGTATACTGGACCTGTCACTCAACTGAAACAGTAACCATAGCCTCCTCTTAGGCTTTGTATAATGATCCTTCTCCAGTGAAGTTAGCCTCTCTCTTGGGCTTTATACAATGATGCTCCCCAGCGGAGTCAAACAACGTTTAGCCTCTCTCTCGGGCTTTGTACGAGACACATTAGGGACTTCCTCGTTGAGTCAATCACCCTTCCGCCTCCATCTCAGGCTTTATACGAGATACAAAAAGGTTCTTTTTGAGCCAAACAAATTTTAGCCTCCATCTCGGGCTTCGTACGAGATACAAAAAACTCCCTTATTGAGTCAAGTAGCCTTCATCTCGGGCTTTATATGAGATACCAAAAGACTCCATCTTCGAGTCAAAACCTTTTAGCCTCTCTCTCGGGCTTTGTACGAGACACATATTACCCTCCTCTTAGGCTTTGTATAAGAAAACCACTGGTTGATCCGATCAACCTTTTAGCATCAAAGCTGTGCCTCGTTCACAGTACACAAACATCAACAACTCCTTCCCCTTCATCTAATCGCTGTAAGTGGCAAGCCTCTGGATCATCTACATCCATGCCACTGTCCCTCTTTTAGCATGAGAAATTCCTAAGGAAATATGGCATTGCTCTAAACTGAGTTAAAGTCTTCTCCTTCAGGTTGGAAATTCCCTATAAAGGAAATTATGGCATTGCCGGATTCACACATCCCGGTTAAAGTAATTCTCCTTTATAAACAGTTGTGACAAACAAACCCTCTTTAGAGATGACAAATTCTCTCTAAAGACAACACCTTTTAGCTTCACATCTTGGGCTTTGAACAAGATACAAATTACCTTTAGCTTCACATCTTGGGCTTTGAACAAGATACAAACCACCTTCAGCTTCACATCTTGGGCTTTGAACAAGATATAGATCACCCTTTCGCTTCACGTCTTGGGCTTTGAACAAGACACCAAAACAACCATTTCCTCCCATAGAATAGAAGGAACTACGAACGCTTTGATTTCCCTGTTTCGGTAAACGGGAATACGTAGGCATAAGATTGAAAGAAAAATCTTAGCGAGCACACTAAACAAAAACCCAAAATCCCATACTTTCATATATCTGTCCTAACATCCTAACCAATCGACCGAGCACCCCTCATCAACAAAATAACCTAGGAGAAACCCCGAATCTTTGTAGCATCTGTAACCTAACAGACCGCTGTTTAACCTCAGTATGCAAGCAGGGTTAGTTGGAGACATCTATTTCCCTTCCTTCATCAGCTTTAATAGGATAAAAAATGAATCGAGCTGTAGTACCAGAGCGATTGTGCTTCGCAACCACATCCAAAAATCACTCGCTACAGAAAAATGGCGACTCTGCTGGGGAGTCACATTAGGATCTGTTTTACCTTAGTCATCATCGTCCCCATTTTCCACAGAAAAATGGCGACTCTGCTGGGGACACCACAGGTCTCTTTTGGGATTTTGTTCTCTTTTTGTCCCTAGGTAGAAACCTTGACGTCACTAGGATCTTAAGTCAAAACGCCGTTAATTTGGAATGAAACCGCAGAATGACGATTTCGCCGGGGAATCCATTTTCTGTCAGGAACATAGGATTCATAGCTTTAAAGGTCTAGGATGATTAGGACGAATATATATACTGCTTTTCCTAATTGCTATACATGTTTATTTTTCTGCTAATGGGAATGTGTGTGATGCCGCATGTGGAAAGATTGAGTATACACTTAAGATAAGTGATGGCGACGAGGTCGACCATCAACCTCAGTGGAGGCTGACCAATGCAACCCATTCTCTCACCTAGACAATGGGCCGATTGTGATGTCTGAGAAGCTGAGGAGCCAAACCCTTTTGTAGTACAGAAACTATCAGGAATAGTTGTTACACGATACTACCATCATTTGAGGCTGGTGATCTATTCTCGGTGAATGGCACTTACTCTAAGATTGCTCTACAACTCGCTGGCGATCCACTTATTGTTTAGCTTTCCTGGGAGGAGCTGATGATAATGAGTACAGGTACAAAAAATCACCTTAGTATAAACCTTTGGGGATGGGTAGAGCCTTGACTTCATGACAACGACCCTTTGACCCCATGTTTTTTCTATGTTTTTCAAATTAAACTAAGACTGTGATTGCAAATATCAGAGAAAAGGATTGCGCTAATGGATTACGGTAGGAGGAGAACCCATAGGTATACCTTTAAGGTTTCAAAGCTAGAGGATTTGAGAAGGTTAGCAAGGATGATCACAAACCAAGAGGCTTTCAGAGCCAAACACGGAGGTTTGCTACCACTGTTAAGAGTCCATGTGATTGAGGGAATCATGGATGCGCTCATTCAGTTTTATGATCCAGTTTATCACTGTTTCACTTTCCCGGATTACCAGCTCGCACCAACGCTGGAGGAGTATTCTCATTTGATTGATCTACATATCACTGATCGAGCTCCATTTTCCAGACTGGAAGAAATTCCAAAGAATCAGACCATTGCAAGAGCGATTCATTTGGACGAGTCTGAGGTCAGGACTCACATGACCGCTAAGGGTGGCATCCAAGGTTTGTCAGCCCAGTTCTTGACAAAGAAAGCCCTATATTTTGCCAGTATAGGAAACGTGACTGCTTTTGAAAGCATATTTGTCTTGCTCACCTACGGGTTATTTTTGTTTCCTAACATCAATAACTTCGTCGATATCAACTCCATTAAGGTTTTTCTCATTGGAAACCCTGTGCTGACTTTGCTCGCAGATGCGTATCATTCTGTACATTTGGAAAATATGTACAGCGGAGGGGAGATCACATGTTGTGTACCTCTGCTTTACAAATGGTTTATCTCCCACTTGCCCAAGTCTGCTGCTTTTTGGGATTGCAAGAGTGCCTTACGTTGGTCGCAGAAGATCATGTCTCTTACCAACTCTGATATAGACTGGTGTAATAGGATCTATGATGGAATCAGGATCATTGATCATTGTGGAAACTTCCCCAACGTACCCCTTATAGGAACTAAGGGAGGAATCAATTACCATCCAGTTCTCGTTCATCGTCAATTTGGATACCCGATGAGACACGTCCCACCGGGTGTTCATCTGGAAGGTGTTTTCTTCAAGGAAGGAGAAAACGACAGAGCACTAAAGATGGAAATAGTGCACGCTTGGAAACACGTTTATAAGAAAGGACGAGAGTCTCTAGGAAAACCGGACTGTGTCTCGGTGGAGCCTTATCTCCATTAGGTACAAACTAGAGCTCTCAAGCTAAAAATGCCTTATCCTCGTTACAGAATTCTTCCGCCGAGGGAATCTGTCATGTACTTCATGACGGAAACTGAAAAGCTTCAGGTTACTCTCAACAAAGTTCAAAAGGATAGAAGGTCTTGGAAGAACAAGTACCGCACCCTCGACGTAGAGTGCATCAAAATACAGCAATTACTGAAAGAGAAAGATGCTCGGATTGAAATTTTGGAGCAACATGCTGTAGAGAATCAAGATGACCAAAGGAATTTGCTCGCTCCTTTCACTTGGAAAAGGAATGACAACCCGACAACGGCCCAAGAGCCCTGGTCAAAGAAAATGAATGTATCAGAATCAGCACCCGATTTCTCTTCAGAGAGGACTCGGGACCCATTAGCTTAGGTTTCTATTTCTGCACCTTGTAATCTACTATATTCGGGCCAATCGTCAAAAAAGGATGGATGATCTTGAGGAAGAAAACAGAGAGTTGAAAGAAGAGATCGACGCTCTGAGAGAGGATATGAGAAAGCTTCGTAACGACATGCAAGCCATGGCAGAAGCTCAGCTACAAAGGACTGTGATCTCAGAGATCACCTCAGCACCCATAGTGGAGAAGTATGATCCTACGTATCAAATGCCAAAAGATCGTCCTTGGGGTATGCCTGTTAACTATATCCCGGAAGGATATGTTCCGCCGATCACTGAAGATCAGGGAATCATAACAGAAGCCGCTGGGCCTGAAGGTTACAAACTTCGGGAAACCGAAGATGCCAGGGGCATACTGAAGACTCCTGAAGGTTACAAACTTCAAGAAACGCCAAGATTTACTGTCGTAGTCACGATACCACCCCCTGTGGTGCACACTGTCCCAGAAGGACAGATTCCACCGATACCTTCTGGTAAAAAGGAAACTTTATTCGACCGAATGGATGAATTCCAGGAACAGTTTTTGGAAATGCAGAAGGAGCTGCAAGCCATTCGCGGTCAGGATTTATTTGGAAAGGACGCTGCAGATCTCTGCTTGGTCCCCAATGTGAAAGTCCCGCACAAGTTCCAAGTGCCCGACTTTGAAAAGTACAAGGGTAATTCTTGCCCTCAGAGTCACTTGGTGATGTACGCTCGGCGAATGTCAGCTCAGACGGAGAATCAGGACCTACTGATTCACTACTTTCAAGATAGTTTAACTGGTGCCGCATTAAAATGGTACATGGGTTTAAACCGTGCTACGATCAGCACATTCAGAGATCTTGGCACTGCCTTCGTCCAACAATACAAATACAATTTAGACATGGCACCCGACAGAGATCAACTCAGATCGATGTCGCAAAAGGACAAGGAAACCTTTAAGGAGTATGCTCAAAGGTGACGTGAAATTGCAGCTCAAATTTGTCTGCCTCTTGAGGAAAAAAAGATGACAAAGATCTTCTTAAAGACCTTAAGCTCATTTTACTATGACCGAATGGTTGCCAGTGCACCCAGTGATTTCACCAAGATGGTGGGCATGGGCGTACGTCTTGAGGAAGCCGTCCGAGAAGGATGTTTGGTAAAAGACACTGAATCGACGAGTGGTACTAAAAAATACGGTAGTTCTCTCCCTAAGAAAAAAGAGCAAGATATTGGGAATATCTCTCTCGGAAAGCAAAGGCGACGTTATCAACCAGTAGCAGATGTAATTCCTGCTATCAGCCCAGCGCCTATTCCTACGTATCAACCTCAGGTTGCACAGAGCCAACCTGATCAGCAAAGGACACAACAGTCTCTCCAGCAGGCTCGTCCTCAATACAACAACTGTACAACACGACCATCAGGGTTTGATCCTATACCCATGTTGTACGCAGAACTATTTCCGTTACTACTGGCTAAGGGGCACATTCAGACTAAGTCTCCTCTTGCAGTACCGGAAAATATGCCTTTCTGGTTTAAGGTGGATCAAACTTTCCCTTACCACCAAGGAGGTCCAAGGCATAACATTGAGAAATGTCTCAATTTCAAATCCGACGTGCAAAAACTTGTTAGGAGCGGGGTCTTATCCTTCAAGAATATAAATCCTAATGTTCTTACGAACCCGCTGCCTCAACATGAGAAAGATGCAGTCAACCTAATTGAGAAAGAGACTAACAATGTTTATCAAATTCATGATGTACTCTTGTTAAAGACCAATCTGGTCAGGATGCATTGTAGACAGAGTGGATACGGCCATGTGCCACCTCATAACTATCATCAGTGTGATATCTGCTCTAAAGACAACCATGGATGTTCTGTGGTGCAAGCAGCTCTACAGGAACAAATGGATCTCGAATGGATCCAAGAGCACCGAGTTCGTGGAGTTAACATGGTTTACATGGATTCCAACGTCATTCAAAACCACGACATCCGTGCGATGAATGTCAACTTAGTGGCAATGCACTCAAGGCAAAGCCAGTATCATAATCTACCGCGGCACGATTATAGTTCTTGTCTGAGTTGCTCGGTAAACAAACAGGGATGCTCTTTCATACAAGAGGCCCTTCAGCGTCTGATGGATCTTGGATGGATTCAAGACTACCATGATAGGAACCCTTATCAGATCAACATGGTTCCGATCTTTGATATTTGCGTGATGAATATCAACTTAGTAGAGTTACATGCTGAGCAGGTCCGACTCGGATTCTTGATCTCACACAACTATCAAAGCTGTAAAGCAGGTTGCGAAAACGATCGAGGTTGTACCCTTGTCCAGGAGGCACTTTAGCACTTGTTAAATCACTGGTGGATGCCAATCTATATGGATGAAGATACTCAGTGGATTAGTATCAATAACAGGAATCCTACTCGACGTCAGAGTCAGGATGTCCGATCTGTGGAAGCTAACCTAGTGAGGTTACATTGTATTCAAAGTGGGCGTGGCCAGGTGCCACCACACAATTACGACCGTTGTAGCGTCTGTTCGAAAAGTAACCAAGGGTGTTAGCTTGTGAGAGCAGCTCTTCAGGGTCAGGTGGATCGTGGAGAGATTCGTCCATATCCAGGTTCCGGGCCCATCAACTTGACGCCGAACTACCTTGCCGATCAAGTCGAGGATACAGTTGTAATCTCTGGTCATCACAGGGCCAAGGATGTTTTTGCCATTATCCCTCTACTTGACAAATCTAAAGTTCCCAACCGGGAACGTATCGAGATTACTTACGATGGTCAGAAAAACCAGAGGACTCCCGTAGTCATCTATCTGCCGAGACCAACACCGTATGAATCAACTAAGGCTATCCCTTACAAATACGGTGCAACAATAATTGAGAATGGAAAGGAAATTCCATTGCCCTCCGTCGTAAATATTGCAGACATCAGTCGTGTAACACGGAGTGGTAGAATCTTCAATCGAGGGGTTGGGGAACTTAACAAAGAAAAGGAACTTCAGATAGAAGCTCCCGATCCATCAGTCGGTCAATCCAGTAATCCCGACCTTTCGAAAAATAATGATGAGATGCTGAAGCTCATCCAAAGGAGCGAATATAACATTGTTGATCAACTGTTACAAACTCCTTCAAAGATCTCGGTATTATCACTGTTACTCAGTTCAGAAGCGCACAGGGAGGCTCTACAGAAAGTCTTGGAGCAAGCCTTTGTGGAACAGGATGTAACAATCAGACAGTTCGATAGCATTGTCTCTAACATCACTTCCTACAATAATTTGGGATTTAGTGATGAGGAATTACCCGAAGAGGGTCGCCGTCATAACATGGCGCTCAACATTACAGTTAACTGCCAGGACGATGCTTTGGCCAGCGTACTGGTAGACATAGGGTCAGCCCTGAATGTTATGCCGAAGTCCACTTTGATGCAATTATCATTCAAAGGCCCTCCGATGAGAATCAGCGAGGTCGTCCTTAAAGCATTCGACGGATCTAGAAAAACGGTTATCGGCGAAGTTGATCTTCCTATAATTATCGATCCTCATACTTTCCAAGTCACTTTCCAGGTCATGGACATCCGGGCAATGTATAGTTGTTTATTAGGAAGACCTTGGATACATCAGGCTGGGGCGGTTACTTCAACCCTCCACCAAAAGCTAAAGTTCGTCAAGAACGATCAACTTGTCACAGTTTGTGGGGAACAGGCCTTGTTGGTGAGTAACTTGTCATCATCTACTGGTATAGAACCCGAGGAGGTTATTGGAACTCAGTTCCAAGCACTGTCGGTGAGCAAGAACAATCAGTTCAAAGAAGGAACTTCCATTTCTTCATATAACGATGCGATCAAAGCAGTCGAGAGTACCAATACAAAAGGATGGGGACAGCTTGTCATTCCTACTAACAAAAAAATAAAGAAGGGTCTTGGTTTTTCTGCAACATGTACCCAGACAGCTGCCAACGATGAAAGTCTTCATCCCCTTCAAAACTTCTTCCACAATGGAGGTTTCCTTCACCCAGTGTCTCAAGCAGTACATGCTATCAATGAGGAAGATCCCTCTGACACAGATGAAGAATGGAAGTCCTATCTTAATGAGGACGGTTATATGTCTCAGGAAGAGGTGCTTACGCCATTTTGCTATCCCGCACAGAGTCTGAGATTTATACCATTATCAGATGTCGAAATGATATACGGAGGTTGTGATCCGGAAGGATGCCGTGCTCCGCCAAATTCATTAGAGGAAGACACTCCGATGAAAGACAGCTTTGACTACAACTACTATGGCCCAATGGATGGTCTGCCAATATGGCAACCTTACCCAGGAGACTTGGGGCAAGAAAGTCAGCCGAGTAATGAAAATCAGCTGACCATTATTGAATAGAATACCTGTGTCCCCACCATGTCATGGGATCAACACTCAGGTCATTCTGAAACTACTCAACATGAAGATGAATTCGCAACGTTTGCAGGACTTGAATTCATCAACTATGCTTTTCCCGAGGTCAACGTCATCGAGAGGGATGACTCCTCCAATTCTAAAGAAGTGTGGGACACCCTGGGAGAACCGAGTGGAAAATACGACAATATGGTCAAGTACACCGCTCCCGACAGCTCTCGTATCAGGCTCGAAGATATCCAGCCAACTGGATTGGGAGATACAGCTGAGAGTACAAATACTATACAAAATACAACTGAGGAATTCTTCTACGACAACTCTGCCTGGGAGACAGATTCCAATGATCTTGCTCCACCAGAAATCAGCGTTATTTTTGAAGACAAATCGAGGAAGGTACCAGACTTTGTGATTCACCGAGGAGTTTGCCGCCAATGGGTTGCCGTCGAGGTTTCGAAGGTCATTCATCAGTAAAATTAATTGTCATCTTTTAACCTTTCACCCTGCCCAGGTGAAACAGATGTTTTGATAGGGCTCGCTTTCTGTAAAATTTCCCTCTTCGCTTAGCCCAAAGCGACAGAGTTTTGTTTTATAGGGCTGTAGTTTCAAGAATCGACTTGTTCATTAATAAAATAACGTCGTTCTGTAATTTCCGCATTAATTGCTGTTTTCTCTTTTTGCTTTTTCAGAAAATGGTAATCCTAAAAAACAATTTAAAAATAAAAACAAGCAGTAAAATAAAACACTGCACACACTTTTGCATTCTCTCTATCTCTTCTAAGCACGAATCATCACGTCATGCAGATTGCTTGTTTTAAACCCCGTTGAAACATACGATCCGATGCCTTCTCCCAACTTTGAGTTCCCGGTATTCGAGGCTGAAGAAGAAAATGACGACAAAATTCCAGAAGAGATCTCCCGATTACTCAGACAAGAGGAAAGGTCCATTGAACCTCACAAAGAGCCGTTGGAAACAATCAATGTGGGTTCGGAAAAAGAGAGAAAAGAAATCAGGATTGGGGCTCTGCTCAGTCCAAATGCCAGAGAGAGTTTGATAAAGCTTCTCAAAGAATTCCCCGATGTATTCGCTTGGTCCTATCAGGATATGCCAGGGTTGGATACCCGCATCGTGGAACATCACATACCATTAAGATCGGAATGTCCGCCAGTAAAGCAAAGGTTGAGACGAACTCACCCGGACATGGCCATCAAAATCAAAGAGGAGGTACAAAAACAGATTGACGCGGGTTTCCTCGCCACATCAGAATATCCTCAATGGTTAGCCAACATTGTACCCGTTCCCAAAAAGGATGGAAAGTTCAGAATGTGTGTTGACTACCGAGACTTGAACAAGGCTAGTCCAAAGGACGACTTTCCTTTACCACACATTGACATGCTGGTAGACAGTACAGCAAAGTTCAAAATTTTCTCCTTCATGGATGGATTCTCGGGCTATAACCAGATCAAAATGGCGCCGAAAGACATGGAGAAAACTTCGTTCATTACCCCATGGGGTACCTTTTGTTACAAGGTGATGTTGTTCGGTTTGAAGAACGCCGGGGCAACCTATCAAAGGGCCATGACTACTCTGTTTCATGACATGATACATAAGGAAATCGAGGTATATGTCGATGACATGATTGCAAAATCTAAGACAGAAGAGGAGCATGTGACCCACCTGTCAAAACTGTTCGAGCGTCTGAGAAAATACAAACTCCGCTTGAATCCCAACAAGTGCACCTTCGGTGCTCGTTCGGGGAAACTCTTAGGGTTCATCGTCAGCCAGAAAGGAATTGAGGTTGATCCTGACAAGGTCAAGGCCATTCGAGAAATGCCTTCTCCGAAAACTGAGAAACAAGTCAGAGGATTCCTGGGACGTCTGAATTACATTTCCAGATTCATTTTCCTTAAGACTGCGACCTGTGCGTCGATTTTCAAATTACTCAAAAAGAACCAGGATTGCGTTTGGTCAGAAGATTGCCAAACCGCCTTCGACAGTATCAAGGAATATCTGTTGAATCCTCCGATTCTATCACCTCCAGTGGAAGGAAGACCACTGATCATTTACCTTACAGTTTTAGAGGACTCAATGGGATGTGTACTTGGCCAACAAGACGAAACTAAACGGAAAGAGTCTGCCATCTATTATCTGAGCAAGAAATTCACCGACTGTGAAACTCGGTACAATGCTCGAGAAAACTTGCTGTGCTTTGGCTTGGGCAGCCAAACATCTGCACCAGTACATGATTCGTCACACTACTTGGTTAATCTCCGAAATGGATCCAATCAAGTACGTCTTTGAAAAGCCTGCTCTTACGGGAAGGATTGCCCGTTGGCAGATGTTGTTATCAGAATATGACATAGAGTACCACGCTCAGAAAGCTGTTAAGGGAAGTATTTTAGCCGATCATTTGGCTCATCAACCGATTAACGATCAGGAATCAGTCAGGTTTGACTTCCCAGACGAAGATGTCATGTATCTAAAAATGAAAGACTGCGATGAACCGCTACCCAGTGAAGGGCCAGAACCAGGTTCCCAATGGGGACTTATCTTTGATGGAGCAGTTAATCATTATGGAAATGGAATTGGGGCAGTCATTGTTACCCCTCAGGGTACCCACATTCCTTTCACCGCTCGACTTACGTTCAAATGTACGAACAACGAGGCCGAATACGAAGCTTGTATTATGGGTCTCGAAAAAGCAATTGATTTAAGGATTAAAAACTTGGACGTATATGGCGACTCAGCCCTGGTTATCAATCAGATAAAAGGAGATTGGAACACATACCAATCAGGATTGATTCCTTACAAAGATTATGCAAGAAGGTTGTTACCTTTCTTCAACAGAGTTGATTTTCATCACATCCCCGGTGATGAGAATCACATGGCTGACGCTTTAGCCACTCTCTCTTCCATGGTTAGTGTAGGTCAATGGAATGACTTACCTAAGATCGACATAATGCGCCTTGAACAGGCCGCTTACATCTTCACGATCGAAGCAGTCATAGACGATAAACCTTGGTATCACGATATCAAATGCTTCCTTCAGAAACAAGAGTACCCACCGGAGGCATCCAGGAAAGACAGAAAAACCCTCAGAAGATTGGCTGGAAACTTCTTCCTGAGCGGTGACATTCTCTATAAGAGAAATTTTGACATGGTCTTGCTCCGATGCGTAGACAGACCAGAAGCAGACATGCTTATGAAAGAAATTCATGAAGGATCCTTTGGCACTCATGCCAACGGACACACAATGGCGAGAAAAATTCTCAGAGCAGGGTACTATTGGTTGACCATGGAATCCGACTGCTACAAGTACATGAGGAGGTGTCACAAGTGTCAGATATACTCCGACAAAATTCATGTACCGCCATCACATCTCAAAGTTCTTTCTTCCCCGTGGCCTTTTTCCATATGGGGAATCGACACGATTGGCTTGATCGGACCTAAGGCTTCAAACGGACATCAGTTCATCCTGGTAGCCATTGACTACTTCACCAAGTGGGTCGAAGCAGCGTCGTACGCTAATGTAACCCAACAAGTGGTGGTCCAATTTATCAAAAACAATATCATTTGCCGTTATGGTGTTCCGGGCCAGATCATTACTGATAATGGATCTAACTTGAACAACAAGATGATGAAAGAGTTGTGCGTTGAGTTCAAGATCGAACACCATAACTCATCTCCCTACCGACCCAAGATGAACTGAGCGGTAGAAGCGGCTAACAAGAACATCAAGAGGATCGTTCAGAAGATGGTTGTAACCTACAAAGATTGGCACGAGATGCTACCCTTTGCTCTTCACGGTTATCGAACATCTGTCCGCACTTCAATAGGGGCTACCCCTTTCTCTCTAGTGTATGGCATGGAGGCAGTTCTCCCCATAGAAGTAGAGATCCCATCAATCCGGGTATTGATGGAAGCTAAGCTTTCAGAAGCCGAATGGTGTCAAAGTCGACACGACGAATTAAACTTGATAGAAGAGAAGTGAATCACAACACTATGCCACGGTCAGTTGTATCAGCAGAGAATGAAGAAGGCGTTCGACAAAAAGGTCCGACCTCGTGTCTTCAGAAAAGGAGACCTCGTGCTCAAGAAGATACAATCGTTTCTCATTGACTCTCGGGGAAAATGGACTCCAAATTATGATGGCCCATATGTGGTCACGAAAGCTTTCTCAGGCGGTGCCTTGAGACTTGCAACCATGGACGGAGAGGAATTTGCCTACCCCACGAATGTTGATGTAGTCAAGAAATACTTCGCCTAAAACAATAAAAAAATTAAAAAAAAAAGAGAAAAAAAAACGTCTCGGTGGATTGAAAACCCGGAAGGGCGGTCCAGGCAAAAGTTAGAGACATGAAAAAAAGTCATCCTGATGGATTGGAAATCTCATAGTACAATCCAGGCTAAAATTAGGGATAATGGCAAGTAACTATGTTCAACAGAGGCAAGTCCCTCAGCAGCAGTTATACCATCCATCGGAGGAAAACTCCAGTCAAGGTCATCTTCGACAGAAGCTCAGGATGCCCCAAATTCAAAGTTGGTAGAAGGATAGTGGTCGTTATATTTCAACGTAGCCCTTTTCCCTGTAAATTTCCATTTTCAAACTTTGTATATACTCTTTGGAATCACGCGTTTGGCTGATCTCCTTCTTATAAATAAAATTTGAACCCTTGTGCTTTTGTTTGTAATTTTCATTTGTTTTAGCTTTACAGAATGACGTTTTTTAACATGATTAACGATTCTTGAAATGAAACAAAAATGAATTTACTTGTTAAAACTTTTTCTGCTTTTTAATAAATACGGCAATTTCTTTTGACTGTTGAACATCAAAAGAGCATCAACCGCTTCTCTAGAAGTAAGCAAACTTCAACGTGCAGAATCAAAGTACTCCTTCTACGCCAGTGCGCCTGAATGAAGGATCAACAGTGTCGGACGCGACTATTCCATCTGACCTCTTCGGCCGAGTTCTCATCTCCTAAGCCCGATCAACATAGCTCCCAACAGGGACTATCTCTCCTAAGAAAGGCAGAATTTCTATCTTGAACCAGCGGTACTTCTTCGCCCCGCAATGGCCAAGTATCCAGTCATGTTCATCTTTTAGTTTGTATGTCGCGTCAGTGTTGTCAGCATAAACATACATACATCATGCATTTTATTTGCATTCGCATTCATATTGCATCGCTATCACTCTAGTTGGTCGTGTCCCCTAGTGATAAAAGTCCTCTCAATCGAGTTGTCAGCCTTTTCCTCGTCAGGAAGTGTTGCGTCTGGACAATCTCTCCTTCAGTTTATTTCTGGATTAGAATTGGCCCTTGACCACTTTGATAACTTGAACCTCTGAGAAACAAGAAAACTTTCAACAAATGTCACTCTTCGCCATTGAAGATGATATCTTCGCTTTCCCGGATTAAGGAAAATCCCCAGAGAAAGCCTCCTAAGCAGATATTTGGCAGTACAGTTGCCTTTCTCCGAAAAACCGCTGATGAAAAGGTCAACGGCACCTCAAAATTGGATCACATCATATGGCATTTCTCCGAGAAGATCTCTGAGAAAAGTATGATGTAAAGACCCCGAACGAAAGCGGTCTCTCAAGAGACTCATTTTCCCCCAGTAGATTCGACAAATGGCGTCTCCAAACAGAGAAGTTTGTGCACCTCTACAACTCAGACGACTGGGTTCCCCAGCAAGTCTGACGTCAAAACTTTTTCCACTCAAATGGCATCTCCCCAGGAAAATTCGGCGAGAAGTTTGAAGGAAAGCCGCTACGAATAGCGTCCCTTGTCAATAAAGTTTATTGACAAAAGAAACTAAGACCAGTTCCTTGGTAGGAAACCAGGATAGAGGGGAAGTTTACAAAAGAAACTAAGACCAGTTCCTTGGTAGGAAACCAGGATCGAGGGGAAGTTTACATCAGAAACTGAGACCAGTTCCTTGGCTGAAGACCAGGATCGAGGGGAAGTTAACCTTTTCTAAGCGTCATTGCTTAGCGAAAGAAGATGAATGCGTGAATTACCATTCATAGACGCTGTCAAATTTTGGATATTCTGATATTTAATCCTCTTGCACCCCGAATGTCCGAATACCTTCGCCATTCACACCTTCGTGTCCAAGAAGATTAAATAGGGGCATCTATCATACTGTAGCGAGCGATTTTGGACGTGGTTCTTAAGCGCTGGTCGCTCTTTGCGGTTTGAGCTTTGACTACAGGTCGATTCATTTTTTATCCTATTGTGAGCTGAATAAGGAAGGGAAATAGATGTCTCCAATTAACCCTGCTTTGCATACTGAGTTTAAACAGCGGTCTGTTAGGTTACGGATGCTATCAATGTGGGGGGCCTTTGTACTAGTTATTTGTATTTTCGCCAATACTGTTTTCTTTCTTTTTTTACCTGGGCAGAAGGTTTCTGGCGGGGAACAAGGATTAGGATGTTAGGACTGATGCTTTTGAAATACTGCTTTTGATTGATGGAGATATGGGATTTGGGTTTTTTGTTGATTGCGCTCGCTAAGATCTTTTCTTTCGATCTTATGCCTACGTATTCCCGTTTACCGAAACAGGGAAATCAGAGCGTTCGTAGTTCCTCCTATTCTATGGGAGGAAATTAGTTTTTGGTGTCTTGTTCAAAGCCCAAGACGTGAAGCGAAAGGTGGTTTGTATCTTGTTCAAAGCCCAAGATGTGAAGCTGAAAGGTCTATTTGTGTCTTGTTCAAAGCCCAAGACGTGAAGCTGAAAGACCTCGGCTTTAGAGAGAATTTGTCATCTCTAAAGAGGGGAGAAGGAGAATTACTTTAACTGGGATACGCGGATCCGAGCAATGCCATAATTTCCGAAGAAAGGGTTTTAACCTGAAGGAGAAGACTTTAACTCAGTGTAGAGCAATGCCATCTTTCCTTAGGAATTTCTCATGCTAAAAAAGGGACAGTGGCGTGGATATAGATGATCCAGAGGCTTGCCGCTTACAGCGATTAGATGAAGGGGAAGGAGTTGTTGATGTTTGTATACTGTGAACGAGGCACAACTTTGATGCTAAAAGGTTAATTGGATCAACCAGTGGTTTTCTTATACAAAGCCTAAGAGGAGGATATTTTCCGCTAGGAAAATCATTATACAAAGCCTAAGAGGAGGCGATTTTGTGTCCCGTACAAAGCCCGAGAGAGAGGCTAAAAGATGTTGACCCGACGATGGAGTCTTTTGGTATCTCGTATAAAGCCCGAGATGGAGGCTATTTGACTCAACAAGGGAGTTTTTTGTATCTTGTATGAAGCCCGAGATGGAGGCGATTGTTTGTTTGGCTCAATAAGAACCTTTTTGTATCTCGTACAAAGCCCGAGATGGAGGCGAAAGGGGGATTGACTCAACGAGGGAGTCTCTTATGTGTCTCGTACAAAGCCCGAGAGAGAGGCTAAACGTTGTTTGACTCCGCTGGGGAGAATCATTTGTACAAAGCCCAAGAGAAGGCCAAGGTTATTGTGTCAGTTAAGTGACAGGTCCAGTATACTAATTTTGAAAGAGAAAATCAGTTCTTATTTGAGCATCACTGTACTCATGGGTTAGATCTGAGGATCGTGGTTGTTTCCTTTTCTTTGGGGAAACTGGAAATCCAAAGGGTATTGAGACTGTCCGAGTCTGCGGGTTTCTTTCCTATTTAACGAAGGGGTCACTTGAGAATGCCTTTTGAGACTCAAGGAAGTTAGACTGTCCGTGTCTAGAGTTTTATCTTTCGTACTATGCTTTGAGAAACAGTAGTAGACTCTATGAAAGGACTGTTCTATGAGGATGACTAGGTTTTGTTCCTATACCTCTAGGAGGTCGTCGGGACAATTTGTACGAAGCCCAAGAGGAGGCTGGAAACTTTTAAGAAGCCGACGGGTCCTTGTACGAAGCCCAAGAGGAGGTTATCATTCCCGGAGGAAGAGATCATTATACGAAGCCTAAGAGGAGGCTGTGAATACTTCTAAGAAGCCGTAGTGTCCTTGAATAATGCCCAAGAGGAGGCCGATGCTTTTAAGAAGCCCGTGGGTCTATCATCTCCTTTCCATTAGGAGAGATAACTCTTTTAAAGATAAAAACCACTGGTAAACGTGCGAGGTTTACTATCCAGCGACTTTTAGCTTTTAAAGAGGGTTCCTTAGTTAAGGTCCAAGATTATGACCGTAGTGGGTACCCAAACCCCGAGACATTCAAGGCAAGCTATCCACAAGGAATAGATCAAGTCAGGAAAGTTCGAGAATTTGGAAGAAACTCAAAGATGCCATTCACGGAGAATACATTCATCTTGGGGAGTAGAGCTTCTTGACGATTCCTAAGGAGGACAGCCGAAGAGAAGACTGTATCTGGTGCTCCTATTGGGGATCTAGGCATCTATTTCTACGAATAAATGAAACGGCGTCACCTAGTTCTAGACGTAGTAGCCGGGGAAACTCGAAATATCTATACTATTATTACACAGTAGATATGAGTTTATGAAAGGAGACTTACAATGAGCAGCCCCACAATACAGTTTATAATATGAAAGCAGTAAACGAAAGCGATAACCACTTACTCGGTTGGAGTGCTTCCATGCTGTTTGGTTAGTTGTTCAACAAAGAAAGATTGAAAACAACAGTATATTCAAAATCAAAGGAGAAAGTGCTTTGAAAAATAAAGATTTGGGGCTTACAGCTCAAGGAGAGGCCCAGGGTTTTATCAGTGAGCGCACTGTTTGACTTTGTACAGCGGGACTTATACAAGTGACTGGGGCCCAAAAAGGTTTTCTATACAAAGGGATGGGTCTTACACTCTCTCAAGAGGCCCAAAAAGGTTTAAAGAAAAAAGAGTGGGGCTTATAACACGGGGTAGGCCCAAATGATTTTTCGTTTAAAAATGGCGAACGCGCCGAGGTTTTCTTTTAACACAGAGGGACTTATACAATAAGTGAGGCCCAAAATGTTTTGGTTAAAAGGGGGATTGGGTCTTACACTCTAATAGAGGCCCAAAGTGTTTTGAATGGGTCTTATAGCTCAAGGAGAGGCCCAGATGATTTTTATTTTTAAACGGGCGACGATCGTGCCGTTGACTTGTACAGAGGGACTTATACAATGAGTGATGCCCAAAAAGTTTTTGTACAAGGGGTGATGGGTCTTACACTCTCTCAAGAGGCCCAAAGAGTTTTGAAAATGATTTATGAGGGTTGAATTAATCCAAAACCCTAATTTGTTTTCAAAATGTATTTAATTGAATAAAAATTCAATTAAAATGATCAAAAATTGTTTAACAGATGGAAAACAAATTGTGATCTTGGATTAATGCTTCAAAAATTAAGTATTGACCTACAAAATAATTAGAAAGCATTAAAAGTTGCAAAATCAATGTAGAAAAAATATTTAAAATGCCAAAAACAATCAAAATATTAATTCTTTACAAAAATATCAATTATATGAAATAAATAATATTTTTGGGATTTTTTGTGAAAATAAAATATTTTAACATTTTTGTGAATTATTAAAAAAAGAATCAACTCAAAATCATTAAAACTCAGAGAGAAATTAATTTTTGAATCAATTAAACAAAATCACAAAATTCAAATATTTGAATATATGAAAAATGGCACCAAGAACAGCTGAAGAACACGCGCGTGTTCTTGGTTTCTCAGATTTGCATTTTCTATCCAATCTCCATGAATACGTAATCATATAATGTAATCCACATATCATTATGCTCGTCTCAACCTCACGATCATGTCTATGTACTTTAATTTCATTTAAATTAAACATACAACAAGAAATCACGAAGAGACCTCAAGAACCCTAATTTCTGCATGAAGGCTAGGATTTTTGATACATGATTCAAACAATGCAATTAATTGAGGGAAAACATTTCATGCATGACTATGAACATATGGCCAAATTATTGTGCGAGGAAATATGCATAGATTGAGAGATTACCAAGTATGTGCTTACCTCTAGGCCGTGACAGCAAGTTCAAAGTGATTTTTGATTTGGAGGTGTTACAGATGAGTTATGATGATCTGAACAGCTTCCCTACACCCTATGGATTGTGTTTGGATGGTTGAACTTGATTGAAATTGGCTGGATCATTTTGTGGTACCTCAGCTGCACTTTGGTTAAAACCTTGAGCAACCAGCTGGTGATTTTGTGAAATTGATGTTTCAGAAGTAAACTAAGTGTTTGATCAGCTCATATGTGATGTTGTGAGGTGTGTGAGTGATTGGTTTGATTGGAATTGCTCTCAAACTCAAAACCCGATAGTGACTTGCCTTAGAAGGCAAAATTGGAGTGAAAGAAGAGATTTTGAGGAAAGCATCTGTTAGATGGCTTTGGTGTACTCAAACTGACCACAATTGAGCTCTATTTATAGTAGAGCAAGTTTGTTTTGCAAGGAATAGTGCATGGCAGCTGGTAAGTAGGTTTGGCCAATGTTGGCAAATGAAATTCCAAGTCTCCTCTAGCCATTGACTAGAGGTTAAGGCACAGAGCTTTGGTTCCCTTGGTCTTGGATAAGTCTTGACTGATTCCAGATGAGAATGGCTCAGTCCATGCCACCTTGATGGTTCCATTGAATGCCTCATTCCAAATTTGAAGTCTTGTCCCTATTTTGGCCATTCTAGGTTCAACATGCTATTTCTTGTTCCATGGACTTTGGAAGCTTGGCTCAGTGATTGTCCCCTTTAGATTCAATCCTCTGAGGTGTCCAAGTGGATAGGAGCAATTGAATTTGGCTGATTTTGGCAAATCGACCAAAGTTGCAAATTCTGCCTTGCCTTGACAGAATTCAGCAAGGCAACTTGGCAATGTTGTAGCTCATGGTGTAGGTTGAATTTGGCAATGTTCTTGGCCATTTTGGAAAGCTCTTACATGACACAACAACTGTTTGAACAAGTTTGGTTTTGATCTCTTTTGATTCCAAGTGAAAAATCCCCCTACATTTGGCAAAAAGTGAGGCAGAATCTGACTTAGTGAAAATTTCACTAAGTGTTGGAAAAAGTGACATTTTCACTTTTCAGCCACTTTGATCACTCCATAACTCAAAATCCTTAATGAATTGGAATGACTTGTAGTTGAAGTTTTTGTAGGTGATAATGAGGGCTACAAATCCATCTTTGGATGAGAAAAAATGGCCTTGTGGTTTAGGAGTTATGGTCCTCCAAAGTTGGTACCTTTGCCACTTTATTTTTAACTTAGAAAAATTTCTAAGTTTTATGGTTACCCCTTTTACAAGTTATCTCACTTTTCTTGATTTTTCTTGATGAATGATGATTCAAATCATACATTAACATCATTTTAGGGTTAAAAATCCATTTTGGTGAAAAATCTCAAAAAGTCAAAGTTGACTTTTGTGCACAGTTGACTTTTTATCAGATGAATTCCAAATTGTGCAATTCTTCAGGAAATCATGTCCTTGACCTAAATCAAACTTGATGGACATGTTCCATGGGTGTCATAGGGTATATTCAATCATGTATTAGGGTTTGGGAGCATGTCCAGGTCAAAAGTCAAAGTTATAGTTGACTTTTCCCTTAAAACCCTAATTGTGGTGCAGATGAAATTGAGACTTGTTGCTCAAACTTCTTGGATTAATCCATTGTCCCAAATGGATCAATATGGTATATTAGAGACCCTCAAATCATCTCTTGAGGTCTTGGCTCATGGTTTGTCCCAAAAGTCAACTTAGGGGTGAATTAGGTCAAGAAACCCTAATTCCTGATTTTTTATGAATGCATCCCCTGAGGCAAAATTGACTTGATGCATGGGTTCATGAGGTTCCATGAAGTATATTAGGTTATGTTTTGGATCATTGCCTTGTGCCCAGATGAAAATTTCCATCTGGAGACCCTAGTCGACCAAAACCCTAATTTGGTGACACTGTCGATCTTGAGACTTGATCCACCTAGAAGGGAGCAGCCTTGTGCTTAATCCTTGAAGTGGGAGCCCTTTTTGATCCATTGTGGATATTTAAGAGATTAGACAAGTTGAAGATCATGTCATTTCTTGATTGATCCTTTGTCTAAGCACTCAGAGAGGGCTTGAAACCCTAATTTTGATTGTAGTGGATGCTCACCCATCTTTGGGGAGACTAATGAAGCATAAAGGTACATCCATATTGTGATGATGATTTTCACAAATGATGGGAAATCTAAGTGGTCAAAATTTGGGGTATTACAGATGCCCCTATTTAATCTTCTTGGACCCGAAGCTGTGAATGACGAAGGGATTCGGGCATTCGGGGTGCAAGAGGATTAAATATCGGAATACCTGAAATTTTGATGGTGGTTATGAATGGTAGCTTACGCATTCATCTTCTTTAGCTAAGCAATGATGCTTAGAAAAGGTAAACTTCCCCTCGATCCTGGTCTTCTGCCAAGGAACTGGTCTCAGTTTTCTTTTGAAATAAACCTCCCCTCGTTCTTGGTTTCCTACCAAGGAACTGGTCTTATTTTCTAATTTAAACTTCCCCTCGATCCTGGTTTCTTACCAAGGAACTGGTCTCGGTTTCTTTTGGTCAATAAACTTTACTGACAAGGGACGCTATTCGTAGCGGTTTTCCTTCAAACTTCTCGCCGAATTTTCCTGGGGAGATGCCATTTGAGTGGAAAAAGTTTTGATGTCAGACTTGCTGGGGAACCGATTCGTCTGAATTGTAGAGGTACACAAACTTCTCTGTTTTGGAGACGTCATTTGTCGATTCTACTAGGGAAAGCGAGTCTCTTGAGAGACTGTTTTCGTTTGGGATCTTTCATCATACTTTTCTCGGGATCTTCCCGGAGAAACGCCATATGACGGGGTCCAATTTTGAGGTGCAAATGACCTTCTCATCAGTGGTTTTTTAGAGCAAAACTGGCGTGCTGCCGAATCTCTGATCACGAGGTTTTCTCTGTGGATTTTCCTTAATCCGGGAAAGCAAGGATATCATCTTTAATGGCGAAGAGTGACATCTGTTGAAGGTTCTCTGATCTTTCAGAGGTTCAAGTTATCAAAGTGGCCAAGTACCGACTCTGATCTAAAGATACACTGGTGGCGAGATTGTGCAGACGCAACACTTCCTGACGAGGAAAGAACTGACAAACTCGATTGAGAAAACTGTTTATCACTAGTGGACAAGACCGGCTAGAGTGATAACGATGCAATATGAAATGTAAATGCAAATCAAAAATGCATGAAGTACGTATGTATATGCTGACAAAACTGACGCGACATATAGACTAATGGATGAACACAATTGGATACTCGGCCATCGCGGGGCGAAGAAGTACCATTGGTTCAAAATAGCAATTCCACCTTGCTTAGGAGAGATAGTCCCGTTGGGAGCTATGTTGATCGGGCTTAGGAGATGAGAACTCGGCCGAGGCGTGTCATACGAAACAAGGTCTCTGACACAGTTGATCCCTTTATTCAGGTGTACTGGCTTAGAAGGAGTACTTTGATTCTGCACTTTGAAGTTCGCTTACTTCGGGAGAAGCGATCGATGTTCTTCTGATGTTCAACAGTCAAAAAAAATGCCATCTTTAATTTAAAAGCAGAAAAAGTTTAACAAGTACATTTATTTTTGTTTTATTTCAAGAATCGCTGATTAAGTTTAAACAACGTCGTTCTGTAAAGCTAAAACAAGTAAAGAATTACAAACAAAAGCACAAGGGCTCAAATTTTATTGATAAGATGGAGATCAGCCAAACGCGTGATTCCAAAGAGTATATACAAAGTTAGAAAATGGTAATTTACAGGGAAAAGGGCTACGTTGAAACATAACGACCACTATCTTTCTACCAACATTGAATTCGGGACATCCTGAGCTTCTGTCGAAGATGACCTTGACTGGAGTTTTCCTGACGGATGATGATGCAACTGTTGCTGAGGGACTTGCCTCTGTTGAACATAGTTACTTGTCATTATACCTAACTTTTGCCTGGATTGTACTATGAGATTTCCAATCCATCGGGATGATTCTTTTCATGTCTCTAACTTTTGCCTGGACCGCCCTTTCGGGTTTTCAATCCACCGAGACGTTTTTGTTTTTTAGTTTTAGGCGAAGTATTTCTTGACTACATCAACATTCGTGGGGTAGGCAAATTCCTCTCCGTCCATGGTTGCAAGTCTCAAGGCACCGCCTGAGAAAGCTTTCGTGACCACATAGGGGCCATCATAATTTGGGGTTCATTTTCCCCGAGAATCAGTGAGAAATGATTGTATCTTCTTGAGCACAAGGTCTCCTTTCCTGAAGACACGAGGTCGGACCTTTTTGTCAAATGCCCTCTTCATTCTTTGCTGATACAACTGACCGTGGCATACTGCCGTGACTCATTTTTCCTCGATCAGATTCAATTCGTCGTGTCGACTTTGACACCATTCAGCTTCAGTGAGCTTAGCTTCCATCAATACCCGGATTGATGGGATCTCTACTTCTATAGGGAGAACTGCCTCCATGCCATATACTAGAGAGAAAGGGATAGCCCCTGTTGAAGTGCAGACAGATGTTTGATAACCGTGAAGAGCAAAGGGTAGCATTTTGTGCCAATCTTTATAGGTTACAACCATCTTTTGAACGATCTTCTTGATGTTCTTGTTAGCCGCTTCTACCGCCCCGTTCATCTTGGGTCGGTAGGGAGATGAGTTATGGTGTTCGATCCTGAATTCTGCACACAACTCTTTCATCATCTTATTGTTCAAGTTAGATCCATTATCAGTAATGATCTCACTTGGAACACCATAACGGCAGATGATATTGCTTTTGATAAATCGGACCACCACTTGTCGGGTTACATTGGCGAATGACGCTGCTTCGACCCACTTGGTGAAATAGTCAATGGCTACCAGGATGAACCGATGTCCGTTTGAAGCCTTGGGCTCAATCATACCAATCATATCGATTCCCCATATGGAAAATGGCCACGGGGAAGAAAGAACTTTGAGATGTGATGGCGGTACATGAATTTTGTCGGAGTATATCTGACACTTGTGACACCTCCTCATGTACTTGTAGCAGTCGGATTCCATGGTCAACCAATAATACCCGGCCCTGAGAATTTTTCTCGCCATTGTGTGTTCGTTGGCATGAGTGCCAAAGGATCCTTCATGAATTTCTTTCATGAGCATGTCTGCTTCTGGTCTGTCGACGCATCGGAGCAAGACCGTGTCAAAATTTCTCTTATAAAGAGTGTCACCGCTCAGGAAGAAGTTTCCAGCCAATCTTCTGAGGGTTTTCCTGTCTTTTCTGAGTGCCCCAGATGGGTACTCTTGTTTCTGAAGGAAGCATTTGATATCGTGATACCAAGATCTGTCGTCTATGACTGCTTCAATCGCGAAGATGTAAGCGGGCCGTTCAAGGCGCATGATGTCGATCTTAGGTATGTCATTCCATCGACCTACACTAATCATGGAAGAGAGTGGCTAATGCATCAGCCATGTGATTCTCATCATGAGGGATGTGATGAAAGTCGACTCTGTTGAAGAAGGGTAACAACCTCCTTGCATAGTCTTTGTAAGGAATCAATCCTGATTGGTATGTGTTCCAATCTCCTTTTATCTGGTTAATAACCAGGGCTGAATTGCCGTATACGTCCAAGTTTTTGATCCTTAAATCAATCGCTTCTTCGAGACCCATGATACATGCTTTGTATTCGGCCTCGTTGTTCGTACATTTGAACGTAAGTCTGGCAGTGAAAGGAATGTGGGAACCCTGAGGGGTAACAATGATTGCCCCAATTCCGTTTCCATAATGATTGACTGCTCCGTCAAAGATAAGTCCCCACTGGGAACCTGGTTCTGGCCCTTCACTGGGTAACGGTTCATCGCAATCTTTCATCTTTAGATACATGACATCTTCGTCTGGGAAGTCAAACCCGATTGATTCTTGATCGTCAATCGGTTGATGAGCCAAATAATCGACTAAAATACTTTCTTTAATGGCTTTCTGAGCATGGTACTCTATGTCATATTCTGATAGTAACATCTGCCAACGGGCAATCCTTCCCGTGAGAGCAGGTTTTTCGAAAACGTACTTGATTGGATCCATTTCGGAGACCAACCAAGTAGTATGACGAATCATGTACTGGCGAAGACGTTTGGCTGCCCAAGCCAAAGCGCAACAAGTTTTCTCAAGCATTGTGTACCGAGTCTCGCAGTCGGTGAATTTCTTGCTTAGATAGTAAATGGCAGACTCTTTCCTTTTAGTTTCGTCTTGTTGGCCAAGTACACATCCCATTGAGTCCTCTAGGACTGTGAGGTAAATGATCAGTGGTCTTCCCTCTATTGGAGGTGATAGAATCGGAGGATTCAACAGATATTCCTTAATACTATCGAAGGCGGTTTGGCAATCTTCTGACCAAACGCAATCCTGGTTCTTTTTGAGTAATTTGAAAATCGGCGCACACGTCGCGGTCATAAGGAATATGAATCTGGAGATGTAGTTCAAACGTCCCAGGAATCCTCTGACTTGTTTTTCAGTTTTCGGAGAAGGCATTTCTTGAATGGCCTTGACCTTGTCAGGATCAACTTCAATTCCTTTCTGGCTGACGATGAACCCTAGTAATTTCCCCGAACGGACACCGAAGGTGCACTTGTTGGGATTCAAGCGGAGCTTGAATTTTCTTAGACGTTCGAACAATTTTGACAGATGTTCAACGTGCTCATCCTCTGTTCTTGATTTTGCAATCAAATCATCGACATATACCTCGATTTCTTTGTGTATCATGTCATGAAACAGAGTAGTCATGGCCCTTTGATAGGTTGCCCCGACATTCTTCAAACCGAACGGCATTACCTTTTATCAAAAGGTACCCCATGGGGTAATGAACGAAGTTTTCTCCATGTCTTTCGGCGCCATTTTGATCTGGTTATAGCCCGAGAATCCATCCATGAAGGAAAATACTTTGAACTTTGCTGTGCTGTCAACCAACATGTCAATGTGTGGTAAAGGAAAGTCGTCCTTTGGACTTGCCTTGTTCAGATCTCTGTAATCGACACACATTCTAACCTTTCCGTCCTTTTTGGGAACGGGTACGATGTTGGTTAACCATTGAGGATATTCAGATGTAGCGAGGAAACCCGCGTCGATCTGTTTCTGTACCTCCTCCTTGATTTTGATGGCCATGTCCGGGTGAGTGCGTCTCAACCTTTGCTTTACTAGCGGACATTCTGATCTCAACGGTAAGTGATGTTCCACGATGCTGGTATCCAACCCTGGCATATCCTGATAGGACCAAGCGAATACATCGGGAAATTCTTTGAGAAGCTTTATCAAACCCTCTCTGGCAGTTGGACTGAGCAGTGCTCCGATCCTGATTTCTTTTCTCTCTTTTTCTGAACCCAAGTTTACCGTTTCCAACGGCTCTTTGTGAGGTTCAATGGACCTTTCCTCTTGTCTGAGTAGTCGGGAGATCTCTTCTGGAATTTGGTCGTCATTTTCTTCTTCAGCCTCGAATAACGGGAACTTAAAGTTGGGATAAGGCATCGGATCGTATGTTTCAACGGGGTATAAAACAAGCAATCTGCATGACGTGATGATTCGTGTTTAGAAGAGATAGAGAAAATGTAAGTGTGTGCAGTGTTTTGATTTTACTGCTTGTTTTTATTATTGAATGTTTTTTAGGATTACCATTTTCTGAAAAAGCAAAAAGAGAAAACAACAATTAATGCGGAAATTACAGATCGACGTTATTTTATTAATGAACAAGTTGAATCTTGAAACTACGGCCCTATAAAACAAAACTCTGTCGCTTTAGGCAAAGCGAAAAGGGAAGTTTACAGAAAACGAGCCCTATCAAAACATCCGTTTCACCTGGGCAGGGTGAAAGGTTAAAGATGGCAATTACTTTGACTGACGAACTACCTTCGGAACCTCGACGATAACCCATTGGCGGCGAACTCCTCGGTGAATCACAAAGTCTGGCACCTTCCTTGATTTGTCTTCAGAAATGACGCTGATTTCTGGTGGAGCAGGATCATCGGAATCTGTCTCCCAAGCAGAATTGTCGTAGGAGGATTCCTCTGTTGTATTTTGCATAGCATTTGTGCTCTCAGCTGTATCTCCCCATCCAGTTGGCTGGATATCTTCGAGCCTGCTACGAGAGCTTTCGGGAGCGGTGTACTTGACCATATAGTCGTATTTTCCACTCGGTTGTCCCAAGGTGTCCCACATTTTTTTGGAACTGGAGGAATCATCCCTCTCAACGACGTTGACCTCGGAAAAAGCATAGTTGATGAATTCAAGTCCTGTGAACGTTGCGAATTCATCTTCATGTTGAGTAGTTTCTGAATGACCTGAGTGTTGATCCCATGACATGGTGGGGACACAGGTATTCTGTTCAATGATGCTCAGCTGAGTTTCATTGTTCGGCTGACTTTCTTGCCCCAAGTTTCCTGGGTAAGGCTGCCACATTGGCAGGCCATCCATCGGGCCATAGTAATTGTGATCAAAGTTGTCTTTCATCGGAGTGTCTTCCTCTAATGAATTTGGCGGAGCACGGCATCCTTCCGGATCACAATCTCCGTAGATCATTTCGACATCTGATCTTGGTATAAATCTCGGACTTTCTGTAGGAAAGCAAAAAGGCATAGGCACCTCTTCCTGAGACATATAGCTATCCTTGTTAAGGTAGGACTTCCATTCTTCATCTGTGTCAGAGGGATCTTCCTCATTGATAGCATGAACTGTCTGAGACACTGGGTGAAGGAAACCTCCACTGTGGAAGAAGTTTTGAAGGGGATGAAGACTTTCATCGTTGGCGGCTGTCTGGGTACAGGTCGGAGAAAAACCAAGACCCTTCTTTGTTTTATTGTCAATAGGAATGACAAGCCGTCCCCATCCTGTCGTATCGGTACTCTCGACCGCTTTGATAGCATCTTTGTATGAAGAAATTGAAGTTCCTTCTTTGAACTGATTGTCCTTGCTCACCGATAGTGCTTGGAACTGAGTTCCAATAACCTCCTCGGGTTCCACACAAGTAGATGATGATAGGTTACTCATAAGCAAGGCTTGTTCCCCACAAACCGTGACAAGTTGATCGTTCTTGACCAACTTTAGCTTTTGGTGGAGGGTTGAAGTAACCGCTCCAGCCTGATGTATCCAAGGTCTTCCTAATAAATAACTATATGTTGCCCGGATGTCCATGACCTGGAAAGTGATTTGGAAAGTGTGAGGACCAATAGTTATGGGAAGATCAACTTCGCCGATAACTGTTTTTCTGGATCCGTCGAATGCTTTGACGGCGACCTCGCTGGTTCTCATCGGAGGGCCCTTGAATGATAATTGCATCAAAGTGTACTTCGGCATAACATTCAGGGTTGACCCTGTGTCTACCAGTACGTTGGCTAAAGCATCGCCCTGGCAGTTAACTGTGATATTGAGCACCATGTTATGACGGCGACCCTCTTCAGGTAATTCCTCATCACTAAATCCCAAATTATTGCAGGAAGTGATGTTAGAGACAATGCTATCGAATTGTCTGATTGTTACATCCTGTTCCATAAAGGCTTGCTCCAAGACTTTCTGTAGAGCCTCTCTGTGTGCTTCTGAACTGAGTAACAGTGATAATACTGAGATCTTTGAAGGAGTCTGTAACAGTTGATCAACAATGTTATATTCACTCCTTTGGATGAGCTTTAACATCTCATCTTTGTCTTTTGAAAAGTCGGGATTACTAGATTGACCGACTGGTGGATCAGGAATTTCTGCCTGAAGTTCCTTTTCTTTGTTGGATTCTCCAACCCCTCGGTTGAAGATTCGACCACTCCGTGTTACACGACTGATGTCTGCAATATTCACGACGGAGGGTAATGGAATTTCCTTTCCATTCTCGATTATTGTTGCACCGTATTTGTAAGGGATTACCTTAGCTGATTCATACGGTAGTGGCCCCGGTAGATAGATGACTATGGGAACCTTCTAATTTTTCTGACCATCATAAGTAACCTTGATCCGTTCCCGGTTGGGAACTCTAGATTCGTCAAGTAGAGGGATGATGGCAAAAACATCTCTGGTATGGTGATGACCAGAGATCGTGACAACATCCTCAACTTGCTCGGCAAGGTAATTCGGCGTCCAGTTGATGGGTCCAGAACCCGGATATGGACGAATTTCTCCATGATCGACCTGACCCTGAAAAGCTGCTCTCACAAGGTAACACCCTTGGTTACTTTCCGAACAGACGCTACAACTGTCATAGTTGTGTGGTGGCACCTGGCCACGCCCACTTTGAATACAATGTAACCTTGCTAGGTTATCTTCCATTGATCGGACATCCTGACTTTGACGACGAGTAGGATTCCTGTGATTGATACTAATCTGCTGAGTATCTTCATCCATATAGATTGGCATCCACCAGTGATTTAACAAGTGCTGAAGTGCCTCCTGGACAAGGGTACAACCTCGATCGTTTTCGCAACCTGCTTTACAGTTTTGATAATCATGTGATATTAAGAATCCGAGTCGGACCTGCTCGGCATGTAACTCTGCCAGGTTAGTATTCATCATGCGAATGTCAAAGATCTGAACCATGTTGATTTGATAGGAGTTCCTATCATGGTAGTCTTGGATCCATCCAAGATTCATCTGACGCTGGAGAGCCTCTTATATGAAAGAGCATCCCTGTTTGTTTACCGAGCAAATCAGACAAGAACTGTAATCGTGCCGCGGCAGATTATGATACTGGCTTTGCCTTGAGTGCATCGCCACCAAGTTGACATTCATCGCACGGATGTCGTGGTTTTGAATGACGTTGGAATTCGTGTAAACCATGTTAACTCCACGAACTCGGTGCTCTTGGATCCATCCAAGATCCATTTGCTCCTGTAGAGCTGCTTGAACCACAGAACATCCCTGGTTGTCTTTAGAGCAGATATCACACTGGTGATAATTATGAGGTGGCACATGGCCATATCCACTCTGTCTACAATGCATCTTGACCAGATTGGTTTTCAACAAGAGTACATCATGAATTTGATAGACATTGTTAGTCTCTTTCTCAATCAGATTTACTGCAGCTTTCTCATGTTGAGGCAGCGGGTTCGTAAGAACATTAGGATTCGTATCTTTGAAAGATAAGAGCCCGCTCCTAACAAGCTTTTGCACGTCGGATTTGAAATTGAGACAAGTCTCAATGTTATGCCCTGAACCTCCTTGATGATAAGGGCATGTTTGATCCGCTTTAAACCAAAAAGGCGGATTTTCCGGAACTGAAAGGGGAGACTTAATCTGAATGTGCCCCTTAGCCAGCAGTAACGGAAACAGATCTGCGTACGTTACGGGTATAGGATCAAATCCTGGTGGCCGTGTTGTACGGTTGTTGTTATATGGAGGACGAGCCTGCTGAAGAGGCTGTTGTGTCCTTTGTTGGTCAGGTTGGCTCTGCGCAACCTGAGGTTGATACATAGGAACAGGCGCGGGGTCGATAGCAGGAGTAACAGCTGCTACTGGCTGATAACGTCGCCTTTGCTTTCCGAGAGAGATATTCCCAATATCTTGCTCTTTTTTCTTAGGGAGACCACTACCGTATTTTTTAGTACCGCTCGTTGATCCAGTGTCTTTTACCAAACGTCCTTCTCGGACGGCTTCCTCAAGACGTACACCCATGCCGACCATTTCGGTGAAATCACTGGGCGCACTGGCAACCATTCGGTCGTAGTAAAATGAGCTCAAGGTCTTTAAGAAGATCTTTGTCATCTCTTTTTCCTCAAGAGGTGGACAAATTTGAGCGGAAATTTCACGCCACCTTTGAGCATACTCCTTAAAGGTTTCCTTGTCCTTTTGTGACATTGATCTGAGTTGATCTCTGTCGGGTGCCATGTCCAAATTGTACTTGTATTGTTGGACGAAGGCAATACCAAGATCTCTGAATGTACTGATCGTAGTACGGTTTAAACCCATGTACCATTTGAGTGCGGCACCGGTTAAACTATCCTGGAAGTAGTGAATCAGCAGGTCCTGATTCTCCGTCTGACCTGACATTCGCCGAGCGTACATCACCAGATGGCTCTGAGGGCAAGAGTTACCCTTGTATTTTTCAAAGTCGGGCACTTGGAACTTGTGCGGGACTTTCACATTTGGGACCAAGCAGAGGTCTGCGGTGTCCTTCCCAAATAGATCCTGACCGCGAATGGCTTGCAGCTCTTTCTGCATTTCCAAGAACTGCTCCTGGAATTCATCCATTCTGTCAAACATAGTTTCCTTCTTACCAGAAGGTGTTGGTGGAATCTGTCCTTCCGGGACAGTGTGCACCACAGGGGGTGGTACCGTGACTACGGCAGTAAGTCTTGGCGCCTCCCGAAGTTTGTAACCTTCAGGAGTCTTGAGTATGCCCCTGGCATCTTCGCTTTCCCGAAGTTTGTAACCTTCAGGCCCAGCGGCTTCTGTTGCGATTCCCTGATCTTCAGTGATCGGCGGAACATATCCTTCCGGGATATAGTTAACAGGCATGCCCCAAGGACGATCTTTCGGCATCTGATACCTAGGATCATACTTTTCTATGATGGGCATTGAGGTGATCTCTGAGATCACAGTTCTTTGTAGCTGAGCTTCTGCCATGGCTTGCATGTCGTTACGAAGCTTTCTCATATCCTCTCTCAGAGCGTCGATCTCTTCGTTCAACTCTCTGTTTTCTTCCTCAAGGTCATCCATTTTTTTCTGACGATTGGCCCGAGTATTGTACGAATGAGACAGTTTGACTCTAGAATCCAGACACAAATGTGAGATTCGTAGGTAAGGAGAATACACGATGTGAGAATGATGAATGCAATGATTATATTAATTGTTGTTTTTTTGTTTAATCAAAATAAACTTCGACAATTAGATTGCAAATATCAAACACTGGGGAAACCCCTTTTTATTGAATTCCAAAGGATTACAGAAATGGAAATACAGTAGATTACAAAGTGCAGAAACAGAAACCTAGACTAATGGGTCCCGAGTCCTCTTCTTTGACCGGGGCGCTTGGGCCATTGTTGGGTTGTCATTCCTTTGCCAGGTGAAAGGAGCGAGCAAATTCCTTTGGTCATCTTGATTCTCTACAGCATGCTGCTCCAAAATTTCAATCAGAGCATCTTTCTCTTTTAGTAGTTGCTGTATTTGGATACACTCTACGTCGAGGGTGCGGTACTTGTTCTTCCAAGATCTTCTTTCCTTTTGAACTTTGTTGAGAGTAACCTGAAGCTTTTCAGTTTCCGTCATGAAGTACATGACAGTTTCCCTCGGTGGAAGAATTTCGTAACGAGGATAAGGCATCTTTAGCTTGAGAGCTCTAGTTTGTACCCAATGGAGATAAGGCTCCACCGAGACACAGTCCGGTTTTCCCAGAGACTCTCGTCCTTTCTTATGAACATGTTTCCAAGCTTGCACTATTTCCATCTTTAGTGCTCTGTCACTTTCTCCTTCTTTGAAGAAAAGACCTTCCAGGTGAACACCCAGTGGGATGTGTCTCATCGGGTATCCAAATTGACGAAGAACCAGTATCGGATGATAGTTGATTCCTCCTTTAGTTCCTATGAGGGGTACGCTGGGGAAGTTTCCACAACGGTCAATGATTCTAATTCCCTCATAAATCCTATTACACCAATCTATATCAGAGTTGGTAAGAGACATGATCTTCTGCGACCAACGTAAGACACTCTTGCAATCCCAAAAAGCAGCAGACTTGGGCAAGTGAGAGATAAACCATTTGTAAAGAAAAGGTACACAGCATGTGATCTCCCCTCCGCTGTACAAATTTCCCAAGTATACAGAATGATACGCATCTGCAAGCAAAGTCGGCACAGGGTTTCCAATGAGAAAAACCTTAATAGCGTTGATATCGACGAAGTTATTGATGTTGGGAAACAAAAATAACCCGTAGGTGAGCAAGGCAAAGATGCTTTCAAAAGCAGTCCCGTTCCCTATACTAGCGAAGTATAGAGCCTTTTTTGTCAAGAACTGGGCTGGCAAACCTTGGATGCCACCCTTAGTGGTCATGTGAGTCCTGATCTCAGACTCGTCCAAATGAATTGCTATTGTAATAGTCTGATTCTTTGGAATTTCTTCCAGTCCAGAAAATAGAGCTCTATCAGTGATATGTAAATCAGTCAGATGAGAATACTCCTCCAGCGTTGGTGATAGCTGGTAATCCAGGAATGTGAAACAGTGATAAACCGGATCGTAGAATTGAATGAGTGCGTCCATGATCCCCTTAATTACATGGACTCTTAACAGTGGTAGCAAACCACCGTGCTTGGCTCTGAAAGCCTCTGGGTTAATGATCATCCTTGCTAACCTTCTCAAATCCCCTAGTTTTGGAACCTTGAAGGTATACTGGTGAGTTCTCCTTCTACCGAAATCCATTAGCGTAATCCTCTTCTCTGATATTTGCAATCACAGTCTTAGTTTAATTTGAAAAACAGAGAGACTAGAAGAGAAATTTTTTTGAGTGTTTTAATGTTTTATTAAATGAATGCATGAATGCAGCACACAAAAACATAGAAAAAACATGGGGTCAAAGGGTCGTTGTCATGAAGTCAAGGCTCTACCCATCCCCAAAGGTTTATACTAGGGTGATTTTTGTACCTGTACTCATTATCATCAGCTCCTCCCAGGAAAGCAAAACAACAAGCGGATCGCCAGCGAGTTGTAGAGCAATCTTAGAGTAAGTGCCATTCACCGAGAATAGATCACCAGCCTCAAATGAGGGTAGTATCGCGTAACAACTATTTCCGATAGTTTCCGCACTACGAAAGGGTTTGGTTCCTCAGCTTCTCAGACTTAACAACCAGCCCATTGGCTAGAAGAGTGAATGGGTTGCGTTGGTCAGCCTCCACTGAGGTTGATGGTCGACCCCGTCGCCATCACTTATCTTAAGTGTATACTCATTCTCACCACATGCGGCATCACACGCATTCCCAGTAGCAGAAAAATAAACACGTATAGCAATTAGGAAAAGCAGTATATATATTTGTCCTAATCATCCTAGACTTATAAAGCTATGATTCCTAAGTTCCTGACAGAAATGGGTTCCCCGGCGGAAGTCCCAATCTGTGGTATTCACACAAGTGAAGAGAAAAAAGGTTTGTCCAAGGTTTCCACCTTAAACGTTTAAAAAAGAAGATTTGGCCCCACGGTGGGCGCCACTTTTCTGTAGCGAGCGATTTTGGACGCGGTTCTTAAGCGCTGGTCGCTCTCTGCGGTTTGAGCTTTGACTACAGGTCGATTCATTTTTTATCCTATTGTGAGCTGAATAAGGAAGGGAAATAGATGTCTCCAATTAACCCTGCTTTGCATACTGAGTTTAAACAGCGGTCTGTTAGGTTACGGATGCTATCAATGTGGGGGGCCTTTGTACTGGTTATTTGTATTTTCGCCAATACAGTTTTCTTTCTTTTTTTACCTGGGCAGAAGGTTTCTGGCGGGGAACAAGGATTAGGATGTTAGGACTGATGCTTTTGAAATACTACTTTTGATTGATGGAGATATGGGATTTGGGTTTTTTGTTGATTGCGCTCGCTAAGATATTTTCTTTCGATCTTATGCCTACGTATTCCCGTTTACCGAAACAGGGAAATCAGAGCGTTCGTAGTTCCTCCTATTCTATGGGAGGAAATTGGTTTTTGGTGTCTTGTTCAAAGCCCAAGACGTGAAGCGAAAGGTGGTTTGTATCTTGTTCAAAGCCCAAGATGTAAAGCGGAAAGGTCTATTTGTGTCTTGTTCAAAGCCCAAGACGTGAAGCTGAAAGACCTCGGCTTTAGAGAGAATTTGTCATCTCTAAAGAGGGGAGAAGGAGAATTACTTTAACTGGGATACGCGGATCCAAGCAATGCCATAATTTCCGAAGAAATGGTTTTAACCTGAAGGAGAAGACTTTAACTCAGTGTAGAGCAATGCCATCTTTCCTTAGGAATTTCTCATGCTAAAAGAGGGACAGTGGCGTGGATATAGATGATCCAGAGGCTTGCCGCTTACAGCGATTAGATGAAGGGGGAGGAGTTGTTGATGTTTGTATACTGTGAACGAGGCACAGCTTTGATGCTAAAAGGTTAATTGGATCAACCAGTGGTTTTCTTATACAAAGCCTAAGAGGAGGCTATTTTCCGCTAGGAAAATCATTATACAAAGCCTAAGAGGAGGCGATTTTGTGTCCCGTACAAAGCCCGAGAGAGAGGCTAAAAGATTTTGACCCGACGATGGAGTCTTTTGGTATCTCGTATAAAGCCCGAGATGGAGGCTATTTGACTCAACAAGGGAGTTTTTTGTATCTCGTATGAAGCCCGAGATGGAGGCGATTATTTGTTTGGCTCAATAAGAACCTTTTTGTATCTCGTACAAAGCCCGAGATGGAGGCGAAAGGGGGATTGACTCAACGAGGGAGTCTCTTATGTGTCTCGTACAAAGCCCGAGAGAGAGGCTAAACGTTGTTTGACTCCGCTGGGGAGAATCATTTGTACAAAGCCCAAGAGAAGGCTAAGGTTATTGTGTCAGTTAAGTGACAGGTCCAGTATACTGATTTTGAAAGAGAAAATCAGTTCTTATATGAGCATCACTGTACTCATGGGTTAGATCTGAGGATCGGGGTTGTTTCCTTTTCTTTGGGGAAACTGGAAATCCAAAGGGTATTGAGACTGTCCGAGTCTGCGGGTTTCTTTCCTATTTAACGAAGGGGTCACTTGAGAATGTCTTTTGAGACTCAAGGAAGTTAGACTGTCCGTGTCTAGAGTTTTATCTTTCGTGCTATGCTTTGAGAAACAGTAGTAGACTCTATGAAAGGACTGTTCTATGAGGATGACTAGGTTCTGTTCCTATACCTCTAGGAGGTCGTCGGGACAATTTGTACGAAGCCCAAGAGGAGGCTGGAAACTTTTAAGAAGCCGACGGGTCCTTGTACGAAGCCCAAGAGGAGGCTATCATTCTCGGAGGAAGAGATCATTATACGAAGCCTAAGAGGAGGCTGTGAATACTTCTAAGAAGCCGTAGTGTCCTTGAATAATGCCTAAGAGGAGGCCGATGCTTTTAAGAAGCCCGTGGGTCTATCATCTCCTTTCCATTAGGAGAGATAACTCTTTTAAAGATAAAAACCACTGGTAAACGTGCGAGGTTTACTATCCAGCAACTTTTAGCTTTTAAAGAGGGTTCCTTAGTTAAGGTCCAAGATTATGACCGTAGTGGGTACCCAAACCCCGAGACATTCAAGGCAAGCTATCCACAAGGAATAGATCAAGTCAGGAAAGTTTAAGAAGTTGGAAGAAACTCAAAGATGCCATTCACGGAGAATACATTCATCTTGGGGAGTAGAGCTTCTTGACGATTCCTAAGGAGGACAGCCGAAGAGAAGACTGTATCTGGTGCTCCTATTGGGGATCTAGGCGTCTATTTCTACGAATAAATGAAACGGCGTCACCTAGTTCTAGACGTAGTAGCCAGGGAAACTCGAAATATCTATACTATTATTACACAGTAGATATGAGTTTATGAAAGGAGACTTACAGTGAGCAGCCCCACAATACAATTTATAATATGAAAGCAGTAAACGAAAGCGATAACCACTTACTCGGTTGGAGTGCTTCCATGCTGTTTGGTTAGTTGTTCAACAAAGAAAGATTGAAAACAACAGTATATTCAAAATCAAAGGAGAAAGTGCTTTGAAAAAGAAAGATTTGGGGCTTACAGCTCAAGGAGAGGCCCAGGGTTTTATCAGTGAGCGCACTGTTTGACTTTGTACAGCGGGACTTATACAAGTGACTGGGGCCCAAAAAGGTTTTCTGTACAAAGGGATGGGTCTTACACTCTCTCAAGAGGCCCAAAAAGGTTTAAAGAAAAAAGAGTGGGGCTTATAACACGGGGTAGGCCCAAATGATTTTTCGTTTAAAAATGGCGAACGCGCCGAGGTTTTCTTTTAACACAGAGGGACTTATACAATAAGTGAGGCCCAAAATGTTTTGGTTAAAAGGGGGATTGGGTCTTACACTCTAATAAAGTCCCAAAGTGTTTTGAATGGGTCTTATAGCTCAAGGAGAGGCCCAGATGATTTTTATTTTTAAACGGGCGACGATCGTGCCGTTGACTTGTACAGAGGGACTTATACAATGAGTGAGGCCCAAAAAGTTTTTGTACAAGGGGGGATGGGTCTTACACTCTCTCAAGAGGCCCAAAGAGTTTTGAAAATGATTTATGAGGGTTGAATTAATCCAAAACCCTAATTTGTTTTCAAAATGTATTTAATTGAATAAAAATTCAATTAAAATGATCAAAAATTTTTTAACACATGGAAAACAAATTGTGATCTTGGATTAATGCTTCAAAAATTAAGTATTGACCTACAAAATAATTAGAAAGCATTAAAAGTTGCAAAATCAATGTAGAAAAAATATTTAAAATGCCAAAAACAATCAAAATATTAATTCTTTACAAAAATATCAATTATATGAAATAAATAATATTTTTGGGATTTTTTGTGAAAATAAAATATTTTAACATTTTTGTGAATTATTAAAAAAAGAATCAACTCAAAATCATTAAAACTCAGAGAGAAATTAATTTTTGAATCAATTAAACAAAATCACAAAATTCAAATATTTGAATATATGAAAAATGGCGCCAAGAAAAGCTGAAGAACACGCGCGTGTTCTTGGTTTCTCAGATTTGCATTTTCTATCCAATCTCCATGAATACGTAATCATATCATGTAATCCACATATCATTATGCTCGTCTCAACCTCACGATCATGTCTATGTACTTTAATTTCATTTAAATTAAACATACAACAAGAAATCACGAAGAGACCTCAAGAACCCTAATTTCTGCATGAAGGCTAGGATTTTTGATACATGATTCAAACAATGCAATTAATTGAGGGAAAACATTCCATGCATGATTATGAACATATGGCCAAATTATTGTGCGAGGAAATATGCATAGATTGAGAGATTACCAAGTATGTGCTTACCTCTAGGTCGTGACAGCAAGTTCAAAGTGATTTTTGATTTGGAGGTGTTACAGATGAGTTGTGATGATCTGAACAGCTTCCCTACACCCTATGGATTGTGTTTGGATGGTTGGACTTGATTGAAATTGGCTGGATCATTTTGTGGTACCTCAGCTGCAATTTGGTTAAAACCTTGAGCAACCAGCTGGTGATTTTGTGAAATTGATGTTTCAGAAGTAATCTAAGTGTTTGATCAGCTCATATGTGATGTATGTGAGGTGTGTGAGTGATTGGTTTGATTGGAATTGCTCTCAAACTCAAAATCCGATAGTGACTTGCCTTAGAAGGCAAAATTGGAGTGAAAGAAGAGATTTTGAGGAAAGCATCTGTTAGATGGCTTTGGTGTACTCAAACTGACCACAATTGAGATCTATTTATAGTAGAGCAAGTTTGTTTTGCAAGGAATAGTGCATGGCAGCTGGTAAGTAGGTTTGGCCAATGTTGGCAAATGAAAATCCAAGTCTCCTCTAGCCATTGACTAGAGGTTAGGGCACAGAGCTTTGGTTCCCTTGGTCTTGGATAAGTCTTGACTGATTCCAGATGAGAATGGCTCAGTCCATGCCACCTTGATGGTTCCATTGAATGCCTCATTCCAAATTTGAAGTCTTGTCCCTATTTTGGCCATTCTAGGTTCAACATGCTATTTCTTGTTCCATGGACTTTGGAGGCTTGGCTCAGTGATTGTCCCCTTTAGATTCAATCCTCTGAGGTGTCCAAGTGGATAGGAGCAATTGAATTTGGCTGATTTTGGCAAATCGACCAAAGTTGCAAATTCTGCCTTGCCTTGACAGATTTCAGCAAGGCAACTTGGCAATGTTGTATCTCATGGTGTAGGTTGAATTTGGCAATGTTCTTGGCCATTTTGGAAAGCTCTTACATGATACAACAACTGTTTGAAAAAGTTTGGTTTTGATCTCTTTTTATTCCAAGTGAAAAATCCCCCTACATTTGGCAAAAAGTGAGGCAGAATCTGACTTAGTGAAAATTTCACTAAGTGTTGGAAAAAGTGACATTTTCACTTTTCAGCCACTTTGATCACTCCATAACTCAAAATCCTTAATGAATTGGAATGACTTGTAGTTGAAGTTTTTGTAGGTGATAATGAGGGCTACAAATCCATCTTTGGATGAGAAAAAATGGCCTTGTGGTTTAGGAGTTATGGTCCTCCAAAGTTGGTACATTTGCCACTTTATTTTTAACTTAGAAAAATTTCTAAGTTTTATGGTTACCCCTTTTACAAGTTATCTCACTTTTCTTGATTTTTCTTGATGAATGATGATTCAAATCATACATTAACATCATTTTAGGGTTAAAAATCCATTTTGGTGAAAAATCTCAAAAAGTCAAAGTTGACTTTTGTGCACAGTTGACTTGTTATCAGATGAATTCCAAACTGTGCAATTCTTCAGGAAATCATGTCCTTGACCTAAATCAAACTTGATGGACATGTTCCATGGGTGTCATAGGGTATATTCAATCATGTATTAGGGTTTGGGAGCATGTCCAGGTCAAAAGTCAAAGTTACAGTTGACTTTTCCCTTAAAACCCTAATTGTGGTGCAGATGAAATTGAGACTTGTTGCTCAAACTTCTTGGATTAATCCATTGTCCCAAATGGATCAATATGGTATATTAGAGACCCTCAAATCATCTCTTGAGGTCTTGGCTCATGGTTTGTCCCAAAAGTCAACTTAGGGGTGAATTAGGTCAAGAAACCCTAATTCCTGATTTTTTATGAATGCATCCCCTGAGGCAAAATTGACTTGATGCATGGGTTCATGAGGTTCCATGAAGTATATTAGGTTATGTTTTGGATCATTGCCTTGTTCCCAGATGAAAATTTCCATCTGGAGGCCCTGGTCGACCAAAACCCTAATTTGGTGACACTGTCGATCTTGAGACTTGGTCCAACTAGAAGGGAGCAGCATTGTGCTTAATCCTTGAAGTGGGAGTCCTTTTTGATCCATTATGGATATTTAAGAGATTAGACAAGTTGAAGATCATGTCATTTCTTGATTGATCCTTTGTCTAAGCACTCAGAGAGGGCTTGAAACCCTAATTTTGATTGTAGTGGATGCTCACCCATCTTTGGGGAGACTAATGAAGCATAAAGGTACATCCATATTGTGATGATGATTTTCACAAATGATGGGAAATCTAAGTGGTCAAAATTTGGGCTATTACACATACCCCAAATTTTGACCACTAAGATTTCCCATCATGGTGCAAATCATCATCACAATATGGATGTACCTTCATACCTCATCAGTCTCCCCAAAGATGGGAGAGCATTCATTACTATCAAAAATTAGGGTTTCAAGCCCTCTCTGAGCTCTTAGACAAAGGATCAATAAAAAAATGACATGATATTCAACTTGTCTAACCTCTCAAGTAGCTACAAAAGATCAAAAGGACTCCCACTCCAAGGATTAAGCACAAGGCTGCTCCCTTCTAGGTGGATCAAGTCTCAAGATCGACAGTGTCACCAAATTAGGGTTTTGGTCGACCAGGGCCTCCAGATGGAAATTTTTCATCTGGGCACAAGCCAATGATCCAAAACATAACCTAATATACTCCATGGGACCTCAAGGACCCAATCATCAAGTCAATTTTGCCTCAGGGGATGCATTCATAAAAAATCAGGAATTAGGGTTTCTTGACCTAATTCACCCCTAAGTTGACTTTTAGGGCAAATCATGAGCCAAGACCTCAAGAGAGGGTTTGAGGGTCTCTAATGAACTATATTGATCCATTTGGAACAATGGATTAATCCAAGAAGCTTGAGCAACAAGTCTCAATTTCATCTGCACCACAATTAGGGTTTCGCCAGGAAAGTCAACTGTAACTTCGAATTTTGACCATGACATGCTCCCAAGACCTAAGACATGATTCAATATACCCTATGACACCCATGGAACATGTCCATCAAGTTTGATTTAGGTCAAGGACATGATTTCCTGAAGAATTGCACAGTTTGGAATTCATTTGATAAAAAGTCAACTGTGCACAAAAGTCAACTTTGACTTTTTGAGATTTTTCACCAAAATGGATTTTTAACCCTAAAATGATGTTAATGTATGATTTGAATCATCATTCATCAAGAAAAATCAAAGAAAGTGGGATAACTTGTAAAAGGGGGTAACCATAAAAACTTAGAAAAATTTCTAAGTTATGGAAAAAGTGACACTAATGTGCCAACTTTGGAGGATCATAACTCCTAAACCACAAGGCCATTGTTCCCCATTCAAAGGTTGATTTGTAGATCTCATTGCCCTCTACAAAAGCTTCATACTGACCTATGTCCAAATTCCTCATGGATTTTGAGTTATGGAGTGATCAAAATCAAGAAAAGTCACTTTGTTCCAACACTTAGTGAAAATTTCACTAAGTCAGATTTTACCTTACTTTTTGCCAAATGTAGGGGGATTTTTCACTTGGATTCAAAAGAGATCAAAACCAAACATATTCAAACAGTTGTTGTATCATGTAAGGGCTTTCCAAAATGGCCAAGAACATTACCAAATTCAATTTGAGTCATGAGATATGACATTGGCAAGTTGCCTTGCTGAAATCTGCCAAGGCAAGGCAGATTTTGCATTTTTGCTCGATTTGCCAAAATCAGCCAAATACAAATGCTCCTATCCACTTGGACACCTCTGAGGATTGAATCTAAAGGGGACAATCACTGAGCCAAGCCTCCAAAGTCTTTGGAACAAGAAATAGCATGTTGAACCTAGAATTGCCAAAATAGGGACAAGACTCCAATTTTGGATTGGAGCATTCAATGGAAATATCAAGGTGGCATGCACTGAGCCATTCTCAACTGAATTCAGTCAAGACTTATCCAAGACCAAGGGAATCAGCAGCCTGTGCCCTAACCTCTAGTCAATGGCTAGAGGAGACTTGGATTTTCATTTGTCAACATTGGCCAAACCTACTCAGTAGTTGCCATTCACTATTCCTTGCAAAATAAACTTGCTCTACTATAAATAGAGCTCAATTGTGATTAGTTTAAGTACACCAAAGCCATCAAACAGATGCTTTCCTCAAAATCTCTTCTTTCACTCCAATTTTGCCTTCTAAGGCAAGTCACTATCGGGTTTTGAGTTTGAAAGCTTTTCCAACCAAACCAATCACACACACACCTCACATACATCATATAGAAGTGATCCAAACACTCACATAACATCTGGAACACAGATTTCACAAAATCACCAGCCAATTGCTCAAGTTCTTAACAGATTTGCAGTTGGGGTACCATCTCAAGTTCCAGATCATTTCAATCCATTCCAAGCATTCATACACACTCCATGGCACCTAGGGAAGCTATCCAGATCATTGGAACCTAGCTGTAACACCTCCAACATAAATCACGATCACCAGCTGCAAGTGGTAAGCATGAGCTCTTCTAATTCTATGATCCATGCAATTTTTGTTGCACAATAATTTGGCCATATGTTCATAATCATGCATGGATTGTTTCCCCTTAATTAATTGCATTGTTTAAATCGTGTATCAAAAATCCTAGCCTTCATGCAGAAATTAGGGTTCTTGAGGATTTTTCATGATTTCTTGTTATATGTTTAATTTAAATGAAATTAAATACCATAGACATGATCGTGAGGTTGAAACGAGTTGATTGGTATATGGATTGCATGATATGATTAAGTATTCAGTGAGATTGGAGAGAAAATGCAAATCTGGGCAAAACTGAAAAACGCGCGTGTTCTTGCCTTTGTTCTTGGCGCCATTTTCCAACATTTGAATATTTGAATTTTGTGATTTTATTTAATTGATTCAAAAATTAATTTCTCTCTGAGTTTTAATGATTTTGAGTTGATTCTTTTTTTAATAATTCACAAAAATGTTTAAATATTTTATTTTCCCAAAAATATTATTTATTTTATATAATTGATATTTTTACAAAGAATTAATGTTTTAATTGTTTTTAACATTTAAAATATTTTTTCCACCTTTATTTTGCAACTTTTACTGCTTTCTAATTATTTTGTAGGTCAATACTATATTTTTGAAGCATTAATCCAAGATCACAATTTTTTTTCCATATGTTAAACAATTTTGATCATTTTAATTGAATTTTTAGTCAATTAAAACACATTTTGAAAACAAATTAGGGTTTTTGGATTAATTCAACCCTCATAAATCATTTTCAAAACTTTTGGGCCTCTAATAGAGTGTAAGACCCAATCCTTTTTTTGACCAAATCATTTTTGGGCCTCAGTGCATTGTATAAGTCCCGATACCGTCAAAAAGTTCGACGCGATCATCATCCGTTGAAAAACCAACTGGGCATACCCTCGAGTAGTAAGACCCATTTCTTTTCTAAAAACTCTTTGGGCCTCTATTAGAGTGTAAAACCCAACCCCCCTTGTACAGAAAACTTTTTGGGCCTCATTCGTTGTATAAGTCCCTATGTACATTTTCGAATAAATGACGCGATCGTCGCCAGTTTAAAATTAACCAACTGGGCCTACCCTCGAGTAGTAAGACCCATTTCATTTCTAAAAACTTTTGGGCCTCTCCTTGAGCTATAAGACCTATTCAAAACTTTTGGGACTCTAATAGAGTGTAAGACCCAACCCCCTTTTAACCAAAACAATTTTGGGTCTCACTTATTGTATAAGTCCTTCCGCGTTAAAAGAAAATCTTGACGCGATCGCCATTTTTAACGAAAAATCATCTGGGCCTACCCTCGTGTTATAAGCCCCACTCTTTTTCTTTAAACCTTTTGGGCATCTTGAGAGAGTGTAAGACCCAATCCCTTTGTACAGAAAACCTTTTTGCGCCACAGTCACTTGTATAAGTCCCTCTGTACAAATTCAACAGTGCGCTCACTGGTAAAACCCTGGGCCTCTCCTTGAGCTGTAAGCCCCAAATCTTTCTTTTTCAAAGCACTTTCTCCTTTGATTTTGAATATACTGTTGTTTTCAATCTGTCTTTGTTGAACAACTAACCAAACAGCATGGAAGCTCTACAACCGAGTAAGTGTTTATCCGCTTTCATTTACTGCTTTCATATACATATAACTGTATTGTGGGGCTGTTTCACTGTAAGTCTTCTTTCATAAACTCATATCAAACTGTGTAATAATAGTATAGCTATTTAGAGTTTCCTCGGCAACTACGTCTAGAACTAGGTGATGCCGTTTCGTTTATTCGTAGAAATAGACAACTAGATCCCCAATAGGATCACCAGATACAGTCTTCTCTTCGGCTGTCCTCATTAGGAATTGTCAAGAAATTCTACTCCCAGAGATGAATGTATTCTCCGTGAATGGCATCTTTGAGTTTCTTCCAAATTCTCGAACTTTCCTGACTTGATCTATTCCTTGTGAATAGCTTGCCTTGAATTTCTCGGGGTTTGGGGACCCACGGGCTTCTTAAAAGCATCGGCCTCCTCTTGGGCATCGTACAAGGACCCACAGGCTTCCTAAAAGCAACCCCGCCTCCTCTTGGGCTTAGTACAAGGACCCGCCGGGTTCTTAGAAGTATTCACCGCCTCCTCTTAGGCTTCATATAATGATCTCTTCCTCCGGGAATGATAGCCTCCTCTTGGGCTTTATACAAGGACCTCTCGGCTTCTTAAAAGTTTCCAGCCTCCTCTTGGGCTTCGTACAAATTGTCCCGATGACCTCCTAGAGGTATAGGAACAGAACTTATTCATCTGCATAGAACAGTCCTTTCAAAGAGTCTACTACTGTTTCTTAAAGCATAGCACAAAAGATGAAACTCTAGACTTGGACAGTCCAATCTCCTTGAGTCTTTAAGACATTCTCAAGTGACCCCTTCATTAAATAGGAAGGAAACTCGTAGACTCGGACAGTCTCAATACCCTTTGGATTTCCCGTTTCCTCAAAGACAAGGAAATATCCCTGATCCTCGAATCAAATCCCTGAGTACAGTGTTACTCATATAAGAACTGATTTTCTCTTTAAAAATCGGTATACTGGACCCGTCACTCAACTGAAACAGTAACCATAGCCTCCTCTTAGGCTTTGTATAATGATCCTTCTCCAGTGAAGTTAGACTCTCTCTTGGGCTTTATACAATGATGCTCCCCAGCGAAGTCAAACAACGTTTAGCCTCTCTCTCGGGCTTTGTACGAGACACATAAGGGACTTCCTCGTTGAGTCAATCACCCTTCCGCCTCCATCTCGGGCTTTATACGAGATACAAAAAAGTTCTTTTTGAGCCAAACAAATTTTAGCCTCCATCTCGGGCTTCGTACGAGATACAAAAAACTCTCTTGTTGAGTCAAGTAGCCTTCATCTCGGGCTTTATACGAGATACCAAAAGACTCCATCGTCGAGTCAAAACCTTTTAGCCTCTCTCTCGGGCTTTGTACGAGACACATATTACCCTCCTCTTAGGTTTTGTATAAGAAAGCCACTGGTTGATCTGATTAACCTTTTAGCATCAAAGTTGTGCCTCGTTCACAGTACACAAACATCAACAACTCCTTCCCCTTCATCTAATCGCTGTAAGCAGCAAGCCTCTGGATCATCTACATCCATGCCACTGTCCCTCTTTTAGCATGAGAAATTCCTAAGGAAATATGGCATTGCTCTAAACTGAGTTAAAGTCTTCTCCTTCAGGTTAGAAATCCCCTATAAAGGAAATTATGGCATTGCCGGATTCACACATCCCGGTTAAAGTAATTCTCCTTTATAAACAGTTATGACAAACAAACCCTCTTTAGAGATGACAAATTCTCTCTAAAGACAACACCTTTTAGCTTCACATCTTGGGGTTTGAACAAGATATAAATTACCTTTAGCTTCACATCTTGGGCTTTGAACAAGATACAAACCACCTTCAGCTTCACATCTTGGGCTTTGAACAAGATATAGATCACCATTTCGCTTCACGTCTTGGGCTTTGAACAAGACACCAAAACAACCATTTCCTCCCATAGAATAGGAGGAACTACGAACGCTCTGATTTCCCTGTTTCGGTAAACGGGAATACGTAGGCATAAGATTGAAAGAAAAATATTAGCGAGCACACTAAACAAAAACCCAAAATCCCATACTTTCATATATCTGTCCTAACATCCTAACCAATCGACCGAGCACCCATCGTCAACAAAATAACCTAGGAGAAACCCCGAATCTTTGTAGCATCTCTAACCTAACAGACCGCTGTTTAACCTCAATATGCAAGTAGGGTTAGTTGGAGACATCTATTTCCCTTCCTTCATCAGCTTTAATAGGATAAAAAATGAATCGAGATGTAGTACCAGAGTGATTGGTCTTCGCAACCACATCCAAAAATCACTCGCTACACTGACGGCCGAGGATGATGGTATTTTCGTCGCGGAGGAGTCTTTCGGGAACGTCGTGGCTCAACTGCGGGTGGTGAACCCTGAGCTTGACTTTTCTGTCGAGGGCACCCACTATCTGGCACACATTGAGGATGGTCGGATCGTCATGTCGGATGCTCTCCTTGAAGGGAATAACGAGGATCAGCCCGTGGAGGACCAGGGGCCTCAGACCGAGCCTGCCGAGCATGTGGATGAGTGAGGAGTTTGTGTTTTTGATGTTGTTGTAATCTGTCCGGCCTGCGTGCCGAGTATTGTTGTAATTTATTTTTTTGGGGGGCGTGGCCCCCGTTTGATGTAACTCAGTACAATCATGGTCCCTGTGGCCACTTATTATGTTAAGTTATTATATGTTCGATTATGTTATCTGCATGAATTCACTTGCTTTTATTTTTTGCTAAGTGTTGTACTCATGCTCGTTGTGAATGTGTATCTGCCCATGATTGGGAGTATTTGAATTACACAAATATTTTAGGGGGATTGCTCGTTGTAGATGTGTTCGGCAGTGAGGGGAACTGGTCGAACGGCCGGGGAATATCCTGGCGGGGATGCGGAGCTCAGGTCGCGTTTGAGGCCTGAGTTTGCGGCGTGAACGTTCCATCGTGAGCTGGGGTTCTGCCAGTCATTGTACTTAGAGGATAGCGATGCTCGATCGAGGACCACTGTCGAGCAGTTACCCGACTCTTTACTGAGCGAGGTTCTGCTTTATTCGTATGCGACGCTTGTACCTAGACGTGCATAGTGGTCGGTAGCTGACGTTCGTCGTTACGACGGGTCGAACCGAGAATTTAGTTGTAGTATTGTTTTAGCTTTTCAGCGTTCCATGGTCGAGCAAGTTCTTCCCCGGTGAGATGTTCTAGGTAGTAGGCCCTATTTTTCGTTTTTGCTCGGACGCGATAGGGTCCTTCCCAGTTGGCTGCTAGTTTGCCTTCGCGAGAGTCTTTGTGGTTTCTTCTTAGAACAAGGCTTCCCACGTCAAACTCTCATCGTATTACCTTGGTGTTGTGCCTGATGGTAATTTTTTGTTTCAGCAAGGCTTCGCGGAGGGCTGCTCTAGTTCAGATTTCCTCGACGAGGTCGAGTTCTTCTCTCAATGACTCGACGTTCATCTCCTCGTCTAGGGGCGACTTTGTCCGCCTAGAGGGTACATGAACTTCAACGGGAATTACAGCCTCGGTCCCGTATGCTAGGCGAAAAGGTGTTTCCCCGGTCGTTGAGTGTGGAGTTGTGCGGTATGCCTATAGTACGCTGTGCAGTTCCTCGACCCATGCCTTCTTTGTTTCGTCCAGGCTTCGATTGAGGCATCGAAGGATGACTCGGTGGCTGCTTCAGCCTGTCCTTTTTTTTTAGGGTGCTCTACGGATGCGAAGTGCTGCTTCGTGCCCAGTTGGGTGACGAAGTCTTGGAACTTCCTGTCCATGAATTGCGTCCCATTGTCCGTTACTATAGCTTGGGGGATACCGAAGCGTGCAAGGATATTTCGTTTGTAGAAACGCAGGATGTTGAGGGCAGTTATTTTGGCTAGAGCTTCTGCTTCTATCCATTTTGTGAAATAGTCAACGCCCACTATTAAGTATTTGTTCTGACTCGATCCTACCACGAAGGGTCCTAGGATGTCTAGGCCCCACCAGGTGAATGGCCACGGGGAGGACATAGCCTTGAGCTCGTTAGGCGGAGCTAGGTGCATGTCCCCGTGTCGTTGGCACTTATCGCATTTCTTCACGTGTTCTTTCGCGTCGTGCTGCATGGTCGGTCAATAGTATCCTGCTCGGAGGGCCTTTCGGGCAAGCGACCTTCCTCTGAGATGTTGGGTGTTGATTCCTTCATGGATTTCGCGCAGGATGTGCGTGACCATCTCTTCCTCGACGCATTTGAGCAGTGGAATGGAGAATCCGCGTCTGTAGAGTTTATCTTCGACCAAGACGTAAGAGCAGGCTCTTCGCCTGACTGTGCTGGCCTCCTTTGGGTCGGATGGAAGTTCGTTTTTGGCGAGATAGTTGTAGACAGGGGTCATCCAGCAGTTGTTGTCGCCGATCACCTGCACGTCGAGTGTCGGGGAGGCTTTCTCAATGCTGGGTCGAGGGAGTACTTCCTCTATGACGGATTTGTTTCCGCCTTTCTTCTTTGTGCTGGCTAGTTTGGATAGCACGTCTGCTCGCACGTTATGTTCGTGGGGAACGTGTTTTACTTCCACTATTGCGAACTTCGCCATCTCCTTCTTGACCAGGGCCAAGTATTCGGTCAGGTTGTCATTTTTGGCCTGATATTCTCCCCGGACCTGGAGGGCCACGAGTTGTGAATTCGTGCAAATGACGACTTCTTCTACGCACAGGTCTTTGGCCAGACGTAGCCCCGCGAGGAAGGCCTCGTATTCAGCCTGGTTGTTAGAGGTTGGGAAGGACAGGGTGAGCGATACTTCAACGATGATTCCTTCGTCGCTTTCCAGTATGATGCTCGCGCCGCTCCCCGCCGAGCTTGAGGCACCGTCGACGAAAATGGTCCATTTGCGTGCTTCGCTCGCGGGGGAGTCTGCGAACGTCATTTCCGCGATGAAGTCGGCTAGAGCTTGGGCCTTGAGGTCTTTTCTGCTTTCGTATTAGATGTTAAATTCGGACAGTTCTAACGACCATTTGAGCATTCGGCCGGCCATATCTGGTCGTCCGAGTAGCTGCTTTATGGGTTGATCTGTTCGAATCACGATCGTGTGAGTCAGAAAGTAGTGTCTTAATCTTCTGGCTGCGTTGATGAGGGCCAGTGCCACCTTCTCTATCTGTTTGTATCTTAACTCTGGTCCTTGCAGCGCTTTGCTCGTGAAATATATAGGTTTCTGCCCGTCAGGTGTCTCGCGGATGAGAGCGGCGCTCACTGCTTCGGTTGCTACGGCGAGGTACAGGTACAACGTTTCGCCATTGTCTGGGCGAGAGAGGACCGGTGGCTCTGAGAGCGCTTGTTTCAGATGTAGAAGGGCATTGTCACACTCCTCGGCCCATTCGAATGCTGCCTCTTTGCGGAGGAGTTTGAAGAATGGTAGGGCGTGCTGGGCGGACTTGGCCACGAAACGAGATAGTGACGCGAGCATCCCGTTGAGGGACTGGATGGATTTTTTTGACTTGGGCGTAGGAAACTCAGAGAATGCCCAGAATTTTTCGGGATTGGCTTCGATTCCTCGTTCTGTCAAGTAGAAGCCAAGGAATTTGCCTGCCCGGACACCGAACGTGCACTTCTCCGGATTAAAACGCATTTTGTATTTCCTGGCCTGTTCGAAGACCTTCCTTAAATGGGCAGTATGATCGGTTTCCTCGTGGGATTTTACGATCATGTCGTCCATGTAGACTTCGAGCATGTCACCTATTTCTCCCCGGAATACCTTGTTCATCATTCGTTGGTACGTTGCTCCGGCGTTCTTCAGGCCGAAGGACATTACGTTGTAGTAATAGTTGCCCGATTCGGTCATGAAGGTCGTATATTTTTTGTCGGACACTTCCATCGGAATTTGATTATAGGCCGAGTAGGCGTCCATGAACGATAAAAGTTTAAAACCAGCAGAATTATCAACGAGTTTATCAATATTGGGGAGGGGGTAGGCATCCTTCGGGCATGCCTTATTGAGATCAGTGTAATCAATGCACATGCTCCATTTTCCATTAGATTTTTTAACTAGTACAACGTTGGATAGCCAAGTGGTGTACTTGGCCTCCAAAATAAATTTGGCCTCGAGGAGGTCCTTTACAGCTTTTTCAGCAGCCACCGTTTTCTTCGGAGACTGCTTTCTCCTACGTTGTGCTACGGCCTTGACGGCCGGGTCGATTGTCAGCTGGTGACAGGCGACAGATGGATCCAAGCCGGGCATTTCGGCGGCGCTCCACGCGAAGAGGTCGGCATTCTCCCGGAGGCATGCTTTGAGCTGCTTCCTCGCAATGTCGGGCAGATCCGCTCCAATCTTCACTCTCCGTTGGGGGTCTTCGCCGAACAGAACGATCTTGAAGTTGCCATCCGGGATAGGGCGCATCGGATGGGAGCTGCTGCTGGACGATGTAGACGGGTTGGCAAAAGCTGCTCGTTCCTCCGGTTGGTCTTCTTCGGGGAAGCGACTGTCAAGGTCGATGGAGTCGACCTGGGGCAGAGGCTTGGCTTCCTCGGAGCTGCTTGGCAATGCTGGCTTACCCGACGCTTTCGGCTTGGATGCAATGGTGTTGAGCCCCTTTGTAGCTGCCTCGAAACACCGTCGTGCAGCTTCGATCTCGCCGTGGAGGGTGGCGACCATTCCCTTTGAAGTGTAATACTTCATCTTCAGGTGGACTATTGAGGGCACCGCTACCAACTCGGCCAGAGTTGGCCTTCCGAAAATGCACTGGTAAAGTGACGGGCAGTCGATTACCAGAAATTGCACCTTGATGGATCTAGCCGTCTCAGCTGATCTGAAGGTCACGATTAGTTCGACATATCCCCACGGCTTGGTCACTGACCCATTGAACCCCTATAAATCGGACCCTACATAGGGGGTAAGGTGCGATTCGTCCAGCTGAAGTGTTGAAAACAGCTGGGAGTACATGATGTCGACCGGGCTGCCCTGGTCGACGAGTATTATGCGAACGTCAAAGTTCGCCATCCGGGCTCTGATGAGCAAAGGTATGCTTGAGTTCGGGGAACCCCCGAGGAGCTCCTCTTCGTAGAAGGAGATGGGGACAGAGCCCTTCTGGGCCTGATCAAGCGTGGTCACCTTGTTGGAGCTTGTGTTGATCAGGTGCTCGAACTTTCATTTCACGGAGCCCACAGTGACTTTGTTGAAACCCCCTCCAGTGTTGACCATGGCGGAGGGAAATGTCTCCCACGTGCTGTGGGCCGCGAAATAAGCAGGGGCGCTAAGCCCGTCTGGGACGTAGAAGTCCTCTGGTCGCGATATGGACATAGCGGCCTGTATATTGGCGTCTTCCGAGGAGGGTACCTCCTCCTCTATCTTCTTGGACTCCTGGACATCCTGCCGAGGAGTGTCCTTCTTCTTCGCGAACTATTTCAGATGGCCATCCCTGATCAGTATCTCAATGGCATCCTTCAAATGGATGCAGTCCTCTGTAGTGTGGTCGTGACTCTTGTGGAAACGGAAGTATTTTGATTTGTCCACGTTTGGCCTGTTCGGCAGTTGCTTGGGGAACCGGACCCCCGCCTGCTTGAACTCCGAATTGGCACATTCGGACAATATCTTTTCCCTGGGGACGGTCAGGGGGGTGTAGTCATGGAACCGCCCGGAGGGTCCCTTGTTGTCACGGGAGTCACGAGGACGGTCCTCGCGCCTCCGTTCGCCCCGACAAGATGTCAAAGCTTCCTCTCCTCTGGATGCTCGAGCATTCTCCTGATGTCGTGATGCTCGGACGTTGCTGGCCGCAACCTTCTCTTCGTACTGAATGTGTGATTAGGCTTTGAGGAGGAGGGCGTCTAAGTTCCTCGGTGGTGCGAGGCCAATGGATTTACAAAACTCGAAGCCTGGGCGGAGCCCTTGCTCGAGCAAAAACTTCTTTATTTCGTCCGTTGTAGGGACTTGTACAGCTTCCTTGTTGAACCTCTCAATATATGCGTGGAGAGGTTCGTCTTTTCCTTGGATTATGGCCCCAAGGGAGACCTCGGTCTTGGGGTGACGGCGAGATGCTGTGAAATGCCGTGAGAACATCCTACCCAGTGGTCTCCACGAGGTAATGGACTCCTCGGGCAGTTGCTTGTACCAAGTCATCGCTCCCTTGCAGAGCGTGGTCGGGAACAGTCGGCATTTGATGGCGCCTCGTACGTCGCGGTAGCCTAACAGCGCATTGATGTTCTCGATGTGCTCGTCGGGGTCCGTGGTTCCGTCGTACGTGCCCAAAGATGGGGGTTTCTCCAAGCCTTTTGGGAGATGGGTAGCCAAGATCTCCTGGGACAACGAGTCGCGAGGCTCATCATCGCTGCTAGAACTGGCGTATGATGGGGACCGAACAGGATGCTCGCGACGGCGGTTCCTCTGGGGAGAAGGGGAGCGGTTCCTTCGCGGAGAAGGTGAGCGATCCCGTCCTTTAGACTTGACCGGCGGAGATTGCTCGTTCCTCCGAGTCCTCTTGTGGTCGTGAGCGTGCTGGTCACGCGGGGAGATCTGGTCGCGCTTCCGGGCTACGCGAGGATCAGGCTCTTGGCGCAGTCTTCGGTCGATGTCTCTCCGGGGCTGCGGGCTCCTTGATCGTCACTGGTTCCTCCGCAGAGGAGGGGATCTTGGACGGTTGGACTCTTCTAACGCCCCGATCCTCTTGTTTTGCTGCAGGATCAGGGTGTTAGTTTTGTTGATCGCCTCCAGGAGGGATGCCACGGCCGGGTCGGCGTTGGGCGGAACAGGAACGGGTTGGACGTCAAGTGAAGGTTGATCGTTGTTGCGATCAGCAGGGGTAGGGGAAGGAGAAGCAGTGGCTCCGTCCCTGAGGAAACGGGTATCTCGGAGGAGAGATGACTGGTCGTCAATGTCAGATTTGTTGACGGAGAGGATGGTGGTTTGGAGAGCATCCTTGGTGTGATCTTGGGAGGCCATGATCGTGATGATGTTTGAGAATTGTTTTGATCTTCGGTTTCTGAGGAAAGAAAGATGGGGAGAACAATGATTCCCACAGACGGTGCCACTGATTATGAAGGCTGGATCAGATCCTATAGAATTGGGCCACCAAGTGCGTCAGGGATGCTGGTCGTATGGAGAGGAGGGGGTGTACCTGCAAGGTACTCCGACGCTCAAGAAAGAAAGGGTCAAAGAAAAGGGGCAAGTACAAAGTATGAGTTCTTAGGGTGAATATTGGATACCTGGCCCTCTCAAGCGAGAGGGTTTATATAGAGCTCCCAGCGCGTGGCCAATGGTCCTATTTTCAGGGCGAAATAACCGTTTTCCCAAAAGAATATGTGACTACCCAAACTAGCCGTTATGTCGGGCAAGGTGCCCAAAACTAGCCGTTATTTCGGGCATAGGCATGGTTCCGGGCACCTGCCCACAGCTGTTCGGGGAGTAATGAAGTCGTACGTAACGGGCAGTGATTCCGGGGAGGAATGTTGCATTCCTTGCCCGATTGGAGGGGCAGAAAGGTAACTTTTGCCCCTCTGTGGATAGGACTTAGGCAATTTGGGCCTCTCTGGAGCAGAAGCGGATTGGGCCATGTCTAGCCATTGGTCCAGTCCAGAACAATCATCATCACAAAAACACATAAACCAGTTATTGTTTGTCTCTTGTCTCTATAGTGGAGAGTTCTTGCAATATTTAATGTTGATTATTTATTGTTTTGGTAAGACATTATTGCCACGCCTTTTGGGGAAGTTGTACAAGACGAAGTGTTGCTGGGAGGCAATCTAAGGGTTGAAGAGGAACCTACATGTGCATACATCCATGAATTACTCGATGATGAAACTCCACAATTTATGTTGTTGTGTTATTGTGATGACGATGAAAATGATGGAGTTGTTATGTTATGTTAGAAGTAATTCATATTAAGTAGTAATAGTAGTAGTTTTTATTAAGCTTAAACTAGCTAGTGTAGGTTAGAATTTTGCCTACGAGGCATTATTGATTGTGTATATAAGTAACTAGTGTGCTTAGCCATTAAGAAATGAGCTGTAATCATTCACTGTTGTTAGGTCTTTGATTGGTTGCATTTTGGCTAAAACAAGTTTACAGCAATATGTTGGGTAAGATGTCCTGACATGGTTGCTCAGACATCAGTACACATGTGGTTATAATACTTGGCAAGATGTTGAAGCATCTTCATCAACTGTCATGACAGATGTCATAACATCTTGGTCTGGTACAGCAGGCGCTGCTGTTATGTGATTTTCAGACAGATGTCGAAGACAATGTCATAACATCTTGGTCTGGTACAGCAGGTGATGCTGTTATGTGATTTTCAGACAGATGTCGAAGACAATGTCATGACATCTTTGTCTGGTACAGCAGGCGCTGCTATTTTATATCTCTTGACATATTTGATTTTATTTGATGAGAATATTTTAGATATACCTCATTGTAGCGAGCGATTTTGGACGCGGTTCTTAAGCGCTGGTCGCTCTCTGCGGTTTGAGCTTTAAACTACAGGTCGATTCATTTTTTATCCTATTGTGAGCTGAATAAGGAAGGCAAATAGATGTCTCCAATTAACCCTGCTTGCATACTGAGTTTAAACAGCGGTCTGTTAGGTTACGGATGCTATCAATGTGGGGGGGGCCTTTGTACTGGTTATTTGTATTTTCGCCAATACTGTTCTCTTTATTTCTTACCTGGGCAGAAGGTTTTTGACGGGGAACAAGGATTAGGATGTTAGGACTGATGTTTTTGAAATACTGCTTTTGATTGATGAAGATATGGGATTTGGTTTTTTTGTTGATTACGCTCGCTAAGATCTTTTCTTTCGATCTTATGCCTACGTATTCCCGTTTACCGAAACAGGGAAATCAGAGCGTTCGTAGTTCCTCATATTCTATGGGAGGAAAGGGGTGTTTTGGTGTCTTGTTCAAAGCCCAAGACATGAAGCGAAAGGTAGTTTGTATCTTGTTCAAACCCCAAGATGTGAAGCTGAAAAGTCTATTTGTGTCTTGTTCAAAGCCCAAGACGTGAAGCTGAAAGACCTCGACTTTAGAGAGAATTTGTCATCTCTAAAGAGGGGGAAGGAGAATTACTTTAACTGGGATACGCGGATCCGAGCAATGCCATAATTTCCGAAGAAAGGGTTTTAACCTGAAGGAGAAGACTTTAACTCAGTGTAGAGCAATGTCATCTTTCCTTAGGAATTTCTCATGCTAAAAGAGGGACAGTGGCATGGATGTAGATGATCCAGAGGCTTGCCGCTTACAGCGATTAGATGAAGGGAAAGGAGTTGTTGATGTTTGTGTACTGCGAACGAGGCACAGTTTTGATGCTAAAAGGTCGATTGGATCAACTAGTGGTTTTCTTATACAAAGCCTAAGAGGAGGCTAATTTCCGCTAGGAAAATCATTATACAAAGCATAAGAGGAGGCTATTTTGTGTCTCGTACAAAGCCCGAGAGAGAGGCTAAAAGTTTTTGACCCAGTGGGGCATATCGTTATACAAAGCCTAAGAAGAGGCTAGCAAAGAGTTGAATCAGTTGGAGAATCTTTTATACTCAGTAAGAGAGTGTTTTTGTATCTCGTACAAAGCCCGAGAGAGAAACGAAAAGGTTATTTAGACTCCACTGGGGAGAATTTTGGTATCTCGTACGAAGCCCGAGATGGAGGCTATTGTAACTGTTTCAGTTGAGTGACAGATCCAATATACTGATTTAAAAGAGAAAATCAGTTCTTATATGAGCAACGTTGTACTCAGGGATTTAATTTGAGGATCAGGGATATTTCCTTCTCTTTGAGGAAACGGGAAATCCAAAGGGTATCGAGACTATCCGAGTCTGCGGGTTTCCTTCCTATTTAATGAAGGGTGCTTGAGAATGTCTTTGAGACTCAAGGAAGTTAGACTGTCCGTGTCTAGAGTTTTATCTTTTGTACTATGCTTCGAGAAACAGTAGTAGACTCTATGAAAGGACTGTTCTATGAGGATGACTAGGTTCTGTTCCTATACCTCTAGGAGGTCGTCGGGACAATTTGTACGAAGCCCAAGAGGAGGCTGGAAACTTTTAAGAAGCCGACGAGTCCTTGTACGAAGCCCAAGAGGAGGCTATCATTCCCGAAGGAAGAGATCATTATACGAAGCCTAAGAGGAGGCTGTGAATACTTCTAAGAAGCCGTAGGGTCCTTGAATAATGCCCAAGAGGAGGCCAGGTTGCTTTTAAGAAGCCTGTGGGTCCTTGAATAATGCCCAAGAGGAGGCCGGTGCTTTTAAGAAGCCCGTGGGTCTATCATCTCCTTTCCATTAGGAGAGATAACTCTTTTAAAGATAAAAACTACTGGTAAACGTGCGAGGTTTACTATCCAGCGACTTTTAACTTTTAAAGAGGGTTCCTAAGTTAAGGTCCAAGATTATGACCGTAGTGGGTACCCAAACCCCGAGACATTCAAGGCAAGCTATCCACAAGGAATAGATCAAGTCAGGAAAGATCGAGAATTGGGAAGAAACTCAAAGATGCCATTCACAGAGAATACATTCATCTTGGGGAGTAGAGCTTCTTGACGATTCCTAAGGAGGACAGCCGAAGAGAAGACTGTATCTGGTGCTCCTATTGGGGATCTAGGCGTCTAATTCTACGAATAAATGAAACGGCGTCACCTAGTTCTAGACGTAGTTGCCGGGGAAACTCGAAATATCTATACTATTATTACACAGTAGATATGAGTTTATGAAAGGAGACTTACAGTGAGCAGCCCCACAATACAGTTTATAATATGAAAGCAGTAAATGAAAGCGATAACCACTTACTCGGTTGTAGTGCTTCCATGCTGTTTGGTTAGTTTTTCAACAAAGAAAGATTAAAAACAACAGTATATTCAAAATCAAAGGAGAAAGTGCTTTGAAAAAGAAAGATTTGGGGCTTACAGCTCAAGGAGAGGCCCAGGGTTTTATCAGTGAGCGCACTGTTTGACTTTGTACAGCGGGACTTATACAAGTGACTGGGGCCCAAAAAGGTTTTCTGTACAAAGGGATGGGTCTTACACTCTCTCAAGAGGCCCAAAAAAAAGGTTTAAAGAAAAGAGATGGGGCTTATAACACGAGGGTAGGCCCAGATGGTTTTTATTTTTAAACGGACGACGATTGCGCCGTTTGCTTGTACAGAGGGACTTATACAATGAGTGAGGCCCAAAAGGTTTTTGTACAAGGGGGGATGGATCTTACACTCTCTCAAGAGGCCCAAAAAGTTTTGAAGAAAAATAAATGGGTCTTACTACTCGAGGGTAGGCCCGGATGATTTTTGAAAAGGCGACGATCGCGTCATTTGTTTTTTGACGGTATCGGGACTTATACAATAAGTGAGGCCCAAAGATGATTTGGTCAAAAAAAGGATTGGGTCTTACACTCTAATAGAGGCCCAAAGTGTTTTGAAAATGATTTATGAGGGTTGAATTAATCCAAAACCCTAATTTGTTTTCAAAAATGTATTTAATTGAATAAAAATTCAATTAAAATGATCAAAAATTGTTTAACACATGGAAAACAAATTGTGATCTTGGATTAATGCTTCAAAAATTAAGTATTGACCTACAAAATAATTAGAAAGCATTAAAAGTTGCAAAATCAATGTAGAAAAAATATTTAAAATGCCAAAAACAATCAAAATATTAATTCTTTACAAAAATATCAATTATATGAAATAAATAATATTTTTGGGATTTTTTGATAAAATAAAATATTTTAACATTTTTGTGAATTATTAAAAAAAGAATCAACTCAAAATCATTAAAAATCAGAGAGAAATTAATTTTTGAATCAATTAAACAAAATCACAAAATTCAAATATTCAAATATATGAAAATGGCGCCAAGAACAACACCAAGAACACGCGCGTTTTTCAGTTTGCCCAGATTTGCATTTTCCAGCCAATCTCACTGAATACATAATTATAACATGCAATCCACATATCATTATGCTCGCCTCAACCTCACGATCATGTCTATGTACTTTAATTTCATTTAAATTAAACATACAACAAGAAATCACGAAGAGACCTCAAGAACCCTAATTTCTGCATGAAGGCTAGGATTTTTGATACACGATTCAAACAATGCAATTAATTGAGGGAAAACATTCCATGCATGATTATGAACATATGGCCAAATTATTGTGCGAGGAAATATGCATAGATTGAGAGATGACCAAGTTTAGGCTTACCTCCAAGTCGTGACAGCAAGAGCAGATGTGATTTTGAGTTGGAGGTGTTACAGACAAGTTGTGATGATCTGGACAGCTTCCCTACACCATATGGAGTGTGTTTGAACACTTGGATTGAATTAAAATGGACTGGATCAGTTTATGGCATCTCAGCTGCAACTTCACTTCAAACTTGTGTGGATGGCAAGTGATTTTGTGAAATTGATGTTTCAGATGTTATGTGAGTGTTTGATCAGCTCATATATGATGTATGTGAGGTGTGTGAGTGATTGGTTTGTGCAGAATTGCTCTCAAACTCAAAACCCGATAGCTACCTTGCTAAGAAAGGCATTTTTGCCAAGAGAAAGAGATTTTGAGGAAAGCATCTGTTAGATGGCTTTGGTGTACTTAAACTGACCACAATTGAGCTCTATTTATAGTAGAGCAAGTTTGTTTTGCAAGGAATAGTGCATGGCAGCTGGTAAGTAGGTTTCCTCAATGTTGGCCAATGGAAATGAAAGTCTCCTCTAGCCATTGACTAGAGGTTAGGGCACAGAGCTTTGGTCCCCTTGGTCTTGGATAAGTCTTGACTGATTTCAGATGAGAATGGCTCAGTCCATGCCACCTTGATGGTTCCATTGAATGCCTCATTCCAAATTTGAAGTCTTGTCCCTACTTTGGCAACTCTAGGTTCAACATGCTATTCCTTGTTCCTTGGACCTTGGAGGCTTGGCTCAGTGATTGTCCCCTTTGGATTCAATCCTCTGAGGTGTCCAAGTGGATTGGAGCAATTGAAATTGGCTGATTTTGGCAAATCGACCCAAAATGCAAACTCTGCCTTGCTTTGACAGATTTCAGCAAGGTAACTTGACAATGTTGTATCTCATGATGTAGGTTGAATTTGGCAATGTTCTTGGCCATTTTGGAAAGCTCTTACATGATACAACAACTGTTTGAACAAGTTTGGTTTTGATCTCTTTTGATTCCAAGTGAAAAATCCCCCTACATTTGGCAAAAAGTGAGGCAAAATCTGACTTAGTGAACATTTCACTAAGTGTTGGAAAAAGTGACTTTTTCACTTTTCAGCCACTTTGATCATTCCATAACTCAAAATCCTTAATGAATTGGAATGACTTGTAGTTGAAGTTTTTGTAGGTGATAATGAGGGCTACAAATCCATCTTTGGATGAGAAAAAATGGCCTTGTGGTTTAGGAGTTATGGTCCTCCAAAGTTGGTACCTTTGCCACTTTATTTTTAACTTAGAAAATTTTCTAAGTTTTATGGTTACCCCTTTTACAAGTTATCTCACTTTTCTTGATTTTTCTTGATGAATGATGATTCAAATCATACATTAAAATCATTTTAGGGTTAAAAATCCATTTTGGTGAAAAATCTCAAAAAGTCAAAGTTGACTTTTGTGCACAGTTGACTTTTTATCATATGAATTCCAAACTGTGCAATTCTTCAGGAAATCATGTCCTTGACCTAAATCAAACTTGATGGACATGTTCCATAGGTGTCATAGGGTATATTCAATGATGTATTAGGGTTTGGGAGCATGTCCTGGTCAAAAGTCAAAGTTACAGTTGACTTTTCCCTTAAAACCCTAATTGTGGTGCAGATGAAAATGAGACTTGTTGCTCAAGCTTCTTGGATCAATCCATTGTTCCAAATGGATCAATATGGTGTATTAGAGACCCTCAAATCATCTCTTGAGGTCTTGGCTCATGGTTTGTCCCAAAAGTCAACTTAGGGGTGAATTAGGTCAAGAAACCCTAATTCCTAATTTTTGATGAATGCATCCCCTGAGGCAAAATTGACTTGATGCATGGGTTCATGAGGTTCCATGAAGCATATTAGGTCATGTTTTGGATCATTGCCTTATGCCCAGATGAAAATTTCCATCTGGAGACCCTGGTCGACCAAAACCCTAATTTGGTGACACTGTCGATCTTGAGACTTGATCCACCTAGAAGGGAGCAGCCTTGTGCTTAATCCTTGAAGTGGGAGTACTTTTTGATCCATTGTGGATGTTTGAGAGATTAGACAAGTTGAAGATCATGTTATTTCTTGATTGATCCTTTGTCTAAGCACTCAGAGAGGGCTTGAAACCCTAATTTTGATTGTATTGGATGCTCACCCATCTTTGGGGAGACTGATGAAGCATGATGGTTCATCCATATTGTGCTGATGATTTTCACAATGATGGGAAATCTAAGTGGTCAAAATTTGGGGTATTACAGATGCCCCTATTTAATCTCTTGGACCCGAAGGTATGAATGACGAAGGGATTCGGGCATTCGGGGTGCAAGAGGATTAAATATCGGAATATCCGAAATTTTGATGGTGGTTATGAATGGTAGCTTACGCATTCATCTTCTTTAGCTAAGAGATGATGCTTAGAAAAGGTAAACTTCCCCTCGATCCTGGTTTCCTACCAAGGAACTGGTCTCAGTCTCTGATTTAAACTTCCCCTCGATCCTGGTTTCCTACCAAGAACTGGTCTTAGTTTCTGATTTAAACTTCCCCTCGATCCTGGTTTCCTACCAAGAACTGGTCTTAGTTTCTGATTTAAACTTCCCCTCGATCCTGGTTTCCTACCAAGAACTAGTCTTAGTTTCTTTTGTCAATAAACTTTCTTGACAACGGACGCTATTCATAGCGGCTTTCCTCAAACTTCTCGCCGAATTTTCCTGGGGAGATGCCATTTGAGTGGAAAAAGTTTTGATGTCAGACTTGCTGGGGAACCCATTCGTCTGAGTTGTAGAGGTGTACAAACTTCTCTGTTGGAGACGCCATTTGTCGATTCTACTGGGGAAAGCGAGTCTCTTGAGAGACTGTTTTCATTTGGGGTTACATCATACTTTTCTCGGGATCTTCCCGGAGAAATGCCATATGATGGGATCCAATTTTGAGGTGTCAATGACCTTCTCATCAGTTGTTTTTCAGAGCAAAACTGGCGTGCTGCCGAATCTCTGATCACGAGGCTTTCTCTGTGGATTTTCCTTAATCCGGGAAAGCAAGGATATCATCCTCAATGGCGAAGAGTGATGTTTATTGAGAGTTTTCTCTGGCTTTTCAGAGGTTCAAGTTATCAAAGTGGCCAAGTGCCGACTCTGATCTAAAGATACACTGGTGGCGAGATTGTGCAGCCGCAACACTTCCTGACGAGGAATGAACTGACAAACTCGATTGAGAAAACTGTTTATCACTAAGGGACAAGACCGACTCAAGTGATAGTGATGCAATATGAAATGCGAACGCAAATAAAATGCATGAAGTATGTACGTATATGCTGACAAAACAGACGCGACATACAGACTAATGGATGAACACAATTGGATACTCGGCCATCGCGGGGCGTATAGAGATATCGCTGGTTCAAGATAGCAATTCCACCTTGCTTAGGAGAGATAGTCCTATTGGGAGCTATGTTGATCGGGCTTAGGAGATGAGAACTCGGCCGAGGATGTCAGACGAAACAAGGTCTCTGACACAGTTGATCCCTTCATTCAGGCATACTGGCTTAGAAGGAGTACTTTGATTCTGCACTTTGAAGTTCGCTTACTTCGGGAGAAGCAATCGATGTTCTTCTGATGTTCAACAGTCAAAAGAAATTGCCATCTTTATTTTAAAAGCAGAAAAAGTTTTAACAAGTAAATTCATTTTCGTTTTATTTCAAGAATCGCTGATTAAGTTTAAACAACGTCGTTCTGTAAAGCTAAAACAAGTAAAGAATTACAAACAAAAGCACAAGGGCTCAAATTTTATTGATAAGATGGAGATCAGCCAAACGCGTGATTCCAAAGAGTATATACAAAGTTAGAAAATGGTAATTTACAGGGAAAAGGACTACGTTGAAACATAACGACCACTATCCTTATACCAACTTTGAGTTCGGGACATCCTGAGCTTCCGTCGAAGATGACCTTTGACTATAGATTTCCTCTGATAGATGATGCTGCAACTGCTGCTGAGGGACTTGCCTCTGTTGAACATAGTTACTTGCCATTATCCCTAATTTTTGCCTGGATTGTACTATGAGATTTCCAATCCATCGGGATGATTCTTTTTTTTTCATGTCTCTAACTTTTGCCTGGACCGCCCTTTCGGGTTTTCAATCCACCGAGACGTTTTTTTTTTTTTTAGTTTAGGCGAAGTATTTCTTGACTACATCAACATTCGTGGGGTAGGCAAATTCCTCTCCGTCCATGGTTGCAAGTCTCAAGGCACCGCCTGAGAAAGCTTTCGTGACCACATAGGGGCCATCATAATTTGGGGTCCATTTGCCCCGAGAATCAGTGAGAAATGATTGTATCTTCTTGAGCACGAGGTCTCCTTTTCTGAAGACACGAGGCCGAACCTTTTTGTCGAACGCCCTCATCATTCTTTGTTGATACAACTGACCGTGGCATAGTGTTGTGATTCGCTTCTCTTCGATCAGGTTCAGTTCTTCGTGTCGACTTTGACACCATTCAGCTTCAGTGAGCTTAGCTTTCATCAATACCCGGATTGATGGGATCTCTACTTCTATGGGGAGCACTGCTTCCATGCCATACACTAGAGAGAAAGGGGTAGCCCCTGTTGAAGTGCGGACAGATGTACGATAACCATGAAGAGCAAAGGGTAGCATCTCGTGGCAATCTTTATAGGTTACAACCATTTTTTGAACGATCTTCTTGATGTTCTTGTTAGCCGCTTCTACCGCTCCGTTCATCTTGGGTCGGTAGGGAGATGAGTTATGGTGTTCGATCTTGAACTCTGCGTATAACTCTTTCATCATCTTATTGTTCAAGTTAGATCCATTATCAGTAATGATCTCGCTTGGAACACCATAACGGCAGATGATATTGTTTTTGATAAATCGGACCACCACTTGTCGGGTTACATTGGCGAATGACGCTGCTTCGACCCACTTGGTGAAGTAGTCAATGGCTACTAGGATGAACCGATGTCCGTTTGAAGCCTTGGCCTCAATCATACCAATCATATCGATTCCCCATATGGAAAAAGGCCACGGGGAAGAAAGAACTTTGAGATGTGATGGCGGTACATGAATTTTGTCGGAGTATATCTGACACTTGTGACACCTCCTCATGTACTTGTAGCAGTCGGATTCCATGGTCAACCAATAATACCCGGCCCTGAGAATTTTTCTCGCCATTGTGTGTCCGTTGGCATGAGTGCCAAAGGATCCTTCATGAATTTCTTTCATGAGCATGTCTGCTTCTGGTCTGTCGACGCATCGGAGTAAGACCATGTCAAAATTTCTCTTATAAAGAGTGTCACCGCTCAGGAAGAAGTTTCCAGCCAATCTTCTGAGGGTTTTCCTGTCTTTTCTGAGTGCCCCAGGTGGGTACTCTTGTTTCTGAAGGAAGCATTTGATATCGTGATACCAAGGTCTGTCGTCTATGACTGCTTCAATCGCGAAGATGTAAGCGGGTCGTTCAAGGCGCATGATGTCGATCTTAGGTATGTCATTCCATCGACCTACACTAATCATGGAAGAGAGAGTGGCTAATGCATCATCCATGTGATTCTCATCACGAGGGATGTGATGAAAGTCGACTCTGTTGAAGAAGGGTAACAACCTTCTTGCGTAGTCTTTGTAAGGAATCAATCCTGATTGGTATGTGTTCCAATCTCCTTTTATCTGGTTAATAACCAGGGCTGAGTCGCCGTATACGTCCAAGTTTTTGATCCTTAAATCAATCGCTTCTTCGAGACCCATAATACATGCTTCGTATTCAGCCTCGTTGTTCGTACATTTGAACGTAAGCCTGGCAGTGAAAGGAATGTGGGAACCCTGAGGGGTACCAATGATTGCCCCAATTCTGTTTCCATAATGATTAACTGCTCCGTCAAAGATGAGTCCCCACTGGGAACCTGGTTCTGGCCCTTCACTGGGTAGTGGTTCATCGCAATCTTTCATTTTTAGATACATGACATCTTCGTCTGGGAAGTCAAACCTGATTGATTCTTGATTGTCAATCGGTTGATGAGCCAAATGATCGGCTAAAATACTTCCCTTAACGGCTTTTTGAGCGTGGTACTCTATGTCATATTCTGATAGTAACATCTGCCAACGGGCAATCCTTCCCGTGAGAGCAGGTTTTTCGAAAACGTACTTGATTGGATCCATTTCGGAGACCAACCAAGTAGTATGACGAATCATGTATTGGCGAAGACGTTTGGCTGCCCAAGCCAAAGCGCAACAAGTTTTCTCAAGCATCGTATACCGAGTCTCGCAGTCGGTGAATTTCTTGCTTAGATAGTAAACGGCAGACTCTTTCCTTTTAGTTTCATCTTGTTGGCCAAGTACACATCCCATTGAGTCCTCCAGGACTGTGAGGTAAATGATTAGTGGTCTTCCTTCCACTGGAGGTGATAGAATCGGAGGATTCAACAGATATTCCTTAATACTGTCGAAGGCAGTTTGGCAGTCTTCCGACCAAACGCAATCCTGGTTCTTTTTCAATAACTTGAAAATCAGCGCACAAGTGGCGGTCATAAGGAATATGAATCTGGAGATGTAGTTCAAACGTCCCAGGAATCCTCTGACTTGTTTTTCAGTTTTTGGAGAAGGCATTTCTTGAATGGCCTTGACCTTGTCAGGATCAACTTCAATTCCTTTATGGCTGACGATGAACCCTAGAAATTTCCCCGAAGGTGCACTTGTTAGGATTCAAGCGGAGCTTGAATTTTCTTAGACGATCGAACAATTTTGACAGATGTTCAACGTGCTCATCCTCCGTTCTTGATTTTGCAATCAGATCATCGACATATACCTCGATTTCTTTGTGTATCATGTCATGAAACAGAGTAGTCATGGCCCTTTGATAGGTTGTCCCGGCATTCTTCAAACCGAACGGCATTACCTTGTAACAAAAGGTACCCCATGGGGTAATGAACGAAGTTTTCTCCATGTCTTTCGGCGCCATTTTGATCTGGTTATAGCCCGAGAATCCATCCATGAAGGAGAATACTTTGAACTTTGCTGAGCTGTCTACCAGCATGTCAATGTGTGGTAAAGGAAAGTCGTCCTTTGGACTTGCCTTGTTCAGATCTCTGTAATCAACACACATTCTGACCCTTCCATCCTTTTTGGGAACGGGTACGATGTTGGCTAACCATTGAGGATATTCAGATGTAGCGAGGAAACCCGCGTCGATCTGTTTCTGTACCTCCTCTTTGATTTTGATGGCCATGTCCGGGTGAGTGCGTCTCAACTTTTACTTTACTGGCGGACATTCCGATCTCAACGGTAAGTGATGTTCCACGATGCTGGTATCCAACCCTGGCATATCCTGATAGGACCAAGCGAATACATCGAGGAATTCTTTGAGAAGCTTTATCAAACCCTCTCTGGCAGTTGGACTGAGCAGTGCTCCGATCCTGATTTCTTTTCTCTCTTTTTCTGAACCCAAGTTTACCGTTTCCAACGGTTCTTTGTGAGGTTCAATGGACCTTTCCTCTTGTCTGAGTAGTCGGGATATCTCTTCTGGAATTTCGTTGTCATTTTCTTCTTCAGCCTCGAATACCGGGAACTCAAAGTTGGAAGAAGGCATCGGATCGTATGTTTCAACGGGGTATAAAACAAGCAATCTGCATGACGTGATGATTCGTGTTTAGAAGAGATAGAGAAAATGCAAGTGTGTGTAGTGTTTTGATTTTACTGCTTGTTTTTATTTTTGAATTTTTTTTTTTTTAGGATTACCATTTTCTGAAAAAGTAAAAAGAGAAAACAGCAATTAATGCGGAAATTACAGAACGACGTTATTTTATTAATGAACAAGTCGAATCTTGAAACTACAGCCCTATAAAACAAAACTCTGTCGCTTTGGGCAAAGCGAAGAGGGAAATTTACAGAAAGCGAGCCCTATCAAAACATCCGTTTCACCTGGGCAGGGTGAAAGGTTAAAGATGGCAATTACTTTGAATGATGAACGACCTTCTGAACCTCGACAGCAACCCATTGGCGGCGAACTCCTCGGTGAATCACAAAGTCTGGCACCTTCCTTGATTTGTCTTCAGAAATGACGCTGATTTCTGGTGGAGCAGGATCATTGGAATCTGTCTCCCAGGCAGAATTGTCGTAGGAGGATTCCTCTGTTGCATTTTGCATAGCATTTGTGCTCTCAGCTGTATCTCCCCATCCAGTTGGCTGGATGTCTTCGAGCCTGATACGAGAGCTTTCGGGAGTGGTGTACTTGACCATATAGTCGTATTTTCCACTTGGTTGTCCCAAAGTGTCCCAAACTTCTTTGGAACTGGAGAAGTCATCCCTCTCGATGACGTTGACCTCAGGAAAAGCATAGTTGATGAATTCAAGTCCTGCGAACGTTGCGAATTCATCTTCATGTTGAGTAATTTCCGAATGACCTGAGTGTTGATCCCATGAGATGGTGGGGACACAGGTATTCTGTTCAATGACGCTCAGCTGAGTTTCATTACTCGACTGACTTTCTTGCCCCAAGTTTCCTGGGTAAGGCTGCCACATTGGCAGACCATCCATCGGGCCATAGTAATTGTGATCAGAGTTTTCTTTCATCAGAGTGTCTTCCTCTAATGAATTTGGCGGAGCACGGCATCCTTCCGGATCACAATCTCCGTAGATCATTTCGACATCTGATCTTGGTATAAATCTCGGACTTTCTGTAGGAAAGCAAAAAGGCATAGGCACCTCTTCCTGAGACATATAGCCGTCCTTGTTAAGGTAGGACTTCTATTCTTCATCTGTGTCAGAGGGATCTTCCTCATTGATAGCATGAACTGTCTGAGACACTAGGTGAAGAAAACCTCCACTGTGGAAGAAGTTTTGAAGGGGATAAAGACTTTCATCGTTGGCAACTGTCTGGGTACAGGTTGCAGAAAAACCAAGACCCTTCTTTGTTTTATTGTCAATAGGAATGACAAGCCGTCCCCATCCTGTCGTATCAGTACTCTCGACCGCTTTGATAGCATCTTTGTATGAGGAAATCGAGGTTCCTTCTTTGAACTGATTGTCCTTGCTCACCGATAGTGCTTGGAACTGAGTTCCAATAACCTCCTCGGGTTCTACATAAGTAGATGATGATAGGTTACTCACAAGCAAGGCTTGTTCCCCACAAACCGTGACAAGTTGATCGTTCTTGACGAACTTTAGCTTTTGGTGGAGGGTTGAAGTAACCGCTCCAGCCTGATGTATCCAAGGTCTTCCTAATAAACAACTGTATGTTGCCCGGATGTCCATGACCTGGAAAGTGATTTGGAACGTGTGAGGACCAATAGTTATGGGAAGATCAACTTCGCCGATAACTATTTTTCTAGATCCGTCGAATGCTTTGACGACGACCTCGCTGACTCTCATCGGAGGGCCCTTAAATGATAATTGCATCAAAGTGTACTTTGGCATAACATTCAGGGCTGACCCTGTGTCTACCAGTACGTTGGCTAAAGCATCGCCCTGGCAGTTAACTGTAATGTTGAGCGCCATGTTATGACGGCGACCCTCTTCAGGTAATTCTTCATCACTAAATCCCAAATTATTGCAGGAAGTGATGTTAGAGACAATGCTATCGAATTGTCTGATTGTTACATCCTGTTCCACAAAGGCTTCCTCCAAGACTTTCTGTAGAGCCTCTCTGTGTGCTTCTGAACTGAGTAACAGTGATAATACTGAGATTTTTGAAGGAGTCTGTAACAGTTGATCAACAATGTTATATTCACTCCTTTGGATGAGCTTTAGCATCTCATCTTTGTCTTTTGAAAAGTCGGGATTACTAGATTGACCGACTGGCGGATCAGGAGTTTCTGCCTGAAGTTCCTTTTCTTTGTTGGATTCTCCAACCCCTCGGTTGAAGATTCGACCGCTCCGTGTTACACGACTGACGTCTGCAATATTCACGACGGAGGGTAATGGAATTTCCTTTCCATTCTCAATTGTTGTTGCACCGTATTTGTAAGGGATCGCCTTAGCTGATTCATACGGTAATGGTCCCGATAGATAGATGACTATGGGAACCTTCTGATTTTTCTGACCGTCATAAGAAATTTCGATCCGTTCCTGGTTGGGAACTTTAGATTCGTCAAGTAGAGGGATGATGGCAAAAACATCCCTGATCTACTGATGACCAGAGATCGTGACAACATCCTCAACTTGATCGGCAAGGTAATTCGGCGACCAAATGATGGGTCCTGAACCTGGATATGGATGAATTTCTCCATGATCGATCTGACCCTGAAGAGCTGCTCTCACAAGGTAACACCCTTGGTTACTTTCTGAACAGACGCTACAGCTGTCATAGTTGTGTGGTGGCACCTGGCCACGCCCACTTTGAATACAATGTAACCTCACTAGGTTACCTTCCATTGATCGGACATCCTGACTTTGACGACGAGTAGGATTCCTGTTATTGATACTAATCTGTTGAGTATCTTCGTCCATATAGATTGGCATCCACCAGTGATTTAACAAGTGCTGAAGTGCCTCCTGGACAAGGGTACAACCTCGATCGTTTTCGCAACCCGCTTTACAGCTTTGGTAATCAGGTGATATTAAGAATCCGAGTCGGACCTGCTCAGCATGTAACTCTACCAGGTTGGTATTCATTACGCGGATGTCAAAGATCTGAACCATATTGATTTGATAGGAGTTCCTATCATGGTAGTCTTGGATCCATCCAAGATCCATCTGACGCTGGAGGGCCTCTTGTATGAAAGAGCATCCCTGTTTGTTTACCGAGCAAATCAGACAAGAACTGTAATCGTGCCGTGGCAGATTATGATACTGGCTTTGCCTTGAGTGCATCGCCACCAAGTTGACATTCATCACACGGATGTCGTGGTTTTGAATGACGTTAGAATTCGTAGAGACCATGTTAACTCCACGAACTCGGTGCTCCTGGATCCATCCGAGATCCATTTGTTCCTGTAGAGCTGCTTGCACTACAGAACATCCTTGGTTATCTTTAGAGCAGATATCACACTGGTGATAATCATGAGGTGGCACATGGCCATATCCACTCTGTCTACAATGCATCCTGACCAGATTGGTTTTCAACAAGAGTACATCATGAATTTGATAGACATTATTAGTCTCTTTCTCAATCAGATTGACTGCAGCTTTCTCATGTTGAGGCAGCGGGTTCGTAAGAATATTAGGATTCGTATCTTTGAAAGATAAGAGCCCGCTCCTAACAAGCTTTTGCACGTCGGATTTGAAATTGAGACAAGTCTCGATGTTATGCCCTGAACCTCCTTGATGATAAGGGCATGTTTGATCCGCTTTAAACCAAAAAGGCGGATTTTCCAGAACTGAAAGGGGAGACTTAGTCTGGATGTGCCCCTTATCCAGCAATAACAGAAACAGCTCTGCGTACGTTACAGGTATAGGATCAAATCCTGGTGGCCGTGTTGTACGGTTGTTGTTATATGGAGGACGAGCCTGCTGAAGAGGCTGTTGTGTCCTTTTTTGGTCAGGTTGGCTCTGCGCAACCTGAGGTTGATACATAGGAACAGGCGCGGGGCCGATAGCAGGAGTAATAGCTGCTACTGGCTGATAACGTCGCCTTTGCTTTCCGAGAGAGATATTTCCAATATCTTGCTCTTTTTTCTTAGGGAGAGCACTACCGTATTTTTTAGTACCGCTCGTTGATCCAGTGTCTTTTACCAAACGTCCTTCTCGGACGGCTTCCTCAAGACGTACACCCATGCCGACCATTTCGGTGAAATCACTGGGCGCACTGGCGACCATTCGGCCGTAGTAAAATGAGCTTAAGGTCTTTAAGAAGATCTTTGTCATCTCTTTTTCCTCAAGAGGTAGATAAATTTAAGCGGCAATTTCACGCCACCTTTGAGCATACTCCTTAAAGGTTTCCTTTTCCTTTTGCGACATTGATCTGAGTTGATCTCTGTCGGGTGCCATGTCCAAATTGTACTTGTATTGTTGGACGAAGGCAGTACCAAGATCTCTGAATGTACTGATCATAGTACGGTTTAAACCCATGTACCATTTGAGTGCGGCACCGGTTAAACTATCCTGGAAGTAGTGAATCAGCAGGTCCTGATTCTCCGTCTGGGCTGACATCCACCGAGCGTACATCACCAGATGGCTTTGAGGGCAAGAGTTACCCTTGTATTTTTCAAAGTCGGGCACTTGGAACTTGTGCGGGACTTTCACATTTGGGACCAAGCAGAGGTCTGCGGCGTCCTTCCCAAATAGATCCTGACCGCGAATGGCTTACAGCTCTTTCTGCATTTCCAAGAACTGTTCCTGGAATTCCTCCATTCTGTCAAACATAGTTTCCTTCTTACCAGAAGGTGTTGGTGGAATCTGTCCTTCTGGGACAGTGTGCACCACAGGGGGTGGTACCGTGACTACGGCAGTAAGTCTTGGCGCCTCCCGAAGTTTGTAACCTTTAGGAGTCTTCAGTATGCCCCTGGCATCTTCGCTTTCCCGAAGTTTGTAACCTTCAGGCCCAGCGGCTTCTGTTGCGATTCCCTGATCTTCAGTGATCGGCGGAACATATCCTTCCGGGATATAGTTAACAGGCATGCCCCAAGGACGATCTTTCGGCCTCTGATACCTAGGATCATACTTTTCTATGATGGGCGTTGAGGTGATCTCTGAGATCACAGTTCTTTGTAGCTGAGCTTCTGCCATGGCTTGCATGTCGTTACGAAGCTTTCTCATATCCTCTCTCAGAGCGTCAATCTCTTCTTTCAACTCTCTGTTTTCTTCCTCAAGATCATCCATCTTTTTCTGACGATTGGCCCGAGTATTATACGAATGAGGCAGTTTGACTCTAGAATCGAGACACAAACGTGAGATTCGTAGGTAAGGAGAATACGCGATGTGAGAATGATGAATGCAATGATTATATTAATTGTTTTTAGGGTTAATTAAAATAAACTTCGACAATTAGATTGCAAATATCAAACAGTGGGGAAACCCCTCTTTATTGAATTCCAAAGGATTACAGAAATGGAAATACAGTAGATTACAAAGTGCAGAAACAGAAACCTAAACTAATGGGTCCCGAGTCCTCCCTGAGGAGAAACCGGGTGCTGATTCTGGTATCTTCCTTTTCTTTGACCGGGGCGCTTGGGCCGTTGTCGGGTTGTCATTCCTTTGCCAAGTGAAAGGAGTGAGCAAATTCCTTTGGTCATCTTGATTCTCCACAGCATGTTGCTCCAAAATTTTAATTAGAGCATCTTTCTCTTTCAGTAATTACTGTATTCTGATGCACTCTACGTCGAGGGTGCGGTACTTGTTCTTCCAAGACCTTCTCTCCCGTTGAACTTTGTTGAGAGTAACCTGAAGCCTTTCAGTTTCCGTCATGAAGTACATGACAGTTTCCCTCGGTGGAAGAATTCCGTAACGAGGATAAGGCATCTTTAGCTTGAGAGCTCTAGTTTGTACCCAGTGGAGATAAGGCTCCACCGAGACACAGTCCGGTTTTCCCAGAGACTCTCGTCCTTTCTTATGAACATGTTTCCAAGCTTGCACTATTTCCATCTTTAGTGCTCTGTCACTTTCTCCTTCTTTGAAGAAAAGACCTTCCAGATGAACACCCAGTGGGATGTGTCTTATCGGGTATCCAAATTGACGAAGAACTAATATCGGATGATAGTTGATTCCTCCCTTAGTTCCTATGAGGGGTACGCTGGGGAAGTTTCCACAACGATCAATGATTCTGATTCCCTCATGACCCTTGTTGCACCAATCTATATCAGAGTTGGTAAGAGACATGATCTTCTGCGACCAACGTAAGACACTCTTGCAATCCCAAAAAGCAGCAGACTTGGGCAAGTGAGAGATATACCATTTTTAGAGCAAAGGTACACAGCATGTGATCTCCCCTCCGCTGTACAAATTTCCCAAGTGTACAGAATGATACGTATCTGCGAGCAAAGTCGGCACAGGGTTTCCAATGAGAAAAACCTTAATAGCGTTGATATCGACGAAGTTATTGATGTTGGGAAACAAAAATAATCCGTAGGTGAGCAAGACAAAGATGCTTTCAAAAGCAGTCCTGTTCCCTATACTAGCAAAGTACAGAGCTTTCTTGGTCAAGAACTGGGCTGGAAAACCTTGGATGCCCCCCTTAGTGGTCATGTGAGTCCTGACCTCAGACTCGTCCAAATGAATTGCTATTGCAATAGTCTGATTCTTTGGAATTTCTTCCAGTCCAGAAAATGGAGCTCGATTAGTGATATGTAAATCAGTCAGATGAGAATACTCCTCCAGCGTTGGTGCTAGCTGGTAATCCGGGAATGTGAAACAGTGATAAACCGGATCGTAGAACTGAATGAGTGCATCCATGATTCCCTTAATCACATGGACTCTTAACAGTGGTAGCAAACCACCGTGCTTGGCTCTGAAAGCCTCTGGGTTAACGATCATCCTCGCTAACTTTCTCAAATCCCCTAGCTTTGGAACCTTGAAGGTATACTGGTGAGTTCTCCTTCTACCGAAATCCATTAATGCAATCTTTTTCTCTGATATTTGCAATCACAGTCTTAGTTTAATTTGAAAAACAGAGAGACTAGAAGCGAAAGTTTTTTTAATGTTTTAATGTTTTATTAAATGAATGCATGAATGCAGCACACAAAAACATAGAAAAAACATGGGGTCAGAGGGTCGTTGTCATGAAGTCAAGGCTCTACCCATCCCCAAAGGTTTATACTAGGGTGATTTTTGTACCTGTACTCATTATCATCAGCTCCTCCCAGGAAGGCAGACAACAAGCGGATCGCCAGCGAGTTGTGTGCAATCTTAGAGTAAGTGCCATTCACCGAGAATAGATCACCAGCCTCAAATGAGGGTAGTATCGCGTAACAGCTATTTTCGATAGCTTCCGCACTACGAAAAAGGTTGGCTTTTCTTAAGTGTATACTCAATCTCACCACATGCGGCATCACACGCATTCCCAGTAGCAGAAAAATAAACACGTATAGCATTTAGGAAAAGCAGTATATATATTTTTCCTAATCATCCTAGACTTATAAAGCTATGAATCTTAAGTTCCTGACAGAAATGGGTTCCCCGGCGGAAGCCCCAATCTGTGGTTCTCTGCCTAAGAGATGGACCAGCATAGGTCAATCTTTCTCTTCGGTAGAGTTCCCATTTTCCGTGGAAAACGGGGATGATGCCCTAAGGCAAAAAGATCTTGGCAAAGACTCCCCAGCAGAGTTGCCATTTTACTAGGAAAACAGAAAGAAAGAAAAACATCGGCCCCACGGTGGGCGCCACTTTTCCTGTAGCGAGCGATTTTGGACGCGGTTCTTAAGCGCTGGTCGCTCTCTGCAGTTTGAGCTTTAAACTACAGGTCGATTCATTTTTTATCCTATTGTGAGCTGAATAAGGAAGGGAAATAGATGTCTCCAATTAACCCTGCTTGCATACTGAGTTTAAACAGCGGTCTGTTAGGTTACGGATGCTATCAATGTGGGGGGGGCCTTTGTACTGGTTATTTGTATTTTCGCCAATACTGTTCTCTTTCTTTTTTACCTGGGCAGAAGGTTTCTGACGGGGAACAAGGATTAGGATGTTAGGACTGATGTTTTTGATATACTGCTTTTGATTGATGAAGATATGGGATTTGGTTTTTTTGTTGATTGCGCTCGCTAAGATCTTTTCTTTCGATCTTATGCCTACGTATTCCCGTTTACCGAAACAGGGAAATCAGAGCGTTCGTAGTTTCTCCTATTCTATGGGAGGAAAGGGGTGTTTTGGTGTCTTGTTCAAAGCCCAAGACATGAAGCGAAAGGTAGTTTGTATCTTGTTCAAAGCCCAAGATGTGAAGCTGAAAAGTCTATTTGTGTCTTGTTCAAAGTCCAAGACGTGAAGCTGAAAGACCTCGACTTTAGAGAGAATTTGTCATCTCTAAAGAGGGGGGAGGAGAATTACTTTAACTGGGATACGCGGATCCGAGCAATGCCATAATTTCCGAAGAAAGGGTTTTAACCTGAAGGAGAAGATTTTAACTCAGTGTAGAGCAATGTCATCTTTCCTTAGGAATTTCTCATGCTAAAAGAGGGACAGTGGCATGGATGTAGATGATCCAGAGGCTTGCCGCTTACAGCGATTAGATGAAGGGAAAGGAGTTGTTGATGTTTGTGTACTGCGAACGAGGCACAGTTTTGATGCTAAAAGGTCGATTGGATCAACCAGTGGTTTTCTTATACAAAGCCTAAGAGGAGGCTAATTTCCGCTAGGAAAATCATTATACAAAGCATAAGAGGAGGCTATTTTGTGTCTCGTACAAAGCCCGAGAGAGAGGCTAAAGGTTTTTGACCCAGTGGGGCATATCGTTATACAAAGCCTAAGAGGAGGCTAGCAAAGAGTTGAATCAGTTGGAGAATCTTTTATACTCAGTAAGAGAGTGTTTTTGTATCTCGTACAAAGCCCGAGAGAGAGGCGAAAAGGTTATTTTGACTCCACTGGGGAGAATTTTGGTATCTCGTACGAAGCCCGAGATGGAGGCTATTGTAACTGTTTCAGTTGAGTGACAGATCCAATATACTGATTTAAAAGAGAAAATTAGTTCTTATATGAGCAACACTGTACTCAGGGATTTAATTTGAGGATCAGGGATATTTCCTTCTCTTTGAGGAAACGGGAAATCCAAAGGGTATCGAGACTATCCGAGTCTGCGGGTTTCCTTCCAATTTAACGAAGGGTGCTTGAGAATGTCTTTGAGACTCAAGGAAGTTAGACTGTCCGTGTCTAGAGTTTTATCTTTTGTACTATGCTTCGAGAAACAGTAGTAGACTCTATGAAAGCACGGTTCTATGAGGATGACTAGGTTCTGTTCCTATACCTCTAGGAGGTCGTCGGGACAATTTGTACGAAGCCCAAGAGGAGGTTGGAAACTTTTAAGAAGCCGACGGGTCCTTGTACGAAGCCCAAGAGGAGGCTATCATTCCCGAAGGAAGAGATCATTATACGAAGCCTAAGAGGAGGCTGTGAATACTTCTAAGAAGCCGTAGGGTCCTTGAATAATGCCCAAGAGGAGGCCGGGTTACTTTTAAGAAGCCTGTGGGTCCTTGAACAATGCCCAAGAGGAGGCCGATGCTTTTAAGAAGCTCGTGGGTCTATCATCTCCTTTCCATTAGGAGAGATAACTCTTTTAAAGATAAAAACTACTGGTAAACGTGCGAGGTTTACTATCCAGCGACTTTTAACTTTTAAAGAGGGTTGCTTAGTTAAGGTCCAAGATTATGACCGTAGTGGGTACCCAAACCCCGAGACATTCAAGGCAAGCTATCCACAAGGAATAGATCAAGTCAGGAAAGTTCGAGAATTGGGAAGAAACTCAAAGATGCCATTCACAGAGAATACATTCATCTTGGGGAGTAGAGCTTCTTGACGATTCCTAAGGAGGACAGCCGAAGAGAAGACTGTATCTGGTGCTCCTATTGGGGATCTAGGTGTCTATTTCTACGAATAAATGAAACGGCGTCACCTAGTTCTAGACGTAGTTGCCGGGGAAACTCAAAATATCTATACTATTATTACACAGTAGATATGAGTTTATGAAAGGAGACTTACAGTGAGCAGCCCCACAATACAGTTTATAATATGAAAGCAGTAAATGAAAGCGATAACCACTTACTCGGTTGTAGTGCTTCCATACTGTTTGGTTAGTTGTTCAACAAAGAAAGATTAAAAACAACAGTATATTCAAAATCAAAGGAGAAAGTGCTTTGAAAAAGAAAGATTTGGGGCTTACAGCTCAAGGAGAGGCCCAGGGTTTTATCAGTGAGCGCACTGTTTGACTTTGTACAGCGGGACTTATACAAGTGACTGGGGCCCAAAAAGTTTTTCTGTACAAAGGGATGGGTCTTACACTCTCTCTAGAGGCCCAAAAAAAAGGTTTAAAGAAAAGAGAGTGGGGCTTATAACACGAGGGTAGGCCCAGATGGTTTTTATTTTTAAACGGGCGACGATTGCGCCGTTTGCTTGTACAGATGGACTTATACAATGAGTGAGGCCCAAAAGGTTTTTGTACAAGGGGGGATGGGTCTTACACTCTCTCAAGAGGCCCAAAAAGTTTTGAAGAAAAATAAATGGGTCTTACTACTCGAGGGTAGGCCCGGATGATTTTTGAAAAGGCGACGATCGCGCCGTTTGTTTTTTTACGGTATCGGGACTTATACAATAAGTGAGGCCCAAAGATGATTTGGTCAAAAAAAGGATTGGGTCTTACACTCTAATAGAGGCCCAAAGTGTTTTGAAAATGATTTATGAGGGTTGAATTAATCCAAAACCCTAATTTGTTTTCAAAAATGTATTTAATTGAATAAAAATTCAATTAAAATGATCAAAAATTGTTTAACACATGGAAAACAAATTGTGATCTTGGATTAATGCTTCAAAAATTAAGTATTGACCTACAAAATAATTAGAAAGCATTAAAAGTTGCAAAATCAATGTAGAAAAAATATTTAAAATGCCAAAAACAATAAAAATATTAATTCTTTACAAAAATATCAATTATATGAAATAAATAATATTTTTGGGATTTTTTGATAAAATAAAATATTTTAACATTTTTGTGAATTATTAAAAAAAGAATCAACTCAAAATCATTAAAACTCAGAGAGAAATTAATTTTTGAATCAATTAAACAAAATCACAAAATTCAAATATTCAAATATATGAAAATGGCGCCAAGAACAACACCAAGAACACGCGCGTTTTTCAGTTTGCCCAGATTTGCATTTTCCATCCAATCTCACTGAATACATAATTATAACATGCAATCCACATATCATTATGCTCGCCTCAACCTCACGATCATGTCTATGTACTTTAATTTCATTTAAATTAAACATACAACAAGAAATCACGAAGAGACCTCAAGAACCCTAATTTCTGCATGAAGGCTAGGATTTTTGATACACGATTCAAACAATGCAATTAATTGAGGGAAAACATTCCATGCATGATTATGAACATATGGCCGAATTATTGTGCGAGGAAATATGCATAGATTGAGAGATGACCAAGTTTAGGCTTACCTCCAAGTCGTGACAGCAAGAGCAGATGTGATTTTGAGTTGGAGGTGTTACAGACAAGTTGTGATGATCTGGACAGCTTCCCTACACCATATGGAGTGTGTTTGAACACTTGGATTGAATTGAAATGGACTGGATCAATTTATGGCATCTCAGCTGCAACTTCACTTCAAACTTGTGTGGATGGCAAGTGATTTTGTGAAATTGATGTTTCAGATGTTATGTGAGTGTTTGATCAGCTCATATATGATGTATGTGAGGTGTGTGAGTGATTGGTTTGTGCAGAATTGCTCTCAAACTCAAAACCCGATAGCTACCTTGCTAAGAAAGGCATTTTTGCCAAGAGAAAGAGATTTTGAGGAAAGCATCTGTTAGATGGATTTGGCGTACTTAAACTGACCACAATTTAGCTCTATTTATAGTAGAGCAAGTTTGTTTTGCAAGGAATAGTGCATGGCAGCTGGTAAGTAGGTTTCCTCAATGTTGGCCAATGGAAATGAAAGTCTCCTATAGCCATTGACTAGAGGTTAGGGCACAGAGCTTTGGTCCCTTTGGTCTTGGATAAGTCTTGACTGATTTCAGATGAGAATGGCTCAGTCCATGCCACCTTGATGGTTCCATTGAATGCCTCATTCCAAATTTGAAGTCTTGTCCCTACTTTGGCAACTCTAGGTTCAACATGTTATTCCTTGTTCCTTGGACCTTGGAGGCTTGGCTCAGTGATTGTCCCCTTTGGATTCAATCCTCTGAGGTATCCAAGTGGATTGGAGCAATTGAAATTGGCTGATTTTGGCAAATCGACCCAAAATGCAAACTCTGCCTTGCTTTGACAGATTTCAGCAAGGTAACTTGACAATGTTGTATCTCATGATGTAGGTTGAATTTGGAAATGTTCTTGGCCATTTTGGAAAGCTCTTACATGATACAACAACTATTTGAACAAGTTTGGTTTTGATCTCTTTTGATTTCAAGTGAAAAATCCCCCTACATTTGGCAAAAAGTGAGGCAAAATCTGACTTAGTGAAAATTTCACTAAGTGTTGGAAAAAGTGACTTTTTCACTTTTCAGCCACTTTGATCATTCCATAACTCAAAATCCTTAATGAATTGGAATGACTTGTAGTTGAAGTTTTTGTAGGTGATAATGAGGGCTACAAATCCATCTTTGGATGAGAAAAAATGGCCTTGTGGTTTAGGAGTTATGGTCCTCCAAAGTTGGTACCTTTGCCACTTTATTTTTAACTTAGAAAATTTTCTAAGTTTTATGGTTACCCCTTTTACAAGTTATCTCACTTTTCTTGATTTTTCTTGATGAATGATGATTCAAATCATACATTAACATCATTTTAGGGTTAAAAATCTATTTTGGTGAAAAATCTCAAAAGTCAAAGTTGACTTTTGTGCACAATTGACTTTTTATCAGATGAATTCCAAACTGTGCAATTCTTCAGGAAATCATGTCCTTGACCTAAATCAAACTTGATGGACATGTTCCATGGGTGTCATAGGGTATATTCAATGATGTATTAGGGTTTGGGAGCATGTCCTGGTCAAAAGTCAAAGTTACAGTTGACTTTTCCCTTAAAACCCTAATTGTGGTGCAGATGAAAATGAGACTTGTTGCTCAAGCTTCTTGGATCAATCCATTGCTCCAAATGGATCAATATGGTGTATTAGAGACCCTCAAATCATATCTTGAGGTCTTGGCTCATGGTTTGTCCCAAAAGTCAACTTAGGGGTGAATTAGGTCAAGAAACCCTAATTCCTAATTTTTGATGAATGCATCCCCTGAGGCAAAATTGACTTGATGCATGGGTTCATGAGGTTCCATGAAGCATATTAGGTCATGTTTTGGATCATTGCCTTATGCCCAGATGAAAATTTCCATCTGGAGACCCTGGTCGACCAAAACCCTAATTTGGTGACACTGTCGATCTTGAGACTTGATCCACCTAGAAGGGAGCAGCCTTGTGCTTAATCCTTGAAGTGGGAGTCCTTTTTGATCCATTATGGATGTTTGAGAGATTAGACAAGTTGAAGATCATGTCATTTCTTGATTGATCCTTTGTCTAAGCACTCAGAGAGGGCTTGAAACCCTAATTTTGATTGTATTGGATGCTCACCCATCTTTGGGGAGACTGATGAAGCATGATGGTTCATCCATATTGTGATGATGATTTTCACAATGATGGGAAATCTAAGTGGTCAAAATTTGGGGTATTACACTCATCATTATGCGCACGTCAAGGAGATTTATTAGGAGCAAGTCCATATTTAATTGGATTTCATAAAAAGGATCTATGAGAGTTTTTAGGAAACTATAAAAGATTTGTTCCTATTTTTATATGAAGATCTTGAAGCTGATTTAAAACATGAAGATTGGACCTGATTGAAGAGTCCAAGCCCATACTGCAAGAGTCTATAAATAAGGACTTGCTAGACCTAAAAGAGACAACACACACAACAACAAGTCGTCGGTGCAACATAAGGTTTTAGGGTTTTTGAGAGTCTCTTGTGTAGTTTGTAAGTCACCCATGTATCTTTTGATACTATGTGGTCGACATAGGTTGTTGTAAATTATTCACTCTTAAGCTTTTAAGAATTGAGTACTTGTTATCACGTGGTGATTGTAAAGGGAATTGAGAGGGGTCTCATATCTAGGAGAGTCTTAGATAGAAGTTACACGGGTAGTGATTAAGTGAGAAGTTGTAAACGGGGGAGTTTAGCTTTGAATTAATACTATTATAGTGGATTTCATTCCTGGCTTGGTAGCCCCCAGATGTAGGTGTTGTAGTACACCGAACTGGGTTAACAATTTTTGTGTGATCGTTTACTTTCTGCAATCTGTATTGTTCTCATTATTGACATTGTGTAAAGCAGAGATCAAGTGTCTCGACATGTGTTAGGACATTTGTGATCTGCTATGCCAGAATTTCAACTATAACTATTTGTAAGAGTAGTGGAAGTTTGTTATTTTTCTCTCTTATCTCTCTTCTTCCATCTTCATCTTGTGCACCAACAATTGGTATCTAGAACTTCGGTTCATATCCACAGGGAAACACAAGTGAACAGTGAGGTGTTTTGTGATTGATTTTTTTTCTTGAATTCGTGTTGAATTTTTTGATCGGAATCGTAATAGAATCACATTTCTTGATTTTGCGGGATTGGGAAATACTAGTGTTTGGTGAGATCTGAGTGAATTACACAAGGTTAAAAGATGAACAAAAACGATAATCTGAATACTAAGCTTCCAGTGTTTGATATCAAGAACTAGAATCGGTGGATGATTCATATGCGTGTGTTGTTTGGCGCTCAATATGTTCTTGATCTCGTCAATGACAGTTATGCTCCGGTTGTGGTGGATGTGACGGAAGCATAGAGAAACATGCAACGAGAAAAGAGGAAGAAATATTAGAAGGAATTGTTCTACATCCATCAATGTGTGAATGTAAACATGTTTGAGAAAATCGTAGATTTAACCACGGTGAAGGTTGCATGGGACACACTAGTATGGTGTTATGATGGTGATGCGTCAGTGAAGAATGTGAAGCTCCAGTCTCTACGTATCTCCGCATAAAGAACAATTAGAAGGTACCTGACTACATCTCCAAAGTGATTCTGATCACAAATGACATGAAGTCGTGTGGAGAAAATCTCTCTGATGAAAAGATCATTAACAATGTATTTAGATCTCTTACTCCTTAGTTTGATTACATTGTGGTAGTAATTGAAAATTCTAAGGATCTTAGCACCATGAGAATTGAAGAGTTGCAAAGAAGTCTACAGGCACAAGAGTTGTGTCTGACTGAGAGAAAATCTAAAAGAGAGGTAGAGTAGCAGGCTCTGAAAGCAGCTTCTGGTAAGAATATCAGAAGCATTCTTGATCAGAAGCCAAGGAGAGATCTGATGATGTTTAGAAGTCAGAAATCTCAACTTGTGAAAGGCAGAAGAGTGCTCATAAGGGGAGGGAGAAGTATGACAAAAGGAAGGTTCAGTGCTACAGTTGTAAGAAGTTTGGCCACTTCGATGTTGATTGTTGGTCAAACAAGGAAAGGAAGTCAGAAGAAGCAAACATAGCCAGAAGAGATTCTGATGATGAATATGTGTTATTGATAGCTTCTGAATCTGACAATGCGTATTTGGTAGACTGGTGGTATATGGACATTGGTTGCTCAAATCATCTTACTAGAAATAGGAAATGGCTTGTTGATTTTGACTGTAGAAAAAGGACAACAATCATATGTGCTGATGATAAATACCTCAACATTGAAGGTATGGGAAATGTCATAGTAGTTCTGAATAATGGTAAAACTGCATTGATTGAGAATGTGAGGTATGTTCCTGACATGAAGAGCAATCTGATGAGTGTGGTTCAATTAATTGAGAAATGAGTTTGAGTTAGCATGAAGGACAATCTTTTGAAGTTGTATGACTGTAATGAAAAGCTGATTATGAAGTCAGAACAGGGAAAGAATAGAACATTCAAAGTGAATGTTAAAATTATAGACTTTGACTGCCTTAGTGCAACAAGTGTTGTGAAGGAAAGTGAGTTGTGGCACAAAATATTTGGTCATTTTAACTTCAGAAGCTTAGGGCATCTGAATTTGACGAAGTTGGTACAAGGAATTCCTACAATTAAGAAGCCAGAGAAATCATGCAATGTGTGCAAGAGAGGGAAGCAACCAAGACTGCCATTTTCATCTAAAATGCCTCCAAGAGCAAAGCATACTTTAAGTGTGGTGCATTCTGATGTGTGTGGACCATTTCCAGTACCTTCACTTGGAGGGAATAAATACTTTGATTCATTTTTGGATGAGTTCACAAGGATGATGTGGGTATCCCTTATAAAGTTCAAACAAAATGTGTTTACTGGATTTAAGAAATTCATAATCAAGGTTGGGAATCAGAGTGGTCAGACTCTGAAGATTCTCATAACTAATGGTGGAGGTGAATATAACTCTATAGACTTCAGAAAGTTCTGTAGGAGAACGGAATTAAACATGAGGTGACTGTTCCATATATTCCTCAACACAATGGTCTTGCTAAAAGAAGAAATTGAACTTTGCTTGATATGACAAGGAGCATGCTGAAGGAGAAGAAGCTACCTCACACCTTGTGGGGAGAAGTTATTGCCACTGCAACATATGTGCTCAATAGGTGTCCAACAAAGAAGCTGAAGAAAATTATTCCTTTAGAAAAGTGGATTAGAGATAACCTAAGTGTGAGCCATCTGAAGGTGTTTGGTTCTGTGTGCTAAAAACATGTTTCAGATGCTAAGAGAAGGAAGTTGGATGACAGAAGCAGAGTTTTGTTGCTTGTAGAGTACCACAGTACATGTGCTTACAAGCTCTATTGTCCTCTCACTAACAAGGTTGAATTCAGTAGATATGTCATTGTGAAAGAATCAAAAGTGTGGGATTTGAGTGAATCTCAATCCAACTTTAGTAAGCTGTTAACACCTGAGTTAACTTCTGAATATACTTCAGAATCTGAAGGTTATGAAAATGAGTCAGAATCAGAAGTTGATTCTGAAGGTGAGTCTGAAGATGAGCCAGATTTTGAAGATGACTCTGAAGTCGAAGAAGACTCTAAAGGTAAATTTGATTCTGGTCCAAATTTTGATGGTGATTCAGACTCTGGTGGTGATCCATACTCTACAAATATTCTAGACTATAAAGGTGGTCATGCCTCTAAAGGTGGTACTTCTGTGGCTCCAACATTTGATATTGTTCCAGCTTCCGAAGAAGACTCTTAACAAGTTCAGAGGCCACAAAGAATAAAAAACATACCAAGGAAATTTGCATAGTTTGACATGTTGCAAGATACTGAAATAGACTCTGAAGGGGAAGTCGTTCAGAATGCCATGTTAGTATACTCTAAACCAATGAGTACATAAGAAGCTCTCAAGAAGAATGTGTGGATGAAGGTCGTGAAAGAAGAACTTGAGGCTATAAAAAGAAACAAGACTTGGAAGTTGACTGAGCTTCCAAAGAACAAGAAAGCCATCAGTGTCATATGGGTTTTTAGTGTGAAACTGATGCCAAATGGATCAATTAGAAAACACAAAGAAAGGTTAGTAGTTAGAGGATTTCTACAGAAACCTAGGTTAGATTATTTTGAAGTGTTTGCGTTTGTAATAAGACATGAGACAATTAGATTGGTGATTGTGATAGCTGCTAACAAAAATTGGCCTCTAATGCATTTAGATATGAAATAAGCATTTCTAAATGGTCCCTTGTAAGAAGAGGAATATGTGTCACAACCTCTTAGATTTGTGAAAAAGAATAAGGAATAGATGGTGTACATGTTACATAAAGCGTTGTATGGACTGAAACAAGCTCCTAGAGCTTGGAATCTAAAAATTGATTCATTTTTCAAGCTTCAAGGATTCTGAAAGTGTGAGATGGAGTATGGCATTTATGTTCAGCATACTTTTGAAGGAAATATGATTTTGTTGTGTCTCTATGTTGATGACATATTGCTAACATGGAGTTGTGAACATGAGATAGTTAAGTTCAAGCATGTGCTAATGAATGAGTTTGAGATGATTGATCTAGGAAATACGACATATTTTCTAGGGATGGAATTTATGTACTCTGAGAATCATTTTGCATCAACTGAAGTATGAACTTAAGCTTCTGAAGAAATTCAAGTTGCTAAATTGTAAGGCTGCTACAACTTCAGAAACAAATCATAAATTGGATTCTGATCTTGGGGGTGAGGATGTCGATGCTACAACTTTCAAGAAGTTTGTTGGCTCTCTGAGATATCTTCGTAACACCAGACCTGATATTTGTTATGCAGTTTGAATGGTTAGTAGTGAAATTCTGGTATAACAGATCCCTGATGTCCTACATGATGTCGAGACATCTGGTCTGACATAAACAGCAAGGCAATTATAGACATTTAAAGAAGTTGCTGAAACGTAAAGTGCACACAGAATTTGTTCACCCAATTCGGTCTAACAACCTACATCTGGGGGCATACCAAGCCAGGAAGGAAGTCCACTATTAGCAATATCAAATTACAGACTCAAAAAACTAGTTGACAATCCACTAACTTAATCACTACCCAATGACCCTTCTATCTAAGTCCTCCCTAGATAAGAGACTTCATCTCACTCCCAATCATCGCAATGATGTCTAGCAGTCAACATCTCAGTCACTGCATCAACAGCTTGATTTCCAAAAACTCTCCAAACACGTAGAAGACACACTCCTATAACAATACCTAGACATGACCCTCATGACTAAGAACAATACTTAGAGTTGCTTAACAGCTTCCTCTAAGAACAATGACCATCTCACAATCCGAGTGGTTCACACATACCAACTCTCCTAGAGAGTGGTTCACAAACTCAACCCTTAGAATTTACATGATGGCTGGCTTCCTAAAACTAGGTTACAATGCTTCTATTTATAACCTTTTTCCCAACTGGATTTGGGCCTTCAAATCACAACAAATCTTCTGCTCCTAATCTGCAAAAGATTCTGCTACTAAATAGATCTTCAATTAAATCTTCAATCAAATCTTCAATCAAATCTTCATAATTAAACCTAATTATTCTCCATATCGTTTTGCATGAAAATAGCAACAAACTAATCTTTAACACAACTGCAAAAGATTGCTTCAGAATAAATCAACTCCTTGAAAATATCAGATTTGATATGAAGTTAAACCAGATATGATTTGAATCTACATCTCAGTCTTTATCTTCAAATCTTTTCATATCTTTCAACCCTTAAAACAGCAACAAGATCTGCTCCAAATATGATTGCACCAGAATATATCTTCACCAAAATATTCGCCTGCAATCTCTCCACCAGATCTCTCAAAATAAACTAATACACACAGCCCTAACAAAACACATCAGACTGATGTTCTGATGTTCTGTCAACTGATGTCATGACATCAAGTTTAACATCAGCACACAAAACTGCAACCCTGCAACAACTAATGTTGGGAACCAATGTTAAGACATCAGACATGTGACATCAACATTGACACAACATTGTTTTACCAAAATTCCAGCCAACTACAAGAACTAACAATCTCCCCTTTTGGCTAATTTTGGCTAAAATAATCTCAGCCTACACCAGAGATACCAGCACCATACAAACTAACATCAGCAGCTGCACAACTACAAACTCCCCCTCAAAACAAGAACCAGCATAATAGTTGTACAAACTCAGCCTCAAGCCGAGAACCACAACAGACAACTAGGCAACAGCTATGCTAACTCTCCCCCTTTTTAGCCACAATTGACAAACATTGGGGTAAATGTACACTACTGGTCCAATCCATTGATACACCAGGTCTAAACTGTCATGTCCATAATGAACGACATAACACCTTCACCAGAGCCACAAACAATCTAGATAACCAAAAGTTCAACTCCCCCTATCTAAGATAACCAGTGCTCCATTGCAAGATGAACACCTTAAATGAATGGAAAACATAAGACTCATCTTCATGTCTTCAAGAGCGCACCCTCTGTTCAACACACCTGCTGAACGCATTCACTTAATGCTTGATCCTCAAACAACACTAGTACATTTAACTGACAGAAGTTGCTCCTTCAACAAAAAAAAACACCACAAAATCACCAATCATATCCCATGACACCTTTATGATCATATAGTAAGAATGTACCAGGATCACCTCCAACAACCTCTTGGATTGAGACCAAAATCATCATTGATCCCTCTCATCCTGAAACCATCCATACCCTGTACAAATCCACCTAGAATTTTACAGCCATAGACATTCTTGTTCCACACAATCATCCACAAGATCTGAGGCACAAATACACTGCCTTCCACTACACTTTAAGTAAAGTCCTCTTACTTTGAATTAATAACACACACCAGGACAAGTGTGACATCTCCCATCAACAAAAACCCCTACAAAGTTCTTCCAAAAACTGCAGAGAAAGTAAATTCTCCCAGACACAAACAAAGTTGTCCTTCATACTCCTCCTCAGAAGCATGTGCGCATATGATTCAAACAATTAGCTTCACATGGCTAGAACCATTCATGTCCACACCAACATGTCATCCAACAGCCTAATGTCATAACATGTTATCTGACATTATATTCTCATAAGATTCAACCAATCTTGATCAGCATGCAATCTTCACAATATATGTGTACCTTTGCAGCAAAATCCATAGACAAGTACTCCCCCAGTCATGGTTAACTAATGCTCTAGATGAAGATGAACATTTGAGCACACTTGCTGAGCACATGCATTTTGGTACCATTGTCCCTTTCTCCAAAGGCAGTCATTCCGTATCATACTCTTCATCTTCAGACTTCCAATCAATCAATACCTGATCTACTTCAGTCTTCTCTACATTCTCCATCCAAGGCAGACCTTCTACTTCATCATTCTCCCGTATGACTATGTAGACGCTCCTTAGGCATAATGTATGCACCAAGCTTCAGAACCTGAACAAAATCATCCTTCACCAAGGATATTCAACCAGATAATGTCCCAACACAAGTTAGAACATTTGCCACACACCAAGATATCATCACCATGATTCTTGATATGCTCCACCAACTGGACTTACTATTGCATAGTAATCCAAAGAACTAGAGAATTAACCTCTCATCCACCTTCAAGAAGAATAATCTCCTTGAGTCTTCAACTCATCACCCTTCTGCCCAAGAGTAACTTGTTCCAAGACAATCCTCAATAATAACCAGCTGCCACACTCTGATTATCTTGATTCTTCGAATCCACTTCTGAGATCAACCAAATGCCACAGTTTGATCACCTCATTCATGAATCCTCATATGAAAACAACCAAATGCCACATTTTGACCTTTTTCACATATGTCAGAACTCTCACAAAGATATCTTGATCCACCAAGGATACTTGATCTTCAAGTCACATGTTCCACTTGCTCAAAAGCAAACACACTTAGACTCCCTAAGCATGGTCATGTAACATCTTCTCCTTCCTGCAGCTCCCGCAAACTGCCATGAGAATGATCTTTTTGAAGCATCCTATTGTTCATTCCTGTAGATTATCCTATCATTAGCTGATGTGCCACATCACCGGTTGAGACTCCTGATGTTAAGCTAGATGTCGGAACATTATGACATCCAACTGTTGAATTCAGCTCTACCTTCTGCCACTCAGAAGAACCTCCTCCTTTTACAGAAACAGATTTCCATGCTCTCATAGACTTGATTCAATAATCAAGTTTGAGTAGACAACCTCCATCCTGCTTAGAAACTCCAAAGACTTCAAACCTACCACATATGAATCTTCAGAAAATAAGTAGTCCAAGACTACCCCATAACTATACCAAATAATGCCACTTCTAAATACACTCTAGAACACACAATCTTATTGTTATAATCTCAAGATGATTGTTTCACAGAGTTCTCACACACCAACACACCACGAAGATAAATAAATAGCCACATAGAGAAAAGTATATTCTCAACACTGCACTTTTACATCAGACATATACATAGTCTCCCGTCAATGTATTTTGTCATTAGTTGAATGCACAACCTTATCAAAAGCAGACACATACTTAACTCCTGTCAAGGTAACCTTCTCACACAACCGGCATCTGCTGATTCTTCTTCAAACCATCATGACAATCACTCATACCACAAAAGCCTTCTAGGTTAGGTCAGTGTCTTGATCTTTCACTCCACCTATAGTAATCCACACATATCAATCTCTAATCAACTTCCAAGATCAGACTTGCATAACACACTCTTCTAGAAGCTTCTTCTTATAAGCATAAGGTTCAGACCTCTTGTCTAACTTAAGAGTGATAACTGCCATCCTTCTGCATAAACATACCATAGACAATCTGCAACTTCCAATCCTTCAAGCCACAAAACTGAAAGAGCTCATGCAAACACCAATTGACCACAGGCTGATTTACACTGCTACTGCACACACACACTCTTGGATGCATTTTCCCTATAACATTGTCCTCAGACATTTTAGTTTAAACAAGGATCATTTCCTTCTCTTCTGCTATCAAGATAACTACCTTTTCTTCAACCAGCTCCAACTGAAATGCTATGACATTATGAACAGCATCTCAAACATTGTTCAACTTCACAGCTTCAGTGATCCTTCAAAACAACTACAATCTAATAGGTCTTTGACTCAGCATTTACCATAAACTGCTGATGTGTAGCGCGATGTCGAGACATTAGGATTGACATATCAAGCTCATCTTCTTTCTTGATGAAACTTCCTCCAGTTCATGATTTTGAAAATCAGGAACATGTATCTTCACAAGAGAATTCATCTTCAGCTATACCAGAACTACAATGGACACCATAACCAGGACGATCTCCTAATACGCTTAAGAGATAACTTATCAAGATCTTCACTCCCGCATGAAAGATTTGACAATGATATTCTTTTGCTTTGGCTTCACCCTCTTCTTTCATCATCAAGAAAATTGAGAAGGAAGGAATCAATGTTCTGGACAGATTGGTCTTCAATACCTGATTTGAAATATATTCTTCATCTGCTGAGGAGACCAAAGGCTAAAGTCTTTCCAAGAAAATACCTCCCAAAAGTCTCACCACAAGAAATAACCAGGGTAACGTCAGATACCATGCAGCGGAACACACACCAACTCCTCAACAACCTTCAGGCACTACTCAAAAATCCTTGCACACCATTACCATAAACCAAGTGACAACAAATAAAACTCACAACAGCAGTTCTCCTGATAACAACAGACAGGTCCAATACAATACCCTGTCATGAATAGTCCATCCTTCACTTTAAGGGATCATACAAACAACTATATGAACTGACCAAGTCCATAACTCAGCAAAACTATCTTCCTTGCTCATGAACCAGAAAGTATCTTCCCTAGATCTCATCCAGAAACAGACAGGATGCCTACTCTGATACCAATTGAAATTCTGGTATAACAGATCCCTGATGTCCTACATGATATCGAGACATCTGGTCTGACATAAACAACAAGGCAATTATAGACATTTAAAGAAGTTGCTGAAACGTAAAGTGCACACAGAATTTGTTCACCCAGTTCGGTCTAACAACCTACATCTGGGGGCATACCAAGCCAGGAAGGAAGTCCACTATTAGCAGTATCAAATTACAGACTCAACAAATCAGTTGACAATCCACTAACTTAATCACTACCCAATGACCCTTCTATCTAAGTCCTCCCTAGATAAGAGACTTCATCTCACTCCCAATCATCGTAATGATGTCTAGCAGTCAACATCTCAGTCACTACATCAACAACTTGATTTCCAAAAACTCTCCAAACACGTAGAAGACACACTCCTATAACAATACCTAGACATGACCCTCATGACTAAGAACAATACTTAGAGTTGCTTAACAACTTCCTGTAAGAACAATGACCATCTCACAATCCGAGTGGTTCACACATACCAACTCTCCTAGAGAGTGGTTCACAAACTCAACCCTTAGAATTTACATGATGGCTGGCTTCCTAAAACTAGGTTACAATGCTTTTATTTATAACCTTTTTCCCAACTGGATTTGGGCCTTCAAATCACAACAAATCTTCTGCTCCTAATCTGCAAAAGATTCTGCTACTAAATAGATCTTCAATTAAATCTTCAATCAAATCTTCATAATTAAACCTAATTATTCTCCATATCTTTTTGCATGAAAATAGCAACAAACTAATCTTCAACACAACTGCAAAAGATTGCTTCAGAATAAGTCAACTCCTTGAAAATATCAGATTTGATATGAAATTAAACCAGATATGATTTGAATCTACATCTCAGTCTTTATCTTCAAATCTTTTCATATCTTTCAGCCCTTAAAATAACAACAAGATCTGCTCCAAATATGATTGCACCAGAATATATCTTCACCAAGATATTCGCCTGCAATCTCTCCACCAGATCTCTCAAAACAAACTAATACACACAGCCCTAACAAAACAAATCAGACTGATGTTCTGATGTTCTGTCAACTGATGTCATGACATCAAGTTTAACATCAGCACACAAAACTGCAACCCTGCAACAACTAATGTTGGGAACCAATGTTAAGACATCAGACATGTGACATCAACATTGACACAACATTGTTTTACCAAAATTCCAGCCAACTACAAGAACTAACAAGTAGTTTCATGAGTAAACCGAAGTGGTCTCATTAACAAGCTACTTCGGGATTCTGAGGTATATTAAGGGGACTCTAAAGTATGGAGTTTTGTTCCCTTCTGAAGAAAAGGATAATTCAATGCTGATGTCTTATTCATACTCTGATCGGTGTAGAGACAGAGTTCACAGAAGAAGTTCATCTGGATATTTGTTTAAGTATCTGGGAGGTTTTATTTTTTGGTGTTCCAAGAAGCAACCAGTTGTTGGTTTTTCAACTTGTGAAGCTAAATATATTGCAGGTGTTGTCGTTGCATGTTAATCTCTTTGGCTTCTGAATTTACTGCAGGATCTGAAGATCAAGGTAAGGCTGATGATTGATAACAAGTTTGCAATCAATCATGCCAAGAACCCTGTGTTGCATGGGAGAAGCAAGCATATTGAGACTAAGTATCATTTTTTGAGAAGTAAAGTCTGGAGTTCTAGAAGTTGTGCACTGTAGCACCCAGAAGCAGCTGGAAGATGTTGTGACAAAGGCGGTCTAGACTGATCAATTTCGCCACTTGAGGGATGGAATTGGTGTTGTTAGTTTTGATTAGCTGAATATGAATTAAGGGGTGGTGTTAGAAGTAATTCATATTCTGTCGTAATAGTAGTAGTTTTTGTTAAGCTTAGCCTAGCTAGTGTAGGTTAGCATTTTGCCTACGTGGCATTATTGTTTGTGTATATAAGTAAATAGTGTGCTTAGCCATTAAGCAATAAGCTGTAATCATTCATTGTAATTGTTTGTAAGAGTAGTGCAAGTTTGTTATTTTTCTCTCTTCTCTCTCTTCTTCCATCTTCATCTTGTGCACCAACATGGTGGTCGTGCTAAAACTCTAAATTTATATGTTGTTAATGGTGATCAAACTCTAAATTTATGTGTTTTTGTGTTGTTGTTTTGTTGATGATAGTGAAACTCCACTGATTTATATATTTAAGATTACAATGTATTAACAATATAATTAAATGGTCTTGATTGCGTTGCCTTGGACTTTCAAGACTTGTTTGAATCATGGTGGTGGTAATTTTTGTTTTTTTTTTTTTATTTTGAATAGTTTAAAAAAATATTAAAATAGAAAATAAAAGTCATGTCAATTAAAATGGGTTTGATAAGGGGTTATTACGTAGGAATCTTTATAAATCAAAAGTCAATGAAAGAGTCAAACATTTTTTTGCAAGAGATTTTTCGAATTTCGCTCTTATAACAAAAATAGATATTAACACTTAATAATAATAATAATAATAATAATAATAATAATAATATCATTAAATTTCATTATGTCACTAAAAATTTATTAATAAAATTATGACTACATTCTTCCTACATGATAGGCACAAGTGTAATAACAACATCATTTATGAATTGAATTAGTTTTAGATGGATCCGATTCTTCATCACTCAAGTAATTTTAACTATAGTATCAAATTACTTACCTATTATTATTACACACATGTCAACTAAAAATAGCAAATTAAGACACTAACATTATTTTTTATCACCTTAAGACTAGTTCTTTAAGTAACACAAGTAGAAACATTCTTAACCAAAACTATGATTTCTCTCCTATAATATATAAGCAACCAACACTCTCTTGAAATTCACAACATTCTCTCATCAAACACAAAAACTAGTGGGAAAAAAAAGTTAACAACAAACATGGCTATTGCTTCAAAGAATGTGTTTGTTTTTTGCATTGGAATGCTTCTTGTAAGCTTATGGTGCATGAAAGTGAATGGCCATGGACATGGACATGGACATGGAGATGCACCTGTTGGATGTAACAGCAAACATTCAGATGCAGGTGAAGAATGCACTGGTGAAGATGATCATCTTGGATTGTATGCCGATATTGATGATACTTTTAAGAGCATTAAAACAGTTGCTGGTATGAAGCTTGGAGAGAGACATGGAAATCCTTTTTCAGGATGGGCTGATGAAGATTCTCCTAATGTTGCACACAATAATGTTGATGTTTTGGGACATTGATTTCATCAAGTTTAAGATTGGAGAGAGGTTTTTTTTTCATGTTATGAGTTTGGTTTTGTTAGAATAATAATCTTTAGTGTTTGTTTTCATTTTGCTAAGACTATAGTTTCGTTTTTTGTTGTGTTTTTTCTTTCTTTTCTCTTTTTCAATTTTGTTTTCCCATCTTTATTGTTATGATGAATTCTAGAGTTTAGTTCATTTGTACTTGAATTCTATAGAATTTTTAATGTTGTTGGAAATTGCTAGTTAAGAATAAAAATGGTAGAATTGTCAATTTCTTGAATTTAACTAACATTAAAATTTATAGTGATTAATGGTGAAATTTGATAAACTAAGACCAAAGTGAATATTTGAAATATTGTCAAACTTTTTTTTAAAAGAGTTTAAATGTAGTGCATTATCATTATAAAAAAAATATTACACAAAATTATAATAATATTTTAAAATTAAAAGTTATGATGTGACACAATACACCTCTCTCATTGGTTGATACTATAAAAATATTTTATATTATTACTGTATATTCATTTTTCTCTTTTTGAAATTACTGATTATGATATTTAACCAAATTGAAGTTGGAAGATAAAAATCAATTCTACAACACCAAAGCAAAACATATTTGTTTCTTTCTAAGACATTCAAAAAAATATAATCAATTATGATTTTTTTTTTTTACATAAACATGTGTTTATTTTAGAAATTTTCAAAAAAAAAACTAGAGAATGAATCGAATCACATAATCGAAATGTTGTTAAATACAATCACTTGTGACTTTTTTTTTACATAAACACATATAGAACTTTTCAAAAAAATATATATATAGATAAATCGAACCACATAATCAAAATGTAGTTAAATAATCAAACTATTTTCTATAGTTAGCAAACTAAATCATAGTTTATCAAACAATTGAATAACCAAACCAAATCATTGTTAACTAAATCATAGTTTATCAAACAATTGAATAACCAAACCAAATCATTGTTAACTAAATCAAAACTACTCAATCGAACAACATTATATGATATTAATGCTAAATTGTAATTTTAAAAATAGGGTTAATTGTGATTTATCCCCCTGACATATGAGCGAGTTTTGATTTACCCCCCTCCATGCCTTTAGGCAACGGTTTTTTTTGAAAAAATCGTTGCCAAAACCTGCCTATGGCAACGGTGGGGGGGTAAACCAAAACACGCTCATATGTCAGGGGGATAAATCACAATTAACCCTTAAAAATAAAATATTATTTTGATTATCACTTTATTATATAACTTTTTAGTTAGATGCATAAACTATTGTTGAGAATAAATTGTATCAATTTAATCTATAAACACAATAAACAATTTATAATTTAAGTTAAATATTTTAGAATTTTTAATAGATAAGCTTTTATTGGTTCAAGTTATAACATAATACTCAAATGAAGTTTGAATTGAGTTGAAGAAAAATTCATCTGATCCCAAAAATAAATTACATACCAATTTAATTCCATGTATTTAAAACATATAAAATAATAAAAATATAGAATATAATTTATATGCACTAACCGTGTAAAGATTTTTTATACTATCACTTAATTACAACTACTAATTTATTTAAAAGGTTTGACGTTTGTTTTAACTATTTAAAAAATAATATAAACGAATGTAATATATTGACAGTAAAAAACTTTTACATTAATAGTGGATAACAATTAATTTCAAAAATACATATATTAAAAATTAAATTAATAATAATTTGAATTTGTTTGGATATCTTTACATAAGATAATAGCGATAAATAAACTAAACAAATTAATGTTTTTAGAGAGAAAAAAAAATGTGAAAAGTTTAAAAATGGATTGTTTATAGAAACGGCAACGAGGCGGGTCGGGGACGGTTTTTACCTCCTCAAACTCAAATTCGAATTCCCAAACAAGTCTCATTCTCCGCCTCAAACTCAAACGGGGATGAAGAATTAAAACTCAATTCCGTCCTAAACACATTCGGGTTGGGTTCGGGTATCTCTACCCCGCCATCATCTATTTAATAAAATCATTTTTTTAAATAGAAATATTTATTTTTTCCAAAATCAAATTACATTACAAATAATAAAATAAAACAATCTCCAAAAATTTAATACATACATTTCAATTATTTTAAATATTCAATACAAATCAAAATATCAAAACATTAATCATATATTTAATATTATAAATTAACAAAACTAAATAATAAATTACATAATAAAATAAACGAAGCGGGTTTGGGGACGGGTTCACCCGACCCATCCCCATATTTTTTAATTAGGAAAAATCCAAATCCAAACTCAGTCAAAGCGGATTTTTCTCGTCAACTTCGAGGTGGATTCGGGTGGGTACCCGTGAGTATGATATATGTTGCCATGTCCAGTTGTTTATTAAAAAATTTCTAAAAAATATAACAACGTCACCTTAAGCGATTCTATTTATAAAATCAATTCTATTTATGAAAAAAAGAAAAAGAAAATGGTTTATGCATTACAGGGTAAATTATTTTGGCACAGAGTTCATATCCATTATTAAAATTTTGATTTTCTATTTAATGACAGTAAAACTATTTTACTTAATTACTCAGTGCAAATTCATTAACCCTTATAAAAATGCATTTTACTACAATTTTGTACCGTTCAGAGTTCATATCCATTGTTCCGGACCAAACAAATAATTTAATTTAGTTCAATTCAGTTCTAAAAAAATTAAAGGGTTAATACACCTTTTGGATCCTGCTATATTGGACGAATTTGAAAAAAGACCATGTAAAAAAAAAAACACAGATTCCAACCCTGCCTTTTTAAGATTCCCTCATTTTGGACCTTAAATGAATTTGGTCAAACCAAAGGCTGAGGTGGACATTACAGGTTGTCTTCTTCCTTTTCCAAATTGGATCTAGGGTTCAAGGTTTTCCCAAATATTGAAAGCAACCATCGAGAAGATGATTCCGGCACGAAAAGCTTCATCGAGAAGATGAAACGACTCAGTCAAAGTATTATTTCCCCAAATGTCATTGTTCCCAAACACAACCTTGAAACGGTTAGATTAGGAGCAAGGTTGAACACAGGAACTCCTCCACTCAACAACATCACCTTTCAATTCAAACTCTATCAATGGTTTTGCTTTGAGCGAGTGCAGTAACGAGAGGCTGTGGTTAAATGAAGTAGCCACGTAACCAACATTTGAGGTTAAATTAATTATAAAACTCTGTTTTTTTATTTATTTTTAATAAATAAACAACACAAACACTACGAGTGTGAACGAGAGTCATTAGTTGTTTCAGTTTTTTCAATTTCAGTTTCAGAAAGAAGATGAATGTATGGCTAACACCCTCTCATCATCACCTTCATCTTCCAATTATTCCCACTAAGCTTACCATTCACAACACCCTCCTTGCAACTACACTCTCCTTTGGCTTATTCTTTTCTCCCTTCCCTTCTTCTGCCTCTGCTATTCAGTCCCCTTCTCTTCCAATCCCTCTTTCGCCTTCCTCAGAAAAATGTCGGGATGTTGCGGTAAGAGATGTGACGGTTCCAACTGCTCCTGAAGTTGTTACCAATGAAGGACTTGTTCAGGAAGCTTGGCAGATTGTTAATGATGATTTTCTTGACACCGGTCGCCACCGTTGGTCATAAGATACCGGCACGAAATGCATTCACGAATGTTGATGACTGTCAATGGTTTCATTGGGAAGACCTTGAACCCTAGATCCAATTTGGGAAAGGAAGAAGACGACTGAAATGCATTCACGAATAATACTTCATTTGCCACATGTCTTTTACACACGTAAGAGAAGAAATAAAAAAAAAAAATCCAACCTGTAATGTCCACCTCAGCCTTTGATTTGACCAAATTCATTTAAGGTCCACAATGAAGGAATCTTAAAAAGGCAGAGTTGAAATCTGTATTATTTTTTTACAGGGTTCTTTTTTAAATTCGCCCAATATGACAGGGTCCAAAAGGTGTATTAACCCAAAATTAAATGATTCAGTTCAATTCGAGCAAATTTTTATTATGGTACCATGAACAGCCCCCTAGTTTAGATATCACTAAAGTCACTGTGCCTCATCTTTACCGCATATATCAATGTTTTCAAACAACTGCTTAAATCGGTGCGGCAACCGTGACCAAATTTCGAAAGAGAACAAAGTCGCAAACTTCAAAAGAGATTAAAGAAACTGAAGAATGCAACAACATTGTCTAATTGAGTATATACTTCTATAGATAGAATTTCACTTGTAACAGAACAAAGAAAAGAACTTGAAAAGGTACTAAAATTTGATATAACTCAATATTACAACCATCATAATGATTGATAACTATGAAAATATGATAGGAAAAAAACTATAGAATTGACACGTTCACTTATAATTGTTTGGTTCTGTAATAAACCTTACCACAAATCCAAATGTTTCTTCTGGTTGGTCAGAATCAAGATCCATCCATTTGAATATCAGTAACATTTGGATTCGGATTAGGCGGATTTGTATTGAAAGGATTTCCAGTAACATTCTGACCGGCTCCAAATGTGAACTCGGTAGGAGCTATATCGAGGGGTGGTCGGTTGAAAATTGACGGAGTTCCAGCGCAGCTGAAGGCGGGAAAGGCGGGAAGTGGAGGAAGATCATTGGGTTTCGGGAAGCCGAAGCTAATTGAAGATGGCCCTGCTGGAGGTGAGAATGCGGAAGGCAGAAGAAAAGAGTTTCCGGCTGATCCGAAAAGAGTTTTCTCGTATTCCTGTAGATGCTGGTAGGCGGCTATATGGAGAAAATATGAATGCTTGTCAGAAAGATGATGTTGAGATCGGAAACGACACTAACAGTAAAGAAAATAAATACCTTCGGATAATTCGACGGAAGGTCTGCGTTCCTTTACCCACTGATAACTCTGTGCAAGTCTCCATCCTCTCGACTTCATCAGGTAGCCGATCACAACAGCCGGGGACCTGCAACAAGATATGAATATGAAACTCCAATGTTATATAAAAACTTAAATGACTAACGCATTCGGCCTATCATATAATGCAGCGATATCTTACCGACTCTTTCCTGACATGCAATGAACCAGAACGCGCTCTTTATCCTTCTCACATTGCTCTGCAAAACAAACCATGCCGTGTTGATTTCGATTTTATTATAACGTGTAAATATAACATCAAATGTTTTAACTTTTAACTAAATAAAGGAAATAATAGCGTAGAAAAGACTCATTTTCTAAATCATGAATAAAGAACGTCGTGAATCATAAGATACATGATATGTTATAAAAATCAATGTTGACGGTGCAGGGTGAAAGACTAAACTCTGCCATAACCCTAACAAATATAATGATCAAGACATAAATTTTCAGACAACAGGAAGGTACGTACCGAGAAACTGGTTTGCTTCATCAAACTGGAAACTTTTGTCATCCGGGAGGCAGTGATATGTAAATGAGTTCTTGTACAGATTTTGACAAGAAGGGACAGTCTGCACAAACAAATGAAAGTATACATGAAAAAGAAGCTAAAGTATAGACTAATAAAACACATGCAAAGAAGAAAAATAAAACAGAACTGAACTAAGAGACTAAGAGTAGGAAGAAGAGCAATTTGGTTATTTGTGAGCAAGAATGTAATGTTACTCTTCGAAGGGTTCAGATTGAAATTTATACCCTTAAAATAAGACATCAGGTTAAAAAAATTGAAGAACTTATCCACATAATTCAAATAGTGAATGCAATAGCGATAGCGGATGGGGCCACAATTAGCGACCATTACAACCGCTACTATTGACAGTGACTCATGAACCAATAGCATCGCACCAAACCCTACCACTGCTAGGCTATTCTGCTATACGATAATACATTTGTAATGTCGCAATGCTGCAACGTGACGAAATTTGAGTACCACTCAAATCTAAACAATATAGTGGCTTTCATGACATTGCAGAACATGGCGAAATTCAAACAAATTGCTATTAGTTTTCTAGAGCACAAAATAATGTCAAATATCAGCTATATCTACAGCCGTGCTATAGGTGCACTACAACAACAACAACAACAACCAAGCCTTATTCAACCAAGTGGAATCGGCTACATGGATCAAATGACACAATAATGCTCAATCAAAGATATCTTTCTATAGGCTCACTATTGCATAGAAATTAAATCAAACCAATATTTTCCCGGATCCGATGATCGACAACATCGAATCCAAAACAACAAACAACAATCCAAATGCACACACCCAATCCCAGAACATTAAAACAATCAACACACTCATGATTTCAATACAAAATCACCAAAGAAACAAGAATCATCATTATCACATAAAAGCCAATCATTGAATAAACAGAATCTAAATCATCAATTCAATCATTGAAAAAAAAACTGATTCTTACATTGAGGATACGTGAAATCCCCTGAGTCTTGAGAAGCTCAGAGCGTGAAGCGTTATCATAGCTCCCCAAGTAAAGAAACTCCGGCAAGATCACAGAAGGAAAAGCACTAACTTGAATCGAACTTTTCTCCGATCCAACAGGAACCCTATGACCACAAATCGAACACACTTCACCTTCTTCATATTTGTGATAGTGCCCACATACCCCACAAGGGTTTTCCCTCTCTCTTTTCCTCATTATCAACACAAACACCAATTTCCCTCACACCCAGATCGAAAAACAGAGCCTTTCACACAAATCAAACCTAAAAATCAGATCTTTATCCAATTTAACAAAAACCCAGATGAAAAAAAATCGATTTTGAGATAGAGATAGAGAGAGAAAAAAAGGGTTTTGTTGTTTTGTGGTGACAGCAGAGCAAGAGAAGGAAAAGATAAAGAAACAAGAAAGGGTGAATTGTATTATAAGGAAGTTTCTTTTTTTTTCCTTTAATGGTTATGTCATCAATCAAGATATGATTCAATGGATTCAAATTCAATTTCAATAATGTGAAATTGTGAATGAATATGAATGGAAAAGGAAAAGGAAAACAGAACGGTGAAACCTAGTTTTTTGATTGAGTTAAGATTTTTGGATATTTGGGGGATTCGAGAATCTTAGGTTTTGGCACGTGATAGGGTGAATGAGTGAATAATTTATATAGGTTTTTTATTCTATTAGATAGATCTTGTGATTGTATCAAAACTTTTTTTTTTTCTTTTCTTTTTGACTTTGCTTTCTAGAAATTTAATAGTGGAATTTTATAATGGGAAAAATAGTATTTTTATTAACAAATTGAATGTATGGTTTTTTGAAAAGGGTATTACTATATTAATTAATAGTATTCTCCTTTGAATGTGTAATTCTTTTAAAAAATATTACTATATTGATAGTATTATCCTTTGAATGTGTGGTTTTTAAAAAAAATATTACTATATTAATAGTATTCTATTGTTTTTTTATGTATTGAATTTTTTTTAACTCCATGTCTCTTTATTTATACAAGAAAATATATTATTCAATTTACACCGGTTAAAAGAAATAGGTAATATTGGTAAAAGAATTGTTAAATTTCAATTTTAATCTCTCTATTTTAAAATATCCACGAAATCAATTCCACAATTTCTTAAAATAATTTTAGTCTTCATGTTCAAAAACATGTTAGATGTGTCATTATTTTAAATAGATGATACAAATAAAATAAGAAGAAGTGTATATAATCATTCGATTATTCTCTTTTGCCAAGTCATTTTAAATTATGTACTCAACATAATTTTTTAGAGAAATTATTAAACATGAAATTATTTGAGAATCGGTTATATACATAAATATAAAAAATTATGAGACTCAAATATGGATTTTGAATTGTCATCATGATTAGGGCTGACAGTGAACCGAACCAACTCGAAAATAGTTCGGAACTCAGTTCGATAATTAAATCGTTGAACTAAGGTCATGAACCAAATGAGTTGAATATGAGCGAAAAACTAAGTTCGTTAACTAAATGAGTTGGACTTGAACTATACACAGTTCGACTCGTTAGGTTTATGAGTCAACTCAATTATATATGAGAAGGATTGTAATTTGTATTGTCTTTAAGAGTAGGTTTAAAGATTTACTCTAAATCTTAGCCTTATATTTTCTTTTAATCTAACGGTGGAAAATATAGACTGGTATCCCATATGGTGGCAGATGTTCTTGCCATTCTAATATCTATTGTGTCTTCGGAGTCAACCTGTTATACCCCAAATTTTACCCCTTAGATGTCATAACATCTTGCACTTGCATTAGGGTTCAATCATCTATGCATTGTCAACTAACCACCATATCTTGTTAGTTTGTTTCTTTTGTGTAAAATTTAGGGTTGGCACAAGAGAGATGACAAGATCAATAAGCCAAGTTCTCACATGCTCCAAGGCCTCTCAAGACACTCTTTGGTCCTATGCAACCACCCCAAGTGTTCACTAGTGGATTGAGCTTGGTAGTTGAAGTCATCTCTTCAAGAAAGCCAACTGAGGTTCCAAAATTCAACCATTTGATCTTAGAGGCTCATCATGAAGTTCTCAAATCATATGCCATGATCTCATGAGATTGGGTCAAGAAAATCAAAGAGAAACCATCAGATCAAGGGTTGTGGAATTAGGGTTTTAACCTGAGGAATCACCAAAGAATCTTGTTGTGATCAGTCAATATCTTGATTGATTCATCAACCAATTGAGATTACGTACATCCAAGAGGTCATATTCAATAAGAAATCAAGTGTGTTTGGCTCACATCACAAGTGCAATGAGCCACAAGTTCATCTGGTCCCAGATTAGGGTTTTGTCAAGGAAAAGTCAACTTTTGCCTGTGATTTTAATCAAGACATGATCCCAAGCCTTGGAACATGATTCCATATGCTCATATGCACCCCTAGAGGCCATCATTGATATTGGAAGAGATTGAGAGAGCAAGACCATTAAAAAATTATCCAGTTGGATTCATGAAGAAAACTAGGGTTTTGACTGAAAAGTCAAACTTTTGACTTTGGATACTTTGATCCAAGATGAAGCATTCAAGCCATATTTCATCAAGACATGCTTAATTGTTGAGTTAAAGCATGAGAAATTAACATTTGAGAGGTTTCTTCCAAAAAGGGCAAGGTTTGGTCTTTAAAATTTTCTAAGTATGAAAAAGTGCATTTCTTGCAAACTTGGGAAAGTCATAACTTTCAAACCACACATCCAAATTTTGTGACTCAAATCTCAAATTGAAGCTCTCATCATGAATTTCAAAGTGTATTAGAGGGTCCTCCTTCAAAATAGGTTGGGTTTTTAAGTTATGAGACTTGGAAGTTCAAGGCAACTTATGACTCAATGAAATTTCACTACATTTGCCTTAATTTTGCAGCCAACTTCGACCTCATTTTTCACTATGATCAAAGCCTTATTTCACTTTTCTTTGGTCATGAAAGTTGTAGAGTGTTCTTCCAGCTTTCTTTTGATTACTTGAACATTTCCATTGGACATGTACAACTCAAGTTATGAAGTCACCAAGTTGAGGTTTTTCACTTGACAAGTTTTGGCAATTTCATGATCCAAACTTCCAAGGTTCTTTTCGTCACAATACAAGTGTTATTTCAATTTTTCTTGGACATGAAAGTTATAGGTCTCTTTCCAAGCTTTCTATCCATTACTAGAACTCTCCATTTGGATAAATATTCACCAAGTTACAAGGCTTCAAAATTTGTGTCATGTATAGGTCAAATTCCATAACTTAGAGTTTTTCTAAGTTTTCTTCTTTGACACATTCATGGACAGGTTTTGCATCTCATTTTTCTCTTGGATATGTACTTTGTTTCTAGATGACTCAAACATGAAATTTGTTCCCTCTTCTTCCTAGTTTACATTGGATCTAAAACCTCATCATTTGAACCAAAAGCCATGGGGTTATGATGCTACAAAAGGGTGTCCACGAATTGGTTTCACAACAAAACATAATGCACATAATCCATGCCATTTGTTATGTCTCATGTTACACTTGAAATTCTGATCAATTCATACGTGTAATATGCCATTTGTGAGTCCCCAAACATTACCAAGACAAGCTCATTAGTGTGAGATGCTTTATGCACCATATGACACACTTTCACAAAAATGCCAACAAGTCAAAACTTGTCCAAGGCTTCTGCTCTCTTCCCCTTTTCATGTTGAGACAATGACCATGCCAAGAGAATTCTACACAACGTGACAAAGCTCTCCACCAACCTTGTCTTGTACAAATCAGACCATCTCTCTTTTCCCTCCTATTTTTCAAATCTCATCAAGTTTAACCATAGCTTTTTACCTCAGTAACTGATATGGATCACTTGAAAACTCACCATATTTAAGCATAAGTGAAAAAAACCCTAGAGGAGGATTCATTCGCAGCTACCACACAGTATATGAGACCCTCTCTCTTGTACTCAAAAGAAAAAACCCAGTTTCTTCGAACCTCCCTTTCCCTTAAGTTTCTAGACTCCATTCTCCTCTGATCATCATCCTCAAGGTTCAAGAAAGGAGAAGGAGAAAGTTTGCAACATCCTGAGGCTTAAAGTAAAGTTGTAAAGCTCTGTTTTTGTGGTAACTGATTCTAGCTCTATCTCTTACTTTTCACATATCATGAACACTGTTGATTGTGTATTTAGAATGTTGGCTTAATATAGAATGTATATGGGTTGTTGTTGCACTTCCCTTACGCAAGCCCAACATGTTTGTGAACTGTTTTCAGTTAATTCCATTTTTACTTTTACACCCCCTGTTTCAATCTCTTTTTATTATTTTCTTTTTATTCTCATTTCCATTTTCTTCTTTTAAAAATAGTTTCTTTTATCTAAAAATTCCCAAAAAAAATCATGTTAATACTTTGAAATTTAATTAAATTTTTCAAATTTTTTATTTTTATTTTTATTTTATTTTGATATTTATTTTTGATTTTATAAGTTTAAGACTAGTTTCGACCTAGTTTTGAGAACTTGGTTTGAAAGACTCACTTCCCTTTTGTTTCTTGGGCTGATTTTATAGAGTGTCTTAGTGCACACTAGGAGGATGTGTTGAGGGTGTTTGCTGGTCTTGGAAGAAGTCTTTTGACTTGGTTTTATTTGCACTTTCCTAACCCTCGATTTATGCTCGATCTTTTTGGTGTTTCACTTTGATGATTGGTTTTGGGATAGCTCTTGTGCTCATCTTTGAATGACACTTTACACACACATTTTTTAATGTTAAACTTGAGTTTAAGTTCTGGTTTGGGATTTTGTTCACTCATATTTTCTATTTTTAAACATTATGTTAATGTAACACCCCCTTCAACACTTGTCTTCACAAGTAGTTGTTTTCTCCTCCTTCCAAAGGAAAATCTCTCTATTGACCTTAAAGTCATAGATAGCTCATTACCATCTTGGCCTCATTAGATCCATATTCCTCCCCTTGACCTCAAAGTCATAGGTAACCATTTTTCCCTTTGACTTCAAAGTCATAGGTAGCACTTATCAACATTTGGCCTCATTAGAGCCACTTTCCCTCTTGACCTCAAAGTCATAGAGCCTCATCTTCCCTTGGCCTCATTAGAGCCACTTACATCACAACTTAGAGTTAGGATAGAGTTCTTAAACTCTATGTGATTCTCATCACCATGAGTATTCACTTACCCCTTACAACTTAGACGTAGAGAGTTCTTTAACTCTATATGAGTATCATACGCATTCCCCCTTGGAACTTTGACCATAGTCAATGGTTCCTCAACCGTATTGAGATGAACTACGGTTGCTCTAATTCTTTAGTCAGGATATGTAGGCACAAGATGCGACGTCTTGGCGAGCATACTTAGTGTACATACCCTTAGGTCTTTACCTTTAGCACCTTGGTTTTTACCATAGGTCTTTACCTTTACCCTTAGCAGATTTCCTTTAGCAAGCAAACATAATATAACACAAATATAAACAAGAGGTTCCTATAGAGTACTACAGATATCTAGGATGCTAACACCTTCCCTAGGTATAACCAACCCCCGAACCTTAGATCTCTTAGTTGTGTCTTCACATAGCGCAAATAGGGTTTTCTTCGATCTTTACCCTTTCTTTTGGATAAATCAAAGCTCAGTGGTGAATTTCATGATTTGTGATTCAAGTTAATTAATAGTTTGATATCCGATTCTCACCACAACAGAAATGTCGACTTCACTAGGGACGAAGCAATTTGAGGGTTAAGCCCACCTTGTTGTGTTTGTGTTATTTATGTTTTGCTTGCTTACTTGTACATATATGTATTATCTGTATATCTGCTTGGGTTCTTCTGTTTGGTAGGGTTGCTACTTTTGAGTGGTGAGATAAGTCCTAACCCGGACTTGAGTGCACTTATGATAGGACGATGGTATATTCAAGGAGACTTTGAGGGAGTCGATTCCCAAAAAAGTTGACTTGAGACACCATCACTCAGTTGAGGCCCTCTTGAGAGTTTAGTCATGTTGAACGAGCCTATTCGTGAAAACGTTACTACTCTCGACCTAGGTGCCCATGAAATTGATGACCATTAGTTACCATTAACCCCACTCGACCTTTTTAGGATGTAGTGCGATGACTATGAGGAAGTCTATTCCCAAAATGGTTGATACGCGATACTACACTCAAACGAGATTCTCTTGAGAATATTATTGACTACCGAGTCATTCGGGAAATTGATAATATCCGAAAGATGGGTCGTTGACTCTCGGAACTTTTTAGAACCCTGTTCTACAGATCATCAACACATAGTACATACCAATTGGGAAGGGTAGACCATGGCTCCACGCTCATGACCCAAACCTAGGCCCTTTTGTCTGAGTATCTGTGTATCTGTGAATATGTGTTTACTTGTGGTTTTGCATTCATGTATTCATAAGCATCCATTTCATGGCAGTTTCATGGAACTTAGACCTCCTATTTTGTGAATATCATAGGGTTATCATGGATTGTACAAGAAAGAACAACGTGAAGTACACTTTCAAGAGTCTTAAACTGGACGACCTGAGGAGATTGGGAGCCTTGCTGACAGACCCTGAAGGATTCAAGGATAGATATGGAAAGCTGTGGATTTTATTGAAGATGAAGGTTGATGAAGGACTCCTTTCCACTTTACTTCAATTTTACGACCCAGATTACCATTGCTTTACCTTTCCTAATTACCAACTCTTGCCCACGCTTGAGGAGTATTCTCAGTTAGTTGGCCTGCCTATTTTGGATGAATCTCCATTCCCCGTCTTTGAGAATGACCCCAAAGAACAAGAGATAGCCAAGGCTATACACTTGGAGTTGGTTGACATTCAAAACAACAAGACTACAAAGGAAGGAGTATTTAGTTTGACCGCGAAATTCCTAGTTGGGAAAGCTCAGTACAATGCCAAACACCTGAATAGGGATGCCTTTGAGGCCATCTTTGCCTTGCTTATTTATGGGCTCTTTCTTTTTCCAAGCTTCGATAACTCTGTGGATCTGAACGCCATTAAGATCTTTTTGAAGAAGAACCTCGTGCCGACTTTGCTAGCCGATGCCTATCATTCCGTCCATCTGAGGAATGCCCACAATGGAGGACATCTCACTTGTTGTACTCCTATGTTGTATAAGTGGTTTGTTTCACATCTGCCAAAGGAGGACGCATTTTGGGACCCTAAGAAGGGATGGTGATCAAAGAAGCTTATGGCTCTCTCTCATTCTGATATTGATTGGTACAACTGCGTTTATGATGGGATAATGATCACCGATAGTTATGGGAACTTTGGGAATGTGCCTCTTCTTGGCACAAAAGGGGGAATAAGTTATAATCCAGTGTTGGCTCGTCGACAGTTGGGGTACCCTTTGAAAGATAAGCCTCTTGGCATTCATGTGGAAAACATCTTTTTCGAAGAATATGAGAAGCATGAAGAACAGAAAAGAATGATCTTGAGTGCTTGGGGTCATAGGAACAAGAATTGGAGGAATGTTATAGGGAAGCCTAATTGTGTATCCATGGAACCTTATCTCCAATGGGTTCGAAAGAGGGCTATTGAGCTGAAGATGCCTTATTCTCGATAAGAGCCGATCGCTTTGAAGGAGGAGCCCATCCTGATTTTCATGTCAGAAGCAAAAGAGCTGAAGATTACGTTGAACCAAGCTCAACAGACAGGAAAAGCTTGGAGGCATAAATATCAAGTGGTTGTCGAAGAGAATCTAAAGCTCCAAAAAACAACTACAAGCTAAGAATGAAGAGATACTCTCCTGCAAAAAGAGGAAGACTCAAGAAGGATCAAGAACCTCTGACCATCAGTCTACTCCGTGGAAGTTGATCGTCGACAAGCTCATCTTGGAAAAAGCTCAGATGGAGTAGGAGATTAGGAAGCTCAACATGAGGCTTTTAGGGGAATCTCCTTAGGTCCTTTTAGCTTTTATTTAGCTTTATGTTTAAGACTTTTGAAAGATGTACTAACTTTTGTAATCCACTTTATTATTAATGAGAATGAGTCTTTGATATCCCTTGATATTTCACAAATGTTTGAGTTCCATGAAACTTTTGCATAGCATCTTGCATTTTTGCTAAACTGTCAAGGAACTAAATTTGTTTTGCAGACTTTGTAGATATGGATTTTGGAAGAAAAGGAACGTGGTCGTACACCTTCATGGTTCCAGATGTGGAACAGTTAAGGGAACTAGCCGGATTAATTGAAGACCCACTTGCTTTCACAGAAAGGTATGGAAGAATTCTCCCATTGTTGGAACTTCGAAGGGCTGAAGGATTGCTAGAGACGTTGGTGCAACTGTATCATCCTCTTGATCACTGTTTTATGTTTCCCGATTACCAATTGACGCCAACCTTGGAGGAATATTCTGCTTTGATGGGTCTCGCCGTCAATGATGCTCCTCCATTCTTTGGATTGAAAGACGAGCTCAGTGCGAAGGACATTGCCAAAGGAACAAGGATAAGGCTATCTGATATCCAAGCCTTCTTAACCATCAAAGGGGGACTTTCTGGATTACCCGCTCAATTCTTATTTGAGAAAGCTCGTTAATTTACTGATAGGAAGAATTATGTACTCTTTGAATCCACCTTTGCTTTGCTAGCTAATGGCCTGTTTCTGTTTCCCAATGCTAAAGACTTCGTCGACGTTCATGCTATTCGAATCTTTATGCTCAAGAATCCAGTTCCTACACTATTGGCTGATACTTATCATGCCATTCACTCAACGAACATGCGAGATGGAGGACAGATTATTTGCTGTGTTGCTCTCCTTTATAGGTGGTTTATTTTGTACTTACCAAGGACCGCAACCTTTTGGGATGTGGAAGACAGTACTGTTTGGTCCAAAAGACTGATGGAGCTGACCCATGCTGACATTGAGTGGTATGACCCAACCTATGGAGGAATTCTCATGATTCACAGCTATGGGGATTTCCCCAATGTGCCTCTTATGGGCAGAAGAGGATGCATCAACTATAATCCCGTTCTCGCTCGCAGGCAACTAGGCCACCCATTGGAGGAGATGCCTGATCTTATCAATCTGAATAGGCTTTTTCTTGAGGAGGAGGAAAATCAGGAATTCAAAATCAAGGTTGCACGTGGTTGGCGCTGTATTAACAGACAAAGGTGGACCGCTTTGGGAAATCCTGATTGCACTGTCACCGAGGCTTACTTGGAGTGGTCTCGTGAAATAGCTCTTGTGATGAGGAGGCCCTATCCGCGTCACAAGCCATCTACAAAAGAGGAGCTGAAGCTGAAGGAAGCAGTGAAAGCGCTGACCCTTGATAAGAAAAGGATGCAGGAGCGAATCGACGAACTCATAAGGGAGCTCAATGGAGGGGAAGGACCATCTGCAAGCGGAGTAAATCTCTAGTTTCCTTTTATGTTGTATTTTCTATTCTGTCTATGTAACGAACTGTGAAGGTGCACTGCCTATGTTGTAATATTTGCAAATTTGCTAATGAAAAGAGCTTATTTTGATAAGTATCCTATTATTTACAATGTTTGCAAAATTTCTCGGTTACTTGATAGTCTTGCCTGCGTTTGTATTTGCATTTACATCCCTTCATGTCATAACATGTGCATTTCTTTCCTGTCGTATCTCATTTCACCGTCTTCTCTTCAGAAACCGTCACACTGAGTCTTCGACACCGGTACAACACACGAGCCCAAGCTCGTCAGAGAATGTCAGAGCAAGATTTTGAGATGGATAGAGTCAATAATGAGCTGAATGATCTACGAGGGAGTATGGGGCAGATTATGGAAGCCCTACAGGTTATTAAAGCAAAGATGGATACTCAGACCACTGTGGTCTCTGAAATCGTCACTCTAAATGTGGAGCCTGCTACCAATGCCAACATTACCTTTATACCTTCATTAGGTATGCCTTATGGTTTTGTACCTCCGCCAGTTCCTGTCACCACTCAACAAGTTGTTCCCGTGAGTAATGAAAATCTCTAAGCTATCCCAACTTTTTCTCTGACAACTATGCATACCCAAGTACATCCTGTTTTCCACAATCCGCATCCAGTTTATGATTACCCCGAAATGTCTGAGGAGGGGGATGAACGCCATGAGAGATTGAAAGAAAGTGTGGAGATGATCCAAAGGAAAATGAGGGCGATGGAAGGAAGCAATATCTTCAGTACTGCCGCTAAAGATATGTGCTTAGTTTCTGGCTTAGTAATTCTGCCAAAGTTTAAAATGCCAAGTTTTGACTTGTACTCAGGTGCGACATGCCCAAAATCACACTTGATCATGTATTACCGAAGAATGGCTGCTTATATGGACAACGACAAGTTGATGATCCATTGTTTCCAGGATAGTTTGAAGGGAGCTTCCGGAAAGTGGTACATGACCTTGGATCAATCTAGGATCCACAATTTTCAAGACTTATCATATGCTTTTGTGAAGCATTATAAGTACAATATGGATTTGGCACCGGACCGAAGGCATCATTTGAGCATGTCACAAAACAATTCTGAGTCTTTCAAAGAGTACGCATAACAATGGAGGGAGATGGTTTCTCAGGTAGAGCCTTCATTGTCTGAAAAGGAATTGGCTGACTGGTTCGTGGATACCGTGAAACCGGAATTTTATGAAAGAATGATTAGCATTGTTAGTGCCAACTTTGCCGAAATCGTTGTCGGGGGTGTAAAAGTAGAAGCTGGTCTGAAGAGCGGAAAAGTGGTAAGTTCTTCAAACAATGCAAGCAGTACTAACAACAAGAAACCTCCAAGCAACTTCCACAAAAAGAAGGAGGTGAGAAACCAATGCCGTTATGACAGGTAGGAAAAAGAATTCAGTGTCAAAATAACCAATGTATCAACAGCCGTCAGTTCCAAATTTTGCTCAACAACCAATCTATCCAATGTAGTTTGCCCCACAACACTATGTGGCAACTGTAACCCCAACTTTTAATCATTAGTCCGCGCAACAGGTGATGGTATACCAACAATAGGCAGCTTATCAGCAAGCTTCAAATGCTCCGAAGTACCAACAACAATAACAGAGACCGCTAGCTTCTCAGTCAAGCGCTCCCTACAGAAGACAAGGGGCCAAGCCTTCATTTCCGCCCATTCCAATGACATACACCGAGCTTAATCCCTCTTTGGTTCAACAGGGTTTAATTGTTACAAGACCTATGGGTCCACCTACAAAGAAATCCTTGTCGTTCCATAATCCTAATGTCAATTGTGCATTTCATCAAGGCGCCGCTGGTCACGACCTAGAGGGATGCCTCGCATTGAAGTATGTTGTGAAGAGTTTGATGGAAAAGAAGATCTTGTCTTTTGCAGATAATTAACCAAATGTGAAGAACAACCCATTGCCCACACTTGGGACTACAAATGCTATTGAAGATGAGAATGATGAAGTGTTGATATTGGATGCATCAAATATCAAAACTCCTGTCAAGGTTTTCCATGCAAAACTGTTTGAAGCATAGTTAGTGAAAGTCTGCCACAATAACTGTGAAGAGTGTGATATCAGTGTCAGAGGGTGCCAGTTGGTCCAAGATGATATTCAGAGTTTGCTCGTTGAAGGTTTTTTGCAGGTATTCAGTAAAGTAAAGAAGGAAGAAATTGCGGTGATTGAACCTGTTTTCAATTTACCAGAATCAAAAGAGAAAGTACCCATTTTCAATGTGCCGAAGTCTAGTTTCGTGGTCCCTGTGTTCAACAAACCTAAACCAGTATTCAATACATCAGAACCTGTTGTTGCTTCCACTGTTAATCAGTCAAGGCCGAGAAACATCTGACAACCTGTTCCGTTCCGATTCAGAAATTCAAAAGTTGTGCCATGGAGGTATGAGGATAATATGGTCAACAAAAGATATGAAGAGGTGGTTCCAAGGAAAGAGGTGGGAACCACTAGTGTAGAGGTGACCAACATAGCTGGAACCGAAAAGACGACCCGTAGTGGCAGAATTTACACTCCTCTCTTCAAGAGAAGTGGACCTAAAGAGACTGTTGCTCCTGTGCCTTCTAAAGACAAAGAAAAAGAGGTGGTTACAAAGGAAGAAGATGATGAATTTCTGAGAATCATTAAGAGAAGTTACTATAAAATGGTGGACCAGCTTCACCAAACTCCCTCCAAAATTTCAATTTTGTCTCTGCTGATTAATTCGCCTACCCACCGAGCAGCCTTGCAGAAGATACTAGCCCAAACACATGTTGCTCGAGATATTACTACTGGTCAGTTTGACAGCGTCATTGCAAATATCACTGCTTGCAATATTCTCAGTTTTAGCAACGAAGAGCTACCTCGAGAAGGTCGGAATCATAATCTCACCTTACACGTATCAGTGAAGTGCCAAGAAGATACTTTGGCAAGGGTTCTTGTAGATACCGGTTCCTCTCTGAATGTTCTGCCGAAAAGGACTCTTGAAAAGTTAGCTTACCAAGGAGCTGTAATGAAGCCTACCTCACTCATTATCAAAGCCTTTGATGTCTCAAGAAGATCAGTGATGGGAGAAATTGAGTTACCAATTCTGACGAGCCCTCATGTTTTCAATATCATTTTTCAGGTATTGGATATTAATCCTGCCTATAGCTGCCTTCTGGGAAGGCCTTGGATCTATGGAGCCGGTGCCGTAACTTTAACCCTGCACCAAAAGATGAAGTTTATGGCTGATGAAAAACTGGTTATTATACATGGTGAAGAAGACCTGATGATCAGTAACTTATCTTCCTTTCGCTATATTGAGGCTGATGAAGATGCTCTGGAAACTTCTTTCCAAGCTCTTGAGATAGCCAACACTGTTATGCTGGATATTGAAGAGTCAGTGGTCTCGAGAAATCCATCTTTTGCTTCCTTCAAGAGTATGCAATTTGCTCTGAAAGAAGGCGTTCCCGAGGGCTGGGGCAAGATCATTGAAGTTCAAGAGAGGAAGAAATACCAAGGGTTGGGTTACAAACCAACTCTTGATAGAACAGCTACTGCTACAACAATGCGATCGAAGACGGTCCAAGAAGTATTTGTCAGCAAGGGATACCAAGTCAATGCCATTATTGAGGATACAGAAGACGAAGACATTAGTCATCTGGTTTTTCAGTGTGACTCCGCACTGAGTAATTGGGAGCCTATTGAGATCCCTATTTTGTACCATGTGCCAGAGTAATATGCTTGCTTTTGTTGTTTATTTTCAATTCCGTAGTCGTGCCCAAGGCTATCGGATTATTTTGTATAGGCCACCGCTTTTAATTCTTATTAATCAATGAAGATGATGTTTTGTTAAACTCTTTTTTCTTTATTTACTGTTTTTGCTTTTAAGGAAAAATGGCAATCTTTTCAAAACTACCAAAAAACATTTTCTTCTTGCATTTAATTTTGTGCATTTTAATTAAATAAGTCTCTCCATCATGCAGAATAATCCACAAACCTGTTGTATTCAATGACCCTACTCTCACTATTGACTTTGATTCACCTATCTATCAAGCTGAGGATGAGGAGGAATATAAGGTCCCTGATGATTTGGCATAAATGGGTGAGTACGAGTACACGGCTCTTCAGCCGCATGAGGAACAGGTGGACATCATCAATCTTGATACCGAAGAAAACAAGAAGGAAGTCAAGGTTGGGGCAATGCTTGGGGCAGAAGCCTGACAACGGTTAGTGCAGCTTCTTGAAGAATATGTGGATGTGTTTGCATGGTCTTATCAAGACATGCCTGGCCTAGATACAGACATAGTAGTTCATAAGCTACCACTCAAACCTGAATGCCCACCAGTGAAACAAAAACTTCAAAGAAGTAGACCCGACATGGCTCTCAAGATCATAGATGAGGTCAAGCGACAACTGGATGCATGATTCTTAGCAGGCTCAAAGTACCCCGAATGGGTGGCCAACATTGTGCCCGTAATGAAGAAGAATGGAAAAGTGTGAATGTGTGTAGATTATAGGGATCTTAACAAAGCCAGTCCAAAGGACGATTTCCCTTTGCCACATATCGATACTCTTGTGGATAATATAGCCCGGTTTACAGTTTTCTCCTTTATGGATGGTTTCTCAGGTTACAATCAAATAAGAATGGATCCGACAGACATGGACAAAACTACGTTCGTCACTCCTTGGGTAACTTATTGCTACAAAGTTATGCCCTTCGGTTTGAAAAACGCAGGGGCAACCTATCAGAGAGCTATGGTGACTCTATTCTATGACATGATACATAAGGAAATTGAAGTGTATGTCAACGATATGATTGCTAAATCTCAGAGTGAGGAGCCTTTTAAAAGTATTCAAAAGACTCCAGAAGTATCAGTTGAGATTGAATCCTGCCAAGTGCGCTTTTGGTGTTAGGTCAGGAAAGTTACTCGATTTCATTGTTAGTCAACGAGGAATTGAGTAGACCCCGACAAAGTGCGAGCTATTCAAGAGATGCCAGCTCCGCGGACTGAGTCTCAAGTACGAGGTTTTCTTGGTCATTTGAACTACATCTCCAGGTTTATCTCCAACTTGACTCCCACTTGTGAGCCAATCTTCAAACTGCTCTGCAAAGACCAGACGGTAGAATGGAACTCTGATTGTCAGCAAGCCTTTGACAAACTTAAGAATTATCTACAAGAACTACCGATCTTGGTCCCACCTGTTCCAGGAAGACCTTTCTTCATGTACATGACTGTATTGGAAGGATCAATGGGTTGTGTTTTGGGCCAACATGATGAATCTGGGCGCGAAGAGCATGCCGTATACTACTTGAGCAAGAAGTTCACTGATTGTGAAAGTCGTTATTCACTACTAGAGAAAACCTGTTGTACTTTAGCATGGGCCTCCAGACGTTTGAGGCAGTACTTGATTTGTCATACTACTTTGTTGATCTAAAAAATGGATCCAATAAAGTATATCTTTGAAAAGCCTGCTCAAACAGGAAGACTTTCCCGTTGGCACATGCTCTTGTCAGAATACGATATCCAGTATGTCACTCAGAAGTCTATCAAGGGGAGTGTCTTATCAGATTATCTCACTGACCAGCCTGTGAAAGATTATGAACCACTCAAGTTTTATTTCCCAGATGAGGACATTATGTTGATAAAGAAGGATTATGAAGAGCCAGGCCTGATGAAGGCCCGGAACCCGGTTCCCGTTGGAAAATGATGTTTGATGGTTCTTCCAACTACAGTGGACATGGTGTAGGTATTGTATTGATGAACCCTGATGGTGGTTATACTCCCTTTACAGCAAGGTTAGATTTTGAATGCACGAACAATATTGCTGAGTATGAAGCGTGTATTCTCGGTTTGGAAGCAGCTATCGACCTTATAATTAAGATTTTGGAAGTCAGTGGTGACTCTGCTCTGGTTATTTACCAAGTCAAAGGCGAATGGGAAACTAAGGACAAGAAGTTGATCCCGTACCGTGATTACATAGTGGAGATGATCCAGTAGTTTGACGAGATTACTTTTCGTCATGTTCCTCGCTCTGGAAACCACATAGCTGATGCTCGAGCAATGTTAGCTTCAATGTGGAAAGTTAGACTTGTTAATGAAGTGCCACTGATCAGAATTAACTGAGCCCGCCTACTGCCAACTAATTGAAGAAGAGGTGGGTGGGAAGCCATGGTTTCACGACATAGGAATTATTTGAAGACTCAAGAGTACCCTGCCAATGCTTCCAATCTTGACAAAAAGACTTTGAGAAGGTTATCATCCAAGTTTTTCCTCAGCAACGATGTACTTTACAAAAGGAATCACGACATGGTATTGTTAAGATGCGTTGATAAACGAGAAGCAGGCCTGTTGATTCATGATATTCACGAAGGAGCCTTTGGTACTCACACCAATGGGCATGCCATAGTTAAGAAGATCTTAAAGGCTGGTTATTATTGGTTGACTATGGAAACTGACTGTATCCAATACGCCAGAAAGTGTCATAAGTGCCAAATTTATGCTGACAAGATGCATGTGACTCCGACGTTGCTGAATTTCTTGTCCTCGCCTTGGCCTTTCTCTATGTGGGGCATTGACATGATCGGGGCTATTGAGCCAAAAGCTTCTAATGGTCATCGTTTCATTTTAGTGGCTATTGACTATTTCACAAAGTGGGTTGAAGTGGCCTCTTACGCTAATGTGACCAAGCAAGTGGTTTCCCGTTTTATCAAAAATCAGATCATTTGTCGCTATAAAATCCCAAACAGGATCATAACGGACAATGGGACAAATTTGAACAACAAGACAATGAAGGAATTGTGTGATAGTTTCAAGATTGAGCACCATAATTATTCACCTTACCGTCCCAAGATGAATGGAGATGTCGAAGCTGCCAACAAGAACATCAAAAAGATCCTGCAGAAAATGGTAAAGACTTATAAGGATTGGCATGAGATGTTACCATTTGCCTTGCACGGATACAGAACTTCGGTTCAGACGTCGACAGGGGCAATCCCCTTTTCTCTGGTGTATGGGATGGATGTTGTTCTTCCTATCGAAGTGGAGATACCGTCTTTGAGAGTTCTGATGGAAACTGAGCTTGATGAAGCAGAGTGGGTCCAAGAGAGATATGACCAGCTAAACCTCATTGATGAGAAACGATTGACCTCCATGTGTCACGGTTATTTATATCAGAAGAGAATGAAGAGAGCATTTGATAAGAAGGTCCGTGTTCGTGAATTCTGAGAATGAGAACTCGTATTCAAAAAGATCTTGCTATCTCAAAGGGATGCACGCGAAAAATGGGCGCCCAACTATGAAGGTCCATTTGTGGTGAAAACAGTGTTCTCGGGAGGTTCCCTAATTCTTACAACGATGGATGGTGAACAACTCTCACACCCTGTGAATGCTGACTCAGTACGAAAATATTACGCCTAAAAAGTATGCTAAGTCGAAAACCAGAAATGGCGACTTAGGCAAAAAAAGGGTATCCCGGTGGGTCATAACCTATGTAGGAGACTCAGGCAAAAGTTAGGGATTAAATAAAAATAAAGAGCTCGCTAGGTTGAAAACCCGAAAGGGCGGCCTAGGCAAAAAAAAGCGTCCCGGTGGACTGAAAAACCGAAAGGGCGGTCCAAGCAAAAGTTAGGGACAAAGGCGTTTCACTGTGTCAGAAAGGGTTGTCACCAATACTAAGGAATTCAAGAAAAAGTCCAAGATCACTCGCTCTCATCAGCAGCAGAGTTTTGGGGGATTCTTAGTCATTAGGGATGGTAGTGGTCATTGAATACAATGTAACCTTTTTCCTATTTGCCATTTTTCTAATTGTAATGTTCCATGGAGCTTTGCCATTGGCAAGTTACCATTCTAATGAAATCAGATTTTGGACCATTCTTTGTTTGATATTTATCATTTCTCTACTTTTTCTTGTTATGCAAAACTTCACTTATTCTTTAATAATGGTTTTGAAAGCGGAAAATGTTTTGAACTAAAAACGAATCTTTTGAGAAAACACAATGGAAACATAATTTACTCTAGCGCTTGGGACGATTTAGTGAAATCATATACCATACCCAATAACTCTGGTTGTTATGAAAGCACTGTTAAACTATCTGGTGTATAAGCTCCTCATTGAAGTAAATTTTAAATGGCAATACTTCCTGGATCGGACACTTCAGTCATGACTGACTACCGTGATACAAAGGATTTCTCCCAGTATCTTCCATAGATGTTTGTTGAAATGTGGAAAATCTTTACCTCCTCAGGTGGAAGAAGAATGGTTCATATTTGATTCCGAGCGGTTGTTCTATTCAGATTCAGTTTGACTCTTTACAGTGGATATGTTATCCATCTACCCGTTTCCCCGGTCTGTCGTCTCTTGTCAGAGTCATCTCTGGCATATCATTGAGCATTCGCATCATACCATATCATCGTGCATTTTTGCATTGGGTGTGTCTTGCTTTTGGGTCTTTACCTCCTTTATCCTTAACTTGTTCATGTTAAGTATCATGTTGGTTCGTGGATCATTGTCCATATCCCGCTTGCATCCGGTTATCACCTGCGTGCGTCAATTTGTTTATTATTCCTATTCCCCGGGAAGTTTAGTCTTCACTATGCAACTCCTGTAATGTCTTATCTGACCTCTAACCTCTGTCTTCAGGCCAACTCAAATTGGTGTTTGTTAAATCCAGTGTTTACTGACATGCTATACAGCGTGTGTTAAGTCCAGTGTTGACTGGCATTGTTTTTATATCGGTCTTTATCGATATCGAAAAATCCAGTGTTGACTGGCATTGTTTTTATATCGGTCTTTATCGGTACCTAAAGTCTAGTAACCGCTGGCATTGCTTAAAACACAAGTCTGATATGTACCTAAACTCTAGTAACCGTTGGCATTGCTTAAAACACAGGTCAGATATGAACCTAAAGTCCAGTAATTGCTGGCATTGTGTGAAACTCAGGTCAGATATGAACCTAAAGTCTAGTGTATACTGGCATGTTTCCTTGTCCCAAGTCCAATGTTTACTGGCAAGCCAACTCAAATTGGTGTCCAAGTCCAGTGTTTCTGGCAAGCCAACTCAAATTGGTGTCCAAATCCAGTGTTTACTGGTAGGCCAACTCAAATTGGTGTCTAAGTCCAGTACTTACTGGCATGATATCATTGTCTATATCCAGTGTTTACTGGCGTCATTTCAAATATTGATACTGTGAGTTCAGTGTTTACTGGCGTGATATTTCTAAGTCCAATCATTTTTGGCACTTTAATCATATCCCCATCAGAGGTTTGGTCATTACCAATATCCCTTTGAAAGTCCTCGTGATCTTTGTCATATGGCCGACGCAGAGTTGGTTTTTGTCTCTGTATTTTATGGCTTTTCTTGAAGATCCCGTTTGAACTCTTCAGTATAAGAAATCCCCAGAGAATCTTTTGTTAGGTGTTTATCCTTTGGTTTCAAATTGATCCCCGGTAGAGATCATGTCTTCGTTCTGGTTTCATCCCCAGTAAAGAGTGTGTCTTCCCCTTTTGTTGTCCCCGTTGTCGCTTGGTCATATCTGAACCTATCATCCATCTCCCTGGATCTTTCACCAGTGGAGAATATCTCTCTAACTTCCATCTCCAATGAAGATCTGTGGGATTCCCCTCATTTTGTTTGCCTATCCCCAGTGTTTCCTTAGTGTCTCCCCAGTGAGTCTTGCTTGTGGATACTAAACTTTTTTTCTCTTCCCCAGTAGGGCTCGCCTGTGGGTGTTTGCTCTTTGTTCTTTGGTGTCTTGTTTGTTTTCATTTTTGCACTATCATGGCATCATATCATCATACTAGAAGTTCATGGCATGTCAGCATTTGCATGTCTTTTGCCTGTCCTTAGCATATGCATTCCATCTAAGGGAAAATTTTTTGGTTTGCTATATTTAAATACCTTTCACCTTGATTTCCCGAGGATTACCATCTCTCGTGCCATCGGGTGAAGTTATTTAAATAGTGGCAACTATTATACCCCAAATTTTACCCCTTAGATGTCATAACATCTTGCACTTGCATTAGGGTTCAATCATCTATGCATTGTCAACTAACCACCATATCTTGGTAGTTTGTTTCTTTTGTGTAAAAGTTAGGGTTGACACAAGAGAGAAGACAAGATTAATAAGCCAAGTTCTCACATGCTCCAAGGCCTCTCAAGACACTCTTTGGTCCTATGCAACCACCCCAAGTTTTCACTAGGGGATTGAGATTGGTAGTTGAAGTCATCTCTTCAAGAAAGCCAACTGAGGTTCCAAAATTCAACCATTTAATCTTAGAGGCTCATAATGAAGTTCTCAAATCATATGCCATGATCTCATGAGATTGGGTCAAGAAAATCAAAGAGAAACCATCAGATCAAGGGTTGTGGAATTAGGGTTTTAACCTTAGGAATCACCAAAGAATCTTGTTGTGATCAGTCAATATCTTGATTGATTCATCAACCAATTGAGATTACATACATCCAATAGGTCCCATTCAATAATAAATCAAGTGTGTTTGGCTCCCATCACAAGTGCAATGAGCCACAAGTTCATCTGGTCCCAGATTAGGGTTTTGTCAAGGAAAAGTCAACTTTTGCCTGTGATTTTGATCAAGGCATGATCCCAAGTCTTGGGACATGATTCCATATGCTCATATGCACCTCTAGAGGCCATCCATTGATATTGTAAGAGATTTAGAGAGTAAGACCATCAAAAAATTATCCATTTGGATTCATGAAGAAAATTAGGGTTTTGACTGAAAAGTCAAACTTTTGACTTTGGATACTTTGATCCAAGATAAAGCATTCAAGCCATATTTCATCAAGACATGCTTAATTGTTGAGTTAGAGCATGAGAAGTTGACATTTGGGAGGTTTCTTGCAAAAAGGGCAAGGTTTGGTCTTTAAAATTTTCTAAGTATGAAAAAGTTCACTCCTTGTGCAAACTTGGGAAAGTCACAACTTTCAAACCACACATCTAAATTTTGTGACTCAAATCTCAAATTGAAGCTCTCATCATGAACTTCAAAGTGTATTAGAGGGTCTTCCTTCAAAAGAAGTTGGGTTTTTAACGTATGAGACTTGGAAGTTCAAGGCAACTTATGACTCAGTGAAATTTCACTACATTTGCCTTAATTTTGCAGCCAACTTCAACCTCATTTTTCACTATGATCAAAGCCTTATTTCATTTTTATTTGGTCATGAAAGTTGTAGAGTGTTCTTCCAGCTTTCGTTTGAGTACTAGAACATTTCCATTGGACTTGTACAACTCAAGTTATGAAGTCACCAAGTTGAGGTTTTTCACTTGACAAGTTTTGGCAATTTCATGATCCAAACTTCCAAGGTTCTTTTCGTCACGATACAAGTGTTATTTCAATTTTTCTTGGACATGAAAGTTATAGGTCTTTTTCCAAGCTTTCTATCCATTACTAGAACTCTCCATTTGGATAAATATTCACCAAGTTACAAGGCTTCAAAGTTTGTGTCATGTATAGGTCAAATTCCATAACTTAGAATTTTTCTAAGTTTTCTTCTTTGACACATTCATGGACAGGTTTTGCATCTCATTTTTCTCATGGATATGTACTTTGTTTCAAGCTGACTCAAACATTAAATTTGTTCCCTCTTCTTCCTAGTTTACATTGGATCTAAAACCTCATCATTTGAACCAAAAGCCATGGGGTTATGATGCTACAAAAGGGTGTCCACGAATTGGTTTCACAACAAAACATAATGCACATAATTCATGCCATTTGTTATGTACCATGTTACACTTGAAATTCTGATCAATTCATACATGTAATATGCCATTTGTGAGTCCCCAAACATTACTAAGACAAGCTCATTAGTGTGAGATGCTTTATGCACCATATGACACACTTTCACAAAAATGCCAACAAGTCAAAACTTGTCCAAGGCTTCTGCTCTCTTCCTCTTTTCATGCTGAGACAATGACCATGCCAAGAGAATTCTACACAATGTGACAAAGCTCTCCACCAACCTTGTCTTGTACAAATCAGACCATCTCTCTTATTTTTCAAATCTCATCAAGTTTAACCATAGCTTTTTACCTCGATAACTTATTTGGATCACTTGAAAACTCACCATATTTAAGCATAAGTGAAAAAACCCTAGAGGAGGATTCATTCGCAGCCACCACAGAGTATATGAGACCCTCTCTCTTGTACTCAAAATAAAAATCTCAGTTTCTTCGAACCTCCCTTTCCCTTAAGTTTCTAGACTCCATTCTCCTCTGATCATCATCCTCAAGGTTCAAGAAAGGAGAAGGAGAAAGTTGACAATGTCATGAGGCTTAAAGTAAAGCTGTAAAGCTTTGTTTTTGTGGTAACTGGTTCTAGCTCTATCTCTTACTTTTCACGTATCATGAACACTGTTGATTGCATATTTAGAATGTTGGCTTGATATAGAATGTATCTGGGTTGTTGTTGTTCCATTTGTTGAGAGTTCAGTTAGTATGCATCAATTTTCATGGTTGTTTTTCATCAAGATAATGATGTTGTTTTGAAAAAACAAGGTTTGATTTGTGATCCTTGTAACATTTCGCACAAGACAGTGTTCTTTTTTTTCTTTTTTATGGTGTTTTGCAATCGCCGCCGGTGAGGCTCACTGGGGAAGTCGACCGGAGCTAGGGCTCCGGTGTCTGAGATGGAGGCTGAGGTGGCCTTGGACTTTCCATTAACTTGCTTGCGTGTCCGAGGCTGACCAGGGCTGTAGAAATTGAAACGCATCGTTTCATTAAAAGTCTGATATTTTGTGTTTTTGAGTGGTTTTGTGACTTTGGGCCTAATACATTTTTTACTTGCACCTCCCTTATGCAAGCCCATCACGTTTGTGAACTGTTTTCAGTTAATTCCATTTTTACTTTTACACCCCCTGTTTCAGTCTCTTTTTATTATTTTCTTTTTATTCTCACTTCCATTTTGTTCTTTTAAAAATAGTTTATTTTATCTAAAAATTCACAAAAAAATCATGTTAATAATTTGAAATTTAATTTAATTTTTCAAATTTTTTATTTTTATTTTTATTTTATTTTGATATTTATTTCTGATTTTATAAGTTTAAGGCTAGTTTCGACCTAGTTTTGAGAACTTGATTTGAAAGAGTCACTTCCCTTTTGTTTCTTGGGCTGATTTTATAGAGTGTCTTAGTGTACACTAGGAGGATGTGTTGAGGGTGTTTGCTGGTCTTGGAAGAAGTCTTTTGACTTGGTTTTATTTGCACTTTCCTAACCCTCGATTTATGCTCGATCTTTTTGGTGTTTCACTTTGATGATTGGTTTTGGGATAGCTCTTCTGCTCATCTTTGAATGACATTTTACACACACATTTTTAAATGTTAAACTTGAGTTTAAGTTCTGGTTTGGGATTTTTTTCACTCATATTTTCTATTTTTAAACACTTTGTTAATGTAACTCCCCCTTCAACACTTGTCTTCACAAGTAGTTATTTTCTCCTCCTTCCAAAGGAAAGCCTCTCTATTGACCTCAAAGTCATAGACAACTCATTACCATCTTGGCCTCATTAGATCCATCTTCCTCCCCTTGACCTCAAAGTCATATGTAACCACTTTTCCCCTTGACCTTAAAGTCATAGGTAGCACTTATCAACCTTTGGCCTCATTAAAGCCACTTTCCCTCTTGACCTCAAAGTTATAGAGCCTCATCTTCCCTTGGCCTCATTAGAGCCACTTACAACACAACTTAGAGTTAGGATAGAGTTCTTAAACTCTATGTGATTCTCATCACCATGAGTATTCACTTACCCCTTACAACTTAGACTTAGAGAGTTCTTTAACTCTATATGAGTACCATACTCATTCCCCCTTGGAACTTTGACCATAGTCAATGGTTCCTCAACCGTATTGAGGTGAACTACGGTTGCTCTGATTCTTTAGTCAGGATACGTAGGCACAAGATGCGATGTCTTGGCGAGCATACTTAGTGTACATACCCTTAGGTCTTTACCTTTAGCACCTTGGTCTTTACCATAGGTCTTTACCTTTACCCTTAACAGATTTCCTTTAGCAAGCAAACATAACATAACACAAATATAAACAAGAGGTTCCTGTAGAGTACTACAGATATCTAGGTTGCTAACACCTTCCCTAGGTATTACCAACTCCCGAACCTTAGATCTCTTAGTTGTGTCTTCACATAGCGCAATTAGGGTTTTCTTCGATCTTTACCCTTTCCTTTGGATAAATCAAAGCTCGGTGGTGAATTTCATGATTTTTGATTCAAGTTAATTAATAGCTTGATATCCAATTCTCACCGCAACACAACCTTTAGCGGCGGAGGGAGAGTTATTGATTCATTTTGAAAACTGTGTAGTTCTTGAATTAGTAGATTTTTTAGATAAAGTTAAATTTCAATCTGATAATTTTTATTTTATTTTAATATTTTATTCTAAAAAAAATATAAATTTAAAATGTCAAATATATAAAACTAGTCTACATTAAAAAATGGCATTTAAGTCCGTGAAGCAAGCGAGCTGAACCTAACGATCTGAACCGAGTTGTTCGTGGATTTATAATGAGTCGAGTTTGGGCTTAAAAAAAGCTCGTGACGAACTCGAACCGAGATTTGAGCTGAACCAATTCTTAATGAGTCGAGTCGAGCTGAGGCGAGTTCGACTCGACTCATTTCCAACCCTAATCATGATTCAACCCACTTTTGCATGACATCTTTATTGGTCTCTACCTCGCTGCACAAACCCAAATAAGAGAATTTCTTATTGCACCCTAGATGTTTCTAATGCACCATGTGAATTTTCTCAAATGTCCCCTGTTTTCGAAGATATATCTTTGGATGCACCTCAGCACCCACTCAACAAAGGTCATTCTAAGTTACACCCTTCTTTTGTTTAATTTATTCCGGAGATTCCCAGAATAATTTCGTAGTTACATCTCTGGAGTTACATCAGTATCAGATTTAACAGAAAAGTAATTTTCGAAAATGAAATTGACATTCATAACATAAAATAAGCATTACAATGATGATTTCAATAAAATATCTCGGTGGATGATTGCACATCTTCAGATGGTCTTTGATCGATCTTGAAACTGTCGCTTCCAACTCGAGTGAAATTTTTTCTTCAAAACGAAAATATGTATTCCACATAGCCCTTACATCTTCTTGCGTCTTGAGCTCAAATTTGTTGAACTCAATATGCCATTTATCGTCAATCGACGATGAACAGTACTCGAGCTTTACAATCTTTCAAATGTCTCTGTAAGGTAGGAGATAGTCGATTTCGTCTTTGACATCTTCGAGGGAGGTGAAGTCGGTGAGTTTGAACGCTCGCCTGGATGTAGAGCAGGAGAAGGAGACATTTGCGACATACCAATAGATGTTTAATTGTGACATTTAAGACATTTTCAGTTTGTGTGAAATATAATATAAAAACACCTAAATTTATAGAAGCCATAGATCCTATTGATCTTGACAATTTAAGTTGTCATGGTCGGAAAAATGACAGAGTCGTCATCATCCTTTATTTGTTCCTAAGGAACGGGGAAAAATGATAAAACTTAAAGTTAAAGGGTGAGACACTAAGTTCGGGAGTCGGTTAAGTGAGTGGAAGATGTTAGGAACTCCTCATCTCCATTGTACCCAATAGGATCCTCCTTAAGTTCTAGGGTATGTTTGCTTGTCTAAAGTATGTTTGCTTGAGTATTTACATAATTATTTATTTACAAAGGATAATTAATTTAATTTACAAAGAAACAAAGAAACCTAAAAATATTTTTTTATTATTTATACTTGCTAAGGGTTTACAACCCCATGCTTACGTACCCTCACCTTAGATGAGTGATCAGAGCAGTGTAGTTCCTCTAAAAAAAAATTGTGGGTTGATTGATTTTATCCCTTAAAATAATCCTCACACAACAGGGGTGGAGGAAGATTTATTTTTTTTAAATGCCTTAATACATAAAGGTAGAGGACATGCAATTTAGGTGTGTGGTGTTGATTTTATCCCATTTATTTTATTATAGAAAATATCCTTTTAATATATTTAAAAAATAAATTAATTATATAAAAAAACCAGGTGTTATCCCCTATCCAATCCTATTTTTTTATACTCTTCGTATCTTAAGAGTTCTATCCCATAAGTATATATCATTTCTATCACATTATTGTCCCTAATATCCCTTAAAAATATCTCATAGTTATCCCTTTATAAACCCAAAATATTTTATCCTTTATCCCTTATTTTATCCCTAATTTTTATAATAAATAAATAAATAAGTAGTAAATTATTTAAACAAATTAATTAACGTTGTAATTAAACCCTAAAACCCTAATAAGACATCTCATATTCCTTATTCCAATATTCTCAATGATCCCTAACTTTTTTAAACTCTAATTAAACATTTTATTATAATATGATTAATTATATTAAAATATAGATCATAAATTAATTAAAATAGAAATTAATTTACAAAATATAAATTAAACCCTTTAAACAATTTTATTACGAGTTAACCCTAATTATAGCTATTAATTCATTATTTTTTTGAGCAAATAAGATGAGAAACCCTAATTATAATTAATTAATCTAATTGAAAAAATAATTAAATTAAACCCAAGTAAAATTAGAATTTGAGACCTTAACAAAAGAATTCCATTTATAAGAACACTCAATTAAACTATAAAACCTTTAATTAAATAGTTTTATTAATTAATTACTTAAATAATTTAGCATCATTATTTAGCAAAAAAACTGTTGTGAAAAACGATACCTGAATAACAAAGTATATTTGGTTTCTTGAACACCAAGAAATCCACAAGGGTAGAAAAGAAGGAAAAACTTGAACAAACAAACGAAACCCTATTAGGGTTCACAAAGGAAGAGAAAAGAGGAAGAAGAATAGAGAATTGGTTAAATTTGTTTTACTATTCATTTTCTCAATAGGGTTCAAATATTACAAGTGAATACCAACAATTAACCTCTCTCAACCTAATAAGGATTTGCCACACCTTATGAATAGAGACTAGTATGCTATTTATAATAAACCTAACATACTAAACTAATGGGCTTTTTAAAAAATACCCATTACAAGATAACTTAGGGTACAAGCTAACTTAAACATTTGGATCCATAACACAAGACCCAATTCGATCTCCTACATACTAGAACATAATTCGACTACAACATATAGGTCTTCGACAACAACATGTGAGCGGACTTCGACGACATGCTAAAACTAGAGTTGGATCCAATATCTCACAAATCTCCACCTTGGAACAAACTCTATAACATCAAGAAACAAACTAGCTTTCTCCATGCAGCTTTATTAACTGCATACAGTGGAAAAACTTGCAACTTGGCAATGTCTTGGTGATCATATCAGCATCATTATGATCTGTCGAAACCTTCAGCACTTGGACTTCTCCACGCTCGATTAACGCTCTGACAAAATGCAGCCTTACATCAATGTGCTTGGTTTGCTCATGATAGGCTGAATTCTTCGACAGGTGTATTGCACTTTGACTATCACATTTAATAGTGATAACTTGACCTTGAAGTTTCAGCTCCTTTGCAAAACCTTAAAGCCACAATGCTTCTTTGACAACTTCAGTGAGGGCGATATATTCTGCTTCAGTGGTTGATAAGGCAACAACCTTCTGAAGTGTTGCTTTCCAACTTATTGTTGTGCCAAACATAGTGAACACATATCCAGAGATAGATTTTCTAGAATCCATACAACTTGCATAATCAGAGTCGGCATATCCTTCGATTGCTGCTTTACTATCTTCACCCAAGGCTCCACCATAAATTAGGACTCTATTCAGAGACCTATTTATGTACCTTAGAATCCACTTCAATGCTTGCCAGTGAGCCTTTCCAAGATTCGCCATGTACCTGCTTACAAGACTTACTGCGTATGCTATGTCAGGTCGAGTACAGACCATATCATACATCAAAGAACCCACTATATTAGCATATGGTATGATATTCATATAAACTATTTCGACATCAGTACTGGGACACTGATCTATACTCAGCTTGAATTGAGGGTTTGTCGGAGTCACAACAGGCTTTGAATTCGACATACCATACTTTTCGAGAATCTTCCGTAGGTATGCCTCTTGAGATAAGCATAATTCCGACTGCTTTCTATCTCTTTGGATGTTAATCCCAAGAATCCTGGACGCACCTCCTAGATCCTTCATGTCGAACTCCTTATTAAGTTCAACCTTCACCCTCATTACATCTTCGACATTGTTGCTTGCTATTAGAATATCATCCACATAAAGCAACAAAATATCAAATGAATTACCAGGCCGAAATCTGAAGTAAACACAGTGGTCGAACTGACTTCTAATGAAACTTATGCGTGCCATGAACTTGTCAAATCTCTTATTCCACTGTCGAGGAGATTGTTTCAGTCCATATAAAGATCTCTTCAGATTGCACACATAATCTTCATTCCCCTTTTCAACATACCCTTTTGGTTGCCTCATCAGGATTGTTTCATCTAGATCACCATACAAGAACGCAGTCTTCACATCCATCTGTTCCAATTCAAGATCGAACCGTGCCACCGTGACAAGCAACATTCGAATGGACCTATGCTTTACAACAGGAGAGAACACATCATTAAAGTCGACACCTTCTTTCTGAGTGAACCCCCTAACGACCAATCTTACCTTGTATCTATTCGATGCTGCTCCTTCGATTCCTTCCTTAACTTTGAAAATCCATTTACAGCTGACTAACCTGGCTCTAGCAGGTTTCTTGATCAGTTCCCATGTGTTTTTATCATGAAGAGATTTCATCTCATCATCTCTGGCCTTCAGCCATTCAGTCTTCTTTCGACTCCTCATAACTTCCTTATAGTCTCTAGGTTCTTCGTCGAGAACCTCACTTGTAGAGATTAAGGCATAAGCTATAAGATCTACATACCCAAGTCTCTGAGGTGGCTTGATGACTCTCCTCGACCTGTCTTTTGCTAACAGGTAGTGATTATCAGTCTCCTCATCTTCGTCTGCATCTTCTGCTTCTTCTTTGACTTCATCTGGGATACGTAATTCAGCATCAACATGCTCTACCTCAACAGGAATCTCTCCCTGTTCCAGCTCTTCATCAGCATCATCAGTTTTCTTGAAAGTCATCTCAACTTCAATGAAAACTACATATCGACTGGTGATACACCTCCTGTGACCTGGCTCTAGGCACCATAGCCTATAAGCTTTGACTCCTTTAGGGTATCCCATGACCATGCATTTTAGAGCTCTAGGTTCGACCTTGTCTTGCCTAATGTGAGCATAGGCCACGTAGCCAAATACTCTCAGTCTGTTGAGACTAGGTGGATATCCCGACTAAACTTCTTCAAGTGTCTTCATATCTAACACAGTCGAAGGACATCTGTTTATCATATATGTTGCTGTCAAAACAGCCTCAGCCCAAAACACCTTTTTTAACCTAGCACTAGTCAACATGCATCTAACTCTTTTCAAAATAGTTCGATTAAACCTCTCTACCAAACCATTTTGTTGTGGAGTACCTGCAGTAGTTTTGTGCCTTGCAATACCTGAGGCAACACATAAGCTGTCGAACACCTCATTGCAAAATTCAAGGCCATTGTCGGTTCTCAACCTCTTGACCTTTCTGCCAGTTTGATTTTTTACCAGAGTCTTCCAACCTTTGAAATTCTCAAAAGTTTCATCCTTAGTCTTCTGGATGAATACCCATAACTTTCTGGAATAATCATCGACTATGGATAGAAAATACCTTGCTCCTGAATGTGATGGACACCTTGCAGGCCCCAAAGATCAGCATGGATGTAATCAAGGGATCTATGAGTTCTTTGTTTGCCTTTGTTGAACTTCACTCTGTAAGATTTTCCAAGTACACAGGGTTCACAAAATTTCAGCTTTTCGACTTTGTCTTCTCCAAGCAGATTTTGTTTCCCAAATTCGACCAGACCCCTTTCACTGACATGGCTCAATCTCATGTGCCAAATTTCTGTCTTCGACAAAGGTTTCGTGGATGCAACATTTGTCGAACCACTTACAACTTCAGCCTCAAGGGTATACAAGCCTTGTTTCTTCACGCCTCTCAAGACTTCCTTCGACCCCTTCATAACTCTTAGGATACTTTTCTCTCCTTGAAAAAACATATCCCTTTATGTCGAATTCACCAAGAGAAACCAAATTTCTCTTCAAATCAGGTACATACCTGACTTCAGTCAATAACCTTATTGACCCATCATGGAGCTTGAATCTCACAGATCTAATACCTGCAATTTTGCAAGCTTTGTTGTTTCCTAGCAGCACTGATCCACCATCTTGATCACATAGCTCCTCAAACAATTCTCTATTTGGAGTCATGTGCCAAGTGCAACCTGAATCTATAATCCACTCTTAAGTCGCTGCTTGAAACCACAAGGACATCAGATGAGTCGAAGTCATCTTGAACAATGGCTGCATTGCCATTATCCTTACCTCCATGATCTTTCAGGCGTTCAGGGCACACCTTTCTTGTGTGACCCTCCTTCTTACAATGATAACATCGAATACCAGATGTTTCGCCACTATAAGACTTCTGCTGACTTTTACCTTTCTTCTTGTCGAACTTACCATCTTTTTGCAAAAATTTTCCCTTAATGGCCAAACCTTCACCAACCGTCGAAGGTTTATGCTCCTTTCATTCGTTCAGGTCCTTAGAATACAGTGTTGATTGAACTTCTTCAAAGCTCAGGGACTCCCTTCCATACAAGAGAGTTTCTTTGAAGTGAGCATGTGTTCTGGGCAAAGCACACAACAGCAACAGTGTTTGATCTTTGTCATCGATCTTCACATCAATATTTTCAAGATCAAGAATCAACTTGTTGAACATATCCAACTGCTCAGCCAAAACTTTGTCTTCACTCATCTTGAATGAATACAAAGCTTGCTTCAGGTAGAGTCGATTCATCAGAGATTTGGTCATGTACAAACTTTCAAGTTTCAACCATAACCTCGATGTTGTAGTCTCCTTTGATACCTATCGAAGAACCTTATCACCAATGCTCAACAATATTGCGCTGTGGGATTTCTCTATCATGGCCATCTTTTCTTTTTTCGTTAACGCAGCATCCATGGCTGCCTTTCCCTTCAATGCTTCCAAACAACCCTGCTGAACCAGTAGGGTTTTCATCTTCAAGCGCCACAGACCGAAATCGTTCACTCCGGTGAACTTTTCAATCTCATACTTTGTTGAAGGCATCTTCTCCATGCTCACCGCGCCAATTTTTTGTGAAAAACTATACCGGAATAACAAAGTATATTTGGTTTCTTGAACACCAAGAAATCCACAAGGGTAGAAAAGAAGGAAAAACTTGAACAAATAAACGAAACCCTATTAGGGTTCACAAAGTAAGAGAAAAGAGGAAGAAGAATGGATAATTAGTTAAATTTGTTTTACAATTCACTTTCTCAATGGGGTTCAAAGATTACAAATGAATGCCAACAGTTAACCTCTCTCAACCTAATAAGGATTTACCACACTTTATGAAGAGAGACTAGTATACTATTTATAATAAACCTAACATACTAAACTAATGGGCATTTTAACAATTACCCATTACAAGCTAACTTAGGGTACAAGCTAACTTAAACAATTGGACCCATAACACAAGGCCCAATTCGATCTCCTACATACTAGAACACAATTCGACTACAGCATGTAAGTCTTCGACAACAGCATGTGAGCGGACTTCGACGGCATGCTAAAACTAGAGTTCGATCCAATATCTCACAAAAACAATACATCAAAGTTCTAATTATAAGTAAATAATTTGAATAAAATCCCAATTAAGAATTAATTAAGTAATATTAAATAGTTAAAAAAACTAAAGCCAGGAGGGTGTATTTTTAACTAGAATAACAATGGGATCTAAAGGAGGGAGGTGTTAATAGGAATTGGAGGGAGCTGTTAGAAGAGTAATAGTGTGGGTTTTTGTTATCGTATCCACAGGGATTGTCGGATATTTGATGTTTGCTGTTCAATAGTTGCGATATTCTAAGTTAATGGTTTCAAAAGTTTCAATTGGTGTTATCATTCACTTGTAGCAAAGATTAAGTTATGATAAAGATTTTTGTAAAAGGTTTTATAAAAGCATGTTAAGGTTAGGTTTCGCTAATCCTTTCCATGTATAAACGATTAATAAAGCATATGAACTCGGTTTCCGACCAATACAACCGCGTATCCTCCCGACTACGTTTATGTCTAAAGCGAAATCGTGAGTACCGTTGTTTAGACCGTTAGATGATGTCTCACGCTAACAATCTAAGCAACGATCATTAAGATCAATACAATGCGAATAGCAAATCCCAAATCTATGTCTAGAGTTTAGTTTTTAAGAGATGAAATTGTTAGGTCAAGATTTGTGAATCTATGTCTCGAGTAAAACAAATCAAACATAAAGCATTAAGAGAAAACAACTTCATCTATATTGATCAAAGACTTTGTTCATATACAATAGATCAAAAGCAATACATAAAAATAGAATCAACTACATCTAACCTCAACATTGAGTGTTTAGCTACCACTTCTCATGGTAGCTTGGATAACAAGTAAAGAGAGGAGATGAATGAGCATCCACGACGATTAATCGAGAATGGATGCGACTTCAGCTTCTCCAATCGAAAATACACTCTTTGATGAACAAAATACTGTAAACTATCAATTCTGCTGGAAAATGAGCAAAAGATCCCATTACAAAAAGTAAAAAATCTATTTATACACTTTACTCACAGCACTCTTCGCCTAGCGAAGGATTCATTCGCCTAGCGAATGACTAAAAACATGGCACATTTAAGTGCCTCAGACTTAAACCGCCCAATAGAATTATCGCGGGTTCGCTAGGCGAACCATTTCACTCGCGAAGCGAAGCTTCGCTACCTCACTCGCCCCAACGAAGTTTGGGTGTTTTCAAAAGTGGAAGTTTCTGCCACCCCCTCGCTGGCACCTTCGCCTCGCGAACCTGACAGCGAGCATTCGCTGGCTTCCTCGCCCAGCGAATTTACCCAATTTTCCTACTGTAAGTTTTTGCATACTTTCTGCCACCCCCTCGCTGGCACTCTCGCTAACGTTCGCTAGGCGAACCTTCGCTGGCATCTTCGCCAACACTCGCCTAGCGAATGCTGTAACACCCCTTCTATACCCCGTACAAAAACGGAATAAACTAATCTTATAAATAAAACATCAGAGCAAAGAATAATTCATTTAGATATAAACAGAGATGTCACATCAACGTGAACTAAAACAACCTGCTCATATAGATATATAACACCTGGATAGTTTTTATAAACAAAGGAACTCCGTTCCAAAATATCGGCATTCAGTTACAGAATTAAAGCGGAACATCCATAACTGATGTCATCACAAAGTATAAGTATGTCATATACATATTCATACAAGGCCACTATATACAAGCTAAAATAAACATCTACACTCGAACCCGACTACCTGTGTTACATATCAGAGCCGACGGAACGACAAAAAGGACGAAGACACTAATCTTCGCAAAAGACCTCCAGCGTCTAATCTGCAATGCCATTACAGCATTAAACCACAGCAGAAGGGTGAGAAACATGATTATAATATAATTGCATATCATTATATAACACTTAGCAAAATATGCACAATTATTCTCACCACACAAATACGATACTTGTAAACAACACAAGACATATTAAACCCATCTCACATATCAATCACATAAGCATATACATTAACACAATGCATAACAAATCTTTCTCAAAATTCAACACATAAACATTCATGTAATGAATTATGCAAATGCACAGAGACCGACACAACGACTCTATGCATGCGGTACCATTAGTCCCCCAGGAACTCTTGGAATCATCGCTCGTTACTTAGGGTAACTCCCCGTCGGGCATACGATGTTCCCCGTCGCTACCACTTATCAACAAGCATACGACGTTATGGATCATTTTTAGTCCTTTATAATAGGCACACGATCAATACAACAATTGCTTACACCCATAAGGGATCTACAATTCAACATGCATTGTTTACACCCACAAAGGGATCTACAATGTCTAACTGCATTGTTTACACCCACAAAGGGATCTTACAATGTCTTCATGCATTGTTTACACCCACGAAGGGATCTTACAATGTCTTCAACATGATGCATGTCATATAATGACCCATGGAAATCGAGGCTCATATATTAAATCATGCATTTCAAGTACATATAATACAATGCACATAATTGCCAAACGGCCACAAATCTTCACCACAACATCATATACCCATCAAACATCCCTCACACAAGTCATACGTTACATATCATATCCTATCGCACAATATAGAAAATAACTCAAAATTCCATTTTTACGGTTTCTCAGAAAAGTCGGCTAAAAGTCGGCCAAAAATAATATTTTCTATCATCATCAAAAAGTACTCATCGACAGCTTCGATTCGGTATAAAGAACTCTTAAATACGATAAACGGTTAACAAGATATGAATATTTCAAAATAACGCAAAAACATAAACCGGACGCCCGACACTACGAAACGGTTCGTAAAAACTGTACCGATTGGACCAAGTTCAGACCTCAAAACTATTTTTCCTAGAAACAACATCTCGTTAGCTTTCCAACGCTTCGAACGGGGGTTAAAACCGACTTACGGTTCAAGAGATATGAATTTCCGAAGTTTCCCCGACAAACTAGAATTTTATGGTTCAGCACAGTATGTATCGATACATAGGCTTATGTATCGATACAAAAAGCCACATGTATCGATACATAGCACGCATGTGTCGACACATGCTGTAGTGAAAATGTTGTTTTTCCCAATTTCTTCAGTATGTATCGATACATAAGGGTTATGTATCGATACATAAACCATTTCGTATCGATACATAGCTGTTATGTATCGATTCATAACTCTGTTTTTCCTCAAAAACCAGATTTTCTCAAAATACACCTTTGCTGTCTCTTTTCCAAAATGCCCGAAAACTCGACTAAATCGAACATTTTCACCGAATCAAACATATACGCGCAACCACCAAATACATAAGAACAATTTAGAACACATAAACGAAATTTCTACGACGTTCGATTTTTCGATTAAATTTCAACCTTTCAAAAACCAGAATTTTCAAACATCACCAAATTGAATAAAAAGCACGATATACGACGACCTAACCTTACTCGATACAACTACGTAATTTATTTCGAATTCTAACCGTGAAAACATCGGTTTTTATCGATTTCCTACAATTCGACCTAAACGGACAAAACAACGGAAACATAACGAAAACTAACCAAAACATAACCAAACTTCATGAAACTTTAAATAGTAGCTCACATACACATAACCAACCAACACATGTATTTATACGACTTTTCGACCGTAAAAACATCGATTTCTATCGATTTCGTCCAATACGGCATAAACGGAAACATGTGGAAAACCAACCAAAACATCCACACAAAACATACATAATCATACACAATGATATAATAACCGAGTTTCGCACCCTTACCCGATTTAATCGTGTTCTAGAAAGTCGGGAGATTGATTTCTTCCTTCACAAGTTTTTCCTCTCTTTTCTTCTTTCTCTTCTCTTTTCTTCTTCTCTACTTTTCTTTTCTCTCTTCTTCTTTCTATTCTTTCTATTTCTATTTTTCTTTTCTTTTCTTACTAACTTAGTGAAATTAAATGTGAAATGTCCAAAATACCCCCACACTCAAATATCTCGCAAACGTTCCCAAAACGCGATAAAATATATTCCCGCCGAAAATAACATATTTTCACATAAAAGTCAAAATTAGAATAAAATAATAATAAAATAATCCAAAAAGACTCAATACAATAAAACTGGCAAAAACTGGGGCGTTACAAATGCTGTTGTTGATTTCAATTCTTTGGCAGCTTGCACTATTTCTTTGTGTCTTCAAACTTTTATCTTTTCACTCCTATTTCTGCACATTAGCACACACATTACAAGCATCACAAGTATATTTCAAATAATGCACAACAACAATATTTCACACTAAAATCGACATATTCCACATGGAAAAGTCATGGAAAATGCCAAATAATTCATACAAAAATATATCATGATTGACATCTAACAAACTCTCCCCAACTAACTCATTGCTTGTCCTCAAGCAAAGTATGCCTTTCACGAGGATTTGCTCGAGGATTCAATTCAACCAAGACACGAAAAACGGCTCAACTAAACAACGATCACAACAATGCAACAATTACGCAATTCAAGAACTCAAAACGTAAAAGAACTTGACTCTTAAACAATTTCAACAATGTTTCAAAAGACAACTAACTCATCATACACATGTCATTCTACACTCCTCTTCGAAAAAGGATTGAAGACAAACATGCATACAAGCACGGGACAATTACACTCAAATGACCAATGATGCAATACTAAGCAATTCATATCATATCTCAATGAACACAAAAGAACTCATGGAAGTACAAGATCACTAAGGACTACAAGGATGTAGCTTGGTCGGGTGAACAAAAAAGGGTCATTTCTAATGGTCATGGAAACGAAATTGCCGAAGCAAAAGAACATTCACTATACACATATTCACACATCTCAATTTCATTCCACCAAATTTTCATCACACCTTCACAAACTACCTCACAATTATTGAATCTCTCTCTTTTTTTTTCATTCATTTAAGCAAGCGTTTTCGCATTTGTACAACATACTCACACTCTTTTCTTTACACGCTTACTTGAATATTTTTCAAAATTTGGAGTAATGTACCCGTCTTCTTTTTATTCTCCCCAACTCATTTTCAACTCAACCTAAAGTGAATGTTCCTTGCTTGTTAAGGCAAGGAAGTCAAAGTATACAATTTTCAAAGGTTAAAGAAGAAAATGTTAGAAACTCACCAAATTCAATGATGAACCAAACTTGCAAATTATGTACATAAAACAAGTTCATCATTCAATTGAGTTCTAAACTGTTTAGGCTCAAAGGGGTTACCAAATGCTCACTACTCACGGGTGAATTAATATATGGACATGGTTGTGCTCAACTTCAAAAAGTGCCTTGATCACTTCTCCTACTTCCACAAAATCACATGGTCATAAGATAAGGCATGAATTAAAAGTAAAGACAACATTAATCACAATCCTTAGCATATAGTAATACTTTGGAGGCTTCTCACTTTAATGGTTTATGATCCTAAAATGACATATGCATTCAAAAGAAGTTGTAACATGAAACACAATTTCAATCGCACCAAGACACAAAGTTCTAAAACATAAAAAATTCTCGAACAAGGTAACGATACCTTGTCGCAACACAATGCTTACGGTACTATCATAGCCCTCACATCTTGGAGGAATCCTTCGTTAAAATCAAGAGTCCAACCTACTTCCAAACTTCCATCATACAAGAAAGAAAAATTACATGCAAACATACTAACAATTAAAAACTACCAAATTATTAGTAAAAGCACCAAAAAAAAAAATTTTAACAAAACACTTAACATTACTCAATATAAATAAAGTGCTTGGTGTAAGAACACCTACAATATCAAAAATAATACCACTAGGATACAAGTACACCAATATCAAAATATTCCACTAATGTGGATACATAAGACTAGTAAAAGCTGAAAAATAAAAATAATAAGAAAACTTCACTTTGGAGTCCAAAGGAAGTGTACAAGTCTAAGATCACAAAAAAAATCACATCAATCCTCATCCGACACCTCAATATCCTCATCACCGCCAGCAGAAGTAGCCTCCTCCTCATCATCATCGTCACCAACAGTCTCAACTCCAGCCTCCTCATCATCAGCATCGTCCTCACCCCCTCCTAAAATTGGCCTGGCCTCAGGCCAACCAGCATGCGCTAGGAACTGCTCCTTAGACATCATCATCTGCTCAGAAGAAGGGTCACGGATCTGCAATTGGAGAACCTACAAAGAATCATGAATATCAGTCATGGCACACTGCTGGGCAGCCATCCAATCCCAATTATATTGGCAGATCTCCTGCTGAAATGGATAAAAGGCCGGCGACGCCGGTTCAGAACCTCCACCAGCTTCAGCAGCATCATCAGCAGCAGCCCTAGAAGACTCTCCACCAGCCCCTCTAGCTTTACAGAACTTATCCACATACCGATCATCAATTTCAGAAGGAATAGTGACCTGCCTGCGGGCTGGGATATCCACACTAGCATGAGCACACAAGGACATAATAAGACATCGAAAAGCAAGCGGGGCATTCTTGCGGGGATATCCAAACCACTTAAAACAATTGCCTTGATTTCATCCGCAATGATGCGGGCCACGTCAATCTGCACATTCATCTGAATGCTGTGGATAAGATGCGCCAGAGCAATAGGAACTGTACTATGATGCGACCTGGGACAAATGTTAGTGAGCACAAACAACAGAATAAGCTGAACTAAAGGCTGCATATCCACCCGTCTGAATCTAATTGGCACCCCGGATGAATTCAGCTCAACTTCCTTACCTTCAAGAAGCAATTCCCGGGTCATCTTTTCAACGTCACGGTGGAGATGCAAATCGCGATGATATGCATCCAACTCAGTACCAACCAATGGCAACGGATCTCCCAAAATAGTGTTGATCGTCCTACGATCAAATCTCACAACAGTGCCTCTAACCCATGAGGCCCAGCTAAATCTTTCTCCATCATCCGACAAAGCATTGGCATAAAATTCCCGAACAATTTCAATGTTGTACCCATCCAGCGGCATCATTAGACGATCCCATTTCTTCGCCACAAAAAGAGCATCTATTGTCCGGTAATCTCCACGATCACTAAGTAAAAATTGTTTCTCGGCCAAAATGGTCTTTCTCTCTAGGGTTTCATATCTGATTGCTTGCTTCGCACCCCTAAATCGGTCTTCATCAAAATGCACGGGCGCTTGTCTCGAGGTTGAAGCCTTTCGCTTCTTAGCCGCGTGAATTGCCGTTTTTGGTTCCATCTGCACATAACAAACAATAAAACCAAACAAAGACAAACAAACGCATTAGCGACTAAAACAACCAGCCAGAGACCTGCATTGCATAAAAAAAAAATGAAAATTTGCTCCTGTTCGCGCCAGGTTCGCTAGGCGAAGTCTGGCGAACACTCGCCCCAGATTCGCGAGGCGAATGCTGGCGAATGTTCGCGCAGACTCGCGAAGCGAACAAACCAGCGAATACGCGAAATCTCAGAAAAACCATAGCACAAGCAGTCCAACAACCATCTCCTATTTTCTAATATCACTCTAGTCATAATGCCAATGTAATTTTTAACATGCAATAAAAAATCATCATGACAGAGGTTCCATATTTTTCTCAAAACCCTACTTGATCAACCAAGAACATAAACAATGCAAAACAAAATAAACAATAAAGAGTATGCAAACCTGAATTTCGCACGGTTAATGGTGGATTAGGGAAAATGGAAAATTGAAAGAGATGAGTATTGCTTAGTCCAAGAGAGGAAATGAGAAGACAATTGCAAACGGTGGAAAGAAAATGGTGGCAAATGAATTAGGGTTTTTCCCCCTCTATTCTGATTTCAAAGTGGGTCTTGGGCCCAATTGGGTGGCCCACCCACAATTCATTTTTCTGATGTGGCAAAACTTGGGTTGATCTGTCTCGCTGGGTTCGCGGAGCGAAGGCCAGCGAATGCTCGCCACAACTCGCTAGGCGAACGCCAGCGAACAAGACCAGAATTTTCAAAAATTTTCAAAATTTACCACATCTTTTAAGGCTACAAAATGATAACCAAACAGACTAAAAACAGAAATAAGCAGTAATACTTACAATGTTGGGGTGCCTCCCAACAAGCGCTTGTTTAACGTCGGCTAAGCTCGACGGTCCACCGCAATCTCACGGATCGCGGAAGGGAACAATGGCGGGATTCCGCTCGAAATCTCCTCCAAGATAAATTTTCAGTCTCTGTCCATTAACTGTCCAATTTTCTTTTGACGTTGTGTCCTTAATTACAATTCCTCCATAAGGCTTGATTTCCACAATCCGAAACGGACCGGACCATTTAGATCTTAATTTTCCGGGAAACAATTTTAATCGAGAATTGAACAATAAGACCAGCTGTCCGACCTCAAACTGTTTGATGACAATTTTTCTGTCATGGTAAGACTTTACACGTTCCTTATACAATTTGTTGGAATCGTACGCCTGAAGGCGCAATTCATCCAACTCGTGTAATTGCACTTTTCTTTTTTCGCCGCTTAGAGTTGGATCAAAATTCAAAAATTTTAAGGCCCAAAATGCCTTGTGCTCCAACTCTACCGGCAAGTGACAATTCTTACCATAAACCATTTTAAACGGTGTGAGACCGATCATCCAGTTTGTTCGCCCAATCCTTTCTCGAGGCCGAAACAGTTTTCTCCAAGATACGCTTAATCTCACGATTGGATACCTCTGCTTGACCGTTAGCTTGAGGATGATATGGTGTAGCAACTTTGTGCTTCACACCATATTGCTCAAGAGCTTTGTCAAGCTGAGTGCTACAGAAGTGAGATCCTCCATCACTTATTAACACTCGAGGTGTACCAAAACGCGCAAAAATATTCCTTTTCAAAAACTTCACCACTATTTTTCCATCGGCTTTAGCACATGCTATCGCCTTTACCCACTTGGAAACGTAATCCACAACGACCAAAATATATTCATTAGAAAATGAAGATGGGAATGGACCGACAAAGTCGATCCCCCAACAGTCAAAAACTTTGATTTCTAACATATTTTGTAATGGCATTTCTTGCCGCCGTGAAATTCCGCCGCTTCTCTGGCACTTGTCACAACTAAGGGCATGCGCATGTGTATCTTTGAATAAGGACGGCCAATAAAAGCCCGACTGAAGGACTTTAGTGGCCGTTCTTAACCCATTGAAGTGACCTCCGTAAGGAGAGTTATGACAATGCCACAGAATATTTGTGGCTTCCTCCACTGACACACACCTTCTGAGGAGGTTGTCGACACCAAGTTTAAATAAATGGGGTTCATCCCATACAAATGACTTGGCATCAGACAAAAATTTCCGCTTTTGGTGGTGCGTTAGACCGTCCGGTATCAATCCGGTGGCTTTGTGGTTAGCCATGTCGGCGAACCACGGTCTAACCTGCACTCTAAAAAGTTTTTCATCTGGGAACTCCTCTTTTACCTCAAATTCATTCTTGGTCACGTCAATGTTGACCAGGCGGGATAAGTGATCCGCCACCAAATTCTCGGAACCCCTTTTGTCACGAATTTCAAGATCAAATTCTTGTAACAAAAGGATCCACCGAATCAACCTCTGTTTTGAATCAGGCTTGGTGAGCAGATACCTTATAGCCGAATGATCCGTGTAAACGATGACATGTGAACCAATCAAATAGGCACGAAATTTCTCCAACGCATACACTATGGCGAGCAACTCTTTTTCAGTTGTGGCATAGTTAATTTGAGCCTCGTTTAAAACCTTGCTCGCATAATGTATAGCGTGGAAAACTTTCGTTCTCCTTTGACCCAAAACAGCCCCAACCGCATAATCGCTCGCATCGCACATCAATTCAAAATCTAATTTCTAGTTTGGTGCAATGATTATCGGTGAGGTTGTTAAACTCTTTTTCAGAAAATTAAAAGCAAAAAGACAAGACTCGTCAAAGTCGAAAACCTTACCTTGGACAAGCAAGTTGCTCAACGACTTTGCGACCTTGGCGAAGTCCTTGATAAATCTCCGGTAGAACCCGGCGTGTCCAAGAAAGCTCCTTATTCCTTTGACATTCATCGGCGGTGGTAATTTCTCGATAACATCTACTTTGGCTTTATCAACTTCAAGGCCTTTTGAAGAAACCTTGTGTCTGAGCACAATTCCCTCGTTAACCATAAAGTTGCATTTTTCCCAATTAAGCACCAAATTGGTTTCCACGCACCGTTCTAACACCGTATCCAAATTTTTCAAGCACAAATCAAACGATTGTCCAACCACAGAGAAATCATCCATAAAGACCTCAATTGTCTTTTCGATCAAATCCGAGAAGATTGCTTGCATACACCGTTGAAAAGTCGTCGGTGCATTACATAATCCAAACGGCATCCTCCTATAAGCGAAGATTCCGAACGGACATGTAAAAGTTGTTTTTTCATGATCATCCGGGCTCACAATTATTTGATTGTAACCCGAATAACCATCCAAAAAACAGTAAAATTGTTGACCGGAAAGCCTCTCGAGCATTTGATCCATAAAAGGTAGAGGAAAATGATCTTTTCTCGTAGCTTTGTTCAACCTACGGTAGTCGATGCACATTCTCCACCCGGTTACGGTCTTTGTTGGGATAAGCTCATTTTTCTCATTTCGGACCACCGTTAATCCGCCTTTTTTCGGTACTACATGCACCGGACTAACCCACGGGCTATCAGAAATAGGATAAATCATCCCGGCATCTAACATCTTCACTACTTCTTTTCTAACCACTTCTTTCATGACAGGATTTAAGCGGCATTGAGGTTGAGCAACCGGTTTAAAGTCCTCCTCCATGAATATCCTATGCATGCAATACGAAGGGCTTATGCCTTTGAGATCAGACAACGTCCATCCCATTGCATCTTGATTTTTCCTCAACACTTGAATTAAGCGGCTTTCCTCCACTTCAGATAAAACACTGCTTATGATCACTGGTTTATTACCACCGTCATCGAGAAAAGCATACTTCAAGGTGGAAGGTAAGACTATCAGCTCAAGTTTGGATTGTTCCTCATTCACCTCTTTTTTTAGAATTTCCTCTTCATACTCCCACGGTTGCAATTCTTCCAAAGCTTCAAGCTCCAACAAACACTCTTCAAGAGCTTGCTCCTCTTCAACCGAGAATATTTCCAAGGAATCATCCAAAGCTCTTTGAAAAGGATCAATGATATGAATTTGCTTTGTAACTTCCAAACTCGCTTCCTCCGTTGCATCGATTCGGAAACAATCACCCTTATCTTTCTTGTGCTTCATGGCATCGTAAAGATTAAAACACACCTCTTCATCTTGGACTCTCACTTTCATGAGACCATCGTCCATGTCAATTGCCATACGGGCAGTTTTCATGAAAGGCCTTCCAAGAATCAAAGGTGCATCATCGTCCTCCTCCATTTCAATGACAACAAAATCAATTGGAAACAAAAATTGTCCACTTTGACCAACATGTCTTCCGCTACACCGTGAGGACGGGTAGTGGATTTATCGGTGAGTTGCAACGTCATTTGCGTGGACCTTAATTCGATGTGGCCTAGCCGTTTCACAATCGACAATGGTATCAAGTTGATGCTAGAACCCAAATCAATCAACCCATTGCCCACATACATGTTTCCTATCGTAACCGGCTCGTCCCGGATCACATTCTTTCCTCGGGAGAGTCCGTTGAATAATGGCACTACAGCTCGCATCTACCATAATCGTCTCTTGGTCCGAATACCTCTTCTTCTTAGTGAGGATATCCTTCATGAATTTTGCATATTTAGGCATTTTCTCCAAAGCCTCGGAAAATGGGATATTTATTTGTAATTGCTTGATGATATCCATAAACCGAGAATAGTGCCTCGCACTATCTTTCTTTGTAGGAGCATGCGGATATGGTAGATGTTGAATCGGAATATTGTTCACAGGCTCTTTTCCCTTCTTAGTTCTCTTCACTTTTTCTTCACTCTCTATTTTTTTCTCATTCTCATTTTTTTCTTTCTCATTTTTTTCTATCTTATTTTCAACTAACACACCCTCAACATTTTTTTCTACTTCAATCTCTTCCCTATCTTTTTCTTTTTCAAATACAACCTCCTCCTCCACTCTCTTTTTACCTACACCCATGTCAATCTGTCTTCCACTTCTTGTGAGAATTGCTTTACAATCCTTTGGATTTGGAAGCGTATTTGCCATAAAGGGCCCTTTTTGTTGATCGGCCAATTGTTTTGATAATTGCCCGACTTGAGTTTCAAGATTCCTTATGGCGGCATCGGTGTTCTTTTGGTTTGAGATTGCCATTTGCATAAATTGTGTAAGAGTGTCTTCCATCTTTGTATTTCCAACGGGAGCTTGCGGAGGTTGAGTGTAATTTTGATATTGTTGACGGTTTGATGGTCCAGCTTCTTGTGGTCTCCATTGTTGTTGATAACCTTGGTTAGGCCTTAGTTGGTAACCTTGGTTGGCTTGTTGATACGGAGGTCGGGGTTGGTAACCTTGATTTCCCGCGTAATTTGCTTCCTCCTCAACGGGAGGACAATAACCGGTCGGATGGTCACCACGACATAATTCACACACTAACACTTGCGCATTTTTACTTGAAGATTCATGCATCTCTTTGAACTGTTGCGGCAGCTTAGACATTTGCTTCGTTAACAACTCAACCTGTTGTGATAACAATTTGTTTTGCGCAAGGATAGCATCGCTTGTTCCTAATTCCAACACACCCGGAGTTCGTTGAGAAGGTCCACGATTGTGACTACCTTGATGATCATTCAAGGCCATTTTATCAATGATAGCTGTGGCTTCTGCTGCAGTTTTGCTTAACAAGGAACCACCGGCTGTGGCATCCAACAAGGTTTTGTGTACAAGTTGCAGCCCATTTCTAAAGATATGAATTTGTGACAATTCATCAAAACCATGGCCTTTGCACTTTCGTAACATTAATTTGAACCTCTCCCAAGCTTCGTTGAGAGATTCATTAGCTCCTTGTGTGAATACCGCGATGGCGGTCTTTGCTTCCATAAACCAAGTGTGAGGGAAGAATCTCTCCAAAAATTTCTCTTCCAAAGCATTCCAATCTGTCATTATGGCAGTTGACTGATCAAGGTACCATTCCTTTGCCTTCCCAATGAGGGAATGTGGGAATAGTCTCTTGAACAGAGACTCCTCTTCTGCTTCCGGTGCACCAGTCGCTCCCGCTATTTCATAAAATTTTGTCAAATGGGTGAAAGGATCTTCATGATCCATACCCGTAAATGGACTTTGATATAAAAGTTGAAGAATTTCGGTCTTCATCTCAGCATGACGACCGTTGTGTGCATGGCGAGCGAACTGAGCATTATGTCTCAGACTATTTGTGCATGGCCTAGAAACAGGTGGTGGTGGTGGTGGTGGTGGATCTCCCTCCATAACTGGAAGTATTTGTGGAAATGGTGGTGGTGTAGAAGTACTTTCCTCTTGTTCTCGCCTCTGTTTCGCTAGCTGCCTCCTTCTTCTAGTTCGACTATTGATTCTACGAGCGGTTCTTTCAATCTCAGGATCGAAAAGAAGTTGGTCCGCCTGTAGTTTCCCTCGCATAAACTAAGTCTGCACACTAAACAAACAGATTAACAAGTTCAAGATAAAGTGGTAACAGCTTACAATAACTCAACTATCGCAATGCTTGCAATATCAACTAACATTCCCCGGCAACGGCGCCATTTTGTTAGAAGAGTAATAGTGTGGGTTTTTGTTATCGTATCCACAGGGATTGTCGGATATTTGATGCTTGCCATTCAATAGTTGCGATATTCTAAGTTAATGGTTTCAAAAGTTTCAATTGGTGTTATCATTCACTTGTAGCAAAGATTAAGTTATGACAAAGATTTTTGTAAAAGGTTTTATAAAAGCATGTTAAGGTTAGGTTTCGCTAATCCTTTCCATGTATAAACGATTAATCAAGCATATGAACTCGGTTTCCGACCAATACAACCGCGTATCCTCCCGACTACGTTTATGTCTAAAGTGAAATCGTGAGTACCGTTGTTTAGAGCGTTAGATGATGTCTCACGCTAACAATCTAAGCAACGATCATTAAGATCAATACAATGCGAATAGCAAATCCCAAATCTATGTCTAGAGTTTGGTTTTTAAGAGATGAAATTGTTAGGTCAAGATTTGTGAATCTATGTCTCGAGTAAAACAAATCAAACATAAAGCATTAAGAGAAAACAACTTCATCTATATTGATCAAAGACTTTGTTCATATACAATAGATCAAAAGCAATACATAAAAACAGAATCAACTACATCTAACCTCAACATTGAGTGTTTAGCTACCACTTCTCATGGTAGCTTGGATGACAAGTAAAGAGAGGAGATGAATGAGCATCCACGACGATTAATCGAGAATGGATGCGACTTCAGCTTCTCCAATCGAAAATACACTCTTTGATGAACAAAATACTGTAAACTATCAATTCTGCTGGAAAATGAGCAAAAGATCCCATTACAAAAAGTAAAAAATCTATTTATACACTTTACTCACAGCACCCTTCGCCTAGCGAAGGATTCATTCGCCTAGCGAATGACTAAAAACATGGCACATTTAAGTGCCTCAGACTTAAACCGCCCAATGGAATTATCGCGGGTTCGCTAGGCGAACCATTTCACTCGCGAAGCGAAGCTTCGCTACCTCACTCGCCCCAGCGAAGTTTGGGTGTTTTCAAAAGTGGAAGTTTCTGCCACCCCCCTCGCTGGCACCTTCGCCTCGCGAACATGACAGCGAGCATTCGCTGGCTTCCTCGCCCAGCGAATTTACCCAATTTTCCTACTGTAAGTTTTTACATACTTTCTGCCACCCCCTCGCTGGCACTCTCGCTAACGTTCGCTAGGCGAACCTTCGCTGGCATCTTCGCCAACACTCGCCTAGCGAATGCTGTTGTTGATTTCAATTCTTTGGCAGCTTGCACTATTTCTTTGTGTCTTCAAACTTTAATCTTTTCACTCCTATTTCTCCACATTAGCACACACATTACAAGCACCACAAGTATATTTCAAATAATGCACAACAACAACATTCCACACTAAAATCAACATATTCCACATGGAAAAGTCATGGAAAATGCCAAATAATTCATACAAAAATATATCATGATTGACATCTAACAGGAGCCCAATACCATTATGATCCCATTTGTGAACCAAAGGTCCATGAGGAGAGAGTCAATGTCTGACTCTCTCTAGGACGTCTGATCTTGACCCTAAGGCCGTTGTTGCTTACTACCTTATTCGTTGATCATGCATAATAGTCAATGTAAACGGAATCGATGGTTGAGATAAAAAGTCAAAAGAGGCCCATGGTACACGTGCGCACGGAGAATCCTCAGTTGACTGGCAAAGTCAACTAATCTGGGGTCACAGGGACGGGCCACCTAGCGCACATCTGACGTAACACAGAGGAAGTATATGAACCCGACCTCTCTCAGATCTCCCTCATTTATCTGTTATTTTTCTCTCTATACTATTTTCTTTCTCACTCTAACTCTCAGTTCTCCCCTTCTACTCTCTCCTCTCTCTACCTCTTCTTTCTCCGGACACCCTCTTTTCCATCCTAAACCGCCATGGCCCCCAGATCTTCGGTTGACGTTCAATCGGGATCTTCAATCGATGTTCATCTGGGTGATGAACATCAACCCAGAACCTTCTTAGTCAAGAACCCTAACCCCCGTGAACCCTAAGATAAAACCCTAACTCTACCCCCTGAAGGATGAACCCTATTTGGGTTCCAGATAAACCCTAACAACCTCAGCCTTCAAACCTTAGAACCCGAACCCTAAACCATAGTATGTTACCCCCTGAAGAATAGTAAAAAGATAATACTCAAGAAATAGTACTAATTTTGACCAATTATAATTAATCAATAATATTATTCTTTCAAAAACCTTTTCCTTCCATTTATATGAATATTCTAAAGTTATATTTAAGAATCTAAAACCAAATCCTAAAAAGTCAAAATGGTCTCCTTTGACTTTTTATGTCATATGGATTGATCAGATGACCTTTATGGGCTCCAAACGGGGCAATAACCTAAGTTCTAAGTTAGTAAAAATGGGGTCGACATAAGTATTTTTGGTGTCTTGCTTATGTGTATATATCTAGAAAAGATCTAACCAAACTTGATCCAAAGATGAATAAGTGTGTCTTTGTCGGTTACGCAAAAGGTGTGAGGGGGTTCAAGTTATGGGGTTTGATTAAAAAAAAGATGGTGTTTGTGACTTCAAGATACCATTTGGTGTCTGAGACTGTAAAAATTCCTACAAAGAAGATGTTAGTTCTTAACTTTAGGTACCCATATCATCTGGGGTCCTTGTTTATCAGTTTCATCAACATTTTTCTTCTTTGTTTTAGTGATATAGGCATTCTCAGTGTTCCCTAAAAAATTTTCTTTATGTTCATAGTCTTTGTTATAGAAATATGAATGGAATTCCTTCTTTACTTTTATGACTTTTCTTAATGAAACAAAGCATGACAATGTGACTTCCTTTATTACAGTAGTTACATTTTAAGGCTTTACAATGGGATGTGGTTTTGGCCTTACATATGTTTTCAAAGTTTATACTGTTATTATTTGGTTCATAACCCAATCCAGCTTTGTTGTAAGAGGCTATTTGATTTGCAAATAGAACATCTGTGTTATCTCTTCCTCTGGTGAACTTGACAAGTGTTTTTTAAAGATCGTAGATTTCATTTTTTTTAAATTGTCATAGTTATTTAACTTGTTAAGTTCATCATCTTCGTTTAAAGTGAAAGAGTTTTGAATATAATCTCTTTTTTTTTCTCTCTAAGGAGTTCTATCTCGTTTTCATGTTTTTTTTTTATATTCAAGAGATGAGATAATATCATTAGATGTAGAGACAATTTGTTCAAGGCTGTTCATTTCTTTTGTTAGTTTTTTTTACAGATTATAAATAAGTCATAATAAGAGAAGTGAGAGGTTACCTCATCGTCTTGATGATTTGCCATTAGACAGATGTTGGCTTTTTCTTTTTTATCATCCGAGGATTGAATATGACTATCTTCCCATGGGACATAAGCTTATCATTTTCTAAAGTAGGGTTCAAACCTATGTTATGGAAGTGAATCAGATATATTGTGTGTTTTATCCAGCAAGTGAACAAATGCATGGGCTCTTGACTCTGGTTGTTCTTACCACGTGACGTCGCACTGGAAATGGTTCACTATATTCAAATCAGGTAATTTTGGATTCTTTTATCAAGGTGATGATAAAGCATGTACTATCACTAGAATTATACAAATTAAAATAGCCGTGGACAATGGTGGTGTTCGAATATCGAACGAAGTCAGATAAATTATAGAATTGAGGAAGAACTTGATTTTCCTAAGTACTTTACAAGAAATGGTTTCTCCTACAGGTCTGATAGAAATATGGACATTATGAAGATTAGAAAGGGTGCATTGAATGTGATGAGAGAATGGAGAATTGTATGTAACATCTACATATTGATGGGGAACATTGTTGTAAGTGATGTTGCATCAATTGAATTTGATAATGATGCAACCAAACTTTGGCATATGCGTCTAGGTCATCTCAATGAGTGTGGGATGACGGAACTTCATAAGAGAAATATATTGAAGGTTGTTTGTATTTTCAAGTTGGAATTGTTCAAGTATTGTATACTTGGGAAATAGTGTCGTGTTTGGTTAAAGACCAGAAAACACAAAACATTGGGAATTTTAGACTACGTGCATTTTGACACGTGGGGACCTACCAAAGAGGTTTCCATAGGTAGTTACAGGTATTTTGTGACTTTCACAAATAATTTTTATTGCAAGGTTTTGGTGTATTTCTTGAAGTAAAAATATGAAGTCTTTACCAAATTTAAGTTGTGTAAGGCAAAGTTAGAGAATCAAACTGCAAGAAAAATCAAGTATTTACGAACAATTAAAGGGACAAAGTACATTCATTTGAAATTCAAGAGGTTTGATGAAGAATACAATATTCAGAGACATTTCTGAGTTTGTGAGACACCATAACAAAATGGTATGATAGAGAGAATGAATATGTATCTAATTGAAAGGGAAAGATGCCTCTTGTTAAATGTTTGATTATCAAAAGGTTTCTGGACACAAGCAGCTAACGTAGTGTGTTACCTTATCAACATGTCACCGTGATCTTTCTTGGAGAGGAAGGTTGTAGAGGAGGTATGGACAGGTAATCCTATTTATCTTGACAATTTAAGGGTTTTTAGGTGTCCTACTTATGTGCATATATCCAGTGAAATCGATCCAAACTTGATCCAAAGTCGAAAAAGTGTGTCTTCATCGCCTACACAAAAAGGTATGAAGGGGTTCAAGTTATGGGATCCAATTAAAAAGAAGATGATAATCATTAGAGATGTTATTTTTTATTAGCAGTTAATGTTGAAGTAGTCACTGCAATAGAGGTATCAACATCTGAAGAAGAAACTTCCAACAAATAGGTGATTTAGGTGGATGTTGATCTGCCACCAGTGAATAATATGCAGGTAGTGCCTGAACAACTAGACTAACTAGGCTTTGATATTGAAGTTATCCACAAACATGAAGTTTCATATAGTGTACATGATTATATTCTTGTATGTGACAGAGAGCGTTGTTCAACCAAGCCACTAGAAAGATATATGTATGAAGAGTTAACAACCTATGCACTTCTTATTAGTCTCGGTGTTAGTGATACTTTTCATGAGGCTATATCTATTTTGGATAAAGATAAGTGGATATGTGCAATGGTGGATAAGATGGAGTCCTTGAATAAAAATTAAACGTGGGAGCTTGTTCAACTTCCTAAGGGAAAAAGGGTCATAGGTTGTAAGTGGATGTTCAAAAGAAATCCAGCAGTAACAGAAAAAGAAGAGGAAAAGTTCAAGGATCATCTTGTAGCAAAAGGCACTCACAGTTGAATGGGATTAATTATGATGATATTTTATCTTTTTTTTTTGTCAGAAATACTTCTATTAGGACAATATTAGCCTTGGTAGCCAGCTAAGACATGCATTTAAAGCAGATGGATGCGAAGGTACCATTTCTTCACGGTAATATAGATGAGCAAATTTACATGAAGCACTCAGAGGGTTTTAGTGTCATAGGACATGGAAGAATAATTTGTAAATTGAAGAGATCTTTGTATGGTTTAAAGCAATATCCAATACAACGGTACAAGTGATTTGATTCATACATGCTTAAGATTGGCTATATAAGGTGTAAGTATAACTATTGTGTTTATAGTATGAGCCTTGATGGTGACTCATTTTTTTTTATTGTATGTTGATGATATGTTGATTATTAATAATCATTTACCTGATGTAAATAAACTAAAAATCATGTTGAGAAATGAGTTTGACATGAAAAACGTAGGTGTTGCTAAGAAGATTCTTGGAGTGGAAATTCACAGAGATATGATTGCCAGAAAATTATGGCTCTTAGAAAATCTATATTTAAAAGGGGCTAGACAAGTATGAAATAAGTAATTTTAAGGTTATGGGTAATCCACTGGCAAAATATTTTAAGTTGTCATTGGATTAGTATCCAAAGACAGATGCAGAAGCTGAGTATATGTCAAAGGTTCTTTATATCAGTGTTATTTGTTGTTTAATGTATGTTATGGTCTGCACTATACCAGATTTGGCATAACTTGTAAGTCAAGTTTGTAAGTTTATATCCAAACCAGGAAAGTGTCAATAGGAAGGAGTCAAGTCTATTTTCAGGTACTTAAAGAGTAATATGATTTATGGTATCATGTTTAGTAGTGAACAGGGTGATCCTTCAATCGTAGGATGTGTTGATTCAGACTCTGTGGGTGATATGGATGGTACGCGATATACAATATGATATTATTTACTTTAGTATGAGGACCTATTTTTTTGGAAATCATCAATTAAATCCATAGTGGCCATGTCGACAACTGAAGATGAGTGCATGACGTAAGGTGAAGCTACCAAAGATGTCTTATGGCTTACAAGATTAGTGAAAGGATTGGGTGTAAAGCAAGGTGGAGTTTGATTGCATTGTGATAGTCATAGTGCCATTTATTTAGGATTGCTTGGACAAGTTTAGGCATTGCTTGGACTTGTTACATATTTCTCAGCGCTAAGCAGGAGGTGTAGCTCCACAGTTTCCAGAATAAATCTTTATGTAGGAAGTCTTCATAGAGGTTTGATATTCGTCGGGATGAAATCGTTGAGTATGACTCATATTAATGAGATTCTTATGTGTATTGTTGAGAATATATCATATTTTTGAGATAATTATTAGTAGAGTGAATTGTTTGTTGAGGGTAACTGAGGATTAAGGTTTAAGTGAAATGAACCCTAGTATTATATATATATATATATATATATATATATATATATAACTGCTCTACAATAAAAGAAACTATAACTGCTTTATAGTCGCAGAAGTAGGCACCATTGGCAAAACTGTGTTAACAAAGATCGACCGTGTTCATTGTCTTTACTTTCATTTATCTTTAATCTTTTATACTAGTTGTTGTTCTATCATAAATATTTTCACCCGAATATTGTGTGAAACATGAAGGATAGGAAGCAAGTCAACTTTTGTCTAGATAAATGGACTCCGTGTGGTTCCACTCTCCCAATTTTAATATTTTATTTTTAATAGAGTTTTAGAGATTTTTAGTGTAATTATTTAATTTAATTAGATATTAGAAATATTAATAAAATTATAGGCATTTCATAGTTGGGAGAAAATAGAGTTTTATTTAGGGAGTGATAAGTGAATTGAGTAAGAGTTGAGACTGTGGTGAGAGTTGAGGAAATAATTGAATTAGAATAATAATATAATTTAATCAATATAATGATAGAGAATATAGAATTAAAATAAAATAGAAAATAGTAAGGTTAGGGGTGTGATGAGAATTGAGGGTTGAGACGAGAATGAGTTAAATTAGAGTGAATAAATATATGAGTTGTTATGGGAAAGTTTTCACAATATGTGAAAATCTTGGGAGAAAGAGTCAAATAGGTATAACCTAAAGAAAGCTTAGGAAGGAGAATGGAGAAAGATTCTAAAGGGCAAGAACTCCATTGATCTGCAATTCGAGATAAGGGGGAGAATATTCATATATGGGTGGTTAAACAGGGGGATAATGAGTGATCTTTACCCTTCTGTCTTCTCCCTTTTTACTGTAATTTATAATTGATGTTGTCTTTATGGCCAAAGTGGGTTTGGGCAAAACCCCATTTGAGGCGATTGATTGATAATATTTTAACTCTTGAATATGATATGTATTCTCATTGATAAGTATTCTCATTGATATGTCTTGATGTCTTGTTTAACCTTGTTGATAACCTTGTCGATAACCTTGTTGATGCATTGTTCATATTATTGCCCTGGTTGTGTATGGTGGTTGCCTATGAGTTATAGGTATGTTCAATAAGGTGAATATAATGATAGTCTAAAAATCAAATATGTTGTTGATAATCCTAAGTTTTGTGCCCTTTCAATGGTCTTGCTTATCAATGTGTTTTTTAGGGAGGTTAGAACTCAAATAGGAGAAATAAGCGAGTTTTGAATCTGTTTGAAGTGTCGTCAGTTGCGTTGAAAAGATAACATAATAATTATTATTTTAAAGTGGGAAAATTGGGTTTAGAAGCGCTACAACATTAGAATTTAACTGGTTTTTATACCAGAGACGTAGTCAAATTTAGTCATGTGTTTGCCATCGTGTTTCACACGTAACTTGAGTTTCATAAGTCTGTTTGGAGTGTCGTCAGTTGCATTAGAAAGAGAGCTCAATGATCTTTTAAAATGGAGAGTTTCATAATTTTATTTTAAGTCTATATTTTTATGTGCTATTGTGAAGTTAAATAAAACATTTTGCCCGGGTGCCAGTACCAGTTCTTGTCGTTTGATTAAACTGAACTGATTAGGGTATTAAGTATTAAAATAAAAATTAGATTCTTAAAATAGACATTCTAATCTTTCAAGAACATATTCATTCCTTGATTCCGACTCAGTTTGATATTTTAAATAATTATTCGAATATGAGGTATGATTAGCATGAAACATGATTTCGATGCAATTTTGATGTTTTTAATGAGTATTGGTGAGATAATAATATATTTTGATTATTATGCTGAGTTATGATGAAAAATGTTGAGTTATTTTGAGTTTTAGGTTTAGAAAGGAACTAGTGTTGTAGGACTCCGGTCCAGTGTTGTAGAACTTTAGTCTAGGGTTGAAGAACTTCGGTCGAGTGTTGTGATTGATAATTGATAATGGGAGTAAGAGGTTCGGATGGAGATTATTTGCATTGGTTTTAACATTGTGCATCATGTATATAGAAGATTAGCTTAGAACTTAGGTCCAGTGTTGTAAGACTTTGGTTCGGTGTTGAGGATCCCTAAGTAACATAACTCTAATATCTAATGTTGTAGGACTTTGGTCTAGCGTTGTAGGATGGTACCACATTGATGGGAGTAGAGGAATTACACATGGCATAATGATTGTATGTTGTACATTGTGCGGATTGATTATATGTTGATGTCGACTATCCTTGATGTTTATACACCATTAACATATGTGAATGTATTCTCACCCCCTATTTGTTTCTCGTGTTGTTCTTTACGCCTATAGTGCAGATATTCAGGTGGAGCCCGAGGAGCATTAGATTTTGCTTATATATGTTGGAGGATGGCGTAGTTGGCCTTCTTCGTGTATTGTTTTTGCGTTGTTTAGTTTTTACGAATTGCTCTGATAATGTAACACTTAGGTTGGGATTATTTGATATTTTTTATGCGAATTGTTGAGTTTATTTGACTTATGATTTTAATAAAGTTGAGTACTATTTCATGAGATAATTAAAGATGTTTTAAATTGTTTAATTTCGCTGCAATTATATTTTAAGAAAGATGTTATGCTTTGAAAATGTGACACCATTTTTTAGTTTTATTTACGCATTATGTTTTTAAATCGTATGTTGGAGTTTATGGTGTTACTTAGTATTATCGTACCACTAAGTCACATTTGATGTGAATTTGGGCGACCACTCCCTGCCCTCTTCGGCCTCGAGTGTTACAGTTACTCCTTCGATCTCCTTTGCATGAATGCGACTATGCCTTTCTTATGAACAATATCTTAGAAATGATGCTTGTAAGTTTTTTTCCTTTACCTTTCTAACTGGAAAATGAATCTAGATGCTTCCCCTCATGACGATCCATAAGTAGTATCAAAGCTGATGGTTCGAGTAATGGACCGACTCCTTATATCGAAAGTCTTCTTGACAAGGTGGTAGTTAGAAGGCGTGTACCATTGAAACTCTTGTGATGTGGTAGGTGTGTCAACGGCGATACAAGTTTATGTAGATGAACGAACTTCCGCTTATGAGAGTATAGTGGATGGACTCACACTTAAGAAAGAGATTGTTGAGAATCAAGTGTGAGTTGTATAAGTCTCACATTGCTTGAAAAAATAAAGGTTGAGCACTTTATAAGTGAGAGAACTTATATACATAATATGTTAAAGTTGTTCGTAAATATGTGGTATCTCTCACTTGTTTGTGTGACTCTTTGACTCTATGTGAATGTTTCTCTTCATGATAACCAATGAAGTGTGAGAGTGAGAAGGTTGTTAAGAAAACAAACGGCAACAACAATGTTTTAATGGAGAGCTACACAAAGATCATTTTTATTTGTCATAATCTGTCTTACATATCCCAACAAGTGTCAGATAAATACGCACCTTAGCCATATGGGTTTAACAATTATACATAGAAGACATCTTGTTAGTTTTTTTTAACTGAACAAAATAGTTCTACACTGTCTCAGAATTGAGACTAAAGAAAATTTATATAGAATACTCATACACCTCAATTCAATTATACGCATTTTCTCAAAATAAAAATAGTAAATTCTCATCTTCAAAATAGACAATACCTTCTAATAGCAGTGACACAGACTTAAAATCGACTAAAACATTGACTCTGGTTATGTCTTCCACCTTTCATCTTCAGATAAGAATTTCTTGCATGACATAATTGACTGCTTTAGAAGTTCTTTCTTAATCCTTTATTTATTAGTAGCCAAACAGGCATGCAAATTGAGAGCCAATACCGGTATAAAAGCAACGACAAGATTTAATTGGCGCACAAACTTTCTATCGTGGTGAATGAACCCGGCCACAAAATAAATGTTCTATGGCGTGCTTGACTAGCTAAAATTGCATTATTCTATGAATTATACAGACTTTTATATCTCAATTATCATGACACAACTTCGTTAACAAAGTTAAAAACTTAAGAAAATAGTAATATGGATATAATTGTTTTTCATATGTGTACTACTTAGTATATGGATGTTTTGGACAGATTCCCCCCTCCCTTTTTTTTTTTTTAATCAAGATTTCCCCTTTTTAGAAGTGATAGAATATGATGTTGAAATATATGATAATTATAAAGAATTTGTAAAACTGTTGAGAGCATTAAGTTAATCTTAATGTTGAATTAAAAATAAATTTCACGAATCATAACAGTAAAAAATAAGCAAGTTATCATTAAAAAATTTAAAGATAACGAATCATCAATAAAAGAATGAAATATATCAATTTATCTCATAAGTATCAAGATAAGAATCAATTGAACTCGTATTTAATTTATCTCATAAGTATCAATATTGGAGTTAGTTGAACTCATATTAAAAGCAATAGAAATTAAGCACAAGACTTTGCAATATCATTGTGCCCTATGGGGTATTATTGCGCCCCACATGATATCATTATGCCTATTTGTCAAATTTAAGACTCTGTTAGGTAAAATTAGCTGGTAGCTGTTAGCTGGTAGCTGATAGCTGATAGCTTATAGCTGGTAGCTGATAAGTTAATTTGAGTGTTTGGTAAATTACCTGTTACACTAGCTGATAATTACAAAATGACATAAAATGACATTTTAATTAAGAAATTGGTGATTTTATTATCTTGTTATATCATATTATTAAATTAATTTTTATTATAAAAATAAATGTATTAATAACAAAATACAAAACAATGTTAATATATATGAAAACTTGAATATATCATCAAAATATATAAATTTGTATATAAATTTTATGAGCTTTGCTATTTTGTATGAATATATTGACATCGAAATTCAATAAATAAAAGAACCAGCAAATCATACATGAAGTACAGGTATTTTATAAAGTCATTTATGAAGATATAAAAGTAAAATTAATTCTAATAACTACGATTCTCAATCTGGTTAACTCATTCTTTCGTAAAATATAGTTTTTTTTCTTTCTAATTTTATAATGAAATTTAATAAAATATGTGAAATAATAACATTGTAATTTTGAATTTATTTATATTAATCTAAAATAATAACAAAAACAAGTTTATTGTCTAATATTTTAAATTTCATTGATTTTCCTCCAATGTTTCACTAACTTGAGAATTATCAATAGTATTTCTAAATTAATTATATAATTTATATTTATTAAATAAAAATAATGTTTAATAAAATAAAAAAATTAGTAAAAATTTTCTATAACATTTTTCAAAATCTCTCTAAATTCAATATTTTAAAATTAATTTTTTAATAGAGTATATATATATATATATATATATATATATATATATTTAAAATAATAAGGGTATAATTGGAATAAAAAGTCATAAGCTAAAAGCTACAAGCTTAAAAGCTACTTTAAATAGCTTTTGAAAAAAAAGCTAAAAGCTAGTTAAAAAACTAAAAGCTAAAAGCTAAATGCAGTTACCAAACAAAACTTTTTAATAAAAATGAGCTGAAAAGCTAAAAGCTACAAGCTAAAAGCTCTTTTTCTGGTGTTACCAAACAGACTCTAAGTCTGACATGTTAAAAATACTGAAGACTAAGCCTGGCCTGTAGCCTGTCATATGCTTATTTTTAGGCTTGAGTCTGACCTTTTCTAAGGCCTGGTTAGTCTGGTAGCCTACATAAAAACCTATTATTTTAGAAATATGTAAATACACAATTAAAATAATATTTAAATAGACTAACAAACTAAAAAATCAATGAGACTAAAAGTTTGTTTGCATTGACTTATTTTAATACACCTATTAGCATAAGTTTTGTGAGACTACTTGTTTAAGATAATTTATGAAAACAACTTATAACATTGTTCATAAGGTGTTTTAATCTTATTTTCATAAGTTCTCACTACAAGAAAAATGGCCTACGGCCACGCTAAATTTTTCCATAACTCAAAAATTGTGGCCACATACAAGCTTTGGCCAGGGTTTTCAAATCGTAGACATATGTTTAGAAATATTGAATCCGAAGTGTAAAACTGTGGCATTTTCTTCAATTGTCACGGTTACAAAATCACACTTATATTTAAGCCACGGTCAGCAAACTGTAGATATTTTAAGCCACAAAGAAAAACCGCGAAATTATAATTTTCACTTTAAACTGTGGCCCAAGCCCAAAAAAATATACCCCGCCAGAATTTCCCTCTCATTTTTTAGTTTCCCTCTCGTTAATTATTTTTGTTTTCTAATTTTTTTTAGATTAAAAAAAGAAATAAAAATTAGTATCTTGTGTTTATTATTAAAAGGGAAATCAAATTATTATTATCATTTTTTAGTTATGTTTAGAAGAAGAAAAAAAAGTTTTATATAATTTGAAAGATTTTACTTCTACTAATAAAAAAAAGTTGATTTTTATTATAAGTTTATTTTTAAATTTAAAGAGAGAGAGCTTTATCTTTTATCATAAAAAGAGTTTATTTTTATTATAAAAAATTTTATCATAAAAGTTTATTTTTAATACATAGAAAAAGGTTATGTTTTAATATAAAAAAGTTAAATTTAATAACAATATTGTTTTATAAAAGGTTAAAAAAGACTATTTTAAAAAAAGAATGGGAAGGAAACGCTGCTACTCTCCTCTCTCCCTCAGAATCTCTCATTGGTCTCACTCTAAAAAAATGGGTTTCAAAACCCTAACAACCACTCGCCGCCGCCTGCCATTACCAACCTCCCCGATTCTGATCGCTCTCCATCTCTCCATCAACTCACGCTCTCGTATCATCTCTCTCTGATCTTCTCTCAATCGCGACGAAGAAAGAACCCTAAGCAAAACCTAAACCCCCAAAAAACCCAACCCCAATTCATTATGATTTTGATGATTACAAATACAGAAAGATTAGAAGTGCAAAGAAAAGTAAAAGAACAAGGTTGTCCACAGTGGAGTTACGCGAATCCTTCCTCTCCGTGTGTAGTTCTTCCAAGAAGATCGACGCGGTGATTCTTCATCAATCAAAGAGCGCAATACATACAAGCACATGGAAATCGAACGAGTAAAGGGTACCTGTTAAAATAGCAGCGTTTCCGTCACGAGGAGCGTGTTGCGGTCATGTCTTCCGGCGGTGTGTGATGATGAGAGTCGCGTCGGCGGCAACTGCGGTAAAAAGACCCAATCAGGTATGAACGTTGTCGTTGCTTTACGATCTGCAATGTATGTGTGGCTGTTGTTATGGCTGTGATTTCGAATCTGCGTCTCTTTCAATTCCGTGTGTGTTCTTTGTTGTCTCTGCTTTTGTTTCTGAATCGTGCGAACGTGAGTACTTTTATGTGTGTATGTGAAGCTCTCTGCTTTTGTGTTGATTGTGTTTTTGGAAATTGATGGTGAGGCATAATTGTTATTGTCTGCTCGTGTGAAATTAAGAGCTTGTGGCTTATCCAATTTCTTTTTTTTTTTGTAGGAACGCACCAGGATAGCCAGTTTCAAGCAACCTCAATACGCTGCAATTAATGTCTTCAAGAAAAGATCTGTGGCTCATAAAATGTAGAAGAGATAAGTCTCTTTTTCTCTTTTAGAGTGCTGCTACTTGTATGTATTGATGCTCTGAATTTTTTGTGTTGTTGATGCGTGGTGTGGTTCTTCAATTCGTGTGATTGCCATTTGTTGCTTCTCTTGTGATATGCTCTGGATTTTTGCGTGTTTCCGTGCGTGGCTGTTCTTGACGCGTGCGATTTGATGAGCTTGGTTTTCTGGACTTATGAGTTAATGAGTGATTTGTGTAATGATCTGATGATTTATGATATTGAAATTGGTGTTTTGTTGTTGGACAGTTTGTGAATTGTTTTTGCGTATAACATGAAATTCTTCCTTTCTCTCTGTCTTTTCCTTTGATTTTAATGGAAATAATCATGGATGAAATATAGAGTATATTGATGACGTTTGATTGGTGTGCCAAAACTTGCCATTGCTATGCGAATCTTGATGCCATTGCTATACGAATCTTGATGACAACAAAAATTCTGAACTAACATCACCTCTAATTTCCAACTTATTTTCAGACCTTGAATGATTTAGTTTGGTCAAATTCAATTTCCAAAACTAGAGTTAATCCTCTTTTCCTCTGTTTTTTGCATGAACTGGTGAGGACAAACTTAGAAGATGATCATGAAGTGGAGCTGCAAAGATACTTTCAAAGCCAAGACAAAAGCAGCCGTGTGGAAAGATAGCTTACAGCCATGGTAAGATCACTCTTACAATGATTTGTTTCTTTTCCAATTGTTCATCACATGGAACTTACTACTGCAATCTTAAATTCAAGATATTTAGTTCATGATTTCAGCATTTGTGTACTTTAGATAGAATCTTGAAATAAGATGGGAACTTTCCATTCCTCATTGTTGATTCAAGGACAACGACACTAAGAAAAACAGGGGATGAAGTTGCTGATTCAAGGACCAGGCAGCAAGCTTCCAGAAAATAGGGGCTGCTTGTTCTCTAAACTACTGCTTGTTCTCTGTTTGTCTCTTTTTGCCTACAAATGAACCACATTCCTACAAATGATATATGATTTCAAAATGCATTAAAATCTCCTAAAACACATTAAATTTCTAAAATTGCTTATATTAATTTATGTATCATGTTCCTTGTAGAATGGAGACGAAGAAGCGTGTCATCAAGATATGGAAGAAGAAGAAAAAGGAGGAGATGATCTAGAAGAATATTATGATGCATGAGTTTAATTAATAGTAGTTGCGTTTTATATTATCTATCTCTTAGAACTTTTGTTTTGAATTTGGGATGACTCTTTCGAGAGAAACTTGGTTTCGTTTAAGAATGATAATATCAAAACTTATCTATATTTTTGCGACTTATTAGTCGGTAGCGTCACTTGATGTAGACTTACTTATTTCTTAATGAATATTTTGACGTTGTGGCTTAATATTTTCTTGTATAATTAGATTTTAATTTTTTTAATTAATATCTACAAAAATGAGTATTCTTGTTGGAAGACATTATATTGATCTAAAACGGTGTAAAACCATGAGCAAAATGTAGTCGCGGTTTTAATTAGTGGCCATAAATTAAAACCCTATACATTAAATAAGATCCATGGCTAGATTCGGCCACTGTTACGAACCGCGGCGCATGATAAACCGCGACCTTAACCTAGATACCTAAACCGTGGTCTATTTAAGCCACAGATGTATATAAAACGTGGCCCAAACACGAAAACCGTGGCTTATAATTTAGGCCACGGCTGCATATCCCACAGTCACTTATTCGTGGCCAAACCGTGGCCAAAGCTTTCAACCACGGTTATTTTTCATATAACCGCGGTTTTCTGGCCGTGGCGGATAACCTTTTTTTTTGTAGTGTCTCTAAAATAACCAATTTTTATTTATGTATTTTAACTCAAAGTACAAAACTTAACATAAGATAATAAAAAAATTATTCATATTTATTTAAATAGGCCGGCCTGTTAGGCTTAAAAGGTTTTTTTTATGGCCTGAGGCGTAGCCTTTTTAACTAAATAGGCTTTTAAAAAAGCCTAAGCCTTTTCTATTTAAAAAAATAGCTTGGCCTGGCCTGAGCCTGTGTAGGCTAGCCTGTAGGCCCCTGTTATCGGTCTGGCCTACTTCCACCCCTACCTACGAGGTATCGTTGTCCCCTACGAGGTATTGTTGCACTCGACGGGGTATCATTGTGTCCTACTAAGTACAGTTGCCCCCTACGAGGTACCTTTTAACCCTATGGAGAAATGTCATATTAAACCTTATAAAAGAAATCACGTTTTGACACAATAGGTATTCATCTCACCAATGACAAATCAGAGAAATACAAATAGTTTTGTTTGATATCGCTCGAACTCCCATAAGCGAGATATTAGCAATAAATTTAATGTGCGGGCAATATCAATTACATGATTGAACGAATTTTATCTTTTTTCTTATCAGGAATACCTTTCAAACCTTCAATACAAGAGGCGAGATAAAATTGTCCAACCTTCAATATGAAGGACAGGATAAAATTTGTTAATGTTCAACAATAATAGTTAGATAAACTCACTTAATTTTTAATAAGAATGACAACTTAATCATGAAGAATACCAAGATAGTTGACCATTTCAGATAATATATGAGATAGTCTACATGAACTAACTGAGTTTGGATGTTGTTTTGGACTGGACATCCGCCTGGCCCACAGTAGGGCAGGGCCCAATCTAGTCCTGCTCTTGGCCAGGCCCAATAGCCAAAAACTAGCCGTTGGGCAGAAACTAGTCGTTGGGCATTTCCCCCTCACTCGCTTGGCAGTTCACGCAACCAACTGCTTCCCCGGATCTCACGGAAACAGTTGGACCAGGTCAAAGGGTCACACGCCTGACCCTACACCTGGCAGTCTCCCATTGGTCGACCATACATTTCAGCCACATGGGATACCTTGGCCCCGCGCTGGGGGTTAATTTTATAAATACCCTCTCATGTGAGAGGGGCAGGTTTGATCACTATTCAATACTTGAAATCTTACCTTTATACTTGCTTTTTCTCTTTGTCCAATCACTTACTTTGGCATCGGAGTACCTTGCAGGTACAACCCCCTTCTCTCTTCCACAAGCATCCTCATCTTCCTTACACGAAGGCCACGACGATCCAGTCTGATCACCTCCGATCAGTGGCACCGTCTGTGGGAATCTAGCTTCCCCGTCTTCTTGATTCAAGATCCCCTCTTTTTCACCTAAAAGACCAAAGCTCTCTCTCCAAACTCCATTTGATCATCATGGCCTCCAACAGGAACGATGACGCCCGTCAAGAGCCCATCATCGCTGTTATCGCTAATAACATTGAACACCTCATCTCCGGAGCTGCCTTCCTGGAGACAGATCATCGGGATGGAAAGACCGCCTCTCCTACCCCCGATGATGTAAAGTCGCGCACGCTGTCTGCTGGTCCCGTTTTTGAGCCTATACATGTCCCTCAATACGCGGATCCAAGCACTGCCTCCCTAATCGCCTCCCTAATCGCCTCCCTAATCGCCTCCCTCAACAGATCCAACTTTCTGATCTTCCAGCAGGGCGAAAAGATCGGCATGCTCGAACACGCCCTCCAGGAGCAGCGCCCCTCGCAGAAGCCCAGCAGTCCTTCTCCGTGGCCACAGTCCCCTCCTCCTCAGAAGTGCTGGCGAGAGAGGTCCATAAGTCTTTCTCCTGAACGAAGATGTTCCAGGTCGAAGGAACCTGACTCAACACTCGCCAGGCAACGACACCGATCTCCCCTGCGGAAATCCAGACGCTCTCCCACTCCGAAGAGGAACAGGCCTTCGAGGAACCATCACGAGCATCGCAGGTCACACTGACATTCTCCCCGCCGCAGCAGAAGCCGCGGGCGCATCGACTCCCCCTGTCGATCGTCTAGCATGAGCGATGACGACGATGTCCATGGGCCCTTATCTCAGGAGATCATGGACATGCGCATTCCTCGTGGATTGGAGAAGCCACCTCCCATGGCCACTTACGAAGGGACCACCGACCCAGACGAGCATATAGAGAACATCGAGGCCATGCTCCACTATCATAACATAATCGGGGCTATCAAATGCAGGTTGTTCCCCATCACTCTCAGGAAGGGGGCCATGGCCTGGTTCAAGCGGCTTCCCCAAGGTTTGGTCACGACCTGCAAAGATTTAAAGAGCCAGTTTGCCCGTCATTTTACTGCCTCCCAGCGACACCCCAAGTCAGAGGCCATATTGAAAGCCATTATGCAGGGCAGGGATGAGCCTCTGCGTGCATATATCGAGCGATTCAACAAGGAGGCTGTTGAGGTCCGCGTGAATGACTATATGAAGAAGTAACTCCTCGAAAAAGGGTTGAGACCAAAGAGCAAATTCTGCAAGGCGGTGGGCATAGTACCTCCTCGCAACCTGGCAGAGTTACTCTGTAAAGCTCAATCGTATATACAATACGAGGAGAAAGAGGCAGCCTACAAAGCCCGGGACTCTAGGGATCAAGAGATTTCCTGGGCGACAAAAAAAGACGAATCATAGGCCCCTAGACGCGATAGAGAGAGACGACGAGATGATCGTCCTCGGGAAGGCAAGGGACCCGCTGGTCAATTTACAGAGTATACCCTGCTGACGGCTCCCTGCGAGCGCATTCTCTCTGAATGCATCAATGCGGAGTTTAAGCAGAGAGGTGTCTGGTTCCCCAAACCAACGTCGTCCAAGGGCAACACAGACAAGAGTAACTACTGCCGTTTCCATCACAGCCACAGCCACGTGACCGAAGATTGCGTGCACCTGAAGGACGCCGTTGAAATCCTCATCAAGGAGGGTCACCTAAAGCAATATACGAAGAAGGGTGAATCCTCTCGACAAGAGACTTCGGAGACCAAAAAGGAAGCAGAGTCTTCGCCGCCCAGTCCTCCTCCTCAGGTCGCTATGTCCATCACACGGCCAGAGGACTTCATCCTCCCCTACCATATTGAGGATCCTCCTCAGATATCCGCACACACCACTTGAGAGACCTTCCCAACTGCCATGGTTATCTCGTGTGGGGGATACAATGAACTCACAGTGGGGTCGGTCAAGAGAAAGTTCGACCAACTCATCGACTGCAGTCCTGACCAGCTGCCCACGCTCGAGAAGGTCTGGGGGCGGTCCCAGCCAATCACTTTCTACCGGGAGAAGCTACCTGGGGCTCCCCGAACTCGCACATTCCTTTTCTCATCAGAGCGAAACTTGCCAACACCGATGTCCGGCGGATCCTGGTCGACCAGGGCAGCTCTGTGGACATCATGTACACTGGTCTGTTCAGAGCCTTGAAGCTGGATTAGAAGAACCTGTCACCGTACGTAGGGTCCGACCTGCAAGGGTTCAACGGAGTGACAGCCAGACCTTAGGGGTACGTGGAGCTCCCGGTCACCTTCGGGGAAGAGGAGGCGTCGAAGTCGATCAAGACTCAGTTTCTGGTAATCGATTGGCCTTCGCTGTACTAATGCATCCTTGGCAGACCAACCTTGGCGGAGCTGATCACTGTTCCTTCGACCGTTTATCTCAAGATGAAATAATATGCGGAGAAGGGCCACGTCGCAACATTGCACGGGGATATAGAAGCTGCAAGGAGGTGCTTTGAAGCAGCTACTCGAGGCTAAAGCTCAATCGATTGAGCACCCAAGGCCGCCAAGCGGCCAAGGGAGGAAGACCAGCCCAACGAAGAAAGCTAGCCTGACAAGAAGCCGACTCTCCTTGTACATATCATCGACCTCGACAGCCAGATTTCTGAAGCGGGCAAGGACTGTGGTGAAGGCACGTCGGCGGGGACAGGCAGTTCCTCTGCAACCACCCTCATGCACCCTGTCCCAGATAGGGAGTTCGAGGTCATCACCTTCAGAGCCAACCCGAGCAGAGGAGTGAAGATCGGCGCGGGGCTGCCCGACGAGGTAAAGCAGCAGCTGAAGACATGTCTCGAGGACAACACCGATTTGTTTGCGTGGAGTGCCGCGAACATGCCCGGCCTGGACCCTAAGACCGCATGCCATCAACTGACCATTGACCCAGCTGCTCGAGCCGTCGCACAATGTAGGCGCAAGCAATCCGATGAGAAGGCACAGGCTGCCGAAAAACTTGTACAAGACCTCTTAAAGGCAAAATTTATCTCGGAGGACAGGTATACAACCTGGCTGTCCAATATAGTACTTGTCAAGAAACATAGCGGAAAATGGCGCATGTGCATTGATTATACTGATCTCAATCGGGCTTGCCCGAAGGATGCTTATCCTCTGCCCAGCATAGATAAGCTCGTAGATAATTCGGCAGGTTTCAAGCTCTTGTCCTTCATGGACGCCTATTCGGGATATAATTGAATCCCTATGGCCGAAAAGGACAAGAAGTACACTGTGTTCATGACCTCGTCGAAGAACTATTACTACAATGTAATGCCCTTTGGTCTAAAAAACGCTGGGGCCACATACCAGCGCATGATGAACAAAGTCTTCCGATCAGAAATCAGAGACATGCTCGAAGTCTACTTGGACGATATGATAGTGAAATCCCAAGAGGAATCCGATCACACGACCCATTTGCAAAAGGTTTTCGACCAGGCAAGAAAGTTCTAAATCCGATTTAACCTAGAAAAGTGTACCTTCGGTGCGCGGGCGGGGAAATTCCTCGGGTTCTACCTCACCGAGAGGGGGATAGAGGCGAATCCTGACAAATGTCGGGCGTTCGCGGAATTTCCCACACCCAGGTCGAAGAAGTCCATACAGTCCCTCAGCAGGATGCTCGCTTCACTCTCTCGCTTCGTGGCCAAATCTGCCCAGCACGCCCTGCCCTTCTTTAAACTCCTCAGAAAGGAGGCTACATTCGAATAGACGGAGGAATGCGAGCAGGCTCTGATCCACCTTAAGCGAGCCTTGTCTGAAACCCTCGTGCTTTCATGACCAGAGTGCGGGGAGACCTTGTACCTGTATCTCTCCGTCACCAACGAATCCATTAGCGCTGCACTCATTCGCGAGACAACGGACCGGCAAAAGCCCATCTATTTCACGAGCAAGGCCCTACAAGGGCCAGAAATCAAATACGTGCAAATAGAGAAGGTCACTCTCGCCCTCGTCAATGTTGAAAGAAGGCTCAGGCATTACTTCCTGGCCCACACCATAGTAGTGCGTACTGACCAGCCCATAAGACAGCTGCTTTGTCGACCAGACATGGCCGACAGAATGCTCAAATGGTCCCTGGAGCTATCAGAATTTGAAATCCACTACGAAGGCTGGAAGGCCCTTAAGGCACAAGTCCTGGTCGACTTCGTGGCGGAGATGACGCCGCCATCATCCCCACCAAGCGGAACGCATAGGTGGACCATCTACGTAGACGGGGCATTCAGTTCCACGGGTAGTGGCACAGGAATCATCCTCGAGAACGAGGAGGGAGTATTAATCGAAGTGTCTTTAGTCCTATCCTTCCCTACGTCTAACAACCAAGCCTAGTAAGAAGCCTTCCTCGCAGGGTTACGGCTGGCCGAAGACTTGGGCGCCAAGGAGGTAAAGATTTTCACCGATTCCCAGCTCGTAGCATCTCAAGTACAGGGAGAGTATCAGGCAAAAAATGATCAGCTGGTCGAATATCTGACACTGGTGATGGAAATAATTACCAAGTTCGAGGCGTGGGAAGTCCAGCACATTCCTCGTGAATGAAACACGCGGGCAGACGTCTTATCAAAACTGGCCAGCACCAGAAAGAAAGGCGGTAACAAATCCATCGTACAAGAGATACCCGCTCAATCAAGCATTGAGAAGCCACCAGAGCTTCTCGACGTTAACGCCATTGGAGACAGCCACTGCTGGATTACCCCTGTGTACAATTATCTCACCACGGGGGAACTGCCCGAGGACAGCAAAGAGGTCGGCGTGACTAAACGAAGAACCTGCTCGTACGTGTTGATCGAAGACAAGCTCTATCGACGAGGATTCTCCATCCCCCCTCCCTAAATACGTTGAGGAGTACAAGGTCCCCGAAATCCTCCAAGAGATTCATGAGGGCATCAACGCGCAACACTTGGGAGGAAGATCATTGGCACGAAAGGCCCTACGAGCAGGATACTATTGGCCGACCATGCAACACGATGCTAAGGAGCATGTCCAAAAATGTGACCGATGCCAGCGTCACAGAGACATACACTTGGCACCTCCAAACGAGTTAAAGTCTCTATCATCGCCTTGGCTTTTTGCCTAGTGGGGGATGAATATACTCGGCCCCTTCACAATGGGGTCTTATCAAAACAAATTTTTTATTGTGGCCGTCGATTACTTTATGAAATGGATCGAAGCCGAAGCTCTCGCCAAGATCACAACCTTCAACATACTTCGTTTCTACAAAAGGAACATCCTCGCATGATTCAGAGTACCCCAGGCTCTCGTGACCGACAATGGAACCCAGTTCACGGACAGGAAGTTTCAGGACTTCGTTGCCAAACTACGAAGCAACACTTCACCTCGGTCGAGCACCCCCAGACTAACGGATAAGCAGAGGCTGCGAACAGGGTAATCCTTCGAGATCTAAAATGAAGGCTAGGCGAAGCCAAGAAGAGGTGGGTCAAGGAATTACACAGCATGCTCTGGGCCTATCGAACAACCCCACACTCCACCGCCGAGGAAACCCCTTTCCGACTAGCTTACGGAACTGAGGTGGTGATACCGGTGGAGATCAGAGAACCTTCCAGACGAACGGAAGCTCCTCTCAACGAGGAGATGAACGACGAAGCTTTAAGGGAAGAGCTCGACCTGGTCGAAGAGATACGGTCAGGATCAGATCTCCGTGAGGCTTCGCTAAAACAAAAAATAGTCTTGCGTCGTGACGCTAAGGTCATAAAACGCGACTTCCCCGTTGGAAGCTTGGTCCTACGCAGAAACCAGAAGGATTTGCGCGAGGGCAAGCTGGCCGTGAACTGGGAAGGACCCTATAGGGTCAAGTCAAAAACAGGCACTGAAGCCTACTACCTAGAAACTCTGGATGGAGAACCATTTGCTCGACCATGGAACACGGAAAAGCTCAAACAATATTACAGTTAGGACCAACCACGAGGTCGGACCAACTGCCGACGCGATCGCCCCTAACGGGGAGACGGCTCGGCCACAAGCCCATGCCCCGGTGCAAGCCCGATCCCTTATTTTACAATACCGGCCAGTCTCTGCTTATGGGACGAGCAGACTCTCCGCACAACGAGGATACCTCAATCGAGCTCCTCCGTTGCCGCACCAACAAGGCAGGACACCCAGCTCGCAATGAGAACATTCCAAGCCTATGGGATTAGTACCTCGACCGAGATCCTAGTCTCATCACCGGCGAAACTGCTTCGCCTCCTCGACAAGTCTCCCAAACTGTCGAGCATAACGAGAACAAGTCGAGCAAACGTCCATACTTAGCATTCAAACAATAAAAGCATACATAAATAAATGCAACAAGACAATGCCAAACAAAATATTTATATAACTTCGGCCACAAGGCCTGAATAAGTCAGCAGTACATTGAGAGGGCTGCGCCCAACAAAATATTACATATCAAAAGGCACGCAGGCCCACAAAATACAAGTACAAACTTCAAAAACAAACTAAACTGCCTCGCCGGGAACCTCCGGGGGGACCACCTCGCCATTGACGACCACGTTGAGAACGTCCATTCCCTCGGTTAGCAGCTGGACGTCGGAATTAAGGGTCTTCAACTGCTCCAAAGCACCGTGAAACCAAATTCAGGTGCCCCCAGATTATCCTCCCCAAGAAGACGGATCCTCTCGATCAGGTCCCTCCGCGTCTTCAGGGCCTTCTCGTCGTCGGTCTCATCCAGAACGACCGCCGACGATCCCTCCAACTCAGCTATCCTCACCTTCAGATGTGCGTTCTCCTCGTTGACCTTGGTCACCTCCCCCATGCATCTTAGTAACCTTCTTCTGAAGCTCTATCTTGGCCTCCAAATTGCCTTGGAGCTTCTTCAGGTCGTTGTAAATCTTTGCATTCTCTAGCTCCAAGTCGTTGATCTTGACTTTCGCCTTCATGAGGTCGGCAAGTGGAACCATCTCTGCATCCCCAAGGGCCAGCGCTGCCTCCAATACCCTGGTCATAGCGGCCGCGTCTTGGCAGAGAAGCTTCCTCCGCACCTGAGGATTGGCTGACAAGATAGCTGATGCATCGAGCTCTGGGACGACGACGGAACTCTCCCCGTCAAACATTTTCCCCTGAAGATATCACCGGGGCAGCACAAATTTCCCTCAAGCAAAACCACCCGAGCAGCCCTCCGGCGAAGAGCCAACTTGATCCCGCTTCCTCTTATGGGATGTGTCCGGAGTAGAGGGGCGTAGAGGTCGTCCCCGGAGTGGCACCAACGTCTACCACGAACTTTTCCAGCGTCGCTTGCTGCTTGGCCGCACCAGCTTTTGGCATTGGAGGTACCTTCTTCTGGTTTTTGGCTGCCTGGGACCTCATCAGGCGCTCCCTCATATCTGCCATTTTCCCTGCGAACATAAAGAAAGAGAGGTCAGCACAATTAGACAAGAATTAACAAACACGGGTAAAGGAACAAATTATACCTAGGTGCTGGAACGTGACATCGTCGGTTTCGCACTCAAGGAGAGCCCTAGTGTTAATATAACGAGCCGCCCGGGCAGGCTCTCCATCCTCCCCGAGCAACTCGTTGTCGTCCTTATCTACCACGAAGGCAGGACTGAAGGTCTCCACGTAGGCATGCAGAACTCGATAGGACTCCTTGTCCCCATCGCAAAGATGCTCGTGTTTGACGAGGAACTGATTAGTCCTATATCTAAAATGGGCATACACTCATTCCAAAGGAAACTTGGTCACAACCTTCTCAACTTGCTGACCATCAACGTCCACTATCTCAAGCGTAGAGATGGACCTCTTGGCCGCTTCAAAAACAGGCTTCACGACCAAGAACCTATCCTTGAAATGCCGAACAGACTCTGAGTACGGCCAATAGAGCCTGCTCTGCTGCTTGAATGACACCCAACTTTGCTTCGGGCCTGCTTTGCTCCGCTGCAGTTGGAAAATGCAGAAGAAAAGGTCCACGGTCGCCCCGACATTCAAATAACGGCATACCAGCTCAAAAGCATGAATAAAGGCCAGCGCGTTTGGATGGAATTGGGTGGGGCACAATTCCAAGTGGCGAAAGATGGCCTTCTGGAAGTCGGTGAAGGGCAGGCGGAACTTCGCCTCCACAAAGGCAAACTCGTACATGGGGAACCGTATCCCCGGATATATCGAGTAGATTCGGTCATTCTCTGTCGGGCAGAGGGTTCTCCAGTGCACCGGTGCACCCTCAACCTAATATTCTAGATAAGGAAACTCCCGAGCTTCCTCTTCGGTAAATGTTGACCTTTACTATAAGGGTTCCTAGGCGATCCATTTGAGGTCCCCTTTTGCTACGTGGACGTTGGCATAATCAACAGACTGCTTTTCCTCCTCGTACGCGGCCCCAGCGTCGTGCACAACCTCCTCGTGCGAATCAGCCATTTCACTTGAAAAGAAGAGGAAGAAAAAGTGAATTCGACGACTAAGATCAAATCCACCCTTCCACCACTAGTCAAGTGAAAGAGCGAGGAATAAGTCGAGTACAACCTCGAGCCTAAGTCGACCACGACAGAGTACGACGACGAGTCTCCGCAACTACACGAAGACTCTGAGGAGGAGCTTAATCGACAAAATAAGCTCGTCGCACGAAAACCACAGATTCATGTCGAACATGCCTAATGCCCGACTACAAACTTAAAATTAATCCTAAAGAAAATCTAGAAAGATCTACACAAGCCTACGCAATAATCACGAACATTCATCCCATGTTCTTCCTGTTCTTCATGAATTTTCCAGAAATTCATGCGTTCATCGAAGAACACATGAACATTCAACCAGAAAATTCATGCGTCACCGGAAAGTTCATGCAATTTTCCAGAAAGGAAGAACACCAGGGAATTGGCAGAAAGGGATGAAAGGCTTACTTGTTAAGTCAAAGGTTGAAGATGAAGATCACAACTAAGCGTTAAAGGTCGACGGTGGCGAAGAAGCTCTGGCGAGAGCACAAGTTGCAGAGCATAGAAATTTGGGGATAAGGATTTGAGTGAAATGTCAAACGAATCTCCTCTGCCCCCTTTTATAAGCACTTCCTCGCTTGGGAAGCGCAAGGGCCAACATAGCCTAGGCGTATCTAGGCTTGACAAAACTTGAATGCTCCACCACGTGTCAGGAAAGGGAATCTTCGTTTGGCGTTCCCCAGGCTAGACGTTACATCCACCAAGTCCTGCTACCCCGTGAGAACATCTTCCTCGACCATGCGTGCAACTCATGTCCTCATCGAGGCTCGTCGACACAAAACGACACTTCAACGGGCACACTTCCTAAACCTGCTCGATACAAAAACGCCATTTATGCGAGCATGTCCTCGCACATGAATGGCTGGTCGGGCTGATCAAGGACCAATGTCGACCACCTCAGCATCGGAACAGGTGAGGAGTGTATGCTCGAACATCGTCATTCAAGGGCAACTGTCCACGAAACTATCTCAAGCCATCACTCTTCGACAGAGAAAAGACTTGGGGCTCCTATTCTGGACTGGGCAGCTGCCTGGCCCACAGTAAGGCAGGGCCCAATTCAGTCCTGCTCTTGGCTAGGCCCAATAGCCAAAAACTAGCCATTGGGCAGAAGCTAGCCGTTGGGCAGAAACTAGCCGTTGAGCATGTCCCCCTCACTCGTTTGGCAGTTCACGCGACCAAATGCTTCCCTGGATCTCACGGAAACAGTTGGACCAGGTCAAAGGGTCACGCGCCTGACCCTCCACCTAGCCGTCTCCCATTGGTCGACCAGACATTTCGGCCACATGGGAGACCTTGGCCCCGCGCTGGGGGTTACTTCTATAAATACCCTCTCATGTGAGAGGGGCATGTTTGATCATTATTCAATACTTGAAATCTTACCTTTGTACTTGCTTTCTCTCTTTGTACAATCACTTACTTTTGCATCGGAGTACCTTGCAGGTACAACCCCCTTCTCTCTCCCACAAACACCCTCATCTGCCCTACACGAAGGCCACGATGATCCAGTCTGATCACCTCCGATCAAATCTATTCAGCAAATAAATATGTTATCTCGTGTAAAATAGATTAAATCTGAAATTCTGGCCTATGCAGACAGTAGATGTCCTAACACATGTAAAGACATTGTGCTACATAATCATTTAAACTTAGAGGCGCAACAACAGACGGATACCTTAATATCAGAACTGCACAATCACAGATGTCACGACATCTGATCCAACATGTTTATCATGAACCCTAACAGAAAACATAAATCTACAGAATGATAAAGAACACACTAATTATTAACCCAGTTCGGTGCAACTCACCTACATCTGGGGGATACCAATCTAGGAAGAAGACTTCACTATCTGTAGAACTGTTACAAAGCTAAACTCCCTCGTTTACAACTTCATACCTAACATCTACCCGATGAACATATTTACCAAGGCTAAACTCAAACGTTTACAACCCTGATATGAGATACCCCACTCACTTCTCTTAATCACCAACTGTGATTTCTACATCATCCCTGTCAATACAGAAATCTGTCAAGCTTTCTTGACAAACAAACTAACTCGGATTTGCTTAAAAGCTTCATCCAAGAACAATACATAATCCAATACCTCAAGGCTTATGGATCTGTGTGACACCTATATCTGCCACGATGCATCAAACGATACAAAGAGAGACTTACTACCTAGAGAGCCAACGAATCTCAAAACCGTAAACCCTTGTTTCTTACTCAAGAACACAAGGTTACAAAAGGCGTACAAAAGGCATGTAAAAACCTAGGTCTAAGTCTTCTATTTATAGTGTCTTTTGCGGTCTTGGGCTTCAATCTTCTGTCCTTGACCATGCAGCAATTTCTCCTTGAGTGTTGCAGCAGAATAAAGACTAACTTAAGCCATTCAGTCCAGGATGTCAAGATGCATGTTAAGACATCTTGTTCGACATCACGTCTTCAGCAGAATTATTTAGCTTGATCTCCTTGTTGAGTTAACATTTATGTTTTACCAAAATTTGTTCAAAACCCCAGAGCTTTCAATCTCCCCCTTTTTGGCAAATTTTGGCTAAAACACATATGCACGGTAAAACTCCAGATCGATGGTGCATGCAGTGAGGACTCCAAATAATTTCAAGGCCTATACCTTACTTGTGATGGAGTACATGAGAAAGAAGATGCAAAATTCTTCCCCTCAACCCATGAACTAATACTTGTCACGAAAGGATAAATCTTCCTCTTAAGAGGCATAAGAAAACCATTAGGACAAAGCAGTAGCAATACCCTTAGCAGCAAAGTACTTCCTTGGGTAACTCAGAACACAGGACATGACTGTGTTCATAACTCAAATCACAAGACACAAAAGTCCATTTGAGAGCTGAGACCCAGAATGTTGTAACATCCTGTTGAGCATTTTTACCAAGCTGCTTTATCAGACGTGAGATTCTCATGAGAAGATCAGAACATTTCTCCCCTTTTTAGACACAATTTGACAAATATTACCAAGGTATATCCAGATCCAAAGAGTGCTCACCCAGAACCTTATATAAGCCATAAAGACAATAGTAAGAGTGATATCGCGATGAGTAAGATGAATTTTGAGATCCCCTTATTTGAATTGTATCAACCACTACCCGGTCTTTATATCTTTACTCATTTTTGGACAGATTCTTCTTGAAGTACAAGTTCCAACACATGTGAATGTATATTCAAGGTCAAGTTTTTACACGTCCATCTGACACGTATACACCCTAAGCATTTTCCCAAGATGGAATCAATACCTCTGTCACCAGACTGTCAGAGATTCTCCAGACACTCTTTACTGCTATGACGTCCTCGATTAAGTCACACCCAACAATGTTAAATAAAATATCTGAATTGAATAAAATCTTCACAGTTTTGTAATCACAGTCTGCAGAGAAAAATAAATTCTCCCAAATTCAATCAATGATTCTTAAGTATCCAATAAGAACCATTTCACATGCACTGCCAAGTCTCCCCCAACTTACAACAATACAAAAAAAATGTCAAGACATCCTTCTTGACATCTCATCCACCCAGGATGGACACATAATCACAGCTTGCTTGACGCACAAATGCAAACCGGAACTCCAACTGCATCCTCGCAGTAAAACATCTTAGATCAAGGAGCAACTCCCCTTATCTAAGGTAACCAGTGCTCCTCCATAGAACACCTAGCTAATGAATGGAAAACATAAGACGCATCTTCATGTCTTCAAGAGTGCACCCTCAGTTCAAGCCACCTGCTGAACACAATCATCAACTCTCTTATTGCTTCTTCTGAAAAGAACCAATAATCACTCACACATGATCACCATCATGCTACCCGTGAGGAAATGAGTATAAGGATCGCAGTCCTTCCATAACAAACTCTTGGCTTAAGATCAAAGTCCCATTGATCCCCCCATCCTGCAACCATCTACACACCACACGAACTCCTCTTGAATTCTCATGTATAGACCTCCAGCTGCTTGAGGCACAAACCAATTGAATCAGAATGTTTCACATTCCTCAAAGAGATGCACAGGGCCCCTTAGTTTCTTATAACGATGTCAGATATCGTTTGCATGCTCCAGAACTTCACAGCTGCCAAACTGATCCACTACTAGCATGACTTGCAGCCAGGGGCAATATCCCCTTCGCAAGATTTTCCACTGACCTTACCAAGCCAGCAAAAGAGATAGACACCCCACAATCCAAGACAGTCATTCCTTCATCATTCTCCCGTATGATAACCTGGAATACTTCTGATTTTCTGGTGAATATCCACTTCTGAACGCATCAGAAACCAGACCTTCATACAATCAACCCGTGATCCACTCCAGTCTTCTAAAACACTTACATCAACCTTCCAAGACAGTTCTTCTACTCCATCATTCTCCCATATGACAATGTAGATACTTCTTAGACACGATGCAAGTAACCAGTTCCTCACAGAACCTGAAATCCTCCACCAAGGATAACCAACCCAAAGATGTTCTAACATCAGTTGGGACATCTTCCACACATCATAGACACCACACACCATGGTTCTTGATATGCTCCACCACTAGACTTACTATCAGCATAGTAATCCAAACTGAAGATCTTCAAACAACACTGCGCCACCAGCTTGAAAGAGAAAACTTCAGAAACCCAGAGAGAAATAAACTGTTAGTTCTATATTTGTAAGGATTGGCAAAAATTTTGTAAAACAAATATAGCAGCAATATAATAAAGAGTTACTCTTATCTTCCTAAAGAATAATCAGAAAATAGCAGAAATCTTAGAGGAAGATGGTGTAGTGTTTCAACATATGCTACAACATGTCCTATCGAGATGTCCCATGCAGGTTCATTTGACATCGCGCCAGAACTAAAGAGAATGTAGAATTTTGTTATATCCTAACAGATGCAGAAGTTTCAGGAAATAATATGCAAATTCCAGGTGGCACTGAATTAAAAGGTTTGAAGATTCAAGTCTGAAGTTGAGAAGAATATGGGAAAATATGCACTTTCTAAATATGGAGATATTTTAGGAAGTTAAAGATTGAAGTCCTATTATGTAGCAGAAGTCTCTGCTGATTTATAGCAGCTCATTTGCTATGTTTTTGTAGGCCCAAATCCAGTTGGGAATAGGTTATAAATAGATGTTTTGTAACCTAGTCTGGGAACACAACCAAAGATGTAAGAGTTCTATTATTAGGGTTGGTTCCTGTACCACTCGACCTGTGAGTTGGACATTTTGTTTGTGTGATCCTCGAAGCTGTTAAGTAAGAGGAGTATTGTTCTTGGAGGTAGCTTTTAAGTAACTCTAAGTTGTGTCTTGGAAAGGTGTCGTTCTTGTTGAACTATTGTATAGGTAAAGAGCCGTTGATGCAGTGGCGGATTGTCAACTGCTAGACATCATTGCGATGATTGGGAGTGAGAAGGGTTTCTCATATCTAGAGAGGATCTAAGTAGAAGGGTCATTGGGTAGTGATTAAGTAATAAGCTGTAAACGTGTAGTTTAGCTTTGAATTGATACTACTAATAATGGACTTCATCCCTGGCTTGGTAGCCCCCAGAGTAGGTGTGTTCGACCGAACTGGGTTAACAATTATGTGTGTCTTGCTCTTATCTTTTCAGTACCATGATTTTTGCAATATACCTTGCCCTTAGTGATCATGTCGGATCAGATGTCGAACGGCATGTTCTAGGACATCTGAATTCTGCACATGTACCAGAATTTCAATTGGTATCAGAGTAGGTCATTCTGTTCTGTATCTGGATGAGATCCCAGGGAAGATACTTTCTGGTTCATGGTCAAGGTAGAAGCTTTCTACTGAAAAGTTGTTTGAACTTGGAGTAGTTCACTCAGTTGTGAGAATGGTCCCTAGAAGTAGAGGATGGACTGTTCGTGGCATGTGCTGAAGGCTTTGAGGAGTGTGTATTTTGATCCGCTGCGAATCTATCTGAAACTCCTGAGATTGTAACTGAGAAGGGTGTTCTTCTCTGTATGTATGGTGATGGGATGTATGCAAGACTGCTTCAACTTACTCTGTCAACGATACTTGAAGGTTACTGTTCAAGTACACTCATAAAGGCATTGATAAGTGAGGTTGTAAGGAAGAGATCTGAGAAGTAATTTACTTTTGCTTCTTTTCTTAAAAAGGCTAATCTCCAGTCCTTGATCTCTTGATGTGTTCCCTGGAATGATGTCCTATCTTGTATTAGAACATCAGAATTGTGCTGTTGGAAAGGCATAGCAAATGCTCTGGGTGCTAAACTAATGTGGTTTGATCACATGAGTTTGGAACCTACTCCTGATCTGGAAGAGGAGGCATCTGGGTGGTATGTCTAAGAAGGTTCTGGCCCTGGAACTTATCTTAGTTGTGTGAGTTGGTCAAGGTGTGATCAACATGTTACTTACTCCTGAGGTCAGTTTATTTCTGGTCCTTGCTGCAGGAGTGGAGAACTTGAGATTCAAGAAGTATTATCTCTAGCAGACTTCTTGGACATGAAGGTCAAAGATCAAAAGGTCATGTTTTTTTCTCTGTTATTTGGAAGCATGTTCTAAATGACCTTGTGAAGCTAGATAAGTATTGACTGTGTGTGCTTAGGATTGATATGATCTAATCACAGTCTGTGCTGTTATTAAAGGGGAGAATGGATGATTCTCTGAAGTGATCTTGGCAGATTCTGAGGGAGACGACCTGATGCATTGAGAATTTATTGTCTCAAGCTGTCTGGATGATGTTTCTCTGAGTCAGGATGGAGGTTGTTTACTCAAACTTGATGACATTTATCAAGTCTATGAGAGCATGGAACTCTTATTCTGGTGTAGTGGAGAACTTTCAAGGGTTAAACCCTGTGGAGCTGAATCAACCGGTGGGGTTGGTTGGTGACTATGCGCTTGGATGAGTTTGGATGACGGATTAGAAGAGGCAAATTGGTTGTGGAATGTTGGTGACATCCAACATCTCAAAGTCAGGCAAGATGCTGTGATTTAAGGAGAAGACTCTTGAGTTGTTCCTGCTGCTGAATGGGATATGACCTGGAAGCTTGATCAGCTACTGATGGTTGATCCACGTGTGTTAGAGCTTTACTATAGACGATATCTTCAAAAAATCTCTGTGAAGATGTGTAACTGAGATTGATGTTGGAGCATCAATTCAGGTGGTTATTGCTTGTTCAGCCAAAGTTGTTTTGCGCAGAAAGAAGTCCAAGATCAAGCCACTGATCCGAGTTAAAGTAACTTGTGAATATATGTCATGAATCAAAAGTTGTCAGACGTATGCAGAAGACTACAAATAAATTGTCATACCTTGTGTGAGAAGGTAATATTTTTCTGACTAATAGTAGATACTTTGACGGGAGACTTAGTATTTGTCTATTATTGATGTTATGCATAAGGGTAAATACTTTGACGGGAGACTAAGTATTTGTCTAGAGAATTATGCAAGTCTGCAGTCTGGATATTATGGTTCAGGAATTTATTCTTTCTGAGTGGTTGTGGTTGATGACAACATGAGGTAGCCTTATCAGCTGACTGTATCAAAAGTGTGTGAATGAAGAAGTGAGCATCATCTGCTGTGTGTTTGTGAATCTTTCTTGGATAACAAATACCTTGTCGGGAGCTAGGTATGAGTCTGATAGAGATGTGTATGTGACTGATGATAAAGACCTTGTTGGGAGCTTGGTAGTTATCTGATGTGTGGATGCAATTCAGATTTCTGAATTGTGTGAGAGTTTATTTCTCACTGTTGTGATCAGGTGGGTGTGATTACCTGAATAAAATGCAGAAGGTGTGATCTTTTATCCAAGGCTGATGTCCTACATAATGTTACAACATCATTGGTTGTTGTGTATCCTGGATGAAGGTCTGGGACTGTGCTTGTGGAGTTGGAAGAAGCAGCATTATTGTCTGAAGTGGCAGTTCTGACATAATGTGGATTAGAATGGGCAGATTCTGATCTTGATGTTAAGTAGTTTGTTCTGGCAATACATGACTACTTTCATGATGAAGACTTCTTAGGTGCTTGTGAATGTAAGGACAGAAGGTTGTTGTCAGTGGTGTGATCTGATCAGAATGGCTGAAGGTTCTTCTAATACAAGTAAAAGGTGGTGGCAATCCTTATCTTGTGTTGCAAGTAATCTAAAGACATTTGTTATGGAATATGTGTGAAATTCCAAATCAAGTGGGCCTTTATGTTGGACTCGGCATAAACCTGGTAAGATTATGCTCAACAAATACAAGAAGTGGCAGTTCTTGATGTTGAGAATGTGGCAACATCATTGTGCTATCATCTGGTGTCAAGTGTTCATCTTCATAAGAAGCTTTGGTTGTTTATGTCAAGGGGAGTTAAGGCTGTTGTCTATGGTCTATTACTGCAAGGGTGCAAATTTCTGTGTAGCATGTGTGCTGGTCAAGTTTGTGCAGTGTGATGTCAAACTTCATGATGGGATACATCATAGCTGTGTAGAAGAGGTCTAAAAAGCAGATTTGGTGGTTTTGGGTGACTTTATTTTTACTCTGCTGCCTTGAAGGAATCTAGAAGGGATTGAGATAAGTCGTCTCAGTATCCATTAGATAAGAAGATGGGTTTGTATAAGGGTCTGTGGAGTCTTGGGCTGATAATGTTGTGAGTAAGCAGACATTGTCTGATAAGATGTCAGAACATGGTACAGGACATGTTTTTCTTGAGCCAAACAAGGAATTACTCTGGACGGTGGTATAAGGATAAGGCAAAACACGTGTCTCTGCCTATGCATGGAGCGTTATTTGCCTAATTTATGGTAAGATTCAGTTAAGAAACATTTAAGGCAGTCGTTTCTCCTCTTCAGAACTGTGAGTGTTTTCCTTTCCTGTCTCTAATGGCTTTTGTTCGTATGTGGGTGAGCATTTCCTGGGTCTGGTTTTATGATGGCCTCCTTTGTCAAATTTTGGCTAAAAAGGGGGAGAAAGGGAGTTTTGCGCAGATGCTGAGAAATGGTGTATGGAGTCTGCAGTACAGGTGCGTCAAAAATGACAAGAAGGAAGTCATAACCATCTTGATGGTTGGAGTGTTTTTTTGACTTGTGTCCTGAGTTATGAACACAGTTGTGACTTATGTTCTGAGTTACCCAGGTTGGCAAATTGGCGCTTCTGTCGACTAGGGGTGACTAATCAATCAAGGTAGGCAGATCTCTTATGCCACCATTGGTCTTTCCATGTAGCTGGATCCTTCTTGGAAGGAAAAAGAAATGTGTAGAAGAAAGTTCCTCAGATTCCTGATTTGAGGGGGAGTATTGGATATCTTCTTCCTCATGTACACCAAGTGAGTTCAGGACTTTCGGAAGGCATCAATCAAGACCTGCTGCAAAAGGAATGGTCAAAAAGCTGAAGTGAAGATGTCAAGCAAGATGTTATGACAACTTGATACCTTTTTCTTGTTGCTGTACTGATGGGTTCTGTTTAAGTTCAGTAGTTACTGTTGACTACTGGTTGTTGGGTATATGCTGCAAACTGGCTGTTGAGTATATGATGCAAACTGTGATGTGTTTTTTTTTGTTATTTGTTTTAGACAAAATTTGCCAAAGGGGGAGATTGTTAGTTTTGTATTTGTAAGGATTGGCAGAAATTTTGTAAAACAAATATAGCAGCAATATAATAAAGAGTTACTCTTATCTTCCTAAAGAATAATCAGAAAATAGCAGAAATCTTAGAGGAAGATGGTGTAGTGTTTCAACATATGCTACAACATGTCCTATCGAGATGTCCCATGCAGGTTCATTCGACATTGCGCCAGAACTGAAGAGAATGTAGAATTCTGTTATATCCTAACAGATGCAGAAATTTCAGGAAATAATACACAAATTCCAGGTGGCGCTGAATTAAAAGGTTTGAAGATTCAAGTCTGAATTTGAGAAGAATATGGGAAAATATGCACTTTCTAAATATGGAGATATTTTAGGAAGTTAAAGATTGAAGTCCTATTATGTAGCAAAAGTCTCTGCTGATTTATAGCAGCTCATTTGCTATGTTTTTGTAGGCCCAAATCCAGTTGGGAATAGGTTATAAATAGATGTTTTGTAACCTAGTTTGGGAACACAACCAAAGATGTAAGAGTTCTATTATTAGGGTTGGTTCCTGTACCACTCGACCTGTGAGTTGGACAGTTTGTTTGTGTGATCCTCGAAGCTGTTAAGTAAGAGGAGTATTGCTCTTGGAGGTAGCTTTTAAGTAACTCTAAGTTGTGTCTTGGAAAGGTGTCGTTCTTGTTGAACTATTGTATAGGTAAAGAGCCGTTGATGCAGTGGCGGATTGTCAACTACTAGACATCATTGCGATGATTGGGAGTGAGAAGGGTTTCTCATATCTAAAGAGGATCTAGGTAGAAGGGTTATTGGGTAGTGATTAAGTAATAAGCTGTAAACGGGTAGTTTAGCTTTGAATTGATACTACTAATAGTGGACTTCATCCCTGGCTTGGTAGCCCCCAGAGTAGGTGTGTTCGACCGAACTGGGTTAACAATTATGTGTGTCTTGCTCTTATCTTTTCAGTACCATGATTTTTGCAATATACCTTGCCCTTAGTGATCATGTCAGACCAGATGTCGAACGGCATGTTCTAGGACATCTGAATTCTGCACATGTACCAGAATTTCATAAACTCTCATCCACCAAAAGAAGGTATATTTCCATCCTCAACCCAGAACTTCTGCCACAAGCTCCAAGAGAACCAGAACCTCCTTACATTTTAAACTAACTACTCTTCTGCACAAGAGCAATCAGTTTCAAGCATCCTGCTTGAATGCATATTATGAGACCAACCAAATGCCACTTTTTGATTGATATCACTCATCTCCAGAATTCCCACAAGATACGCTGATCCACCAATGAAATCATATCTTCAAGTCACATGAACTACTTGCTCCATAGCAAGACATCTTGGATCCACCAAGCCTCTTAGTCATGTAACATCTTCCCGTCCACAGCTCCCGCAAACTGCAAGAGATAGACCTTTTTGAAGCATCCATAACTTCCATTCTCCTGTAGATCAACTTATCTTAAGCTGATGTGCCACATCACCAGCTGAGACTTCTGATGTTAAGCTAGATGTCAAAATATTTTGATATGACATCCAACTGTTGAATTCAGCTCCTCATTCCGCCACTTAGAAGAACCCCATACCTTCGCAGAACAAGAGTTCCATGCTCTCATAGACTTGATTCAACAACCAAGTTTGAGTAGACAGCCTCCATCCTGCTTTAGAACTCCAAAAACTTCACACCTGCCACGTCTGAATCTTCAGAAAATAAGTAGTCCAATACTACACCATAGCCATACCAAATAATGTCACTTTCCTTAGTAGAGCAGACTGTAGAAAGTCAGAAATAACTGCCACTTAACTTTGACTTCCAAGAAGAGCAAGATCCATGCTCCAAAGCACCTAGATTAGAAATAAACTGATCCAAGCTGTAACCATCAAGATTATGATGTCTTCATCTTCATCTTCAACAACATCAAAGTCCAGACTAGTTTCTTGCCAGGAAACTTTCCAGAGAACACATGCTTCTGTCACACCCGACTGAAGCCACTTTTTAGGTCACCACCTAAGACTTAAACAGATGCTAAAGTGTATGCAGTACCCCTTCAATGATTCTGCACAAACTCTGACGATGAGATGTTCCAACATCTTGTTGAACATCAACAATCTTGACTTTCAAGGATAATCAATTTAATACTTGTGGATTCCACAAATAGCAATTGATCTTAAATCCTTGTCCATTAACCCTTATTCACTGTTATAGCTGAGCTCCACCAGATTACGTTATGAACACTTATAAAGTATTCAATCTTTTTGCAAGTATCTATTTCAAAGGTCAATGTTGAGATAGCAAGGCTTCCACCCTTGACTCAAGTAACTAAGATTCTCTCTGAATGAATCTTATTTACCTCAACAATTCTTCAATCAGATTGGATCCACTCTTAGGGTCAAGAGAGATGAATCATTCCTTGCTGTTTTGGATGGTGAAAATAAATCACCTCCACTTTCTTCAGATTGTGTTTCAAAGAAACACTTTCTAGTCAGAAAGTAACTAGAAGACTCCAGATACACAACTGAGATGCCTTTATGAGTGGACTTGAGAGAATTCTCAAGTATCTTTGACAACCTAGCCGGTTAATAGTTTATCAAACTCCTAGAGCAAGAACCTGATAAACTTAAACTCAACTCCTCTCCTTTTCAACTGACTTCAACTACACCAAGAAACCAAGCTTCCAAGTACCAAGTCACTATACCAGATATCTAACCACAACTCCCTTTACTCCATCGCTCCCGACTTTGGAATAAAAGAATGCAGATATATTCAAATATAGAGGCCGACGATTGAGACCTTCCACCAACTGTCTTCAGTAACAACTCCATAATCCCATAATTCTAGAGCTCTTCCATCAGAAACACATGCAGCGGAACCACCAAGGAATAGATCTTGCTTGCCCTAATAAGATGTCACAACATCTTATAAGACACACCAACAAGAGAACTAGCCACTTCTCCTGTAGTTGTTGTAGAATCTCCTCAGCAACATGAACAACCTTCGGGTTGCTCCCTTCGATCTAGAATATCCATCTCATCCATTAATACCCTTGAGTAAGCCTGAGTTGATTGATCTGATCTTCAAAACTCCTCATTGTTTAAACGCCATAAAGTATCTCCCAAAGATCTCATCCAGAACCAGACAGGATGCCTGCTCTGATACCAATTGAAATTCTGGCCTATGCAGAGAGCAGATGTCCTAACACATGTCAAGACATTGTGCTACATAATCATTTAAACTCAGAGGCACAAGAGCATACGATACCTTGAATATCAGAACTGCACAATCACAGATGTCACGACATCTGATCCAACATGTTTATCATGAACCCTAACAGAAAACATAAATCTGCAGAATGATAAAGAACACAGTAATTGTTAACCCAGTTCGGTGCAACTCACCTACATCTGGGGGATACCAATCCAGGAAGAAAACTTCACTATCTGTAGAACTGTTACAAAGCTAAACTCCCCTGTTTACAACTTTATACCTAACATCTACCCAATGAACATCTTTACCAAGGCTAAACTCAAACGTTTACAACCCTGATATGAGATACCCCACTCACTTCCCTTAATCACCAACTGTGATTTCTACATCATCCCTGTCAATACAGAAATCTGTCAAGCTTTCTTGACAAACAAGCTAACTCGGATTTGCTTAAAAGCTTCATCCAAGAACAATACACAATCCAATACCTCAAGGCTTATGGATCTGTGCGACACCTATATCTGCCACGATGCATCAAACTATACAAAGGGAGACTTACAACCTAGAGAGCCAACGACTCTCAAAACCCTAAACCTTTGTTTCTTACGCAAGAACACAAGGTTGCAAAAGGCATACAAAAGGCATGTAAAAACCTACGTCTAAGTCTTCTATTTATAGTGTCTTCTGCAGTCTTGGCTTCAATCTTCTGTCCTTGATCCATGCAGCAATTTCTCCTTGAGTGTTGCAGCAGAATAAAGACTAACTTAAGCCATTCAGTCCAGGATGCCAAGATGCATGTTAAGACATCTTGTTCGACATCACGTCTTCAGCAGAATTATTTAGCTTGATCTCCTTGTTGAGTTAAAATTTATGTTTTCCAAAATTTGTTCAAAACCCCAGAGCTTTCAAAATCAACTCTCAGAGTCGTGATCACTAGAGTAATCGTCGAGATCTGGTCAATATTTAGGACTCATTATAAAAGCTAGTCTTAGGTTGCAAAGTACGTCATAATCAACATTTGAAATAAATCGACTATTATATTTTTTTTTTCCTTAACCACTTCGCTCATACAAACCTCGTGTTGTGGACGACCACGATAAAACTTAAGTCGTAGCCCTTTGAATGAAATACTTTTTCTGCATGAAATCGCTTTTAACCTTTTAACCCTTACAAACCTAGTGTTTGAGGGACTGCGAACTATCATTTCTCTTGTTTAACCACTTTGCCTTTATAGGCCTCGTGTTTGAGGGATTATGAACTATTATGTTTCTCTCTGAACCATTTCTCCCTTAAAGGTCTCATGATTGAGGAATTGTGTATTTGTTATAAACATGATATTCCGCATCCATATTGCATAGAAGAAATTCGACCTATTTGATAATAACCATGTAGGAGGCACGAAAGATGAAGAATGACATCTATCATAACCAATACATGCGCGCTATGTGGGTGATGCCATCGTATTATGAGACCAACTAGGCTTTAAGTCAGGAGGTTGACTCAACGTCGAGTCATGTAACAAATTTGGATATGAATCATACATCTGAATCCAAAGAAGGAACAAAGCAATTAATAAAAATAAAAAACGTAACGTACATAATGGACAGAAACATGAAGTCAAAATAGTTTCAAGATTAGCATTATCATTGCCTAGAGACTTTTCGCCATGCATCAAGATACTCCTATAATCATTGATAAATCAACATGTCCTAGCACATATGTTTGTTTCGCTTTTGCACTAAAATATTATTATTTAATCTAATTGTTTTATTGAACATATTTATACGATTAATTATTAAACTAATTTCCACAATAATAAGAACATGGACGTCCATTGTGGAGTCAATAAAATTTTCCCAAACCTCAAGATCACAATAACATGACAATATTCGAGCTCCTCTGAAGTCGTCAAACTCACAACCCCGAAAGCCATCGAATTCACAACTCCAACACACATAATGGAAGGCCTACGCCAACGACGATGTAGACTCTAAACATCAACAATGGCCACTAGATACCAGAAATGATCATGGACAGTGGGCCAGATCAGAAAGCTTAAGAGAGAGCTGCTGATAATCAAGAGGAAATCAAAGACGCCAACAAAAGAAATGACCTCATTAGCAAAAGCTTAAGACCTTGGAGTGAATCTGTTTCGAAACATTCACAATGCAGCTGAAATCAATATCTAAGATATGTTTATTTTAGCTACAAATAATACCTTAGAAACATATGAAACTGACATATTCTTAAGCCAAAGAACATCTTTAGTGCTGAACTAATAGTAATTACATTACAGATACAATTCACTAATTTACAAGAACAATGAAATTTGTAACATTCTTTTTCATAAACTGGTTACTACATTCTTTCTCTAAGTGCTCATTGGTATACGATACGGATACCGCTACAACTTGTTTCGACTTTGAATGAACATTTAAGAGTACAATGATTTGAAGCCTTCTGTTAATGGAACCACTTTTGCTGACACCTTGGACTGCAATTTTGATGCAGCTTGACGAATATCCTGCGGATAGATCGGCACATAACATTATTACAATAGATATTCGTTAAAATTTCGCTACACATGAGCACTACAGCATGGCTATAGCCGTTATTTGACAACATTGGTTATGCCCCCTCCCAAGAGTTTTGCATCTAAATAGTATCATGCACATCTTGAAGGAAAACTAAAACAGTACCTCTATGTTGTATCTTGATGAAAAATGAGTCAACAGAACCGTTTTGTTGCGAATCCATTGAGCATTTTCAATGAGCTACAATTAACACATGATTACAAAATCACAAAATGGCATGAGATCAGGAAAAGTTCATCTTTGTGCATCTTGATTTTGCCAAACTAGCTATAAATTAATGAAAGATAAAGCGTTACCTCAGATATATGTGTATGACCGTGTTGGCGTGCTTGCTCTACGCTGGTTGAATCATCTAAGAAAGTTGCCTGTTAAAATAATTTCAACAATCGAATAAATCAAACAAAAAAGTTGGCTTAACTCGGAGACAAAATTATTGTAACCATTCTAGAAAATGATTGTATTTTACCTCGGTTATAAGCACTTTTGCTCTCAATGCATCAGCGTTAAGTGGATCAAGCATAAAATCTGATGTTGTATCCCCGGCGAAGGCCACCTCGGGAGATAATATAGTGTCTGTAATCTAGAAACAAGAGTTCATTAAAAATAAAGATAACAAATTCAAATTAGAGTCGAGTTTGCGATATTACAAACCTGAACACCCGATTTTTTTACTTTCTCAATTTGTTTCCCGTTCATGTGACTGTATTGCTTCCTCAGCTTTTTCCTAATTGAGTAGACTACATAACCCTGCAAAATATTCAACCAGGTTTGCATTGTTACTCTAAGAGATCTGCAACGCATCGTAGTGTTCTCGATGGCAGAAGGCCAAAATCCACCACATAAACAAGTGAGGTAAGTTCTAATATAGATACCTGGCTTGGTATAACATGGTGTGTTTTGAACGGCCGAACAACAAGGTCGTTCCGTATTTCATACGTCTCCCCTGAAATGAAACTTTACAAATGATTTCCTCATAGATAACCTCTGAACATCAAAGAAGAACAAATGAAATGACACATACCGACATCCAAAGCAACCAATTCACAATTCAGTTCAACTTGGCCCAAGGACTCGTGAACTTCGAGCAACTTCTTAACATCATCTTTGATGCAAGGAGGGACAAATACGGTGGGAGGTTTCAAATTATATAAACCTCGGCTTCCTATATACATTGGCAGTCCTCCCTAAATCATTCAAAATCATCATGAGCTTATTTAAATATATTCAGATTGCATCAGTGTTGTCAATTACGGATCGCGAGTTTGTGGAAAGTAGAGGCAGAGAAATGCTCTTTCTTATGACAAAAAATTTACATAGCTATGGATGTGAACAGAAAATGACCAATAAGGAGCCTTGGCTAACCATACATTGGCTTCAAACTCACCATGTCACTCGTAATTCCGTTTAGGGTGACACATGTCATTTCTTATAGTGGAAATTCTGCTATGCTATAGCACTACAGCACCCCATATAGATGCTATTTAACAAGACTTTGTACTAAATTCTGTATCGTAGAACAATAACGTCTTGTACTAAATCGTGTATTGAAGAACAATATCTGCTATAGCGTGCTATATGTAACTTACTTTTCCCTCTTGTACTACTAAGGTTATGCTTGATTCTTTGGTGAAGAAAACTGATTTTGAGTGAATGATTCTGATAAATTGATTATAACTAAAAGTGATAGAAGGTAAAGTGATTTATGTTTATATAAATTGCCGCAAAAGTGAGCTGAACAGTAAATTCGGTGCAAAAATCATGTTTAGACTCAAAAACTACAAATCTTATCTTAACTTCAAGTAGAATCAATTCTGAAAAGCATAATCAATTATACTTGAGAGCAACCAAACACTTCAGAATCAATTCTACTCGAGAGCAATCAAACACTTCAGAATCAATTATACTTGAACAATCAAACACGTCAGAATCAATTCTACACCTCCAGAATCAATTACGCATACTCCAAACATGAAACCAAAGATATACTAATTCAACAACATCAACAACAAAAAAAATAAGCACAAATGAAAACAAGCAAAAATGTGAAACTTACAATGTGATCAAGATGAGCATGAGTAATAAAAACAAAATTCTGATGAATAGCTCTAGTTGGGCACCTTCCAATATCAAAAGCACACTTAAACTCAGGAATAATAATACACGTCTCGTGTCCTCCAATCGAAACCCCTTCAATGGAATAACCTTCCAAGTCCAAACCTTTACGATTAACCTGCGATTTCGCAACACGGTACTGCTCTTCGTAGTCGATAGCTTTGCTGATTTCTGATAAATAACCTGAGCCTTTGATGGCATGGACGACATGGGTTTGAAGTGGAATTTGGTTGGGTTGTTTTGGAGAGAAAATTGGTTGGTGAAATGGGAAAATTTGAGGGGTATTGAAGGGGGGGTTTGTGAGGGAAATTTGCATGGTTGAATGGCGAAGGGGAAGAATCGTCATGGAGAGAAGAGAGGAAAGGGTTTAAAGCGGGTTTTGGAAAGTAACTGTGTTGAAGAAACACTGAGGATGTTGTGGAAGATAAGGTTAACTTGGTACTGGTTTTGTCTTTTTAAAGAAATATTATTTTTATAAATTATTTTCATTTTTTAAAAGAGAAAATGTTATTTTAATTTCTAAATTTTAACAAAAATTGTAATTTTTTTTGTGACTAACAGACTAAGTAGTTTTTCATTGTTTTCTTTGCAAAAAGGTTGACGGAGTTGCATTTGTTTAATTTTTTTTTAAATAGTTTTTATTTCATCAAATTTTTTTTTATAAATTTCTTTTAAAAAAACTTTATATAAAAATTTAATCTTAAAATAATATTTTAAGTATTTCATTATTTTATTACAACATAATTTAGAATTATTTTTGTTAAATATGTAGTTCATTGTTATAAAAATATTAGATTTGATTTAGAAATATCAGATTTGATGTTATAACTCGTGTTACGGAGCAGGATATTATTATTTGATGTTTTATGACGAAATGTAATGCCCTTATGAGATTTTACTCTGATAATTGTTGTTATATTATTCGTGAATGTCTCTTGGGTAGAAGGGTGTTGCATTAGTGGTATCAGAGCAGGTCGGTCTGTCCGGCCAGGTCTTTGTACGATGTTATTCCCTGTCAGGATAAGTGTGTGTACACTGTCGATGTTTTGTTTCTTCTAACCTTGTTGGTGATGTGCAGAATGGCTGGAAGAAACGATCGTGATATTGCTGATGCGTTGGAGTCGGTTGCTCAAATAATGGTTCAGAACAATCAGAATAGTGAAGCTCCTGATGAGTTCTGTGCTTTGGGGAAATTCCAGAGGAATAATCCGCCAACTTTCGTGGGGACTCATGATCCGGAGAGCGCACATAAATGGCTCAAACTGATTGAGAAGATCTTTCGAGTGATGGGGTGTACGGATGCTCAACAAGTTCAGTTTGGAACTTATATGCTGTCAGAAGAAGCTGAAGATTGGTGGCATAACACCCGTCAGAGGCTGGAGGATGTCGGTACCGAGGTAACGTGGGCTGTGTTTAAGAGAGATTTTTTGGGAAAATATTTTCCTAAAGATGCTCACGGCAAGAAAGAGGTAGAATTCCTTGAGCTGAAGCAAGGGAATATGAATGTGGCAGAGTATGCGGCAAAGTTTGAGGCGCTGGTGAAGTTTTGTCCGCATTATAATCGTGCTGATGTTGTGATGTCCAAATGCCTTAAGTTTGAGAATGGGCTGAGACCAGAGATCAAGCAGGGTATTAATTACCAACAGATGAATATAGACAGTTTAGACACAATGAATTAGGTGGTGTGTTAAATATGTAATTCATTGTTTTAGAAAGATTAGATTTGATTTAGAAAGATCAGATTTGATTTAGAAAGATTAGATTAGATATTTTTGGGCTTTTATAGTTTGGGCTTTAGCTTGAGATGCAAGTTAACCTAAATCTATAAATAGGGAGGAACCCTTATCATTGTAATAATCAAGTTTGATAATTCACAGTTTCCAGTTGCAAGTGAATATTGAAAGTTTCCACAGTTTGTGGGCAGAAAGAATTCTGCAGTTTTTCATCTTCTTCTTCAACGCTACTATTTCTCTTTTCTCTTTCTTTCTTTCTCATTTTTTCTTTTCGTTGCCATTGCGTGTGATTGTTAACAATCTTGAGATCAAGATTGAATAGGAATTCTCAAAAGGTTTTGGGTTAATTCCAACATCTGGTATCTAGAGCTCCGGTTGCGATTCAAGGAAGGAAAATCGTGATGGCGATGAATCATCCGAACGGGCACGTTCCGGCGAGCCTTCTAATTCTCAAGAAAGATAATTATGAGAATTGGTGCAAGCAGATTAAGGTGGTTTTTTGTTATCAAGATCTTTAGGATCTTGTGAAGGAAGGAGTAGCACCGCTTGCAGAGAACGCGACGAATCAAGAAAAGGCTGCACACAAAAAGTTGAAGAAGAAAGATTATAAAGCTCTCTTTATAATCCATCAGTGTGTCGATCCAGATAACTTTGAAAAGGTTAGTGATGTAGAGTCAGCGAAGGAAGCGTGGGAGATTCTTGAAAAGTCGTTTGGAGGCGCAGAGAAGGTGAAAGAGGTGAGGTTACAAACTCACAAAAGGACTTATGAATTGCTTCAGATGGAAGACAATGAAAGCATATCAGATTTCTTCACTAGGGTTACAAAGCTGGTGAATCAAATCAAGGTATGTGGAGAAATGTTGACATCAAGATCAGTTGTGTCAAAGATCTTGAGGTCATTGGCTCCAAAATTCGACCACGTGGTAGTAGCCATAGAAGAGCCGAAAGACTTGTCAGTATTGACGAAGGAAGAGCTTCAAGGGACGCTTGAGTCTCATGAACAAAGGATGGCTGAAAGAGCTGCAGGAAAATCGAAGAGTGATATGGCTTTGTAGGCGCAGTCAGAAAAGGAAAGGAAAGGCAAAGGAAGCTGGAATGGCAACAAAGGTAGAGAAGGCTACAACAATTCGACTGGTCGCAATCAGAATGAAGGAAACTGGTCGAATCAAAGAAAACCCTAGAACCAAGGCAACCAAAGAGGTGGTGCTATAGGTAGAGGAAGAGGTGGTGGTCGAAAGCCTGACAAAAGTCACATTCACTGTTTCAATTGTTAGAAGTATGGTCACTATTTTAGTGATTGTCCAGAAAAGAAGAAGAATAAAAAGAATTTGATGCAAAGCTGACGAAACATGAAGAAAATGAGATGTTGCTGATGGTTACAACAAGAGACGAAGAGAGATTCCAGGACCAGTGGTACTTGGACTCAGGATGCTCATCACACATGATTGGAAGGAAAGATTAGTTTGTCAACATGAAGCCCTCGTCGAAGAACACGGTGAAGTTTGCAAATGACAACACTCTAGCAGCTGAAGGTGTTAGTGATGTTCTGATTATGAGGAAAGATGGCAAGAGGTCAATAATTTCCAATGTGTTGTACATACCACGCATGAAGAGCAATTTGCTCAGTATAGGGCAGTTGGTCGAAAAGAACTACAAGGTGTCGATCGAAGACAAGATTATGAGATTTCTCAACGCAGGTAGTAGGTTGATCTTGAAGGCTCAAATGTCTCAGAATAGGACCTTCAAGATAGAACTCAATGTGATGGAGCACAAGTGCCTATCAACTGCAGCCAGCAGAGATGAATGGTTATGGAATTTTTGACTAGGCCATCTCAACTTTAATGACATCAGAGAGCTAAAGAGAAGAAATATGGTTTCAGGATTACCAGAAATCGACATTCCAAATGAACTCTGTGAAAAGTGTGTTCAGTCGAAACAACACAAGAATAGCTTCAGCAAGGATGCAGGAAGGAAGTCGAAGGCAATTCTGGAAGTTATATACTCTGATGTATGTGGTCTTATCCAGGTGGATTCGATTGGTGGTAACAGATACTTTGTCACGTTCATAGATGATTATAGTCGAAAACTGTGGACTTACCTCATCAAGAAGAAAAATGATGTGATCGAGGTATTTGCCAGATTCAAATCTATGGTCAAAAGACAAACTGGTCTAAAGCTGAAAATTCTGAGGACTGATGGTGGTGGAGAGTATGTGTCGAAAGAGTTCGATGCATTATGTGAAAAATAAGGGATTATGCATGAGGTGGTGCCACCCTACACTCCACAGCAAAATGGAATTGCAGAAAGAAAGAACAAAACCATCATGAACATGGTGAGAAGTATGTTGAATGGAAAACATCTACCCAAAGAATTATGGGGAGAAGCGATTTCGACAGCAACATACATATTAAACAGATGTCCGACGAAGAAGCTTGAAGGATATTTATTTAATTGATTTATTATAAATATTCATATTTTTGGTGAATTTTGGTGAATTATTGTGATGTCTGATGATTTATGTTGTGGGGTATTGACGATGTTAAGGGTGTGTTGATGATGTTAGGAGTATATGATTTATTAGGGATTATTTCGATAATAATAATAATGGAATAATGTGACAATGTTATTTAAATTATTATTATTATTTTAAAAATAAAAGGAAGGGCTAAGTGGTAATTATGCGAGAATAAGTGAGGGCAATGTTGGAAGAGCCTATTAGGGGTCCTAGGGGTAAGTTGGACAAAAGAAGTTAGAGAGAAGGGAGAAGTCATTGTGATACGATCAGTTTGGAGAAAACGCTCTGAAGAAAAGGAGAAGAAGGCTAGGGCTCAAAGAGGTTTCGGAAGAACTCAGAGAGGAGAATTCAGAAGCGATTTTCTAAGGTATGGGGAGAATCTTTTACCATTATAATTGATATAGGTGTAAAAGCATGTAGGTAGTGGGTTTTCGAGGTAAATTAGACGAGTTCGTGACGGAATTGGAGTTTTTGAAAGGTATTAGATGTTAGGAATAAAACCCTTTATGATGTATTGTTGTTGTTGTGTTGTTTCTATTGTGAATTATGAATAATTTGGACTGTTGGGTACTGAAATCGTAAGCCTTGAGGGTCTGAGATAGCGTAGAATCGCAACTGCGACGTTGCAGGTTCGCGCAGATTCGCCGGGCGAAATTCGGGCGAAGAGAATTCGCCTTAACCTCGCCAGGCGAAAGTGGTAGCGAAGGAAAGGTGGAAAAAGGATGCTATTTGTTAAGTGCAAATTTTGGCTTAAATTGAACTATATTTCTTGGTACTTTTCAACTCAATTCTCATGTTTTCATAGATTTGATTCATGTTCTTGTGTGATTCTTCAATTATTGTGAAAATACCTTTGGTACTTGTAATTAGTGTGTTATTGTGCAGAAAAAGGCATTAAGTCATCAAAGAAGTAAGACACAAGAAAAGAGATGCAAGTTGCCAAAGGAAATGAAGGAAATGAAGAAACTTCAGAAAGTTCGCTTTGCGAACTTTCCAGTAAACACTCTCAGACTTGAGGCAGTAAGAAAAGGCACGAAAGTTCGCTTTCCAGCAAATGTTCGCTTTGCGAATAATTATTCGCATTGCGAACTTATGCAGAATCACAGAGGCGGTTTAACTATTCCTAAGGCGCATCAGGTGCCAAATTTGGTGTTCGCTGGGTGAATAATTTGTTCACAGTGCGAACATGACAGATTTTGAATGTATTATATAAGTACTTTTCATCATTTTTTAGCAAAAACGTGTAATTTCAGGATCAGAACTTTATCTCTCTTCAAATCCAAATATATTCTAGTGAGAGAAACTCAAACCCTAAGAGGGAGAAGGTAAGATCTTTGATCTCTTGTTGGGGTTTGGATGTAATCTTTTGATACCTTATGTATTTCATCTAATGTATGTTTGTGAACTAGTTTTGATCCTCTATTGTTGATTGTCTTTGATTGCGTATTTGTGGGTCTTGACAAAACCTATTTCAAATCCTTGATCTTGGATTTTCATCTATCAATGAGTAAACTTTTGACATGGTTTTGTGAGTTGATATTCATTGTATCTTTTATTGTATTGTGTTGATTAGTAGCATGAATAACAAGAGTAGGATCGATGCGGTATTGCGAGGATGCGTGATAATAGTGATGAAGAATGATATTCACATACATTTGGCTAATTAGTTGAATGCATGTAAAAAAGGTTAATCATATGTACGTATTCTGATCATAGCTTTGTATATAAATTATTCATTAGTTTGATATGGATGTTATGGTAATATCTGTTGGTTCTAGATGCCAGAAATGGATGTAGGATTAACATTTATGTAGGTTTTAAATACTTTGTATTGATTGGTAATGTGTGAGAGCAATTATTGATCGGTACAAAATCACTCACAATATACGGGGACCGAGAGGATATGTATATCGTGAGTGATACGTGGGGATATTAGACGAATGATTGATTTATGTTTACTTGATTAGAAGAATGCATGTGTTATCAATTGATGAGATCCAATCCCAACAAGGCTCCGTTTATACTTCAGTCTTTACTTTATATTTTCCGTTTTTACATTTTCTGCCTTTAATTTTGGTTCCTTAAATCTTTTAAACCAAAACTTTTGCACCACAAGCTTAGAAATGTAGAGACCGTTGAACGGAATTCTTTCTCGCACCGATCCCTGTGGAGACGAAAAAACTGGGTACTTGATTAGTTTTTGCTTGCTGCTTTACCGCTTCAACAAAATGGCGTTGTTGTCGGGGATTGGTGTTTGGATATTGAATCACATTGCGATAGTTTCTATATTTTTGAGCTTTGTACATTTGTTTATATTGTATATATTTGTTTTCTTTTATGTTTTCTCTAGTGTGACTAGGAATGATGAGAACTCCTTCTAGATTGAGTGCTATTTGTATAAAAGTATTCAATAAAGCTTCGACCGAGTCTGGATGGTGATGATAGGATGGTGAGCTTTGAATGTATACAAGGTAAATTTTACCGCTTTATAGAATGTTAGAATGATTTAAGCATTTTGTTCTTTGTGCAAGTGTGTATTCTTGTTTCATTTTGCAACTTGTTTGAATACTTGTTTCACTTAGGTCCGAAAGCCACAAATTGTGAGAAACCTCCATTGTTTACTATATGCTAGGATGACTGTCGCTCCTGGAATTTTCATCCAAGTACAAATGCGAAAGTGGCATGGAAACAGAGTCGCCAGCAATGTGTATTTATCCCAAGAGAGGGAAAGGAAACACTGCGTAAACTTGAGAAACGGGTAAGGGAGTCGGTTACGCGAGGGGAAGGTATTAGCACCCCCACGCGTCCATCGTACTCGATGGGATCCACGCTTGTTGTCTATATCTAAGGGTGTCTTCGTCTTGAGCTCCACTGCTACTGGAAATAAGAAGGAACAGGAATGGAAGAGAACGAAGAAACGAGGGAGAAAAGAAAAAGAAGTGACTCGATAGGACATCGACGTCCTATGCCTATGTATTCCCTCATGCAATGGGAAAGTCAGAGTCAACGTAGTTCAGACACGAACTAAGGGGGGAGGTTGCTCGTCAAGACATCGTCGTCTTGTGCCTACGTATCGTCAATCTAACCAGAAGGAGGAAATCAGAGCAGTCGTAGTTTGACCTAACGAGGTGTTAGTGTTTTTTACAAGCGACGTTAAGTTTGCGTCCGGCAGTTAGGGTCGATGCCTGTTTGCGACAAAACGGAAAATAACGTGCTCTTTTCTGAAAAAAGGTTTGAAACTTAACGATCCCGAAGGATAAAAAGGTTTGAGAATTTGTTTTGTGTTTTTTAGACAAGAAATGGATTGAAGTTAGTTTGCAACTTGCATTGCACCCAAGTCTACAACATAGGAACGAATACGCCGCGTATCGTCCCCAACAGGACGTACACTAAGTACCCTAGAAGAATGAAGGGAGATCCCCCATACCTCAATTCCCATATATAAGGCTCATGCGCAATACACGTTAACCTTTATTAAGTGTTTTAGAAAGATTATGAGATGAGAAGAGATGACTCAAAGAAAAGAAAACACTAGGGGGAAACTAATTTGTTCCTAATGTTATCATGCAAAGGTGGCCCTAAGGTCAAGGTTTAAGAACCTAAGTCTAAAGAGAAGAGAGGGATAGCACTACCTAATGCTTATCCTACCTCACCAAAATAAAAAATTAAGGATGAGCTAGGATCCCAAAGGGTGTAGGAAAGTTGTACACAAATCATTATATCATGCTATTCACAAAAGGAAAAGACAAGTAAGATAGATGAGAGATGAAAGAAGAGATGAACATGGATAACCATCCACATGTTCAAGCACTTTACCTCTGCCCCTACATAAAAGGTTAGTACCAAATGATTACAAGTAATGAATACAAGTATCAAAAGTAAACCAAACAAATGCTAGTTGCCTCAAGAAGACAACTTAAGAAGCAAACAAGTGTTAAACCAAAAGGGAAAGGTCCTAAAGGTTAAGGATGCTTCAAAGTCAGTAGGTATGGGTCAAGGGATCCTACTAAGGTTAAGGTATCAAACAAAGTCAAACTAGGTTGAGACATATACTGCCTCAAATGCTTAGCTGCCCAAGCGAGTGCACAACATGTTTTTTCCAGCATTGAGTATCTCGACTCACAATCAGTGAACTTTTTACTCAGGTAATAGATGGCATGCTCTTTTCTACCTGACTCGTCTTGCTGACCGAGCACACACCCCATTGAATTCTCAAGAACCATAAGATACATAATCAATGGCCTTCCTGCCACTGGCGGCATAAGGACCGGAGGTTCCTGCAAATATTCTTTTATTTTTTCAAACGCCTTTTGACAATTTTCGTCCCACCTGACCTCTTGATCTTTTCTTAACAATTTAAATATTGGTTCACACGTGGCTGTAAGATGAGAGATGAATCTAGCAATATAGTTCAACCTCCCTAAGAAACCACGAACCTCTTTCTCTATTCTCGGTTCAGGCATTTCTTGTATGACTTTTACTTTAGCAGGATCAACCTCGATACCTTTTTCGCTAACAATAAACCCCTGTAATTTTCCAGATCTCACCCCGAAGGTGCACTTGTTCGGATTCAACCTCAGTATAAACTTTATCAACCTTTCAAATAGTTTCTGAAGATTCACCAGATGTTCTTCCTCCGTTTGTGACTTCGTAATCATGTCATCAACATAGACTTCGATCTCTTTGTGAATCATATCATGAAAGAGAGTCAGCATTGCCCGCTGATAAGTTGCCCCAGCATTTTTCAATCCAAAGGGCATTACCTTGTAACAGAATGTTCCCCACGGTGTTATGAACGTCGTCTTCTCCATGTCCTCTAGGGCCATTTTGATTTGGTTATAGCCAGAGAAGCCATCCATGAAGGAAAATACAGAATATTGAGTAGTATTGTCCACTAACACGTCAATGTGAGGAAGCAGGAAATCATCTTTTGGGCTTGCTCTATTCAGATCTCTGTAATCAACACACATCCTGACCTTTCCGTCCTTCTTAGGTACAGGCACAATGTTAGCAACCCACGGAGGATAACTTGTCACAGCCAGAAATCCAACATCTATCTGTTTCTGAACCTCTTCTTTAATCTTGACAGACATTTCCGGTTTCGTCCTTCTCAGCTTCTGCTTAACCGGAGTACATCCCTCTTTGAGCGGCAGCCGGTGTACCACGATGTCAGTGTCAAGCCCGGGCATGCCTTGGTAAGACCAGGCGAAGATATCCACATACTTTCGAAGCATTTCAATCAATCTTCCCTATACACTGTGTTCCAAAGCAGCCCTAATCTTTACTTCTTTCTTTGCGTCTTCGGTCCCCAAATTAACAATCTCAATTTCCTCCTGATGAGGTACAATGACCCTTTCCTCTTGTTTCAACAGTCTGGCCAATTCCTCGGGCAAGTCACAATCTTCGTCAGCCTCCTCTTCAGCCTGATAAATGGGATTATCGGCCGAGCCATAGCTGAATCATGATTGGTGGTATCTGAACAAGGAAACCTGTATGATTGATGATTTATGTTTATTATGTATGCAACAAACAAAAACCCATTGCCATTTTGATGTGATTTAATGCACAAAGGTAAAAACAGAAAGACAGGGATCAAAATATTTGAATGTGAAAAACGTCTTTTATTAATGATAAAGAAAACACACAAAATATTCAAGCCCTACAAACAAAAATCACTACGTCTTGGGCTGAACGTAGGATTGTCATAACAGGAAAACAAAGGCAATTACACTGGGCCGGTCACTTGAATGACTTTCTCTGATGACCAGTTGCAAAGACTTTGACCTGGAATGCAGGGGCGGATCCAATTATCCATATCGCAATCGCTATCCCCTTCATCATCAACAGCATTGACTCTGTCAAAGAACACACCAGCACTGGTGAAACAAACCGGACCATAAAACTTGGGAGGATCCTCAGGACGCCTGGGTGGCTTATATCCCAGCCCGTAAGTATTTTTCTTTTTCTGGACTTCAATAACTTGACCCCATTTCTGTGAACTACCGGCTTCGACCACAGCACGCGCATCCTTGAAGGAAGACAAGGAGACCTCTGGCTGATATAAGACTGCAGGGTGCTTTACCACCTCAGATTGGCTGACTTCCTTAAGAGATTCCTCAGGGATCTTCACTGCTTCAAAAGCCTGACATAAAGTTTCATGTATTTTGCCATCTACCTCCACATACTTAAAAGTAGACAGGTGACTTATCATGATATCTTCTTCACCGCAAACCGTCACTACATGTCCGTCTACCATGTACTTCAGCTTCTGATGCAGTGTGGACGTCATAGCCCCAACACTATGAATCCATGGACGGCCCAGTAAACAACTGTAAGCAGGTTGGATGTCCATGATATAGAAGGTGGCTTCAAAAACCTCTGGACCAACCTTAATTGGCAACACAATTTCCCCGAAGACAGATCTCTTGGAACCATCGAAAGCACGCCCCACCAAATCACTTGGCGTGCAGATTAATCCATGAGTGTCCAACTTCATCAGTGCTTTCTTCGGTAAAACATTCAAAGATGACCCAGTGTCAACAAGTACATGCGACATTAACGATCCTCGACACTCAACTGAAATGTGCAAAGCATTATTATGATTTCTCCCAGCTGGAGTCAAATCAACATCAGTAAATCCCAAACCATTTCCTGCATTAACATGAGCCACTACCCCCTCTAGCTGATTAACTGAGATCTCATGGGGTACATACGCAGCATTCAATACTTTCAACAGTGCGTTTCGATGCGCTTCCGAGCACAATAACAGCGATAAAATGGATATCTTAGACGGTGTTTGGTGCAGTTGATCGACGATTTTGTAGTCACTTTTCCGAATCAGCCTCATAAACTCTTCCACATTCTCTGAGAAGGAGTTGTCAACTGGCTTTACTGTGGAATCATTCACTACCGGCGTCTGCATAGAATTATCCATAACCTGCTTTCCTTTGTCTGGCCTAGAACCACCAGTCTGATCATGAGATGGGATAAAGACCCTACCACTCCTCGTGATTGATCCTGCTTCATCATTACTTTCAGAACTGGAGTTCATCACCGACGTATCCATCAACTCTTGCTTCTGCCCGTTAACAAACACTTCAGCACCATAGTTCCAGGGAACAGCTTTTGTGCTCTCATATGGAACGGGCCCAGGAGTGGTGATAATGATCGGTGTTGGTCTTATCGGCGCTGAAATAGTTATCGTTTTAAAAGGGATTGTAACAGTGGCAACCTCATTCTTTTTGCCGTTAACTTCCTTCTTCTGACCGCCTCTATCAAACTGCAACCGACCTTCATAAATTAGCTTCTGAATACCTGATCTCAACAGATCACAACCATTAGCCTGCAATATACATTCTAAGCAACTCTTATCATAACCAGCTAATACCCCACCCTTCAGTAGTCTCTCTTTCACTACCAACAACAGAGTCATCAGTTCATTCACGTCCAGAACCAAATTTAAAGATTTATCAACTTCTATAACAGCATTAACCCTCGGCCCACCGTGGTCCGACATTGGGTTTTGAATGACATTTGGCCCATCGTTTGAGAAATTAATAGCCTTTGAGTCCAACAGATCCTGAACCTTGTGTTTAAATGCTTTAAAATTATCAATGTGATGTCCCGGCGCTCCAGCATGGAAGTCGCAATGAGCATTGGCGTCGTAACCGAGAGGTGGCTTACCGGTAAGAGAGGCCAGAGTCCTCTTCTAGACCAACTGTAGTTGTAGCAAATGCGGGAACAATTGAGAGTAAGGCATGGGTGGGGTTGCAAAATTTCTATCAGCCATTCTCGGTCTAGCTGGGTACTGACGGGGAGCAGTATTTTGTTGTTGTGCTGCCTGTGGCGGGAGTGCTGCAGGAATAGTCACTGAAGCCACCTGCTGATTATAATTCTGACGTTGCTTTCTCTTACCGCGGTATGAAGAAACAGAATTCGCTTCCTCCTTCTTCTTATAGTTCACATAAGGTTTCTTCCCTCCACTAGAAGAAGACCCATCACTACCTGACACTTTTCCAGTTTTAATTCCACTTTCCAACATTTCCCCAACCAAGATCAGATGAGCAAACTTTCCTGACATGCAAGGCAGCAGCTTCTCGTAATAATGACCTGGAAAGGTAGCCATGAACATATTCAGCATCTCCTTCTCCAACATGGGAGGCTGTACCCTCGCTGCCAGTTCACGCCACCTCTGGGAGTATTCCTTGAAGCTTTCATTGTTCTTCTGAGACATACTCTGCATCTGAGTCCAATTGGGAGCCATATCAGTGTTATATTGGTAGTGGTTGACAAAAGTCTCTACCAGCTCTCTCCAATTATGGACGTGACATCTCTCCAATTGCATATACCGCTCCAAAGATGCCCCAGACAGGCTATCCTGGAAGAAATGCATCAGTAATTTCTCGTCACTAGAGTACGCAGCCATTTTCCTTGCGTATGCCCGAACATGAGTCTTTGGGCACGTGGTACCATTGTATTTCTCAAAGGTGGGAACCTGGAACTTGTGCAGAATCCTGACATCGGGGACCAACCCTAAATCATCCAAATCCATACCCACAGAGTTCTGATTCACAACCCCTTTCAGCTGTTCCTCAATCAACCTGATCCTCTGATCATCAACAATCGGGGGAACACCAGCATCCCCGCCTTGCTCAGAAAATATGTCATCCTGTTGGTCATCATATCGACGACCATGAACATCACATACACTATTTCCTCCTCCTACAACAGAAGGAATCACAACCTGTTCTCCTCCGCCCGGAGGGATCACAATAGAAGGAACATGAACACCTCCGCCCGGAGGACCAATAGGAATACCATTACCCCCAACACTCCGCCCGAAGGAATGACATCATTATGAAGCCTGCCATGGAGAACGCCATCCTCGTCAACTCTTGCCACCAAGGGTTGGACAAGGGTCCTCAGCTGTTCTTGCCCTTGTGCAACGCCTTGCATCAATTCCATGAACTGGGCCATGCGAGCCTGTATGGCAGCCATCTTAGCCTGCAACTGTTCCATAGCTCTCTTTTGATTGGATCTGGTAGAATACCGATGAATCTGCTGGTCAGCAATCCTGCCTGAAGAAGAACACGATAAGAAAACCGGTGATAAACCTGCTATGCAAAATGCAAAATGATTATGGTTATGCAAATACAAATGCAAACATCATATTTAAGCATTCCCAGGACGTATCTGCTTAGATTCCAATATTTGAAACCAGGCAAGGGATTGGACACATCATCGGAAAATAAATCTGAACCCAGAAATACTGCAGAATCAACACAACGGAAGCACATCCTTTCAAAAACTGAGAGCTATTGACACATACATGATTAAACCAAGCATTTTATATCATGTCATAAGAATTCATACAGACGGGTCTGATACAATCAAAGGCGATTCCACCAACAATCCTGATGGTAATCACAACAAAATATAACAACAAGATCACTACAAATTAATTCCAAACAAGCTGGCTTCAACTTCCTCAAGAAGATCCACAATGTCCGGATGTGTAGGACGCTCTATCAGTCCTTTGATCAGTCTGTTTCTCTTTTCAATATCTTGATTCAGCCTAGCAATCTGTTCTTCAACATTGTTGCGCCTTGATTTCTTGACTTCGGCTTGCAAATTGAGCCCTTTAATTTCCTTCTGAGCTTTTTTCCAATTGTCGGAGAAATGCTTTTTCCTTGCTTTCATCCTGTGAAGTTCTTCTTTCAATTCCCCATTCTCAATCTTGAGCTTTTCCCACATTTCCTGATACGTGGCAAGCTTGGCTTCGGTCTCGGTCAAGAGCTTCTTGTTCTTCCTGTAGGCCTTGCCAGGGGATTCAGCAGCCATACTGACTTTTCTGAAGTGCTGAGCTCTGTCAGTGAGATCCTTCTCCTTTTCTTCCAGGTGCTCTGTCACATCTTGAACTTTCCATTTCAACTCCAAGTTGTCATGTAAAGCACCTTGCAGCTGACTACTCATACCAGCATTCTCCATCCTCAAATCATGCACCAATTATCGCTACTTATCGAATTCTTCAATGGGTACAGTGAGCCTCTCCTCCACAGTCTCAGGATACAAGGGAGGCGCCCAATCAAAAGGCAAGTAGAACTCTTTCACTCACTTCTTTACCCAGTCTGTATACAGAGAGAAAGCTTGATTATTGGGTTTGCCCAAAACGGCTTTTCCTTTCTTTTGTCTACTGAGCCATGCTTCGGAAGTCTTCTGCGCCACAGCTAAACCATCGGCTACATGAAAATACAAAGACTCTTTCAAATCTTTTTCAACCGGATGATCTTTCAGAGCATATCTAAACTGCCTGATAGCCAAAGAAGGATTGTAATTAATACCCCTTTTCTCCCTATCAATGGTACGTTAGGGTAATCACCGCAGCTGTGCAAAATGTCTTTGCCAAGCAATCCTTGATCCACCCAAACAATATCCTTAGCAGCTAGACCCATCATACGTTTACTCCAATCCAGAGAAGTCCTAGTATCCACGAAAGTACCTGACCGGGGTAAACAGTTTGTGAACCACTTATAGAAAAGAGATGCAAAACAATGAACTATCCCGCCTCGTCCCTTCTCATTCCTGTTGTACAAGGCATAATGAAGATCTCCTAACAAGGTCGACACTGGATTCTGAGTTGTAAAGATCTGGATAGCATCCGTATCAACAAAATCAGATTTATTAGGAAAAAGGACAATGCCATATACATAGAGAGCCAGTATTACATTGAAAGTTGTCCACCTCTTCTCCTTATCCGCTTCTTGAGCCTTCTTTACCAAGTACGCCAAGTGATAGCCATGGGACTTTCCCTTATTGGAAATGTCAGCTTCCAAAGTTGATTTGCTCAAATAAAGAGCCTCAGCCACAACTTTGAAGTCAAGGTCTGCCTTGGAAGCACAGAATGGAGCACCTTCTTTAATGGAAATCCCCAGGATGTTTGAGTACTCCTCCAGTGTAGGGACTAATACATATTCTGGCAACACGAAGCATCTAAGGGCAGGATCATAGAACTGCATCAAGGTGTGCAAGCCATTATATTCATACTCACTGATGTTACAAGCGAAAGATAAGATCCAACCATATTTCTCTTTGAACATTCCCAACACCTCAGGACCTGCCATATCCTGTAAATTGCCAATATGACCAAGAGTGAGCTTCGGGAACTTGTAAACAATGATATTCTTCTTACTCTTCTGAGTGTCCATCCCGATGACTGCCCGTTGACTGAAATCAAAAGATCAGATACTACCTGAAAATACAAAAATATGAATGTCAGAAAAATGAAATGCAATGCAAAGCATGGGATCAAGGTATCCACACAAGCTGGCTGCACTGAACAAACTGAATAATCTCAAGGCTTTGCACCAAATACACAGAACACCAGAGTAAACACACTGATAAGTTCATACTGATAAGAAATCCTGATAAGAAATCCAAAGTATCGGGTATGCTGAAGGTCAAGGTTACCTGCAAACCTGCAAACACCCAACCCCTCTCACATGTGGGTTCTATAAAGGCGAGGATCCTCAATATCACGGGCTCTCAGGTCGAGAAATGATGATACGTTCACCATTTCTGGTTTGGCATCATCATAAATCAAGGAGGCCTCAACTGATTCCCCTAAAAAAGGATATCCTATAGCAAGTTCCTAGCATTGGGTCCTCGGATCGAGAAGTGTAATGGGTTTGCCATTTCTAGTATGCCATTATCGCATCTCGGGAGGAGTGCCGCAACTGAGTCCTCGGGAATGGTCACCAGAGTCGACAGTTCCTCAAGAGAATAACTACTGGCCTGTATCAATATACAATAGCAGATATCTCCCGATAGAACCTCGTCTGGCTGTAGGTCTCGTGAACACCCGCACGTGGCCAACACCATGGGAGCGTCACGCCTGCCCATGCTAATACCTATGTGTATGCTCAAGCCTGGGTAGTGGGCTTATCTCTCAGAAATCCCAACCTTCCAAACAGAAAATCCAGTACAGCACAACACAGTCCAACATAATAATGAAATGCAATGCCATAAATGCGGTAAATACAGTAAAACAGTAATACAATAAAATAGTAAAATAAAGCACCACAATAAACACCCAATGAAAATAAACAACCAAGCGCTAGGTTTGACTCGCTTAAGGAACTAGTTTCCCCAGTAGAGTCGCCAACTATCGCTCTCGGGATTTTCATCCAAGTACAAACGCGAAAGTGGCATGGAAACAGAGTCGCCAGCAATGTGTATTTATCCCAAGAGAGGGAAAGGAAACACCGCGTAAACCTGAGGGAAGGAAAAAGCATGGTCTCACGACCAAGAGAAACGGGTAAGGGAGTCGGTTATGCGAGGGGAAGGTATTAGCACCCCACACGCGTCCATCGTACTCGATGGGATCCACGCTTGTTGTCTATATCTAAGGGTGTCGTCGTCTGGAGCTCCACTGCTATTGGAAAGGAGAAGGATCGGGAACGGAAGAGAACGAAGAAACGGGGGAGAAAAGAAAAAGAAGTGACTCGATAGGACATCGACGTCCTATGCCTACGTATTCCCTCGTGCAATGGGAAAGTCAGAGTCAACGTAGTTCGGACACAAACTAAGGGGGGAGGTTGCTCACCAAGACATCACTGTCTTGTGCCTATGTATCCTCAATTTAACCAGAAGGAGGAAATCAGAGCAGTCGTAGTTCGACCTAACGAAGTCTTAGTGTTTTTTATGAGTGACGTTAAGTTCGCGTCTGGAAGTTAGGGTCGATGCCTGTTTGCGACAAAACAGAAAATAACGTGCTCTTTTCTGAAAAAAGGTTTGAAACTTAACGATCCCGAAGGATAAAAAGGTTTGAGAATTTTTTTTGTGTTTTTTAGACAAGAAATGGATTGAAGTTAGTTTGCAACTTGCATTGCACCCAAGTCTACAACATAGGAACGAATACGTCGCGTATCGTCCCCAACAGGACGTACACTAAGTACCCTAGAAGAATGAAGGGAGATCCCCCATACTTCACTTCCCATATATAAGGCTCATGCGCAATACACTTTAACCTTTATTAAGTGTTTTAGAAAGATTATGAGATGAGAAGAGAAGACTCAAAGAAAAGAAAACACTAGGGGGAAACTAATTTGTTCCTAATGTTATCATGCAAAGGTGGCCCCTAAGGTCAAGGTTTAAGAACCTAAGTCTAAAGAGAAGAGAGGGATAACACTACTTAATGCTTATCCTACCTCACCTTAATAAAAAATTAAGGATGAGCTAGGATCCCAAAGGGTGTGGGAAAGTTGTACACAAAGCATTATATCATGCTATTCATAAAAGGAAAAGACAAGTAAGATAGATGAGAGATGAAAGAAGAGATGAACATGGATAACCATCCACATGTTCAAGCACCTTACCTCTGCCCCTACATAAAAGGTTAGTACCAAATGATTACAAGTAATGAATACAAGTATCAGAAGTAAACCAAACAAATGCTAGTTGCCTCAAGAAGACAACTTAAGAAGCAAACAAGTGTTAAACCAAAAGGGAAAGGTCCTAAAGGTTAAGGATGCTTCAAATTCAGTAGGTATGTGTCAAGGGATCATACTAAGGTTAAGGTATCAAACAAAGTCAAACTAGGTTGAGACATATACCAAAAGATCACACAAATGCAATCTATGCACTAACTATGCAAGATAAATGCAAATGAATCATGAACATGAATAAATGCATATGTAAACATCAAAGTCAGAAGTGCATGACATTTAAGAATGCATATGAATTTCAATGAAGGATCATATAAGTCATGGATGCAAGCATTAAAGAAATGAAGTAAGCAAAAGTGAAATCAAACACTATTCAAATTCATACAAACATGCATACTTGTAATGCAAGTAAAGAATAAAGATGTAAGATGAACATGATTGGAAATGGATGCAAGTCAGTAGCATATGACTTTTGAAATTACATTTAGAAGTCAAGAATTATCATATAAAACTTACACATGTGTCATGTTAATGCAAGTTCAAGAATGGAAGTAAACATGTACAAGTAAAGTAAAACAAGTTTCTAAATGTTCATGAACTTATAAACACGCAAGATGCAATTAAAGGTCATGTTATATGGTTGAAAATGATCACAAACAGAAGTGGAATCATGCTTAAATGTATGTAAAAGATCATGCAAGGGTTGATGCAAACAATTGATCAAAGAAGAACAAGTAAGGATGCACAAGTTTACAAAACATTTTAGGTTCAAATAAGTGCATACAAGTCATGTAAAGATGAACTATGAATGACCTATAATGCAAGATGGATGACCTATAATGTTCATACAACATGCATCAAGAGGTCTCAACAATTGTCAAAAGGAATTGCACACAATGCACATTAAAACCCTAGCACAAGTCTTTTAACATTCACACAAACAAGCATGCTTTTATGAATTCCAAAAGAACATGTTAAGAGGATAAGAAAAATTGAGAAAAGGCAAGCAAATTAAAGTACAAACAGCAAGTAGACATGCCTCAAAAGAAGAGATCAAAACTTATTAATAGTCATGCTCAAATATGCTTCACAAGTTCACACTAGTAGCACAAGAATTATGCACTAACATGGCATTCAAACCTCAACCAAAAATGATTTTAAAAAATCACAAAAAATTCATAAGGTACCTCAAGATATCATGAAAGTTTGTATCAATTCTCATGTGAAAATTCAACATAACACTATGTCAAACAAATCAAAGATGAAGCATGTATCATGAGTAGATGCACAAATAAAAGAAATTAAATGGAAATTCATGAAAAAATGGTAAAATAATCCAAAATCAAAAAATAAAATGTGCAAAAATTATTTAAATGAGTAAGAATGCATCATGAATTTTTTGGGAATTTTATCATGCATAAAAGTAATTTTAAAAATCAAATATGAAACAAATATGAAAAGAAAATAAAAAACAAAGAAAAGGAGCAATGGGGTGCCACGAAAGCAAACACACAGTTAAACATGCATTGGGCTTAAAAACAAGGGGGTACGAATACCAAAAATGCAAGGCCCAATGCACTTGCCAGCCTGCAGCGCATAATATGTTCTCAGTCAAAATCTTGACTCAAGGAGAACCATTGGATCCAGTCAACACAAGATGATCACAAAAAACACAACAATCTAATGGTTCAGAATGCGTGCACATGCCAATTATGATGAGATGCGTGTAGGTGATCACATAATTCAAATAAACTCAGAAAAATGATCACGTGCCAGGGATGACGCTTCATTAATGCGCTGGCAAGCTTAGGAGCGTTGGATCAACCAGATCGTGTGGTTGCGTTTTAATCTGAGGATTTCCTAGGGTTTATGTTCAGATGAGTTCTCAGGCAGCCGAAGAAGACTCCGGTCCTCTTCTCTGGCGAGCAACCACCATGCTCAGCCTCCAACCACCACAGAAATTCACAAACCACACATCAATCTCTTCCTCTCTCCACGTAGGTCACAGATCCAGGCTTAAAAATCACACACAGATCAAATCGAAGCCATGAAGTTTGCCCTAGAATTTTCAACTAAGCACCTAAGGTGCCTATCAACTAGAAGGATGTTCACATTGCTCCTATTGAGCTCCAAACATGCAAAAACAAGTTTAAATCAGTTCAAAACTCATGAAAAGAATAGAAAGAAAACCTGAAGTGAGATGATTCTTTGAGCACAAGAAAACCAGAGAGGAGAATCCTTATGCACTTGAACCTTGCCTGACCAAATAAAGGTTATAGAAATGCTTGAAATCTCTTGCAATCAGTTGAGAAAGATGAAGAAATTCAAGATGCAGGTCCTGTAGATTCAATCTCTTGCTTCCATACACCTTCTTGATGATGATTGATGAAGAATCAAGATGAAAATGCAGAGAAATCTTGGTGAAAATGAAATTTTGTGAGAGAAAACTTTGGGAGAGAGAATGAGTGAAAACTGAAGAAGAATGAAGAAATGAATGAAGTGGTAGTGAAATTCAGTTGGAGTTTTGTTTATATATCTTGAGTTAAGTGTTAACCACTATGGTTAACAGTTAGAAGTTTGGTTAACAGTTGGAGAATGAGTTGATTGAAGTTTGAAAAATGAAATTGGAAATGGAGTGAATGAAATGGTGAAGAATGAAGTGTGCACGGGTTTGATTCAATGTGGAGAGGATCATGAGGTGTTATGGTGAGGTTTATGATGGATGATGGTGATGTGTGGTATTGCAGCTTCTTATGCAAACTTCTTGTGCAAGTTTCTCTTTTTTTCCCTTGTTTGAACAAAGATGGCAATGAAGGTACATGTGCATGTGTGTATGTGAGAGGTTTGTTTGGTTTAAAATAGCAAAAAATGACATGGGATGGCTGATGTATGTGAAGCATGCGCATGAAAACAACAAAAAAAAAGAAACAAGTTCAGCCTGAATCACTTGCTTGGTAAGGAAGAAAACAGTTGGCATGTAGTGATCTTTGGAACATTGTATCTCCATGGCCAATGGATGGAATCACAAGGTTCTTGGTTATTTGGAGAGAGGGGATGGAATACAACAAGATTGGAGTTGAAAATAATTGCAATAGAACTCTAAAACTATGTGAAAATGTCCCATGAAAGTGCTTGTACATAACTGAGTTTGGTAAGTCATTTATCTGGCTCGTGCCCAAACATATGCGTGTGGAGTTCAAGTGTGGTGACCTTGACTTTGATCCACTATAACTCTCAATGAGTTGATCAGATGAAAAAACTTCCAACACCAATGTTGTAGAGGAGATTGAGAGGAACAAGTTTGATGTTGAGCACTTTTTGATTTGAAGCCTCCACCATAAAGTAATTTGCTCTTGAACTTGGACACAACATGCACACCAAGTGTTTGTGCAAATAACTGCGTGCTGACTGGTCATGACTTGTCATTTTGCCTTGATTTGTCTCAACTTTAATCCATCATATCTCTCTCAATTTTAATCCAATGAGGATGTTCTTGGTATGGTTTTGAAGCTTGAAATATGAACTTTTGATAGGCCTCCATAACTTTTCAATTTGGTGCTTGGAACATGGAGAAAGAATGCCCTAAAGTTGGGTGCTCACCTTGCCAAAACTTGCTATAAATGGAAACCCTAATTTCTATTTTTGGAAACTTTGCACATCTTTTAATTTTTGATGAATCCCTTGATATTTCTTGACCAAATCTTCATCAATAAACATATTTGAGATGAGGAACATGAAATTGACCTCAAAAAGTCAAGAGTTGACTTTTTCTTCTACACAGTTGACTTTTCCCTAATCTGACTGATTCTCAACCAATTGTTCAATTGAAACCCTTCCAAACCAAATTGATGGACAATTCTCCAATCTTAGACACATAAGGACATGAGGAATACCATAAAATCAAGTCTTGCCCAAAAAGTCAGAAATAAACTGATTTTATGGCAAACCCTAATTTTGGTGCCTTCAGTCTAGGAGGAATCAACACATCTTCCAAATCCAAATTCCTCTGAGTATGAGGTGTATCCTCTCAAACAATGATGAGATGTGCCATTTGGTGATGATAGAAGCTCAAGGATCTTTCCCATTGGGGTTTTATACTCAAGAATTCCCAAAACCCTAACTTTGCACTGGTTAGAAGAATGTGATTTCCTTGAAATCTTTTGACAAGCTTGATCATATGATGAGATGATATATCAATTAAGATACCTTGAGGCTCAAGGTTCCTTTGATTGGATTTAGATACCTTGATCCCATGCTAAGGCCAATGATATGCAAAGATGATAATGCAAGAATGCAATGAAACATAAGTCAGTCAAAGCTAAAACATGGGGGCAAATTTTGATGTGTTACAATGACTGATAACTTTGTTTAATTCGTTTAATTCATGCTTTATATTTTGATTATTGCGATTTTGTGGAAGCATTAGAAATGATCAAGGCATTTGTTTATATTGAGCACAACCGTATCCAAAATTACCTTACCCGTGAGTAGAGAGAATTTGTTAACCCCTTTGAGTCTAAACAGTTTAGATCTCATTTTAGTGATGAACTTGGTTTATGTACATAATTTGAAAGTATAGTTCATCATTGAATTTTGTGAGGTTCTAAAAGTTTCTTCTTGAACCTTTGAACATTGTTTTAATTTGATTTCCTTACCATAAAAAGCAAGGAACGTTCACTTGAGGTTTGGTTGAATTCAAGTTGGGGAGAATGAAAAAGAAGAACGGTAGGTTGCTAAAACTTTTGAAAAATTTAAAACAAACATGAAAAGAAAAAGTGTGAATATGAATGTGAAAAACAAAAGAAAAAGATTGCTTGTTTGAATAAGAAAAATAGAGATGAAATAATTGTGCATAAGGAAGTTTGAGAAGGTTTGTGGTAAAGGAATGAAATGGTGAACGAAGTTGAGATGTGTGAATACCTTGTATAGTGAATGTTCTTTTGCATCGGAAATTTTGATTCAATGGCCTTTAGAAATGTCCCTTTATTGTAAACCCGACCAAGCTACAACCTTTAAATCCCTTAGTGATCTTTTTGCTTCGATGATTTCATTTTTGATTGTTAGATGGATGTATAAATTAGATTGTTATTAGCATTGTTTTTCAGGTGAGTGAAATTGCCCCGCGGTTGCAAACGCGTTAATTTCTTCATTCTTATTCTGAAGAGGAGTGTTAGAGTGATTCAAGTATGACAATTTAGTTGTTATTTGAAACATTATATGATATTTGTTTAAGAACTTAATTCTTTGTCATTGTTCGATTCTATTGAGTAGTGAACGTTGCTTGTGCGTATTCTTATGTTTGACCAAATCCTCTTATTTGAGCAAATTTCTCTTGTTTGAATTTGAATTGTTAAATCCATTCTTGGTGGAATTAAATGCTTGAGTAAATCCTCTTGTTTTAATGAGGGGCATACTTTGCTTGAGGACAAGCAAAAATCTAGTTGGGGAGAGTTTGTTAAGTGCAAATTTTGACTTAAATTGAACCATCTTTCTTGGAACTTTTCAACTCAATTCTCATGTTTTTATAGATTTAATTCATGTTCCTGTGTGATTCTTCAATTATTGTGAAAATACCTTTGGTACTTGTAATTTGTGTGTTATTATGCAGAAAAAGGCATTAAGTCATCAAAGAAGTAAGACACGAGAAAAGAGATGCAAGTTGCCAAAGGAAATGAAGGAAATGAAGAAACTTCAGAAAGTTCGCTTTGCGAACTTGCCAGCGAATGTTCGCTTTGCGAACTTTCTAGCGAATACTCCCAGACTTGAGGCAGTAAGAAAAGGCACCAAAGTTCGTATTGCAAACTTTCCAGCGAATGTTCGCTTTGCGAATAATTATTCGCATTGCGAACTTATGCAGAATCGCAGAGGCGGTTTAACTGTATCAGGTGCCTAATTTGGTGTTCGCTGGGCGAATAATTTGTTCGCAGTGCGAACATGACAGATTTTGAATGTATTATATAAGTACTTTTTATCATTTTTTAGAAAAAACTTGTAATATTAGGATCAGAACTTTATCTCTCTTCAAATCCAAATATATTCTAGTGAGAGAAACTTAAACCCTAAGAGGGAGAAGGTAAGATCTTTGATCTCTTGTTGGGGTTTAGATGTAATCTTTTGATACCTTATGTATTTCATCTAATGTATGTTTGTGAACTAGTTTTGATCCTCTATTGTTGATTGTCTTTGATTGCTTATTTGTGGGTCTTGACAAAACCTATTTCAAATCCTTGATCTTGGATTTCCATCTATCAATGAGTAAACTTTTGACATGGTTTTGTGAGTTGATATTCATTGTATCTTTTATTGTATTGTGTTGATTAGTAGCATGAATAACATGAGTAGGATCAATGCGGTATTGCGAGGATGCGTGATAATAGCGATGAAGAACGATATTCACATACATTTGGCCAATTAGTTGAATGCATGTAAAAAGGGTTAATCATATGTACGTATTCTGATTATAGCTTTGTATATGAATTACTCATTAGTTTGATATGGATGTTATATTAATATATGTTGGTTCTAGATGCCAGAAATGGATGTAGGCTTAACATTCATGTCGGTTTTAAATACTTTGTATTGATTGGTAATGTGCGAGAGCAATTATTGATCGGTACAAAATCACTCACAACATGCGGGGACCGAAAGGATATGTATGTCGTTAGTGATACGTGAGGATATTAGACGAATGGTTGATTTGTGTTTACTTGATTAGAAGAATTCATGTGTTATCAATTGATGAGATCCAATCCTAACAAGGCTCCGTTTATACTTTAGTCTTTACTTTATATTTTCCGTCTTTACATTTTTTGCTTTTAATTTTGGTTCCTTAAATCTTTTAAACCAAAACTTTTGGACCATAAGCTTAGAAACATAGATACCGTTGAACTGCATTATTTCTCGCACCGATCCCTGTGGAGAAGACAAAATTGGGTACTTAATTAATTTTTGCTTGCTGCTTTACAACTTCAAGACTATTGGCTTTTGTATGAGAGTGTGGAATTCGCCCCTGCTTCCCCGGGCGAAGCCCAGGCGAGCGAGTTGCTTCGCCTGGCGAAGATAGCAGCGAAGGGAGAGTGTGAAAAGTGGGTTTCTGGATTTTGTATGGGGGAGATGCTTCGCCCCTGCTTCGCCGGGCGAAACCCAGGCGAGCGCGCTGCTTCGCCGGGCGAGCTCTAGGTGAGCAGGAGCAGTAATTTTATTTTCTTTTCTTTTCTTTTCTACCTTGTGCTGCTTTGTGTCTTGATGATTTATGATGATTTTTGATGCATGATGATGATGTGATAACATGATGATTTATGTCGATTTTTTTAAGTATGTTAATGATGTGTTACCATGATGCTTGATGAGATTTTATGAATGATGATGCAATTGACGCTTTTGTGACGATGATTATTTATGACGTTTGTATCATGCATTCATAGCATCCTAGGACTTCGGTCCAATGACGGTTTTTAGGACTTCGGTCCAGTGGTGACTTCAATCCCATTGTGCAGATTGGAGTGTATAGCGTTGCTCCGGTTCTTGCGTTGAATCGATCCTATTGGTGGGGATCTTTGGAGGGTGATGGCCCAGTGTCCATCAAACATGACGAATTGGTACCACATGCATGAGTCAATGTTGTGCATTTCATACTTATGTGGCATTGCGTGTTTGTGAATAATGATGTGATTGATGACATGACTGTAAATGATGTACGATTGATGATGATGATGTATTAATGACGATGCTGGTTTATTTTGATGCATAATACCTTATTATTTCTTATCTTATATCTTGTATAATGGTTTATGATTACTCACCCTGCCTGTTTGAATGTTAACTTCACGTGGGTAACGTGCAGGTGATCAGAATTAACTTTTGGTGCATGAAGATCTGACTTGAAGTATTTTTGGTTATTTTGGTCGAGTAGAGGGTCTTGCTCTGATATGTAACATTGGGTCGGGACGTTTGAGTCGAACAATATTGTTCTTTTATTTGGTGATATTGCGATGTGTTGAAGTAGTTTTTAAAACTTTTGAGTTATAAATTATGATGATGTTTTTTTGAAGTTTTTCGCTGCGAAGTATTTGATTTTAATTTTGATGTTATAACTCGTGTTATGGAGCAGAATGTTATTATTTGATGTTTTATGACGAAATGTGACACCCTTATGGGATTTTACTCTGATAATTGTTGTTATATTATTCGTGAATGTCTGTTGGGTAGAAGGGTGTTACATTAGTGGTATCAGAGCAGGTCGGTCTGTCCGGCCAGATCTTTGTACGATGTTATTCCCTGTCAGTCGATGAGTGTGTGTACACTGTTGATGTTTTATTTCTTCTAACCTTGTTAGTGATGTGCAGAATGGCTGGAAGAAACGATCGTGCTATTGCTGATGCGTTGGAGTTGCTTGCTCAAGTAATGGCTCAGAACAATGAGAATGGTGAAGCTCCTGATGAGTTCTGTGCTTTGGGGAAATTCTAGAGGAATAATCCACCAACTTTCGTGGGCACTCATGATCCGGAGAGCGCGCATAAATAGCTCAAGTTGATTGAGAAGATCTTCCAAGTGATGGGGTGAATGGATGCTCAACAAGTTCAGTTTGGAACTCATATGCTATCAGAAGAAGCTGAAGATTGGTGGGATAACACCCGTCAGAGGCTGGAGGATGTTGGTACCGAGGTACGTGGGCTATTTTTAAGAGATATTTTTTGGGAAAATATTTTTCTGAAGATGCTCACGACAAGAAAGAGGTAGAATTCCTTGAGCTGAAGCAAGGAATATGACTGTGGCCGAGTATGCGACAAAGTTTGAGGCGCTGGTGAAATTTTATCGCATTATAACCGTGCTGATGCTGAGAAGTTCAAATTCCTTAAGTTTGAGAATGGGCTGAGACCAGAGATCAAGCAGGGTATTAATTACCAACAGATTCGAAGGTATGCTGAGCTGGTGGATAAGAGTAGAATCTATGATGAGGATAGCCGAGCTCAATCTGCTCACTACAAGCAACTTAGTGAGAAGAAAGAGAAGGAATAGTTCAGAGGAAAGTCTTATGTGGCTCCAGCTGACAAAGGAAAACGGAAGGCTTCAGATGGGAAAAAGACTAATAGGGGAGTAGCTCCCACTTCTGTGAAGTGTTATAGGTGTGGCGTGCAAGGCCATCGTGTTAAAGTTTGCAACAATAGTGTGTTGAGGTGCTACAGATGTGGTAAGAGAGGTCACAGAGCTACTGACTGCAAGGATGAGGGTCCAACTTGTTTCAACTGTGGTGAACAAGGTCATATCAGTACATAGTGTCAGAAGCCGAAGAAGACTGCTACTGCGGCTCAGACTAATGGCAGAGTGTTTACTTTGAGTGGTTTAGAGGTTCCTAAGAAGGATAACTTGATTCGAGGTACTTGTTTTATTAATAACGTTGAGTTGGTTGCTATTATTAATACTGGTGCTGCTCACTCGTTTATTTTGCTTGAATGTGCTAATAGATTGGGTTTGAAATTGTCTGACATGAATGGTAGTATGGTAATAGAGACTCCCGCTAATGGTTCTGTTACTACTACTTTTGTGTGTTCGAGAAGTCCTTTGATGATTTTTGGGAAGAGTTTTGTGATGGATTTTGGTGTGTTTGCCCTTGCACCAAATCGATGTGATTCTGGGGATAAACTGGTTGGAGTTCAACTATGTTCACATCAACTGTTATAATAAGACTGTGGAGTTTCCTGAGTTTGGTGATAATGGAGAGTTGATGTTCTTGTCTGCTAGGCAAGTAGGGAACTCTTAGAGGACGAAGCCTTGATGTTTATGTTGTTTGAATCGTTGCAAGTTGATCGTGAAGCTATGAGTGTCGAATTACCCGTCGTCTGCGAATTCCCAAAAGTGTTTTCGGATGACATAAGTGATTTATCTCCAGAACGTGAAGTAGAGTTTGCGGTTGATTTGATACCAGGTACGAGTCCGGTGTCAATGGCTCCTTATCGGATGTCAGCTTCTGAGTTAAGTGAATTGAAGAAAGAAATGGAAGAACTGCTTGAGAAGAAGTTTGTTCGACCGAGTGTTTCTCTGTGGGGTTCTCTTGTGTTGTTAGTGAAGAAGAAAGATGGTAGTATGCAGTTGTGTGTTGATTATTGTCAGTTAAAGTATCCACTTTCGAGAATTGACGATTTGATGGATCAGCTAGTAGGCGCTTGTGTGTTCAGTAAGATTGATTTGAGGTCTGGTTATCATCAGATTCGTGTTAAGCCTGATGATATTCTGAAGAGAACTTTCAGGACGAGATATGATCACTATGAATACACTGTGATGTCGTTTGGTGTATCCAATGCACCTGGTGTGTTCATGGAATATATGAATCGGATTTTTCATGAGTGTTTTGACAAGTTTGTTGTGGTTTTCATTGATGATATTCTGATATACTCTAAATTTGAAGAAGAGTACGCTGAGCATTTGAGGACTGTGTTGCAAGTCTTGAAAGAGAAGAAGCTATATGCAAAACTATCAAAGTGTGAGTTTTGGTTGAAAGAGGTGAGTTTTCTTGGACATGTGATTTCAAGTGGTGGAAATGATGTTGATCCTTCTAATATCGATACTATGTTACAGTAGGAGACTCCGAAGTCTGCTACTGAGATACAAAGTTTTCTGGGGTTGGCAGGTTACTATCGCAAGTTCATAAAAGGATTTTCTAGATTGGCATTACCGTTGATGCAGTTGACTCGTAAGGGTCAAGCTTATGTGTGGGATGTTGCATGTGAAGAGAGTTTTATGGAATTGAAGAAGAAATTGACGACCACTCTGATTTTGACTTTGCCTAATCCGAATGAATCTTTTATGGTGTATTGTGATGCCTCGAAGAAGGGTCTTGGTGGAGTATTGATGCAAAATGGGCAGGTTATTACTTATACTTCGAGACAATTGAGAGTTCATGAAAGGAATTATCCTACACATGACTTAGAATTGGTAGTTGTGGTGTTCGTGTTGAAAATTTGGAGACATTACCTTTTTGGCTCTAAATTCGAAGTGTTCAGCGATCATAAGAGTTTGAAGTACTTATTCGATCAGAAAGAGTTGAATATGAGGCAGAGAAGGTGGCTAGAATTGTTGAAAGACTATGATTTCGATTTGAATTACCATCCTAGTAAGGCAAATGTAGTGGTTGATGCATTGAGCAGGAAGTCATTGCATATGTCGATGTTTATGGAGAAAGATTTGGAATTAATTGAGCAATTCCGAGATCTGAGTTTAATATGTGAAGAGACTCCTGACAGTGTGAAGTTGGGTATGTTGAAGTTAACTAGTGGTATTCTGGAAGAGATCAGAGTGGGTCAGTAGTCTGATTTGAAGCTGGTTGATCAGGCAACTTTGATTAACCAGGGTAACGGAGGTGAATTCCGAATTGATGAGAATGGTATGATGAGGTTCAGAGACAGAGTGTGTGTTCCATACGTTCCCGAAATTAAGAATAGTATTCTTGAAGAAGGACATCGAAGTAGATTGAGTATTCATCCCGGTGCTACGAAGATGTACCAGGATTTGCAGAAACTGTTTTGGTAGCCAGGTATGAAGAAGGATATTACTGAGTTTGTTTATGCCTGTTTGATTTTCCAGAAGTCCAAGATTGAACATCAGAAGCCTTTGGGTATGATGCAGCCGTTGAATATTCCAGAATGGAAATGAGATAGTATTTCCATGGATTTTGTGTTAGGATTGCCGAAGACTACAAAAGGGAATGATTCTATTTGGGTGATTGTAGACAGGTTGACTAAATTGACTCATTTCTTAGCGATGAAGATTAACCATTCTATGCAGAAGTTAGTTGAGATGTACATTGAGGAAATTGTGAAGTTACATGGGATTCCTTCGAGTGTTGTGTCAGATCGAGACCCGAGATTTACGTCAAGGTTCTGGAAAAGTTTACAAGCTGCTTTGGGTACTAAGTTGAGGATAATTTCTGCATATCATCCGCAGACAGATGGCCAGACAGAGAGAACTATCCTGTCTTTGGAGGATTTGCTGAGGACTTGTGTGTTGGATAAAGGAGGATCTTGGGATAACCATTTGCCTTTAATTGAGTTCACATACAACAACAACTTTCATGCTAGTATTGGGATGACGCTGTATGAAGTTTTGTATGGAAGGAGGTGTAGAACTCCATTGTGTCGGTATGAATCGGGCGAGAGTGTTATACTTGGACCTGAAATTGTGTAGGAGACGACTAAAAAGATTAAGATGATCCAAGAGAGGATGAAAGCTTCGCAGAGTCGTCAGAAGAGTTATCATGATAAGAGAAGGAAGACACTCGAATTCCAAGAGGGAGATCATGTGTTTTTTAGAGTTACGTCGGTGACTGGTGTGGGTCGAGCTTTGAAGTCTAGGAAGTTCACTCCATGTTTTGTTGGTTCGTATCAGATTTTTCAGAGGATAGGGGAGGTAGCCTATCGGATTACTTTACCGCCGCCGCTTGCGAATTTACATGATGTGTTTCACGTGTCTCAGTTGAGGAAGTATATTTCGGATCCATCGCATGTGATTCAGATGGATGGCATACATGTGAGAGATAATCTGACCGTTGAAGCATTATCTGTGCAGATAGATGGAAGAGAAATGAAGCAACTGCGGGGTAAAGATATATCTTTAGTGAAGGTGTTATAGGGTGGACCAGCTGGTGAGAGTTGGATTTGGGAGCGCGAGGATCAGATGAAGGAGTCGTATCCGACTCTGTTTTCTTCAGGTAATTTTCGAGGACGAAAATTCTTTAAGTGGGGGAGAGTTGTAACACCCCAAAATCAGTAGAATATTTATTTAATTTATTTATTATAAATATTCATATTTTCGGTGAACTTTGGTGAATTATTGTGATGTCTGATGATTTATGTTGTGGGGTATTGACGATGTTAAGGGTGTGTTGATGATGTTAGGAGTATATGATTTATTAGGGATTATTTCGATAATAATAATGGAATAATGTGACAATGTTATTTAAATTATTATTATTATTTTAAAAATAAAAGGAAGGTCTAAGTGGTAATCGTGCGAGAATAAGTGAGGGCAATGCTGGAAGAGCCTATTAGGGGTCCTAGGGATAAGTTGGAAAAAAGAAGTTAGAGAGAAGGGAGAAGTCATTGTGATACGATTAGTTTGGAGAAAACGCTCTGAAGAAAAGGAGAAGAAGGCTAGGGCTTAGAGAGGTTTCGGAAGAACTCAGAGAGGAGAATTCAGAAGCGATTTTCTAAGGTATGGGGAGAATCTTTTACCATTATAATTGATATAGGTGTAAAAGCATGTAGGTAGTGGGTTTCCGAGGTAAATTAGACGAGTTTGTGATGGAATTGGAGTTTTGGAAAGGTATTAGATGTTAGGGATAAAACCCTTTATGATGTATTATTGTTGTTGTGTTGTTTCTATTGTGAATTATGAATAATTTGGACTGCTGGGTACTGAAATCGTAAGCCTTGAGGGTCTGAGATAGCGCAGAATCGCAACTACGACGTTGCAGGTTCACGCAGATTCGCCGGGCGAAAATTCCAGTTCGTCGGGCGAAGCAAATTCGCCCCAACCTCGCTGGGCGAAAGTGGAAGCGGAGGAAAGGTGGAAAAAGGGTGCTACTGGATTTTGTATGAGAGTGTGGAATTCGCCCCTGCTTCGCCGGGCGAAGCCCAGGAGAGCGAGTTGCTTCGCCGAGTGAAGATAGCAGCGAAGGGAGAGTGTGAAAAGTGGATTTCTGGGTTTTGTATGGGGGAGATGCTTCGCCCCTACTTCGTTGGGCGAAACCCAGGCGAGCGCGCTACTTCGTCGGGCAGGCTCCAGGTGAGCAGGAGCAGTAATTTTATTTTATTTTATTTTATTTTCTACCTTGTGCTGCTTTGTGTCTTGATGATTTATGACGATTTTTGATGCATGATGATGATGTAATAACATGATGATTTATGTCGATTTTTGAAGTATGTTAATGATGTGTTACCATGATGCTTGATGAGAGTTTATAAATGATGATGCAATTGGCGCTTTTGTGACGATGACGGTTTATGACGTTTGCATCATGCATTCATAGCATCCTAGGACTTCGGTCTAGTGACAGTTTTTAGGACTTCGGTCCAGTGGTGGCTACAATCCCATTGTGCGGATTGGAGTGTATGACGTTGGTCCTGTTCTTGTGTAGAATCGATCCTATTGGTGGGGATCTTTGGAGGGTGATGGCCCAGTGTCCATCAAACATGACGAATTGGTACCACATGCATGAGTCAATGTTGTGCATTTCATACTTATGTGGCATTGCGTGTGTTGTGAATGATGATGTGATTGATGACATGACTGCAAATGATGTACGATTGATGATGATGATGATGTATTAATGATGATGCTGGTTTATTTTGATGCATGTTACCTTATTATTTCTTATCTTATATCTTGTATAATGGTTTATGATTACTCACCCTGCCTGTTTGAATGTTACCTCCACGTGGGTAACATGCAGGTGATCAAGATTAGCTTTCGGTGCGTGAAGATCTGACTTGAAGTATTTTTGGTTATTTTGATCCAGTAGAGGGTCTTGCTCTGATATGTAACATTGGGTCAGGACGTTTGATTCAAACCATAGTGTTCTTTTATTTGGTGATATTACGATGTGTTGAAGTGGTTTTTAAAACTTTTGAGTTATAAATTATGATGATGTTTTTTTGAAGTTTTCCGCTGCGAAGTATTTGATTTTAATTTTGATGTTATAACTTGTGTTATGGAGTAGGATATTATTATTTGATGTTTTATGACGAAATGTGATGCCCTTATGGGATTTTACTTTGATAATTGTTGTTATATTATTCGTGAATGTCTCTTGGGTAGAAGGGAGTTGCATTAGTGGTATCAGAGCAGGTCGGTCTGTCCGGCCAGGTCTTTGTACGATGTTATTCCCTGTCAGGATAAGTGTGTGTACACTGTCGATGTTTTGTTTCTTCTAACCTTGTTGGTGATGTGCAGAATGGCTGGAAGAAACGATCGTGATATTGCTGATGCGTTGGAGTCGGTTGCTCAAATAATGGCTTAGAACAATCAGAATGGTGAAGCTCCTGATGAGTTCCGTGCTTTGGGGAAATTCCAGAGGAATAATCCGCCAACTTTCGTGGGGACTCATGATCCGGAGAGCGCACATAAATGGCTCAAAGTGATTGAGAAGATCTTTCGAGTTATGGGGTGTACGGATGCTCAACAAGTTCAGTTTGGAACTCATATGCTGTCAGAAGAAGCTGAAGATTGGTGGAATAACACCCGTCAGAGGCTGGAGGATGTCGGTACCAAGGTAACGTGGGATGTGTTTAAGAGAGATTTTTTGGGAAAATATTTTCCTAAAGATGCTCACGGCAAGAAAGAGGTAGAATTCCTTGAGCTGAAGCAAGGGAATATGACTGTGGCAGAGTATGCAGCAAAGTTTGAGGCGCTGGTGAAGTTTTGTCCGCATTATAATCGTGCTGATGCTGTGATGTCCAAATGCCTTAAGTTTGAGAATGGGCTAAGACCAGAGATCAAGCAGGGTATTAATTACCAACATATGAATATAGACAGTTTAGACACAATGAATTAGGTGGTGTGTTAAATATGTAATTCATTGTTTTAGAAAGATTAGATTTGATTTAGAAAGATCAGATTTAATTTAGAAAGATTAGATTAGATATTTTTGGGCTTTTATAGTTTGGGCTTTAGCTTGAGATGCAAGCTAACCTAAATCTATAAATAGGGAGAAACCCTTATCATTGTAATAATCAAGTTTGATAATTCACAGTTTGCAGTTGCAAGTGAATATTGAAAGTTTCCACAGTTTGTGGGCAGAAAGAATTCTGCAGTTTTTCATCTTCTTCTCCAACGCTACTATTTCTCTTTTCTCTTTATTTCTTTCTTTCTCAATTTTTCTTTTCGTTGCCATTGCGTGTGATAATTAACAATCTTGAGATCAAGCTTGAATAGGAATTCTCAAAAGGTTTTGGGTTAATTTCAACATCTTGTACCGCCGTTGACACTTTTCAATGGGACACCTCCTAACCACCACCTTTGGGTGAGTATGTGGTGTGTCTCTCACAAAGGTGTTGCTATAGAGAAAGAAATCTCACAATGTTCAATGCTCCCTAGAAGAAAATCTTCCCCTAACAGTGGTATCATGAGTCTTTAGTTCGAGTAAATGACCGACTTACTTGTATCGAAAGTACTCCCCACAGGTGGTGGTTAGGAGGTGTCCCATTGAAGAGTGTCAACGGCGGTACAAAGGTGCAGTTGCACAGTTGAAGCTTCCGCTTAAGGGGGAGTATTGTGAAAGCATTGTGGATAAACTCACACTTGAGGGGGAGTGTTAAGTATTAACAAGTGTGAGTATTGTGGATAATAGTCTCATATTGGATAAGAATGTGGTGACTTGAGCATTTATAAGTGGGAGACTCACACACCTATCACCTTAAGGTTTTGGGTGAGTATGTAGTGTGTCTCTCACAAAGGTGTTGTTCTAGAAAAAAAAACCCCACAATGTTCAATGCTCCCTAGTAGAAATCTTCCCTTAACAATTTCAAATAGTTTTTTTTTACCAAAATCACTTTTTCATTTTTCATTTTTGAGATGTATCTTTTTAAAAAACTAGCAGGATACCCGTGCCTTCGCACGGGTACCCGTCAGTGACGCGCATTTGTTTACATGTAAAATTTGAAGAAAAAAATAGGATTAATAAAAATTAGTAAATATGAAAAATAATATTTATATTTTAAAAAAAGATAAGATAGAATCAATACTCGTGGATACCGGTTGGTATTTTTTATAAAAATATTTATACAATCATTTATAAAAATATTTTGATGAATAAAAAAGTTGTTCCCAATTATAAAAGTATTTGGGTCATTCATACGCTTTTTTTCATATATAAAAATAAAATTCAATCTAAAATATTTAAATTTTTTCCGTGTATAAAATTATTTGTCTCATGTGTTTTTCTATATTATTAATGACTTCATTTTCCCGTTTCAGGTAATTCAGTTTTGTCGGTAAATATATATTTTCTCTTACAATCTTCTAATTTATGTACGTATTATTAAAAATAACTCTTTTGTGGGATATCCATAAAGATCATAATTAAGTTATAAAATTTTAAATAATTAACGATTTTTGAAAATAAAATTGAAATTTCAAATATTGATATTTGACTTATTTCTAGAAAAAAAATGTTAAATTCATCAATATTTTTCATAATTATTTAATACATCATAAAATGTGTTTAATGATATTTATACAATGGATATGAACGATACATTTTAAAAAAAAAATAAAAAAATTTAGTTTAATCCATTTTAAAAAATAATCAAGCTCATAAATCAATTATACACCTTTAAAATTATTTTAATTATTTTAAAATAAAAATTAAATATATATTTATCAACAATCACATATTTTTTATACCATGTGTCACATACTAAGTTCAAATTGAATTTGATAGTCTAGTGAGATATCCGTACGTTTGCACGAATATTGGTGTAGTACACAGATTTGTTTTCAAAATATAATAAAAACAATAATAAAAAAAGATAAAATAATTCCATCAAAAGAATTTATTATTTTTCAAAAATATACATGTAGAAAATGACATGTAAGTAGAACAATAAATTTCCCTGTGTATAAATATTTTAAAAATATATATATAAATGTCGAATTTATAATTTTTTTGCCGTATATAAATATTATTTTTTACTTGAAATTATTTATAAAAATATTTAAATTAATAATAAAGTTAATCCCGTATATAAATTTTATTTGTTTTTAACTTAAGTCGAAGATAAATAATTTAGGTAAATAAGTTTATTTGTTTTTTTTTTTTTTTACATAATGTCCATTTGTACAATTTTGTATATATAATTAACACTACTTGGATAAATGCAAGATTTATGACAAGAAAACCACATAACTTACACCATAGATTAATGATTGAAAATCATCTTACAGACACGCAATATTTGAGGAAGATCTTTAAAAATAGAAGTTTGGGATTCTCTTTATTGTAATATCAGAGATTTCTTAATCAAAGAATGATACAAAATGTGACTCTGTACTTCAAAATTCATCTCATTCTCAGTTGTAACGACAATAACTTTCAGGTACCAATCCACTGTAAAAGCATGTCAATCAAACATCTCATGTACAGGACAGCATGTTCCATCATAATATCATCTATGTACATAATACGACATCTTTGGAAAACCTGGAAGCACATTTCCAGATCCAGGTTGAGCGGTACTACGTTCAGAAGTGTTACCTCTATTAACTGTAGGATGCTCAGGCCCCAAATAGTTTGTCATAACATGGTTTAATTCATCGAGACGAGGTGATATCGTTGCATAGCTGGTGTATTTTTCGGCATAGCTGGTGTATTCATCATGTAAGGCAATTCAGGTCTTGAACCAAGTACTGAATAAGTAGACCCCATTTGGTTATAAGCAGGACCATGACCAGATAGATAACTACTACTCGTAGGTACATAGGAATACTCCTTTTTAAGTTTGAATCAGAGTTAAAACTCTAAACTGATACATAATTTATACACATGTTTTAAGTTTGAATCAGACTTTACTAAGCATTGTTGCACATTTAATAGTGCAATTAAACTATGAATCAGACATATACGTCATGATCTGCAATCTCTCCACCATTTGAGTCAGACATAAATTTTAATACTGATTTTCCATAATATATTATTAATTAATGTTTTTAAAAATTAATTTATATTAATTAAAAAATTAATTTAGAAACTAAAAATTAATTCATGAAACTCTTCAAAACATAATAATGGAAGAAAAGGCATCGTGGACTACGTCTACTCCAATACATGTGATTTTACACGCAAACATCTTTTATTAATCTTTCTGCATCACCAAAGTATTCAATGTTTCTACGTGCGAAGGCAGTCTTCACCAACACCATTACCAACACCTCTCTTGACTCTCTCTATCAACATTTCCATGAGACGAGCCTTGTTGCACCTGTCCAACCATAAATGAGCAATCTTCACCATTAGTTGACTTCAAGAAATCATGATCCAGCATACGATCCAACATGGTATCATCAACATAGTCATCATCCGTAGTATGACTGACAGATGATTTTTCCCTATTAAAGCTTTCCATTTTCGAAACATCTTGATGTCTGAACAGGTGTATCAAAGGTAGATAGGGGGTGACTTTACATTCCATTGCTCCAATTGCTTGTCATTAGTATCAACTGATCCAGGTAGATAAAATGACTGGGGATAAACAGGGACAGGATCAGGAAAAAATTAAAGACAAAAGTCAGTACACCAAAGAGTATGTAAATCAAAAGATAACTTGGTATAATTTTACCTTGCTTGATAGAAACCTCTCATCCTCCCAGACAAGATCATATGGTGACCATTTTTTATCCAGCCTATAAAATAAGGAAGCAAATGTGAAAACAAGGAAGAATAACGAATATCTCTCCCTGTAATTTCTGTAAATTATGTGTGTATCATCGGATCACACACTTGTATTTATAATAGTAAAACAATAAAAACATTGAATACTTATGAATAACATAAGCAAGCCTGAAAACCATGTAATCCTTCTTACAGCCTATCAAATATCGCAGTAGAGAAGATTGTGACAAATGCACTTGCAATTTTCTCCTAGCCCCCTTGAATGCACTCTTATTAGTTGATACCTGCTAACCAACCAAAAAGTTATAAATCATCAGAAATATTCAATAGAAATTGAAATAATATCTTTTTAAACTCCAAATAATTGAGACTGTAAGTCTTGTCTTTCTCTTTCACTTTCTCTAATAGTTTTATCTAGGAATCACACAAAACAAACAGAAGACATTAAAGCAACACAATATAAACAGAAGCCACAATAGAGAAAATGAGAAATATGGCATATATGTGTATCACTGAGGTTGTTAGTTGAATTGCATCACATTGACAAACTTACAGTGTTTATATATAGTTTAGCAGTTACAACTTGTTTTTCAGCAGGAAGAAATTTGTTCTATTTCAATTCCATGTCACATGCAGTAAATTAAAAGTAGAACAGACAACAGATAATAAAGAATCCCATAAACCAAATTACTCTACGACACCCACTCCTAAAAATAATCATTGACTCGTCACTCACCTTGCCCTCAATAACAGTCGGATCTTTAGCATCGGTGTGGAAAGCTCAGACAAGCTTAACTATAAGAGGTGGAGCAGCTGAACCAAGTACAAGCTTTTACATTTATCGACAACAAAACAGAAAATCTCGAAAGTATGAAAAGAGAAAATGACATACTTGGAAGCAGATTCTCTAAAATTGTTTTTTGAGAATTTCCATTCTGCAAATAAACATTCAAACACAAAGAAATAGATTAGATATAAAATCAATCACATCTTTAACTGAACAGCTTAAGCATTTGTAAAATACTTGGAACACATAAACAATGATGAGTTCATTAAATGCTATAACAAACTGCTAATTATCAACCATAAAATTTGAAGTACAAAATTGCATAAAATGATATGAACACATACTTGGAATATCATTATAACTTCGCGTCGGAGTTTGTCGATATTGTGCTGTATATGTCATAAACAATATAAAATTGGTTCAACAACGGAAAAATAACCCACAACAATAACCCAAAGTTCAAAAACTAAACAAATCAAATCTACCTGAATAAGTTAATAACAAAACATAAATTGATAAAGTCATACATATACTTTTTCGAATCCGACCACCACGACACTCGTCGTTGAAAACCCGTTTCCACCACCACCACACTCGTCGCCGAAAACTCGTTTTCACCACCACCAAACTCATCGCCGAAAACCTGTTTCCACCACCACCACACTCATCGTTAAAACAAAATAACTTAAAAAAACATAGCAAATGGTGAAAACTTCAAAATAATTTTTGTTAGAAAGATGAAACGAACAAACCTCGATCTGCAGCTTGAAGATTAAGGAAAACAGTGGGTACCCGTGCAGAATGTCGGTGTAGTGGTGAAGATATCAGAAGGCAAAGCAAGTGAAGATCTGCAGCTTCCACAACTGTTTTCTGTCGGTGATGTCGTTTATCATCTTGAACGGTCTCGCCATTCTGACTGTGGTTGCTAACAGAGGTGGCTTCCGATCAATAGAAGAATTTTAAATATGAGCTTGTAGAGAGGAGAGAGGAGATAGTAGATAGTTCAAGATGGAAGGAAGTGAGAGAGCGTTTATGGACGATAGAAGAAGAAAACACAGGTGTGATGGATGAGGAAGCATGTAGAGAGCAGAGTTTGTAGAGAGCTGAGTTTTTTTAGTTGGTTTGCCACAAATAGTTAGACTGTAACCAATAATTTAGTAATGAGAAAACCAAATTTAGTAATGAAAAAACCAATTGAATGTGAATATAAGCAAATAGACATGATTGCATCAGAACTAATTGATAGATAATAATGCTAAGGGCAACAAAAAAGACATGAAGTGATGAAAAAGTGTCAATGTGGAAGGTAGCCAAGCAAAGGCAGTGTTGTCCTTTCCAGAGACCATAAGGTTTTTATATGGTTGATTGTGATGTTACTTATGTTTTAATCTTCAACAATGAATATTTATATTATACGATAGTTAAAATTAATCTTCAAATTTATAAGAAAAATGAATTTAAAAAACTTTTAATATTTAAAAAAATATTTTTATAAAAATCATTTTTTAAAATATAAAAAAAATCAATTTTTCTTAAAACTAAAACAAATGAATCTTATATTGTGTTTCAAGCTGGTTAAAACAATCTCACGAGAATCGATGTTAAGAATTTATGTCTTTAATTTTAAGAAAATGATTAAAATAAACAAGATTTTAAAAACTACAAAACATGCATTCTGCATCCAAGATAAAATATCCAAATATTAAGATATAACTGAATGACAGCAAGTATTTGTATTAATTACTTGAACAATTAAAAAATAACATAACATTGCACCTATGAAGCACAAACACTCCAAATACGACACCGACACCGACACGGCAATATCTGTAATAATTTAAAAAATGAAAAAATTAAAAGTAATTACAAGTGTCGGCACCCGACACGGACACGGACACGACATTTTTCAGAGGTGTCGGTGCTTCATAGCATTGCACAAGGAGAGACATATCTTGATTTTCAGACTTGAAATATTTACAAATGCTTCAACAAAACACATTTTATCTACATGATGAATTGTAAGAAATGCTTGTTTGATTCTGCAAATGATACATCACTACAAACTCCAACTTTCGATGTCGACAAGATTATCTCTGCATCTTGTAAGGTGAAACCATGAATAATAGGCAGAGGTAACCCTTTACTTAGATGCGAATTCGCATACGGCAAAAAGACCGTTTCAATAATCGTCCACATCGCTGGCAGCACCAGAAAAGAAAAACACACCTTCGATCAACGGGACACATCTTAAAATTCATTTTTGTTTATTAACTACGTGTCTATTTGGATAAACAACTTATTTAATCACTTATAGCAGAAGTACTTATCGTATGTACAATATATACGCACCTGAATAAGGAACATTCGTAGATTTCCAATGTTGCTCCATTTCAATGACATTCCAAAGTCATCCAATCTGATGGTACCAACGAGGTTGTTTCCGTTTATTTTGACCAAACCCGAAGCTTGAATCATCTGCGCAAACAAGATGGAATATATCAATACTCGTCAAAGTATAAGATCCACAAGAAAGGACAACTTATTGCAAAGTGTATAAAGACACAACGAATTTTGCAGCTGAATAGAATATCAAAGGTCCTACCAATGAGATACAGGCTACTGGTATTACTTCATTTTCTTCCAAAACATCAATTGTTAAGTCTGCGAATACGTGCACACCGGCTTTCTGATTTGAAATCTCCACAACCGGAGGAGAAGACAAAGATATATTCAAGTTCATTCGATGATTTGGGTATTTCTTGTACAGCTGAGGAATAATAAATCTCCATCCTGCAGTGTTCAATAGAGATTGATCGGGTATTTGGTCCACAATCCAATGCATAAATTTTGCCTGAAAACATTGAAGAAATTTCTAGTTCGACACTAATCCAATCCCATGATATAGAAAACAATAATTTCAAAAAAAAATGTTTAAATTCTTAAGATTCATGGTTTAAAAGATTATGAACAAACATCCGAACTTACATCATAATACAAGGCTGATGCCGAGTTGAAAACGGCCTCGTCTAAAGTAATTGCTAGCATTTTTGATGAATTTGTGCATAAAATTGGAAGTTTTGTGTTCTTGTGCAAGAGGTTAGGAATATGTACGGAATCATTTCGTTCTATAAATAACCCGTTTGTTTCAAATCCAACGGACGACTCACTTAGTAAAACATCGTTGATAATAGTTACATTCAAAGAAGAGTTATCGTCGACGGGAACCTCCTTTGGAAGACTTTTCAAATACGAGTCGAGCTTTGAAATCCCTTTTCCAAGTTTCTTGGTGATAGCATTTTCTACCGCTGATCCAATATTCCCTTCAAAAGCATCAATAACCCTGTTAGATATGAATCAAAACTAAGTCAAGACACCACAAAATCATTTTTCCTCACATAAAAATGATACATGAAAAATGAAACAAATACAATCGAATATGGTTATTGCTGACATACCCTTGATAAAGCCAAGATGCACCTCCATCTAGTTTTATTGAAATATCTTTAACAGAAGAATCACAGTTTTTAAGTTTGAGATCCAAAGATCCATTTTGGTTCTTTAATCCCAAAGAAAGTTCAACCTCCATGCCTTCAACCTTTCCAAAACCAGGACTTATCATTTTTTTTTTATTACATTTATGAAGAAATAAAACAGATAAAAACAAAAATGTTACTAACAAGAAACATGTATAGTTTTGAGCCCATGTTCACAAGAGTGGTCACAAATATAAAATAAGTAAAACATGAATCACATATATAGATTTTTGGATCAAATTTTGTAGGCCGAGGATGCTACAAGCCTACAACACTGAGAATAAAGATGAAGAGGTGGATTGTGCAATGACTCCAAAGCGTGTGTGGAAGCTAACTTTAATTTTTGATTCGCCCTCACCAGTTTCTCAGAACTAGATGTAATAGGTACTTGCGAATCTCATTCAAAAATCCTAGGTCAACTGGAAAAAGCCAACATTGCTAGGTTGAATGTCATCACAAGAGTTCGAATCCTAGTATTCACGGTTGTGTGTGAGTCTCTAATGGTTATTACCACTTCGTCTATGGACCCAAAAAAAATCTCATTAAAAAATACTTTGGCGTTCTTTGATATAGATTGCACATCCACTATCAAGCATATCATTCAGTGACTGACAGTTTAAAGAACAATAGCTCCCTAACTTCAATTTGCACACAAGTGTTAGGAATCAAGCTGAACCACTTATTGAGGACAAGCCCAATAAGACGACTAAGGGTTTAATTGCTTGATAATTTCTCCTCATCCTACAGCATTTCTCAAAACATGGAATTTGTCCAGATTTCAAAACCCGAACATGCAAAAAAACACCCTCCTTTTCCACGCCTGGATTGAATAATATTGGACAAGCAGCGTGTTTCAAGAAATGGTGAGGAGAAACTATCTAGCTTCTAGGATTGGGTCCAATCCAAAAGGAACAAAGTGAGATGCAAATGGTTCAACAACTACCAATTGAACTTAAAGCATCAATGAAGCATATTCATCGTCTAATTGCTGAGTCATTTTAATTCTGTTGAGTCTGTTAGAGGGAATCTAGGGATTGTAATTACATCAATCACTTCAATTCTCTAAAGACTGGCATCTATCCAAATTGATGAAAGTAATAGCACATGATGAATAGTCAAGAAAGTCAGGGTATAGTATCTTAGCATAGCCTTTTTCCCTTCCTTTCAATTCTGTAATGATTGGATGTATTCTAAACTAGCCAAAGTACACAACTTCTTACAATAAGAGAGGAAATCATTCACGTTCGGAACCATCCACAAGACCCACGAATTAGGTCTAATAACAAGCATCGAATAGAAAGACGCATGGAAAATGTGGATCTTCATTCCTGCCGAGGATACACCATCACACCCTACATCACACATCTCTCACTGTTGAATCTAATTTGATCATCAACCCGCAGAAGGCGCCAAATCACACAGGGACCGTTGACAGTTTTAATCGCCCATACTATATAAGGATCAAATAGCGCATTTTCAAATATTCAATTCATTCTCATTCTCAAACTACATTTCAATCAGTTACTGACTTAAGCATTGGAGTGCAGCAAGGTCCAACCCTCTCTGCCGTACCGAAAGCTTGCTCCACAACGCCAAGACTTTATTTTACCACTTCACCACACAATTTCTGATTCCTTCACCGGACAATTCAAAGTTTTAATTTTGACAGGAGTTTAAGATCAGAAAAAAAATGTTTTTCATTCACATTCTTTCATGAACCGACGCAAATGATAAGATTTATTCATTCATGATTAAACACATGCAATCATGTACTTTAATTTTACAATATACAGTAAAAAACATCCAACTTAGTGCAGCAAGCTAAAGTATATCAAAATTAAATAAAATTCTCATACCTGAACATGTGCTAAACCTTGATCAGAAACCTTAACAGGACCAATCCAACTACTATAATCGTAATACCAATTCATACTCAAATTACAACTAACCCCAGAAGAAACAATCGAAATCCCACTCTCACCAGGCTTAACAACCGAGGAAGGAACATCAATTTGATAAATTGTAATATCAGAAAGCACCAGGTAAACATTACCCAAAAACGGAATTTTCATACCCTTTTCAATATTCGGTAAATGGAGTGAAATTATAGAGGAAATTGCCTTTTTCACGAGTAGGTCTTTCACAAAATCAAGACCGTTTTGGGTGATTAACATGGAGATGAAACCTTGGGTTTCGGGTGGAGATTGTGCGTGTCCGTGAATGAAAGATGAGGCGAAGAGAAGGAGGAGAAAGAAAGGTGGCATTTTGATTTGTGGGTTGTGGAGATTGGAGTTGTTGTTGATTCATCGGATGGGAAGACAGAGACAACGTAGGGGAAAATGTAGAAGGAAAGTTGCCCCAAGAATACTCTAAATTGTTGAAGATGATGCGAAAAAGACAAAACTGCCCATCTTCTGTTAATGTCACCGTTTGGTGGTAGGTAAAAAACCGTGTTTTGTTTTGGTTGTTTAATGAATTTTTTGATATCCATTCAAAATTTAATTGAAATACAAGTTAAAACAAACCATGTCTTATAGACCCGCTTCCCATTTATACACTTCTTATCAAAAAGCAACTCTACAATTTTCAAGTATCATTTTTCTCTATGGATTTCAACTTTTCATGCATGAATTTCTTCCAATGCGACTCATTCGATGGTTTCTCTAAAAATATTGTTTATTCTTTTGCAAGTAGAGTTAATTTCACTACATAATCAGGCAATCTAACAAAATTATGTGGAATATGCCTTAAACATAGTGAATAAAATATCCTCAAATTCTTAATACAAGGTTTGATTCCTAGCCAAGCATCCTCATGCATTAGAATCTATTAGTTGGACACTGTTTATTTCAGCTTAAAAAATATATATAAAAATAGATTTTACAAAACCGTTTTTTAAAATATTACAAGTTTTTTTATATTTGTTTTTTTTCCTAAATTGAATGATTAATTTTGATGTCCTATAACATATACATTTATTATTGAATATCAAAACATAACCGAAATCACTATTTTTTCAAAAAGTTGAATCTCAAAAATGATTTTTATGAAAATTTATTTGAAATAACTTCAAAATTAAATTATTTTTTGAAATTTTGATATCCAAAAAAGTTTAAATAAAATGATGAAATATCTAAAATAACATTTTAAATTTAAACCAAATTTTTATTTGAAATTTTTATGAAAAATTTCTTTATAATTTTTTTTTACATAAAATAAAAAAAAATTCAAAACAAACGGACCCTTAATCAGGTAGGCTGCAAGAGGATGTTGTTATGGTTACACCAGAATGATAAAGAATTTGACAATGTTTTATTAATTGAAAGCCTTCCTCTAACAATAGAGGGTCAAACAATTTATTAAAGCGTTAAATTGAAAAGAACAGAAACAAAAGTTCAGAGAGAGAGAAATAGTAACACACTTCAATCCTATATCTTTCTTCTATTACTCTATTCTATATATAGTCCTTGTGCTTAATGTTAGGATGACGGTTTCAGTTTCCTCTTCTCACTCCTTGATTTGTGCTTGTCATTACCCTCATTCCTTGATTTGTGCTTGCAATTACAACAGAATTTACCATGTCATCCTTTCCCTCCTTAATCATAGCATTGGGCCTCATTACAATACCCCATCCTATGAGATCAACCTTGTCCTCAAGGTTGAAAAGAGGATAGTGGTTTTTCATATCTTTGACATCTTCCCACGTGGTGTCTAAACCAGGTTCCCATTGAATTTTCACCTGAGGAACGCGCTGTTCTCCCTGAATCAGTACCCTGCAATCTAACACTGTTGCGGGTTGGGCTATGATTCCATTATCTGTAGTCAACAATGGTAATGGCAGATATGAGTCTCGAACCTCTCCCTTAAAAGGTTTCAGTTGGGATATATGAAAGACATGATGGATTCTGGCTGTGTGTGGCAATTCGAGCTTATACGCAACAATCCTGATTCAATCAATGATAGAAAATGGTCCAAAGTACCTCATAGACAATTTGTAATTTTTTCTCAATGTAGCCGAATGTTGTCTATACGGTTATAACTTGACAAGCACCAAGTCCCCAATCTCGAATTTCCCGTCCCTACGATTCTTATCAGCTTAATTTTTCATGACTTGTTGCGCCTTCAACAACTGTGATTTTAGTCGTGCAAGCAATGAATCTCGCTCAATTAGTTCCTCTTGGACTGGTATAGGGTCAGTGACACTATAATTATACCTAGTTAGGTTCAGGGGATCCCGCCCGTCCAATGCTTTAAAATGTGTCATACCAGTGCTTGTCTGCAATGCTGTATTATAGCAGTACTCTGTCCATGGGAGCGCCTTGTACCATGTTTTTGGTGAATCAAAGGTAAAACATCTTAAGTACATCTAAAGGCACTTGTTTACGGCTTCCGATTGCCCGTCGGTTTGGGGGTGGTAAGCAATACTCATAGCCAATGAGGTACGTTGTAGTTTGAATAGATGTTGCCAAAAAGCACTCCTGAAAACCTTGTCACGATCAAATACTATGGACTTTGGGACGCCGTGTAACTTGAATACATAAGACATGAAAGCCTCTGCCACTGTTTTGCTAGTATAGTCAGTTTTTTGAGCTATGAAGTGACTATACTTTGTCAATCTATCTATCACCACCATGATGACCATAAAACCAAAAGAGTTAGGTAGGCCAGTAATAAAGTCCATAGCTATGTCTTCCCACACTTGTTGAGGGATAGGGAGTGGTTGGAGCAATCCCATATGAGTAGTATTCAAAGATTTAGCTTGTTGACATATGGTGCATTTTGCCACGAATTCCTTTACATCATGCTTTATTTTACTCCAATAAAACTGTGATTGTACTCTGGCCAGGGTCTGGGTCACACCTGCATGTCCTCCTATAAGGGAGCTATGATATTCCGTTAATATTTTTGTTATTAGTGGACTATTTGTCGATACTACCAGCCTATCTTTATAGAAAATTAATCCATCTTGTATGACATATGACACTTCTCTTTCAGTACCTTGCCATTTGCGGTGTAAAATATCTTGCCACTCTTGTTGCTATGTCAGTTTGTCTTTGAGCTCTTGTAGTAGCTGACTTTAAGGCTCAGACCAAGCCATCATGAATACTCTAGAAAGGGCATCTGCTGCCACATTCTCCTTTCCCGGCTTATATTCGATTGTGAAATCGAATCCTACAAATTTATGTAGCCACGCTTGTTGTTCCGGGGTTTGTAATTATTGGTCTAACAAATTCTTCAAGCTCTTTTGATCCTTTTTAATCACAAATTTGTGCCCCAATAAGTAGTGTCTAAATTTTTCTAGTGCTTCTGTTATAGCTAGGAGTTCTCGAATGTAGGCAGATTGCTTTTGCCTTCGCAATGATAATTTTTTTGAAAAAAATGCTATCGGATGGCCATTCTGTCCCAACACTGCACCCACTCCAGTTTTGGATGCATCCGTTTCTAGAGTAAATGGTTCATCAAAATTTGGAAATTTAATAACGGGAGCTGTAGTGATTGCTCGTTTCAGACTATTAAAAGCTTCTACCGCTCCAGCCTTCCATTCGAATGCATATTTGGGCAATAAGTCTGTAAGTGGACCAGCAATATGAGCATACCCTTTTATAAACCTTCTATAATAACCAGTGATACCAAGGAAGCCTCTGAGTTGCTTGATGTTTTTAGGTTGTGGCCATTCCATCACAGCTTTAACTTTGTTACTTTCCATAGACACCCATGTACCTGACACTACATGGCCTAGGTACTCAATTTCCTTTTGACCAAATGAACATTTTGATAATTTGGCAAATAACTCATGGTTCTGTAACATTAGTAACACCCATTCCAGATGTGGTAAGTGGCATGGTCAAGAAGCATTGTACACCAAGATATCATCAAAGAAAACTAGCACAAACTTTCTTAAAGCATGAGAAAAAATTTTATTCATTAAACATTGAAAGGTAGCAGACGCGTTTGTTAATCCGAAGGGCATGACTAACCACTCATAATGGTCGTGGTGTGTACGAAAAGCGGTCTTGTGCCTATCTTCTGCTTTAACCAAGATTTGGTGGTACCCTGAGCGCAAGTCTAACTTAGAAAAATACTTTGCACCAAGCAGTTCGTCTAACAATTCATCCACGGTTGGCATGGGAAAGCTATCCTTGACAGTAATGCTATTAAGGGCCCTGTAGTCGGTGCAAAATCGCCAACATCCATCCTTCTTTTTTACCAGAATTATAGGAGACGAAAAAGGGATGTTACTTGGTTTGATAATTCCTTGTTCCAACATCTCTTGTACCATCTTCTCGATTTGTTCTTTTTGACTGTGAGGATATCGATATGGCTTAACTTTCACTGGTTTAGAACCAGGTAGCAGAGGTATCTCGTGATTTTCTTCTCTTGGTGGCGGCAATCCTGATGGTGTTTGAAATACCCTTTTGTATGTGTTGAGCAACATAGCTATCTCTGGTTTGACTTCGTTTGAAAGCCCTTGTAGTTCTTCTGGACTTATGTTATTGTGAAGTAACTACACTGTGAAACATTTTGCTATTGCGCGTGTTTGTTGTATCCGTCTCAACTGGTGTAGCTGGGCTTATTTTGGAACTATGGTTTTGTCCCCTTGTAGAGTAACAAATTTGTCCAGTAAATAAAATTTCAATGTGAGTGTCGCATAGTCGGCGATGTGCGGACCCAGTGTTGTGAGCCACGATGACCCTAAGATCAAATCTGCTCCAGCAACAGGGAGCAAGTATGCTGGAACCACAAAATTGTGCCCTTGGATGTGAACCTGGAGTTGTTTCACCATCCCTTCAACTGTCAGACTCTGTGCGTTTCCTACTAAGACTTTAAAGTTAGGTGTCGTTTCAACAGGTAATTTCAGAAATTGAGTAATTCGTGGTTGAAGGTATGTGTCCGAGCTTCCCCCATCAATCAGAATGTGCACAAGGATGTTGCCAATTTGACCGGAGAATCGCAACGTACCCACGTCATTGTTCCCCCTCACGGCGTTCAATGAAAGGTGATGTTGGTCTTCGACAGTTGTTTGGTCATCAAGGTTTTGTTCAGAGGGGTCTGGTTCGGATGGCTCCTCGCTGTCGTCGGTTAAATATAACATCATTAACCGTCTGTTTTGACATCGGTGGGTATGGGAGAACTTCTCATCACAAAAGTAACACAAACCTTTGTCTCGTCTGAGTTGCATCTCAGCTGGTGAAATGTTTTTTATTGTTGTCGGTTTTTAGTTTGGTGTGTTTAGCAAGGGTGGTAGGTTTGATTTAGTATTTTGGTTACTGGTGTCTGTTTTGGGGTTGAATGTGTTGTATCGGTTCGGGTAGTTTGAGTTGTTGGGTTGGGTTCGGTTCGGACCTGTGCTAAGTTTCGGTTTAGGTGTGTTGTTGTATTTTTCTTCATATAGTTTTGCTAATGCCACCGCCTTCGTGATGTCATGTGGTGATAATGCCAACACATCCCTGTGAATCTCCACGTTCAAGCCACTGATAAAGCAATCCAACATTGCCTCAGTACTTAGGCCATATACTCTATTTGCCAGTGCAGTGAATTCTTTATAGTACTTCCCTACTGAGCTAGTTTGCGTTAGCTTAAAGAGCGTTGCTCTGGGACACTCATATGCAGAGGGTCCAAACTTCATCTCCAATGTTCGAGTAAACTCTTGCCAAGTGTGAAAAGGATGAGATCTTTGAATCATCTGAAACCATGGAACCATATCCTTGTCTAGATGGACTGAAGCGATAATTAAACGATCCGGATCCGGGGTGCTGTAGTAATAAAAAAATTGGTCTGCTTTGAAAATCCAATCTAATACATTTTTTCCATCGAATCTAGGGAAATCGATTTTCAAGGACCGTATCTGAAACAGGGGCTTGTTGTAGTTCATGTCCCCATGGGAAGACTTTGTTCTCATTCCATGAAGTTTCAGCAGAGCATCAATGGAGGATGTAATTTGATCTAGCTTAGCTTCGTTCGTCGCAGTCGCCGTTTCGAGCCAGTTGAATCGATTTGCATTCGTTGTTTCCACCCGATCCATCTGAGTGTATAAGTCATTATGGACCTTTTCAATGGCCTCGGCGTTTCGCTTCACCTCCGACTGCAATTCCTTCATACGGGTGTTGTCTGTCATGGGTCAGTGAAAGCACCAATTGTTATGGTTACACTAGAATGATAAAGAATTTGACAATGTTTTATTAATTGAAAGCCTTCCTCAGGGTTAAACAATTTATTAAAGCGTTAAATTGAAAAGAACAGAAACAAAAGTTCAGAGAGAGAAATAGTAACACACTTCAATCCTATATCTTTCTTCTATTACTCTATTCTATATATAGTCCTTGTGGTTAATGTTAGGATGGCAGTTTCAGTTTCCTTTTCTCACTCCTTGATTTAGGCTTGTCGTTACCCTCATTCCTTGATTTGTGCTTGCATTTACAACAGAATTTACCATGTCATCCTTTCCCTCCTTAATTATAGCATTGGGCCTCATTACAGATGTTGATGTAATGAAACACTCCCTTATTCAGCAACATACTTCTAAACATGTTTACAATGGTTCCATTATTCAGTTATGACGTGACATTGTGTTATAGAGTGTAAGGTGCAATTCCTTAATGCCTTACGCCATTCGATACACACAATGACTCAAAGTTAGTAGATGTACTTATTCACCAACATCTGAGTGGATGAATTCAAGATTTCTTATGTTTTTGATTGGAACTTCATCTCCATAGGGATTCCTTAGTTGTTTAGAAGTGTAATATTCTTCACAAATCTTCTTTGAAAACATGATTGGTGGAAAACCATCCACCATTCTATTCATGTGCAACATACTAAAATCCATGAAATTAAAGGGTCCAAACCGCTAGTGCCTAATCCAATTTTCATCATATGTTGTTGACATCATGCATTAGCTTTGAACTACACTGGTTCCAATCTTAAACGCCCTTTGATACGATAATGGTGCCTTCAAGATTAGTCACCCCCTTCCTTTATACACTTTCATTAGCCTAATTATCCTTTTCTTTTTTATTTATTTATAGTATTTCCTTCTCAAAACTTGCAACTTAACCTTTTTTAACTTCACATCTCCTGCATGCATGGACGGATCTATGTTGAGGCATATTGTGGCTTTAGCCACACCAATTTTTTTCATTATATATATATATATATATATATATATATATATATATATATATATATATATATATATATATATATATATATATATATATATATAGGGTCGACCGTAAATGTCATCGATCAACCATTTTAAGAAAGTTACAATTCGTCTTGAATATTTGCACCACATGAGAACTATTCTACAAAAAAATACACACAATCCAAATTCAAGATACATCCAGTAGTTCACTGCATCACACACCTAGTAAATATTGGGTTGTTATGACCACTCCATTATATAAAGAGAACGCACACCAATTTTCGGTATACAATTTCAAATTCAAATTTCATTCACTCTTCTCCTTCTCATTCTACTCGAGCAGTATAGTTCTAACCTTGTAGGTTATCCCTTTTCTCCTCGACAACGAAAGTTCATATCCACTATTATCCATCGGAACCACCGAAACTTCAACCATTTTTTATTTCGTAACAGAACAATGATGTTGTCTATGGGAAAGATACATCATTTGAAAAAATAATGAAACTATGATTTTTGTATATGTGCTTCAATTCTTTGATTTTATCTTCATGTTATATATGATGGTTGAGATTTTAGGATTTACAAATGATTTGAGTGTAGCGCTACAAAATCCTGATCAAGATCTTTTGAATGCTTTTTCACTTGTTAATGCTACCAAACAAGAATGACTAGAAATGTGGAATGATGGATTGTATGAACTTATATATAAGATTATGAAGATTTGCAATAAGCATGATATTGATGTGCCTGATATGGATGCATCGTATGTGCAAGGGAAAAAATCTAAGTGACATGCTACAAGTTTTAAGAGTAGTTATTTGTTTAGTGTTTTATATTTGCAATTACGTGAGCTAAATGCTAAGTTTGATAAAGAGAATATTAAACTTTTACAATGTGTTTCATGGTTGAGTCCCTCATCGTCATTTACGACTTTTGATGTGAAAAAATTATTGAGGATGGTTGAACTTTATCCAAATGATTTTGTAGATATGCCGGAAGTGGTGGTGCGACATAACCATCGGAATTATGTTACAAATGTTTGATGTAACCCAAAATCTGCAAAGTTCAAAGGACTTTTAGATTTTTGTGCAAAACTTGTGCAAACAAATGAGTATAACACATTTGATATGATCTATAAGCTTCTAAATAAGTGATTAGTGGTTAAATGACCGTCTTGTGACTTGTATAGAAATAGATGTTCTTGGAACAATGTTGTTATTTTAGCTCATTTTCAAGAAATGAATGGTAGAAGATTTTCATTATAAATGTATTGCATTAAACAATATTATTTATTTTTTTCAATATAATTTAGTTTATAGTTTCTTTCATGTTTAGCCACGCCAATATATAATGTCTGGATCCGCCCCTGCCTGCATGGACTTTCTCCAATACATTCCACGCCTCTTTTGCATTCTCAAAATGCACAATTATCTCAAAGATTTAAAAATCCACAATTGACGTATCAAGAATAATCACTTTTCATCTTTTTTTATTAGTATCTTATTGCGCAATAACTTGTACATCTTGAGTAAGAGGTAAGTTGGCAAGGAACATACCATTATTAATAAAGTTTGATGATGCCATCTTTTTGATCCTGCACTCACTTTGTTTCAAGGATTAACACTTACATAATTTGGCTCTAGAAGCCAAATTAATAAATCAATTGTTAAAAATTGAAGGAAGAATTAGAGAAGATGATTGGTGAATGATCAAAATGAGAGGTTTACTTCTTGTTGGTTCTTTTGGGATTGGCTACATTATGCAAAACAACATGGATTTTGCTCCAGCCGATTCTAGTGCAGAAGGAATACATGTTGAACACGATGTTACAACAAGTGTGCTGCGACATCTGGTCTCTGAAAACAGACAAATGGTATTGCAGTTTGGTTCGGAATTAGTCTATCTAAGATTCTCTCTACAAAAACAAATCTGCAAGTCATGGAAAATAGTTAATTTGAATGTACATATGCAACATGTGGAACACGATGTTCCAACATGTGCAGTGCAACATATGACCTTGTCAGCAAACCTTAAGGGATGTTGTTTTGTGCGGATTTTCTGATTGGATTTCAATTAGATTTGTTACAAATTTGTTAGCAATTTATGGTTGATTTGTTTGACTGCTGTTGAAGATCCAATCTAATTTAAATGAAGATTTAAATTTGAATTTTAATGTAACAAATCATATCTTTTGGAGAGTTTTATAAGATTTTTTATTATTCTGGACGAATTTAAATGAGAGATCCATAAGGAAAAGGCCTATAAGACATTACTATATAAGGATAGTCAATTCTCATGCTTTATTTGAGGGTTTGTACACAAGATTAAGTTCTTTGTGTCTAGGGTTTATGTGTCTTTTCTTGTATTCCACGCTAATGTTCTCTTAAGGATTAGTGTTTAATCCACTGTTGTACAATATTCTATGTTTTAATAACTTGACATAATTGTTGGTTAGTCTTAGTTGAGTTATAAGTTCAACAATCAATAGACATGTTATTGAGGTTGATCACTAGGAGTTAGTGGTTGAAGAAAGTGTGTTGATTCTCATATTTAGGGGGAAACCTAAATAAAAAGTCACTTGAATTAGAGAGGGACATATAACATTATAGGGTTTGGGGTTCTTATAAGACTAATTGTTCTAATTCGAAATAGTGAATTTCCTTTTTTGGGTAGAGTGCTCTCTAGACGTAGGTGTGATTTCACAGAACTGAATTACCAATCTCTTGTATTTTTATTGCTTTTTGCGTTGCTGTTTTTATTCCTGTCATTCTGGATTAAGAAGAAATGTAGATTCAATTTTGATGTTACGATTGAATGCAGGGGTACGGGGAGAGATAGAGCGGGTGGCCTAAGCTTATGGTGGAATGATTCAGCTGACATCAATATAAGCTCACACTCTCAAAATCATATAGCAGGAAGCTTTCAGTTAGAAAATGATGATTGCTCATGGTCTTTTGTTGGGATCTATGGATTTCCGAAGGAGACAAACAAGAAAGATACTTGGCAGCTGGTTCAGACTGTATGTGAAGAAAGTGGGAAGAACTTGATTTTATTTGGGGATTTTAATGATATTTTGCAAGATTCTGATAAACAAGGAGGCATCAGTTGAACATCTTCGCAACTTCAATGTAGTAGATAGACTTTGGACAGGTGCAGGCTCGAGGAAGTCAGTTTTGAAGGCTACCCATATACATGGTCAAATGGCGGACAAGGTGAGGAAAATATTTAGTGCAGGCTTGATAAATCATTGATATCCTTTGATTTTAAGCAATGTTTCTCGTTAACCAAAGTGGTCCACTTGGAAAGATTTAGCTCTGATCATGCCGCCCTTCGGATTCTTATTCAGAAGGATGCTGAGGTTGAAAGGAGACACTACCTATTTCGTTTTGAAGAGGCTTGGTCAAAACAAGAGATCTGTGGAGAATTAATAAGACAATTATGGAGGATAAACTCTTGTTCAATTCATCAAAGAATCAAGGCTATGCAAGTGATGCAACATTGTTTCAAGGACATCTGTACCAACAATGTTAGGAAGGAAATCACAAGACTTCAAGAGTTTCTTAAGGAGGAAAAGAGATGGTCTGGGGATTGGGATGATATTCAACAATACAAGGTAGCACTTAGACAGAGAGACTCTCTTTTAAAGATTAAGGAGACCTTGTGGAGGCAAAGGAGCCGTGTTATGTGGCTCATGGACGGGGATAGGAATACAAAGTTTTTCCAACAAAAAGCAAACCAAAGAAGGAGAAATAACATGATTAAGAGACTAACGGACAATCAAGGTATATGGAGAAGAGGTCATAAAGATTGTGAGAAGATCCTTACGAGCTACTTTAAGGACATTTTCACCTCTTCACATCCGGAGAATCAACATGAGATTTGTAAAAACATTCCAGGCAGACTCTCTGATGCTCATAAACAGTTCTGTGCTAAATAGATTTCTAAGGAAGAGATTCATGAAGCAATATTTCAAATGCATCCTACGAAGTCTCTAGGTCCAGATGGCCTCCCTGCGTTATTCTATCAAAAATTATGGCCAATTGTGGGGGAGGATGTTAGTTTTTATGCTATTGATATCCTGAATAACAATAGGGATCCTAGTGCAATCAACAACACTTTCATTACCCTTATCCCTAAGAAGAAGCACCCCACAAACCCTTTGGATTTTAGGCCAATTAGCCTCTGCAATGTGATCATGAAAGCTGTTACAAAAGCCATAGCCAATAAAATCAAGACATTTCTTCCTGATATTATTAATGAAGAGAAGAGCGCCTTCATTCGTGGAAGACTCATCACTGACAACTCACTTATAGCAATGGAATGCTTCCATTGGATGAAGCATAAGAAAAAGGGTAGGAAAGGCACAATGGATTTTAAGCTGGATATGTCGAAAGCCTACGACAGACCGGAGTGGAGTTTTGTGACTGAAACGTTAAAGAGTTTAGATTTTCCTGAATCGATGATTTCCTTAATTCAGAAGTGTATCACCATAGTCTCTTACCAAGTCTTGATCAATGGCCAGCCTAGCAGGCACTTTGTTCCTGAAAGGGGTCTCCGTCAAGGAGACCCACTCTCACCCTATTTATTTGTTATCTGTGCAGATGTTCTCTCAGGTTTGCTGAAGCAAGAAGTGTCTAGGAGGAGGATCCATGGCATTACAGTTGCGAGGGAGTCTCCATCAATATCCCATCTCTTCTTTGCTGATGACAGCCTTCTGTTTGCTAAAGCTAGTTAGGAGGAAGCTGCTCGTATTCTTCACATTATGAGGGCTTATCAGAGAGCTTCAGGGCAGGTGGTCAATACTGAAAAATCAGAAGTCTCATTCAGTGGTAATGTAGGGCAGGAAGTGAAGGACAGAATCAGAGACAAACTTGGTTTCTGTTTCGTCACCAACCATTCTCGTTATCTTGGTCTGCCTGTAGTCTTTGGAAGGTAAAAAAAGAGGTCTTTAAACTTGTTGTTGATCGAGTATGGAAGAAGGTCAAAGGTTGGAAGGAGTCTTTTCTATCAAGAGCAGGCAAAGAAATTCTGATCAAAGTAGTGGCCTAACCCATACCAACATACATCATGAGCTGCTACCGTATCCCAGACAGTTGTTGCAAGGAGATTGAAGATATGTTAGCCAAATTCTGGTGGGGTTCAAAGGAGGGGAATAGGAAAATTCACTGGTTAAGTTGGGAGAGGCTATCTCAATCAAAAGGGGAAGGTGGAATCGGATTTAGAGGCATCCACGACTTTAACACTAGTTTGTTGAGCAAACAATTTTGGCATCTAATGCAAGAAGATGGTTCCCTCATTGAGAGATTTTTCAAAGGTAGGTACTTGATCGGTCACCATTAATACTATGTTTCCGTCACTTATTCGACATCAATCCATAAAATCGGTAGCACTTTGTTTGTCTTTTCGTTGTTTTTCAATTCAATTTTACTTGTCGTATTTTATTCTCGCATTTTATGATTTGTTGTTTTATTTCAATTATGTTGCATTTTATGCTTTGGTTTGGTAGTTTTTAATGGTTTCAGGTATGAGTGGAAAACCCCAAAGGACTCGTGCGAAGAAAATGGAAGTTTCGGGGATTTAGAAGAGTTTTTGGAATGAAGCAGAGGATGCCTGGACCTAAAATTCAACAAACATCGAAAATTATTGGGCAAACAAGTTCCTTGTCTGTACTATGTTGTAGTTCTCTTCATTAGCTTTCCAACGCTTCGAACGGGGACCAAAACAGACTTACGGATCAAAAGTTATGATCGAAACAATTTCAGTTATAAAATCCAGCAAGCTGACACGACCAGCAGTGTTGTCTGACACGGCCCGTGTCAGCTTTGACGCTGATTTTCTAAATTTTTCCATATTTTCTCCCTATATTAAGTTGTAGGGGCACTTTGGGTATTTCCAATCGATTTGGGTGAATTGGGGCTATTTAGACTTGTTTTTGAGAAGCTAAAAAGACTTTTTTGACATTACGAACAATTTTATGATAGTTGAGGCGATCAAGGAGATTTGGAGAAGGCGATTGTTCATGAGCGGAAGCGATTGAAGGATCAAATTACTCCGATCAATTTGTAATGTCTTTCCTTAATCCTATTATTGTTTTTGTTTCGAATATTATGAGAGGCTGAACTCTCCAATGCTATGGGGTGTCCCTAAATTGTGATGTAATGAACATTTGTTGAATTATTTGATGAATTTATGTTTTCTTACCTTAATCTTTTATGCAAATTATTTTATATTTTTCGATCGATTAAATTGGGAACGATTTACGATTAGGGATTTGGCCTGAAAAACCAATCCGTTGATTTTGCATAATAACATTACGGTAGATATTGCCTAGGAATGGGGATATCCCGTAGTGACTAAAAACAACTTTGTTAGAACTATTGCTTGATGTTCTTTCTTGATTGCTAAGGAATTAGGGTCAAGGGAGAATATCAAAGGTTTTTCGTTTAAAGGAATTTAAGAAAAATATTTGAGGGTTAGTAAAATTAAGGTTTTGAGACATATATCTCTGACGATAATTTCGGGTTCTTACTAGCAATTTATACACCTTCCTTAGCATATTTCATCATATTTGTCAAAAGCACTTTTTATTATTCTGCTTATTTTATTTTGTTATTATTATTCTCTCAACCAAACAAACCCCAAAGAAAACTTTTGTTTAATTGAATTAGCATATGCACTTACATTGACGCGCAGTCCTCGAGAGACCGACTCTGGGGATAACCCCAATTATTACTACATCGTTAAATAGTACACTTGCTATTTATCGACCAGTACTACCCTGGATGTCCTATCACTTCTGCTCCTATTAGTTTCATGCCTAGTCATGCGTTGCGTAGTATCTTGAGTTCGAAAGATATGGTGCTTCAAGGTACCCGTTGACGCGTTGGTAATGGATTGAAGATCAGAATTGGCTATGATAAATTGATTCATACCCTTCCTGGTTTTCAACACTCTAAAACAACACGGTTCCTCGCTCCTGAAACAAAGGTTAACCATCTTATTGATTGTGACTTGGCGTGCTGGAATTTGGATATTCTTAGGGATAATTTTGAAGCCCATGATGTAACACATATTAGGAGTATTCCCCTCTCTTCAAACCTCCCTGAAGACAAGCTTCTATGGCATCATGAAAAGAATGGTATCTTCTCTGTTAAGTCCGCGTACCACTGGCTTGGGGAACAAAGAAAGAAAAAGCTTCCGGGGACCTCAAACAATGATCCCCAGAAATTCTGGAAGTGTCTGTGGAAGTTGAAGGTCAATCCAAGAATCAAGAATCTTGGCTGGCGTCTCTCAAAGAATATCCTGCCAACTAAAGATAACTTGCGAAAGAAAGGTACGCATTCTGATGAGTTATGTCCCCTTTTTAATATGGAGTCTGAAACTTCTTCTCATCTCTTCCTTCGATGCACCTCACTACTACGAAAAACCCATTTAACAACGGTTGAGAATGAAATATAATGATGCGGGCGAAGGCGTTGTTATGTAGATTGTCGTTGTAAGTTCGATGTTTCTACAACGGACTGGAAACCATTGTTGTATTCTGGAAAGCACGCGTTATATTGCAACGGTTAGTTATTTCAACCGTTGTAATATATATTAACTATCAAAACGGTTATGAGTCTCAATTGTTGTTGAATGTACCCTTAGTTTATTAAATAAAAATGTATATTGCTTGTTTTACCATACACCTAATTAAAGAAATACAACCATTAAAATTGGTAAAGAACTATATAATCTGAAAATTAAACTGTTCTTGAAAACCAACTTAAACACACCACTGTTTTCCGAATTGCATCCATTTCATTCCGCACATTTTATGTTCCTTAACATAAAATTTATGGTTCAATGGTCGGTTTCCTTCAATCCATCGATATCTTTTATTATAGTTTACCTCATCATCGCCACAAATCATCGCGATTTTATCATCATAACAATCACGATCTTAACAACCACGATGATTAGTGACAACGATGAGGTAAAGTAGAATTGTAGATATCGATGAATTGAAGCAAACAGACCATTGAACCATAGATTTTATGTTAAGGAACATACAATGTGCTGAATGAAATGGATGCAATTCGGGAAACATTGACATGATAACGGTTGGTTTTCAAGTACATCTTAATTTTCAGATTATAAGTTTCAATATCAATTTAACTGATTGCATTTTCAATAAAAGGATAGTGAAACAAACAATATACATAGTATATAATAAACTAAATTTCATATACAATATCAGAATGAATTCATATATATGTACCTTATAAGAATGAATTCATATATATGTACCACCATCATCATCACCATGTGAAACAAACCCTAAGAAGTGGGAAGCAATGATGAAAAGTAGTTAGTATTCAATTTAACTATATACAATATACATAGTATATAATAAACTAATGTTCTATATCAATTTAACTGATTGCATTTTTAATAAAAGGATAGTGAAACAAACAATATACATAGTATATAATAAACTAAATTTCATATACAATATCAGAATGAATTCATATATATGTACCTTATCAGAATGAATTCATATATATGTACCACCATCATCACCATGTGAAACAAACCCTAAGAAGTGGGAAGCAATGAAGAAAATTAGTTAGTATTCAAAACAAAACAAGCAAAAGTTGAAACAAAACCCTAAGAAGTGGAACTGTGCCATTACAATGAAGTTCACCTTGCTTGTGAAGCATTGATGTCGAATTTGCAAAAAATGAGAACAATCAACAAAAACAACATGAAGCAAACGAGATAATGGGAACTATCTAACAAAAATATAGAAGTAGAAGAATACCTTATTTTCCATAAACAATATATACATTACACTTGCTACCGCCAGCATCATCACCATGTTTATCTAGTTTTAGATTCTGCAAGAAGAAATACAAGGAGGAAGAAGCTTAAATTAAAAGCTTCATACTTCTTGTATTTCTTTTCGCGGATTCTAAAAAAAGATGAAGTTTGCTGCAAAAAATGTAGAGAAAAAAATGGGTGCTAGGGTTTCGCTGTGAAGGAAACGACGCTACTGTCAATAATGGAAAGTTTATTCCCTTATATAGGTAAATATTTCACAACAGTTTTCTAAAATAACCGTAATGATAAGTATATATATTATTTTAAAAATATCACAACGGTTAGTTATATTAACCGTAGCGACACCCCTTCTACTTGGTACAAGGTTCGACTCCAGGCAACAACATTTTTCTATAATTACGTAAAATAGAAAAATGTTGTTGCTTGGAGTCGAACCTTGTACCAAGTATAAGGGGTATTGCTACGGTTATTATTACTAACCGTTGTAATATTATAACCCTTGCTCTTTCCGGAATAGAGAACACTCTGGCCAAGTATAATAATGATTTAAAATTTTCTCCGTTTTTCAAAAAATATCGTTCCAGAATATCAACCATTTACAAGTTATCATCATTGCAAGCATTAAACTATCAGACTTTTCATCTTCAACCTCATCTATAAATAGACAATTTTACATTTCTTCATAATATATTCTTCGTAACAATGAGTTCTACAAATGAGAATGCTAGAAACATCACCAATGAGGGCACAAATGAACAACGTCAGCCGCCAAATGAGGAGGTCCAACCAGCGACCAACGTCAGGGATGCGTTAAGGGTAAGGAAGGAGAAGAAGAAGAAGAAGAAGCTGAAGAAGAAAAAGAAAAAGACGAAAAGGAGGACTGTTTATTATGATTCCGATGAGGGACGTGGGGAGATAGTCCTAGATTATGAAGATGCATTTGCAGCTATGGGCTCTGACATTGATAAATATATGTAATATGTGATTATCAATGTACTCTTCTTATCTGGAATCTTAATAAAGTTTTCTTTTATATATACTCATCTCTTTCACTTTTATTTTTAAAGAAGTTATGATCAAATATATGGAAAAATATGGAAAAAATGTAGTTGCTGGGAAATATGGAAATAAATCTATGTTTAAATATATAAGCGTGTTTAAAATCTAAAAATATGGAAAAAAAATGTAGTTGCTGGGAATCGAAGCTTGTTACACATCATGTATTACAACAGTGTTTTAATACAAGCGTGTTTAAAATGTAAAAATATGGAAAAAAAATATAGTTGCTGGGAATCGAAGCTTGTTACACACCATGTATTACAACGGTTTTTTAATACGATCGTCGTTAAATATAGTGTTATAAATCAGCTGAAATTTTTTTAACCTATTACAATGGTGGGATACGAATCCGTTGTAAACTTGGCGTCGTTAAATGAGTTTTTCGTAGTAGTGCCTTCACCAAAAGGACTCTCTTTTCTGCTCCTCTGGGAATTCGTCCTCCTGTGTTTGGGAATATTCATGATTGGTTGGGTGACATTTTTGCTAAGGATGACAAACTGCTGGGGCAGCTTATTGCCACTTTTCTGTGGAAGTTGTGGCAAGTTCGCAACAGTGTGGTATTCAAGAATGCCAAGCCTGACCCGCGTATGGTGGCTCTGGAGATATGGGAGGCTTTCAATGAAGGTGTAGATGATTGGAAAGGGAATGCTGCTAATACGCGTAATGTTGGATGGAAGCTGGAGAATTACAATGGATGGGTTGTTCAAACTGATGTAGGTTGTTTTGAGGAAGGATTTATATCCATGGGGTGTGTCATTAGAGACCCCACGTCAAATATCTTCCTTGCTGCGTCCAAAAGAATGATCAATGTGGTCGATCCCGCCAATGCTGAATTACTTGCTATACGATGGGCGTTGCAGCTGGCAAAAGAGTTGGGTTTAAGTAGTTTTGTGGTTCAGTCTGATGCACTTTTCGTTGTTGATTGCATTAATGGTGTGAGTTTTAGTGCTGATTTAGATCCTATTGTGTGTGATTGTAAACAATTAATTTCTAATTGTGCCAATGTTGTTGTCATGTTTATTAATAGGTTGAGTAATGTTGATGCTCATGGTATGGTTGGTATAGGCAGGTCTTTAGGGTCAAGAACTTGGACCGGCCATATACCAAGCCTGGATATGTAACCTCTTCTTCTGTTTCTGCTCTTTAATAAAAGTTGGTTGTTATAAAAATAAAAAAAAAGAAGTTGGGCCAATTGTCCCAACATCGTGTCCAACATCTATCCCCTCAAAAACAAAATTTCACTTATTATATAAATTTTTATCCAAACATTGCTAAGCTTGTTGTATACATTAGACTTCAACTAACTGACAAAATACTTAACAAATGCTTAACCAACTCTGTTACTTGCAATGCAAGTTATCTAACGATTTTAACTAACTCTGCTACCAACTATATAAGCAAATCATCAGAACAACCATCTCATTCATTGCAATTAATATTATACACTGTACTGAATACAAGTTATACAAGCAGTTGTACAAAAGCAAGTTATACAAACAGAATGATAGAATTAGAACCTAAATGAAAACCAACCATTAATTACATCTCAGTATTAGACACACTTGTTAAATTTATTTAACACATATTAATGTAACAACTTTGAAGTCACTCATTATAAACCTCTAAGGGTGCTAAATATCATTTTTGTTCATCTTCCTAATCAATACTATTAGAAACACATAATTAGTTGACTTTATTTGGTAGATTAATTACAATAAATCACTCATTAGAAGTTTTGGGAGTGCTAATTGTCATTTGACTCATTTCTGTTTTGCTTCCATCTTGCTTTGATTTTTGCTTAGTATCCTTACTAGCATTGTTTGAACCATCTTTGATGCTTATCTGCAACAACATAAAAATCATATTTATAAAATGCACTATGTTTCTGTAGTACTAACGCCTCTGAAAAAAACATTTCCGTGTCAGTGTCTGTATCTAAAACCGACACTTGTGAACAGTGTCAGTGTCGTATTTCCGATGTCTGCCCTTTCGTACTAATCTAACCTTTGAATGCTCATCATGAAATTGATAACTTGGCACAGTTTTCCTCCTGGACACAGTTCTCCTAGCTTTGAAATTCGTCTTTGTAGTAGATAATTTGAAGTTGCTAACTTTTTCATCTTGTGAACTTATCGAATAATTATCAAAATGAATCGGAACTTCATTCGATCCACAACTCTCTTTTTCTTCGCCACCAGAACCATCTAAAAATCTCGACTTTATAGTAAATTTGTGATCATTGGTGACACTTTCATACTGATTCATACCATGGCTCTCAACCGATGAAGTGTCGTGAAGTCGAGTTGCCATCCATCTTTCAAGCCAACTCCAGCTCATATTTTGTTCCATCTCATTATGTTTTGCTAGTTTTCGCTTTGAACATATTCGCAACTACAACGATACAGATAAACAAATAAACAACTTAATTAAGCACTTATTACTTAAACACTTATCAATGGTTTTTTGTTTATTACCTGTTGTGAGAAAGCATAAGCCAATGCTCTTTCTCTCCTTGTTGTTGCCTCCATTCTGTTCTGCATTCTCATTTTCGAAACATTGCTACTCACAGTGCTATCATCCCAATCTTCCTGAAAAATTTCAATATACTTTAGAACTCCTTCCGTTTCATATTATAAGTCGTCTAAATTTTGACATACGAGTTAAGTACGCTTTCTTAAACCACTAATTTTTCTCTCATATCGAGTTCGTTCCTAGCTGTGAAAATATCTTATGCGAAAGATATTTGACTTTTATCAAGACGGTCTTAAATTTTGTGAGACTCTGTGTAAATTAGTCATAGACGTGTTCACAAAGTAACATTGTGTTATGTTATAACTTATACCTTTTGCTTTATTCCTCTTGTTCTATTCCTGTTCTGAATATGGTTGTAAATGCTCATTTTTTCTCCTTCAAGTGAGAAAACTTCTGTTGAATTTCCTGTTTGAACTTCAACTGATGTAGCCATAGATTTTCTATCAGGACTTTCGGTTACTAAATCGCGCTTCTCTTCACGAGTTTTCGACGTTACAATTTCTTCATTTTTAGACCTTAACTGAAATTGTAGCATAAACAAATATTAATTCCTTATGCATGGCTTAAACATACTAAAAATTGAAGTACTAGTAATTAATTAGTTAATGATTAGTGATTAACCTTGAAGCTTCTATATGCTGATTGAATTATAATTGCTGCTTCTTCTTCATCCAATGATTTCGGGTTCGAATTTGGTTTTTTCTCAACGGTTTCTTCACTCTTTGTATCTTCTTTATCCGTCGCAAAATCTTCTTGAAGAGACTGTGTAACTGTGACCTCAGAACTCTTGACTGAAGCTGAATCTTCCTCTGCAAGAACTGAATTGAATTCGTTTCCGCACAAGTATGATTTAACAGAAATCCATCTTCTATTTTCGGTTGAATTGCGTCGCATTATCTGTTAGCATGAGATAATTCAAAGCTTGTTTAGAATTCTTGAACTGCAACATCAAGATTTTTTATGTCTGTGACCTCAACGTCAACGCGCACGTTGAGGTTGCATCAGATGCATTTGACTGTAATTCTCGCTAATATCAAAATTATCGTGAATTCAGACAAATGCATTTTGAAGAGAAGAAAGAAAGACTTACTTTGCTTTCATGAGATCTAAAAGCATGGTTTCTTGAGAAGACATTTCTTACCAAGCCAACTGTGAAACCCATGTAGCTTGCCAATTCCAAAAGAGAGAACTTTCCCAATGACATTAATTGTACTCAACTATATAATATATATGCCAATGCACGTTTGAGATAAAGGTTGTCACATTATTAGAATTGGAAATAAAGTATAAAAGTCAAGTGATATTCTTGCTTGATCCAACAATAATATAAATTAAAATAAAGTTTGTTCTATTTTGCTTTTTGAAATTTGGCATATGGTGTGATGTTGTTTTGGGTCGGCCAAATATCCAATAACATGGATGATCAGTTATCAGTTCAAAGTCATAAGGTATTGAAGATACAATGCACCTATTATCTTAAGACTCGCACTCAATTCATGCCATATACAATTATTCACCTTAAATATTATAGTATCTAACGTTTACCTACCTTTTATGCTGAGAATCATCTCTCATATTTAAAATATCATATACGAGACCTAATGTAGGTCTAACCATTCACTATTTTAGATATTTGAGTGATAACTTTGCAGATTTATCTCTTATCTTCCGTATCGAAAGTTTGTTCCATCCAAACTCTACTCCATCACTTTACTATACATTTCTGATGCCTTAACCGAACAGAAGTCCTGACAAACTAATTAAGGGGATCAATCCGAACTTTATTTATTATTTAATTATTTAAAATGTTACATTAAATAAGTATCTAATGCCTAAAAATAAAGTAGAATAAATGACATGTGTTAAGTAGAAATTAAACATTGATGATGATCTGTCTGCAAAGCTGGAAAGGTACCACTAAATAAGAAAATAATAATGTATGGAATTGAGTGCAATGTTTTTATTACTTTTACATCATATATATACTTTTTGCACATGGTTTCTAGCGGATAAGCTTTTATAAAGCTTGCTTGTTTCTGGGGTTATGTCTATTCCTTTATGGTTAATATGTCTTCTGTCAAATGTGGTCTTTTTTTTTTCCTTGCTACTTTATTTTGATCCAAATAGCTTTGGGGACAGGTAAGGAACGTAGCCATAAATTTTTTATTAGGATTCTTTATTATTAATTTCTTGATGCTTTTGCAGGTTGTGTATATGTTTACTATTAATTAGGATTAATTCATATAAAAGGTAAGATATATCCCATCTGAGAAATGTTCATGAGTGATGTGAAGAATCTGTTGTTTTTTTTTTTCTCTTTACAAGTCAGGTTTTTTCATGCGGCGTGCCTTTACAAAGAAGTGGATAAATAAATTAAGGATCAATCAAAATGATAACTTACTTTTGTAAATTAATAAATGGATAATAAAAATTGTAAAATGTTATTCACATTATCAATTGTTAACTATTATTAATTTAAGTTATAATCAATTATTATTAAACATTAATTATTAATAAAATATTTTATTGAGTTTTATTTTAGAATGAATCGGGATGTGATGAGTTGACACATTCTTTTGTTTTTGAGTAGTGTGGTTGAAAACAAATGATGTTGATGTTAAAATCTTTTCCTTTCAATAAATAAATTTACAAGATCAATCTATGATTTGAACTAAATTTTATTGAATTATTCAGGAACTAGAAATACATGCAGTTGAATAATTGACAATCTTAAAACAATAGTGTTGATCTCTATTACGACACCGCGGGGTGGACCTGCATAGTTAGCATTCCAACACTTAAGCGAGTTCAAGATTTAAGATGAGTGTCGTGAAAGGTGGAGATCAAAAAATGTACTTTGCTCTTTGTTTATGAACTGATTTATACTTAGGTCAAGTGGAGTGGATTTGATATGCATTGGGTCTTGAATACTTGGGCATTTGGTCGATCCAAAATAATTGTCCCCAAGGCTTTGTCGGGCACTAAAGGATCTGAAGAATGCCTTAAGTGAAGTTGGCCGGCCTCCAGGGTGTTGTCTGAGGTAAGCTAGACCTGAAACGTTTTGAGTTAGTTGAAAAAATAGTGGGGAACAAGCGCATTAAATGCGCCTTCATCATTGAAACGTTTCACAACCTTCTCCTGACACATGTAGTGATGTGACTAGCTAGGGCATCACACAGTTTATTGTGTACTCGAGTTGGCGTGTATGCACAAGGGAAAATATAACTGCTGATCTTGTGACTTCTTTCTTTAGTTGGTTTGAATCCTTCAACTACAACTATCTATAAATAGGACGAATAAATTGTTTGAAATATTTTTCCAACCTTTGACATTTAAACTTGTAGCTCCGATTTTCGTGACGCGACCACTACCGCATTTAGTGCTACTTTCTGATTTCCAATATTTATTCTATGGTGCTTAAAAGGAAGGGGAAGATACCTTAAACTAACCCTTCTCGCAAGTGTTTTTCTTACAAATGCTAAGAAATCTGGAATCGGGGGTTGGTTATACTGAGGAAAGCTACTAACACCCTGGGTATCTATAGTAATCTATAGGAACCTTTATTGTATATATTTCTACTGTTGAACTACTTGTTTGCTTAAGTTTATTTGCTGCTTAATTGGGAAAGTTTTTCCTTTGTGAAAAAAAAGTAAGGAAATGTTTTTGTTGTTTTTGTTGTTATTTCTATTGTTTTTGGAAGGTACTTAAACCTAAGGTTTTTTATTAGTGTGCTCGCTAAGATCTCGCAATCTTATGCCTACGTATTCCCAAAAAGAGGATTGGGGAAATCAGAGCGTTCGTAGTTCCTCCTAATCTATGGGAGGAAAAAGTTTGTTTTGTATCTTGTTCAAAGCCCAAGATGATGAAGCTAAAGGAGTGCTTGAAAGATTTGACAAATTGTCATTTTTAAGGGAGATAATCTCACATATTCACTACGATCATTTGAGAATGATGTCATAAGGGAAATATTTTTAAACTTATTGTGTTAAGCAATGCCACTTTTTCCTTTATGAATTCTTTACATACTAATAGAAGGACCTTAACTTGGATATAGAATCGACAAGTGTGCCACTTACATCAATTAGATGAAAGAAAAGTTTTGGACTATGATATGAGAAGGACTCTAGCTTGGATATTGAATCAACAAGTGTGCCACTTACATCAATTATATGGAAAAATAGTGTTTTGATGTTTGACTTGAATTGTAGTGATTAGAAGATAAATCTTCCTACAGAGATGGCTCAAGGTATCATCTGTGAGGAGATGAATTTATTTAGGTATCTTGATTGAAGCCCAAGATATGAAGTTGAAAAAGATGGACTCAACTAGGGAGTTTTATCTGTCTTGTATAAAGCCCAAGATTGAGGCTTATTGACTTATTTGTATCTTGTACAAAGCCTAGGATGAATGAGGCTAACAGATTTATGTATAGATGACCAAGACTTGAATTATGCTTTTAAGAAGCCTGAGGGTCCTTGTATGAAGCCCAAGAGGAGGCTGGGGGATTGAATGAGACTTCCCAAGTCTCCTTGTATGAAGCTCAAGAGGTTATCTTCTAAGGAAATTCTTTGTATGAGACCCAAGAGGAGACAAGGGAACTAGTTGTTTGAACTAAGTTGTGATTGAAGGGGTCCTATTGTTAGACCTATGTCTAAACTATAAATGTCAAGAGAAACTTAACAAAAACATGATTGAAGATTTAACAAGTATAGACATTGATATGATAAGTTTGAATTCATGAAAGATTTCTGCATATGTAGGGGTTTTATTCTATTCACAGGGGTGTTGAGTCTTACACTCTAAGAAGAGGCCCAAGATTTGCTGAAAAGAAAAAAAAGGTGGTGGGTCTTACACTCTTGACAGAGGCCCAAGGATTTTGATGATTTGAAAAGTAAAAGGGGTTGAGACTTACACTCTAACAGAGGCCCAAGGATTTAAGCATTTGTATATCACCAATGCTGTGAAAGTTGAAGATTGAGATTTGAAAGATTGAAAGTTTTGAGAAATTGAAGAAAGTTTTGAGAAATAGGGGAGGAAATTACAATCTAATAGAGGCCCAAAGTGTTTGTATTTGAAAATGTAATGGGTATTACACTCTTGACAGAGGCCCAAGGATTTTGAAAATAAAATTAAATCAAACCAAGAGATGTATTTATCATGGTGAGAGTTTTATGAAGGAAATACTTGAACATTGAAGCAAGGATACCAGTTGAACATGTTAAGACAAGTTGATAACAATCAAACTTCATGTTAGGGTTTAAACATGGTTTTGGACAAAGTGGAAACATCACAAACATGTACATAAAAGCATTTTTAGGGCAAAGTTCAAAATGTTTTAGGAGCATATAAACATGGTATGATCAACACAAAGGCACATAAACATATCAAAGTCATGTAAACATGGAAGAAAATCAACATGTTAAGGCAAAGAATCAAGCAAAACAATTCATGACATGATTGAAAGTTCATCATTCATTCATATGTAAACATACACTTGAAAATGCATTAAAATCAAGTAAGGACAAGGATGTACAAATTCACAACAACATTTAAGGTTCATACAATATGTATATGGTTTAAACAAGTCATTGTAAGCAAGGAAAGACAAGGAACCATTCAAAAGAATCAAGAAGAAACTTAAGAAACCCTAAAAAAGTCACACACTTTAAGCACTCATAAATATGAGAAAAATAATTATTTTTGATATTTTCTTTTCACAACTAGAAAATAGACATTATTATAAATAATTTTCAAAAAGAATGAGTTCAAAATGATTAAAAATGAGAAAGTTATGGACATTTGAAAATGTGAAGAAATGAGAGAAAATAAGTGATAAAAAATGGGGAATGGTCCCCATAGGTGTTGAACCCACGCTCGTTTGATCACAGGTCAAAACATTAGCCATTCTAACCACACGCGCATGGTGATAGTATGGTGAGGGCATAATAATATATGTGAAAACCAATTGCAAAATCAGAAAATAAAAAAGAAATGGGGCGAGGGGGATTCGAACCCCGGTTCTGGTAGGCATAAGTACTCAAGGGCGCACAGGTTAAACCACTGGGGTGGTGATACATCCGTGTATCAAACCCCACCCATTAATTGATAAGGGTGAACATGACCTGAGGCTAGACTAAGCAAAAGGCGCCATGGCTGGTTTCTTACCCAAGGTTTTCAAGTTTCAACCATTTGCAAAACCTATTGTAACTTTGTCATTTCTCCATGAAAATGGATGAAACAAAGATGAACTTTATTGAAATTTCCTAAGGAATCCAATGGTGGTGTTATATTTTTCTAAAAATGCATACATTTTAAAACCCGATAGTGGTTCCTAAAAGGCTTCAAATTTGCAAGTTCTATGCTACAACTCTATACAATCAATAATAACATGATAAAATATTTCAAACACAACAAGTAAGACATATATGATATGATCATGATCAATGTACATCAAAGCAAAGCATATTTCTTAAAGTTCAAGTTTTTTGGAAGCTTACCTCTTGAAGCTCACTTGCCAATTTCCAAGAGACTTGTGACAGAAGCAAACCAATGCCTTGGACACCTCCAATACACCTTATAGAAGCTCCTTGGATGCTTGGAATCAAAGGGAAACCTATAGAATAGAATTTGGCTCATTCTTGCAAAATGTGTCAAAAGTGGCCAAAATGGAAACTCTACCAAATGGTGTTATAGTTGAGAAACTATGGTTGGAACAGTTTAAGGATGTTATTTAGAGAGTCTTTGAAGTGTTGGATGGTTTTGAAATGGACAGAATCAAGACATGGCTTGAAATGCAGAAAAGTCAAAATATGAGGTTTTGATAGTTGACTTTCTAATTTTGGTGGTTTGAGATGAAGATGAAGGTTTGAACACCTTCAAGGGGTGATTTGTGATGTGTTTGGATGGTTGTTTGCATGGTTTAAGATCTGGTTTTGAAAATTCTAAGTTTACTCTTTGAAACTTTGAAAACTTGAAGTAAAAGAGGGAGAATGAGAAAACAAGTCTTTGGTATTGTTTTGGTGTATTTGAATTGATGCAAAATGACCTCTATTTATAGGAGAACTGATTTGTTTTGGATGAATAGTATTGGATGAGGGAGCATGCTATTATCCAATGGATATAGCCATGTAGCTCTAACTTAAAGGATAAGGTACCAAAAGTCTTCTATAGCATGACTAGAATCTTGACTCAATTTCCATTTGCAGGTTTGAACACTCATTGCTTTTAAATTGATCTGAACTGGTGTGGCTCGTTTCATGCCAATTTAATGCTTCAAATAAATGCTAATGACAAACTTGAATTCATGGCTTTGTAATGATGGTTTTCATATGCCAAGAGATAGAATTCTTGACTTATGGTTCAAAGTTGAAGATATTATGTGATTCAACAAGATTCCTTCTGATCTTATAAGATGACAAGGCTTGTAAAGTGACAAAATTTAAAGGTGAAAATCGTGTGACACAAGTAATGCACCAATGTTGTCTTGAAAATCAGTTTGATCATGGCATGTTGTGAGGATCATATCTTCTTGCTCAAGTGGAATCAATGAATGTTCTTGTACTTTTTGGAAAGCTGAAATATCCTACTTTAACTTTGATGTTTATATTTGGTCTTAATTAATCTTGGATCTTGGAGAAAAATGACCTCAAAGTTGGTTAAAACACAAAACAGATTCTGCCTAAAAAAATTTCTAACTGTCAAGATTCAAAAGTGTCGAAACCCTAACTTTATGGCTTCATATCTCAAAATCTATGCATTTTTTGGGGATGATTCAGCCCAACAATCTTGTTGTATGGAAGAAGATATATCATTTGAGCTTTGGAGTGCAAAAAATGGTTGCTTGGATCACAAGTTATGGCCTTGTAAAGTTAGGTACTTGAACATGAATTTCCATAACTTAGTGAAATTTTAGCAATTCTCCCCATTTTGTTTCTTTTGCAAGTAACCTTGATTCTTTGATCAATCCTTGATTAAATGCAACTATGGCTCATGTTTTCATGAATAATAGTCCTTGATGATCAATTTTGCCCAAAAAGGTCAAACTTTGACTTTGGGTATCAGATGAATTTTGTGCAGAGAAACCCTAATTCCTGATTTTTAATGACTGAATCCTCTGAGGCAATTTTAAACTTATGAATGGACTTCAAAGGTATATTTGAGTGTCTTGAATCATGTTCCAAGGTTTGAGATTATGTCTTGGCCAAAAGTCAAAGGTATGGTTGACTTTTCATCAAAACCCTATTTTTGTGGTCCAGATGATTTGAATTCTTGCATTGTTTATGAATCAAGTTCTTTGGATCAATCCAATCATATGAATGGACTAATATGATGTATTTGAGGTCCTTGAAACATATCTTGAGGTCTTGGATCATGCCTTGCTCCATAAGTCATCCCAGGGATTGAATTAGGTCAAAACCCTAATTTTGGTGTACTGAGGGTCTTGAGGCTTGATGAGCATGTCATGATGTAATTTTGCACTTGATTGTTGATGAGTGAAAGTCCTTGATCTTCATGGATGATATAGCGACTTGTGGTGTTGAATATGATGCTTATCCCTTGATAATTCATCTGCTTAAGTTTTAGGGGGATCACCTAACCTGTGAAGCAAGTAAACACACATATCTTGTACTTGTGATGAGTTAGTGATGCATGAAAGTATATTCATATGATATGCACATGATGTGGAATCTAAGGGTCAAAATTTAGGGTATGACAAAACCTACGACCACTTTCTATGAAAATGTCTTTGTTCCCTCTTCCATGAGAGTATTAATCGAAGCGATTCACATTGCCTTACTTAAAGTCTTTTCCTTTCTTCCTCTTCTCTGCTTTGTCAACATCTCACAACAAGACACCTTCCTTAACTCAGGTTTTCTTTAAGCATTTCTCGTTTCAATAGATAAGACGAGTGATAATGCTATTAATCTGACGAGTGATTCTAAGAGTGATACTTCTTCTGCTTTGAGAATGGGAACATCTCCTGATTCTCATCTTCCTGTTCTTGATCATGGTCATCCAAAACCATAGGTTATATCCTTTTCTGACCATTCTGTTTCGAAAAGGATATACAGGGGTTCCCTAGTGGAAGGGGCTTCTTCAACTGACACATTAGAAACCCTCTTATCAAACGTCGGCTGAGAGGTGAATCATGTCGATGTTTCTATGCCCCATCCCATCTTAACCGAGGAGGAAAAACAAGCCAACCAACAAAGGAGAGAATGAGCTAATGATTATATTCAACTTTGTCTGAGAACCAATAACTGTGAACCCAGCGAAGTTGACGTGAAGGTTTACTTGGATCTTTAAGAATCATCTGGTACAACAAATCATGACTAGTTGGACACAAAAGTAAGCACTTCACTTATTTTAAACACTGAAGCTGCCATAGATACTATTGGAATCATGATCGGTGATCCTCTAGAGTGGTCGACTATTCTAGTGGGGCCGAGAAAGAGGATATGTAGTTCCTTTGAAAACCTCTTGATTCTACGCTACAAGTATATGTTCACAAGAATAGGATCATGATTGTCTTTTTTTGACTTCAAAGTATCCGTTCTAAAGCAGTTAAAGACTATCCCCTTCCAACTCCATTAGAGTCCTTGGGTTTACATGAGGGCATTTCATATATGCCTTGAATACAAGTCTCAGAAGCCTTCCATTGGTATGTTTTTTGATCTGTTTCGTTTGATGCATTCCTAAAAAAATTTTATTATTTTTTTGAATTAATTCATATAAAAGGTAAGATGCAATGAAATGATGTTTTTTTATGTACTCCCTGCGTCCCACAATGAGTGACTCATTTAGAATAAAAGAGTGTTCCAAAATGAATAACTCATTTCAATTTTCAATGCATTTTTTGCCAATTTTACCCTCTAATTAATTTTACTTTCATCACTCCCAATATATGTTAAGTGTACTTTAGTAAAAATGTCATTCTCTCTCTTTCATTTTTTTTTTAATCTGTGTGTAATTATCAACTGAATCACTCATTGTAGGACGAAGGGAGTACTTTATTTATAGGCAAAATACTCTTTTTGGTCCTTTAACTTTACCTCGGGGTTCATTTTGGTCCCTTAACTTTAAAAAGTGTCATATTGGTCCATTAACTCTTCAAAACGTTTCATATTAGTCCTTTTCGTCTTATTAGCGACGGAAAAGTTCAAAAATCAGTCGCTAAATTCGTCGCTAATAAGACAAAAGGACTAATATGGAACGCTTTAAAGAGTTAAGGGACCAAAATGACACTTTTTAAAGTTAAGGGAACAAAATGAACCCTGAGGTAAAGTTAAAGGACCAAAAAGGGTATTTTGCCTTATTTATATAAGGTAGTTTTTTTTTATGCAGTGTGCCTTTACAAAGAAGTGGATAAATAAAGGGTTAATTGCATTTTACCCCCTGCCATATCAGCGTACCCCCCACCGTTGCCAAAGGCAGGTTTAGGCAACGGTTTGCTTGAAAAAACCGTTGCCAAAAGTCAGGGAGGGGGGAAAAGCAAAATTCGCTAACATTACAGGGGTAAAATTCACTATTAACCCATAAATAAATTAAGGATCAGGGATTGAATTAGTGGTAAAGATTTGAGTTTTGAGATTTAGTGGTAAAAACTTGAGTTTTTAGACCGAATTTTTTCAATGTTTTAATTCGAATTCCATTAAATATAAACAATTTCTATATTGAACCATATTTATACAGAGTTAAACTCTGATTTTAAAAGAAACCCCGACAAGTGGATGGTTGATCCTTTAAATTAATCGATTCATAAAATTGAATATTAAGATTTAAAAAAAATTAAATACATCATAAAAATTGTAAAATGTTATTAAAATAATCAATTATTAATTATTATTAATTAAACTTATTATTAATTGTTATTAAATAATTATTAATAAAATATTTTACTGAGTTTTGTGAGTCATGATGAATTGACACATTCTTTTTGTTTCTTAGTAGTGTGGTTGAAAACCTTAATGATGTTGATGTTAAAAGCATTTACTTCCAAGCAATAAATTTAAATGATCAATTTATGATTTGAATTTAATTCTATTGAACTATTAGTTGATAGTTTTATTGGTCTAACTAGTAAGATATCCGTGCTCCCGCACGGGTAAAATTATTTGATACAATATTAAATATGTTTAAATGTAAATTTGAACGTTACAAAATGTATTTATATATGTATTTAAATTTAAAATTAGTTATTAATTTTAAAATGAACAATGATTATATAAATACGATTTTAATTAAATACAAAGAGAAAAAAAAACTTGTAAAATAAAAAAAAATTAATATTTGTTAATAAGGATTTTATCTTTCAAATTAAGATAATTATTAATTAAAATAAAATATATATTAATTTTTTAGTGACCCGTGAAATATAAAGTTTATTTGATAGATATTAAAATGTATTTATAGACATATGTAAATTTGAAGTGAGTTATTTAATTATAAATTGAAAAATAATTATACAATCTCAATTGTATTAAATAATCATGCAAAAAGAAGAAAAAAAAGATTCATAAGATGAAAAAAAGACAAAAAAAAGAAATTTTGATGCGATAATGACCCGTAAGATAAAAAAATTATTTGATGTGATTTAAAATGTATTTAGATAGAAATGAAAAATTTAAAATGATATACTTAATTGTAAAATGAACAATAATCATATAAATTAAAGAGATTAATTGGAATACACTGTCAGTGTAAAACTACTTTACACTGTCATCCAATTAGAATTAGTTATTTTAACACATATTTATGGAATTAAAAATAAAATAAATAAATTATAAATAAATCATTTTAATAACTACTTATTCCATGTTTCTCTCTTCTCATGTCTCAAAATAACTAATTCTAATTGGATGATAGTGTAAAATAGTTTTACACTCACAGTGTATTCCAATTAATCTCTAAATTAAATTGTATTAAATAATTATATAAAATGAAAAAAAAAAGGAATCATGAGATGAAGAAAGAAAAAAATTAACATTTAATTTTGTCTCTCAAATTAATGGTAGATTAAAATAAAATAGATATTGTGTTGATAGTGACCCGTGAGATAAATAAATTTTTAATTTTATTAAAATTAAAAAATATATTTTTGGTATTTTTAGTGATAATAATTAAATAGAGAAAAAAATTAAAATGAAAGTGAGAAAGTGTGGGAAAAAGAAATGTGAGAGAGATTTGAAATTTGAATGAAGAGAGAGAATGATTGTATGCAATATTTAATTATGATTTTATTGGTAGAGATTGATAAATGAATGCCACTTGTCATGATATAATAGGAGTTGAGATTAAAAAAAAATAAACATTAGTTGATTACTAAAATGTCCTTTTGTTAGTGTAAATAATTTGTGATGAGAGGACAATTTTGAGAGTTCATGCAATTGAATTATAATATATAGATGGTAGAGTAGATAGGAGTTGAGATTAAAAAAAATAAACATTAGTTAATTACTAAAATGTCTTTTTGTTAGTGTAAATAATTTGTGATGAAAGGGCAATTTTGAGAGTTCATGCAATTGAATTATAATATATAGATACTAGATAGTAGATTATTTATTACCGTTTGAATTACTTGTATCCGAACCATGCTTCAAATAATGACATGAACCACAAGAAAAAAAAATAGTAAAATGTTCATTAAAGAAGAATAAATAATTGAAAAGTAAATACACATACTCCCTCCGTCCCAAAATATAAGAGAAAAAATTAAAAACACACTTATTAAGAAAAGTAAAAAGTATAATAGTTTGACTAAGATTTTGTTGAAAAAAATTATTTTGAAAGATGTAAAAACAATTCTAATTAGTTGTTAGCTATAGAAAAAATGAGAGAGAAAGCAAATTAAATGCAACTTGCATTTAATGTTACCTTGAAAAAAATGAAAGTTATTTTTTTCTCGTATATTTTGGAACAAAAAAAATACACTTTTTTCTCTTATATTTTGGGACGGAGGGAGTATATTATATCATTTGTAGTAGGAAAAAACATACATCATTATTGTTCAGCGTTCCAAAATCGAGATTGTTATACTTTGCATACGTGAATGTGTGTAATCTATATTTTAGATCGATTTTTTTGAATGAAAAATGAAATTTCTCTTATAGTGGAGGTTCTTTTCTAAGTCATAGAAAATCAGAAATTAATTTCACTCTTGCATGAATGTCACCTGATTTTTAACAATCTTGAACCAACTATTAGAAATTTCTTGTACAAGTACCTTTGAATCAATAACCTCTTTCAACCATCCCAAAAACAATAAGCACATATTCAAAGCTTTTGACGAATAGTGTTTCGAGGAACTTTTACACTTCTCGAATGAAAAATTGCCCTTGCTAGATTCAAAGAAGTCTTGTTGGAATGATTAATGTTGCAACATTAGTTTTAGAACATTTTTCAAAACATGTGTCAGAATTCTAATGTAAGTAGTGAATTGAAAAAATTCTTTAGGTTTCACATTGAACAACTTTCATATATTGAGTATTTATATAGTGGAGTTAGTTTTCTTAGATTGTGCCCATAGGGGTAGAAATTTTGTAAACAAACGCCTGTTTGGCTCAACTCATACATTCAATTTTTTTGCATAAAATTTTTAAATTTTTTTGCATAAAATTTTTAATTTTTTAAAATAAATATAATATCAAAATTGACGTGTCATCTATTACAATCATCATTAGCTAAGCATGTTGAGACTAGATCTAGGGTTTAGGAAAAATGTGCCACCTCTTCATGAATTCTCTTTTAATCAGCTTGACCAAAACTCTACTCCCAAAATCTCTCTCGTGTTTTTCTATCACGTACACACATATGAACATATTTGCGCACACACGCGCACTGTTAGGTGTCAAGAAGTGCTTATTTTCATAATTGATTTTGATGCCTTTGAGCTAATTTAATTGCTTTAATCGGGAAACGACTTATTAATTAAGCGATTCTTGCATTTGGGTGAATTTTTGGTATTTTGATGTGTTTGTGAATTTTTACAGATTTTTGGTGAAAAGATCACGGCTAAATTGGCGCGGAATCGAGGAATTTGAAAAAGCTGCGTGTCGCGATTTAGGCCCCTGCACCGCCCGGCCCTGCAGGGGCGCAGGAAGCTCTTACCGCCCGGCGCTGCAGGGGCGATGGTTCCCCATTTTTTCAATCAAAGTTACAGAATTGTGACTAGCTGCGCCTCTTGAAGACCGCCCGACCGTGAAAGCATCGCCCGACGCTCTGATGCCATCGTCCGACGCTCTCAGATATTTTCTGAGCTCCACGTGACACTGTTGCTGTCACGTGGCCTCACTTTATGGTCACCGCTCGGCCGTGAAAAGCATCGCCTGGCGCTCTTGTCTGGGCTGAACTTGTTTTAGTCTCATTCTGTGGATATTTTTGGAGGATCACTTTTCATTTTTCAATCTTTTGTAACCTAGAATCTTGTGTTAAGGAAAAAACACCATTGTTACTTATTTTCTTAGTTTCAAAGCTTTTATGCTTCAATCCTTGAACCTTTGAAGATTGATGCTCCAAAAGCTTTGCAACATTACTTGTCATCCAAGCTACCATGAAAATGAGTAGCTAAGCATCTCTTGTGTTAATGTTAGATGTAGTTGATCTTGATCATATGTATTTATTTTGATCTTTTGTATATGAACAAGGTTATTGATCAATATATATGAAGGTATTTGTTCTCAATGATGTATGTGTGGTTTGTATTGCTCTAGACATAGATTTTGCAAATCATGACCTAATATTTTCATCTCTTAAAAACCAAACTCTAGACATAGATTTAGGATTTGTTATTCGCTTTGTGTTGATCTTAATGATTGTTGTTTCGATTGTTAGCGTGAGACATCATCTAACGGTCTAAACAACGATACTCATGACTTTGCTTTAGACATAAACTTAGTCGGGTGGACACGCGCTTGTATTGGTCGGTAACTAAGTTCATATACTTGATTAATCGGATATGTGTGAAAAGGATTAGCGAAACCTAACCTTGACATGCTTTTCTAAAAACCTTACAAACTCTTTGCCACAAATTTACTCTTTGCTACCAATTAATGTTAACCAAAATCAAGCACCCTTTGAAACTCTTTAACTTAAAACATTGTGACTATTGAACGACAAGCATCTAATATCGCACAATCCCTGTGGAGACGATAAAAACACCCCCTAATACTGTTTCAACAAAATGGCGCCGTTGCCGGGGATTGTTCATTGATATTGCAAGCATTACAATAGTTGTTTTGTTTTAAGCTTGTTAACTTTTTCTTGAACTTGTTGATTTATTTTGTTTAGTGTGCAGACTTTGTTTTATGCGAGGGAAACTACCGGCGGACCAACTTCTGTTCGATCCCGGGATTGAAAGAACTGCTCGTAGAATCAATTGCAGAACGAGACGAAGGAGGCAACTAGCTAGACAAAGGCAAGAACAAGAGGGAAGTTCGACTTCTATACCACCACCATTTCCACAGTTACTTCCAGCTATGGAACATCCACCACCACCACCACCACCACCACCACCACCACCTGCTTCTAGATCGGGTACCAACATTCCAAGACATAATGCACAGTTTGCTCGCAATGCGCAGAACGGTCGTCATTTAGAAATGAAGACTGGTATTCTCCATCTTCTATATCAGAGTCCTTTTACTGGTATGGATCATGATGATCCTTTTACACATCTGACAAAGTTCTATGAGATTGCCGGAGCAACTGGTGCGCCCGAAGTTGAAGAGGAATCTCTGTTTAAGAGACTATTCCCGTATTCCCTCATTGGGAAGGCCAAGGAATGGTATCTTGATCAGTCGACGGCAATAATGACTGATTGGAATTCACTTGAAGAAAAATGTTTGGAGCGATTTTCCCACATAATTGTTTCATTGAGGCCAAGACCGCAATAGCTGTGTTCACGCAAGGTGCAAACGAATCTCTCAACGAAGCGTGAGAGAGATTCAAATCTATGTTGAGAAAATACAAGGGGCATGGCTTTGATGAATTGTCTCAAATTCATATTTTTCGGAATGGACTTCAACTAGTGCATAAAACCTTGTTGGATGCCACCGCTGGTGGATCCTTACTGAGCAAAACCGCTGAAGAAGACACTGCCATTATTGATAAAATGGCTTTAAATGATCATCAGGGAAGCCATAACCTTGGCCCTTCTCAAAGGACTCCTGGAGTTTTGGAACTGGGGACCAATGATGCTATACTTGCTCAAAACAAGTTATTATCCCAGCAAGTTGAGTTGTTGACGAAACAAATGTCTAAACTTCCTCAACAACTTAAAGAAATCCATGACTCCTCGAGTAAAAATGTACAGGTCTTGGTATGTGAACTTTGTAGAGGCGACCATCTTACCGGATATTGTCCTCCGGTTGTGAAGGAGGTAAACTATGTTGGAAATCAAGGATACCAACCCCGACCTCCGTATCAACAAGGCAACCAAGGTTACCAACAACGGGGTAACCAAGGTTATCAACAACCGTGGAGACCACAAGAAGCCGGGCTGTCAAACCGTCAACAATACCAAAATTACACTCAACCTCCGCAAGCTCCTGTTGGAAATACGAAGATGGAAGACACTCTCACGTAATTTATGCAAATGTCAATGTCCAATCAAAAGAATACCGATGCGGCCATAAGGAATCTTGAAACACAAGTCGGACAATTATCAAAACAATTGGTCGACCAACAAAAAGGAAACTTTATGGCGAATACTCTACCAAATCCTAAAGAGCATTGTAAGGCTATTCTAACAAGAAGTGGAAGAGAGATTGACTGGGTGTAGGTGAAGTTGTAGTGGAGGAGGAGGTTGTAGTTGAAAAAGAAAAAAAATAGTGATGAGATTGAAGTAGGAAAAAATGTTGAGGGTGATCTAGTTGAAAATGAGAAGGAAAAAAGTAAGGATGATGAAAAAAGAAAGAGAGAAGAAAAATTGAAAAAAACTAGGAAGGGGAAAGAACCGTTGAATAATATTCCGATCCAACATTTACCATATCCTCATGCTCCTACAAAGAAAGATAGTGTGAGGCACTACGCTCGGTTTATGGATATTTTCAAACAATTACAAATAAACATTCCATTTTCCGAAGCTTTGGAGCAAATGCCAAAATATACAAAATTTATGAAGGATATTCTCACAAAAAAGAAGAGGTATACGGATCAAGAGACCATCATGGTGGATGCTAGTTGTAGCGCTATCATTCAACGTACTCTCCCGAGGAAAGAATGTGATCCGGGACGAGTCACCTTGTCGGTTACTATAGGAAATATCTATGTGGGCAACTGATTGATTGATTTGGGCTCTAGTATCAATTTAATACCTTTGTCGATTGTGAAACAGTTAGGACACATGGAATTGAGATCCACTCAAATGACATTGCAACTCGCAGACAAATCCACTACCCGTCCTCACGGTGTAGCGGAAGATGTATTGGTTAAAATGGACAAATTCTTATTTCCTATTGACTTCGTGGTAATTGAAATGGAGGAAGATGAAGACGCTCCATTGATTCTTGGGAGACCATTTATGAAAACTGCTAGAATGGCGATTGATATGGACGACGGTCTCATGAAGGTTAAAGTCCAAGATGAGGAGGTGTGTTTCAATCTATTTGAGGCCATGAAACACAAGAACGACAAAGGTGACTGTTTTAGAATAGATGCAACGGAAGAAGTGGTTATGGATGTCACAAAACAAATTCACGTAGTGTCCCCTTTACAAAGAGCTCTGGATGATTCCTTTGAAGTATTCTCCGATGAAGAGGAAAGAGCACTTGAAGAATGTCTAAAGGAACTTGAATCTTTGGATGAGTTGCAACCTTGGGAATGTGAATAGGAAGTGCTAAAAAAAGAGGTGAGTGATGCAAAATATCAACTTGAATTGAAGGTGTTGCCTTCCAATTTGAAATAAGCTTTCCTGGATGACAATTGTAATAAACCTGTTATCATAAGCAACATTTTATCTGACAATGAGGAAAACCGGTTAATTCAAGTTTTGAGGAAAAATCAAGAAGCAATGGGATGGACTCTTTCTGATCTTAAAGGCATAAGTCCCTCTTATTGTATGCATCGCATATTCATAGAAGAGGATTTCAAACCGGTCGCTCAACCGCAATGCCGTTTGAATCCAACGATGAAAGAAGTAGTAAGAAAAGAAGTTGTCAAACTCTTGGATGCCGGTATGATTTACCCGATTTCCGATAGCCCTTGGGTAAGTCCGGTCCACGTTGTGCCTAAAAAAGGAGGAATGACCGTGATCTGAAATGAAAAAAATGAGTTGATTCCGACAAAAACGGTGACGGGGTGGAGTATGTGTATAGACTATAGGAGGCTAAACACCGCAACAAGGAAATACCATTTTCCACTTCCTTTTATGGACCAAATGTTAGAAAGGTTGTCGGGCCAACAATTCTATTGCTTCTTGGATGGTTATTCCGGGTATAACCAAATTTCAGTGGACCCGGATGACCATGAGAAAACGGCATTCACTTGTCCTTTCAGAAATTTTGCCTACCGAAAAATGTCGTTTGGTCTATGCAACGCATCAGCGACGTTTCAACGTTGTGTTCAAGCTATTTTCTCCGATCTTATTGAAAAGAAGATGGAGGTTTTCATGGACGACTTCTCCGTTTTCGGAGCGTCTTTTGATCTTTGTTTGAGAAATTTGGAGCTTGTGCTTGAACGGTGTGTTGAGACGAATTTGGTATTGAACTAGGAGAAGTGCAATTTTATGGTTACGGAGGGAATAATGTTGGGCCACAAAGTCTCCTCCAAAGGTCTTGAGGTTGATCAAGCCAAAATTGAAGTGATTGAAAAGTTGCCTCCTCCAACTAATGTCAAAGGCATTCGAAGTTTTCTCGGACATGCGGGATTCTATCGGAGGTTCATCAAGGACTTCGCGAAGATAGCAAAGCCATTGAGCAATTTGCTCAACAAAGATAAGTTCTTTGACTTTGATGAATCTTGCATGTTTGCTTTTAATTTTTTAAAGAAAAGTTTGATTACCTCACCCATAATCATCGCACCTAATTGGAAATTGGATTTTGAACTCATGTGTGATGTGAGTGATTATGCGGTGGGTGCTGTTTTGGGTCAGCGGAAAACAAAAAATTTTCATGCTATACACTATGCGAGCAAAGTTTTAAACGAAGCTCAAATAAACTATGCAACAACTGAAAAAGAGTTGCTTGCGATAGTGTATGCATTGGAAAAATTTCGTTCTTATTTGATTGGGTCGCGAGTTGTCGTTTACATGGATCACACGGCGATTAAGTATTTGTTCACCAAGCCCGATTCTAAACAAAGGCTAATTCGTTGGATCCTCTTGTTGCAAGAATTTGATCTAGAAATTCGTGACAAGAAAGGTTCTGAGAATTTGGTGGCGGATCACTTATCCCGCCTTGTAAACGTTGACGTGACCAAAAAGGAATGTGAGGTCAAAGAGGAGTTTCTGGATGAAAAATTGTTTATGGTGCAAGTTAGACCATGGTTCGCCGACATGGCTAACCACAAAGCCGCCGGATTAATACCGGATGCTCTAACTCACCATCAAAAAAAGAAAATTTTGTCAGACGCCAAGTCTTTTGTTTGGGATGAACCACATTTGTTTAAGCTTGGTGTCGACAACCTCTTGAGAAGATGTGTGTCAGTAGAGGAAGCCACAAACATACTTTGGCATTGCCACAACTCTCCGTATGGAGGACATTTTAACTGGTTAAGAACGGCAACGAAAGTCCTTCAATCGGGCTTTTATTGGCCTTCTTTATTCAAAGATGCGCATGCGCATGCCCAAAGTTGTGACAAATGTCAAAGAAGTGGTGGAATTTCAAAGCGGCATGAAATGCCTTTACAAAATATGTTGTAAATTGAAGTATTTGATTGTTGGGGAATTGACTTTGTTGGACCTTTTCCATCTTCATTTTCTAACGAGTACATTTTGGTTGCTGTTGATTATGTTTCCAAATAGGTTGAGGCAATAACATGTACTAAGGCCGATGGAAAAACCGTAATAAAATTTTTGAAAAGAAACATTTTTGCTCGATTTGGTACTCCGCGAGTGTTGATAAGTGACGGAGGATCCCATTTTTGCAACACTCAGCTTGAAAAAGATTTGGAGCAATATGGTGTTAAGCACAAAGTTGCAACACCATATCATCCTCAGGCTAATGGGCAAGCGGAGGTATCGAACCGAGAAATTAAACGAATTTTGGAAAAAACAGTGTCATCCTCAAGGAAGGATTGGTTAAATAAGCTTGATGATGCTTTGTGGGCGTATCAGACAGCTTTTAAGGCTCTGATTGGTCTCACTCCTTTTAAAATGGTCTACGGTAAGAATTGTCATTTACCGGTCGAGTTGGAGCATAAGGCGTTTTGGGCCTTGAAATTTTTGAACTTTGATCCAACTCTGAGCGGTGACAAAAGAAAAATGCAATTGCATGAATTGGATGAATTGCGCCTGAAGGCGTATGATTCCAATAAGCTGTACAAAGAGCGTGTCAAAACTTACCATGACAGAAAAATTGTGATCAAGCAGTTTGAAGTGGGACAGCTGGTCCTACTTTTCAATTCTCGATTGAAATTGTTCCCAGGTAAATTAAGGTCTAAGTGGTCAGGTCCATTTCAGATTCGGGAAATCAAGTCATACGGGGCAATTGTGATTGAAGACACAACGTCAAAGGAGAATTGGACTGTTAATGGTCAAAGGTTGAAAGTTTATCTGGGAGGTGATTTCGAGCGGAATCCCGCCGTTGTTCCTTTTTGCGATCCTTGAGGTTGCATTGGACCGTCGAGCTTAGCCGACGTTAAACAAGCGCTTGTTGGGAGGCACCCCAACATTGTAAGTAATTCTTGCTTTTCAGTGTTTTTATTGTTGCATTACCATTTGGAATGAAGAATTGAGATTTTTGCATGTTGTGAGTTGAGTGTGTGGTTGCTAAAAATGGTCTGCTGCACTTTAGCAGAAATTCTGCCAACTGGTGTGGAGCGCCCGACGGTGCAAAAAATTTAAAGAGGCCTCGCCTCTGATTGGCCAGGCGAGTGAGTTTTGGGTGGGAATTTTGAACGTTTACTGATAAACTTATTGGTTTAGTGCTCCATCTGAATTGTGTTTTCCCATTTTTGCCCCTGGCTATTTTAAAAAGGCTTGAGAGAAAGTTTTGAAACTTTTCTCTCATTCTCTCCCGTGAAAACCCTAGCTCCCACACTCTCACTCTCTCACCCTTTGTTCTCTCTCTTTCTCTCATTTCAGACTCTCCAACCTTCAAGGTATGCATGTAGTTTGTGTACTTCTGTGTTTTTCTTTCTTAAATCATGTATAATTGTAGAAAAATGTGGTGAGGTGTGTTAATGATTGATATAGATGATTGTTGACTAGACATCCTTCTTTCACCTTGCATGTTCTTATTGGTGCTCTCTGTGTTGATTATTAATTTTGGGTTGAAGAAGGATGGGTTTGAAAAGAGCAGGGCTACCTTGAAAAATTGTTTCTGATATCGCTAGTACCGCCCGACGGTAGAGGGGTGCAGCAGCGCTCTTGCGTCGCCCGACGATGCTCAAGCGCTGGCCCTGTTTTGCCCAGTTTTGGGATTTTACTGTTTGCTTCGTTTTTGTTTTCGTACGACTAACAGTGCTAATGTGAATGTTTGTGTTGTGCTGTTGGTGTTTGAATTGTGCAGATGTCTCACCGCTTTGCTCCTCAACATGCTTCAAGGAGGAAGCAGAAGAATGTTTCTTCCTCATCTAATATTCCATTGGAATTTGACGGGAGCCGGTTTTTGTCTGCCGAGCATGAAGCTCGAATCAAGTCTCTGGAGGGCAGAAGTGTTCTCTTGGAAAAGAGATTTGCAATCAACCTTGAAGGAGACTACAGACGGATTCAAGCGATCTTTGAAAAGAAAAGATGGGAGAAGCTGATGAACCCGACTGATCGCGTTTGTTACCAACTGATCAGAGAATTCTATGCTAACGCGCTTCATCCCGAAGGAGAATTTTACAGATTTAAGACCTTCGTAAGGGGTCGAGAGATCAGTTTTAGCAGGGATGCCATTAATAGGCTCTTGGGCAGTCCTTGTAGCTTGGGAAGTTTGTAAACCGATGATTATGTGAAGCTTTCAGCAGCAAAGCATGATCACAAAATGGAAGCCAGTGTGATCCTCAAACTAGGGTGCAAGGTCGATCGGAATGCTAAAAGGGAGCCGATCAAATATAGTAGGAAATTCATGACTCTTGAGGCACAGGTTGTTCTCCTCTTGCTTTGCTATAACGTAAAGCCGCGACATCACCGTTCCTCTGTCCCTCTTGATACAGGACTCCTTATGTACTGTATCATGGAGGACAGGGAGGTGGATGTTGCTCAGATCATTGCGTGGGAGATGAAAAATTTTGTGGATAATACTCGGAGGCCAAGAGTGCATGATGATGCTCCCATCATCTTTCCTTGTCTGGTTCAGGCTTTAATTTATCAGACTGACATTTTGATTCCAGGTGTGATTAATGAAAAACTTAAATTTCTGGTGGATGACAACTACTTGGATCGGTTTTGCAAGCCCAAGGAAGAAAGGAAGAAGAAAAAGGCTGCTGAATTGGGAAGTAGTTCAGGTGTTCAGGAGGATGCGAGTGACTCATCCATTTTCAACATGAAAGCGGCGTTTAACTACACTTGGGACATGGGTGAGTCACTCCATAGGTCTAATCAGTTTAACTTTGATTGTATGCAGCAGATGTATCATTTTCAGACGCACCCTGCGGAGTACACTCCCTTTCCTTCAAGGGAGGCGTTCAACGCCTATGCGAATTGGCCTGGGGACAGGCGCCCATTCTTTTTAGAGGGGGCAAGCACCAGAGGTGTTGTTGCGGATGATGATGATGGTGGTGATGAGATGCAGGACGATCTCAATGATATGGTTAACTAGGCTGAAAAGTGAAGGATTTTATTTTGTCTTTTCATTTATGTTTTCAGTTTTTTAGTATGTACTTTTGGATCGCTTCGGCGAGGATTTTGATTGTAGTGTTTTGTCGCTTAGGCGAGTACAATTTCGGTGTTTTTAACACCATAGTTTATAATATTTTCAAGTTGGTTAAATGTGGTTTAGTATAAATTCTGTTTTTATTTTTTTTATGATGTGTTGGCGCAAAGAAAGTTATGTTTGCCCTTAATTTTTGAAAAAATTTGTGTGATAGCACAAGAAGAGTGAATGCTTTGTTAGCATTAAACATTGATGGTAATGATAGAATTCTCAATTTTGTGCACAATCAAAGTGTGAATGTGTTGTGTAGAATTTTAACATGGTTGGGAGTTAGTGCTTTACACAAAATTATGGTAATGCATTATGTTGTAAATACTTGTTCATTTGTGAATCAATTAGGACAAAACCACAAAAGTGATATGCTTTCCCTTGTTCACCAAAAAGAGAGTCAAGTAATCGTTGTTTTATTCGTCTTGTTCATGTTTAATCTTGTGAGTTGTTTTAAATGGTTGGAAACTTAGAAATGATAAAGGCACATTTTTTAGTACGATGAGGAAAACCACCAGTCCATAAACACTTCATGTAACCTTATGTGAGTGTGTGCGCATTTGAAACTCTTTTGAGCCGAAAAGAAAATTTTTGTTTGACTCATGAACCCGAACTTTAACCTTATTGTTGAGCATTTTGATTTCAGTGTATAGTATTGTTGAAGTTGGGGAGATTGCTTCATTGTGAAAAGAGAAAAAGGAATGGTGGATACAATGCATTCTCAAATGAATTCAATAAGAGAATGAAAAAGAAAGAAAAGGAAAAATCAAAAGAAAAAAAAAGGGTATAAGAATCAAAGTAAGAAAAGAGAATGCATTGTGAGAATAAGTGTTGGAAGTTTGAGCAAGAAGGTTTGTGTTTAAAAAGAAAAATGCTCTTCATGAATTTTACCCTTTCTTGATTCAATGGCCGTGTACATATGTCCCTTGTTTTTACCCCGGCCATGTTACAACCATTAAAGTCCTTAGTGATCTTTGTTTCTACTTATTTTTGATAACTTTGTGAGATGAATGCATGAATGATTCCGGACGTGACACGATTGCTTGTGAGAGTGTTTTGTCCTGTGTGAAACATTGTACATAGTGTGTTGATAATAAGTGAATTTAGGTGATTCAACTTGAACTTGTATGTACTTGATGTTGCATTATATGATGTTGTGTTTAGAACTTTAATTCATAATCATGTTTTGATTCTATGTAACTTTGTGAAAATACTTTGTGCGTGTATGTGTCGAGTTTGAACCATTAATGTTTTTTGGTTGATTGGGTGTTTGGAATGTTGCTTGTTGTTATTGACAATTAAGTTTGTTTGAGGGCAAACAAATATGCAAGTTGGGGAGAGTTGTTATGTGTCAAGAAGTGCTTATTTTTATAATTGATTTTGATGCCTTTGAGTTCTTTTAATCGCTTTAATCGGGAAACGACTTATTAATTAAGCAATTCTTGCATTTGGGTAAATTTTTGGTATTTTGATGTGTTTGTGAATTTTTACAGATTTTTAGTGAAAAGATCGCGGCTAAATTCGCGCGGAAACGAGGAATTTGGAAAAGCCGTGTGTCGCGATTTAGGCCCCTGCACCGCCCGACCCTGTAGGGGCGCAGGAAGCTTTTACAGCCCAGCCCTGCAGGGGCGATGATTCCCCCATTTTTCAATCAAAGTTACAGAATTGTGACTAGCTGCGCCTCTTGAAGACCGCCCGGCCGTGAAAGCGTCGCCCGACGCTCTGATGCCATCGCCCGACGCTCTCAGATATTTTCTGAGCTCCACGTGACACTGTAGCTGTCACGTGGCCTCACTTTATAGTCACCTCCCGACCGTGAAAAGCATCGCCCAACGCTCTTGTCTGGGCTGAACTTGTTTTAGTCTCATTTTGTGGATATTTTTGGAGGATCACTTTTCATTTTTCACTCTTTTGTAACCTAGAATCTTGTGTTAAGGAAAAAAAACACCATTGTTACTTATTTTCTTAGTTTCAAAGCTTTTATGCTTCAATCCTTGAACCTTTGAAGATTGATGCTCCAAAAGCTTTGCAACATTACTTGTCATCCAAGCTACCATGAAAATGAGTAGCTAAGCATCTCTTGTGTTAAGGTTAGATGTAGTTGATCTTGATCATATGTATTTCTTTTGATCTTTTGTATATGAACAAGGTTATTGATTAATATAGATGAAGGTATTTGTTCTCAATGATGTATGTGTGGTTTGTATTGCTCTAGACATAGATTTTGCAAATCATGACCTAATATTTTCATCTCTTAAAAACCAAACTCTAGACATAGATTTGGGATTTGTTATTCGCTTTGTGTTGATCTTAATGATTATTGTTTCGATTGTTAGCATGAGACATCATCTAATGGTCCAAACAACGATACTCACGACTTTGCTTTAGACATAAACTTAGTCGGGAGGATACGCGGTTGTATTGGTCGGTAACTAAGTTCATATACTTGATTAATCGGATATGTGTGAAAAGGATTAGCGAAACCTAACCTTGACATGCTTTTATAAAAACCTTACAAACTCTTTGCCACAAATTTACTCTTTGCTACCAATTAATGTTAACCCAAATCAAGCACCCTTTGAAACTCTTTAACTTAAAACATTGTGACTATTGAACGACAAGCATCTAATATCGCACAATCCCTGTGGAGACGATAAAAACACCCCCCTAATACTGTTTCAACACCGCCCGCACTTACATACACACACACACACACACACACACAGATATATATATATATATATATATTAAAAATCGGGTATCTTTTGCACGCAACTGTAGAGACTAATCTCTTGAGTCGGGAATGACCATAATCTAGAAATCGAGTATTCTCTACACGCAACTATAGAGATCAGAGCCGTGCAAGATGCAAGACAAATTAGACATTAGCCTATGGCCAAAAAAAAAATATATTTTTAGACCCAAACAAAATATTTATTAATACTAACTATTAACCAATTTTAACGGATCAAAATAAAATAATTTATAATCTCTCTCTTCCCTAAAAATTAGTCAATCAATATCATCTTTTTTAAAATTAATCAATATCATAATTAATGTCATTTAAAGTATTTTATTTATCCCAAAAAAAAGTAAATCCCTATTAATCCATCCCAATTCCCTAACTAACGTCTTTCACTCTCCAGACTCCATTCTTAACGTTTTTTTCACCTGCCATCTTCTGTTCATAAAAGAATTCTTCTTCTCCTTCCCTTGAAACCTATTGTCTATTGATCAAACTTTGTCTTTGCGGCTCAACCTCTCTGAATTTTACATCGTCTGGATTCTGAACGCCTATAAATCGCATACATCTCGGCGTTCATCTATGTTCGTTTCCAATTCCAGGTTCTATCATTCTATTCATCGAGTATCCTTTTCTATATTTATTTTAGAGTTTAGTTTATTTTGATTTCTTTAATATTTAATTAATTTTTTTTTATTTTGATTATTTACAAAAGAAAATGTCAAATAGAAAATATGAATTTGGTTATGAAAAATTGAAGAAAAAACGAAAGCTTGAAAAACTAATTGAATCTCAACGTGGTGGTCTTGATAAATTTGTTATTATTCATAAAAAGGAAGCGAAAGTAAGTTTAATAGGTGAAAATGTGATAGAACAACCACCGTTAGATAATACTGACAACGAGGCAAATGTTATAGAACAACCATCTATAGATAATACTGACAAGGTATAGAACAACCACTTAGAGATGATACTGACAATGGTGAAAACGTGATAGAACAACCACATATAAATAATACTGACAACACAAATAGTCATAATTTTGATCAAGCACTAGACGATAATATTTTAGAAATAGGAGTAGAAGTGAATGTTGAGCATAATAACACTTCTACTGGAGTACCTACAAATTTTTATTACCCAGGACTATGGAAAAATATTGATGGAAAATTTAGAGATTTAATGATAGAAAAGGGTCCTATCAGACATGACAATTTTCAATATCCAAAAGATGAAAATAAAAGATATTTCTATTCAGCATGTTATCAACGAACACTGTCAAATGGAGAAAAACATGATAAAAGATGACTAGTTTATTCTAAATAGTTAGACAAAGTGTATTTTTTTTGCTGTAAGTTATTTGGTTCAACAAATGTTAGTCAACTAGCAAATGAAGGGACTAAAGATTGGAAGAATCTTGGATCCAAGCTTAAGAGTCTGGAAGAATCTTGGATCTAAAAATAATCTTGCTTTTCGTGGAACAAATGAAAAGATATATGAAAAAGGTAATGGTAATTTTTTGGGTTTGATTGAGATGCTTGCAGAATTTGATCCAATTATGCTAGAACATATTAGGCGCATAAAAAATAATGAAACTCGTAATCATTTTTTGAGTAATACCATACAAAACGAGCTTATAGAAATGATAGCCTTCCAAGTTAAAAAGTCAATCATAGAGAAAGTTAAAGATGCAAAATATTTTTCTGTTATTCTTGATTGTACTCCTGATGTAAGTCATCAAGAACAAATGACTCTTATTTTGAGATGCGTTGATACTTCTAAATTTTCAATTAAAATCGAGGAGTATTTTTTTAGAATTTTTAAAAGTTGATGACATATCAAGAAAAGGTCTTTTTAATGAGCTTGTCAATGTTTTAAAAAAATATGGGCTTAATATTGATGATATAAGGGGACAATGTTATGATAATGGTTCCAACATGAAGGGTAAAAATTAAGGAGTGCAAATAAGATTATTAGACATAAATCCCAGAGCATTTTATACATCGTGTGGGTGCCATAACTTAAACTTAGTATTATGTGATATGGCTAGTTCTTGTCCTAGAGCTATTTCTTTTTTTTGGAGTTCTACAACATATTTATTCTTTGTTTGCTTCATCTACCAAAAGATGGAAAATTTTGCAAGATAATGTATCTAAATTTTCTGTTAAATCATTATCTCAACCTCGTTGAAAAAGTAGAATAGATACTGTCAAAGCTATTAAGCTTCAAACTTCAAAGGTAAGAGATGCTTTAATTGAATTATCAAAAAATTGCGATCCTAAATTAAAAAGTAAAGCCGTGTCTTTAGCAACCCATGAGCTTAAAAATTTTGAACTTTTATTAGGAATGAATATTTGGTATGATATTTTGTTTGCTGTCAATTATGTTAGCAAGATTCTACGGTCAAAAGATATGCATATAGATGTTGTTATAGATCATTTAAAATGTCTTATCACTTCTTTAAAACATTATAGGGAAAACGGGTTTGCATTGGCTTTAGAATCCATAGAAAAAATTGCCATCGAAATGGATATAGAGCCAAAATATCGTGAAAAACGTAAAATTCATAAAAAACCTCATTTTGATGAAAATACTAGTAATGAGATCACACATTCACCTGAAGAATCTTTTCATATTGAGTATTTTTTATACATATTATATCAATCAATTAATTCTATTGAGACAAGATTTGAACAATTTTTACAATATGAGACTATTTTTGGTTTTTTATTTGATTGCAAAAAAATTAAAGCTTTAGATGAGGATGAATTGAAAAAATATTGTAATAATCTGAAAAAGTTTTTAAGGTTTAATAAATACTCTAATATTGACGGTTTTGATTTATTTTCAGAATTGAAAGTACTAAGAGAAGTGTTAAGAGAAGAAATTAGCACACCAATAGAAGTATTGAATTATATTAAAACTTTAAAGTCTTTTCCAAATGTTTACATTGCATATAGAATTTTATTGACAATCCCTGTAACAGTTGCTACTGCTGAAAGAAGTTTTTCAAAATTAAAATTGCTTAAATCATATCTAAGATCAACAATGTTACAAGATAGATTGAATGAGTTAGCTATTTTATCTATTGAAAGTGAAGTGTTAGAATTGCTTGATTATAAAACTCTGATAAATGATTTTGCAGCTAATAAAGCTAGAAGATTAATATAAAAATTGATATTTTATATAATATACTAAGTCTTTTAAAAATAAAAAAAAAGGTCCTTTTAATATTTTCGCCTAAGGTCCCAAAATGTCTGTAAACGGTCCTGGTAAAGACTAATCTCTTGAGTTGGGAAGGATCACAATGGACGACAAAACTCTCTCTCAAGAGAATTTAACACTGATGCATGTTAAAGGTTAAATTCGAACACCTCTGATTAAATTGCAAGAGATTCCTTACCATCTCATCTAAACGCAATTACGATCCTGTTTTCTAATTTCAATACTAGTTATGCTAGAATATTATATTAATAAAATATTTTAATTTATTCAAATAAAATATAGTAAAATGAAGAAAAAACAATAATATAAAAATAATCCACATAACAATAATTAGAGAATACGATTAAAAATATTACTTTAAATATATTAAAAACTAAAAGTGAGTCTTTTGAAAACCTTTTTTGTTGTTTTAAATATTAGAGTTATTATAGAATATAGAAAATCAAATAAACAAAACACAAATGATTATAATTTGAACATTAACTAAAGTGCTTATCATATAATAACACTAAATATTTTCAAAGGATAGAGCAACTAATGGGATGTGGATCATGAACTATGTAATACGAGGTACAAGGGGGAGGATAATTTAGCTCACAACAAGGTAAATTTTCCAATGATGAAGTACTTATTTCAACTTCGTTTTGTTCTTCACCAGCTTCACCACCCTCATTACTAGGAGTGGAAGCATTTGCATCTTCAACACTTAGAAGATTAGCATAACAAAATTTCTTTCTCAACATTTTAGCCAAACAAACACAATCTATTTGTTCTCCAGTTACGACTACTTGATCTTTGTTTTCTCCTTCTAATGACACTGAGACCACACCTACATATAGATTCAGACACAACATTGTAATATATAAGATGTTACAAATTAAAATAATTAATGTAAGTAAAGGTTACGAGCTTATTTGTTTTAGTTTTAAAAAATTTGATTTTTTCTTTATAATTTTAAAAATAATTTTTATGAAAATGTCTTGCAAAATATTAAAAAAAAAAAAATCGTTTTCTATAAAATAAAAAATTAATCTTGACTTTCTATAACAAAAATATGAAAATAAAAAAATAGTTAAAATTACAATTTTTAAAAAGTATGTATTTCAAATATAATTTTAATGAAAAATTATTTGAAATAATTTTAAATTTAAGTAATTTTTTAAAATTTTAATATGTAAAAAAAGTTATAACAAAAGAATAAAATATCTAAAATTAATATTTAAATAAAATTTTCATTTGAAATTTTATTTAAATTTTTTTAGAAATTATTTGTAAATAAAAATATATAACATTAAAAAAAAAACAAAATTAAACATGTACCTTGAAAAGCTGCAGCTATTTGCAAAGCTTTGCTTCTGAGTTTGTCATTTTCCATATGCATTTGGATAACTATTTTCTGTGATAAATTAAAATATTATTATTGTTTACCAAAAAACTAAAATAAAGAGCTTATTATTGAAATGAGGTTATTATTAAATCATGCATATATATTTCTCACCTTCATATTAGTGGTACCTATTTTCAAATGTTTTTATGATAATTTGAGGTTAATGTGCAATTTATAGTCATTGAACTCTCACATATATATATACCAATAAAAATAAACTATTAAGTGATTGTTTGTATTATTTTTGTTGACTAAGGTAAACGCATATTGCGCGTATGCACGACAAATGGTTGGTTTTGGAATTCTAACTTCACTTTTCTTTCTTTCTCATTTTTCCGTTTTTACACCAATGGTGGGAAATTAGGTGTTTTTTATAGTGCTAAAATATTGTGTTTGGTAGGAAATAAACTGTTTTCCTTTTTTGTCATATTCCGGGTTATTGCTAATAAAAACCTAAATATCCACGAAAATATATGCAGATTTTTATGAGGTACTATTACACCTAATTATAACACCCTTACAATTCCTATTCACATCTATATTGTCCATGATTAATAATAAATAGAACAATCAATTTTTTTAATCCAATCATACATTTTGACTGATTTCAATTTTTCTAGAAAGATCATGCAATTTTAGCACAAATATCGACTTTTTTATGAGGACTTTTAGTATATGTACGGAACCGATTTTACTGTATTAATTATATAACAACAACCAAGTCTTATCTATCAAGTGAGGTCTGCTACATGTACGGGTGGCAAACGGGCATGTCTGCCCCATTTAGACCCGCCTCGCAAAAGCCTGCAGAAAAATGGGGTGGGTAGGGCGGACATAATTTAGGATGAGAGGCTAAAACCTAGGTCCACTCAGCAAAAAAGTGAGGGCGGGGAAAGTCCGCGGTGAGGACCTAAACCCTTGGCACGCCCCGCACTAAAGTGGGGACAAAACGATCATGCCCAACAGATCAGACTCGATTTTTATCCCTAGTTACATGAATCAACTTTCGTCTTAATATTTTATTCAGGATCATACATCTACCTAAATTGTTAATCTCGAGATCTTTCTAAATAACTTTCTATAGTTTTTATAGGTCTTCCTCTACTTCTAGTTGTTTAACTTCTCTCCATATGATTTACACTCCTTACCACAAAATCTACAAGTCTTCTCTCTATTTTTCACCATCTTTTCTATTATAGGTGTTATCCCTACACTTCAGTATAAACATAAGTTCAATATAAAGATCTAATCTTATCTTGTCTAGTCTTACTCTGTCTAATCTTATTATGTCATTTATAATCTTATCTTATTTAGTCTTACTACACATAAAACATAACTCCTCAACTCCAGTACAATTACTATATTCTCCCGTTGATTCTTAAACGCTCTATATTTTGTCACACATACATTGTAGATCATACTGCAACCCAATAAAATATTTTCTTTCAGCTTTAGCGGTATCCTTCTGATACATCAAACTCTTGAAGTGCTACTTAATTTCAGCCATCTTGCTTGAATTAGATGATTTACATCCCGTGTATTTCTCCATCGTTTTGTATTACGGATCCAAGATATTTAAACCACATGACTTATGGGATGATATGATCTCCAACTTTCACCTCTAAGTTAAAAACGCTTCACCTTTTATTAAACTAGTGGGAGACCCGTGCATTCGCACGGGTACTGGTATGGTACGCGCATTTTTTTCAAATTATAATAAAAATTAAATTTAAAAATTTAAAATTTTTAACCAAAAAAGTTATTATTTTTAAAAGATATATTAAATTAGTGCCTATAATCAACAACGAATTTGATCCCGTATATAAATAATAAATTTGTTTTGACATTACTTATATATTTGAATCTATATAAAAATATTAGAATCAACAAATTATTGTTTTAGTATTTTTAATATTTATAAATGACACAAATTTGTCCCATAAAATATTTAAATAAAATTATATATTAAAACATAAATTAGTATAATTATTAAATATAAGAGATGAAAGGTAAGCAACAATATGAATAATAATACGATTTAAAAAATATTAAAACTTGTATTAGATAAATGAGATGTTTAAGTTTTTTTAATAAATAAGACAATTATGTTATAAGAGTGTTGGTTACGGTACAGGGCAAGCAAACAAAAAGATTTGGAAGTATTTTTCCGGGAATTTATCGTGTCCACAGAGATCGGTGCTACTGAACTGCCGTTCGACAATTTCAATGTTAATGAGTTTGGTTTTAAAATGGTTTAAAGCGTAAAACAGAAAAGTAAATAAAAACATAAAAACTAATTCATTCTTCAAAGATAAAAGACGTATCAAGCATGTATATATTCCACTCGTCACAAACTTAAACCAATCGACCAGTTACACTCAACTTACAATACTCCTCAATATCACCCGGTATCGCTCACAATAGTGTTCATCTCTGACACACCGAGCTGAGAAACAACCGTATCACTCTCTTCGTCACTCTCGCGCACGAAGCCTCGAAATACGGAAGGCATTTAAGTTCCGACACCCATACGGATTGTTAGCTCTAAATCTATCTCTAACATCCAGAAACTAACAGATAATCATCCCTAATCAAGATTTGCTATGTTTATTTCTAACACAACCCAAACCCCGCGCATAAAGCAAAAATCAGAAACCATCATCGATAAAGATTTGTAAAGCAAATTAAATATAACACCATGATCAACAAATATACATGAGATCTAAGTACAAACATATACAAACCCAACAAGATAGAATTTACAAAAAGAGGAAAAAGAGATAAACCAACACTTCTCGAGTTGTCAAGCCGATCGATGAGAATCCACCTCCGATTCGACAAGATGCAAGCTCCATTTGTTGTTTTCTAAGCTAATCTACAAGAAAAATGAAGTTTGATGGAGTTGAGAGCAAAAATCACCCAAAACCATCCCAAAAAATGTGTTTTTTCACTATATTTATTGCTGTCAAAGTCGCAGAGCGCGCTTAGCGCGCTCCGGGCGCTTAGCGCGCGTTTTTTGAAGTTAAACCGCTTTACGAGCGCGCTCAGCGCGCAACTTGCTGGAATTTGCTTCTTCCTGGGGCTTGGAGCGCGCTCAGCGTGCTCAAAGCATGCTCGAAAATTCAAAGCTTATTTTCTTCATAACTTTTGAACCGTAATTCCGTTTTTCACCCGGTTCGAAGCGTTGGAAAGCTTATTCAATGCTCTATACAACAATGGCAAAATCCCACTACTTGAATACCTACAAAAATGAGATAAAATCAATTAAACTCAATGATATATACACGAAACGCAATATATACACTAAAATGTAACTATACGCATTTATAAACAAAACAGGGTTTATTCGTATGATATTTAACAAAAAACAACGATAAGTGCAACAAAACATATATACAAAAACAGGTACATTTTGCACTTATCAACTCTCCCCAACTTACATAATTGTTTGTCCTCAAACAAAGCCAACAAACTTAAAAACACAAAAGCAATAACCAAAGAATCATGAATCAACAAGTTTTGAAAACGGAAAACAAATGCAATGGTTCAATCGAAAATGGTACACACAAAGTAAATACTTACCACTAAACTACAACGATAACATAATCACGAAACAAATGCTAAATACAAAAATCATGCCAAACATTCTAAAACAACACAAGTTCAAATGTGAATCACACCTAGCAAAAACAATCATCGGTAGATGAAAAACATAAAATGAGGTACTTTCACTCACACAACAATCTTGCAAACAACAGACTAAATTATGCATCCATCCAAAAATCCACATTGAACATACAAAGGCAAGAATCACAAGGACTTTTCAAGGTTGTAATGTGGTCGGGCAAACAAACAAGGGGCAATTCCTAAAGCTAATCGAAACAAAAACTTGCCAAATCCTAAGGGAGTGATCAACTCACAAAAGTTCAAACACAAAATTTCAATGAAACTTCTTCCACACACCCAAGTGTTACACAACAACACACAACTTATTTAGCACAATTATTGAAACTCTTTTTGTTTCCTTTTTCAAGGATTTTCTTTTTCTCCCTTTTTTCTTTCTTTTTCTCTTTCACAAATTTTTCTCTTTTTTCTTTTCTTTTTCAATCCTCATAGAATCCAACCAATGAGTATACAATCATCCTCTCCCCAACTTGAATTCAACCGCACCATCATGTGAATACTCCCTACTTTCTAAGGCAAGGAAAAAAAATCCATACAACAACACAAAATTGAGGTCCAAGAAAAAAAAAACAACAATCAAGATCCACACAAAAAATGATTTTGACACTCATAGACAAGAATCAAACTCAAACAACATGGATAATGACCAAAGGCTCAAAGGGTTTACAAACGATCACACACTCACAAGGTGAATTGACTATTTGGCTTAGGTAGTTGTGCTCAAAATGAAACAAATGCCTTGATCCTTTTCATGCATTCATATACACAACATAAACAACAGATTCAACATAATAAAATCCAGTTAGAACAAGAATGTTGGAACTCCGAGCATATATGAACAACGGAAGGCCTCCTCACAAAAAGGTGGGAACTAAAGTGATTCACACAAGAACAAGTATACAAAAGAATAAATGTGTAAAAAGCCTAAGTATCATGATTATGCTAAAATATAGAAAGCGATAAACACATACCTTGAACGTGTACAAAACTTTAAACACTATCATTACCACGCATTCGCAAGTTGAAACACTCAAAATCGGAAAAATCACCAAATGCGACTTCAAGAAATCGAGCCAAAATTTGAGTCCAAACAATCAACTAAAGAATTAGAAAAATTACTAATAATTACTAATATATAAGGCCTTGGTGGAAGTGGGAAGAAGGGGGAACCAAATGAACAATTAAAAGAATTCACTGGCTCAGCACAGCAGAGCGCGCTCAGCGCGCAGGCCCGCGCTGAGCGCGCTACACCAGAACCAAAAAAATTAGTATAGCAACAAGGTTCTGGTGTAGGCCTCCACTTAACACCTACACAATCTCATATACAATGAAAAAGTAATAACGGAACAAAAAACGATAAAACACGCTTGTTTTACGTCGTAAGCTCGACGCCTATTATTTATACACACTTCTCCAAGTTGCCTCTTTACACGGTTAGCGCTCACCGACGATGAAACCTAACCAAACACTTAGCAAACGTGAATAGAAACAAACAAATACACTAAATTTACAAGTATACAAAACATGTAAAATTCACAAATATGGTAAACATATACAAGTATCAATATAAACAAGTGAAAATAGACAATATATACGATATCTACAAAACTCAAAAGCAAAGAAACTATCGCAATGCGATTCAATAAAAACATTGATCCCCGGCAACGGCGCCATTTTGTTGGTTACGGTACAGGGCAAGCAAACAAAAAGATTTGGAAGTATTTTTCCGGGAATTTATCGTGTCCACAGAGATCGGTGCTACTGAACTGCCGTTCGACAATTTCAATGTTAATGAGTTTGGTTTTAAAATGGTTTAAAGCGTAAAACAGAAAAGTAAATAAAAACATAAAAACTAATTCATTCTTCAAAGATAAAAGACGTATCAAGCATGTATATATTCCACTCGTCACAAACTTAAACCAATCGACCAGTTACACTCAACTTACAATACTCCTCAATATCACCCGGTATCGCTCACAATAGTGTTCATCTCTGACACACCGAGCTGAGAAACAACCGTATCACTCTCTTCGTCACTCTCGCGCACGAAGCCTAGAAATACGGAAGGCATTTAAGTTCCGAAACCCATACGGATTGTTAGCTCTAAATCTATCTCTAGCATCCAGAAACTAACAGATAATCATCCCTAATCAAGATTTGCTATGTTTATTTCTAACACAACCCAAACCCCGCGCATAAAGCAAAAATCAGAAACAATCATCGATAAAGATTTGTAAAGCAAATTAAATATAACACCATGATCAACAAATATACATGAGATCTAAGTACAAACATATACAAACCCAACAAGATAGAATTTACAAAAAGAGGAAAAAGAGATAAACCAACACTTCTCGAGTTGTCAAGCCGATCGATGAGAATCCACCTCCGATTCGACAAGATGCAAGCTCCATTTGTTGTTTTCTAAGCTAATCTACAAGAAAAATGAAGTTTGATGGAGTTGGGAGCAAAAATCACCCAAAACCATCCCAAAAAATGTGTTTTTTCACTATATTTATTGCTGTCAAAGTCGCAGAGCGCGCTCAGCGCGCGTTTTTTTGAAGTTAAACCGCCTTACGAGCGCGCTCAGCGCGCAACTTGCTGGAATTTGCTTCTTCCTGGGGCTTGGAGCGCGCTCAGCGCGCTCAAAGCATGCTCGAAAATTCAAAGCTTATTTTCTTCATAACTTTTGAACTGTAATTCCGTTTTTCGTCCGGTTCGAAGCGTTGGAAAACTTATTCAATGCTCTATACAACAATGGCAAAATCCCACTGCTTGAATACCTACAAAAATGAAATAAAATCAATTAAACTCAATGATATATACACGAAACGCAATATATACACTAAAATGTAACTATACGCATTTATAAACAAAACAGGGTTTATTCGTATGATATTTAACAAAAAGCAACGATAAGTGCAACAAAACATATATACAAAAACAGGTACATTTTGCACTTATCAAAGAGATAATATAATTTCTTGAATTGGTGGAGAATAGGAGTGTGCATGGTTAACCAAATCACGTGAACCAATTCTATTTTATGGTTTTGATTTATGAACCAAACCACTTATAGTTAAAACCAGTTTAATAATTGGAAGTGGTTCAAAACCGGTTTAAAACCAGTTATAATTCTAAACCAATTTTCAAAGAATTTATTTTATAAAATTTAATTATGATTGTGGTGTACCTTAATTGTACTTTTAGAGAAAATAATTTCTTTTATTATGATTGTGGTGTACCTTAAGAGAAAGTGAATAATTTAATTTAATCAAGAAAATTATTTTTTAATAAAACTAAAATATATCTCAGATAAAAAAAATGGTAATGTAAAAAAAATTAATAATAAATCAATGTTTTTTTTTCAATATCAAAATATTTTTTCTTCCAAAAACATTGTTACTTGATATATTACTTCTTAATACGAATTGGTTACTTGAATTCAAGGTTTAACATTTTTATCAATGTATTTAAATTTTATGCCGGCAATATTATCTCACCGTCAATTATATTACATTTTCCCACATCATGTACCTGACATACATGTATCATCATTAAAGCATTTCCGACATCATGTACCTGACATACATTTTTCCCACATCATGTTACATGAATCAATTTAAAGCATTTCAAAAACATAAATATCTGAGAGAATAAATAATCTCAAGTACCTATCAAGAGCTTCAATGGAAAGTCTCAATTGAACCAATCTATCAATGGCAACTTTGTGCTTTGAAAGTCCATCCGAGAGCACCCATTATGCAAACAATCTAGTTGACACTGGTACATCAAAATGCAGTCACTAGTAGAAAAAATGGTTTTTAAGTCGGTTAAAAATGATTTGTTAAGTCGGGTCCGAGCCCAACCTAAGAATTACCGACATAAGAAGTTTTGACTTCTTAAATCGGTTATGGACCTGACTTAATAAACTATTATTAGGTCGGATATACAGAACCCGACTTAATAAGTCAAGCCTTTAAGAAAACTCTTGTTTCATTTATACCCGACCTAAGAATTTATTTTCTTAAATCGGATATAAATAACCGACCTAAGAAGTGTTTTTTTTGGATAACACATATCAAATTAATGTAATCAAAAGAGGTACACAACTTGCAGGTAAATTCAATTGCACTAAAAGATATAACATTAATTTTATCAAAAAACATAAATAAGAGTAACTACATAAGTGAAACACCAACTACATACTTATCAAAACAAAAAAAAACCTTAAAGATTAGCCAAAAAAATCATATCATCGTCTGAACAGCCAACAACCAACATCCAACACAGAATTGCACCTAATTCATATCATTGTCTGCACTTGCTTCAATATGTTCCAATATCATTTTTGCACAACGTTCTTGAACATTTTTAACTTCATCTTTTTGTAATGGATTTGAATCCCGGAATATCTAAATAAATAAACGTTGACATAAAATTAAATTAATATATCAACATAAAAAATAGCATTAATTAATTGATTTAACTTGTTAAAAAAATTATATTACTTACATGTGTCCATGAACCAACAACAGTAGCTGATATAATGTTCAACATGTGAGCCATGATGTAATAGCCGCACTCATAACTAACTTTTTGCTTTTGACTCTAAAATTTATTATCAAATGTGAACTCCTAGTCAGAAAATATTATTCAAAAACTGTTATAGAATATATATATATATATATATATATATATATATATATATATAGAATTATTCATTTGTATGTAACGTTAACAATTTACAGTGGGATAGAACCATTTTACTTTCTTCTGCTTTCTCATTCGTTGTAATTTATTATAAGCTCCCAAAGCTCTACAATTATTTATAATTAGCAAAATAAATAAGATCAAACATTTCTATATAACACTTCTCCAATCTTACATGATTCACATACAAATAGTTAAAAGCACAACAATAACAGTCAATCTAGAATCTTTCAATCAGAGTTTACAACCGTAATACAATAATAACAATTCACCTAACCACTTTCACATTCCAACCCCATGAAATTTCTTTACCTAAAACTGACATGCAAAATCTAAGCAACAAATTATTGGCCACGGATCTCAAAATCTACATTATATTCTACCACATTGTTAGATTGCCGCAAACAATGAAGAAAAGCAACCTCCCTGACAACATAATTCAATAATCACCCTCAAAACACATTAATCTCTAATAATTCAATCAACAAACACATAAAAATTGAAGAAATTTCATAAAGGAAAAGCAAAAAGCTCTTACCACATATCAGTTTCTCTAATAATACCATATTTTCCCCATAAATTAGTCACAACACCATTCTTCCCTCTCTCCTTTTTCCCCATAAACACATAACTATGAAAATTAACTCAAATTAGGAACTTATTAGTCACTACTAATAAAACAATCACTAGAATTGCAAAAGAGATCAAACATTTCTATATGGAATATTTTTCAACCAATAATTTCATTTCAACTCAAAAGATAAAAGTTTTTATGAAAATTTCAATCTATGTCTCTCAACTCAACTATCTAGAATCTAGATTTTTTAGGCTTTATTATTACTACTACTAATAACACAACAATTATTATAAAAATTATGTTATGGATCATCAACTTTACTATTTACTTTTATTTCACCATTCAAAGTTTTAAGATGATAAACACAAAGCAACATAGTTTAATCAATTGACAGATGTAGTATATACTTACAATTCAATAATGTCATAGATTTTTTTATCCGGCTTCTTTCCCAATGAACATAGAAAGGCTACTTCAAACTTCTTAGATTAATGATGAACAATTGACAATGATGACTACAAGAACAAAATACAATTTAATTTGTAAATAAATTTCTATCAAGTATAAATGATTGACTATGAAAAGAAAAATATTCTTACTTGTTAAAATAAGGAGCAAGGTAACATTCTTTTATATCATCACACATCTTCTTTTGTATGTAGGACTGAACACTACGACGCTCATTTTGACTATGAGTGAAATGCGGATCAATAAATCCATAAATATTATTGTTGCCCAATTCCATACAGAGGCGGTGTAGATATCTATAACATATCGAAAATTATTTACATTATAAATGAAATTAAATATATGATAAATTATTAAATTTACAAATATAATATACTTGCATGAGCCACACTTGTAAAATAGTGATGCTTAATTATTTTGTACTCATACACAAGTCTACAATATCTTCCCTTAGGAGCTCAATAAAGGCATCTGTCCCACCGAATTCACCATTAAACTTCAAAGTTTGATCCATATACATTGCCTTTACCACCAATTTTTGACAGATAGGTTCCGACTTTTTTGGTGGAGCATCATATTTCTTAGATTGAACCTGTGAAATATAATAAACTATTAACATATTAAAAAGGTCTCATGTGTGTAAAACAAGAATAATAAATGTAATGAATACCTTATTAGAAGTAAGTTGCAAAAGTCTTTTCGGCCATTGAATGAAAGTATTGGGGGCCTCACCAACCGTTGTAACCTCATCTGTGGGCACGGATACTTTAGCATTTTCATATATCACCTTGGTAACAACCACTCTCACCATATCATTATTCAGCACCTGATTGTGTATAGTAGGCCCCGAATTATACACATTAGCATATGCCACTACATGAGTGTTTCCATCAATATACAATTCACATTCTTCAGGAATATCCTCTTGATCATCATTTGGCATATGCGACACCCCTGAACAACTACCCTTTGCGCTTGCAAATTGTAAAGTGGTATTAGGAGAACAAACTGGGTCATTTAGGTATTTTTGAGAAAAAGCCGACAAAGATGATATATCCCGCATCACTTGCTCTCTAATATCCTTAGTAAGCTCGGCCTTTATCGTCTCTATTTGGTCTTTATTCATAATAGGCGGGGTACTAGAATGTTTACGAGAATGGGATCCAAAGAATTGTCGAATCTCCACACCTCGACCAACAGCACGAACACGACCAGGGTGCTCACCTCGCCCTGTGGCTTCTGTCAAAATATCTTGTCGTCCTTGTGGGATAAAGGTCCCTTCTGACACCAGAGTATCCTACAAATATCATCAATTCAACTTTAATAAATAGTAAAAACCGATCAATATGTCAGCAAAACAACATCAGTTCAGCAAAACAAACACGCTTATATTCTTGGACCGAAATTAAAAGGATGTTGCACATTCCAAATTATGTTTACATAATTTGAATTTGATCTTGTGTAAATGTTTTCTTTTAATGTTTTAACAGCTGCTTAGTGCTCCTTACCTTGATACTACACCAACAATACAGATGCAGGTGAGAATAACATGAATACTACTGCTACAAAATTAGAATAAGATTTGAGTTAAGCACGAGGTCAAAGTTTCTTTTGTGGACTTTTTCAAGATGAAGTGTTCTTAAAACTACTGCTACTTAGATGATGTGATCTTAAAACTATTCTTAATATTATGAACTGTAATAGGATTGTTACCTCTGCAGGATACATAGTCATGCAGCTTGAGGAGTAGAGGGTTATGTCTTGTTCCTGTCTCATTTACAATTGGAGTTGCTGAGGGCAATGGTGCAGACATTTGGGCTCCGACCAAGACCACTTCGCCCGGTTCTGAGAAAGATGATTCTCAAATTCAGTGATTAATTTTGGCTGTCAGCTGAGCAACCTTAAGGTTGACATTGATAAGTTGCTAAACAAGTTTATTAGCATTACAATTTATTGTCTATTATAGATGGAATCATAGTGCCTAAAATAGTCATAAGCTTTAAGATAGAACTCTTCTATGAAGAAGTTATCCCATTCCTTAATAATTTTAAACTGGTGATGGGGGTAAGGTTTCAAGTACATATGGATTCAGTTATATGTGCTGATTTTTAAGTGTATATTTAAAAATTATAGTTGTATGATGAATGGTTCCATGTACTGATTAGCTTAATGAAATTCAGTTTCTATGACATTTTCATCTCATGTGCAGATGTAATATTTGACCCAAGATTTATTAGAACGGGAAATATATGATGATAGTAATCATAAGGATATATTGAGGTGCATACATATAGGACTTTTATGTGTACAAGAATCAGTTGTAGACAGGCCTACCATGGCGACTGTAATTTCTATGCTTAACAGTGAAATCATGGAAATTCCTCTTGCAAGATAACCTGCATTCCTACTGATGCAGAATATAATGAATACAATGTTTTCATGGAAGATAGAACATTGAAACTTTGTGTAAAGGATTCATTGCCAGCTGGTATTGCTTGAATTTTGTATATTTACAATAGACATGACAAAATTATTTGATTCATGTTCCATTATGTTCATTAATTTAAACAAAACTTACATGTTTAATTAATTAGCATGAAACACCAATACTATGTAACTTACGTTTGACAACATCAACTTTCCAATTTAAAAATATTGTGCCAGTGTTATAACTAACCACTACCAATAAAAGTCACTAAATATAAATATAGGAGAGTACTACTTGCTAAATTGATATATTTCCATTAATTTTACGCATATCTTAGACCCATTGTTTATACACAAAAGAGTTTAAATAAAACCTCTATTTTCCTTTCAGCATAACCATAATCCAGCCTAATTAGAAAAAAGTGGCATGAATATAGGAAACAAATAAATTCAAATTTCAATAGCTAAAAGAAATCTGCAACAAATATTTCACTAGAAACTAAAGCTAAAAATCTAACAAATACTTCATCTTATTAGTATTAGTAAAGTTATCACTAGTGTACTTTTAAAAGTATATTTGATGTCCACCATGGTAAAAAAAAAAAACAAACTCGAGCATCAAGATCAACTCATGTGGCACTACTACTGGTGGTGACGACGATGACGATGACACTAGTATTGGTGGCGACTAGAGACAATGATAACAACGACAATGAGGAGGACCCAGAGGTAGAGATCGATGCTCATCCTAAAATTACTTTTTTTTTTTGAAGAAATTCATAGAGAAAATGATCACAGTGGGTTTAGGACTGTGCATATAATTTTCATTGTCAAAAAGCTAATTTGATCGACGTACTTAGACTCTTACTATTTATGCAACTCTATAATCACACCTTGGTTTTGGATTAATCTTAAGGTCACATTCTACTTCAACATTACCATTACTAACCAATTTCCCTCCTTTTAGTGCTGCTGCAGTTGGAGAATACACCCCAAGATAAGGATGATCCACAACCTGACGTAGTCGTGTGAGGAGGTAAAAAATATGAGCATAATTATTCGTCAAAGAATTTTCTTGTACGTACGTATTAAACTGTGCTTGACTTTCATTGTATAGTGATTTATAATAGTCCTGTTCTTTTGTATCTAGGCTATCCCTCCTCAATGAAACGATCCTATGCTCTTTAAAATTTTGTTTTTGAGCAATATCATAGCTCTTTTCCCCCCAACAAAAATGCCTAATAGAACTGTGGGGGCAATTAGAACATTGTTTAGAAGACCTATGATTAAGTGTCCTACAATCATAGTCCTTACACATGTTACAGGAATAAGTAACTATCTGCAGAAATCATACCAGAGAATATAGCTCTCCAACACGGTTCTGAAGATGTATGCCACTTAATGCCCATTTGTAGAAAGACTCTAAAGCAAGAACTGACTTCTCATTGTCACTTAACAGCATGGAGACATGACTTCTCATTGTCTGCTGCAGCAGCTCGCGTGTCGTTTGCGAATCATTTTTGTTGTTGATAGTTGATTTTTCATGCTCTGCTTAGTTTCAATTTGGTAATGTTACCGTCATGATTTCGACTCAGCATAGCAGGCAGTAATACTCTTACTTGTGCACACCACCCGTGATTCAACAACAACTCAGCTGCAATAACAAAAAAGTTGTATCTCATAGCAACATCATCAATAACACGGCGACGGGCACGAATTACACTGCTGCAGCCAAATCCGCTTCCAATTTTCTGAATCGACCTACCCCTTGTTGTGCCGTTTTAAGTGTTACCATTGTTTCGACTCAAGGTTGTGTTGATTTAGTTCGTACAAGTTCAGCGTATGAAGGTTGTGTTACCATTGTTTCGACTCAAGGTTGTGGTAATCTTTGAACTACTTTTCTGATTCTGTTATGTTCATTGCTATTATTTGATTTCGGTTCAGACTCGATTACATTACTTGTTTGTTGTATCAATTCTATTACCTATATCATCTCTGTCGATATCCAACCTACATATTTTCAACACGCTGCTTATTATTCAATTACCTATACATCTAGAGAAAATTCCAACCTACATATTTTCAACGTTGTTTCCAAAAATTGGGAATAAAAAAGTGAGTCGAAAACCATTTCTCCCACACACACCATTGGCATATAAAATATACATCTTTCTGGAAGCCATCAATAAATAAATTTATGGATCTAATTTAACATAGTTTTAGCAACTTAGGGTTTAAAGGAGATGGATGATTTATGTAAAAATTAACAAAACTAGAAGAAAAAGAAGAAAATTAGGGATTTAGAAGACTAACCTCTTGAATTTCTTTGGAGAGTTTCCTTCTTCCGGTTGCCTTCTAATGTGTTTTGAGAGCTCCGTTCTTAATTTGTTGTTTTTTTCGTTTTATATTATGAGTAGGGCTTTTGGTTTAGGTATGAAGAAGAGTGGGAGATAGCATATCAGAAACTAATTAGTTTGGAATTGGGGAGAAATTAAATTATAGTATTTTATAAATAATATATGTTCCGCTTTTTTAGCAACAAGTTACAGTTAGTCAAGTGGCAATAATATATATTTTGGTAGCCTAAGGTTTAAGGTTCGACTCCCACATGTGCCAATTTTAAATTTTAGTCATTTATTTCGCAAAAAATCTACCCGACCGGTATCGAACACAGGAATCCTTCCTTGATAAAAATGGATTCTAAAAACTTCTTAGGTCAGCTGAGCGATACCTGACTTAAAAAATAGACTTTTTAAGTCAGTTAATAAATACATACGACTTAAGAAATTTAATGTGACATATTTTTATTTATTTAATCTTTGTTAAGTCAGTTTAAAATGTACCCGACCTAAAAAAGTTACAAATATTTATGGAATTGCCACCGTATCACTTTTTAAGTCAGGTGACAGGTGAACTGACTTAACAACCTCTGCTAAAAAGGTATTTTTGTACTAGTGAGTAGCTGTAAGACATATTTCTTCGCAAGAGGCGGAAGAGACCTAACATTTCAAGACACGCATATGTTAAAACCATAAAGCATGCACAACAACTCAAGAAGAAACACAATTTACTTAACCCATAATTATGAAAACAATTTATTAACTTAGTCCATGTTTGAAATGACAACTTGAGCTAGGTGTGCCATTGCAATTCTATCTCCGGTGGCTACCTGTGATAGTAAAACACAAGTCAAATTAACATTCAAATAAGACTTGCAATACAATTCAAGAGATATAACATATACAAATCAACATATTAAACATGCAAAAACCAGAACGAATTTGATGGTTCAATGTTTTAGTTAAACGTACAACACATTTCTCAACCGCTCAATGGTGTTCTACACAAAAATATTAGGTTTAGTAACACACATAAAAATTGCATGTGCTAACCTGTGATTCCCTACAGAAATCCGGAATTAAAAACCTTCTCTCATCAACTATAACTTCAGGGGTCTTCAGCCGTGTGTTTAATGCAATTGCTGCAACAGGATGTCACCTGCTCAAAGAAGACAACTTCTGCAAACAACTTAAGGAAAATCTGCTGCTATGGGGAGGCATAAACTCTGCTGCAATCATTCATAACCCATGATTCCAACATCAATGAACCCATTTTTATGAAATCAGTGACCAAGAAGTTCTATATACACCATTGTACTCACTTCATTTTTTGTAACTAAATTGTAAAAAATAATGAAGAGGAAGACTGGACAAAAAGAAAAACACACAATTTGATATACATACAACACCAAGTATGTATATATATATATATATATATATATATATATATATATATATATATATATATATATATATATATATATATATATATATATATATATATATATATATTATTTCATCCAAAATAGGACTATTTTCTATAACATAACATGCAGATCTAATAATATAAAACAACACACACACAAACTTAGATATTCTAACTGGACACTACAGTAATATGTGGTAGTACAAAATAGTTACTGTCATATGCTAGTCAAAGAGCTCACATCATCATTATTGACTCCATTGTTGAAATCACTGCAAGATATATCAAAGTCTCCAAGTCCAATAACTGAATTATGTCCAGTAACACCATATGAAGTATCATTACCATGGAGGATAATGGTGGGTGAAACATGTGCCATGTAGCAGAGACTCATTCCTTACATATTTGATTACTGGATTGAAGAAGCTAGAAAGAATGAGTGCAGTGGTTTACCTTCGTTTCATTGGTTGTCTAGAAGGATAATTAATATTAATTTGGCACAAGAAATGCCTAAGGAAAGTACAACCAGCATAGCCAATGAACACAAAAAATGAGGGACAATATTAAAGACAAAAACAACACTACCAGATGCCAAACAAATAACACTAAAACTCCTGCTAAACACGCCCGCCGAAGATAACACCTGAGCCAAACTAAAGAGCCAAGCAAACACCCAGCCACCGTGACGCTACCGACTAACCAACCAAGGAGAAATCAATATGGGACCAAACTTCAAGCAATGGAAATTAAACTCCAACGACCGGCCAATGGAAAAAGATAGCAGGATTTGAACATAAAATCAAACGATCAAGAAACTGAGATAGCCACAACTCTACAGGTGATGGTCCTGCTATAGGCTGCTGCGAAACAAAGCCAACCGGACAAAATATTATGCAATAAGCAACATGCCTATGTAGCCTTCTTATAAAAGCCATTACTACAAGCAAATGATATAAACAAAAGCTTTAAGATTCTAATCAATTGGGACTTGGGAGTAAAATATCAACGTAAAAAATTCTTCCTTTTAAGAAGAATTTACCTTGATTTGTCATATAGACTGCAACATTGAATTCCTCAGCAATCTTAATCAAGCGAGAAAGCATCTGTGTCAATTTTTGCAGCCAATAGTTCCTTATTTCAACAAAATTAGACATGGAGGGATAAAAATTCAGATAATACATGTATATGGCAAACATTGGGATACAAAAGACAGCAACAATAACAAAAGTAATAATTGCTAATAATCTCTCTTGAACACCACTAAGACTTAAAGAGTCTAGATTCTCCCAAACCACACTGAATGTAAAACAACTAATGACAGTAAAATATAACTCTTATTATGTTTAAAGAGAACTAATCACCTAAAATGGGTTATTTGTTTAGGCCTTTGAACAACATGCTGCATAGTTAGAACTAACCTTTAGATATAACAAAATCAAAATTCATAAAACCTTAATTTGATAATGTAATAGGTGCAACCACAACTTCAATTAAAAAAAACAGAGCAATTGGATGACCTATTGTTGCTGCTCTGGTGGCAGGAAACTCAATTGTTCCAGTCTTAGATTCAATATTTGTTGCAGCAAAACAGACTCACATCAGATGGAAGCTGAAACAAACCATATATATTAAGAATGTCATAAAAATAATCAGAATAACATTATTAGACAGATAGTGATAGAAAATTCATGTTTGAGAATTTTATACATGTGAAAATTGTTGATCAGGGTGCCTCACTTCTGCTTTAAGAACTGCAGGTGCATGTAATATGCTACTTCCAAGAACATGGGATTATCTGTTTGAGACAGATACTTCTGAAATCCCAGAAGCGGTAGTGGATTTCCTGAAATCCCATAAAATATAACTCAGTTTCAAACACTTTATTAGCATAGTGGAAAGATTTTCCAAAGAAATTATTTAACTTTTTAAAACTTTATTAGCAACTTGTTACAATAATGAAGACAACAGAGATATAGAGATAAAAGACAAATAGATAAAAAAAATGCAAAAAGATAAAGAATTGGATAGATAATATTGCATCACAAACTCAACAACACAATGCAACAATCAGACATGACCATCACAAACTCAGCATCACAAAGAAACAATCAGACCTGGCCATCACAAACTCAGTAACGCAACAATAACTTCTTTATTCAACCAACACATAAGGACTGGTTGGTTCACATGAATGATGTAACACCCCATTTAAATTTATTTAATCGTCGTGTGTTATTTTACTTGTTTGGCCTTGTTTAGGGTGTGTATAGTTGAGCGCGTAGGCATAGTGTCCTTAATGGAACGGGGAACATAGAGATGTCGGGATAATAATAAGGTAGTAATGAATAATGTGGGGACATATTTAGTAATAGTAGGAGAAGGTATATCATTATTATTATTATGTCCAATATTATTAACATTATTATTATTATTATTATTATTATTATTATTATTATTATTAAATAAAATCAGATTTTTATTAGTAATATGTTTAGTGGGAGGAAAATAAGGAAAATTAAGTAATTAATCAGGTTTAGGGACATATTTAGCCATAACGGTATTTTTCATCAAGAGAGAGTTAAAGAAGGTAGAAAAAGAGGAAGAACTAGGGCTTTGGCATCATCAATTTTCGCGGGATTTTTGATCAAGAATTCGATGTAAGGAGGGAGAATGGGTTCAATATAGGTGTTAATACCATGAAAGGGTAGTGGGGGTTCCTTTCCCTCTTAGAATTTTCGTGTTATGGTTGAATCTAAATGTATGCTTGATTGTATGTGTATGATTGCTATCAAACTGTTGATATGATGTGGGTACAGATCTGAAATTCGTACGATTATGATGATCGAACTGTGTTGTGTTGTTGTTGTGTAACTGTGGTTGTAGATCTGGTTTTGTTGCAGGTTGAGAGTGACGAATTTAGATCTAGGAAACACTAAACTGATTAGTAATAATAAGAGAATGATGTAATGTGAGATTATGGGTCTTAAAATCAATGTAGAAACGATTTTTAGGACAAATTCGAGTGTTAGAAGTGAGATCCTAGTGGTAGAATTCGGACTGATATGAAAAGTTGGGAATTTTCACAGTCTATGCCCATAGGCGTAACAGGGGAGGCGTTACGCGTATGGCATGGTGTGTCAGAGGGCCATTACGCGTATTGGCAAGGCGATACACGTATGGCAAGGCTGTTTCGTGGGCATTACGCGTAGCGGGGTGGCGATACGCGTACGGAGATCTGGAAATGGATTTTTTGAGAGAAATCAGTCTCTGCTCATACGCGTAACCCATGGGGCAATACGCGTATGGCAAGGCAGCAGAGGGGCCTTACGCGTCTGGTACGCAACTGGATGGGCAAGCGAGTTGGGCAATACGCGTATGGGTGTGGGTAATTCGCGATTTCTTTCTCGATTTCGCGCCCGATGCAGTTCCTTTTGGTCTGAGAGGTTGGGATAGGTGTCAGAACTTGTGGAACCTAGGATTGGTAGTGGAAATAATTAAAAGTTGAATTTAGGTGGGTTAATTAGATAATTAACTAATTAAGGCCGAGTGAGGTGTTTTCCTTGATTGTGGGTGTGTGGTTGAATTGATTGGACACGTATGGTAATACTATGGTGTATTACGGTGAGTATGTATCTCACGTGTGATCAGGAGGATCGTGAAGATGTATAATTGTTATTATACATGTGTTTTGTGCATAATCTGTGTCATACATTTCATGATGTGTCTGGTGGAGACAACTAGGTGGGAATCCATGATGGGTGCCTAGCATTGTCCGGACTCCAATGTGGAGTCGTGTTGGAGATAAATCATTGCTCAGTGGGAGTGTATGTGATTTATCCGGATTCTATTAGGAATCGGGTTTGATTGAATGAACCGTGGTGTGTTGGTACCACATGCATTGTATCATGCCATGGAGTCGCATTTCATTATTATGTGTTGGTTGAATTATAACTGAAAGTGACAAGTGTGTCGTGATGATGTGTGATTGTGTGATTACTACTCCTTAACATGTATTATACACCGTTGATTATTGAATATAGTTCTCACCCCTTTGTTGTTTGTTGTGTATGTGCTTCTCCGGAAGTACAGATAATCCAGGTACATGAGTAGTGCATGGAGTGCGTGTTGCCTGATCGAGTCTTAGGAGTCGCTCTGATACGTAACACGGGATATTGGGGGATTTTACTATTTGTTATTCTTTCATTTATTTTGTTATGTATCCTTACTCATTTTAGAACATTGTGGACCACGAGTTTATGTGGAGTTTGATTATGTAGGTGATAAGTGCAAAATGTACCTATTTGTGTATATATTTTTTGTTTCACTTATCAATGCTTTTTGGTAAATATCGTTTGAATAAACCCTGATTTGTTTATAAATACGTTTACTTTACGTTATAGTGTATATATTGCGTATAGTGTAAATATCATTGAGTTTAATTGATTTTTTCTCAATTTTTGCAGGTGTCCAATCAATGATGTCTTTCCATTGTTGTATAGAGCATTGAATAAGCTTTCCAGCGCTTCAAACCGTACGTCAATCAGAGTTACGGTTCAAAAGTTACGAATAAAACAGTGCTGAATTTTCTGGTGTGATTCGCCCCAGCTGCGCCGGGCGGAAATTCCGCCGGGCGAAACTGCAAAAGCGCCGGGCGGTCAAGAGGCCCAGCAGTGTCACACTACTGGAACTTGCAAATAATAAACCGCCTTGAAGCGCCGGGCGAAGCCAGTACGCCGCCGGGCGGTGCTGCGCGTGCTGAAACTCCATTAAAGGGCAAAAAAATCATTTTTTAGGTTATGGGTTTGATATTTTTAGTTCCAAATCCATCCAATAGCATTTTTTGAGTGGAATTAGGCTAGAAAACACATTGGAGAATGCATTGGGATGATCCGGAGTCGAATCCTTCATCAATCGGAGCCGACAACTCAAGAGATGTTTGGTTTTTCTCCATTTCTTCTCTATGTTTTTCTCTTTTTGTTGGGTGTTTGTATATTTACTATGAACATATGTATCTTTGTTGATCATAATATTGTATAAAGCTTGCTTTACAAATCATTATCGATGTCTTCCTTGATCTTTTTGCATTTATGTTTGGATTTGTGTTGTGTTAGAGATAAACATCACAAATCTTGATTAGGGATGGATATCTATTGTCTAGATGCTAGAGATAGATTTAGATGATAATCTTTATGGTGTCGGAACTTAAATGCCTTCCGTGTTTCGAGGCTTCGTGCGCGAGAGTGACGAAGAGAGTGATACGGTTGCTTCTCAACTCAGTGTGCCAGAGATGAACACTGTTGTGAGCGATATTGGATGATTTTGACGAGTATTGCAGGTGGAGTATAATTGGTCGGTAAATTTATGTTTGTGACGAGTGGAATATATACATGCTTGATACGTCTTTTCTCTTCAAAGAATATACTTTTTATGTTTTTATTTATTTTCCCGCATTTACCTTAAAACCATTTTTACTCAAACTCATTAACAATTAAATTGTCGAATGGCAGTTCAAGAACCGATCTCTGTGGACACGATAATTCCCGAAAAAATACTTCCAAATCTTTTTGTTGCTTGCCGCTATTCCGCTTCAACAAAATGGCGCCGTTGCCGGGGATTGGTTTTTATTGTTCTTGCATTGCGATAGTTTCGTTGTTTTTGAGTTTTGTAGATATCGTATATTTTGTATATTTTCACTTGTCTATACTGATACTTGTACATTTTTGTTTCTTTTAACGTTTGTTTAAGTGTTTGGTTAGGTCGCTTGCTTTTGGTTGCGCGGTGAGACATCACCATGGCATGAAGAGAGGAAGTTCTAATTAAGCACCGTAAAGGCATCGAGCTTACGACGTAAAACAAGCATGTTTTTATTTTTTTTCATTTCTAATGTTTTTGGTTGTTGTTTGCTCGCAAATTTTGATTGACTTATTTGAGGATGCTTTGGTGATTTTCCAAGTTGGTTCGTTTCAACTTGCGGATGTTTGGTAATGATTTTGTTAAGTTTTGTACACGTCTGAGGTATGTATTTATCGCTTTCTATACTTTAGCATATTCATGATACTTAGGCATTTTACAAACTTCCATGCCATTCATTCTTTTGTATACTTGTTCTATTGTGAATCACTTTAGTTCCCAACCTTTTTGTGAGGAGGCCTTCCATTGTTCATATATGCGCGGAGAACCAATATTCTTGTTCTAACTGGATTTTATTATGTTGAATCTTTTGTTTGTGTTGTTTATATGAATGCATGAAAAGGATCAAGGCAATTGTTTCATTTTGAGCACAACTACCTTAGCCAAATAGTCAATTCACCTTGTGAGTGTGTGAGAATTCGTAACCCCTTTGAGCTTTTTGATCCATGTTTTTATTTGAACTTAATGCTTGTCTATGAGTATTTAGTTCACTTATTTTTGAATGGATTTTGTTTTTTCTTGAGCCCTCAACTTTTTGTGTTGTTGTATGAATTTTTACCTTGCCTTAGAAAGTAGGGAGTATTCACATGATGGTGCGGTTGAATTCAAGTTGGGGAGAGGATGATTGTATACTCATTGGTTGGATTCTACGAGGATTGAAAAAGAAAAGAAAAAAGAGAAAAATTTGTGAAAGAGAAAAAGAAAAAGAAAAAAGAAGAAAAAGAAAAATCCTTGAAAAGGGAAACAAAAAGAGTTTCAATAATTGTGCTAAATAAGTATTGTGTGTTGTGTAACACTTGGGATTGTGGAAGAAGTTGATTGGAATTTGGTGTTTGAGTCTTTGTGAGTTGATCACTCCCTTAGGTTTAGGCAAGTTTTTGTTTCAATTACTTTTAGAAATTGCCCTTTGTTTGTTTACCCGACCACGTTACAACCTTGGAAGTCCTTGTGATTCTTGCTTTTGTATTTTCAATGTGAATTTGTGGATGTATGCATAATTTAAAAATTTGTTTGCATGAGTGTTGTGTGAGTGTAAAGTACCTTATTGTGTGTTTTTCATCTACCGATGATTGTTTTTACTAGGTGTGATTCACTTTGGAACTTGTGTTGTTTTAGAACGTTTGGCATGAATTTTGTATTTTGCATTTGTTTCGTGACTATGTTGTCGTCGTAGTTTAGTGGTAAGTATTTACTTTTTATGTGTACCGTTTGCATTTGAACCATTCATTTGTGTCCGTTTTTCAAAACCTGTTGATTCGTCATTCTTTGGATATTGCTTGTGCATTTTCAAGTTTGTTTGATTCTTGTTTGTGGACAAACAATTATGTAAGTTGGGGAGAGTTGATAAGTGCAAAATGTACCTATTTGTGTATATATTTTTTGTTGCACTTATCAATGCTTTTTGGTAAATATCGTTTGAATAAACCCCGATTTGTTTATAAATACGTTTACTTTACGTTATAGTGTATATATTGCGTATAGCGTAAATATCATTGAGTTTAATTGATTTTTTTCTCAATTTTTGCACGTGTCCAATCAATGATGTCTTGCCATTGTTGTATAGAGCATTGAATAAGCTTTCCAGCGCTTCAAACCGTGCGTCAATCGGAGTTACGGTTCAAAAGTTACGAATAAAACAGTGCTGAATTTTCTGGTGTGATTCGCCCCTGCTGCGCCGGGCGGAAATTCCGCCGGGCGAAATTGCAAAAGCGCCGGGCGGTGCAGCGCCGGGCGGTCAAGAGGCCCAGCAGTGTCACGCTTCTGGAACTTGCAAATAATAAACCGCCTTGAAGCGCCGGGCGAAGCCAGTACGCTGCCGGGCGGTGCTGCGCGTGCTGAAACTCCATTAAAGGGCAAAAAACTCATTTTTTAGGTTATGGGTTTGATATTTTTAGTTCCAAATCCATCCAATAGCATTTTTTGAGTGGAATTAGGCTAGAAAACACATTGGAGCATGCATTGGGATGATCCGGAGTCGAATCCTTCATCAATCGGAGCCGACAACTCAAGAGATGTTTGGTTTTTCTCCATTTCTTCTCTATGTTTTTCTATTTTTGTTAGGTGTTTGTATATTTACTATGAACATATGTATCTTTGTTGATCATAATATTGTATAAAGCTTGCTTTACAAATCATTATCGATGTCTTCCTTGATCTTTTTGCATTTATGTTTGGATTTGTGTTGTGTTAGAGATAAACATCACAAATCTTGATTAGGGATGGATATCTATTGTCTAGATGCTAGAGATAGATTTAGATGATAATCTTTATGGTGTCGGAACTTAAATGCCTTCCGTGTTTCGAGGCTTCGTGCGCGAGAGTGACGAAGAGAGTGATACGGTTGCTTCTCAACTCAGTGTGCCAGAGATGAACACTGTTGTGAGCGATATTGGATGATTTTGACGAGTATTGCAGATGGAGTATAATTGGTCGGTAAATTTATGTTTGTGACGAGTGGAATATATACATGCTTGATACGTCTTTTCTCTTCAAAGAATATACTTTTTATGTTTTTATTTATTTTCCCGCATTTACCTTAAAACCATTTTTACTCAAACTCATTAACAATTAAATTGTCGAATGGCAGTTCAAGAACCGATCTCTGTGGACACGATAATTCCCGGAAAAATACTTCCAAATCTTTTTGTTGCTTGCCGCTATTCCGCTTCAACAAAATGGCGCCGTTGCCGGGGATTGGTTTTTATTGTTCTTGCATTGCGATAGTTTCGTTGTTTTTGAGTTTTGTAGATATCGTATATTTTGTATATTTTCACTTGTCTATACTGATACTTGTACATTTTTGTTTCTTTTAACGTTTGTTTAAGTGTTTGGTTAGGTCGCTTGCTTTTGGTTGCGCGGTGAGACATCACCATGGCATGAAGAGAGGAAGTTTCTAATTAAGCACCGTAAAGGCGTCGAGCTTACGACGTAAAACAAACATGTTTTTTATTTTTTTTCATTTCTAATGTTTTTGGTTGTTGTTTGCTCGCAAATTTTGATTGACTTATTTGAGGATGCTTTGGTGATTTTCCAAGTTGGTTCGTTTCAACTTGCGGATGTTTGGTAATGATTTTGTTAAGTTTTGTACACGTCTGAGGTATGTATTTATCGCTTTCTATACTTTAGCATATTCATGATACTTATGCATTTTACAAACTTCCATGCCATTCATTCTTTTGTATACTTGTTCTATTGTGAATCACTTTAGTTCCCAACCTTTTTGTGAGGAGGCCTTCCATTGTTCATATATGCGCGGAGAACCAATATTCTTGTTCTAACTGGATTTTATTATGTTGAATCTTTTGTTTGTGTTGTTTATATGAATGCATGAAAAGGATCAAGGCAATTGTTTCATTTTGAGCACAACTACCTTAGCCAAATAGTCAATTCACCTTGTGAGTGTGTGAGAATTCGTAACCTCTTTGAGCTTTTTGATCCATGTTTTTATTTGAACTTAATGCTTGTCTATGAGTATTTAGTTCACTTATTTTTGAATGGATTTTGTTTTTTCTTGAGCCCTCAACTTTTTGTGTTGTTGTATGAATTTTTACCTTGCCTTAGAAAGTAGGGAGTATTCACATGATGGTGCGGTTGAATTCAAGTTGGGGAGAGGATGATTGTATACTCATTGGTTGGATTCTATGAGGATTGAAAAAGAAAAGAAAAAAGAGAAAAATTTGTGAAAGAGAAAAAGAAAAAGAAAAAAGAAGAAAAAGAAAAATCCTTGAAAAAGGAAACAAAAAGAGTTTCAATAATTGTGCTAAATAAGTATTGTGTGTTGTGTAACACTTGGGATTGTGGAAGATGTTGATTGGAATTTGGTGTTTGAGTCTTTGTGAGTTGATCACTCCCTTAGGTTTAGGCAAGTTTTTGTTTCAATTACCTTTAGAAATTGCCCCTTGTTTGTTTACCCGACCACGTTACAACCTTGAAAGTCCTTGTGATTCTTGCTTTTGTATTTTCAATGTGAATTTGTGGATGTATGCATAATTTAATCTTTTGTTTGCATGAGTGTTGTGTGAGTGTAAAGTACCTTATTGTGTGTTTTTCATCTACCGATGATTGTTTTTACTAGGTGTGATTCACTTTGGAACTTGTGTTGTTTTAGAACGTTTGGCATGAATTTTGTATTTTGCATTTGTTTCGTGACTATGTTGTCGTCGTAGTTTAGTGGTAAGTATTTACTTTTTATGTGTACCGTTTGCATTTGAACCATTCATTTGTGTCCGTTTTTCAAAACCTGTTGATTCGTCATTCTTTGGATATTGCTTGTGCATTTTCAAGTTTGTTTGATTCTTGTTTGTGGACAAACAATTATGTAAGTTGGGGAGAGTTGATAAGTGCAAAATGTACCTATTTGTGTATATATTTTTTGTTGCACTTATCAATGCTTTTTGGTAAATATCGTTTGAATAAACCCCGATTTATTTATAAATACGTTTACTTTACGTTATAGTGTATATATTGCGTATAGTGTAAATATCATTGAGTTTAATTGATTTTTTCTCAATTTTTGCAGGTGTCCAATCAATGATGTCTTGCCATTGTTGTATAGAGCATTGAATAAGCTTTCCAGCGCTTCAAACCGTGCGTCAATCGGAGTTACGGTTCAAAAGTTACGAATAAAACAATGCTGAATTTTCTGGTGTGATTCGCCCCTGCTGCGCCGGGCGGAAATTCCGCCGGGCGAAACTGCAAAAGCGCCGGGCGGTCAAGAGGCCCAGCAGTGTCACGCTACTGGAACTTGCAAATAATAAACCGCCTTGAAGCGCCGGGCGAAGCCAGTACGCCGTCGGGCGGTGCTGCGCGTGCTGAAACTCCATTAAAGGGCAAAAAACTCATTTTTTAGGTTATGGGTTTGATATTTTTAGTTCCAAATCCATCCAATAGCATTTTTTGAGTGGAATTAGGCTAGAAAACACATTGGAGCATGCATTGGGATGATCCGGAGTCGAATCCTTCATCAATCGGAGCCGACAACTCAAGAGATGTTTGGTTTTTCTCCATTTCTTCTCTATGTTTTTCTCTTTTTGTTGGGTGTTTGTATATTTACTATGAACATATGTATCTTTGTTGATCATAATATTGTATAAAGCTTGCTTTACAAATCATTATCGATGTCTTCCTTGATCTTTTTGCATTTAAGTTTGGATTTGTGTTGTGTTAGAGATAAACATCACAAATCTTGATTAGGGATGGATATCTATTGTCTAGATGCTAGAGATAGATTTAGATGATAATCTTTATTTTGTCGGAACTTAAATGCCTTCCGTGTTTCGAGGCTTCGTGTGCGAGAGTGACGAAGAGAGTGATACGGTTGCTTCTCAACTCAGTGTGCCAGAGATGAACACTGTTGTGAGCGATATTGGATGATTTTGACGAGTATTGCAGATGGAGTATAATTGGTCGGTAAATTTATGTTTGTGACGAGTGGAATATATACATGCTTGATACGTCTTTTCTCTTCAAAGAATATACTTTTTATGTTTTTATTTATTTTCCCGCATTTACCTTAAAACCATTTTTACTCAAACTCATTAACAATTAAATTGTCGAATGGCAGTTCAAGAACCGATCTCTGTGGACACGATAATTCCCGGAAAAATACTTCCAAATCTTTTTGTTGCTTGCCGCTATTCCGCTTCAACAAAATGGCGCCGTTGCCGGGGATTGGTTTTTATTGTTCTTGCATTGCGATAGTTTCGTTGTTTTTGAGTTTTGTAGATATCGTATATTTTGTATATTTTCACTTGTCTATACTGATACTTGTACATTTTTGTTTCTTTTAACGTTTGTTTAAGTGTTTGGTTAGGTCGCTTGCTTTTGGTTGCGCGGTGAGACATCACCATGGCATGAAGAGAGGAAGTTTCTAATTAAGCACCGTAAAGGCGTCGAGCTTACGACGTAAAACAAGCATGTTTTTATTTTTTTTCATTTCTAATGTTTTTGGTTGTTGTTTGCTCGCAAATTTTGATTGACTTATTTGAGGATGCTTTGGTGATTTTCCAAGTTGGTTCGTTTCAACTTGCGGATGTTTGGTAATGATTTTGTTAAGTTTTGTACACGTCTGAGGTATGTATTTATCGCTTTCTATACTTTAGCATATTCATGATACTTAGGCATTTTACAAACTTCCATGCCATTCATTCTTTTGTATACTTGTTCTATTGTGAATCACTTTAGTTCCCAACCTTTTTGTGAGGAGGCCTTCCATTGTTCATATATGCGCGGAGAACCAATATTCTTGTTCTAACTGGATTTTATTATGTTGAATCTTTTGTTTGTGTTGTTTATATGAATGCATGAAAAGGATCAAGGCAATTGTTTCATTTTGAGCACAACTACCTTAGCCAAATAGTCAATTCACCTTGTGAGTGTGTGAGAATTCGTAACCCCTTTGAGCTTTTTGATCCATGTTTATATTTGAACTTAATGCTTGTCTATGAGTATTTAGTTCACTTATTTTTGAATGGATTTTGTTTTTTCTTGAGCCCTCAACTTTTTGTGTTGTTGTATGAATTTTTACCTTGCCTTAGAAAGTAGGGAGTATTCACATGATGGTGCGGTTGAATTCAAGTTGGGGAGAGGATGATTGTATACTCATTGGTTGGATTCTATGAGGATTGAAAAAGAAAAGAAAAAAGAGAAAAATTTGTGAAAGAGAAAAAGAAAAAGAAAAAAGAAGAAAAAGAAAAATCCTTGAAAAAGGAAACAAAAAGAGTTTCAATAATTGTGCTAAATAAGTATTGTGTGTTGTGTAACACTTGGGATTGTGGAAGATGTTGATTGGAATTTGGTGTTTGAGTCTTTGTGAGTTGATCACTCCCTTAGGTTTAGGCAAGTTTTTGTTTCAATTACCTTTAGAAATTGCCCCTTGTTTGTTTACCCGACCACGTTACAACCTTGAAAGTCCTTGTGATTCTTGCTTTTGTATTTTCAATGTGAATTTGTGGATGTATGCATAATTTAATCTTTTGTTTGCATGAGTGTTGTGTGAGTGTAAAGTACCTTATTGTGTGTTTTTCATCTACCGATGATTGTTTTTACTAGGTGTGATTCACTTTGGAACTTGTGTTGTTTTAGAACGTTTGGCATGAATTTTGTATTTTGCATTTGTTTCGTGACTATGTTGTCGTCGTAGTTTAGTGGTAAGTATTTACTTTTTATGTGTACCGTTTGCATTTGAACCATTCATTTGTGTCCGTTTTTCAAAACCTGTTGATTCGTCATTCTTTGGATATTGCTTGTGCATTTTCAAGTTTGTTTGATTCTTGTTTTTGGACAAACAATTATGTAAGTTGGGGAGAGTTGATAAGTGCAAAATGTACCTATTTGTGTATATATTTTTTGTTGCACTTATCAATGCTTTTTGGTAAATATCGTTTGAATAAACCCCGATTTATTTATAAATAAGTTTACTTTACGTTATAGTGTATATATTGCGTATAGTGTAAATATCATTGAGTTTAATTGATTTTTTCTCAATTTTTGCAGGTGTCCAATCAATGATGTCTTGCCATTGTTGTATAGAGCATTGAATAAGCTTTCCAGCGCTTCAAACCGTGCGTCAATCGGAGTTACGGTTCAAAAGTTACGAATAAAACAGTGCTGAATTTTCTGGTGTGATTCGCCCCTGCTGCGCCGGGCGGAAATTCCGCCGGGAGAAACTGCAAAAGCGCCGGGCGGTGCAGCGCCGGGCGGTCAAGAGGCCCAGCAGTGTCACGCTACTGGAACTTGCAAATAATAAACCGCCTTGAAGCGCCGGGCGAAGCCAGTACGCCGCCGGGCGGTGCTGCGCGTGCTGAAACTCCATTAAAGGGCAAAAAACTCATTTTTTAGGTTATGGGTTTGATATTTTTAGTTCCAAATCCATCCAATAGCATTTTTTGAGTGGAATTAGGCTAGAAAACACATTGGAGCATGCATTGGGATGATCCGGAGTCGAATCCTTCATCAATCGGAGCCGACAACTCAAGAGATGTTTGGTTTTTCTCCATTTCTTCTCTATGTTTTTCTCTTTTTGTTGGGTGTTTGTATATTTACTATGAACATATGTATCTTTGTTGATCATAATATTGTATAAAGCTTGCTTTACAAATCATTATCGATGTCTTCCTTGATCTTTTTGCATTTATGTTTGGATTTGTGTTGTGTTAGAGATAAACATCACAAATATTGATTAGGGATGGATATCTATTGTCTAGATGCTAGAGATAGATTTAGATGATAATCTTTATGGTGTCGGAACTTAAATGCCTTCCGTGTTTCGAGGCTTCGTGCGCGAGAGTGACGAAGAGAGTGATACGGTTGCTTCTCAACTCAGTGTGCCAGAGATGAACACTGTTGTGAGCGATATTGGATGATTTTGACGAGTATTGCAGGTGGAGTATAATTGGTCGGTAAATTTATGTTTGTGACGAGTGGAATATATACATGCTTGATACGTCTTTTCTCTTCAAAGAATATACTTTTTATGTTTTTATTTATTTTCCCGCATTTACCTTAAAACCATTTTTACTCAAACTCATTAACAATTAAATTGTCGAATGGCAGTTCAAGAACCGATCTCTGTGGACACGATAATTCCCGGAAAAATACTTCCAAATCTTTTTGTTGCTTGCCGCTATTCCGCTTCAACAAAATTGCGCCGTTGCCGGGGATTGGTTTTTATTGTTCTTGCATTGCGATAGTTTCGTTGTTTTTGAGTTTTGTAGATATCGTATATTTTGTATATTTTAACTTGTCTATACTGATACTTGTACATTTTTGTTTCTTTTAACGTTTGTTTAAGTGTTTGGTTAGGTCGCTTGCTTTTGGTTGCACGGTGAGACATCACCATGGCATGAAGAGAGGAAGTTTCTAATTAAGCACCGTAAAGGCGTCGAGCTTACGACGTAAAACAAGCATGTTTTTATTTTTTTTCATTTCTAATGTTTTTGGTTGTTGTTTGCTCGCAAATTTTGATTGACTTATTTGAGGATGCTTTGGTGATTTTCCAAGTTGGTTCGTTTCAACTTGCGGATGTTTGGTAATGATTTTGTTAAGTTTTGTACACGTCTGAGGTATGTATTTATCGCTTTCTATACTTTAGCATATTCATGATACTTAGGCATTTTACAAACTTCCATGCCATTCATTCTTTTGTATACTTGTTCTATTGTGAATCACTTTAGTTCCCAACCTTTTTGTGAGGAGGCCTTCCATTGTTCATATATGCGCGGAGAACCAATATTCTTGTTCTAACTGGATTTTATTATGTTGAATATTTTGTTTGTGTTGTTTATATGAATGCATGAAAAGGATCAAGGCAATTGTTTCATTTTGAGCACAACTACCTTATCCAAATAGTCAATTCACCTTGTGAGTGTGTGAGAATTCGTAACCCCTTTGAGCTTTTTGATCCATGTTTTTATTTGAACTTAATGCTTGTCTATGATTATTTAGTTCACTTATTTTTGAATGGATTTTGTTTTTTCTTGAGCCCTCAAATTTTTGTGTTGTTGTATGAATTTTTACCTTGCCTTAGAAAGTAGGGAGTATTCACATGATGGTGCGGTTGAATTCAAGTTGGGGAGAGGATGATTGTATACTCATTGGTTGGATTCTATGAGGATTGAAAAAGAAAAGAAAAAAGAGAAAAATTTGTGAAAGAGAAAAAGAAAAAGAAAAAAGAAGAAAAAGAAAAATCCTTGAAAAAGGAAACAAAAAGAGTTTCAATAATTGTGCTAAATAAGTATTGTGTGTTGTGTAACACTTGGGATTGTGGAAGAAGTTGATTGGAATTTGGTGTTTGAGTCTTTGTGAGTTGATCACTCCCTTAGGTTTAGGCAAGTTTTTGTTTCAATTACTTTTAGAAATTGCCCTTTGTTTGTTTACCCGACCACGTTACAACCTTGAAAGTCCTTGTGATTCTTGCTTTTGTATTTTCAATGTGAATTGGTGGATGTATGCATAATTTAGTCTTTTGTTTGCATGAGTGTTGTGTGAGTGTAAATTACCTTATTGTGTGTTTTTCATCTACCGATGATTGTTTTTACTAGGTGTGATTCACTTTGGAACTTGTGTTGTTTTAGAACGTTTGGCATGAATTTTGTATTTTGCATTTGTTTCGTGACTATGTTGTCGTCGTAGTTTAGTGGTAAGTATTTACTTTTTATGTGTACCGTTTGCATTTGAACCATTCATTTGTGTCCGTTTTTCAAAACCTGTTGATTCGTCATTCTTTGGATATTGCTTATGCATTTTCAAGTTTGTTTGATTCTTGTTTGTGGACAAACAATTATGTAAGTTGGGGAGAGTTGATAAGTGCAAAATGTACCTATTTGTGTATATATTTTTTGTTGCACTTATCAATGCTTTTTGGTAAATATCGTTTGAATAAACCCCGATTTGTTTATAAATACGTTTACTTTACGTTATAGTGTATATATTGCGTATAGTGTAAATATCATTGAGTTTAATTGATTTTTTCTCAATTTTTGCAGGTGTCTAATCAATGATGTCTTGCCATTGTTGTATAGAGCATTGAATAAGCTTTCCAGCGCTTCAAACCGTGCGTCAATCGGAGTTACGGTTCAAAAGTTACGAATAAAACAGTGCTGAATTTTCTGGTGTGATTCGCCCCTGCTGCGCCGGGCGGAAATTCCGCCGGGCGAAACTGCAAAAGCGCCGGGCGGTGCAGCGCCGGGCGGTCAAGAGGCCCAGCAGTGTCACGCTACTGGAACTTGCAAATAATAAACCGCCTTGAAGCGCCGGGCGAAGCCAGTACGCCGTCGGGCGGTGCTGCGCGTGCTGAAACTCCATTAAAGGGCAAAAAACTCATTTTTTAGGTTATGGGTTTGATATTTTTAGTTCCAAATCCATCCAATAGCATTTTTTGAGTGGAATTAGGCTAGAAAACACATTGGAGCATGCATTGGGATGATCCGGAGTCGAATCCTTCATCAATCGGAGCCGACAACTCAAGAGATGTTTGGTTTTTCTCCATTTCTTCTCTATGTTTTTCTCTTTTTGTTGGGTGTTTGTATATTTACTATGAACATATGTATCTTTGTTGATCATAATATTGTATAAAGCTTGCTTTACAAATCATTATCGATGTCTTCCTTGATCTTTTTGCATTTAAGTTTGGATTTGTGTTGTGTTAGAGATAAACATCACAAATCTTGATTAGGGATGGATATCTATTGTCTAGATGCTAGAGATAGATTTAGATGATAATCTTTATTTTGTCGGAACTTAAATGCCTTCCGTGTTTCGAGGCTTCGTGTGCGAGAGTGACGAAGAGAGTGATACGGTTGCTTCTCAACTCAGTGTGCCAGAGATGAACACTGTTGTGAGCGATATTGGATGATTTTGACGAGTATTGCAGATGGAGTATAATTGGTCGGTAAATTTATGTTTGTGACGAGTGGAATATATACATGCTTGATACGTCTTTTCTCTTCAAAGAATATACTTTTTATGTTTTTATTTATTTTCCCGCATTTACCTTAAAACCATTTTTACTCAAACTCATTAACAATTAAATTGTCGAATGGCAGTTCAAGAACCGATCTCTGTGGACACGATAATTCCCAGAAAAATACTTCCAAATCTTTTTGTTGCTTGCCGCTATTCCGCTTCAACAAAATGGCGCCGTTGCCGGGGATTGGTTTTTATTGTTCTTGCATTGCGATAGTTTCGTTGTTTTTGAGTTTTGTAGATATCGTATATTTTGTATATTTTCACTTGTCTATACTGATACTTGTACATTTTTGTTTCTTTTAACGTTTGTTTAAGTGTTTGGTTAGGTCGCTTGCTTTTGGTTGCGCGGTGAGACATCACCATGGCATGAAGAGAGGAAGTTTCTAATTAAGCACCGTAAAGGCGTCGAGCTTACGACGTAAAACAAGCATGTTTTTATTTTTTTTCATTTCTAATGTTTTTGGTTGTTGTTTGCTCGCAAATTTTGATTGACTTATTTGAGGATGCTTTGGTGATTTTCCAAGTTGGTTCGTTTCAACTTGCGGATGTTTGGTAATGATTTTGTTAAGTTTTGTACACGTCTGAGGTATGTATTTATCGCTTTCTATACTTTAGCATATTCATGATACTTAGGCATTTTACAAACTTCCATGCCATTCATTCTTTTGTATACTTGTTCTATTGTGAATCACTTTAGTTCCCAACCTTTTTGTGAGGAGGCCTTCCATTGTTCATATATGCGCGGAGAACCAATATTCTTGTTCTAACTGGATTTTATTATGTTGAATCTTTTGTTTGTGTTGTTTATATGAATGCATGAAAAGGATCAAGGCAATTGTTTCATTTTGAGCACAACTACCTTAGCCAAATAGTCAATTCACCTTGTGAGTGTGTGAGAATTCGTAACCCCTTTGAGCTTTTTGATCCATGTTTATATTTGAACTTAATGCTTGTCTATGAGTATTTAGTTCACTTATTTTTGAATGGATTTTGTTTTTTCTTGAGCCCTCAACTTTTTGTGTTGTTGTATGAATTTTTACCTTGCCTTAGAAAGTAGGGAGTATTCACATGATGGTGCGGTTGAATTCAAGTTGGGGAGAGGATGATTGTATACTCATTGGTTGGATTCTATGAGGATTGAAAAAGAAAAGAAAAAAGAGAAAAATTTGTGAAAGAGAAAAAGAAAAAGAAAAAAGAAGAAAAAGAAAAATCCTTGAAAAAGGAAACAAAAAGAGTTTCAATAATTGTGCTAAATAAGTATTGTGTGTTGTGTAACACTTGGGATTGTGGAAGATGTTGATTGGAATTTGGTGTTTGAGTCTTTGTGAGTTGATCACTCCCTTAGGTTTAGGCAAGTTTTTGTTTCAATTACCTTTAGAAATTGCCCCTTGTTTGTTTACCCGACCACGTTACAACCTTGAAAGTCCTTGTGATTCTTGCTTTTGTATTTTCAATGTGAATTTGTGGATGTATGCATAATTTAATCTTTTGTTTGCATGAGTGTTGTGTGAGTGTAAAGTACCTTATTGTGTGTTTTTCATCTACCGATGATTGTTTTTACTAGGTGTGATTCACTTTGGAACTTGTGTTGTTTTAGAACGTTTGGCATGAATTTTGTATTTTGCATTTGTTTCGTGACTATGTTGTCGTCGTAGTTTAGTGGTAAGTATTTACTTTTTATGTGTACCGTTTGCATTTGAACCATTCATTTGTGTCCGTTTTTCAAAACCTGTTGATTCGTCATTCTTTGGATATTGCTTGTGCATTTTCAAGTTTGTTTGATTCTTGTTTTTGGACAAACAATTATGTAAGTTGGGGAGAGTTGATAAGTGCAAAATGTACCTATTTGTGTATATATTTTTTGTTGCACTTATCAATGCTTTTTGGTAAATATCGTTTGAATAAACCCCGATTTATTTATAAATAAGTTTACTTTACGTTATAGTGTATATATTGCGTATAGTGTAAATATCATTGAGTTTAATTGATTTTTTCTCAATTTTTGCAGGTGTCCAATCAATGATGTCTTGCCATTGTTGTATAGAGCATTGAATAAGCTTTCCAGCGCTTCAAACCGTGCGTCAATCGGAGTTACGGTTCAAAAGTTACGAATAAAACAGTGCTGAATTTTCTGGTGTGATTCGCCCCTGCTGCGCCGGGCGGAAATTCCGCCGGGAGAAACTGCAAAAGCGCCGGGCGGTGCAGCGCCGGGCGGTCAAGAGGCCCAGCAGTGTCACGCTACTGGAACTTGCAAATAATAAACCGCCTTGAAGCGCCGGGCGAAGCCAGTACGCCGCCGGGCGGTGCTGCGCGTGCTGAAACTCCATTAAAGGGCAAAAAACTCATTTTTTAGGTTATGGGTTTGATATTTTTAGTTCCAAATCCATCCAATAGCATTTTTTGAGTGGAATTAGGCTAGAAAACACATTGGAGCATGCATTGGGATGATCCGGAGTCGAATCCTTCATCAATCGGAGCCGACAACTCAAGAGATGTTTGGTTTTTCTCCATTTCTTCTCTATGTTTTTCTCTTTTTGTTGGGTGTTTGTATATTTACTATGAACATATGTATCTTTGTTGATCATAATATTGTATAAAGCTTGCTTTACAAATCATTATCGATGTCTTCCTTGATCTTTTTGCATTTATGTTTGGATTTGTGTTGTGTTAGAGATAAACATCACAAATATTGATTAGGGATGGATATCTATTGTCTAGATGCTAGAGATAGATTTAGATGATAATCTTTATGGTGTCGGAACTTAAATGCCTTCCGTGTTTCGAGGCTTCGTGCGCGAGAGTGACGAAGAGAGTGATACGGTTGCTTCTCAACTCAGTGTGCCAGAGATGAACACTGTTGTGAGCGATATTGGATGATTTTGACGAGTATTGCAGGTGGAGTATAATTGGTCGGTAAATTTATGTTTGTGACGAGTGGAATATATACATGCTTGATACGTCTTTTCTCTTCAAAGAATATACTTTTTATGTTTTTATTTATTTTCCCGCATTTACCTTAAAACCATTTTTACTCAAACTCATTAACAATTAAATTGTCGAATGGCAGTTCAAGAACCGATCTCTGTGGACACGATAATTCCCGGAAAAATACTTCCAAATCTTTTTGTTGCTTGCCGCTATTCCGCTTCAACAAAATTGCGCCGTTGCCGGGGATTGGTTTTTATTGTTCTTGCATTGCGATAGTTTCGTTGTTTTTGAGTTTTGTAGATATCGTATATTTTGTATATTTTAACTTGTCTATACTGATACTTGTACATTTTTGTTTCTTTTAACGTTTGTTTAAGTGTTTGGTTAGGTCGCTTGCTTTTGGTTGCACGGTGAGACATCACCATGGCATGAAGAGAGGAAGTTTCTAATTAAGCACCGTAAAGGCGTCGAGCTTACGACGTAAAACAAGCATGTTTTTATTTTTTTTCATTTCTAATGTTTTTGGTTGTTGTTTGCTCGCAAATTTTGATTGACTTATTTGAGGATGCTTTGGTGATTTTCCAAGTTGGTTCGTTTCAACTTGCGGATGTTTGGTAATGATTTTGTTAAGTTTTGTACACGTCTGAGGTATGTATTTATCGCTTTCTATACTTTAGCATATTCATGATACTTAGGCATTTTACAAACTTCCATGCCATTCATTCTTTTGTATACTTGTTCTATTGTGAATCACTTTAGTTCCCAACCTTTTTGTGAGGAGGCCTTCCATTGTTCATATATGCGCGGAGAACCAATATTCTTGTTCTAACTGGATTTTATTATGTTGAATATTTTGTTTGTGTTGTTTATATGAATGCATGAAAAGGATCAAGGCAATTGTTTCATTTTGAGCACAACTACCTTATCCAAATAGTCAATTCACCTTGTGAGTGTGTGAGAATTCGTAACCCCTTTGAGCTTTTTGATCCATGTTTTTATTTGAACTTAATGCTTGTCTATGATTATTTAGTTCACTTATTTTTGAATGGATTTTGTTTTTTCTTGAGCCCTCAAATTTTTGTGTTGTTGTATGAATTTTTACCTTGCCTTAGAAAGTAGGGAGTATTCACATGATGGTGCGGTTGAATTCAAGTTGGGGAGAGGATGATTGTATACTCATTGGTTGGATTCTATGAGGATTGAAAAAGAAAAGAAAAAAGAGAAAAATTTGTGAAAGAGAAAAAGAAAAAGAAAAAAGAAGAAAAAGAAAAATCCTTGAAAAAGGAAACAAAAAGAGTTTCAATAATTGTGCTAAATAAGTATTGTGTGTTGTGTAACACTTGGGATTGTGGAAGAAGTTGATTGGAATTTGGTGTTTGAGTCTTTGTGAGTTGATCACTCCCTTAGGTTTAGGCAAGTTTTTGTTTCAATTACTTTTAGAAATTGCCCTTTGTTTGTTTACCCGACCACGTTACAACCTTGAAAGTCCTTGTGATTCTTGCTTTTGTATTTTCAATGTGAATTGGTGGATGTATGCATAATTTAGTCTTTTGTTTGCATGAGTGTTGTGTGAGTGTAAATTACCTTATTGTGTGTTTTTCATCTACCGATGATTGTTTTTACTAGGTGTGATTCACTTTGGAACTTGTGTTGTTTTAGAACGTTTGGCATGAATTTTGTATTTTGCATTTGTTTCGTGACTATGTTGTCGTCGTAGTTTAGTGGTAAGTATTTACTTTTTATGTGTACCGTTTGCATTTGAACCATTCATTTGTGTCCGTTTTTCAAAACCTGTTGATTCGTCATTCTTTGGATATTGCTTGTGCATTTTCAAGTTTGTTTGATTCTTGTTTGTGGACAAACAATTATGTAAGTTGGGGAGAGTTGATAAGTGCAAAATGTACCTATTTGTGTATATATTTTTTGTTGCACTTATCAATGCTTTTTGGTAAATATCGTTTGAATAAACCCCGATTTGTTTATAAATACGTTTACTTTACGTTATAGTGTATATATTGCGTATAGTGTAAATATCATTGAGTTTAATTGATTTTTTCTCAATTTTTGCAGGTTTCTAATCAATGATGTCTTGCCATTGTTGTATAGAGCATTGAATAAGCTTTCCAGCGCTTCAAACCGTGCGTCAATCGGAGTTACGGTTCAAAAGTTACGAATAAAACAGTGCTGAATTTTCTGGTGTGATTCGCCCCTGCTGCGCCGGGCGGAAATTCCGCCGGGCGAAACTGCAAAAGCGCCGGGCGGTGCAGCGCCGGGCGGTCAAGAGGCCCAGCAGTGTCACGCTACTGGAACTTGCAAATAATAAACCGCCTTGAAGCGCCGGGCGAAGCCAGTACACCGTCGGGCGGTGCTGCGCGTGCTGAAACTCCATTAAAGGGCAAAAAACTCATTTTTTAGGTTATGGGTTTGATATTTTTAGTTCCAAATCCATCCAATAGCATTTTTTGAGTGGAATTAGGATAGAAAACACATTGGAGCATGCATTGGGATGATCCGGAGTCGAATCCTTCATCAATCGGAGCCGACAACTCAAGAGATGTTTGGTTTTTCTCCATTTCTTCTCTATGTTTTTCTCTTTTTGTTGGGTGTTTGTATATTTACTATGAACATATGTATCTTTGTTGATCATAATATTGTATAAATCTTGCTTTACAAATCATTATCGATGTCTTCCTTGATCTTTTTGCATTTATGTTTGAATTTGTGTTGTGTTAGAGATAAACATCACAAATCTTGATTAGGGATGGATATCTATTGTCTAGATGCTAGAGATAGATTTAGATGATAATCTTTATGGTGTCGGAACTTAAATGCCTTCCGTGTTTCGAGGCTTCGTGCGCGAGAGTGACGAAGAGAGTGATACGGTTGCTTCTCAACTCAGTGTGCCAGAGATGGACACTGTTGTGAGCGATATTGGATGATTTTGACGAGTATTGCAGGTGGAGTATAATTGGTCGGTAAATTTATGTTTGTGATGAGTGGAATATATACATGCTTGATACGTCTTTTCTCTTCAAAGAATATACTTTTTATGTTTTTATTTATTTTCCCGCATTTACCTTAAAACCATTTTTACTCAAACTCATTAACAATTAAATTGTCGAATGACAGTTCAAGAACCGATCTCTGTGGACACGATAATTCCCGGAAAAATACTTCCAAATCTTTTTGTTGCTTGCCGCTATTCCGCTTCAACAGTAGGCGAATTGCCGTGATTTTGGATAAAACATTTATTTCCGTTGTTTTAATTTTTTATGAGAAAAGAATAGAATAAATACTGGAGACTTCATTGTTGGTTTTTATTGGGTGACATCCCACAGTTGGTTTGAACTCTGATTATTTTTGCATTATTTATATATTCGTCTAAATTGGGAAAGTGGGGTGTTACAAATGACACCCACGTGGAGAAGGCATATCTTCATCTTAATACGATGTACCTACCCAATAAAAGAACTTTATTACAAGTAAAAATTATAACATTGTCTCTAAATATCAGTAGAAGTAGATCATAAATATTTGAGTCGTTAGAGTGTAAAATATTCATCAAGAGGACCGTGAACAATTCCTGTAAAATTTGTCCCAACAGGATGCTGAACATATAAAACAATGGGGATTCATTAAATTTTAATTAACAGATAATCCACACAGTAACACACTAAAATCAAAGAACACTGATATTACCATATAATAACTGATAAAGAAGCCACCTTTTTGTATAAAATTTTCTAATGAAAATGCCAAATGGTCAAAAGGTCTATGAGGAATTAGACCTCCAAATCCAGTAAACCTGCAATGTTACATATAGTTTATTACTATGAAAGGGGGGAAATTAAATTGGAATTACAAAAAATGCAGCAGACAGTGTCATTTTAAATTATCATTTATAAAAATTAAAAATAAAAAACAAATTGTATATAAACATATAGGAAGTATAAGCACCAGTTTATATCTTATAGTCATTCATTTAAACAATAACCAGAATAGGAAACATGCCTCCAAATTAAGCACCACAAAACTAACACAACTACTAACAAAAAATTTCCAATAGAACAGCTAACCGCACCTTTGCAGCGCAACCAACTAAATTCACAAAAATAAGTTAATCATGGATGAAAACACTAACATACATATGAACTGTAACAACAAACACATAAACAGACCAAAACAGTACCAATCCAGAACTCAGACAAAAGTACAAGTAACAAAAACCGAACAAAATAACCAACTGACATGTTGAAAGCTTAGCAGCCTCCTTGAACCACTACTTCATACGGAAGACTAACATAGGCGGCAATCAAGGCCCAAAAAACGGAAACACCTATTTTCTCTCTTCATCGGTTCTATACAATTAATTCATATCTAACACATTACCAAATCCTTGTTGTTTCTTGGTCCATCACTCTATCTATGACCCAAAACAAATTAAAATAGATCAGCAGCGCCTAGGAGATGACCAATAGCCCCCTAAAATCAGAGAAATTGGGGAAACGTCATGGACTTGATTCAATTTATCAATGTTGCCCTAATCCATTTTTTCTTTTGAACATTTAATGGTGCCAGACATTAGTCAATGTGTCATTAAAATAAATCATCATCTTAGAGGGCGCCAGATATGTATGAACCAAACCTGGAAAAAATCAGATTGATGCCAAAATCTGTAAATTTTATATTTCCGTAATTAGCACTTTGCAAAAGAATGGCAATGATAAACACGAATGTCTTGGGCTGCTCGGAACGCAGACACGACTACTTCTGGTCGTTTCATTGTCATTAATAGATTTTCATTTCCCTAAATAAATTTGACTTGTCAAATAAAATTCACAATACTTGCTTTGTCAAATTAAAGTTAATAGACACCATTTGGGTTAAAACTAACAGAGTAACCTCATCTGTCACAGAAAGAATCATATTCAAATCAAGATTACACTATTTGTGTTAACTATTACCTTGAGCTTTGTGATTAAAAATGTTCAAATCAACAGAGTAACCTCATCCGTCACAGAAAAAATCATATTTAGACAAAGAATTTGAGTAGATAACAAACAGCTAACAGTTTTTTAGGCATTATTTAAACGATAAAACCCCTTCCTTGAAAGACAAACAAAAGGATACAAAAGGTGGCAAGAACACTCAATTGTATGCATTTTCTGACCGATAAATAAATTGCACTATCCGATCAATACTTTCCCATAATACTTCCCATAACAGTGAAGAAAGACACACCCATAAATAAAGCTTACCTTTTGAAGATTCTTTAGGTTGGTCAGTCGAACTTTGTTTTATAGCCCTATAGAGATTGCCCCCGTCTCCTTCGTCCTTTGATAGAAAGGTTTCTACATTATCATCTAATGCACCAACATCTCCAAATAGTGCAATATCATATTGGTTTATGAAATTATAGAGTAAAAAATACGACAACTTATTTAACTTATAACTCAACATCACAACAAACACATTTACTTAAATGTTTACATCAAGATTAATTGTTAAAATAAAAGATTGTTCATTTAAATACAACTAACTTGAAAATATAGACCAGAAACATTTATAGGATCATACAGAAACATGAAAATTAAAATTATTACCAAAACTTAACAATAAATTTGTAGATGACATCAGGCCTCCTATTGCCACGCAAGTTAGCAAAAATAGAGCATCAGAATGGCTAAGTCTCTTAGCAAATCTTCAGCGTCTCTAGCTTCTGTTATAGCCACTTCCTCGATATGACCTTTGAATGCAACATCGCAAATTCCTACAAGGTAAGAGACCAATATTTTACTTGTTAGCATCAATGAACAAAAACCACATTCAAAAGGAAAGCTTTATTTTGCAAAGTGAAAACCCTACCCTTGCACTGTTTGATTCTTTCCGCTTCTTGTTTGAGAATTGTCAACCAAATTCGATTAAGAGTGAGGAGGAAAGCATATACTCACCAAATTCGATTAAATGTGCATCCTAGTATCTTACATATGGCAGCAACATGTAGGGCTGCTTCAGACACAGAGAATAGTGTGTTAGGAAACTTCCATGGACGCTCTTTTCACAGCTCCACCAGTTCTCTCCTGTACATCACAACACATGAATCACACGCTTAATTTTCGAAACAAATCTGAAAAAATTAAAAGAAATATGTTATGCAGAAAGTGAAGCTTATCATTGATACCGATTCAGTTAGGGATTCAGAGTTTGATTTCCATTTTTTATGTCCGATGATTTTGCGTCTCTATCAACATAACTTTAATAGGATCTATAATTCCATCCTTCACCATATCAACACAAGTTCTTGTTTAAGCAGAATAAGCACCATAAAGGAATAACATAACATAAAATCTATAAATATATAAATTATATAGATTTTGGTGATAGAGGGGCTTCCACCTTCTTCATGGCATCCACTGCCATAACATCTGGACCAATAGATCTCGGATTCCTAAAATCCTAAGATCAAAGGTTCAACGTCAATAATTTATTACATCCATATGTTTGTATCCATAGAGATGTCATGGAGGAGCAAGCATCACAACCATAAATGATTTATTTAGTTAACCGCGTCACATATCACATAAAATATTGATTTGTATTAAAACTTTGCTATGTTATAGAGCAGCAATTGATTGTACTCTGTACTAAACATCAAATTGCATAACAATAGTGAATATTTCAAATTCTGCTGTGCTATAACGATGCTAAAGGCACTGTTTAAGAATAAAGGTTTTAGAATAGGGAAAATCAATTCTAAAAGGAAGATAACCGGAGAAATAAAGAATAGATTGTGGAAATGAAACTTGAAGCGGTGGAACTAACATTGCATAGGAGAGAAGAGGAATTGTATTTTTGTTATGCTTTTGCTTATCCTTTGGAGAAAGATAAACATTACAAAATGGTTAATCTATTGGAGAAAAAGTATTTTCCTGATCAATGTTTGGATAAAGTTTTTCTTCAACCAGGTCAATCCAATCCAATCCAAATTCAATTTCAAATTCAGTTTCAATTTCTAATTTGAATACAAATGTGAATGTGAATTTGAATAAAAATGTGGTTAGAAAAAGTACTAAATCACAATTCACAACAACAATTTCAGAGATCTTTTACAACATTATGATCACAATCATTGTAGCACCAACAGTTCTTAAAAAAGGTGTATCACACACCTACAGTTGAAATTAGGTTTAATTTATTTTTTGGTGTCCAGGCTTCATATATCAAAATTATTTCCTTCAAAATTGTTTTCAATGAAACCTAATTCATTTGATTAATCCTCTGATAAAAGAGCTTCTAAATCGCAATCCAGAACAGAGAAATCAGAGATCTCTAACAAACATCTCAATCTCCCATCATATCTACAATAATTAAGTAATTGCAATTTCACAGGAAATACATATTATGTTATTTCAATATGTTCAAAAGCAGAAAAACTCACTGAAAACAGAAATCCAAACCTTAAATATAAGGTTGTTTCCGATTTTACCGGCGGGATGATTCGCAGCATAATCATCCTTGGTGAGATTCCGTGCAGCCATATCCCTCCCACCCAAAAGCCTCCATTTCAATTATATGTGTTGGCTTTGGTTTCCACTCCTTAATAGAACCAGTTGTGGTAAAGAAAAACATTATAAATCTAAATTGAACCAACTCATGAACATTATAAGCATTTATTAAAATGAATGGTAAAGGGATGGCACCTGCTCAAAGAAAATAACTTCTGGAAACAAGTTAAGGAAAATCTGTTGCAATGGGGAGACATCAACTCTGCTCTACAGTCTCAAACAAAAATCTGCTGCAAACAAAAATCACAACACAAAATAAATATTGTTCAAGAAAAAATGAACATTTGAAAAATCCAGAGGGTACCTGCGTTGGAAAAAAAGAATTCAGGTTTCATAAAATCATAGATTAAACGATTCATATCACATATTTCGGTTAGGCATGTTCCATCATATGAAAAAACAAAAATATGTTAATGTGAGACCAGTAGGGTTAAGTATATTGTACGAAAAAGTCAGAGTGTACCTTGGTTAGAAACCACCGTGTCTCACTGAGTTCAATCGCCGCACCACCGCAAACGGAATCGCACACCATTGTTGTGTTTGGTTCCCCTTTCCAACCATGAAAGCTCCGCCATCTTCAATCGCGCCTCCCCATCATCAGCACAAGATCAGCACTTAGGCCTGCTTCAGGCATAATGAATAACGTATTGAGAAACTCCCGTCGACGCTCTTTTCGTAGTTTGGTTTCCATTTTATGTCTCCAAACCGAACCATAGACGAGAAGAAGAGTAAGATGAAGTAGATGAAGTTGGTAGTGCAGAGAGAGAGGAGAAAAACCAGAAAAATTGTGGAAGAAGAAGTGAGAAGAAGGTAGAAGAGGAAGAGAGAAGGAAGAAATGTGGTTGGAAGAAGAAACCATATTTCCAAAGCAGAGGCAGTGAAGAGGAAAAATTCAAAATTTGAAAAAAAAAGGAGACGTGGCCTAATGTGGGAACAGCAGGGCAAATGGGTATTTTCCAGAACTACAAAAGTTCTTATATTATAGATTTAAATTTTATATAATTCATCTTGATATATATATATATATATATATATATATATATATATATATATATATATATATATATATATGAGAATTAGGATGCCTTAAAACAAAACAAAATATACTCGGTTTCTTTATAGGCAAGAAGCACACAAGGGTTAGGGTTAACAAGGAAAAAACAAGGAGAGCAAAAATGATTGGTTATAACTGTTATTCTTTACTTTATCTTTAAATCAGATTACATTTACTCAAGAATAACAAATAACTCTTTCACCCTAATTATGATTTGTCAAACCACACTTAAGATGAGAGACTAGTAACATACTAAACTAATGGGTTTTTTTAACAATTACCTATTACAAACTAACTTTGGGTACAAGCTAACTTAAATAATTGATCCTTAACACAATGGCTAATCTAATAACTACTAGAACACATTTCGACGACATGCTTAACTAGATTTCCACACACACATTTCATATTTGCCCTTTTAAAAGTTACAAAAACCAAACACACACACATACATTTCATATTTGCCCTTTTAAAAGTTACAAAAACCAATAGCAGTTTCACACTTTCACTCATTAAATGTTAACCTTTTAATTTTCAATTTAAATTTCACACACCTCAATGTTTGAAAGGAATAGAAGTGCAAACTGCATAAGTGCATAATACATTTTTTTATACATATATGTTGCAGTTCTTTAATTCTTGCATTAATATTTTTTTCCTGCATCACTATCTCCAAATCTTTTCATATATATATATATATATATATAATAAAGGCTCAAAAGAAGAATAAAAATGGAACAAAGAGTGTTAGAAACATATGAGAGGCAGTGAATTGGTCGGCGAGAGGCATAATAATAATTTAAAGAGTAACTAGTATATACCTAGCCATTCACAATCCTGAATTATTTTTTCAGGGGCCAATTGTCAATTTTATCAATCTCTAATAGTTTATTTTTATCATGTAGTGAGATACATTCAACAAGGAAGAGAGGAAAACTGAAAGATAATTAAAGGAGTAAGAAATAATGTATTAGAAGGGCCATGAGGACACGTTAGATCTTCGTGGGACAACAAACATGCAACTATAATGGAATACTTCAGTAGAAAAGTACTTTCTACTTTATTTTCCTTTATTTCAATGTAAAAATGTTTTTCTTTATTTCAATGTAAAAATATTGTTTGAAATATTATTTCTATTTTTTAAAATGAAAACTTTTATATAGTGATTGAACAATATCTTCTATTTGATAAATTATATTGTACTTACATATTATTTATTTATTTATTTTAAAAGGTACACTAATGAAAAATTCAAACTAGAAAAAAAAAATTAAATTTGGTAAGAACACATTTTAAGAAGGATAAAACATAATCAGTTCTATAATTTTTTTTAAGGGTTAATACACATTTTGGACTCTGCCATTTGGGGCGACTTCGAAAAAGGACCCTGTAAAAAAAAAAACACAGATTCTGTCCCTGCCATTTGAAGATTCTTTCAATTTATACCCTGACGCTGCTGCCATTTGAAAATTGTTTCATTTTGGACCCTGACGCTGCTTTGTTGAATTTTTTATTTAATTTTTATTCTTTTAATGTGACGTGGCTGCTTTATTGGCTTTTTATATATTTTATCTTTTTATTTTAATTACACACGTGGCTTATTTATTATTATTTTATTGTTGTGGTTTAGATTGTTAAATTTCAAAAATTAAAAATTTTGCTTCCAAGGAGTGTTGAACCCATGTCCTTTTGCTTGCATAAATGTCCCTTTACCACTATGCCACTATGCTTTTATTGTTTATGTTTTGTATTTTATATATATATATATATATATATATATATATATATATATATATATATATATATATATATATATATATATATATATATATATATATATATATATATATATATATATAAAATAAACTAAATTAAATTTAGATGCATGTTAAAATATTTATGATTTGTTTATTTATTTAATATTTAATATTTAATATAAACTAATCTAAAATTTATTTAACTACAACATTTCAAACGTTTTAATAAACTAAATTTTATTTTAATATTTTATTTATAAATGAATATTAATGTTTTAATAAATTAAACTAAATTAATATTAACATTTGATTTACGTATATATTTTTAATTAAACTAAACTATTTTTTTTTTTATTTTTTAACTAAATTAATATTAATAAAAAACTAACCCAAATTAATATTAACATTTTAACTAAATTATAATAAACTAATATTAACGTATTTTGATGAAATAAAATGAAATAACTATTTAATTTACGTATATATTTTTATTTTCAATTTACGTATATACTTAATGTTAAGATAATTATTTAATTTTAATTTACGTATATATTTTTATTTTTAATTTATTATTAATTACTAATATTAAAACTACTATTTTAATTAAAAATATTTTAATTTTCAGTTTATTATTAATTACAAAAATTAATGTATTTTGATGAAATAAAATGAAATAACTAATTAATTTACGTATATATTTTTATTTTCAATTTACGTATATGTGTTTAATATTAATATAAACTAAATTAAACTAAACTATTTTTTTATTGTTTTAACTAAATTAATATTAATAAAAAACTAACCTAAATTAATATTAACATTTTAACTAAATTATAATAAACTAATATTAACGTATTTTGATGATATAAGATAAGATAACTATTTAATTTACGTATTTATTTTTATTTTCAATTTACTTATATATTTAATGTTAAGGTAATTATTTAATTTTAATTTACGTATATATTTTAATTTTCAATTTATTATTAATTACTAATATTAAAACTACTATTTTAATTAAAAATATTTTAATTTTCAGTTTATTATTAATCACTAATATTAAAAATTGCTATTTTAATTAAAAATATTTTTAGTTTCAGTTTATTATTAATTTCTAATATTAAAAATGACTATTTCAATTAAAATTAATATTTTAATTAAATTATTAACATTAATATTAATATAAGGATGATAAAATTAATATTTTAGTTAACATTAATTATGTATAATATAAATACTTTAATATAAGTATGTTAAAATAAATATTTTAATAACTATAAGTATTTGATGCATACCATAAGTATGTTAAATTAAAATAAGTATTTGATGTATATTATAAATAAGTTAAAAATTAAATTAAATAGTAATCTGAAAGTAAACTAAAAGCATTTGATGCAAACATATATACAGAAGAAACAACTAACCTAGTGGTAAAGGGACTTTCATATAACCGAAAGGACATGGGTTCAACACTCCTTGGAAGCAAATTTTTTAATTTTTGAAATTTAACAATCTAAACCACAACAATAAAATAATAATAAATAAGCCACGCGTGTAATTAAAATAAAAAGATAAAATATATAAAAAGCCAACGAAGCAGTCACGTCACATTAAAAGAATAAAAATTAAATAAAAAAGCCAACAAAGCAGCGTCAGGTCCAAAATGAAACAATTTTCAAATGGCAGCAGCGTCAGGGTCTAAATTGAAAGAATCTTCAAATGGCAGAGACGAAATCTGTGTTTTTTTTTACAAGGTCCTTTTTCGAATTCGCCCCAAATGGCAGGGTCCAAAATGTGTATTAACCCTTTTTTTAATAATGAGAGAGAGAGAAAGAGAGAGAGAATGTCATACTATATATTAATTGGACTTAACAAATAAATTAACTTAAAATCAAAATAAATAAATAAACGGTATTTTATAATTTCTTGCTTGCATATTAAAAAAATATATAAAAATATGATTGCATATCACAAAATGTATTACATAAATAATTTCAATTAAAATAAAAATTAAATAAAAAAATATTTATATATATTTTGACGTGTTTGCTCACTATAAAAAAACGGATAAACAGGTACGGGAGTGCCCTTTTGGACGCTAGTTTTTTTATAAGGATCGAGAGCCTTGAAGGTGTCCACCTATGATATGAAGTGGAAGAAATTCTCTAGGGTGGAAAAGTCTGCTTCTTTGCATGACACTTGTCTAATTATATGCATTTTATTCTTTAAGTGGTCCCATTAAAAACCCTAATTTCATATGACATTTTATCATATCATTCACAAACTATTTCTCTTCAACTTTTAAACGAATGAGTATATTATGATCTTTTAGTGTCTTTTATAGGTCATGACTGTGAATACCAAATTGAAACTTCACTACGCCAAAATTGGAAAAAGACAGCACACCATAGACAACGCTTTTTGGCCAAAGCCCTGCTATAAGTACAAAAAAAAATTAAAACAAAAAATACAAGTGAAAAAAAACGCTGCTAAAGGACCACTTAAGAAAGTGCTTTTGAAAAGCGCTGCTAAAAGTTGGAGATACGAGAGCGCTTTTAGAAAGCACTGCTATAGGACCACTTAAGAGAGCGCTTCTGAAAAGCGAGCTAAATCCACATTTAGAGGCCACCTTTAGAGAGTGCTTTATAAAAGCACTTCTATAGGGCATAGAATAGAAAGCGCTTTTTATGGAAAGCGCTGCTATAGGCCATAAAATAGAAAGTGTTGCCTTAAGTCTTTAATATCTAAAATCTAATTAAACATGTACAGTACCAGATATGAGACATTTAGAAGTTTTCAAAGATTACGAACCCTAAGCTACTCTCTCCGTTGTCGTTCACAAACCTGCAACGACTCTCACTGCCACCGTTCGCAACTCCCTCCGCCGACCTTTCCTCTCTTTGTTTCGCAAGCTACCATCTTTGACCGGCGCTGCCTGTTCGTTTCTGTTCGTAGCCTCCGAAGACCTTCCTCCCCCTGTTTCCGATTTGCTCACTTCACCACCACCACCAACAGTGTTCATATTATATTTGTAAGGTATTCCCGACCTTTTTTTCTATTAATTTTTATATTCAAGTTTAGTTCTTGATTTTTTTTTTTATATTAGGGTTCCTTAGTCTTAGTTCTTTTAAGGAATTTGATTTTGAAATTGTTGTTGTAGTAAGGTTGAAGATGATGAATAGTGATATTTATGATGAATTTATTTTGAGAATTGGTGTTGATTTTGTAAGTTGATGTTGAATGTTAGTGATGAATTGTTGAAATTAATTGATGATAATGACATTGTTAATGGATAATTGTTAGTGATTACTTTATTTTGATCTAATTGTTGATTGAAAATGATAATGAAATTAATTGTTAATTGTTGAGGTTGAAGATGATTAATAGTGATGACATTGTAAATTTATTTTTTATAGTCATTGGTGATGTTGTTGATTGAAACTTGAATTACATTCATGAATTAATTGTTGAATATTGTAATGTTGATTATTTGAACTCTTATTAGTGATGAAGTTGCTATTGAGTTTAAATGTGGAATTGATAATTTTGGTGATTGATTTATGCTCGAATTGATGATTCTTTGTTGGATAGAACTTTGAAGTTAATTGAACTTAAGTGATGAAGTTGTTTTTTGTGACTTACTTCAGTTGAAACATTAAGTGTTGATGTGTCATTTGTGATGAATCAAAGTATACCATGCTACTTGAATTAATGTGATTGAATTTGTGCGTCGATGCCATGCTATTTGTTTCATTCATGTTAAATTCTCATTCCTTTTTTTTTCAGCTTGATAAACGTTGGTCAGGAATATCTTTGCTAGGGGTTAGTACTTGTGAAGAGTGAAATTCTAATCGTTTCCAAGAATCTTACACTGTGTGGTTCCAGAAGTTGTTGACTTCTCTACAGGTAATTAGTTGTTCTTTCACTATAGTTGCATGAATAATTAGTGTTTTTGTTTAGTTTACTTAGTAAAACCATGGATAAAAAATGGATGTCTTCAAATCGATTGTCAAAAGAGTAGGAGAATAGGGTATTAGAATTCGTTAATTTTGCTATTGAACACGCCAAAGATCCCAGTCGAATCATATGTCCTTGCTTAGATTGCTGTTATGGGCGTCAGATTGATACAGTTGAGTTGGAATCGCATTTAATGAAGCATGGAATTGATCGAAGTTATACACGTTGGATATTACATGGTGAGATAAGTAACAAGAATGTTGAACGGCGGGATAATACGACCTATGCTTCAAACGACAATAGGACAGATATATAAGATTGTGATCCAGTCGAAGGGATTGCAGAAGTACTTGAAGAAGATCTTCAGGATTGTCCTAAAATGTTTGAGAGGTTGGTAAGCGATGCAGAAACCATTGTATAAAGGTTGCACTAAATTCACAAGATTGTCTGCGGTATTAAAGTTGTACAACTTAAAGGCGTGCAATGGATGGTCGGATAAAAGTTTCACAGAGTTATTAGCCCTTATGAAAGATATGCTTCCAGAGGATAATGTTCATCCTAATCAAACCTATGAGGCCAAAAAAATGTTGTGCTCTATTGGAATGAGCTATGATAAGATACATGCTTGTCCAAATGATTGTATTTTGTTTCGAAATAAATATGCATCGTTAAATGAGTGCCCTAAATGCGGTATCTCTCGATATAAGAAAAAATTGTCCCCGACAAAAGTCTTATGGTATTTTCCTATAATTCTGAGATTTAGACGCATGTTTCATAGTGAAACCGATGCAAAACACTTGACTTGGCATGCATATGAAAGAATTATAGATGGAAAGTTTCGACATCCGGCAGATTCACCACAGTGGATGAAAATTGATAATGATTATCCTGATTTTGGAGAAGAAGCAAGAAACCTTCGCTTGACATTATCTACTGACAGAATGAACCCACATGGTCTTCAAAGTATCTCACATACCCCATGGCCTGTGATTATTATGATTTATAACCTACCTCCATGTCTATGTATGAAGCGTAAGTAAATGATGTTATCTATGGTAATTTATGGGCCTAAACAACCAGGGAATGACATAGACGCATACTTGGCACCTTTAATCGAAGATTTAAAGATTTTGCGGGAGAACGTTGTGGAGGTTTATGATGGATATAGGAAAGAAAGTTTCAATTTGAGGGCGATGTTGTTTGGCACAATTAATGATTTTCCAACATATGGAAATCTATCAGGGTATAGCATTAAAGGTCAATGTGCGTGTCCTATTTGTGAAGAAAAAACAGATTGGACGTGATTGGAATTTTGTCAGAAGAATGTCTTTCTCAGTCATCGTAGATTCTTAAATTCTAATCATCATTACTGTGGGTGGAGAAAAGCATTCAATGGAAATTCAGAACATGGTAGAGCTTCACCTACATTGACAGGTGACCAAATTTTTGAAACAACAAAATCTTTCACTCTAAACCTATTAGCCAAAGTTTTTATCATCATCTTCCTACCCCATTACCCCCAAATGTAAAAAGCGAGTTATTTCACATTTTTCAAAATTAGAGTTTGAGAAGACAAACCTATTAAGATTAGAATTGATGGTGGTTGCTTCGACGATGATTCGTAGTGACGGCGTGAGTGGCTGAAAGAAATTATCGTTTCCCTCTTTTTCCAAGGGCGTATGTTTCTGAAAAAGAAGAGAAAAAAACATATAAGTGGATTGAATTTTCAATTTTAGCGCCAAATATAAATTTGTGGAGAACGACTAGGAAAATCACCATCGCGACTTTTGTGAATGGAATGGAATAGCCACGGTAGCTTTTATTTTAATTAAATTTATTTTTTTCTATTATTCTTCTTTAATACATGGAAGTTGGAATTTTTTTTATTTGAAGTTGTATAAGTATACTTTATATGAAGTTGGTAATTTTTATTTGAAGGTGGTAATTTTGGGTATGTATACTTTATATCAAAATAGGTGTAGTATAAAATAGAAATTGAATGTAGTATTTTGAGTATGTATATTTTAATTTTGGGTTTAATTTTTACTATAAATATTGTTTCTAAAATTTTGAGTTTTTAAAATTTTGATATATAGTTTAATTTTGATACTTTAATTTTAGGTATATAATATTTTGAGTTTAATTTTTATTATAAAAATTGTTTCTAAAATTAAAGTTTTATTATGAGTATATATAGAATTTTAATTTTTATAGTTTAATTTTGATACATAAAATATTTTAATAAAATTAACTGTAATTTTAAAAAATTTATGTATTTTGAGTTTAATTTATTACTATAATTGTATTTTATAAATGTTTTTAATGATTTATTTATTCAAAATACACATATTAATTTTTAGTCCCCACGATAAATAATTCTGGATCCGCCATTAGTTGTAGTGTGTGTTACAAAGGCTTAAAGGGTGGCGGTTGTTCTACCGTCGTGACATAAAATTTAGGGTGGTTCTTGAGACAGTCGTGAACTTATTTGTATGGCGATTTAATGATAACAGTGGTAATATTTATTAATTTTTAAAAATTGTAAGGATGGTAGGTGTATACCGTAGTGAAACGCGTCTCTATATTAGAGTTACGACGGTTATCAACTAACTGTCGCAATTTTTGTGTCGTAAAACACTAATTTTCTTGTAGTGTATATATATATATATATATATATATATATATATATATATATATGCAAGTATGTAAAAGAAAGTTGTTTAAAACTTACAGTTGAGCAAGCTTCCATTGTAACAGGTGTATGGTTAGTTGTTCAAGAAATTAAAGAAAGTTTTGATAACAACTATGAGTTTGAACCTAAATCAAAATGGAAAGTTGTTTTGAAAAGATTGAGGCTTATACTCAAGGAGAGGCCCAGAGAATTGTTTATTTACAAAGGGATAGATCTTACAACTCAAAGGGAGACCCAAAGTTTATTTTTGTACAAGAGATGGGGCTTACAACTCAAGGAGAAGCCCAAAGTTTATTTTTTGTACAAAGGGGGGTTAGGTCTTACAATCTATTAGAGGCCCAAAAACGTTTTAAAAAGAAAATAAATGGGACTTACAACACAAGGGTAGGCCCAAAGAAAGACAGTGATCGTACAGTCGTTTTGAAAATCGTGTCGGGACTTATACAATGTCTGAGGCCCTAAATTGGTGTTTATTTACAAAAAGGGTTGGGACTTACACTCTATTAGAGGCCCAAAAGTGTTTGAAAAAGAAAAGAAATGCGACTTACAATACAAGGGTAGGCCCAAAGAAAGACAGTGATCGTACCATCGTTTTGAAAATCGTATCGGGACTTATACAATGACTGAGGCCCAAAAAGATTTTTTGTACAAAGAGATGGGTCTTACACTCTATTAAGAGGCCCAAAGTGTATTTTTAAAAGAAAGATGAGACTTACAACACAATGGCCAAAATTATTTGTTTTGAAAACTACGATCGGGCAAAGATTTTTTTAACGTACTTGGACTTATACAATGACTGAGGCTCAAAAAGGTTTTCATTTACAAGGGGTGGGTCTTACACTCTATTAGAGGCCCAAAGTGTTTATGAAATGTTTGAAAAAGATCAAAATCAAGGAAACCCTAATTTCATTTCTAAAAGTAATTTTTCAAAGAAAAATTAATTAAAAATATGATAAAAACATCAAATAAGTTTGAATAAACCACTTGTGATTTTTTGGTTAAGGTTTGAAAAGTGATGTTTTAATCACAAGATGACATAAACTCAGGTTTTGAAAAGATCAAGAGAAAAGAAATATTTTCAAATGTTAAAAAAACAAATAAAATAAGTTCTTTATGAAAATATTAAATATATAAAATAAATAATTTTTTTGTGAAATTTTTGTAGAATAAAATATTTTAACATTTTTGTGACTTTTTGCAAAAAGAGCCAATAAAAAATGATAAAAAATGAGTGAGAAATTAATTTTTAAAGTTATTAAAGAATTGTGAAAAAAGAGAAAGAAAATAAGCGGTAAAAAATTGAGAATGGTCCCCCCAAGGCTTGAACTCACGCCCTTGGGGTGAAGAGTTTAAAATTTTACCATCTGAGCCATGTGCATGGGCTGAAAGAGGATGGAAACAATGAATATTATGTGATAAACCCTTTTGAAAATAGTTTAAAAAAATACCAAAAGGTCTGGGGCGAGGGGGATTCGAACCCCAAACCTTTCGCTCGCTACACACACAAAACCAACTGATCAACCGCTGGAGCGTAATGCCAATTCAAACATAATATGACAAGTGTATAATATATAGAAGGTTTGGTTTGAAAACCTGAAGAATGGCGCCATGGCCATCTCCTTCCTTGGGCAAGCTACGTGAAGCACTCTATCTCTCTCATTTCTCAACCATTTCACACGATGTAAAGATGAAAATCGTGCGTTTTGAAACAAGGAACATGATGGCAATATTCAATTTTATTTAAATTGAGTGAATCAAAAGATAGCATGGTAAAATCAGATGAACCATAAAATGTGCAAGAGCTTAATGAAATCACATACACGAATCATAAACATCAATTAATTGAGGGTTAATGATCTACAGACATTTAGAAACACAATGGTAATTTGAAAATATGTTTATGATGCATGATTCATTGAGTTTGAAAGTTTGAGGTTTACCTCTGCAAGTGAGAATCAAATTCTGGTTTGGAGGTGTTACAGATGCATTCCATTGATCTGGACAGCTTCCTTGACTTCTATGGATGGTGTTCCAATGTTTAGGTTGATTTAAAAACCTCTGGATTGGCCAACTTGATCCAACGTGCAGCTACCTTATAACTTTGAGCAATTGAGGTGTGAGTTGATGATTCTGATGTTATAGATTAAATGTAATGGTTTAGATCACTCCTATATGTTGTATATGAGGTGTGTGAACTATTGGTTTGAGTTGTATTGGTCTCCAACTCAAAACCCGATAGTGTCTTCTCAAGAAAAATGAAATTTTGCGTGTAAGAAAGAAATGAGAGAAAGCAATGTGGTGAGTTGCTTTGGTGTGTCCTGAATGATCAGTTAGAGGATATATTTATAGAAGAAGAGTTGTACAGAAGTGGTTCTCTTGAAGCTCAAAGGATAAGGAACTTGGTTCAATGGTCTTTGCTAGTTATAATAGCTTCTTACACAAGGCATTTATGGCTGCTCCAAATAGCTCAGCTATGTCTTGACCAATTCCACATTCTGCAGTCCTTTTATATGTTGTTTATTAGAGCATCTTGACTACAAGTGATCAGAATCTTGAATGTGCACTATTTCACATAATTGCACTTTGAATTCCAAGTCTTTGTTCAACTATTCACCATGCCAAAGGATGAGCTTTGAAGCATCTTTGCCTAATTTTGCAGGTTGGATCAGATAGATCATGATCTTATTGAATGAATGTGGCATAGTGATCATTGTCTTTGACTCAGAAATCGTGGCTAGCAAGCAATGCACAAAACTGTCTTGCAAGACAGTTTGCAGCAAGGCATGTTGCAGCAGCCATAACCTTTAGTTCAGGAGGAGTTTTCTCATGCTTTTGGGATCATTAGAAAGCTTGCATATCCCTCTCCAACTTTGATGTCCACCAATGGACCTGATTCAGTTTGCATCAAGGTAAAAAATGCCTTGGAAGTTTGATGTTTCATGCTGAAATTACAAGGCAGACTTTTCACTAAGTGTTTTTTACATGTTTTGGTTTTTTCACCACTTTGATCCACTCCTAACTAAAAATCCATGAAGAATTTGAGTTTGATGTAGTTGAAGCTTTTGTAGAATGTAGGAAAACCTACAAATCAGGCTTTGGATCACCCAAAATGGCTGCCTAGATAAAAAGTTATGATCCTTGAAAGTTGGCACAAAAACCATACAAATTTAGTAACTTAGAAAACTTTTCAATTTTTCAAGATTACCCCTTTTACAAGTTATCTTGGTTTCTTGATCAATTCTTATTCAAATGACATTATAAGTCATATTTTATGAAAATATGAGTCATAAGGATCATTTTTTCCAAAAAAAGTCATGTTTTGACTTTTGGCTCCGGAGCAGTTCGGGGCGTAAAAACCCTAATTCCCGACTTTTGGGGAATGCATCCTCTGAGGGTAATTTAGATTTGCAAATGGATTCCTAGGGTTATTTTGAGCATATTTAGTCACATGTTGAAGCCTTGGCTCATCCTCTTGTGAAAATCTCACTCTGGAGGTCCCAGTCGTCCAAAACCCTAATTTGGCGATATCGGGTGTTTCGAGGATCAAACCACTTGGAATGTGACAATTTTTGTGCTTGATTTTTGATGTGAGGATCCTCTTGATCCTTTGTGGATGTTTTAAGAGGTTAGACAAGTTAAAGATCATGTCATTTCTTGATTGATCTTTTGTCTAAATGTTCTGAGAGGGCTCAAAACCCTAATTCTTGATTGTGGTGGATGCTCAACTATCTTTGGGAGATTGATGAGGCATGAAGGTACATCCATATTGTGGTGACAATGGTGGGAAATCTTGGCGGTCAAAATTTGGGGTATGACAAGATGAATTGCGATTGAAGCACCGAAACGTTGAGATGAATTGCTAGCGCTTGATATTAAGACGAAATTGAGGGAAGAAGAAATCGTGGAAGAAAAATTTGGGGGAACGAAATTAAGGTTCTTGTTTGGGAGAATCTCGTGTTTCAATACGTGAGTTTGGGGAAGAAGAAATTAGAAAAATGTTTATTTTTATTTTTCAAATGTTTTTATCTTTTTATGTTTTAGAAAAAAGAAAATTTGTTTAATTGAAATGTTTAATATTTTTTTTTTGATAAAAATGTTTTATTTAATTAATTTAATAAGTGATAACATAATATCCAATGGATTTATAAAATGAGATGGATGGATTGAATCCATCCATATGAGTTAGTGGATGAATTGGATTAAGTTCATTAAATTATTTTTTGTTTGATGAATGGATTGGATGGATAAATTATTCGATGTATTAGATGAATATTATGTTAATGGATTTCATTTCCACCCTTAGTATTAAAGCTAGGATGAAAAGCTTCATTTTTCACATTAATCAACGATTCTCTAACCTTTTAAGTTACATTCGTTTCTGTTTCCACCTTAACTTTTTCCTTCTTCTTTTGTTACCTTTATTTCATTTTTTCCATTGTATTCTTTTTATTTGTACTCCTCATGTCTATTCTTTTTTTTTTCTTTTAGAAATTGGATGTCCTCTGCATGCAACTGTAGAGACTAATTCTTTAAGTCGAGAATGACCATAATGGGTGGCAAAGACTCTCCTTAAAAAAATTTAACACTGCTACATACAAAAGGTTGAGTTCAAACCCATGACCCCTGAGTAAATTGAAAAAGATTCCTTACCATATCATATAAGTGTTCTTAGGTTTCTCTTTTCTATTCTAATACTTGTTGTGCTAAAATATTATATTAATAATTTTTATTTATTTATTGTAATAAAATATTTGTAAAATAACTCTTAATGTATCCTTTTCAAATTACATTAAATATATTTATTAGCTTTTGTAAAATTGTCACATCGATGCATAATTTGGAATAGATAGAGGTTGAAATATCTTTATAATTTGCAATAGATGGAGGTTGAAATCTTTATAAAAAAGCTTAAATAGTTTATTGGTCTTTATAAATTAGCGAATTTTTTATTTTGGTTCCTGCAATTTTTTTTTTTTTGGTCTGAGTCCCTATATCTCATTTTTTCTATTGGTTTTAATTCTCAAAGGCAAAATTCATAGGTTACCTACAGATTTTTCTGCGGATCCTGACTTTAAAGACTAAAACTAACACAAAAATGAAGTATAGGGCCTCAAACCAGAAAAAAAATTACAGAGACTAAAATAAACAACACGTCAATTTACAGAAACAAAAAATGCATTTAAGCCTTATAAAAAAAACTTTTTTAAAAAACTATTTTAATCATAATAAAAGTCTTTTTTGAAACACTTGTAAGACGGACTATTACATAAGTATATAAAGTTTTTCATGATTGAATTTTATCTAAATAGTTTATTTTTAAAATCTTTGTTATTGTTAAAATATAATACATAATTAAAAATGATGTCATGATTAACTTGTGATTAATGTATTTAAAATTTTAAAAAATTTGAGACGACTATGATTATAATAAAAATGAAAAAAAAAAAACAATAACATAAAAATAATCCACATAACAATATTTAGAGAATACAATTATTATTAATTTAAATATATTAAAAACTAAAAGTGAGTCTTTTGAAAACTTTTTTTGTTGTTTTAAATATTAGAGTTATTATACAATATAGAAAATCAAATTAAAAAAACACAAATGATTATAATTTGAACATTAACTAAAGTGCTTATCATATAATAACACTAAATATTTTCAAAGGATTGATTTTGTTGTTTTAAAAATAATTTTTATGAAAATGTCTTGTAAAATATTAAAAATTAAATTAAATTCGTTTTCTATAAAATAAAAAATTAATCTTGACTTTCTATAACAAAAATATGAAAATAAAAAAATAGTTAAAATTACAATTTTTAAAAAATATGTATCTCAAATATAATTTTAATGAAAAATTATTTGAAATAATTTTAAATTTAAATAATTTTTTAAAATTTTAATATGTAAACAAAGTTATAACAAAAGAATAAAATATCTAAAATTAATATTTAAATAAAATTTTCATTTGAAATTTTATTTAAATTTTTTTAGAAATTATTTGTAAATAAAAATATAAAACATTAAAAAAAACGAAATTAAACATGTACCTTGAAAAGCTGCAGCTATTTGCAAAGCTTTGCTTCTGAGTTTGTCATTTTCCATATGCATTTGGATAACTATTTTCTGTGATAAATTAAAATTTTATTATTGTTTACCAAAAAAATAAAATAAAGAACTTATTATTGAAACGAGGTTATTATTAAATCATGCATATATATTTCTCACCTTCATATTAGTGGTACCTATTTTCAAATGTTTTTATGATAATTTGAGGTTAATGTGCAATTTATAGTCATTGAACTCTCACATATATATATATATATATATATATATATATATATATATATATATATATATATATATATATATATATATATACCAATAAAAATAAACTATTAAGTGATTGTTTGTATTATTTTTGTTGACTAAGGTAAACGCATATTGCGCGTATGGACGACAAATGGTTGGTTTTGGAATTCTAACTTCACTTTTCTTTCTTTCTCATTTTTCCGTTTTTACACCAATGGTGGGAAATTAGGTGTTCTTTATAGTGCTAAAATATTGTGTTTGGTAGGAAATAAACTGTTTTCCTTTTTTGTCATATTCCGGGTTATTGCTAATAAAAACATAAATATCCTACGAAAATATATGCAGATTTTTATGAGGTACTATTACACATAATTATAACACCCTTACAATTCCTATTCACATCTATATTGTCCATGATTAATAATAAATAGAACAATCAATTTTTTTAATCCAATCATACATTTTGTCTGTTTTCAATTTTTCTAGAAATATCATGCAATTTTAGCACAAATATCGACTTTTTTATGAGGACTTTTAGTATATGTACGGAACCGATTTTACTGTATTAATTATATAACAACAATAACTAAGTCTTATCTATCAAGTGAGGTCTGCTACATGTACGGGTGGCAAACGGGCATGTCTGCCCCATTTAGACCCGCCCCGCAAAAGCCTGCAGAAAAACAGGGTGGGTAGGACGGACATAATTGAGGATGAGAGGCTAAAACCTAGGTCCACCCAGCAAAAAAGTGAGGGCGGAGAAAGTCCGCGGTGAGGGCCTAAACCCTTGGCACGCCCCGCACTAAAGTGCGGACAAAACGATCATGCCTAACAGATCAGACCCGTTTTTTCATCCCTAGTTACATGAATCAACTTTCGTCTTAATATTTTATTCAGGATCATACATCTACCTAAATTGTTAATCTCGAGATCTTTCTAAATAACTTTCTATAGTTTTTATAGGTCTTCCTCTACTTCTAGTTGTTTAACTTCTCTCCATATGATTTACACTCCTTACCACAAAATCTACAAGTCTTCTCTCTATTTTTCACCATCTTTTCTACTATAGGTGTTATCCCTACACTTCAGTATAAACATAAGTTCAATATAAAGATCTAATCTTATCTTGTCTAGTCTTACTCTGTCTAATCTTATTATGTCATTTCTAATCGTATCTTGTTTAGTCTTACTACACATAAAACATAACTCCTCAACTCCAGTACAATTACTATATTCTCCCGTTGATTCTTAAACGCTCTATATTTTGTCACACATACATTGTAGTTCATACTGTAACCCAATAAAATATTTTCTTTCAGCTTTAGCGGTATCCTTCTGATACATCAAACTCTTGAAGTGCTCCTTAATTTCAGCCATCTTGCTTGAATTAGATGATTTACATCCCGTGTATTTCTCCATCGTTTTGTATTACGGATCCAAGATATTTAAACCACATGACTTATGGGATGATATGATCTCCAATTTTCACCTCTAAGTTAAAAACCCTTCACCTTTTATTAAACTAGTGGGAGACTCGTGCATTCGCACGGGTACTGGTATGGTACGCGCACTTTTTTTCAAATTATAATAAAAATTAAATTTAAAAATTTAAAATTTTTAACCAAAAAAGTTATTATTTTTAAAAGATATAATAAATTAGTGTCTATAATCAACAATGAATTTGATCCCGTATATAAATAATAAATTTGTTTTGACATTACTTATATATTTGAATCTATATAAAAATATTAGAATCAACAAATTATTCTTTTAGTATTTTTAATATTTATAAATGACACAAATTTGTCCCATAAAATATTTAAATAAAATTATATATTAAAAAATAAATTAGTATAATTATTAAATATAAGAGATGAAAGGTAAGCAACAATATGAATAATAATATGATTTAAAAAATATTAAAACTTGTATTAGATAAATGAGATGTTTAAGTTTTTTTAATAAATAAGACAATTATGTTATAAGAGATAATACAATTTCTTGAATTGGTGGAGAATAGGAGTGTGCATGGTTAACCAAATCATGTGAACCAATTCTATTTTATGGTTTTGATTTATGAACCAAACCACTTATAGTTAAAACCAGTTTTTTTTTTTTTTAATAAGCAAGATTAGTGGTATATTAATTAAGGAATCTCAAGGGGAGATCCAATCCCATTTACATGCAAGGCCTAGCCACAAAAAAAATCAAGGCCTACAAAAATCTAGAGGGGCATTTACCCAAGAATAATAATTACAGTTAAGTGCATTTTTATGTTTTTTTTCCAATCCACCACCAAGAATACATGACTATACGATTGGTAATCGTATCTACATCCCAAAACTCATCTCTGAACATAATGTTGTTCCTAGACGACCATATTACCCAACACACAATTAGCCAAAAACCCATAGCAGTACCTACACTAAGAGAATTTTGTACACACCCATTTATCCAACATAGAATATGGTTCGAAATATCTCCAACGCAAAATTCATCAACTTCTAACCAACGGAATAAAAAATTCCAAACACGATTTGAATTGGAGCATTGAAAGAGGAGATGTTCAGCATTTTCTTCCATTAAAAAACAGAATGGGCAAACCTTTTCATCGGCGTTAGTGATTAATCCTCTTCGGACCAAGTTGTCGCGTGTAGGTAATCTATTAAGTATCAATCTCCAACCAAATACTTTTAGTTTAACTGGAGCAACGGCTATCCAATTCAATCTCAGTGCAGATTTGACATCCTCTGCAGCAACCGGAACTAAGCTGCTCTCTTTTACCTGCAATAAGTAATATAATGACGAAACAGAAAAAACTGAAGTATGGCCATGCGACCAAATGACCGAATCATGCGCATCTTCGACCACCTTGTGTTCCTGCAGCACCTGAAGTAATTTATCATATTGTAATGTGATGTCTTCCTGCAATATTTGATGTGAAAATTTAATGTTCCAATTCCATGTGCCATCCTCCCAAAAACCATTGTCAATGATTCTGCTATTTTTGTTTTCTGCTAGATGCCATAACCCAGGAAACTCATCAGCCAGGGTGCGGTCTACTGCCCAACGAGATGTCTATAATGGAATAAACTCACCGTTTCCAAGTTTATGCGTAATTAGTCCATCTTCTAGATTAATGCCGTAGAAAGAAGATACTTGTACAAGATCTCTCCACCAAGTTGACGAAGGAACGCGGTTCTTGGATACAACAGAGTTATACAAGTCTTGTAAATAATTAGGATACCTGCTATGAATTAGTCCTCTCCATAACCTGTCCTCCTGAGACAAAATCTTCCAGGTCCATTTGAACATAAGAGCTGCATTAAACAATCTTATATCTTTAACTCCTAGCCCACCTTCTTCAACCGGTTTGCACACCAAGTTCCACCGGACCCAAGCAATGCCTTTTTTCGCCACAGAACCTTGCCATAAGAAACGTTTCTGAATAGAAGTTAATACCTTAATAACTTTGGTTGGGACTCTGAAGAACGGCATATAGTGAATTGGTATATTTGCCAATACGGAGTTGATCAGTGTTACTCTACCTCCCATAGAGAGGAACCTACCTTTCCACGAGTTTAGCTTTGCACGAACCGTATTAATCAAAGGTTTCCAAAAGGAAACCAATCTATGATTACCACCTATTGGAATGCCAAGAAACTTAAATGGGCAGGTTGAGACTTTGCAAGAGAGAAAATTATCGGCAGCCGCAAGAACTATGTTATCCACACCAAAGCCAAACAAAGAGCTTTTGCTGAAATTAATCTCTAGACCACAAACAAGGTGGAAGCCTTTCAGAATTGCCTTAATTGCCAATATATTACTCATTGAACCATCTCCCAGTATTATGGAATCATCTGCGTATTGTAGAAGATGGAAGGAGGTATTCGAATCTACTTTGAAGCCTGAGAAGCTGCCACTGTCGACTGCTCTTTTCATTAGAACTGCCAACCCTTCAGCAGCGATAGTAAATAAAAGAGGGGCTAGTGGGTCACCTTGTTTGAGCCCTCTTGTAACTCTAAATCTTTCGAAGGACTCCCGTTCACCAAGACAGATGTGAAACTATTAAAAACCCCGTTATCCAACCACCGCATCCAATTATCTCCGAATCCCATGTATGTCATGACTTCACGCAAGTATTCCCAGTCCACGCAATCGTATGCTTTGCTAAAATCAACCTTCAACATTAGTAGCTCTTTCTTGGACCGTTTTGCGAAATCAATAACCTCATTCAAAGTTACCACCCCGTCAAGTAAATTTCGCCCACCAATGAAAGCCGTCTGAGATTGTGAGATTACACTCCCTATTTTGTTCCTGAGTCTGTTAGCAAGGATCTTAGCTACCACTTTGTAAACCGAGCCAATCAAGGAGATAGGCCTATATTCATCAAGGTTCCGAGGGCTTCCGTTTTTAGGAATAAGGACAAGAAATGAAGATGCAAAGACTTTGTGCCGACATTCACCCTCAAAGAACTCCAAGATGCATTTTACAAAATCATGACCAACTATGTTCCAACATTTTTTAAAAAACTCGAAGCTAAATCCATCCGGGCCAGGACTACGATCCCCTGCGCAATCAAAAACGGCCCTTCTAACCTCTGCATAATCAATAGGTTGTTCAAGCTCTAATCTGTCCTGGTCAGATAGCCTTTTGAAACCAGAACTTCCAATGGATGGAAAAGGTCTTCTTACCTTGCTGAATCTTTTTGGAAGTGGTGTCTAACCGCAGACTTCACAGCCTCAACATCCTCTACATAGGATCCATTAACCAAAACAGAGTGAATCGTGTTCTGATGTATCCTTTTCTTTAACGTAGCATGGAAAAACTTTGTGTTGAGATCCCCTTCCTCGTGCCATTTCAATCGAGACTTCTGCTTAATTATACTCTCTTTGATTCTAAGGCTTTTCCATAAGGTATCTTCAGCATTATTCCTCTTATTTATCTGCTCTGTACCCACACTGTATAGCTCTTTATCAAATAGGCCTTCAACTTCATTAATTACATCAGTATCCGTAGTAATTCTTGTGTCTACCCATCCAAAAATGTTGGAGTTCCACCATCTGATTTTCTCTCTTAGGCATTGTAGCTTCCTGGACAGAATGAAAGAAGGCTTCCCAACAAAATCCAACTCATTACACTCTTTCTTAACAAAGGGGATAAAATTCGGGTGTTCTAACCAGCAAGATAAAGTTTTGAAAGGTTTAAGTCCCCAGTTTGTATTTTTGACTGAAATCCAAACTGGCCTATGGTCGGAAACGTCTCGAACACCAATCTTCTGGCTGACCATATTCCAATAAATAAGCAGAACGAGAGAAACCAGGAATCTATCCAGCCGGCAGCACATCTTGCCTTTAGATCTAAACCATGTAAATTTTAAGTCTGATAGAGGTAAATCCACACAGCCACTCAAATTGACGAACTCAGTAAACTCTACCATATGTCTTCTATTAGGGCTGGTACATCCTAGTTGTTCTCTTGAGTTTTTGATTGAGTTGAAGTCCCCACCAAATAACCATTCACCTGGATCTAAACTTAGTTTTAAGGATAGAAGTTTAGACCAGAGTTCTCTTTTCTCTGTTATGCTGCAAGGCGAGTATATATTAAATAGGTAACAATTTCTACCTCTCCAAATCGCTTGCAAACCAAGAAACCCTTTTCCTCTATAACTACATATAGGTTCCAAAACACCGTCTTTCCAAATAGTTAGGATGTCTCCAGAGAGGCCCTCAGAATGAGTAGCCGACCATTGGCATGGACCACTGCCCCAAATACTGTGTACCATGTCGTCTGCCATAGATGTACATTTGGTTTCCTGAAGAAAACAAATCTCCGCGCCAGCCTTATGTATAGTAGCTCTGATTTTCTTCCTTTTTAAGCTACTCCCGCAACCTCTGACATTATATGTGATTATATTCATGAATGACCGTTAGCAGCCACCAACTTCACTTTTTTTGACTTTCTATCCACGGCTTCTAAATTTCGTAAAATGGATTCGAAGACCTCTTCGTCTTCTTCAGCCTCTATCCCAAGGGATTTTATGGTACTCCAAACTCTGGCTGGAAGGCTTTCCAATTTCTTCTTAATTCTACTATTACTCTTCATAAAGTTAGAATCACCAATAGAATTGTCAATAGAATCTGCAGCTATATGTGCACCTTCAGCAGGACCTTTATGTTTATTTTGTGGATAAAAGGATTTGGCGTATCAACTTTCCACCTGCAGTAATGTGGCGTAATACGAAGGATTAAACGGGATTTTTATCCTCTGGTAGATGTCGTCCACCAGTTTCTTTTTCTTAGAAGCAGAAGACTCTCCCACATTATTCAGCCCCAGAGAACCTTGACCCACTCCAGGCACCACACCTTGAGGCACGCGTGGTTCTTCTACTGAGTCTTTAGGAAATCCATCAACATTTTTCTGTCCAGCAACCACAAAAGACTTGGTCACATCAAAACTCTTTTGTGTGGCAATAGTGCAAGGTACAAAGTCTTGCGAAGAGCAATGTGGTTCCTGACTGCCTTGACGACGAAGAGTACCCTCCCCAATTGGTTGTCCTCTCTTACTGGCATCATCAAGAGAAACACCCACACCACCCTGATCACGCAATAGATCTATCTGTTGGGCATCCCCGAAATCGCCCTCTTCTGAATTGGAATCTAAGGTTTTGGATAAGTTGCTAAACACTTTGGAGGAGTTGTCCCATAATCCAAGTTCTTCTTCCGAACCAAAGTCGGACTCTACAATCTCGAAGCTATCTTCATCAGTTCTATTTCCATTGGAATGACGTTGGTCCCTAACATAAGGGCCAAATGAGTCCTCAACTATTTTGATTCTATACGTATTGTCATTAACCTCCTCGTTGATCACTTCATTTAAATTCAAGGCAAATTTCGTACTTATCAGTATTCGTGCAACGTCAAATCTCACCTGTTTCTGTGTATCCTCATCCATCCTAATGAACATGCCTGTAGTAGCAGCAAGGAATTTAAAAAATCTCTCGCTCCAAGCATGGCACGGGAGCCCGTAGATTTTTACCCACGTTAGGCGTTCTTGGTCCACATCAGAAGGAGACCAGGGGTGAATATCAGAAAACCACTTAAGAGTCCACTCCTTTTCTTCTTCTATCAGCTTTTTGATGTCCCCTGGGTTATCTTCTTCTAGCAAGACGAGGTTGGTCCCCATTGGTGTAATCTTGATATTAAAAAATCCTTCCATCTGAAAGGCCTCCTTGAGTTCCATAGCTGACCCTTGTCTGTTCAAGACCCCAGCAAATGCTTGTTCAAATCTCTCTATTTCTTCACCTGAGACATTGAAACTTAAGTGTGCAAAATTGGGCTTTTCTGCAAGATGAACTTGTTTATCCGTTGTCTTTGACCTACCATTGACGCCTTTGGCTATCTGCGCGTAGGAGGACCCTTTACCAATCCAACGACTACCAGCAGGTTTTTGATGAGGAATGTGAATGGTCTTCTTAAGAGGGCCGTCGTTCAGCTTGTTCCCAACTCCAACGACCTTCTTCTCTTCTCTTTTAAATCTTGGTAAGTTAACAAACATCTTTTTGCCATTAATGACAATATTGTCGAGTTTAATGGCGAGAAGATGTTCGTCGTCAACCTTTCTGAACCGAACGAAGCCGAACCTTTTACCCCTAATATCCGTCTTGCCCGGAATGAACACTTCTACTACCGAGCCATATTCTCAGAAAATATCAGGGATTTCTGTGAAGAAGAATGAGGAAGCTTCTATCAGATCTTGTTCGATACCCTTGCCCATGCTACACCTCCAGATTGATCTTCTGGCTATCTTAGGCCGCCAATCTTTCTTTTTTCCGGCCAACTCCCAATCTCCATTTTGACCACCAAAACTAGATTTATCATCCATCACAGTACTGGGTAACTTGAAACCCTAACTCCAGATTTAGTTCGAATACGAAAGAAAAGCTCCTCCGCAGTGTCTAACCCAAACCAAAGTGGCAACGCGCACCAACCACCTACCAAGTAAAACCAAGAAGACAACACCTCCCTACCGAGGCCCCTAAGGCCTAAAGACAGGAATTTAAGCCAAAGATAGAGAAGAGCTCCCCCAGTATCTACTTGGTACAATGGTCCGGGGCCGTAAAACTAGTTTAATAATTGGAAGTGGTTCAAAATCGGTTCAAAACCGGTTTAAAACCAGTTATAATTCTAAACCAATTTTCAAAGAATTTATTTTATAAAATTTAATTATGATTGTGGTGTACCTTAATTGTACTTTTAGAGAAAATAATTTCTTTTATTATGATTGTGGTGTACCTTAATAGAAAGTGAATAATTTAATTTAATCAAAAAAATTATTTTTTTAATAAAACTAAAATATATCTCAGATAAAAAAATAAAAAAAATATGGTAATGTAAAAAAAATTAATAATAAATCAATGTTTTTTTTTCAATATCAAAATATTTTTTCTTCCAAAAACATTTTTACTTGATATATTACTTAATACGAATTGGTTACTTGAATTCAAGGTTTACCATTTTTTATCAATGTATTTAAATTTTATGCCGGCAATATTATCTCACCATCAATTATATTACATTTTCCCACATCATGTACCTGACATACATGTATCATCATTAAAGCATTTCCCACATCATGTACCTGATATACATTTTTCCCACATCATGTTACATGAATCAATTTAAAGCATTTCAAAAACATAAATGTCTGAGAGAATAAATAATCTCAAGTACCTATCAAGAGCTTCAATGGAAAGTCTCAATTGAACCAATCTATCAATGGCAACTTTGTGCTTTGAAAGTCCATCCGAAAGCACCCATTCTGCAAACAATCTAGCTGACACTGGTACATCAAAATGCAGTAGCTGTAAGATATATTTCTTCGCAAGAGGCGGAAGAGACCTAACATTTCAAGACACGCATCTGTTAAAACCATAAAGCATGCACAACAACTCAAGAAGAAACACAATTTACTTAACCCATAATTATGAAAACAATTTATTAACTTAGTCCATGTTTGAAATGACAACTTGAGCTAGGTGTGCCATTGCAATTCTATCTCCGGTGGCTACCTGTGATAGTAAAACACAAGTCAAATTAACATTCAAATAAGACTTGCAATACAATTCAAGAGATATAACATATACAAATCAACATATTAAACATGCAAAAACCAGAACGAATTTGATGGTTCAATGTTTTAGTTAAACGTACAACACATTTCTCAACCGCTCAATGGTGTTCTACACAAAAATATTAGGTTTAGTAACACACATAAAAATTGCATGTGCTAACCTGTGATTCCCTACAGAAATCCGGAATTGAAAACCTTGTCTCATCAACTATAACTTCGGGGGTCTTCAGTCGTGTGTTTAATGCAACTGCTGCAACAGGATGTCACCTGCTCAAACAAAACAACTTCTGCAAACAACTTAAGGAAAATCTGCTGCTATGGGGAGGCATCAACTCTGCTGCAATCATTCATAACCCATGATTCCAACGTCAATGAACCCATTTTTATGAAATCAGTGACCAAGAAGTTCTATATACACCATTGTACTCACTTCATTTTTTGTAACTAAATTGTAAAAAATAATGAAGAGGAAGACTAAACAAAAAGAAAAACACACAATTTGATATACATACAACACCAAGTGTATATATATATATATATATATATATATATATAGTATTTCATCCAAAATAGGACTATTTTCTATAACATAACATGCAGATCTAATAATATAAAACAATACACACACAAACTTAGATATTCTAACTGGACACTACAGTAACATGTGGTAGTACAAAATAATTACTGCCATATGCTAGTCAAAGAGCTCACAACATCATTATTGACTCCATTGTTGAAATCACTGGAAGATATGTCAAAGTCTCCAAGTCCAATAACTGAATTTTGTCCAGTAACACCATATGAAGTATCATTACCATGGACGGTAATGGTGGGTGAAACATGTGCCATGTAGCGGAGACTCATTCCTTACATACTAATTACTAGATTGAAGAAGCTAGAAAGAATGAGTGTAGTGGTTTACCTTTGTTTCATTGGTTGTCTAGAAAGGGTAATTAATATTAATTTGGCACAAGAAATGCCTAAGGAAAGTACAACCAGCATAGCCAATGAACACAAAAAATGAGGGAGAATATTAAAGACAAAAACAGCACAACCAGATGCCAAACAAATAGCACTAAAAGACCCGCTAAACACTCCTACCGAAGTTAACACCTGAGCCAAACTAAAGAGCCAAGCAAACACCCAGCCACCATGACGCTACCGGCTAACCAACCAAGGAGCAACCAATCTGGGACCAAACTCCAAGCAATGGAAATTAAACTCCAACGACCGGCCAATAGAAAAAGATAGCAGGCTCTGAACATAAAATCGAACAATCAAGAAACTGAGACATCCATAACTCTACAGGTGATGGTCCTGCTATAGGCTTCTGCGAAACAAAGCCAATCGGACAGAATATTATGCAATAAGCAACATGCCTATGTAGCCTTCTTATAAAAGCCATTACTACAAGCAAATGATATAAACAAAAGCTTTAAGATTATAATCAATTGGGACTTGGGAGTAAAATATCAACGTAAAAAATTCATTCCTTTTAAGAAGAATTTACCTTGATTTGTCATATAGACTGCAACATTGAATTCCTCAGCAATCTTAATCAAGCGAGAAAGCATCTGTGTCAATTTTTGCAGCCAATAGTTCCTTATTTCAACAAAATTTGACATGAAGGGATAAAAATTCAGATAATACATGTATATGACAAACATTGGGATACAAAAGACAGCAACAACAACAAAAGTAATAATTGCTAATTATCTCTCTTGAACACCACTAAGCCTTAGAGAGTCTAGATTCTCCCAAACCACACTGAATGTAAAAAAAAACTAATGACAGTAAAATATAACTCTTATTATGTTTAAGCAGAACTAATCATCTAAAATGGGTTATTTGTTTAGGCCTTTGAACAACATGCTGCATAGTTAGAACTAACCTTCAAATATAACAAAATCAAAATTCATAAAACCTTAATTTGATAATGTAATAGGTGCAACCACAACTTCAATTAAAAAAACAGAGCAATTGGATGAGCCGTTGTTGCTGCTCTGGTGGCAGGAAACTCAATTGTTCCAGTCTTAGATTCAATATTTGTTGCAGTAAAACAGACTCACATCAGATGGAAGCTGAAACAAACCATATATATTAAGAATGTCATAAAAATGATCAGAATAACAACATTAGACAGATAGTGATAGAAAATTCATGTTTGAGAAATTTATACATGTGAAAATTGATGGTCAGGGTGCCACACTTCTGCTTTAGGAACTGCAGGTGCAGGTAATAAGCTACTTCCAAGAACATGGGATTATCTGTTTGAGACAGATACTTCTGAAATCCCAGAAGCGGTAGTGGATTTCCAGAAATCCCAGAAAATATAACTCAGTTTCAAACACTTTATTAGCACAGTGGAAAGATTTTCCAAATAAATTATTTAACTTTTTAACACTTTATTAGCAACTTGTTACAATAATGAAGACAACAGAGATGTAGAGACAAAAATCTTACCAAGGTACTCAAGCTCATAGAACCTCCAATGTGTGCTATCACAAAATCTCAAGGCTTTGCAAGGTTGGGCAATATAGACCTTTTGTATCCTGCCTACTACTTATTCCTCCAAAGGGATATGTATTAGAGTTGATGCAAAAAGCTAAGGAATTGCATAGATTAAATTTCCATCACAAACTCAGCTACGCAACGCAACAATCAGACCTGGCCATTACAAATTTAGCATATCAACAATCATACCTGACCATCACAAATTCACAAACTCGACTGCTTGTGTGTCAGCAAATAAAGATAAAAGACAAATAGATAAAAAAAAGGCAAAAAGATAAAGAATTGGATAGATTATATTGCCATCACAAACTCAACAACACAATGCAACAATCAGACGTGGCCATCACAAACTCAGCAGCACAAAGCAACAATCAGACCTGGCCATCACAAACTCGGCAACGCAACAATAACTTCTTTATTCAACCAACACATAAGTACTGGTTGGTTCACATGAATGACACCCACGTGGAGAAGGCATATCTTCATCTTAATACCATGTACCTACCCAATAAAAGAACTTTATTACAAGTAAAAATTATAACATTGTCTCTAAATATCAGTAGAAGTAGATCATAAATATTTGAGTCGTTAGAGTGTAAAATATTCATAAAGAGGACCGTGAACAATTCCTGTAAAATTTGTCCCAACAGGATGCTGGACATATAAAACAATGGGGATTAATTAAATTTTAATTATCAGATAATCCACACAGTAACACACTAAAATCAAAGAACACTGATATTACCATATAATAACTAATAAAGAAGCCACCTTTTTGTATAAACTTTTCTAATGAAAATGCCAAATGGTCAAAAGGTATATGAGGAATTAGACCTCCAAATCCAGTAAACCTGCAATGTTACATATAGTTTTTTACTATGAAAGGGGGAAAATTAAATTGGAATTACAAAAAATGCAGCAGACAGTGTCATTTGAAATTATCATTTATAAAAGTTAAAAATTAAAAACAAATTGTATATAAACATATAGAAAGTATAGGAACCAATTTATATCTTATAGTCATTCATTTAAACAATAACCAGAATAGGAAACATGCCTCCAAATTAAGCACCACAAAACCAACACAACTACTAACAGAAAATTTCCACTATAACAGCTAACCGCACCTTCGCAGCGCAACCAACTAAATACACAAAAATAAGTTAATCATGAGTGAAAACACTAACATACATATGAACTGTAACAACAAACACATAAACAGACCAAAACAGTACCAATCTAGAACTCAGACAAAAGTACAAGTAACAAAAACTGAACAAAATAACCAACTGACATGTTGAAAGCTTAGCAGCCTCCTTAAACTACTACTTCAGACGGAAGACTAACATAGGCGGCAATCAAGGCCCAAAAAATGGAAACACCTATTTTCTCTCTTCATCAGTTCTATACAATTAATTCATATCTAACACATTACCAAATCCTTGTTGTTTCTTGGTCCATCACTCCATCTAAGACCCAAAACAAATCAAAACAGATCAGCAGCGCCTAGGAGATGACCAATAGCCCCCTGAAATCAGAGAAATTGGGGAAAAGTCATGGACTTGATTCAATTTATCAATGTTCCCCCAATCCATTTTTTCGTTTAAACATTTAATGGCGCCAGACATTGGTCAATGCGTTATTAAAATAAATCATCGTCTTAGAGGGCTCCAGATATGTATGAACCAAACCTGGAAAAAATCAGATTGATGTCAAAATCTGTAAATTTTACATTTCCGTAATTAGCACTTTGCAAAAGAATGGCAATGATAAATACGAATGTCTTGGGCTCCTCGGAACGCAAACACGACTACTTCTGGTCGTTTCATTGTGATTCATAGATTTCCATTTCCTTAAATAAATTTGACTTGTCAAATAAAATTCACAATACTTGCTTTGTCAAATTAAAGTTAATAGACACCATTTGGGTTAAAACTAACAGAGTAACCTCATCTGTCACAGAAAGAATCACATTTAAATCAAGATTACACTGTTTGTGTCAACTATTACCTTGTGCTTTGTGATTAAAAATGTTTAAATCAACAGAGTAACCTCATCCGTCACAGAAAGAATCATATTTGGACAAAGAATTTGAGTAGATAACAAACAGCTAACAGTTTTTAGGCATTATTTAGACGATAAAACCTTCCTTGAAAGACAAACAAAAGGATACAAAAGGTGGCAAGAACACTCAATTGTATGAATTTTCTGACCAATAAATAAATTGCACTATCCGGTCAATACTTTCCCATAATACTTCGCATAACAGTGAAGAAAGACACACCCATAAATAAAGCTTACCTTTTGAAGATTCTTTAGGTTGGTCAGTCGAACTTTGTTTTATAGCCCTATAAAGATTGCCCCCATCTCCTCCGTCATTTGATAGAAAGGTTTCTACATTATCATCTAAGACACCAACATCTCCAAATAGTGCAATATCATATTGGTTTATGAAATTATAGAGTAAAAAATACGACAACTTATTTAACTTATAACTCAACATCACAACAAACACATTTACTTAAATGTTTACATCAAGATTAATTGTTAAAATAAAAGATTGTTCATTTAAATACAACTAACTTGAAAATATAGACCAGAAACATTTATAGAATCATACAGAAACATGAAAATTAAAATTATTACCAAAACTTAACAGTAAATTTGTAGATGACATCAGGCCTCCTGTTGCCACGCAAGTTAGCAAAAATAGAGCATCAGAATGGCTAAGTCTCTTAGCAAATCTTCAGCGTCTCTAGCTTCTGTTATAGCCACTTCCTCGATATGACCTTTGAATGCAACATCGCAAATTCCTACAAGGTAAGAGACTAATATTTTACGTGTTAGCATTAATGAACAAAAACCACATTCAAAAGGAAAGCTTTATTTTGAAAAGTGAAAACCCTACCCTTGCACTGTTTGATTCTTTTCGCTTCTTGTTTGAGAATTGTCAACCAAATTCGATTAAGAGTGAGGAGGAAAGCCTATACTCACCAAATTCGATTAAATGTGCATCCTAGTATCTTACATATGCCAGCAACATGTAGGGATGCTTCAGACACAGAGAATAGTGTGTTGAGAAACTTCCATGGACGTTTTTTTCACAGCTCCACCAGTTCTCTCCCGTACATCACAACACATGACTCACACGCTTAGTTTTCGAAATAGATCTGAAAAAATTAAAAGAAATATGTTATGCAGAAAGTGAAGCTTATCATTGATACCGATTCAGTTAGGGATTCGGAGTTTGATTTCCATTTTTTATGCCCGGTGATTTTGCGTCTCTATCAACATAACTTTAATAGGATCTATAATTCCATCCTTCACCATATCAACACAAGTTCTTGTTTAAGCAGAATAAGCACCATAAAGGAATAACATAACATAAAATCTATAAATATATAAATTATATAGATTTTGGTGATGAAGGGGCTTCCACCTTCTTCATGGCATCCACTGCCATAACATCTGGACCAATAGATCTCGGATTCCTAAAATCCTAAGATCAAAGGTTCAACGTCAATAATTTATTACATCCATATGTTTGTATCCATAGAGATGTCATGGAGGAGCAAGCATCACATACATAAGTGATTTATTTAGTTAACTGCGTCACATATCACATAAAATATTGATTTGTATTAAAACTTTGCTATGTTATAGAGCAGCAATTGATTGTACTCTGTACTAAACAACAAATTGCATAACAATAGTGAATATTTCAAATTCTGTTGTGCTATAACGGTGCTAAAGGCACTGTTTAAGAACAAAGGTTTTAGAATAGGTAAAATCAATTCTAAAAGGAAGATAACCAAAGAAATAAAGAACAGTTTGTGGAAATGAAACCTGAAGTGGCGGAACTAACATTGCATAGGAGAGAAGAGGAATTAAATTTTTGTTATGCGTTTGCTTATCCTTTGTAGAAAGATAAACATTACAAAATGGTTAATCGATTGGAGAAAAAGTATTTTCCTGATCAATGTTTGGATAAAGGTTTTCTTCAACCAGGTAAATCCAATCCAATCCAAATTCAATTTCAAATTCACTTTCAATTTCTAAATTGAATACAAATGTGAATGTGAATTTGAATAAAAATGTGGTTAGAAAAAGTACTAAATCACAATTCACAATAACAATTTCAGAGATCTTTTACAACATTATGATCACAATCATTGTAGCACCTACAGTTCTTAAAAAAGGTGTATCACACACCTACAGTTGTAATTAGGTTTAATTTATTTTTTGGTGCCCATGTTTCATATATCAAAATTATTTCTTTCAAAATTGTTTTCAATGAAACCTAATTCATTTGATTAATTCTCTGATAAAAGAGCTTCTAAATGGCAATCCAGAACAGAGAAATCAGAGATATCTAACAAACATCTCAATCTCCCATCATATCTACAATAATTAAGTAATTGCAATTTCACAGGAAATACATATTATGTTATTTCAATATGGTCAAAAGCAGAAAAACTCACTGAAAACAGAAATCCAAACCTTAAAGATAAGGATGTTTCCGATTTTACCGGCGGGATGATTCACAGCATAGTCATCCTTGGTGAGATTCCGTGCAGCCATATCCCTCCCACCCAAAAGCCTCCATTTCAATTGTATGTGTTGACTTTGGTTTCCACTCCTTAATAGAACCAGTGCTGGTAAAGAAAAACATTATAAATCTAAATTGAACTAACTCATGAACATTATAAGCATTTATTAAAATGAATGGTAAAAGGATGACACCTGCTCAAAGAAAATAACTTCTGGAAACAAGTTAAGGAAAATCTGCTGCAATGGGGAGGCATCAACTCTGCTCTATAGTCTCAAACAAAAATCTGCTGCAAACAAAAATCACAACACAAAATAAATACTGTTCAAGAAAAAAATGAACATTTGAAAAATCCAGAGGGTACCTGCGTTGGAAAAAAGAATTCAGATTTCATAAAATCATAGATTAAACGATTCATATCACATATTTCGGTTAGGCATGTTCCATCATATGAAAAAACAAAAATATGTTAATGTGAGACCAGTAGGGTTAAGTATATTGTACGAAAAAGTCAGAGTGTACCTTAGAAACCACTGTGTCTCACTGAGTCCAATCTCTGCACCACCGCAAACGGAATCGCACACCATTGTAGTGTTTGGTTCCCCTTTCCAACCATGAAAGCTCCGCCATCTTCAATCGCGCCTCCCCATCATCAGCGTAAGATCAACACTTAGGCCTGCTTCAGGCATAATGAATAGCGTATTGAGAAACTCCCGTCGACGCTCTTTTTGCAGTTTGGTTTCCATTTTATGTCTCCAAACCGAACCACAGACGAGAAGAAAGAGTAAGAAGAAGTAGATTAAGTTGGTAGTGCAGAGAGAGAGGAGAAAAACCAGAAAAATTGTGGAAGAAGTGAGAAGAAGGTAGAAGAGGAAGAGAGAAGGAAGAAATGTGGTTGGAAGAAGAAACCATATTTCCAAAGCAGAGAAAGTGAAGAGAAAGAATTCAAAATTTGAAAAAAAAGGAGACGTGGCCTAATATGGGAACAACATGGAAAATGGGTATTTTCCAGAACTTCAAAAGTTCCTATATTATAGATTTAAATTTTATATAATTCATCTTGATATATATATATATATATATATATATATATATATATATATATATATATATATATATATATATATATATATATATATATTGTAACGCCCACATATAAATACATACATCAAAACATATATTATACATGAGTACCACGTTTGGTACTGAAATATACAAGTCCCTAGTAAACACATTATACATATACATGCCCAAAAAAATCCCTAATACATAAAACTATGGCATAATATATATACAAAATGTTCCAAAGATAAATACTAAGAACTAGCCACCACAAAAGCCAAGATAGTAAGGAAAGTCAAACTACTTTATCCTTACCCTTCGCCGAACCTGTAGTACCTGTAATATAATCAACAACGTGGGGTGAGATACGTCAAATCTCAGTGAAAGGGAAAGGGAAGTAACTTTGAGTACTCACACACACACTATATGGATCCATGTTCATGAGTCGCTTAACTCACAATCTCACTAATCGATAACCTTACCAAGGCATCCCCTTTTTCCCGTTCGCTTCTACGTTTAGAAGTCGACCCGAGTCCTGGATCCTTGTAGTTACTTGGCATACGAAATGGATTCGGGATCATCGGCCTATTAACCGTGAACCGTCACTTCTCATGGCCTGTTAACCATCGCAAGTCTTGTTACCATATTGGCTCCATTCGTACTGCACGCGAAAATCAAACCTGTCGAGTAATTGTACACATGTTTCAGAGGAGCTCGAGACCCATGAAACGCACTCACATGAAACGGTTGCGATTACGTGATCATACACACAAATGTGATTGTATTTGACAATCACAAGGCCACATTCGCCTTAAGACCTCTTTGTCTTTTCACAAAATAAACACAATAAAACATGATCCATACTAGTGTAATTATTACCATACCATTCGGTAATAGACGCATGCCTCGGCCTCTCTTGTACGAGCGTTGTCGTTATGTTATTCCACAATTTCCTAGCCGTTACTAGGTTCTAACATGGTTCATGGCAATATTCCTCACTCTACCTATTTCATATTTTAACATGCATATACTCTCAAACATGCTTAACAACAAGGGAATAGGTAAACACAAGTCAAATATATAATAAAACCACACAATTCAACATCTCACCAAGTTACACCAATTCCGGTTTCCTACGATTTATTTAATCGGGCATCAAAACTAGTATTTTTCACTTCCATTAGATATAGTATTTTCTTAGCTCTCTATCAGTACCAAGAACACTTAAATCGGATACACAAAACAAAAGTTATGAATTTTTGAAGAAAAGGAAATTATTGAGAAACAGCCAAATTCGTCGGGCGACTTAAGAATTCGCCTGGAGAATCCCCCTTCGCCAGCACTTCGCCTGGCGAGGCAGTGGCGAGACCCAATATTTTGAAAATCCAAAAGTTCCAGTAGCTAAGACATTTCTGTCTCTTCAATTTCGCCTAGCGAATCTGGATTTCGCCTGGCGAATCCCTTCCGCCAGTCCTTCGCCTGGCGAACCAGTGGCGAGACCTAATTTCTCCTCTTGCTCTTCTTCTATCCACTCTTAGTATGTTTTTCCACTTCTCTTTCTATTTTTCATAAGTGGGAGAAAAGAAAACATATAGTAACTATTATTAGTTAATAATACTACTAAATGTCCAAAAAGTCTCTAAAGCTCGAAATAATAAAACCTCAGGGTCAGATAATATTAATTGGATTTACTCTAAGTTCAACAGTTACTCTAATTATCTTTGCAGATAATTTCTCAGAGTACACTGGGACTCAGTTGATCACAACTAATATTATCCAGAGTAATTAAAATACGGGGTATTACATCCCCCCCCCCTTAAATAGAAATTCGCCCACGAATTTAAAACAATTACCTGAAAAGATGAGGATAAACTTCTCGCATCTCGGATTCTATCTCCCAAGTTACATCACCCAGATGCGTATCATCCCACTGGACCTTAACAAGAGGAATCTCTTTATTCCTTAACATCTTAGTTTCTCTTCTCGTGATACGACTTGGTTGAGGCTCAAACGTTAAATCTGCTTCTATCTCAATCGTATCTGATAGAATCGGCTGAAGACGATCTGGAACAAACTTCCGAAGCTGAGATACATGAAAAACATCGTGCATCTTTGACAGAGAAGGCGGTAAGGCTAATCTGTAAGCTACTTCACCAATTCTTTCCAAAATTTGATACGGTCCCACGTACCTCGGACTTAACTTCCGCGACTTAAACGGTCTTTTCAACCTCAACCTCGGAGTAACTTTCAAAAACACGTGATCACCCTCATCTGTAACGCCCCGTTTTGCCAATTTTATATTATTGAGTCTTTTTGGATTATTTTATTATTATTTTATTTTATTCTCGACTTTTATGCGAAAATATGTTATTTTTCGTCGTGATTATATTTTATCGCGTTTTGGGAACATTTGCGGGATATTTGAGTGTGGGGGTATTTTGGACATTTCATAGATATTTTTACTAAGTTAGTAAGAAAGAAAAGAAAATAGAAAAGAAAAGGGAAAGAAAAATAGAGAGAAAGAAAGAAGAAAGAAGGAAAAAGAGAAGAAAAGAGGAGAAGAGAGAAAATTGGAGAAAGAGTGGAAAAATCATCAAGAACAATTTCTAGGAATCGATTAATCGGGTAAGGGTGCGAAACTCGATTATTCTATGATTGTATATGATTATGTATGTGTTTTGTTGTTGTTTTTGGATTGATTTGGAGAATATTAGTAAAACTTAGATTGTGTAAGAATTGATTAGAAATGAATTTGATTGTGGTAAAAATCTTGTTGAATGCATTGTTGATTGTTCATACATGTTTGTGGTATGCTATTACACTTCAAATTGCTGTTTTTCTGAGTTTTAGGTGAAGAAATTGGTTGATGTTGGGTAGGAAAACGCAGAAATTGTTCTGCAGAATTTTTCTGGGTATGCTCTGGCCATACGCGTAAGGGGCATGTCCATACGCGTATGAGCTAAGGCGATACGCGTATCATTGGCTTGTTTTTGGGCCAATACGCGTATGAATCTTGGCATTACGCGTAACATGGGCGAGCCATGGGCCAATACGCGTATGGGTTTTGGAACGAGGAATTTGTGAAGGAAATGGGTTCTGTCCGTACGCGTATGGACATGAGTGATACGCGTATGGACAGGAGAATGTCAAAAATGTGATTTTTCAAAATGTGTTTTCGGTTTTGTCCGTAACTTTGGTTCCGATTATCCGATTTTTGAATTCTTGGTGTCGTTAGAAAGGTATCGAGTTGTACTTTGTGATTATGAGGTTTTGAGAATTGTTAGCCGATTAAATTTTGTCGGGAAATGTGAATAGTGTCGAATCTCGACTTTTGTTGTTTTAAATGGTGCGTATTTGATGTGTATTATGTTATAAGTTGATGAATTGGATGTGTATGCCTTATGTGCTGTTGTGAGGTTGAATTGTGGCCGGAAGGCAAGAAAATGCTAAGTGTGGTATTTGATAAATGTGCATGATTATGAATATGTGCATGGATGCAATGTGAGTGTCATGAGTCATTGTATGCCAAGCATCATAATGTGCATTGTGGAAACGTCCTGAGAGACGGTTTGATTCCTGAGGGGAATATGCTATAACATCGTGTGCCTCGAAAATATGAGGCGCTGCCTGAGGACTTAAAGCGGTGGTTATAGACGATTGTGGGCTCCTTTGGAGACTTAAAGCAATCCTTAACGTCGTGGGCCTCGAAAATATGAGGCGTTGCCTGAGGACTTAAAGCGACGGGGTGAACATCGTAGGCCCGACGGGGAGTTACTTGAGATTCTCAGTAACGAGCGATGGTTCCAATAGTTCCTGAGTGAACTGATGATGAGACAAGAGACATTGGAAGTCGGTACCGCATGGCATGTGCATAGAGTCGTTTCGTCGGTCTATGTGCATTGCATAAATCATGAATTAATTGTGTGTGAATTTGTGACTGTGATTGATGATTGTATGGTATATGTGTGGTGTGTAATGGTATTTGATGCTTGAGAATTGTGCGGTATTATGTTATATGTGGTTGTGGTGAGAATGTGTTACTTGTACAATTCTGTGTTATTATATATAATTTTATTCAATTATATTATGGTTGTTTTTCTCACCCTTCTGCTGTTTTATAACGCTCTATGAGGCGTTGCAGATTAGAGCTGCTGGAGGTATTCTTTTTGTGAAGCGTTGCGTCTTCATTCTTTTGGTCGGTCGGCTCTGATATGTGACTCCGGGTAGTTAGGGTGGCCGCGTGCTATTATTTTGCATATTTGATGATGTATTTTGGTTGTACATATGCTACCTGATGTATGACAAACTGTTTATATGTGTATATGTATTTATGTTAATCAGATTTTAGATCTTCCGCTTTAATTCTAATTTCTGAAAAGTGGGTGTAAGGAACAAAGTTTCCTCTGTTTGATTGCTACCCCACAGTTGCATATCAATATGGGCAGGTGTTGCATGTTATGCTATGTTTGGGTACAGTTGATGTGATTCCTCCCTTTCTATGCCGCGAATTCAAATGTACTCTGACGAAATTTCGAATTTTCTTTTAGTGCTTTAATTGCCTGTTAATTGGGGGTATAGATTGGGGGCGTCACATTAAGTGGTATCAGAGCCAGTCCGTGTCGGTTGTGTCAGTTGTGTCTGTTGTGTCTGGCATATTGGGCGAGTTGTGTTGGACGAGTTGTTGTTTAACCATAGTTTCTGTATTTGGACGAACAGAATATGGCTGGTCGTAATGATGCTGCTTTGGCTGCTGCGATGGAGGCTATGACACGAGCTGTGCAGGGTGCACCGAATGCTGCAGGTAATGATGAGTTTAGAAAGAATAAGCCGCCGGTCTTTAAAGGGAAACATGATCCGGATGGTGCGCAGTTGTGGTTGAAAGAGATTGAGAGGATTTTTAGGGTAATGGATTGTGATGACGATGATGATAAAGTGAGGCTGGGTACTCATATGCTGCACGAAGAGGCTGATGACTGGTGGGTCAGTACTCGTCAGGTGTTGGAAGCTGAGGAGGAGGAAGAAGAGATTACTTGGGAAGTGTTTAGCCGAGAGTTTCTAAGGAAGTATTTTCCGGAGGATGTCCGAGGAAAGAAGGAGATTGAGTTTTTAGAGCTAAAACAAGGTAATATGTCGGTTATTGACTATACTGCTAAGTTTGTGGAACTTGTGCAGTTTTATCCTCATTATTTGGAAGCGACTGCTGAATTTTCAAAGTGTGTGAAGTATGAAAGTGGCTTGCGTCCTGAGATAAAACAGGCTATTGGTTATCAGAGGATCCGAAGGTTTGCTGATTTGGTGGAATGCTGTAGGATTTATGATGAAGATAGTAAGGCCCGTTCTGCTCACTATAAAAGTGTAATTGACAGGAAAGGGAAACAACAGTTCCGTGGTGGTCCGTATGTGTCACCGGCTGATAAAGGTAAACAAAGGGGTAATTTTGATCGAAGGTCAAGTGGAGGAGGTATGTCTAATGCTCCTAGGTGTTTTAAATGTGGTGAATTGGGTCATCGCCAGATGGAATGTAGGAAGAAAGTGGATAAGTGTTCTAATTGTGGTGGTATCGGACATGTTTTAGCTGATTGTAAAAGGAAGAATGTAGTGAAGTGTTATAACTGTGGGGAACCTGGTCACATTAGCTCGAAGTGTCCGAATCAGAAGAAAGCTCCGACTAGTGGGAAAGTGTTTTCATTGGCGGGAACTCAGACCTCAAGTGCAGATCGTCTGATAAGAGGTACTTGCTTTATTAATAATACGCCTTTAATTGCTATTATTGATACTGGAGCGACTCATTCGTTTATTTCGTCTGAGTGCGCGGAACGTTTGAATCTTGGGTTGTCTTCGATGGGTGGTGAGATGGTTATTGATACTCCAGCGATGGGGTCAGTAACTACTTCTTTAGTGTGTTTGAGTTGTCCTTTGACCATTTATGGCAGGGACTTTGCGATGGATTTGGTGTGTTTACCGTTGGAAGGTTTAGATGTGGTGTTGGGAATGAATTGGTTGCAATTCAATCGGGTACACATTGATTGTTATCATAAGCTTGTAAGGTTTCCTTCTCTTGAGGACGACGAAGACTCGAGTTTCTTATCTACCAAAGAGTTGAAGAAACTTTTGGCGGATGAAGCTCAGTTGTTTGGATTATTTGCATCTTTGACTGTGGATAGTCAAGTTTCATTGGAAGTGTTTCCTGTTGTGTGCGAATTTCCTGAGGTGTTTCCTGTTGATATTTCAGATGTGCCGCCAGAGAGAGAAGTTGAATTTTCTATAGATCTAGTTCCTGGTACTAGACCTGTTTCTATGGCACCTTATAGAATGTCGGCATCTGAATTGGTGGAGTTGAAAAGGCAGTTAAGTGACTTATTGGAGAAGAGGTTCGTGAGACCCAGTGTTTCTCCTTGGGGTGCTCCAGTTTTGTTAGTGAAAAAGAAAGATGGGAGTATGCGATTATGTATTGATTATCGCCAGTTGAACAAAGTGACGATTAAGAATAAGTATCCGCTTCCGAGGATTGATGATCTGATGGATCAGTTGGTTGGTGCTTGTGTATTTAGTAAGATTGATTTGAGATCGGGGTACCATCAGATAAGGGTGAAGGAAGAGGATATTCAGAAGACGGCCTTTAGAACACGGTACGGTCATTATGAATATTCGGTGATGCCGTTCGGGGTTTCTAATGCGCCTGGTGTGTTTATGGAATACATGAATCGGATTTTTCACGAGCATTTGGATCGTTTTGTGGTGGTGTTTATTGATGATATTTTAATCTATTCTCAGTCTCGTGAGGAACATGCAGAGCATTTGCGTATTGTTTTGCAGGTGTTGAAGGAAAGGAAGCTTTTTGCCAAATTGTCCAAGTGTGAATTCTGGTTGTCTGAGGTGAGTTTTCTTGGGCACGTAATTTCAGGTAAGGGTATTGCTGTGGATCCATCTAAAGTAGAAGCAGTTCTACAATGGGAGGCTCCTAGATCCGTTACTGAAATTCGAAGCTTTTTGGGTTTGGCTGGTTATTACCGGAGGTTCATTGAAGGTTTTTCTAAGCTAGCTCTTCCTTTGACGCAGTTGACTTGTAAGGGTAAAGCATTCATTTGGGATATTCAATGTGAAGAAAGTTTTTGTGAGCTGAAGAAAAGATTGACGACAGCTCCGATTCTTATTTTACCTGATCCTAATGAACCGTTTGTTGTGTATTGTGATGCTTCTTTAATTGGTTTGGGTGGTGTTCTGATGCAGGAAGGTAAAGTTGTAGCTTATGCTTCAAGGCAGTTAAGAGTTCATGAGAAAAACTATCCTACTCATGATCTTGAATTAGCGGCTGTGGTTTTTGTGTTGAAGATTTGGAGGCACTATCTCTATGGTGCGAGGTTCGAAGTCTTTAGTGATCATAAAAGCTTGAAATATTTATTTGATCAGAAAGAGTTGAACATGAGACAGCGGAGATGGTTGGAATTCTTGAAAGACTACGACTTTGGCTTGAATTACCATCCTGGTAAAGCTAATGTGGTAGCCGATGCATTGAGCCGGAAATCGTTGCATATGTCCGCATTGATGGTGAAAGAGTTGGAACTTTTGGAGTCGTTTAGAGACTTGAGTTTGATATGTGAAGTGACATCGGTTAGTATAAGGCTTGGAATGTTGAAAGTTACTAATGAATTTTTGTTGTCGGTAAGTGAGAAACAAAAGCTGGATTTGAAATTTGTTGATTTGATGAGGAATGAGAATGTGGATTTCAAGGTGGATAATTTTGGTGTTTTGAGGTTTCGTGGTCGTATTTGTATTCCTGATGATGCGGAGTTGAAAAGAATGATTTTGGAGGAAGGACACCGGAGTAATTTAAGTATGCATCCGGGTGCGAATAAGATGTACCAAGATTTGAAGAAGATTTTCTGGTGGTCTGGTTTGAAAAGAGACGTGGCTCAGTTTGTGTATGCATGTTTGACTTGTCAGAAATCGAAAGTGGAACATTTGAGACCTAGTGGTTTGTTGCGACCGTTGGATATTCCTGAGTGGAAGTGGGATAGCATTTCGATGGATTTTGTGACGGGATTACCGAACACTCAGCGTGGGCATAATGCTATTTGGGTGATTGTTGACAGGCTGACTAAATCGGCGCATTTTATTCCGATTGACATCAGTTTCTCTTTGGAACGGTTAGCTGAGATCTATATCAGTGTGGTGGTGAAATTGCATGGGATTCCATTGAGTATTGTTTCTGATCGAGATCCTAGATTTACATCTAGATTTTGGGAAAGTTTACAAAAGGCTTTGGGTTCTAGATTGAGGTTGAGTTCGGCTTATCATCCGCAGTCGGATGGTCAGACCGAAAGAACGATTCAGTCTTTGGAGGATTTGTTGAGATCGTGTGTGTTGGAACAAGGTGGTGCGTGGGACGGTTATCTTGCTTTGGTTGAGTTCACGTATAATAACAGTTTCCATTCTAGTATCGGAATGGCACCTTTTGAGGCTTTATATGGACGAAGATGTAGAACGCCGTTGTGTTGGCACGAAACAGGTGAAAGTTCGGTGGTTGGACCGGATTTGGTGCAACAAACGACGGAAAAGGTAAAGTTTATTCGTGACAAAATGAAGGCTTCTCAGGATAGACAAAAGAGTTATCATGATCGGAGACGGAAGGATCTTGAGTTTCAAGAGGGTGATCATGTATTTCTGAGGGTTACGCCGGTAACGGGTGTTGGTCGTGCTTTGAAATCTAAGAAGCTTACTTCTCGATTTATTGGTCCTTACCAGATATCTGCGAGAGTTGGTGCTGTGGCGTATCGTGTGGCGTTACCGCCGAATCTGTCGAATTTGCATGACGTTTTTCATGTTTCACAGCTTCGGAAGTATGTCCCAGACCCTTCGCATGTTATTCCAATGGACGAGGTTGAGGTAAGGGATAACCTTACGGTCGAGACTTTACCAGTTAGTATTTTGGATCGCGAGGTGAAGCGGTTGAGGGGTAAAGAGATTGCACTTGTGAAAGTGGAGTGGGGAGGCGCTGCTGATGGTAATCTGACGTGGGAGTTGGAAAGTAGGATGCGGGAGTCGTATCCAGAGTTGTTTGAATCAGGTAAGATTTTCGAGGACGAAAATTTCTAAGTGGGGGAGAATTGTAACGCCCCGTTTTGCCAATTTTATATTATTGAGTCTTTTTGGATTATTTTATTATTATTTTATTTTATTCTCGACTTTTATGCGAAAATATGTTATTTTTCGTCGTGATTATATTTTATCGCGTTTTGGGAACATTTGCGGGATATTTGAGTGTGGGGGTATTTTGGACATTTCATAGATATTTTTACTAAGTTAGTAAGAAAGAAAAGAAAATAGAAAAGAAAAGGGAAAGAAAAATAGAGAGAAAGAAAGAAGAAAGAAGGAAAAAGAGAAGAAAAGAGGAGAAGAGAGAAAATTGGAGAAAGAGTGGAAAAATCATCAAGAACAATTTCTAGGAATCGATTAATCGGGTAAGGGTGCGAAACTCGATTATTCTATGATTGTATATGATTATGTATGTGTTTTGTTGTTGTTTTTGGATTGATTTGGAGAATATTAGTAAAACTTAGATTGTGTAAGAATTGATTAGAAATGAATTTGATTGTGGTAAAAATCTTGTTGAATGCATTGTTGATTGTTCATACATGTTTGTGGTATGCTATTACACTTCAAATTGCTGTTTTTCTGAGTTTTAGGTGAAGAAATTGGTTGATGTTGGGTAGGAAAACGCAGAAATTGTTCTGCAGAATTTTTCTGGGTATGCTCTGGCCATACGCGTAAGGGGCATGTCCATACGCGTATGAGCTAAGGCGATACGCGTATCATTGGCTTGTTTTTGGGCCAATACGCGTATGAATCTTGGCATTACGCGTAACATGGGCGAGCCATGGGCCAATACGCGTATGGGTTTTGGAACGAGGAATTTGTGAAGGAAATGGGTTCTGTCCGTACGCGTATGGACATGAGTGATACGCGTATGGACAGGAGAATGTCAAAAATGTGATTTTTCAAAATGTGTTTTCGGTTTTGTCCGTAACTTTGGTTCCGATTATCCGATTTTTGAATTCTTGGTGTCGTTAGAAAGGTATCGAGTTGTACTTTGTGATTATGAGGTTTTGAGAATTGTTAGCCGATTAAATTTTGTCGGGAAATGTGAATAGTGTCGAATCTCGACTTTTGTTGTTTTAAATGGTGCGTATTTGATGTGTATTATGTTATAAGTTGGTGAATTGGATGTGTATGCCTTATGTGCTGTTGTGAGGTTGAATTGTGGCCGGAAGGCAAGAAAATGCTAAGTGTGGTATTTGATAAATGTGCATGATTATGAATATGTGCATGGATGCAATGTGAGTGTCATGAGTCATTGTATGCCAAGCATCATAATGTGCATTGTGGAAACGTCCTGAGAGACGGTTTGATTCCTGAGGGGAATATGCTATAACATCGTGTGCCTCGAAAATATGAGGCGCTGCCTGAGGACTTAAAGCGGTGGTTATAGACGATTGTGGGCTCCTTTGGAGACTTAAAGCAATCCTTAACGTCGTGGGCCTCGAAAATATGAGGCGTTGCCTGAGGACTTAAAGCGACGGGTGAACATCGTAGGCCCGACGGGGAGTTACTTGAGATTCTCAGTAACGAGCGATGGTTCCAATAGTTCCTGAGTGAACTGATGATGAGACAAGAGACATTGGAAGTCGGTACCGCATGGCATGTGCATAGAGTCGTTTCGTCGGTCTATGTGCATTGCATAAATCATGAATTAATTGTGTGTGAATTTGTGACTGTGATTGATGATTGTATGGTATATGTGTGGTGTGTAATGGTATTTGATGCTTGAGAATTGTGCGGTATTATGTTATATGTGGTTGTGGTGAGAATGTGTTACTTGTACAATTCTGTGTTATTATATATAATTTTATTCAATTATATTATGGTTGTTTTTCTCACCCTTCTGCTGTTTTATAACGCTCTATGAGGCGTTGCAGATTAGAGCTGCTGGAGGTATTCTTTTTGTGAAGCGTTGCGTCTTCATTCTTTTGGTCGGTCGGCTCTGATATGTGACTCCGGGTAGTTAGGGTGGCCGCGTGCTATTATTTTGCATATTTGATGATGTATTTTGGTTGTACATATGCTACCTGATGTATGACAAACTGTTTATATGTGTATATGTATTTATGTTAATCAGATTTTAGATCTTCCGCTTTAATTCTAATTTCTGAAAAGTGGGTGTAAGGAACAAAGTTTCCTCTGTTTGATTGCTACCCCACAGTTGCATATCAATATGGGCAGGTGTTGCATGTTATGCTATGTTTGGGTACAGTTGATGTGATTCCTCCCTTTCTATGCCGCGAATTCAAATGTACTCTGACGAAATTTCGAATTTTCTTTTAGTGCTTTAATTGCCTGTTAATTGGGGGTATAGATTGGGGGCGTCACATCATCAAACTCCAAAGGTCTTCTACGGTTATCCGCATAACTTTTCTGACGATCTTGTGCTTGTTTAACTTTATCACGGATCATCCTAATCTTTTCCGTAGTATCTTGGATAATCTCTGGTCCCAACATTCTATCTTCACCAACTTCTGCCCAACACAATGGTGTCCTACACTTCCTTCCATACAATGCCTCATAAGGTGCCATACCAATACTTGCATGATAACTGTTATTATAAGAGAACTCAATCAACGGTAAAAGTTATATCCAATTTCCTCCACTTTCAAGTACACAAGCTCTTAACATATCTTCAATTGTTTGTATTGTCCGTTCTGTCTGACCATCCGTTTGCGGATGATTCGAGGTGCTCAAACACAACTTCGTTCCCATAGCTTGTTGAAAAGCTCTCCAAAATCTTGAAGTAAACTTTGGATCTCTATCCGAAACAATACTAGAGGGAATACCATGCAACCTTACAATTTCTGAAGTGAACAATCTTGCGAGATGGCTCGCCTTGTAGGTAGTCTTTACGGCTAAGAAATGCGCAGATTTTGTCAACCGATCTACAATCACCCAAATAGAATCATAACCACCTTGGGCACGGGTAATCCAACTACGAAGTCCATAGAAATACTATCCCACTTCCACATCGGAATTGCTAATGGTTGTAGTAAGCCACCCGGTCTTTGGTGCTCAATTTTCACCTGTTGGCATACCGCACATTCCGATACGTACACGACAATTCCTTTTTCAAACTGGACCACCAATAGTTCATTTTTAAATCTTGATACAACTTTGAAGAACCAGGATGTATAGTAAAAGCACCCTTATGCGCTTCTTCCAAAATCCTTCTTTTCAACTCCGTGTCATCCGGTACAAAAATCCTTTGGTTAAACAAAATAATTCCGTCGGTAGCTCACCTAAAACCCAGTTGTACCAACACTTCTTGTAACTTCTCATCCAACCCTTGACCTTGTTGGATTTCTTCCCTAAGATTAGAATTGATATTCAAATTTCCCATAATTACACAATTAAGAGTCCAAACAAAATGGAGATTGAGATCTCGAAACTTTTCCAATAAGGCATACTCTAACATCATCAATCCAGCATTATGTAACACTTTCCTACTTAATGCATCTGCCACTTTATTCGCTTTACCCGGATGGTACTTTAGTTCCAAGTCATAATCTTTCAAATACTCCATCCATCTCCTTTGACGCATGTTCAACTCCTTCTGATCAAAAAGATACTTTAAGCTCTTGTGATCGCTGAACATCTCAAAATGCACCCCATACAAATAATGACGCCACACCTTCAGTGTAAACACAACTGCCGCCAATTCCAAATCATGTGTTGGATAGTTCTCTCCATGAACCCTTAACTGTCGAGAAGCAAAAGCCACCACATGACCATCTTGCATTAACACACCTCCTAATCCCATCTTTGATGCGTCACAAAATACCTCATACGACTTACTAGGATCAGGAATAATCAAAATGGGAGCGGTCGTCAACCTTTCCTTTAAACTCATAAAACTTCTTTCACAAGCTGAATCCCACTCATATGGACAATCCTTTCGAGTAAGTTTTGTCATTGGTAAAGCCAATTGAGAAAAGCCTTTGATAAACCTTCGGTAATAACCTGCCAATCCCAAGAAACTTCTAACTTCAAAAACATTCTTCGGTCTCTCCTAATTAATCACTGGTTCAACTTTTGATGGATCTATCGCTACACATCCCTGGGATATGACATGACCAAGAAAATTAACCTCCGACATCCAAAACTCACACTTACTTAGCTTAGCAAAAAGTTGTCTCTCTTGTAAGATGGATAAAACGATCCTTAGGTGTTCTCCGCGCTCTTGAGGACCACGAGAATAGATAAGAATGTCATCAATGAAAATCACCACAAATTGGTCCAAATAAGGTTGAAATATCTGATTCATATAATCCATGAAAACTGTCGGAGCATTCGTCACACTGAAAGGCATTACTAAGAATTCATAATGACCATAACGAGTTCTAAACGCGGTCTTTGGTACATCTAAACTCTTCACACGAATCTGATGATAACCCGACCGTAAATCAATCTTCAAGAACACACAGGCTCCTTTTAATTGATCTAACAGATCGTCTATCCTTGGTAATGGGTATTTATTCTTTATGGTGACCTTATTCAACTGACGGTAATCAATACACAACCGCATTCCACCATCCTTCCTCTTTACCAATAACATTGGAGCTCCCCAGGGCGAAACACTGGGTCAAATGAAATGCTTAGCCAACAACTCTTCTAATTGATCCTTTAATTCTCTTAATTCAAGTGGTGCCATCCGATACGGAGAAACGAATATTTGAGTCGTTCCCGGTATCAGATCAATAGAGAATTCCACTTCCCTCTCTGGAGGAAGAGAAGTGACATCCTCAGGGAAAACTTCAGGAAACTCACAAACTACCGGAATACTCAAAACTTGAAAGTTGCTACTCTCCTCCTTAGTTAGAATCAAAAGAACATATTTTTCCTCCTTAAACAAGAAATTTATCATTCCAACAGTACCTTCAAAAATAGTAGTCAACACATCCTTCGGGGTAGCCTCTACGGATGGAATAATGATGAGCTTTTCTTCACAACCGATAAATACCAAATTAGCTGAAAGCCAATCCATTCCCAAAACAACAACCACTTTCTTAAGCGGTAAACAAATCAGGTCAATCTGAAAAACTCTTCCATCCACAGATAAAACACAATTTTCGCACATTAAAGGTGTTTCAACTATCTCATCCATGGCAGTAGTAACCACCATGGGTGGAGACAACGAAACCGCTTGTAACCCAAGTCGCTTTACACATTGCATCGATACAAAAGAATGTGTAGCTCCACAATCAAATAACACAAAACAAGGATGTCCATTAACGAAACACGTACCATCAATCAAAGAGTTGTCACCCTTTGCTTTCCTCGCATCCAAGGTATATACCCTACCGGTATTCTTTTCTTGCACTTGAGTCCTATTCTGAGGACAATCCCTCGCCATATGGCCCACCTTATTACACTGATAACACTTTTTTCCTCCGAAACCGCACCTACCATGATGGTTCTTACCACAAGTACGGCATACCGGAAGCACACTAGTCCTGGAACTCTGAACTTGTTTCCCTTTAAAGGCTTGTTGTCTCGGTCTAAATTGTTGATTTGATCTTCCACGATCACCTTGATTCAACCTACTCAACTCCCCTTCTGCTTGCACTTTCTTCAAGCTATGTTTTGCCACGTAGCACTGCCTTAACAATTCGGCATAGTTAGTGAACTCCCTTTGAGACACGCTATGCGAAATTTCAGCACTTAAACCAAAAAGAAACTGATCAATCTTCCACATCTCGTTCGGAGCATACATGGATTGCCGGGAATAAGCAGCCATTACCTCAAACCTCTCAGCATATGCGGCCACAGTCAAGTTACCCTGTCTCAACTGTTGAAACTCGAATTCCTTCTGAGTCCTTAAGGAACTTGGGAAATACTTCTCCATAAAATTAATCTTAAATTGCTCCCATACCTTAGGTACCCCTTGAATAGTCATCAAGGCTGAGGCACTCTCCCACCATCTCATGGCAGGACCCTTCAACAAGTGAGAAGCGAAAACCACCTTATTTTCCTCACTACACTGAACTATTAAGAAAAATCTCTCCATGTCGACTATCCACTCGTGAGCCTTTATCGGATCCAACCCTCCCTGAAATTCCAGAGGATTCATATGAATGAAATCCCTAAAGGTTCCACCTGTAGCTTCTGGAACAACCACTGGAGGATGCAGACCCCCAGCCATTTGTTGTACCATCTGTTGCATAAACTGATTCTGTTGTTGTTGCATCTGCTGCAGAAACTGAGGCCATGGAACGTTTTCCTTGCCGCCTGGCAGATTAGTCCCTACCGGAGTGGTTCTGGGTCTACCACGATTGTTTCTGCGCCCATCGGCCATGTTCCTATATGTCATACAGATAGGATTAAGTAGATCAGGCTCAATACCATAAATATAACACGTAAGACCAATGGCGACACAACGCATATGAAACGGAAAGAAATACTTATACTATTTCATGGCTAGGTCGAGGATACGACCTGCTCTGATACCAACTGTAACACCCACATATAAATACATACATCAAAGCATATATTATACATGAATACCACGTTTGGTACTGAAATATACAAGTCCCTAGTAAACACATTATACATATACATGCCCAAAAAAATCCCTAATACATAAAACTATGGCATAATATATATACAAGATGTTCCAAAGATAAATACTAAGAACTAGATCGACAACGATCTCAAAAACTCCACAACGGAAGCCTTGCAACCATAAAAGCCAAGATAGTAAGGAAAGTCAAACAACTTTATCCTTACCCTTCGCCGAACCTATAGTACCTGTAATATAATCAACAACGTGGGGTGAGATACATCAAATCTCAGTGAGTTCCCTATCTTATAGGTCCTCTCGGCTTTACAAGGTTCTATCACACCTAACTCGAGTCAAAAGGGAAAGGGAAGTGACTTTGAGTACTCACACACACACTATATGGATCCATGTTCATGAGTCGCTTAACTCACAATATCACTAATCGATAACCTTACCAAGGCATCCCCTTTTCCCGTCCGCTTCTACGTCTAGAAGTCGACCCGAGTCATGGATCCTTGTAGTTACTTGGCATACGAAATGGATTCGGGATCATCGGCCTGTTAACCATGAACCGTCACTTCTCATGGCCTGTTAACCATCGCAAGTCTCTTTACCATATAGGCTCCATTCGTACTACACGCAGGAATCAAAACTGCCAAGTAATTGTGCACATGTTTTAGAGGAGCCCGAGACCCATGAAACGCACTCACATGAAACGGTTACGATTACGTGATCATATACACAAATGTGATTGTATTCAAAAATCACAAGGCCACATTCGCCTTAAGACCTCTTTGTCTTTTCACAAAATAAACATAATAAAACATGATCCATACTAGTGTAATTATTACCATACCATTCGGTAATAGACGCACGCCTCGGCCTCTCTTGCACGAGCGTCGTCGTTATGTTATTCCACAATTTCCTAGCCGTTACTAGGTTCTAACATGGTTCATGGCAATATTCCTCACTCTACCTTTTTCATATTTTAACATGCATATACTCTCAAACATGCTTAACAACAAGGGAATAGGTAAACACAAGTCAAATATATAATAAAACCACACAATTCAACATCTCACCAAGTTACACCAATTTCGGTTTCCTACGATTTATTTAATCGGGCATCAAAACTAGTATTTTTCACTTCCATTAGATATAGTATTTTCTTAGCTCTCTATCGGTACCAAGAACACTTAAATCGGATACACGAAACAAAAGTTATGAATTTTTGAAGAAAAGGAAATTATTGAGAAACAGCCAAATTCGCCGGGCGACTTAAGAATTCTCTTGGAGAATCCCCCTTCGCCAGCACTTCGCCTGGCGAGGCAGTGGCGAGACCCAATATTTTGAAAATCCAAAAGTTCTAGTAGCTAAGACATTTCTGTCTCTTCAATTTCTGGCGAATCCCTTCCGCCATTCCTTCGCCTGGCGAACCAGTGGCGAGACCTAATTCTCCTGACGAATTTTGATCCGCCTGACGAATCGCACCATAACCAGAATTCTTCCCTTACGGGTTCTATGGTTCCAAAGCTCCAAAATTCACCATTTCTCAACCCAAATCAATTCCAAACAGCACAACAAGCATCAATAATGTTCATATGCATAATGTGATCATACTGCACAATTTATATCGATTTTTAACCGTTAGATTATCGATTCCAATAACTCTAACCTAACTCAAACATTTCCAAAAACTCTAAAACTAATGTCCTAACTAGAACCCACCTGTCGCAAGATAAAGATAAAGGTTGGAAGATGATTTGATGAAGGATGAATGATGATCCTTGCTCTTGTTCTTCTTCTTCTTGGTCTCTCTCTCTTTCTCCTCTTGCTCTTCTTCTCTCCACTCTTACTATCTTTTTCCACTTCTCTTTCTCTTTTTCACAAGTGGGAGAAAAGAAAACATATAGTAACCATTATTAGTTAATAATACTACTAAATATCCAAAAAGTCTCTAAAGCTCCAAATAATAAAACCTCAGGGTCAGATAATATTAATTATATTTACTCTAAGTTCAACAGTTACTCTAATTATCTTTGCAGATAATTTCTCAGAGTACACTGGGACTCAGTTGATCACAACTAATATTATCCAGAGTAATTAAAATACGGGGTATTACATATATATATATATATATATATATATATATATATATATATATATATATGTGTGTGTGTGTGTGTGTGTGTGTGTGTGTGTGTGTGTGTGAATTAGGATGCCTTAAAACAAAACAAAATATATTCGGTTTCTTTATAGACAAGAAACACACAAGGGTTAGGGTTAACAAGGAAAAAACAAGGAGAACAAAAATGATTGGTTATAACTGTTATTCTTTACTTTATATTTAAATTAGATTACAATTACTCAAGAATAACAAATAACCCTTTCACCCTAATTAGAATTTGTCAAACCACACTTAAGATGAGAGACTAGTAACATACTAAATTAATGGGTTTTTTAACAATTATCCATTACAAGCTAACTTTGGGTACAAGCTAACTTAAACAATTGATCCTTAACACAATGCCCAATCTGATAACTACATACTAGAACACATTTCGACGACATGCTTAACTAGAGTTCCACACACACACACGCACACACGCGCGCACACATCCACTCACACACCCACACACACATATTTCATATTTGTCCTTTTAAAAGTTACAAAAACCAATAGCAGTTTCACACTTTCACTCATTAAATGTTAACCTTTTAAATCTCAATTTAAATTTCACACACCTCAATATTTGAAAGGAATAGAAGTGCAAACTGCATAAGTGCATAATACATTTTTTTATACATATATGTTGTAGTTCTTTAATTCTTGCATTAATAAAATAAAGGCTCAAAAGAAGAATAAAAATGGAACAAAGAGAGTTAGATATATATACTCTTTATATATATCTCCATTGTGGAAGACTGTGCTATCTTCAAATCTTTTCTATCCGTGTGTTTTTGTTTATTCTATACTCTTTATTAAAAAAACACACTTGTTAACTCTATTCTCTTTGTATAAACTACTTCACTCACTTTTTATTGTAGATTATGATTTTGTCTTGTGTTGTAGATTATGGGTGTTCTTTAAAGTCTGAATGTCTAAATATTTTCCTTTATTTCAATGTAAAAATATTGTTTGAAATATTATTTCTATTTTTTAAAAGGAAAACTTTTATATAGTGATTGAACAATATCTTCTATTTTTGATAAATTATATTGTACTTACATTTTATTTATTTATTTATTTTAAAAGGTACACTAATGAAAAATTCAAACTAGAAAAAAAATTAAATTTGGTAAGAACACATTTTAAGAAGGATAAAACATAATCAGTTCTATAATTTTTTTAATAATGAGAGAGAGAGAGAGAGAGAGAGAGAGAGAGAGAGAGAGAGAGAGAGAGAGAGAGAGAGAGAGAGAGAGAGAGAGAGAGAGAGAGAGAGAGAGAGAGACTATATATTAATTGGACTTAACAAATAATTTAACTTAAAATCAAAATAAATAAATGAACGGTATTTTATAATTTCTTGCTTGCATATTAAAAAAATATAGAAATATGATTGCATATCACAAAATGTATTACACAAATAATTTAAATTAAAATCAAAATTAAATTAAAAAATATTTATATATATTTTGACGTGTTTGCTCACTACAAAAAATGGATAAACAGGCACGGGAGTGCCCTTTTGGACACTAGTTTTTTATAAGGATCGAGAGCCTTGAAGGTGTCCACCTATGATATGAAGTTGATGAAATTCTCTAGGGTGGAAAAGTCTGCTTCTTTGCATGACACTTGTCTAATTATATGCATTTTATTCTTTAAGTGGTCCCATAAGAACCCTAATTTCATATGACATTTCATCATAGCATTCACAAACTATTTCTCTTCAACTTTTAAACAAATGAGTATATTATGATCTTTTAGTGTCTTTTATAGGTTATGACTGTGAATACCAAATTGAAACTTCACTACGCCAAAATTGGGAAAAGACAGCACACCATAGACAACGCTTTTTGGCCAAAGCCCTGCTATAAGTACAAAAAAAAAAAAAAAATTAAAACAAAAAACACAAGTGAAAAAAAAAAACGCTGCTAAAGGACCACTTAAGAAAGCGCTTTTGAAAAGCGCTGCTAAAAGTTGGAGATACGAGAGCACTTTTAGAAAGCGCTGCTATAGGGCCACTTAAGAGAGCGCTTATGAAAAATGAGCTAAATCCACATTTAGAGGCCACCTTTAGAGAGCGCTTTATAAAAGCGCTGCTATAGGGCATAAAATAGAAAGCGCTTTTTATGTCTTTAATATCTAAAATCTAATTAAATATGTACAGTACCAGATATGAGACATTTAGAAGTTTTCAAAGATTACGAACCCTAAGCTACTCTCTCCGCCGTCGTTCACAAACCTGCAACGACTCTTACTGCCACCGTTCGCAACTCCCTCCCCCGACCTTTCCTCTCTTTGTTTTGCAAGCTACCATCGTTGACCGGCGCCGCCTGTTCTTTTCCTTTCGTAGCCTCCGAAGACCTTCCTCCCTCTGTTTTCGACTTGCTTACTTCACCACCACCACCAACAGTGTTCATATTATATTTTTAAGGTATTCCCGGCCTTTTTTTCTATTAATTTTTATATTCAAGTTTAGTTCTTGACTTTTTTTGGTATTAGGGTTCCTTAGTCTTAGTTCTTTTAAGGAATTTTATTTTGAAATTGTTGTTGTAGTAAGGTTGAAGATGATGAATAGTGATATTTGTGATGAATTTATTTTGAGAATTGGTGTTGATTTTGTAAGGATGTTGAATGTTAGTGATGAATTGTTGAAATTAATTGATGATAATAACATTGTTAATGGATAATTGTTAGTGATTACTTTGTTTTGATCTAATTGTTGATTGAAAATGATAATGAAATTAATTGTTAATTGTTGAGGTTGAAGATGATTAATAGTGATGACATTGTGGATTTATTTTTGATAGTCATTGGTGATGTTGTTGATTGAAACTTGAATGACATTCATGAATTAATTGTTGAATATTGTAATGTTGTTGATTATTTGAACTCTTATTAGTGATGAAGTTGCTATTGAGTTTAAATGTGGAATTGATAATTTTGGTGATTGATTTATGCTCGAATTGATGATTCTTTGTTGGATAGAACTTTGAAGTTAATTGAACTTAAGTGATGAAGTTGTTTTTTGTGACTTACTTGAGTTGAAACATTAAGTGTTGATGTGTCATTTGTGATGAATCAAAGTATACCATGCTACTTGAATTAATGTGATTGAATTTGCGCGTCGATGCCATGCTATTTGTTTCATTCATGTTAAATTCTCATTCCTTTTTTTTCCAGCTCGATAAACGTTGGTCAGGAATATCTTTGCTAGGGGTTACTTGTGAAGAGTGAAATTCTGATCGTTTCCAAGAATCTTACACTGTGTGGTTCCAGAAGTTGCTGACTTCTCTACAGGTAATTAGTTGTTCTTTCACTATAGTTGCATGAATAATTAGTGTTTTTGTTTAGTTTACTTAGTAAAACCATGGATTAAAAATGGATGTCTTCCAATCGATTGTCAAAAGAGTACGAGAATGGGGTATTAGAATTCATTAATTTTGTTGTTGAACACGCCAAAGATCCCAGTCGAATCATATGTCCTTGCTTAGATTGCTGTTATGGGCGTCAGATTGACACAGTTGAGTTGGAATCGCATTTAATAAAGCATGGAATTGATCGAAGTTATACATGTTGGATATTACATGGTGAGATAAGTAACAAGAATGTTGAACGGGGGGATAATACGACCTATGCTTCAAACGACAATAGGACAGATACATACGATTGTGATCAAGTCGAAGGGATTGCAGAAGAACTTGAAGAAGATCTTCAGGATTGTCCTAAAATGTTTGAGAGGTTGGTAAGCGATGCAGAAACCATTGTATAAAGGTTGCACTAAATTCACAAGATTGTCTGCGGTATTAAAGTTGTACAACTTAAAGGCGTGCAATGGATGGTCGGATAAAAGTTTCATAGAGTTATTAGCCCTTATGAAAGATATGCTTCCAAAGGATAATGTTCATCCTAATCAAACCTATGAGGCCAAAAAAATGGTGTGCTCTATTGGCATGAGCTATGACAAGATACATGCTTGTCCAAATGATTGCATTTTGTTTCGAAATGAATATGCATCGTTAAATGAGTGCCCTAAATGCGGTGTCTCTCAATATAAGAAAAAATTGTCCCTAGCAAAAGTCTTATGGTATTTTCCTATAATTCTGAGATTTAGACGCATGTTTCGTAGTGAAATGATGCAAAACACTTGACTTGGCATGCATATGAAAGAATTATAGATGGAAAGTTTCGACATCCGGCAGATTCACCACAGTGGATGAAAATTGATAATGATTATCCTAATTTTGGAGAAGAAGCAAGAAACCTTCGCTTGGTATTATCTACTGACGGAATGAACCCACATGGTCTTCAAAGTATCTCACATACCACATGGCTTGTGATTATTATGATTTATAACCTACCTCCATGTCTATGTATGAAGCGTAAGTAAATGATGTTATATATGTTAATTTCTGGGCCTAAACAACTAGGGAATGACATAGACGTATACTTGGCACCTTTAATCGAAGATTTAAAGATTTTGTGGGAGAACGGTGTGGAGGTTTATGATGGATATAGGAAAGAAAGTTTCAATTTGAGGGCGACGTTGTTTGGCACAATTAATGATTTTCCAATGTACGGAAATCTATCAGGGTATAGCATTAAAGGTCAATGTGCGTGTCCTATATGTGAAGAAAAAACAGATTGGACGTGATTGGAATTTTGTCAGAAGAATGTCTTTCTCAGTCATCGTAGATTCTTAAATTCTAATCATCACTACCGTGGGTGGAGAAAAGCATTCAATGGAAATTCAGAACATGGTAGAGCTTCACCTACATTGACAGGTAACCAAATTTTTGAAAAGGTGAAAGATGTGAGTACTCAGTTTGGCAAGCCTTTTGCACATGCGCTTGTCAAATGTGGGTGGAAGAAGAGATCAATTTTTTTCGAATTGCCATATTTGAAGTCGTTGTATGTAAGACATTTTCTTGATGTTATGCATATTGAAAAAAATATATTTGAAAGTGTTATTGGTACGTTACTCAATATACAAGGAAAGTCTAAGGATGACCTTAAAGCAAGAAATGACTTGATACCGATGGGAATAAGAAATGAATTAGGACCATTGAAGAAAGGAAAACGAACATATCTACCACCTGCTGCTTATACTCTATCTAGAAAGGAGAAAAAATATTGTGTTAGTTTCTAAGTGAAGTTAAAGTTCCAGAAGGATACTCTTCAGATATTAGAAGACTTGTGTCTATGAAAGACCTCAAGTTAAAGAGTTTAAAGACACATGATTGCCATGTTATAATGGAATATTTTCTACCAATAGGTATACGTTCTATTTTTCCAGAAAAAGTAAGAAGCGCCATAACTAAATTGTGTTTTTTCTTCATATCAATTTGTAGTAAGGTGATCGATCCTGCGATCTTACCAAAATTGCAAAAAGAAATATTTATTACTTTGTGTGAGCTTGAAATGTATTTTCCTCCCTCATTTTTTGGCATAATGGTACATCTAGTTGTCCATCTTGTGAAAGAGACACAATTGTGTGGACCAACTTATATGAGATGTATGTACCCTGTTGAACGTTATATGAAAATATTAAAAGGGTATGTTAAAAACCGAAGTCGACCAGAGGGTTGCATTGTTGAACGATAAATTTTTGAAGAAGCGATTGAGTTTTGTACTTAATATTTGTCAAATATTCAATCCATTGGAATCCCTAAATCTCATATTTTTGAGAAAAAAAAGAAGGAAAAAATTTAATTGGAACTAAAATTGTGACAGTATCAAGGGCTAAATGGGAGCAAGTGCATTTGTATGTTCTGCACAATGACAATGAGGGTGAGCCGTATGTTGAAATGCACAAGAATGAACTCCGAGGTTTAAACCGAATAGAAATGAAAATTGGACAGTACGAGAGCACAATCAAAGTTTTACACCATGGTTTAAGAATCATATTTATTCAAAGTTTTATTCAGATCCCGCTTTAATAACAGAAAGGTTGAGATGTTTAGCATATGGTCCAAGTTTGCATGTGTTTTCTTATAGCGCATACGCAATTAATGGATACACATTTTATACCAAAGAACAAGATGATAAAACACTACAAGAAAATTAGGGGTTTACGACACAAAAATTGCGATAGTTACTTGATAATTGTCGTAACTCTCATATAAAGACAGTTCTTACGACTGTTTACACCAACCGCCCTTACATTTTTAAAAAGGTTAATAAATATTGTGACGGTTATCATTAAACCGCCTTAAATTCAAATTCACGACGGTCACAAGAACCGCCCTAAAATATAGGTTACGATGATACACCAACCGTCGCCCCCTAAACCTTGTAATCACACGTTGCAACCTAAACCTTTCCATACTCGCGCTTTGAAATATCCATAAAGCTTGTTCATTAGAGAAAGAGGAAAATAGTTAGGGTTGCATTACAAAAATAAGAAAAATTGCTTTGCTTCACGTACAGCTTCTAGATATCTCTCTCAGCTCTATACAAATTCGTCGATAACCGCACTTTGGTATCTCTCTCAGCTCAGATCGCTATCAAAGCAAGCACCACCACCATAAATCTTAATAGGTTTTTCTTCTCAAACCCTAAGTTACTTATGCTAATATGTGTGTTTTTTATTTCATATTGCATATCCACGACTGTTTTTCCTCCCACCTTTCATCTTGTATGTATTATAGATGGAATGGATGCTTTTTTACAGTGTGGGAATGATGTTAGATCCTCCTATTGCATTTAATTGCTAAGTTTTGTTTTCGTCTATGTTATGGTTGAATCTGACGATCTCACCACATAACGCAGACGTAATGGCCTCACTCACAGGCCAACCAAACAACGCAAGATCCGCCGACGAAGCTCTGGAGATAATTGAATAAATACACCTCTCTATGATTCCTAAATCGTCTAAATTGTCTGACATAGGAAACAACTACTCGTAGGATTTTAGGGTTTTGATTGAGTTGCCAAGGCTTTTGAGCACTTGTTGCGAGATGTACTTCTCTATTTTGGAGATGATATTATCCTTCGAGTAATCTTTTGTCATATCAAGAAACTCATCGGCGCAACAGAGTGAAGCTACATTGGTCAGTGACAGTTCCATTTTAACACCGTAACAAAATTTAGCCGCCATCTCAAACGCCTCACAGTCGTCAAGGAATTCAGTAAGCATCACTTGTTCTTCCATGATTTCATCTTCATCTTCTTCTTCCTGTGGGATGATAGAATGCGTTATTGCTTCCGCTTCGTGCTGGGTTATCAGGTCGTGCAGCTTTCTACTCTTTGACATCAGAGGAAACTGAAATAGGTATTGAAAACAAATTTCAGAGACACTTTGTGACCACTGTAATTAGAATTAACCCAAGTTTCTGTGTCCGTGTTTTCAGTTTCATAAAACAAAAATGAATAGTTTTGTATATTGTTAGAGTTGCCTTGTGGAGATGAAAGGTCATGTCATCCACTTCAACCACAATGTCACTTGGCAAACCAGTTGTGCAGAACCATGCCTATCCTTTAGAGCTAGGTTTTTTAGATGATGACTTTTTTCTCTGTAAGTTATATATGATTCTTTCTTCTCTAAGAATCTCAAACTAGGTTAATGAAAAGTCAGATTCATGAATATCACTAGTATAGTAAAACTTTCAGTTAGAACTGGAGACACTGAAAATATCATGTGGGGTGTGTAGTACCCAAAATTATGATAGTCTTGAAGAGGTGAAATAGAATTGACCTGTACTCAGTACTTCAACACCTATTGGAAAAAAAAAAGGAATAGAAAAGGAGAATGAAAGAAACTGTTTGTTTGTGCTTTATGTTGAGGTTTTTATGAAACAATTTTCTAATGTAACTGAAAACAATTTTGAGTTAGGTTGAATCTGAAAACAATTTTCTGGTGTAGATGTAGTTAAACTCTACTTGCTGTAACTGTAAATACAAAGTTAGAAAACAGTTTATCTCATATAGAAGATTAACTTATATATTGAAACTATGTCTCTTCAATGAACATTCATTGACCACCTAAGTTTTAGAATACCTAAACTCTGTTCAAGGGAAGAAGAAACAAGGGAAATGTGTCAAACATTTGTTATTATGTACTTTATGTCAAAAATCTGGAAATCAATTCACAAACTAAGAGTTATTTATCTATTTAGTGAATTATATCTACATGAAATTTAAGATTATTTTCCTTCTCATGACAGAATGTATAAACCAGCTCTTAAAGATGTGGATCTTTTTTGTTCATGTATTGGGTGTCAACTTGTATGGATAACACTTGTGGATCTTCTTTTTGTTATAAACTAGTTGCATTTATCTATTTTTGTGAATTGTTTGTCATTCAATCTTTTGAGGTTCCAATCTTGATGATTTTCTCATTTGACTAAGTTCTTGTGGTTGTATGTGGATATGTGTAATGTTTGAATAACACATACATTGTATTGCTAAATTGTGTTGTTTTGTTTTTGTTTGCGCAGGCACTATTTGAACATCTGCGGCTAGTCTTGGTGCTTCTGGAAAAGGTTTTGCAAACTCATCTTCTCTGAGTTTGAAGTGGGAACTTAGTAGCTGTGAGGGACTAGCATATTGGGATTACGCATTTAATATTATAAAGTCATTTTTTAACTCTTGCATTAGACACTAAAGTCTAAAGGTAAAGATCTATGTTGTTGATTTTACACTATATTCACCTTACGAGCCTAGGGGAAATATTGATTATATTAATATGATAAACTTCACTTGCAAAATTATTTTGGCTGACAAAGGTCCAATTTCCCATTTCACGTGAAGGATGATATAAGATTCCTTAACAGTTGAGTGACATCCTCAATACATGATTATAATATCAATGAATGCAAAGATCTGTCAAAGTTATGATTTAACATATTTGTCACTGAAGTTGTTTAAAGTTTTGATTTGTCTTGTATAATGTATATGTGATGTGTAATATTCGTGTATACTTATTTTCCCTAATTGCTTATTTTTTCCAGTAAAGAATAAACATTATTTTACATATCTTGTTCTAGTGTATGGATAACTAAAGTGATCCTAAATGCTCTGTTTCTTAGTGCATTGCTCGTGCCACTGTTATTGGCTTTCTTGGTGGCCTGGGAGATGATACATTTTACCAGTTTCCTCAAACTGAAAATGTGCTTACAAATTCCATTCGTGTACAGGTACTATCGGTTGAAATTGGTTTATCCGATTTTGAATCTAGTTTTTTTACGTGATTAAAATTGAATCGTTTTAAGTTTCATCGTTAAGTTCTGCATCACCTCTCTGCAGTTGTTTTTTTAATTATTGCTTTGTCTTGAGAAGTTGTCTTATTTTACATTGGTGTTACAATGCAGCTTGTTTCTATGCTAAGAGTTAAACCGGAAATTACGAGTTCAAAACTTGCTTTTGTTTTCATAAATCTTTACTGAAACACAACATGAATAGTTCTCATGATCAAATGATGTTGTTTAATGTTCGATGCTTTTAATGGTTGAATGTTACAGGTCCAGGTTGCCGATAGAATGGATTCAGATCACGTCAGGAGAAGAAACTAGCCTAATGGTATGCCTTTTCTATTGTATTTTGGTTTAAAATGGCGTAATCATAATATTTTAGTGGATGCATATGTTAACTATATTTATCTGGAAATGATTCATACACAATTTTCTCATGAGTGAAATTATGTTTTATAAGATGTTCAACTTATATGACTCTGGAGACTCAGATGAGAAGATTTATACTCCATTTAGTAGAGATATATTGCATCCTGTTATATCTGACAGAAAAGATAGTTTTCTTGGTAGACTTTCACGTCTCATAATACTTGAGTTCATTTTGGGTTCTGCTCTGAAATTCTCCAACTACGGGAAGGTTTGATGTCTTCACAGTAACTCTCTTTGTTTCTCTTCATATGGTTTTAATTGTGGTAATAGCGATATGATTTTGAGTATTGATTTTTCTGGAAGCTTATGATTCTCTCCTTGCTCAATGGAGTTGGGTACGCTATTATGCATCATAATATTGCACCAGTGTTGTCTCGTTCTATCGAGCAATACTATGATGACCACTGCAAATCTCTCCAGAAAATTTCAAACACCAGAACTAAGATAATGTGCCTTTTGTTGGAGGTGTATGTATTCTAAATATTAAGTTTTAGTTGTTGAAACCTTCAATCTGTTGTTTGGTGAGCTAATTCTCTTTCTTTGTCTAGAGTTGTGTTATGTCATCTCCCTCAGGTGGAGATGATCTTCAAGATCCTTTACTGAAAACGTTGCAGGTGAGAAATCAAGATGCATGCTTTTTGTATGTCCTGCCCTTGCTTGTCATCGTGAATTTACTGACCTTGGTTATTGCCTTTTTCAGTTGGATGACATGACTTCAGATGAACCTGCCTATATAGAGCCATGTATCTCTGTCTTGAACAAACTTAATAGTCAACTCTACACGGGGTTGCAGAATAAAATGAAGGTCTCAGCAATACAATTATTTATTTCTAGAGTCTGTTGTCATTCATGATAAACAGACTTGTACATTTTCTTGGTGTGATGCACTGCGATAATATTTTTATTGGGTAAACGAAAAACATCACTACCAATGTAGTCCCTACTATGACCTAAACTATTGTTTTTTTTCCTTTTATGCCAGGAGGATTTATTTCGGGCACTTGTTTTTTATGTTTCGTAGTGCTAACGGTGATGTGCAAAGTGCAACTAAAAAGGCTTTAATGCGCATAGATGTGAGTTTCTTGCTTTTGTTTTTTTATCAAACATGTCTTGTCTTAATTAAGGTTCTTTGCTTGTTTTTCATTTTGGTTTCTGCTTTGTATTTCTCTGGTTCATTGCAACCTAAAACAGACAACTAAAACAGCTGTTTACCACTAAAAAATGTGACACTCACATAAGCCATCGTCAATGTTTTTCTGAATTGACCAAATTTGCCTAACACTATATTTATACTACATTGCTAAAGACATAGTTCTATCCTTAAATAATCCAATCACAGACAGGTGCTTCAATCAGTACACTCAGGGTGACAACTGACTAAGAGTGCATATTGCCACAAATTCTTTTTCATTCAATTTGTAGAACAAGCATTTAGTAACTGTTTTAAAGTAGAGCACATCCAGAGCTTGCTCAGGAATGACCCCAAGACGTCCAAGTCTATCCAGTAGTAAATAATTATCATCAATTGTACTGAGTACTGCTATATAGACAAATCAATTTACTATGGTGATTTTGGAATTCTGAATATGTTTTTGAAGAGGAAATCTCTATTTGTTTGAAGAATGAGTAAGATAAAGAACTGAACATTTACATGAAATGTGAAACATACCATTCCATTATTCTTTGGTTGACAATGACATGTTTATATTGAGAACTATAAATCCAGTGTAATTGGTATGTCTTATATTTAGCTAGCCATGCTATCCCGGGATTATATTATTTTTCATTTTGGACAATGCCTGTTTTTCTTTGTATGAACAGTTGAATTTTATAATTAATTTATGGTATTATATTTTAAATGTGATAAACAGTTTTATATTATACCTTGTGTCAAATGTCGTCTACTATTTCTTTCAATGAAATATTAAGATGGATGTTTTCTTGTGTAAATTTTAACAGTAACATTTAAATTCTGAGTTTGATTTCACTTGGCTATTATATCATACCTTCTCTCTCTTGCTACATGAATGCATATAAATTTATATTTACATATTTGTGTGCTCTTCATATGTGTGTTATTGAGGATTGTGAAATAGGCAATAACATCTCAGCTTAAATATTGTGTTGTCTCATTGCAGATCAACCATGCCGGTGGCATCTACAGTTCAAACACCTGAATTATTCAAAGGATGTCTAAAAGAATATCAGCTGAAAGATCTCCAATGGCTAGTTAATTGTTATGAGCAGGTTCTGGAGCAATTCAAAATAATTTCCTGATGATGAGATGGGACTTGGAAAGACTATACAAGCTATAATTGTCATCTTTCAGGGTTTAAATGGTATACTTGCTGATGAGATGGGACTTGGAAAGACTATCAGATAAACAAATCATATCAAATGTATTTGATTCTTTATCTGCATGTAATTGTAATAAGATAAGCTTCTAACATATAAAGTGACATGGTGCTTGTATAAATGTAATATGATATATATGTTTAGTTGAATGAAGAATAACCATTCTGTTCATATTTCTAAAAATAATTTTTTTTTATAATTTTAAAAATAAATTACCTGCAGATTTACCTGTGGAAAGGAAATTTGCTACGGATTTACCTGCAGATGCACCTGTGGAACAGAAAGTTGCGACGGTTGGAATCGTCGTAAATAACAATAAAAACTAAAATCAAATGGAAATTTACAACGATTGGTAACCGTCGCAATATGCAGATTACGTCAGTTCCCTACCCGTCGTGAGAGATAACGACGGTTGGTGTGACGATTTTGACAACCGAAGCGATATGGCCTCGCGACTCACGTTTCTACGACAGTGCTGGAACCGTCGTAACTTGCAAATTACGGCGGTTTTAACCGTCGTAACCTGCCAAAATAACCGTCGTAATCTACCAATTTTCTTGTAGTGAAAGTACTATGCAAAATAGTGGAGTCGCCGTGGTAGCTGAAGCAATGCACATTTCAAGTGTGAAGGACTTAAATCCCAAATATGCAAATCTGTCATATTTTGGGGTTATCGAGCACATTTGGGTGTTTGACAATGAGAAGTTTCAGATTCCTATCTTTGGTTGCAAGTGGGTTGAAAATAATAGTGGCATACGAATGGATAAGTCAGGATTTTTGCAAGTGGATCTTAATAGGGTGGGGTACAAAGATGAGCCTTTATTCTAGCCTCTCAAGCTAAACAATTATTCTATGTCACTGATCCGACAAGTACGAAATGGTCTATTGTGCTTTTATCTAACAAAGTAATTGATGATAACAATGTAGATCAAGGTGATAATGATGTTGAGTATGAGTCATATATTAGAGGGAATGAATTGTATATTACAAATGATCAAGATGAGAATATTAGAGCGAATAAATCATATATTACAAGTGACCATAATGAGGGAATTTGGATCAATCTACCCGTCCGCGTTGTTAAGAGACAAGTAAGTCATATTCCAACCAAGAAAAGAAAGAGATGTTAGTGAAAAAGGTACGAGTAAAATTATATTCTGTCATTCAATAAAATCATATATTTGTCATTTAATATATTCTACGGATTATGGATTTTTATACTGTGTTTATGTTTTTCTTTATTACGGGTCAAATGGCTAGTAACGAGGAAAACTCACATGATACTTCTAAGAATGATGGAAATGAATCAGTTCATGATGTGGAAAGAGAAATTACACGAGGAATAACTATTATGAAGGGAATCATTCATGCAAGATATAAAGAAATAAAATATGACGTACATTGGAATGCAACGGACCAACTACTTGAGCCTAACGGTTCAATGTTGACAAGTTACATAGGTGCAATTGTTCGTTCGCAAAATCCAATCACTTGTGATAATTGGAGAGCTACATTATTGAAACCCGCTAAAGAAAAAAATATGGAGTGAGATACAAGTATCATATGTGATGTTATTTGTTTTTGTTGACGATTATGTCTTTAAGTTACTTATACTAACACACTCTATGTATTTTTTCCTAGAGGTCTTTAAACATTGGTGATGAATGAAAAAAATATTGTCTTCAATTGGTCAGAAGAAGACACAGAGGGTTTCAACCTTTTTTTAACAAACAAGTTTCTTAAGGATGCCCAAGGAAATTTTATTGAAGCAGAACGTCCAAAGAAGTATGCAGACTTGATTTCACCTGAAGAATGAGAAAATTTTGTAGCCAAACGAAGAACCCACGATTTTCATGTAATGTTAATTTATCTTGAACATTGTATTATATACTTGTTCCACAGGTGTTCTGATATGACCTAAACTTGTTTATCCAGAAAGTTAGTGACATAAATCGCCAACGAGCATCAAAACCCGCGTATCCATACAAAAAAGGGCGTTTGGGATATGCACGCTTAGAGCACAAAATAGTAAGTATATATAAATGATATGATATACTTGTTCCTTATGTGTTATAATTGATCTTATAATTTGTCTTAATGCATAGTCAGAAGAGGAGAAAAGTGAAGAAACATCTATTCCGGAACATGTTTTGTGGAAGGCTGCTCGTGTGGGTAAGGATGAAGTTGTTAACAAAGATGTTCAACAAGTTTTTGAGCAATGTGTAAGTAAAACATTATTTCTTTAATTAAATCAAAATTTTATTAACATATAATAGTTATGATTTTTAATACCCACTAATCTTTTTCTATATGCATATGAATTTCAGGAGAATTTATCTCAGTCTTTATCTCAAGCTGAAAACCATGATTGTAGGAGCATACTAAGTCAAGTATTGAATGTTCCAGAGTATTTCGGTCGTGTGAGGGGTAGGGGATTTGGGGTCACTCCAACACCCTTGTATAAGCATCCAAAGAGTACAAGTCCTAGCAATAAACAAGTGATGGAAATGTTGGAAGAATAAAGATCTCAAGTTCGTGAATTGAAAAAGGATGAAGAAATGTCAGAACGGAGAGGTTCACGGTTTAAAGATACTAGCGACGAAGATAATATCAATTGTAATTTTCAACAGAAACTTCCCAAGGTAATTATATATATTATTATGAAATTAAATTAGCATAATCTTTTTAATTAGCATATATACACATTAACAATGCCATAGTTAATATTGGTTTAGGGCATTTCACCGTGTCAGCTCTATTTATCGTCACCGACTTATTGCATGGTTTGAAAGGGAAAAGTGCATAACACTTTGGGAGATGTACTTCACCGTATATTTTAATTTGGAGGATAGAATTAACATGTCCAACATCAAAAGCTTCATGATCTTATACGTTACCTAACTAATTTTATGATATTTAGATTCATGCTCAAGAGTTGCAACAAGTCAGCAGGAATAAGAATCCTGAATATATCAACATGTCCAAAAAAAAAATAGGATCTTGCAAAGATCGAGCCTAAAAAAAGATTTGTTCCTCGATTTAGGTTGTGTCTTGAAACATATGTAGGAACAACAGATGTGATGGAAGGTGGTATTCGTGAAATACCTATGGAGGAAGGTATTTTTGGTTTTTCTTATAACGAAACAATTGCTAAAGAGGATATGGATCAGATTTTTCATCATGATCAATTAGGCATTGGTGTTATCAATACATACATCAGGTACTCGGATCAACTTTATTTAATTAATTGTACAATTTGTTTACTCATTTCAATGAATAGTCTAATGTTAATTGTGTTTTTATTTAAGGTTCTTGAATGGGAAATTGATGCGCCCGCGTTAATTGACAGAAAGATTCTCTTTCTTATATCCCACCTGTATCTACGCACAGTTAATCGATCAAAATCTAAATCCAATCAAATAGTACTTAGTCGGCACATTTATGGCCAACAAAGATACAAAAAAGTTGTTTCTTTTACCATATAATATTGGGTTAGATTTTCATTAACTTCATTTATTATAATTTTCGTTTTTTGAGGTTGTGTAGAAAATTCCCATCTAAACTTTTGTCTTATTTTACAGTGGACACTGGGTGTTAGTTGCGATTAATCCAATGAGAGAAATAGTATATTATCTGGATTCGTTAGATGATGATCAAATAAAATACCCAAATATGAAGAAGATGGTTGATACGTAAGTGAGATTGTTCTAAATATTCGTGTGTATATTTATTTTTTTTATGTGAGATTGTTCTAAATATTCGTTTATATTTTGTTGGAGCTATACAAATATTCTGTTCACAAAGAAAAGCTCGAGTACCAAAGAGTAAAGCAAACAACATTACATGGATCAGAGTGCAGATATATTTTCACAATTTTGATTATAATAGTGATGCAACTTGATAAAATAAGTTAAACTATATATCCTGATATATATTCATATTTTTTTTATATGTGTAGTGTCCTCGTCAGCTTAATGATATAGATTTCAGTTATTTCGTATTGAGGTTTACGAAAGAAAGCATTTTTTTGGATCAAATAGAGATTCCAAACATGGTGTGAATTTATAAGTTAGGATTTATTTTAATATTTAACAGATATTTTATCTAATTAATTAGTTTTAACTAAATCATATTATATTATATTATGTAACACTTTGATGCTTTCAAGTGTGCTACTTACTCGAAAGATCAATTGAAAGAAATTAAGGAGGAATGGTGTCAATACAATCTTGAGATGAGAATTATATAAGGTATTATCTTTCTTTCTTTTGTGTGAAGTTTATGGTCCTTAGAGACTTTTGTTGTTGTGATGTTCTGTATTGGATTGGAATAGTTCTGGAAGTTGTTGTGAATTAAGGGTTGATGGAATTTGTAATTATGTTTGGTGAATCTTTAGAAGTTAAAGGTTTTGGAATTATAATGGTTATAAGTTTTGTGTGTTGAGTTATATATAATGGTTATAAGGTTATAAGATTTTGTAATTATGTGTTGACGAGTTATATATAATGGTTATAAGGTTATAAGGTTTATGTGTTGAATTAAAGGTTTATGTTGAATTATAAAGGTTTGTGATTAATTTTGATAAAAATATGATTTTCTTGATGTATAATGGTATACAACAATATTTATAAGGTTTATGTGTTATATAGCTTGGTTCTGATGCCTTTTAATTTGTTGGTTTTGTTTCAGATAGGTGCAGAAAATAGAGATAACAAGTTACTTAGTTGTTGATATGTGCAGAAGAAAAGTTCATAGTTTTGTAGCTGGAGTTGGTATATATCTAGTATATATATTGGTAATATTGGAATATATATCAAAAACTAGCTGCTATATATATATATTGGTAATATGCATATTTGGAATATATATAAAAAACTATCTGCTATAACGATTTCATGTTGCGCCAGCGCATCTTAAAAATATGTTGTCATTTTATTTAAAAATGAGACTTAGGCCAACGCTTTTAAAAAAACCATTGTCATACGTGCATAATAGACAACGCTTTTAACAAAAAAGTGCTTCCTAAATGAGACATTAGATAGCGCTTTAAAAAAAAAGTGTTGCCTATAGTGGAGAATAAAAAGCGCTTTTAAAAATAACGTTGCCTATAGTGGAGAATAGAAAGCACTTTTAAAGAAAGCACTGCCTAAAAGGGACCTAAAAGATAACTAAAAGATACATTAGACAATGCTTTTAAAAGCGCTGTCTAAAGGGGGACAATAGAAAGCGCTTTTCAGGAAAAAGTGCTGCCTAAAGGTGACAATAGAAAGCGTTTTTGAAAAGAAGCGCTGCCTAAAAGGGACATAAGGCAGCGCTTTTGCATTTAAAAAAAGCGCTGTCTTTACCTACTGTAGTGTCAGTATAGGCAGCGCTTTTAAGCGATGTCTATTCCCAAAAAAAGCGTTGTCTAATGTCTTGTACAGCGTAGTGCTTGATAACCTAACCAACACCATTGGAACTGGACACTGATCTCAACCGAAAATGACATATGTCCCTTTTGCTATATTTGACACTTGAACTCCCATTATTTATACATTTTCCCACTCTTTCATATTTGAGTATTAATTTATTGTCCATGCCTCTTTTATCTATAGTTTTATGAAAATAAACACTAACTATGACAATCCCACATTGTTCACTACTACGAAATATGTGAAATCCCAATTTTTAATATTAAAATTTTTATAGAATTTTGGAGAGTTTTAGTTTAATTAATTAAGTTAAGGAATTTTGAGTAGAATTTTATGATATTAAATTTTGTGTAGAAGTGGGAAATTGTGGGTTATTTATAAGTTATAATTTAAATTTTCCTATATTATTTATAGAGTGTTTTATTTGATTTATTGAATTATTTCAGGAGGGGTAAAAATTTAATCAAAATTATTATTAATTTTAATCGATTTATTTAATATTGGAAATAATAGAAAATGTAAGAGTAATTAGTTTGGGGAGGAAATTAGTGTTTATTTATAATTAAGAGAAAATGGCGAAGTTAGTAAGAGGTGGGAGTGTTTGTGAGATTTACTAAAATAAAATAGAATTAGGTTTATATTTAAGTTGAACAGAGGGAGTGAGAATACACAGTACGTGAGAGTTAGAAAAAGGTTAGATCCAACAAGAGGCACAACCCTAGGAGAGTAAAGGTTAGAGAAAGGAATCCTAAAAGTTAAAATTTGATCGCTTTGCAATTTTCGAGGTAGGGGAGATTATTCATATGTGAGTGGGTAAACAGAAGGATATAATGAAAGTTCCTTAACCTCCTACCTTCTCCCTATTCTTTCTCTATACTCGATGTTTGTGGCCAAAAAGGTTTGAGCAAATCTTTTGAGGTGATCAATCGATAATGTTTTTACTCTCAAATATGATGTGAATTTTTAGTTGATATGTACTCTGATTTTGATAACCCTATTGATACCTTTTGATAAGGCGTGTCGTACCTCAAAAAATGAGAACGACCTTGCGAAGCACAATCGTACGCTCGTGGGATGGACTTAACAGAGTCGCCACCGAAGTTCATTTATTCCAAAAGAAGGAAAAGGAAAATATCGATAAAACCCATAAACAAAAAGGATAGGATATGGTCATCGCAACCAATATCGGGTTCGGACGTCGGTTATACAAGGGGAAGGTATTAGAACCCCTCACGTCTGTTGTAGTTAACGAGAACCATCTAAGTTGTCTAAGCACGAATGGATGTCGTTATCTAAGGTTTACTTTCTAAATGGGGGAAACAAATAGTTCTTTTATTAGTGTGCTCGCCAAGATCTCGCAATCTCGTGCCTACGTATCTTCATTGTGCAATGAGAAATCAGAGGTCTGTAGTTTGGAGTAGAAAATAAGTATGTGTTGGTTGATTTTATACCTTGAAAAGGGATTTTTGAAATGACGCTCTAAGGCATAAAAAAAGAGTTTGATGAGTTGATATTGGTTTTAGGGTTTTGAAAAGAGATTGTTTTTTATTCGAATTGCACTAAAGACTATATGTAGAGGTGAATATTTCAAACTACCAAGCCAAACGTCTTGTGTCCAAAATACTCAGAGTGAGGGTAGGAAAGCTCCATTCTCACTAATTCTCCATCACTTAAGGCTCGTGGCGCGCAATTCTAATCGTATTTTAAAGGTGTTTTTGAGTTTATTAAGAAAATGTCATTTGACGTTGGATCAAGGGTTTTATTGTTGATTATTTGTGAAAAAAGGTGTGAAAGTAAAAAATGATTTTGAACGGTTTGAAAAGGGTTGAGGTTAAAGTGATGATGGAATCCACTGCGTTGGACCAAGAGTTTTATTTTCAAGAGATTGGGAAAAAAGCCATTAGAATCACATTAAAACCCAATAAATAAAAATAAATAGCTTAAATAACAAAAAGGTAAAACATGTTGAGTGAAAATTCAATGATTGCCTTCTCCAAATTCCCTTTTTCTCTGAAACGCTGTCATACTCTCTTTTTTTATAAACCTTTCTCTTTATTTTTTAAAATTGGTCATGGCGGAAAAAACAAACCAAACACTCATGAAACAAAACATGAAAATCACCCCCAACCTTCATGTTTAGCTAGGAAAATCGATATATAAACCCCTTTGTTTCAAGAAACAATAACCCTAAATAAAAAACGAAACCAAACAAGATCGGTAAACCAAAACGATAACAACCATGGCATAAATATCATCAAGCATGCGAAACACAAACACCCTTAGCCAACACAAACCCAATACCCCAGTTATTTCATTATGTTCAGCATTACATCGATATAACAATCAACAGAAAACAGAAACAAAAGCTTAACAGAGAAGAATAAAACAAGCGAAGATAGCTACCAAATGGAAATGAAAGCACCTGTTGTTTGACTAAATTTTGCTAAAACATTCTGATGATAAACATGAAGAATCTGCAGAAGAAAAAGATGTCGAAAGAAATGTCTTGACATCCTGACTGACTTGGTAAGTTAGCAGGTTTCAATCTGTTGCAAGAATTAGGGAGCGGATCAAGGAAACACAAGATCAAAGATAGAAAGCCCAAGACAACAGAAGACTATATAAGGAGACTTAGACCTAGGGTTAAAATAAGGAACTGTACTTGTGTATCACATATAACTTTGTAACCTAGTTCTCTTGTGTTGAATAAGGGTTTAGGGTTTGAGAGTCGTTGGCTCTCTTAGGAGTTGTAAGTCTCCACTCTGTAATATGGGATGCAGAGGGGAAGGCATAGGTACAGGGACTCAACCAGAAGCCTGTAGGTAATGGTTGTTGTATTGTTCTTGGACGAAGCTTTGAAGCAAGTCCAAGATAACTTGGAGGTCAAGAAACCGCGACAGTTCTGCATTGGCAGAAGACAGAGATATCACAGGTTGTGATTAGGATGTGAGTGGGGTATCTCATATCAGGGTTGTAAACGTTTGAGTTTAGCTTTGGTAAAGATGTTCATTGGGTAGATGTTAGGTATAAAGTTATAAACGGGGGAGTTTAGCTTTGTAACAGTCCTACAGATAGTGAAGTCTTCGTCCTGGATTGGTATCCCCCAGATGTAGGTGAATTGCACCGAACTGGGTTAACACATACTGTCTTATTTAACATTCTGTAATTTACAGTTTTGTTATTATTCTTGACTGACATGTTGGATCAGATGTTGTGACATCTGTAAGTGTGCAGTTCTAATATTCAAGGTATCAGTCTGCTGTTCTGCCTCTGAGTTTAAATGACTATGTAGAACTATGTCTTGACATGTGTTAGGACATCTGCTGTCTGCATATGCCAGAATTTCAATTGGTATCAGAGCAGGCATCCTGTCTGGTTCTGGATGAGATCTTTGGGAGATAATTTCTGGCATTTAAAGAAGGAGGAGTTTTGAAGATCAGATCAATCAACTCAGATTTACTCAAGGGTATTAATGGATGAGATGGATGAGATGGATCGAAGGGAGCAACTCGGAGGTTGTTCATGTTGCTGAGGAGATTCTATAACAACTACAGGAGAAGTAGCTAGTTCTCTTGTTGGTACATCTTATAAGATGTTGTGACATCTTATTAGGGCAAGCAGGATCTATTCCTTGTTGGTTCCACTACATGTGTTTCTGATGGAAGAGCTCTAGAATTATGGGATTCTGGAGTTGTTACTGAAGACAGTTGGTGGAAGGTCTCAATCGTCAGCCTCTATATTTAAAGATATCTGCATTCTTTTATTCCAAAGTCAGGAGCGATGGAGTGAAGGGAGTTAAGGTTAGATATCTGATATGGCGACTTGGTACTTGGAAGCTTGGGCTCTTGGTACAGTTGAAGTCAGTTGAAGAGGAGAGGAGTTGAGTTAAGTTTATCAGGTTCTTGCTCTAGGAGTTTGATAAATTATTGGTTGGCTAGGTTGTCAAAGATACTTGAGAATTATCTCAAGTTCACTCATAAAGGCATCCATGTCGTGTATCTGGAGTCTTCTAGTTACTCTTCTGACTAGAAGGTGTTTCTTTGAAACACAATCTGAAGAAAGTGGAGGTGATTTATTTCACCATCCAAAAACAGCAAGGAATGATTCATCTCTCTTGACCCTAAGAGTGGATCCAATCTGATTGAAGAATTGTTGAGGTAAATAAGATTTGTTTAGAGAAAGTGTTAGTTACTTGAGTCAAGGATGGCAACCTTGGTATCTCAACACTGTTTGTCAAAGAAGATACTTGCAAAAAGATTGAATACTTTATAAGTGTCCATGACATGATCTGGTGGAGCTCAGCTACAGCAGTGAAGAATGGTTATTGGACTAGGATTTAAGATCAATTGCTATTTGTGGAATCCACAAGTATTTAATTGATTATCCTTGAAAGTCAAGATTGCTGATGTTCAAGAAGATGTTGAAACATCTCATTATCAGAGTTTGTACAGAATCATGGGAGGGGTACTGCATACGCTTTAGCATCTGTTTTAGTCTTAGGTGGTGACCTAAGAAGTGGCTTCAGTCGGGTGTGACAGAAGCATGTTTTCTCTGGAGAGTTTCCTGGCAAGAAACTAGTCTGGACTTTGATGTTATTGAAGATGAAGATGGAGTCATCATAATCTTGATGGTTACAGCTTGGATCAGTTTATTTCTGATCTAGGTGCTTTGGAGCATGGATTTTGCTTTGTTTGTGAAGGTCAAGGATAAGTGGCATTTATCTCTGGGTTTCTACTGACAACTCTACTGAGGAAAGTGGCATTCTTTGGTATAGATATGGGGTAGTCTTGGACTACTTATTTTCTTAAGATTCAGACGTGGCGGGTTTGAAGTCTTTGGAGTCTTAAAGCAGGATGGAGGTTGTCTACTCAAACTTGGTTGCTGAATCAAGTCTATGAGAGCATGGAACTCTTGTTCTGCGAAGGGAGGAGGTTCTTCTAAGTGGCAGAAGGAGGAGCTGAATTCAACAGTTGGATGTCATATCAAAATATTATGACATCTAGCTTATCATCAGAGGTCTCAACTGGTGATGTGGCACATCAGCTTAAGACAAGGTGATCTACAGGAGAATGGAAGTCATGGATTTTTCAAAAAGGTTTATCTCATGCAGTTTGCGGGAGCTGTGGATGGGAAGATGTTACATGACTAAGAGGCTTGATGGATCCAAGATGTCTTGCAATGGGGCAAGTAGTTCATGTGACTTGAAGGTCTGATTTCATTAGTGGATCAGTGTATCTTGTGGGAGTTCTGAAGAAGATTGAGATCAATCAAAAAGTGGCATTTGGTTGGTTTCATTGTATGCATTCAAGCAGGATGCTTGAAACTGATTGCTCTTTTGCAGAAGAGTAGTTAGTTGAAATTGTAAGGAGGTTATGATTCTCTGGGAGCTTGTGGCAGAAGTTTTGGGTTGAGGATGGAAGCATACCTTCTTTGGTGGATGAGAGTTTATTTCTCTTTGGGTTTTTGAAGTGTTCTTTGCTTAAGCTGGTGGGGCAGTGTTGTGTGAAGATCTTCAGTGTGGATTACTATGCTGATAGTAAGTCCAGTGGTGGGGCATATCAAGAACCATGGTGTGTGGTGTCTGTGATGTGTGGAAGATGTCATAACTGATGTTAGAACATCTTTGGGTTAGTTATCTTTGGTGAAGGATTTTAGGTTCTGTGAGGAACTGGTTACTTGCATCGTGTCTAAGAAGTATCTACATTGTCATATGGGAGAATGATGGAGTAGAAGAACTGTCTTAGAGGTCTGATGTAAGGTTTTGGAAGACTGAAGTGGATCATATGTTGATTGCATGAAGGTCTGGATTCTGATGCGTTCAGAAGTGGATATTCACCATAAAATCAGAAGTATTCCAGGTTATCATACAGGAGAATGATAAGGAATGACTATCTTGGATTGTGGGGTGTTTATCTCAATTGCTGGCTGGGTAAGGTCAGTGGAAAATCTTGCGAAGGGGATGTTGCCCTGGCTGCAAGTCATGCTAGTAGTGGATCAGTTTAGGAGCTGTGAAGTTCTGGAGCATGCATACGATAGCTGGCATTCTTATAACAAACTAAGGGGCCCTGTGCGTATCTTTGAGGAATGTGAAGCATTCTGATTCAATTGGTTTGTACCTCAAGCAGCTGGAGGTCTATACATGAGAATTCAAGAGGAGTTCGTGTGGTGTGTAGATGGTTGCAAGATGGGGGGATTAATGGGACTTTGATCTCAAGCCAAGAGTTTGTTATGGTTGGTATACATTTCCTCACGGGTAGCATGATGGTGATCATGTGTGAGTGATTATTGTTTCTTGTCAGAGGAAGAAATAAGAGAGTTGATGATTGTGTTCAGCTGGTAAGTTGAACTGAGGGTGCACTCTTGAAGACATGAAGATGCATCTTATGTTTTCCATTCATTAGCTTAGGTGTTCTGTGGAGGAGCACTGGTTACCTTAGTTAGGGGGAGATGCCCCTTGATCTAAGATGTTTTACTGCGAGGGTGAAGTTGGAGTTCCAGTTTGCATTTGTGCGTCAAGCAAGCTGAGATGTCAAGGAGGATGTCTTGACATTGTTGTATTGTTGCAAGTTGTGGGAGACTTGGAAGTGCAAGTTAAATGGTTCTTATTGGATGCTTAAGAATCATTGATGAGTCTGGGAGAATTTATTTTTCTCTGCAGACTGTGATCATAATTATGTGAAGAAATCTCTGTGGTGTCAAATCAGAAGAAGAATCTGGGAAGAATAGACAATGTCTGACATGATGTCAGGACATTGTTCTAAAACATGTTGGCAAGTAACTGGTTTCTTTGGTCGGCGTTCTTAAAAAGAGAAACAGTCAAAGCAGTCTTAGTCATTGCGCTACTAGTGGAGTAATTGCCTCCGATTAATGGTCCCTTGAATTGACTAGCGTTATTTTCTGTGGTCCGTTACTTCCTAAGGAAATTACTCAGCTATAAATAGGATTGCTTTGATATTCTTTAGTCTCAATACTCTCTCTTTGGGTTGGTGACAGATGAGGTTCTTCAAAATTTGGGTATGTTGCGTCTGGGTTTGGAGCTGTCTTGGTCACTTTTGCCAAGCTTTGGCTAAAAAGGGGGAGAATGGTTTTCTGATGCTGTCTGAGTTTGGGTATATTCCTGCAGTTGTTTTGCAAGAATGTTGGTTAAGATGTTCTAACATCTTAACAATCTTATTTTCCTTATGTCTTGTGATCTGAGTTGTGAAGCAGGTTGTGTCATGTGACCTGAGTTACGCAATCTATGTTCTCAGAGTTACGTAGCCTACAACTGCTGTTTCTTTTCTAGAGGAGTCTTCTGGTTCCCAAGACCTCTCTTGAAAGGAGGGGGAGACTCTCTCAGACCTTAGCTCCAATCAATTCTCAAGATAAAGGAGTCTTGATGAAGGAGCCTTGTTGTTTGCAGAATGCAGAAGAAAATGTTTGTTTTAGCCAAAATTTGTCAAAAGGGGGAAATTGAAAGCACCTGTTGTTTGACTAAATTTTTCCAAAACATTCTGATGATAAACTTGAAGAATCTGCAGAAGAAAAAGATGTCGAAAGAAATGTCTCGACATCCTGACTGACTTGGTAAGTTAGCAGGTTTCAATCTATTGCAAGAATTAAGGAGCGGATCAAGGAAACACAGGATCAAAGATAGAAAGCCCAAGACAACAAAAGACTATATAAGGAGACTTAGACCTAGGATTAAAATAAGGAACTGTACTTGTGTATCACATATAACTTTGTAACCTAGTTCTCTTGTGTTGAATAAAAGTTTAGGGTTTGAGAGTCGTTGGCTCTCTTAGAAGTTGTAAGTCCCCACTCTGTAATATGGGATGCAGAGTGGAAGGCATAGGTACAGAGACACAACCAGAAGCCTGTAGGTAATGGTTGTTGTATTGTTCTTGGACGAAGCTTTGAAGCAAGTCCAAGATAACTTGGAGGTCAAGAAACTGCGACAGTTCTGTATTGGCAGAAGACAGAGATATCACAGGTTGTGATTAGGATGTGAGTGGGGTATCTCATATCAGGGTTGTAAACGTTTGAGTTTAGTCTTGGTAAAGATGTTCATTGGGTAGATGTTAGGTATAAAGTTGTAAACGGGGGAGTTTAGCTTTGTAACAGTTCTACAGATAGTGAAGTCTTCGTCCTGGATTGGTATCCCCCAGATGTAGGTGAATTGCACCGAACTGGGTTAACACATACTGTCTTATTTAACATTCTGCAATTTACCGTTTTGTTATTATTCTTGACTGACATGTTGGATCAGATGTCGTGACATCTGTAAGTGTGCAGTTCTGATATTCAAGGTATCAGTCTGCTGTTGCGCCTCTGAGTTTAAATGACTATGTAGCACTATGTCTTGACATGTGTTAGGACATCTGCTGTTTGCATAGGTCAGAATTTCAGGAAATGCAAGGGTCTTTAAGTAAGTATCTTCAATCCCTTTCCTGGTTTGTTTCTTATGCGTCTTTGTTCTTATTCCTTCATCTATATTGCATGCTGTTGTGATAGGGTTTGTGCTCAGGTTTGTTGAGCTTCAATGTGAAGGCTCAACAACCTTAAAGAAATAGAGCTTTAGGTATTTGTGTAGGGATGATTTTCTGCAGAGTAACAATAGAGTTCTTGTGTGGTTTATGAATGAAGCTGTGGTCCTATTTATCGAGACTGAAAATGGAAATGGAATACGTGTGAATTTTCTTTATTCGTGTGAAAAGATGATGAGCTGTTAATTTGTCCAAAACAAATTGTTAGCAATGGGGTTGCCTCAAATCCCTGAACTCAAGGGATTTTTGTGAGTGGTGGTGAGACACACTTTGTACCATTTCTTTGGCTGTGGAAAATTCGACTTGTACCTTCTGATTCTCTCTTTTTTATTTCAATTTGGTGGTCCCAATATTTTTTATGTATGTATGTATGATGATGATGATGATGGATTTCATGTATATGTGTGGAATTTTGTCCTAAGTTTTATTTCTGCTTGTCTTTCTTTCAAATATTCTTCTATATGATGCAGATGCAGAGCACATGTTGCTCAAGTCGATGTACATGCTAATAAGAAGGACGTGGTAGAGATGATGGCATATGAACATGGAGTGCGTGGGGCCTCCAATCATCCTTGGAGTTTCTCTTTTCTTTTAAGCCTTTTTTTTATAATTTCTAAAAGGGCAGAAACTCTTATTCATCCTTTTTGTTTCAAGTAAGACAAAAGTGAAATAAACTTCAACATGCATTATTATTCATCTTATGTAAAACAATAACCTTATTAATGAAAATTTGCTTCTACTTTTATACTCTTTTCATTTTAGTAAAAATATAAATGCGAAAGTGATGTAGCATGTTATTGTTTAGATGTGGATGGAAAATATGAACGAGATGTTGGATGCTATTAGAATGTGAAGTGATGAATTTAAATGAGTAACTCGGTTGAATGAGAAAGTTTAAATTTGAACATGATTGGTTATGATTGTGAAAATGTCATGTATGAAGTATGAACATGTATTTTGGAATATGGAAGTGAATGAGTAGGATTTGATGTTATTAGGATTATGAATAAAAGTTATGAAACGTGAGAAAACATTTGAATATGAAAGAAGACCATAAAATATGCATGAAATGAATTCTTTGGATTTAATATGAATATTCATTAGAATGAATAAGAGCTAATAGAATGTGAATAGGATGAATGAAGTGGAATATGAATTTGAATGAGCATGAAAGTAAATAACTCGAAAATGGATGAAGAATGTCTTATGATTTGAATATAAAATGAGAAAGAAAAAGACATGGTTTGAATATGGAAAGAGAAAAAGTTTGGTTTGAGAACACCAATGAAAGTTATGTAGTTTTCACTTATGACTTTAAAACTAAAATGGGATTCAAATCAAAGCATTCTTTAATCCTGAAAAGATTAGTCATCCAAAAACCACACTTAGGCAAACTTAACTAGTTCAAAAGAGACAAATGCAATATCAATGGTTATTGAGAATGGTATGTGATGGTATGACTAAAACAAAGAAATGTAAAGGGTGACCTTGGATTTAAGAAACATGAAAGTGAATATGGGAACAAAATCCAAATGTAATTATTACTAGAATAAACTACAAAGATCTGTAGCTTAGTACCCGACCCAAGGACACCACAACCAACAATCAGAGATCTCAAAAGATGCATAATACGTGAGTTTGTCAAGAGAAAATCACACAGTTTAACTTAAGTGTAATATCCTGTATTGTTCAAAAATGCTCTAAGTAATATTAGTTGAGATCAGATGAGTTCCTATGTGCTCTGAGAATTATCAGTTGGGATAATTAGAGTAACTAGTGAGCTCGGATTGATTTAATTAATATTATTCGACTCTGGCCTTTTATTAATTGGTACAATTGAGACATTTTGATAACATTAATATGAGACATTTTACCAATTAATACTCTTTTCAGTTTCCTTTTCTTTCCAACTTTGTGGGAACAAGACTTAAAAGGAGAGAAAGAAAGTTGGTAAGAGAAAGAAGAGAAAGAGGAGAAAGGGAAAGAAGAAAGAAAACCTAGAGGAAGAAGAAGCTCATCATTCTTCCCCATTCATCATCTCATCTTCATCATTCCAACATCTTCATCTTCATCTTGAGGTGGGTTCTAGATAGATGATCTAGGTTAGGATTGTTGAATAGATTGATGAATATTGGGATTGTGTTGTGTATTGATTCCATTGCCATGAAAATGATATGTTTCTTGTTGTGTTCATGTTATTCATGTTGAAAGTGGTTGTTATATATTAGGCTTTTGTGTGGCTTGAACTTGTATGGGAGTTGGGAGTAAAAACCCCTTGTTGTTGTCTGGTTCTGCAAGTGTTTATACTGAAATCGATGCGCTCGCACAGCGAGCTGTAAGAGATTTGTTGTTCTTCTATGGCCGCATTACGAACATCCTGCGAACATTCAGCAAGCTCCTCGCCCATCGGTTGCACAAAGACCATAATGTCATTTTGATTCTTCCTATGCCTCGCTTTGATTTTACACAGCGAACCGAAAGCGAGCAACCTCGCTTTCCGGTCGCATAGCGAGGATGACAGGGTTTTGGAAGATGTTTTGTTTCTTGGATGGATTGTTTCACACACTTGTTTAGCTATATCATGAGTTGATTTGCATTGATTATTATGACTATTATGCATGTCTTATATCCACAAATGATTGCTTGTGAATATGTGATAACATTCTTAAAATAATCAAGAATGGTGAGGAAACCTTAATGGAATTAATGAAATGAAGTAGTAAGATACTTAGGACAAAATGGATGACTTATATGACAATGTTTGTGCATTTGATGCCTTGGTGTGTATCTTGTACAAGTAGTTGTCTAGTGGTGAGGTGAGACATTATATGGAACCACTACTACGAAAAACTCATTTAACGACGCCGGGTTTACCACGGATTTGTATCCCAACGTTGTAATACGTTAAAAAATTTATAACGCCATATTTAACGACGGTTGTACTAAAGAACCGTTGTAATACAAGCTGTGTAACAATCTTCGATTCACAGCTACTACATTTTTTTCCATATTTTTACATTTTAAACACAGTTGTATTAAAACACCGTTGTAATACATGTAACAAGCTTCGATTCCCAACAACTATATTTTTTGTCATGTTTTTGTATTTTAAGCATATATTTTATTTCTTTTATTAGTGTTACGGGGATTTAACCTCAAAACTCAAAATTTATCATTGTTTTTCTTTTAAACATATATTTTATTTCTTTTGTTAGTGTTTTTAAGTGCAAGAGAATAGTATATATAACTTTAAAAATAAAACTGTAAGAGATGAACATATATAAAATAACATTTTATTAAGATTCCATTAAGAAGAGTACATTGATAATCATATTACATATATTATTCAATGTTAGAGCCCATTGTTGCAAATGCATCTTCATAATCCAGACATCTCTCCTCACTCCCCTCATCGAAATCATAATAAACTGTTCTCCTTTTCTTCTTTATCGTTTTCCTCTTCAACTTCTTCTTCTTCTTCTTATCCTTCCTCACCCTTAAGGCATCCCTGGCCGCTGGTTGGGCCTCCTCTATTGGCGTCTGACGTTCCTCATTGGTGATTCTAGCATTCTCATTTGTAGAGCTCATTGTTACGAATAATATATTATGAAGAAATGTAAAGTTGTCTATTTATAGATGAGGTTGAAGATGAAAAGCTTGATAGTTTAATGCTTGCAATGATGATAACTTGTAAATGGTTGATATTCTGGAACGATATTTTTTGAAAAACGGAGAAAATTTTAAATCATTATGGCCAGAGTGTTCTCTACTCTGGGAAGAGCAAGGGTTATAATATTACAACGGTTAGTAATAATAACCGTAGCGATACCCCTTATACTTGGTACAAGGTTCGACTCCAGGCAACAACATTTTTCTATTTTACGTAATTATAGAAAAATGTTGTTGCCTGGTGTCGAACCTTGTACCAATTAGAAGGGTTATCGCTACGGTTAATATAACTAACCGTTGTGATATTATTAAAATAATATATTTACTTATCATTACGGTTATTTTAGAAAACCGTTGTGAAATATTTACCTATATAAAGGAATTAACTTTCTATTTTTTACAGTAGCGCCGTTTCCTTCACAGCGAAACCCTAACACCTATTTTTGGCAGCAAACTTCATCTTTTTATAGAATCCGCGAAAAGAAATACAAGATGAATCTTTTGATTTAAGCTTCTTTCTCCTTGTATTTCTTCTTGCAGAATCTAAAACTAGATGAACATGGTGATGATGCTGGTGGTAGCAAGCGTAATGTACATATTGTTTATGGAAAATAAGGTAGTCTTCTACTTCAATCTTTTTGTTAGATAATTCCCATTATCTTGTTTGCTTCATGTTGTTTTTGTTGATTATTCTCATTTTGTGCATATTCGACTTCAATGCTTCACAAGCAAGGTGAACTTCATTGTAATGGTACAATCCCACTTCTTAGGGTTTTGTTTCAAATTTTGGTGGTTTTGTTTTGAATACTAACGAATTTTCTTCATTGCTTCCCACTTCTTAGGGTTTGTTTCATATGGTGATGATGATGGTGGTACATATATATATGAATTCATTCTGATAAGGTACATATATATGAATTCATTCTTATATTGTATGTGAAATTTAGTTTATTATATACTATGTATATTGTTTGTTTCACTATCCTTTTATTGAAAATGCAATCAGTTAAATTGATATAGAACATTAGTTTATTATATATATACTATGTATATTGTATATAGTTAAATTGAATACTAACTAATTTTCTTCATTGTTTCCCACTTCTTAGGGTTTGTTTCACATGGTGATGATGATGGTGGTACATACATATGAATTCATTCTGATAAGGTACATATATATGAATTCATTCTGATATTGTATATGAAATTTAATTTATTATATACTATGTATATTGTTTGTTTCACTATCCTTTATTGAAAATGCAATCAGTTAAATTGATATAGAAACTTATAATTTGAAAATTAGGATGTATTTGAAAACCAACCTTTATCATGTCAATGTTTTTCGAATTGCATCCATTTCATTCAGCACATTTAATGTTCCTTAACATAAAATTTATGCTCCAATGGTCTGTTTGCTTCAATTCATCGATATGTTATAGTTTACCTCATCGTCGTCACTAATCATCGTGGTTGTTAAGATCATGATTGTTATGATGATAATATCGGGATGATTTTTGGCGATGATGAGGTAAACTATAATAAAAGATATCGATGGATTGAAGGAAACCGGCCATTGAACCATAAATTTTATGTTAAGGAACATAAAATGTGCCGAATGAAATGGATGCAATTCGGAAAACAGTGGTGTGTTTAAGCTGGTTTTCAAGAACAGTTTAATTTTCAGATTATATAGTTCTTTACCAATTTTAATGGTTGTATTTCTTTAATTAGGTGAATGATAAAACAAGTAATATACATTTGTATTTAATAAACTAAGGGTACATTCCACAACGGTTGAGACACATAACCGTTGTGATAGTTAATATATATGACAACGGTTGATACTCATAACCGTTGTGATAGTTAATTTATATTACAACGGTTGAAATACCTAACCGTTGCAATATAACGCGCGCTTCCAGAATACAACAACGGTTTCCAGACCGTTGTAGAAACAACGAACTTACAACAACAATCTACATAACAACGCCTTCGCCCACGTCGTTATATGTCATTCCCAACCGTTGCTATATATTCGTAGTAGTAAACATGTATTGGTTTTGTGTTGTTTTGAGATTAAGGTGAATGTGTTTGCCTTGTGATTGTCGAATACAATCACACCTTGTGTATTTCATCATGTAGTCGCAAACAACCCTTGAGATGTGTCGTCCCTATCGTGGTGAAAATTAGATACCAAAGCTATAGGATCAGCTTGTCTCGCAAAAATAAGATATCACCACCGAACTTTTATTTTATCAAAGGGAAGGGAGAAAGGATCGAACAAAAACCCTAAGTAAAATGCAAAGCAAAAAAGCAAGGCCTAAAGCTAAGCAAAGAGAGATCAAAGGTACATGGGTTGGTTATACTAATGGAAGATACTAGCACCCTAAGTATCTGCAGTACTCTATAGGAACCTCTTGAAATATTTGTGTTTTGGCTAAAATTTTTTGCTAAAGGTAAGGATGGGCAAAGTAAAGAGAAAAGGGAAAAAAAGAAAAAGGTAGAAAAGAAAAAAGAAAAACGTATCCTTAATAGGAAGTCAGAGCAATCGTAGATCGGAACTACGATGTGAAAAAAGAAAGGGTGTAAAAAAGGAAAAGAGTGTAAAAAAGAAAAATGTGCTCGCCAAGGATTGGGACCTTGTGCTTACGTATTCTCAAAAGGAACTTGAGAAATCCGAACGTTCGTAGTTCGTGGAACTACGAGTTGTTAGGTTTTAAGAACCAAGAACAACAACACAGACAAGTAAAGTACACAAACATACAAGCGACATCCACAATGACAATAAGTCAACATACAATCCCTTCCCTTGCATTAGGTAAACAAGGAACCAAGAAAGCAACATATATAAGGAAAAAACATCATGTAAATGGCATCAAATGAAGACACAGACATAGAATACACATGGAAAAACATCATGGTAATCAGGCAATTAACAAAGCATACATGGAAAAGCATCATGCATAAACAAACAAAGATACACGACAAAGTATTGCGAATGATCATCAACAAACATGAAGTACACGACAAAGCATCATGTAAAAACATCGAGAAATAATCAAGGAAAAGCATCAGGATTAAATCACGGAAAATATGCTCAAGATATGAAAGCAAAACAGATGCAAGGTAAAATCCGGGAATAAGAGAATTATTAATTAATTTAAATATAAATATTTAATAAAATTAATTAATAACTTAATTAATCCATACTAAATAAAAATATTTAAATTAGTTAATAATTAAACAATTTTTGTTTACATTTTTAATATCATAGAATTTAATACAATATTAAAAACAAAATATTAAAACATTTTAAGTATTTTTAATATTACAAAATAAAAGTAACTAAAGCAAAAATCTTTACATTTTTAAATATTATTCAAATTACTAACTAAACTAGCAAGAAGAATTTAAAATAAAATTTGTTTCTTACATTATGCTAATTAATTAAAAAACATGGAACAAACAATTAACAACATAATTACCATGATAATGAAAAATATTTTGGACATTTTTAATATATATAAAAAAGAAAAAAAAAAAATCAAATGTAAATAAGTTATAAAAATGTGGGTGTCATAAAATCTAAATGGGTGTTAAAAACAAACTTAATGGGCTGATAGAAAGAGTCAAAGAAAATAAATCAACTTAATCTAAAATAAAAAAATAATAGTAAAAAAATGAAATTAAAACAAATATTACCAAAAGAAAAGTTCAGGTTTTCCTCTCTTCTCCACTTGCCTACACGTTCGCACTACTTTCTCGTCTTCTCTCCTTGTGGCAGCTTCCTTTCTCGTTGCGGCAGTGTCATCAGCAGTAATGGAAGGTTTACGTTTCTTCTCCCTCACTCTTGGTTTCTCGCCCGAGGATCTGTGTTAATTGTTGTTGTTTAGTATGAAAGGCGACGGCGGTTCACGATAGTGTTTGGCGGTTGTCGATGTTATGAGAAAGGAAGTATGTTATTTGAAGAAGAATGATAAGATGGATGTTTTTTCCTGAATTTGCAGCATGTTCCTTCCCCTTTCTTATGCACTGGTTCTTTGCTTTTTCAATATTGTGAAGTTGAAAGGTGATTCAAAACCAAAATGAGTGAGTATGCTGGCGATAGTACTTTTATTAGCAGAACGAAAAAAACACGGGTGGTCAGTATAGGAGATGGATAGAGATGTGAGTGTATGGTATGTAGCGGGTTGTTTGTTGTGGAGTATAATAAAGTTGAGGAAGAAGCTAAGTAGGATGGTAACAAATAGTTGAGTATTGTGTGGTTATGTAACAATTGTTGAATAAACTTAATGTTTCGTTTAGTGGGTTTTTATTATTAAGATAGTGGAGATGTAGTTGGAAAGCCAAAGGATTAGTGGGCTATTATTAGTATTTATTACTCTCTTGAAAAAGCACAAACTTGAGTCTATATAAAGACTCGATTGTATTTTTATTTTTTAACAACAACTCAATATATACAAAATGACTGCTTCTGTCATCAAATTGGCATCAGAGCTAATGGCAAATACGATGAGTCAAATGTCGTTGCTGCGTTTAACGAAGGCGAATTACGAAAACTGGAGTATCCAAATGAAAGCTCTTCTTGGATCTCTAGATGCGTGGGAGGTGACCAGGGATGGTTTCGCAGAACCAGCAGACACCACGGAATATACGGCGGCTCAACAAAAGGCGTTGAAAGAGACGCGATCAAAGGATAAAACGGTATTGTACATGTTGTTCCGAGCAGTTGACAAATCAGGCTTTGAGAGAATTGCCGGTTCGACTACGTCAAAAGAAGCATGGGATACGTTAGAATAAGTGCTCAGAGGAGCAGATCGAGTGAAGCAAGTTCGACTCCAAACTCTTCGTGGAGAATTGGAGAGGATGCAAATGAAGGAGTCAGAAACTGTATCTGACTACATCACGCGTGTACAAACGGTGGTGAACCAACTCACTAGAAATGGCGAAGCAGTGACTGATGCACGAGTTGTTGAGAAGATTCTGAGATCTTTAACAGATAAATTTGAGAATATTGTGTGTGCAATAGAAGAGTCGAAGGACCTTTCGATGCTCTCAGTCGAAGAGCTCGCTGGTTCTCTCGAAGCACACTAACAACGAAAGATGAAAAAGAAGGATGAAGCAGTCGATGAAGCACATCATGACAAGGAGTCAGTCAAAGACGAAAAGGTACTCTATTCTCAAAACTTTTGAGGAAGAGGATGTGGCCGTGGAGGTCGTGACAGTGGTCGAAGTGGTCGAGGCAGCAACCTCGACAGAGGACAGTCGAGCCAGCAAAATTGGCGTGGCAGAGGACGTGGTCAAAGAGGTGGTCGGTCGAACTACTCCAACGTCGAATGTTACAAGTGTAACAAGCAGGGTCATTATGCGAAGGATTGCAACTCCTTCAAATGTTATAACTGCGGTAAAGTGGGACATCTTGCAAAAGATTATCGAGTCGAAAAGAAAGTAGAAGAAACAACCAATCTAGCTTTGGAAGTCGAAGCGAACGATGGTTTTTTATTGATGACTCAAAAGGCAGAAGACGCGGAAAATGACAATATGTGGTACCTCGACTCTGGAGCGAGTAATCATATGTGTGGTCATAAACACCTGTTTAAAGAAATGCAAAAGATTGAAGATGGTAATGTGTCTTTCGGAGATGCATCGAAAGTGAAGGTCGAAGGCAAAGGTACGATTTGTTACTTGCAGAAGGATGACTTGACTGGGTCAATCCAAGATGTTTATTATGTACTAGATCTCAAGACAAATATTTTGAGTCTGAGACAACTCACAGAAAAAGGTTATTCGATATTCATGAAAGATCGAATATTACACTTGAAGGACAAGTTAGGGCATCTGATTGCTCAAGTCGAAAAGGGGAGAAATCGAATGTACAAGCTGAACTTGAGGAGTGTTCAAGGAAAATGTTTACAGGTCAATGTCGAAGACAAAGCGTCATTGTGGCATCTACGCTTTGGTCATTTACATCATGCTGGTTTAAGAAGGTTATCGAAGAGGAACATGGTACACGGACTACCAGACATGAACTATGAAGGAAAGTTTTGTGAAGATTGTGTACTTAGGAAAAAAACAAGAACCTCTTTTCAAAAGAAGGAAGAATATCAAGCTAAACATATTCTCGAGTTGATTCATACTGATATTTGTGGACCAATCACTCCAGAATCTTTCAGTGGCAAAAGGTACTTCATCTCCTTTATCGATGATTTCTCAAGGAAAATCTGGGTTTATTTCTTGAGTGAAAAATCTGAAGCATTCGAGGTGTTCAAAAAGTTCAAAGTAATGGTGGAGAAGGCAACCGACAGACACATCAAAGCAGTTCGATATGACAGAGGTGGTGAGTATACTTCGACAGCCTTTATGAAGTATTGTGAAGAGCAGGGCATAAAGAGATTTATAACTGCACCATATTCACCTCAACAAAATGGTGTAGCTGAAAGGAAGAATCGAACAGTTCTCGACATGGTTCGATTAATGCTTAAGAGCAAGAACATGTCGAAGGAGTTCTGGGCAGAAGTTGTACAATGTGCCATTTATGTTCAGAATCGATGTCCACATTCGAAGTTAGAAGATCAAACACCACAAGAAATATGGAGCGGACATAAGCCAACAATTTCCCATCTCAAAGTATTTGGTAGTGTGGCTTATGCACACGTACCAGATCAACGAAGAACGAAGCTTGAAGATAAAAGTCAGAAGTACATATTCATTGGATATGATGAGAAGACAAAAGGGTACAAGTTATTCGATCCAATAAACAAGAAGGTGATAGTGAGTAGGGACGTTCGAATAAACAAAGCAAGGAAGTGGGACTAGAACAATTCGACATAAGCTATCACCGAAGTTGTTGCACCAACAAGCATTTCGACAGACCTTGAAGATTCTGACAATGAAGATGAACCTCTACAACCCAGAATGTGAAGTCTGCAAGATCTGTATGATTCGACAAATGAGGTACATCTTGTATGTCTTTTGGCAGATACTGAAGACATTAATTTTGAAGAGGTGATGCGAGACAAGAAGTGGAAAACTTCCATGGACGAAGAAATTAAGGAAATTAATCACAATGACACATGGGAGCTGGTCGAATTACCAAAAGGAAGTCAACCCATTGGTGTGAAGTGGATATTCAAGAAAAAGATGAATGTTGAAGGCGAAGTGGAACGATATAAGGCACGAGTTGTAGCAAAGGGATATAAGCAGAAGGCAGGAATCGACTATGACGAAATTTTTGCTCCCGTTGGAAGAATGGAGACAATTCGTTTACTTATTTCACAAGCTGCTCAATTCAAATGGCCAATATTTCAAATGGATGTCAAGTCAACATTTTTAATGGTGTGCAGGAAGAAGTCTATGTCGAACAACCACCAGGGTATATGAAAGCTAGAGAAGAGAAGAAGGTGCTGAAATTGAAGAAAGCACTTTATGGGCTGAAGCAAGCACCACGAGCATGGAATACACGTATCGACACATACTTTAAGAAGAATGGGTTCAAGCAATGTCCCTATGAAGAATGTCCCTTTATGTAAAGAAGAATGAAGGTAATATGTTGCTTGTTGCTCTCTATGTCGATGATCTCATCTTTATGGGTAGCAATGATCAGATGATAGAAGAATTCAAAGGTACGATGACACAGGAATTCGAAATGACAGACTTAGGTCTGATGAGATTTTTTCTTGGTCTGGAGGTTCGACAAGAAGAAACAGGAATCTTTATTTCTCAGGAGAAATATGCAAAAGAAATCTTGAAGAAATATAAGATGGAAAGCTGTAATCCGATTTCGACGCCAATGGAACCAGGTGCAAAGCTGTCGAAATTTGATGGGGGAGATCGTGTCGAAACAAGTAAATTTCAAAGCTTGGTAGAAAGTCTTCGTTATCTCACATGTACAAGGCCGGACATTTCGTTAAGTGTCGGCATTGTAAGTCGATTCATGGAGGAGCCAATACATTCACATTGGAAGGCATTGAAAAGAATCCTTCGATACATTCAAGGAACTGTGTCACTTGGAATGTTTTATTCAAGTACTGAAGATTACAAGTTGATTGGTTATTCCGACAGCGATTGGTGCGGAGATATAGACGCTCAAAAAAGCACTTCAGGATATGTGTTCTTTATGGGAAATACTGCTTTTACCTGGCTCTCCAAGAAGCAACCAATAATAACACTTTCGACATGTGAAGCTGAATACGTGGCAGCATCTTGGTGCGTTTGTCATGCAATATGGCTGAGAAGATTGTTGAGCAAAATGGAGTTGAAACAGGATAATGCAACAGTAATATAAGTGGACAACAAATCAGCAATTGAGTTAGCAAAGAATCCAGTGAATCATGAAAGAAGCAAACACATTGATGTTCGATTCCATTTCATTCGAGAACATGTGAAGGAAGGAAGTGTCGAATTGAAGCATGTGGGGCAAGCAAAGACCAAGCAGCATATATCCTTACAAAACCATTGTCGAAAGAGCTTTTCGACAGAGGCAAGAAGATGATAGGTTTGATGGATGGTAGAAACATTTAAGTTTACAGAGGAGTTTTGTTGAATAAACTTAATGTTTCGTTTAGTGGGTTTTTCTTATTAAGATAGTGGAGATGTAGTTGGAAAGCCAAAGGATTAATGGACTATTATTAGTATTTATTACTCTCTTGAAAAAGCACAAACTTGAGTCTATATAAAGACTTGATTGCATTTTTATTTTTTAACAATAACTCAATATATACAAAAGTACTACTTCTGTCATCAACAATGTGAGGGTAATGATGGTGGTGAGCTAATGATGAATGAGGGTCATGGACATATGAAGATGATGGTGATGAAGAGATTTTCGTTGTCTTAAAGTGTAAGTGGTATGTGTTAGTATGGTTTTGTTTTTGTGTAGAGCCAGTAAAGAAAGGACCATGTGCATAGTAAGTGATAAAGAGTGGGTGTATCCAAGGCTTGTTTCATGCGCAAGGAAGTGTATGTAGGTCCGCTGCCAGATCTTTCTTCATGAAATGTGTATGACAATGGGAAAAGATCCAAAAATTTGGGTGTTTGTTATTGCAAGTGCGTTGTTGCGTGAGGAAGCTATGATGCATGGGGAAGCTGCATGTAGTTCATGGTTATTAGGGAGTATTATGTTGTTGTTGTCGGTTTGCAGCAGGATTTTCTTAAAAAAGTAGTTTATTAAAGGAGAACATATAGAAGTGGTATGATGTAGTATATGAAAAGAAAATATTAACAAAATGAAAGAGGGTTAGTGTGAAAAGGTGATGCTGCAGGTTTGTTGTTTTTTGTGTGTGTGCATGGTTTCACAATTTATGAGGGGCCTTCATCGTGGGGGGCCCACGCGGTATGTATTATGCAAATTCTTCTTTTGTTTTAATGAAAAATGTTATTCCTACACCAAATTCATATACCTATGTCGTATTTTACTATTCATCTGTACGGTGAACAATGAAATATTATAATAATAGTTTTTTTAAATAAAAAATTAAAAAAATTATTATTTTAATATTTTTTTTATAGTTTTAATTTTTAAATTAAATGATATTGACATAAAATTGTATGATTAACCAACTTCACAATTCCATTAACCAACTTTATACATTTTATTAACCAAATTTGTTTGTTGCTAAAAATTATTTTTTAAAACTAAACGAGCTTCTGCTAAGGAACGAAGGTTTGTGGACTACCGAGTTCGATTCCTGGTGGGAACAATATTTGGCCAGTGTCAGTACCTCTCAGCACGACTTCTAGATTATTAGGGCCCCTTTCCCCTAGGAACCAGAGTGCAAAAAGCAACAAAAAAAAACTGAACGTTTATTAATCAATTTTATAACTTCATTAACCAATCTTTTATATTGTATTAACCAACTTCATATACTGTTAAAAATTATTCTTAATATCTGGACGCTTATTAACCAATTTCATAACTATATTAACCAACTTTTTATATTCCATTAACCAATTTTGATTTATTACTAAAAATTATTTTTAACATCTGTATATTTATTAACCAACTCCGTCACTTCATTAAGCAACTTTTTATATTTCATTAACCAATTTTATTTCACTATTTTAAAAATATTGTTCACTCACTGTTCACGCACTGTTCATATACTGTTCACATATTATAAATATTAATTTTTGTTTATTAAAAAAATAAAAATATTGTTCACCGTATAAATACGATGAACAGTATTTGGTGTAGGTATTTAGTGTAGGAATGGGTGTAGGAATATCACACCTGTTTTTTAATATGAAAATGTAGCATGTAAAATGGTGGAAATGAAAACAAGCCTTCCTCCCTCCTTGCCATGTTTCGAGCCGTGTTCCAATGGATTGAGGAAACAATTTCTAACCAAGCCACTTCACGTGAAACAGGCTTGTTGACTTTTTTGTACTGGCCTTCCCCATAAAGTGGCACGCGTGGGGTTATATGTATGGAGAGTGAAGTTAGTCTGATGCATTGCTACATATATATGTACCTTTTCACAAAAAGTAAAACAAAACAGGACAACTTTCTTAGAACTTAATTTACAAGTATTTCTAAAAATAAAAAAAAAACAAAATTAAATGTAATAGAAAAAAAGAAAATGATAAACATAATAAAAATTAAATAAGCTATTTTACAATAAAATCTAAAATAAAGACTTTGACTAATTAAAAATGATTATTAATTAAAAATGACTATTAATTAAAATTTTGAATAAAAATCGATTAAAAAATGAAAAATCGGACCAGTATTGAAGTGCTAAAAAAAATAAAATGAATACACTAAAATGATCAGCACGAAATAAATGTATTGGAAAAATACAACGATTGATCATATTCCAAAATAAATTTTATTCGGTTAAATAGCTCAAATTGTCCAAAATGCGACCGAAAAGCAAAAGAAAAATTAAAACGAGCACACCAGGATAAACCACGCGAAACGTAGATTAATATCACTGACGTTTGCGGGCTCAATTTTAAAATTTTCCTTCCACTGATTTTACACACAGTTGACTTTTAGTTTGACCGACTCGACTGTAAATCCAATAAGTTCATTCCAGCTGATAAATTGGGTATTATGCGAGATGAAATGCATGATAGGCTATGTAGATGATGCAAAAAGATGCGGGATCTTAGGGGGAAAATTAGGTTATGACATATTCCCCTATTTAAGTTTCTTTAATCCGGAGATATGAAGATTGAAATCTGTAAGAACAAGAGTTGTCTCTGCAATTCGTCTCTATGTTTTGATGATAACAATGAGTATTTGTGAAAGAACTATTTTATGTTCTAATGTTTGTTTCTGTGCAAATCATAATTATTAAAGATATTAGATCAAACAAACATGTGCAAAGATATGCGTAAAAGATTACATGCGAGTTACTATGTGTAACACAAGAAGCAAGTTTGCTTCTATATCTGGTAACAAGCAAAAAGATCCAAGGATGTCGATATTGCTGTTGCAATGCTCTTGTGGATTCTGTTCTGAAGGTGTTTCAGATTCTGAAGATAAGCAAAGCTCCTGAAGAAAGACTCTGAAGAACTAAGTGTTGAAGACTCTAATGACTTGAAGTTCTGAAGGCTGAAGGCTTTGAAGACTAGTGCAAAAAGACTCTGAAGACTGAAGTGTTCTGAAGATTAAGATTCAAATGATCAAGTGCTGAAGACTCTGAAGACACGTTCTGAGTGAACAAGGTTCTGAAGACTCTGAAGACTTGAAGCTATGAAGATAAAGGGTTTCAAGACAAGTGCGGAAGTTCTGAAGACAAGACTCGGAATGAGCAAGTACTGAAGACTGAAGACTTAATATTCTGAAGACCCAACTAAAGTATCTACTCATGCTTCAACTAAATACCATCATAAGCCTCTGAAGATATGAAGATAAATGTTACCGTTAGCAATGAGTGTACACCGTACTAAAAAGATCTATCCCATCACTTCTCAACAGTAAAAGAAGATATGGCAGTACAACTTTCATCATTGCATAACGAATCTTTTCAAATAGCCAGCGAATCTTTAACAGCTCTATTTTTCACTTGGCTATATAAAGGAAAGAAGGAAGTGCTTCTAAAGTCGTGGGTCGTGTGCATCGAAGTCAGTTTTCACGATCAAGATCACCATCGTCAAACACAGCTGTTGTTGTTAAAATGTAAACACGACCATTGTTGTTGAAACATAAAAAATCAACTATCAACACAATAACAATCAGGAAGTACAGAAGTTGATGAACCAATACATTGTTGGAAAACAATCAAGTCATCAACCACTTCATCATCTGAGGTATATTGAAGATCTGAAGCAAGGAGTTGTTGCTCGAAGCTTGCTCAACGAAGAAGATGAAGAAGATCTACAAGATGTCAGCAACTGTCAAATCAACATACATCTCTGTAGAATCTGAAGATAGCAAGGAGTTGTTGCTCATATCTTGCTAGAACACTCTTGTGTTCATATGTACTTAAACTTAGGTGTTTATCAACTTATTTACAAGCAATCAATGTAATCTCCAGAACAACTAATTCTATGTGAATTAGGATTCCTCAAGTGATCAGTGTGATCAAAGACTTGAGAGGACAATGCCTGGGTGTCATTGTGGAAATCCTGAAATATGGTCAATGATAGTCATATCTCAAAGAGGACCAATTATGAGTCAGACTCTTGTGAGATCACTGATGGAACTTATTGAAAATCCTGGAAGAATGGTCAGTAAACGTTATATTCGTTAACTCTGATCACTGAACGTTTAGCTGTGAAAATCCTGATAGGAGATCTTGCGAGATTGGATTCTATTAGGTCAATGTTCGTTATATCCATTAACTTGGATCACTGCATGGTTCATTGTGGGTTAGTCACAGCTGCGGTTGTGCAGGTTGTTAGTCACCGACGTTAGCCCGTGCATCTGTAATTGGTTTTTTATTATAGTGGATTAAGTCCTTGTGCTCAAGGCGAAATCACCTTGGAAGGGTGGACTGGACTAGCTTGAGAGTTGCTCAAGTGAACCAGGATATATCTTGTGTTCTTTACTCTTGCTTATGCTTTGATTTATTGTTTATGTTTCTGTATCGATTATCAGAACCTTGCATAGCAAGTCAAAACCTTGTAACTCAACTCTGATAAGCTTCCGCATTGCAAGTCTGAATCATGCATCACAAATTCAGATTCTCCTTGTTGCTTATGCTTCATGTATCGCACAGTTTGAATGACGCATCACAAGTCAGAGTCTCTCAACGCAACTCTGATATTCTCTTAGCGCATTAACAATAAGAGGAGAAAAGCTTTTAAGAGTTAAAACACAATTCAAACCCCCCTTTCTTGTGTCTTTCTCACACCTTCAATTGGTATCAGAGCTCCGGTTCTGTTATTGATGGATATCAAACACTTAATAGTGTCAGAAAGAGATCCAGATATGGTGTGTAGAAATATTCTGGGTGAGATTTCAATCCACTTACAATTTCAGTATCAGTTTAGAAGATGATTGAGTACTAAGTTGTAATCAACCGGATTACCTAAGCAAGTCATTGATTCTTGAAGTTTTGTAGTTGTCAACAACAGAATCTTCTACACTGAAGCTTGGAAGAAGATTAAAGAATCAACTGACAAGATAGATTCATCAGATAAGAAGTAGTATCAGTTGAATGCTTATCTTATAGATACGATTGGATAAGCAACATATTTGCTCAAGATTAAATCATCAGAAAACAAGAAATCTTGTTTGATGAAGATTAATTCTTTATGAGTTATGAGATGTTTTCAAGAAACGGATAAGTCCACCCTTGACTTTCTCAATTTAAAGCTCATTAAGAAATTCTTCATGTAAAGAAGAAAGATTGTTACTCTATGATTTTGAACATCATAATGAAGCCAGAAAACTGAAGAAGTCAAATTCTTAGAAGTGATTCATCATTTGAAGCTTAACTGATCAAGCAGTTAAAAGATTCAATGAAGAATTGAATACTGCTTCCTTGAGAAGCTTTGCAGAAAACTGAAAAATATTCAGAAAGAGGAAATCTAGTGATTTATCAAGAATCTGATTCAGGATGAATTCTGAGTATTGATTGAAATAACATTGACCATTGAGTCCTGTTAACTTGAGATTCTATCTCAGTTGAACAAACTATAACTTAGTCAGAATGTTATCTGATATTTCTCTCAAATTCATGTTGCATAAATCCTGGAATCAGAAGATGCTTGACTAGATGCAAAGACAGAAGTCATCTACTCGAAGCCAAAAAGGATTTGAATCACTGATGTTTTTTTTAAATGAAGAAATCAGTATACATTCTTTTTAGAAGCAGATATGTTGTCAATCCTTTAATGGACTAACTCTAAAACAAGTTGATCAACATTGCAAGAACAAGAATGTCATTCAAACTATGTCATGTGTTACACACATGTTTGATGATACTTGAACAAGCTCGGCATCTGTTCGAAGAAGCAAAGTCAGAAGATGTTATGAGATGTCAATCAATTCTCTCAAGTACATAACCTCTCAGCGGTTTATGTTTAAGCTAAGAAACTAATGACCATTTGAAAACAAAGTTATATTTAAAAGAAGCTTGATGAAAGATAGATGTTCTGATAATAAAGATCAGAATCTCTGTACTCTAAAGGTTGCTCTCAGAATTTAGATGAATATTTCTGAACAGAAGAATGAAAAGATCATCAAAATAAAAGATTGAGTCTAGTTCTCAGACTCGTGATCAGATTTCAGAATATACTCATACTCTTCAACATCAGAATAAGAATCCTTGAAGAAAATGGGAAAATAAAAGAAACTCAGTCAGAGTCTCTGATAGATCACTCTGAAGAAAGTCAGAAGCAGAAAGATGCCAATCAGAAGCTTAAACGCAAGACAGCTCGAGCCAGAATGGAAAGCACTCAGATAAAGTATCACAGTGAAGATTTCAAATTCTCTAAGGTATGACTCTCCTTATTAATGACTGATTAAATATTATTGCAAGTCTAAACTGTGAACTTTCTGATGAGTAAAAATTTAATGATCTAAAATATTCTCTCTTTCCAAGAAAAATCTTTTGATCAAATCTCTGGATAATATGTGCACTCGATGTGACCTCAGTCATAATTGCGAATTTTGAATAATCCTGATATATCCCTGAGAACATAAGTTCTCTCGAAAATGAGCTGAAAATCTTTCGTATGACATAAGTAACTCTAAATGCTCATTATTTTCGAAATCTTATATGAAATCTAAATAGTACTTTCCTTTTTACCAAGACTGTTCACGTCATCAAAATTCGTGTCACTTGATGTGTACTAAATCTATGTCATCCCTAGGTTAGGCACAACTCTTATTACTTATTTGGATGTATATAAGTCACCTCTTCCTATCAAAAGATATCACACTCAAGTCCTTCTATCATAAAACCATTAGTGTCAAAATTCTTTCTTTCATTTACCAGCATGCCTCCACTAACCTTTCTAGGAAACGAAGACCTTCTTGAAATTATTTCTGAAAAACAATTTGTGATTGATGTTCCTCCTCTTATGAGGAACATTGCTAACAACCTAGTAGATGTGTTATATGATCAACAGTAGACTAAATACTCCACCATGATGGAGAAACCCATTTACGTGAATCTAGTTAAGGATTTCTGGAAGCATGCTTACCTTTATCATCAAAGTGGGCACATCACCTCTTATGTTTTTGAAATCCCCATCTCCATCACTCCCTTCTCAGTTACTCTCGCAACTGGATGTGAAAATGTTGGAATGACTGTTGATTTTGACAAAAATAAGTTCTTTGCTGCTAATAGATTTACCCTTCTTCATGACCTGTCATCGGAATATAAACCTTCCAATCCTGAAAATCTCCCACCCATTCCCATAGCCTGGTACAAGCTCGTGCTATCCAATTTTCTTCCTAGAGGAGAAACCCATGACATACTGTGATATCATGGCCATGAATTCATTTATTTTCTGATGAATGATATTCAAATAAACCTACCACTCACAATCTTCAACTATCTCTGGAAATCCATCTCTGAGTCCAGAAATCGCACAAAGTCTTACATTCCTTATGGAAAAATTTTGTCTAAGATTTTCTTTAGAGAAGGAATAGTGAATATAATCAAAGAAACAATAGCAGAGGATGGTCCTGAAAACTTTCCAGAAAACTTCTTGTTGAAGACAAATTGTGAAGTCTTTAGTGACTAGGAAAATATGACTTATCCCTGTTTAACAGTGACTGTTTTTGCATATCCTTCTTGTGTTTGTCTAAATCGTATCTGTTCTGGTCGTTGTACTCATGTAGGTTTGCCCTTAATTTATTTAGGTTTGATCAATAGTTAAAACTGTATCTATGAACCCCTCTTAATTAATGAAGTATTTCTTTTTCTGTTAGTAGACGACTCATATACTTAAGAATGCTTATTTCTCATATTTATTATATCACTTTGCACTGCTTAAAGTTGAATATGAATAATTCAAGAATCTGATATATATTAAGAGAAATTTGGATTTATTTAAATAAGTCTCGTATGCATTTTTACATGTATCTATTGAAATACATATGAAAGATTTTGAGTTCCTCGAGAAACCGTCATCATTAAAATGTGTCTATCACCTTTGCCACTCATAGGAAAGCAGTTATCACTCACGATCAGTTGATATTCCATCATTAAAAGATTAACTGCTCATTTTCATTTTCCTTGTATCTATGTCTCGTGGCATACCCTAGGCAATCATAACATACCTAGGAAATAGTAAATGAAAATCTTTTGTATCGATTCACTCGTTACTTTCATTTAATTTCTTCCACTCTCATTCACCTATAAATTATAGGAATTCCCCTTTCACCTTATTCCATTCTCAACCTAAACTGTCAACTTCCTAAGTCCTTATTTGAACTACAACTATGTCTGCTCCAACTTTTATTGGAAACATAGAAACTCTAGAAGTTATCTCAGAAAAACGACCAAACCTTGCTCGGCTCAAGGACTATGGTATGTGTCATACCCCAAATTTTGAGCACCAAGATTTCCCATCATTATGCAAACCATCATCACGATATGGATTTACTTTCATGCCTCATCAATCTCCTCAAAGATGGTTGAGCATTCACTATAATCAAGAATTAGGGTTTCAAGCCCTCTCAGAGCACTTAGACAAAGGATCAATCAAGAAATGACATGATATTAAAACTTGTGTAAACCTCTTAAACACCCATAAAGGATCAAGAGGACTCCCACATCAATAATCAAGCACAAGGTTGCAACATTCCAAGTGGATCAAGCCTCAAGATCGCTAGTGTCACCAAATTAGGGTTTTGGTCGACCAAGGCCTCCAGATGGAAATTTTCCTCTGGGCATGAGCCAATGCTTCAAAGCACAATCCAAGATACTCCAAGGGACCTCATGGACCCAATCTTCAAGTCAATTTAACCTCAAGGGTTGCATTCATCAAAAATCAAGAAATTAGGGTTTCTTAACCTAATTCACCCCTAAGTTGACTTTAGGGACATAGCATGAGCCAAGACCTCAAGACATGATTTTAGGGCCTCCAATACACTACATTGATCCATTTTCAACAATGGATTGATCCAAGAAGCTTGATTCACAAGTTTTAATTTCATCTGGACCACAATTAGGATTTCGAGGGAAAAAGTCAACTGTATCTTTGACTTTTGATCAGGACATGCTTCCAAACCTTGGGACATGATTCAATACACCCTATAACACCTATGGAATGCACCCATTAGGTTTGATTTAGGTAAAGGACTTAATTTCACAAAGGATCGCACAGTTTGGATTTCATCTGATAAAAAGTCAACTGTGCACAAAATCAAGTTTGACTTTTTGGAATTTTTCACAAATATGGTTCCCCTTAGTCAAAAATAATGTTAATGTATGATATTGATCATCATCCATCAAGAAAAATCAAGAAAAGTGAGGTTTCTTGCAAAAGGGGCAACCTTGAGAAACCAAAATTTTTCTAAGTTATGAAATAAAAGTGGTTTTGGTACCAACTTCCAAGAATCATAACTTGAGATCCAAGCAACCATTTTGGGTGATCCAAAGCTGGATTTGTAGGTCTTGCTACACTCTACAAAAGCTTTACCTACCTCAGACTACAATTCTTTATGGATTTTAAGTTATGGAGTGATCAAAATGACAAAAACATGAAAATAACACTTTTTCCAACACTTAGTGAAATTCTGCCTAAGTTACCAGCCTTGAACATCAATGTTCATGAGGTTTTTTCAGTTTGATCCAAATAGTTTCAAAACAAACTATGATCACACATGTTTTGTATCATATGAGGGAATTCTAAAAAACACAAGTGCCTCCCATAACTCAACCTGAGCAGGGAGATATGAATCCCTGAAGATCACCATTTCCAACTGTCCTAGGCAAGGCAGATTTTGGCAGATTTTGTTGTTTTGCTCGATTTGGCAAAAATGAACAACTCTAAGCCTTGTCATCATTTGGACACATCTGAGAGTAAAATAAAAGGAGAATGATCTGATTCCTAAGCCTCCAAAGTCCAAGAATCTACCTTAGCCATAGCAAACCTAAAAAGGCTAAAAAGGTGCCAAGACTCCAATTTTGTTGCAATGCATTTAATGGATACACCAAGGTGGCATGGACTGACACATTCCTAACTGAATGAGTCAAGGATAACCACTGAATCATAGGACCATAGGCCTGTGCCCTAACCTCAAGTCAATGGCTAGAGGAGACTTGAGATTCCTTTTGCTCAACATTGGCCAAAGGCCTGCTGCAGCTGCCATTCACTATTGCTTGCAAAATAAACTTGCTCTACTTTAAATAGAGCTCATTTGTACTCAGTTTGAGTACACCAAAGCACTACAACACTTGCTTTCCTCAAAATCCCTCTCTTTAGGCCAAAATGCCTTCTTTTGCAAGGTATCTCTGAGTTTTTGAGTTAGAGAGCATTTCCAACACAGCTCATGATCCAAACACCTCTAATATGTTGTATCTAAGTTGTTCAAATACTCACTTGTTACCTGAAACACCAAAATCACAAAGTCCACTTCCAAAACCTCAAAATTGGACTTTTCTGAATTTTTCAAGCCATGTCTTGATTCAGTCACTTCCAAAACCAAACAAAGCCTCAAACACACTCCAAATATCATCCTTGAACTGTCTCAAACGGTTCCCCTCATCTGGAACACCATTTGAGAGAGTTGCTATATTGGTCACTTTTGCCCCTTTTGCAAGAAAGTGCCACAACTTGTTCCTGAGGATTCCAGCTGGTTTTAATCATTCTAAAAACTTCTAAGGGATCAATTGAGAGTGTCTAAAGAATCAAATTACTTCTGGCACAAGGAACTTGGCAGATAGCACAAAAACTCCAAGAGGTAAGTGCATGACAACTTAAACTCTTTGAATTATGCATTACTTTGAAGTCCACTGATCATAAACATCTCACACATGTTATATATGTTGTGTTTGAACCAATTTGCCATGTAATTCTTGCTTGTACCATGTGTTAGCATAGAAAATGTAAATATAGGCCTATTTCAAAACCACTATCGGGTTTTAAAATAGGGACCTCATCTGAAAAAACCAAGACCACCATTGGATTCCTTGTGAAATTCTAGGTCAGATGCACCTAAATTATGTCTCAATCCATGGAGAAAATGAGAAAATGCCAAAACCTCACGTAAATTGCCCAAAGGCTTGCCTTGCCTTGCCCAGGCCTAGAAACAAGGCATGACTTATGATTTAATGCGGTGGTTTTGATACACGGATGTATCACCACCTAGTGGTAGCGCGCATGTGTGTTTGGCTTGATGGTCGTGGGTTCAAACCCCACCCAGGCCATTTTGCCATTTCCCCTATTTTTGCTTTTTTTTTTTTTTTTTTTTTCATATTTCCATGTTTTTGTTAATTAATTGAAAAATTAATTTCTCTCTCAATTTTAATTATTATTGATTGGTTCTTTTTTTTGAAAATTCCCAAAAATGTTAAAATATTTTATTCCATGAAAATTTCACAAAAATATTATTTATTTCATATATTTGATATTTTTGTAAAGAATTATATTTTTATTTGTTTTTAAACATAAAAATATTTCTTTCTCTTGGTTTTGCAAAATTTAAATGATTTTTTAATCATCCCATGAATGAAACATGATTTTCCAAATATAAATCCAAGGTTCCAAACTCTTTTTCATATGTTAGATTATCTTAATTTAATTTTTATTCAATTAAAATACATTAAAAAACCAAAAATTAGGGTTTTGATCACTATCACCCTAACCAACCTTTTCAAATAATTTTGGGCCTCTAATAGAGTGTAAGACCCAACCCTTGTAAATACATAAAATGATAATTTGGGCCTCAGCCATTGTATAAGCCCCACTGTGTTTTCAAAAAAACCACGGCACGATCGTCGCCATTTCAAAAATCAATGGGCCTACCCTTGTGTTGTAAGTCTCATTTCTTTTCTTTTTTTTCAAACTTTTGGGCCTCTCCTTGAGTTGTAAGACCCATCTCTTTGTACAGAAAATCTCTTCGGGCCCCAGTCATTGTATAAGCCCTAGTACAGTTTACAGAACAACGGTACAATTATTGTTTTTCATCTGGGCCTCTCCTTGAGTATGAGCCCCAACAATATTTTCAAAAGTAACTTCCCTTTTGATTTAGGTTCAGATATACAGTTATTATAAAATATTTCTTTAATTTCTTGAACAACTAACAATACAGCTATGGAAGCTTGCTCGCCTGTAAGTATTATCAGCTTTCTTTTACGTACTTGCACATATACATGTATATATTTGTTTGAACAACATAGAAGCTTACTCACCTGTAAGTTTTTATCAGCTTTACTTTACATGCTTTTATATATATAACTGTATTGTGGGAAGCTTTCTCACCTGTAAGTCCTTCTTTCATATCCTTTTAAATACTTGTCATATATCAACTTTATATATACTAGTATATCTGCTTAGATTTTTCCCCGACAACTAGGTCTAGAACTAGGTAAAGCTAGTTGGTCACTCTTTAATACAGTTAAAACTAGATCTCCATAGGATTTCCAGATATAGTTTTGCCTTCTCTTGGGATTAAACAATATGGAACAAAGAGAAAGGCATTATTCCCGGTGAAACTTTTCTCAGACTGTCACTATTAGAAATTGTCAAAAAAATTCATTTCCCCATAGAGGATTAATTCTCGGTGAAACCTCTCTTGAATTTCTTCAAACTCTAGAACTGTTCACTAAAGAAAAGATTATTCTCGGTGAAACTTTTCTTGAACTCTTCTTAAGTTTGGACCAACAGGCTTCCTAAAAGCATCCCCGCCTCCTCTTGGGCTTTGTACAAGGACCCTCCGACATCTTAGGAGTTCTCATGCCTTCTCTTGGGCTTAATACAAGGACCTTGTAGACCTCTTAAAGGTATAGGACAGAACTTAGTCATCCTTTGCTAGAGCAGTCTTTCTAGTGTCAAAATCTCAAACCATTTTAGGGTTGATTCTCATCCCTTAAAGCACCTTCCTCCTATTGGGCATCATACAAAGATAAACTCTTCCACACCAGTAAATTTGGACAGTCTAATCTCCTCTTGAGTCTCAAAGACATTCTCAAGTTCCCTAGAGAAACCCTGGTCATTTTAAATAAAACTCCAGCAGAGTTAGAACCCATGGTTTCTAAAGCTTAGTCAGCCTCCTCTTGGGCTTTGTACAATGATTCTCCCCAGTGGAGCCAACCTTTTCAGACTCTCTTATTGAGTCAATCACCTTTCAATACTCTCTTGTTGAGTCAACCCTTTTCAGACTCAATCTTGGGCTTTATACAAGACAGATAAAAACACTCTCTTGTTGAGTCGGTCTTTTTCAGCCTCCTCTTAGGCTTTGTATAATGATTTACCCTAGTAGAAGTCAGCCTCCTCTTAGGTTTGGTATAATGATTTCTTCAGCTTGTTCAGCCACAATCTTGGGCTTTGTACAAGACAGATAAAAGCACTCTCTTATGGAGTCAAACCCTTTTCATCCTGGGCTTTGTATAAGACACCTAAAATATCCTACGCCGAGTCAGTAAAGTCTCTTTTAGCCTTAATCTTGGGCTTTGTACAAGACAGATAAACACTCTCTTGTTGAGTCAGTCTTTTCTAGCCTCCTCTTAGGCTTTGTATAAGGACTTCCCCAGTGGAGTCAATCAATCTCTTAGCTTCAACCTTGGGCTTTGATCAAGGCACACAAAAATCAACATCCCTTCAGAGGAAATCAAAATATCTCTGTAGGAAGTCATTTCTCTGTATATCACTTATCGAAACAGATGTTCAAAATAAACCTGAATCCCAGATAACTGTTGTAAGTGGCACACCTGTTGATTCAAATATCCAAGTTGTTGTCCATATTTTATCCTGGTAAATCCTCTCTTTCATCTAATTGCTGTAAATGGCAAGCCTCTGGATTGTTTACATCCACGCCACTGTCCCTCTCTTAGCATGAGAAATTCCTAAGGAAAAATGGCATTGCTCAACACTGAGTTAAAGTTTTCCCCTTCAGGAAAAATCCCCTATAAAGGAAATTATGGCATTGCTGGATTCACATATCCCAGTTAAAGTAATTCTCCTTTATAAACAGTCACCCAACAGTTGTGATAAATAGACAAGATGTCTCCCTTTAGAGATAACAAATTCTCTCTCAGTCAAACCTTTTAGCTTCAATCTTGAGCTTTGAACAAGACACAAATAAACCTTTTAGCTTCAATCTTGGGCTTTGAACAAGACACCAAAACATAACATCTTTTCCTCCCTTAGAATAGGAGAAACTATGATTGCTCTGATTTCCCTATTTCTTTAAACGGGAATACGTAGGCATAAGATTGTGAAATCTTAGCGAGCATACCAATCAAAAACTTTAGGTCCAGTACCTTCAAACCAATCAAAAACTTTAGGTCCAGTACCTTCATACCAATCAAAACTTAGGTCCAATACCTTACCAAAAACATCAGAAAACCCGAACATCAACATCAACTCACTCTCTCTCATATTTCCCAAGAAACTTTCCCAACCCATTTCCGGATAAACACCATCAAGTACAAAGCAAAACCTAAAACTAATAACCTATGGATAACCACATATAGGATGGGAAATTGACAACTCCCCATTGTATAACCTGACCCCGGACCCCCGAATCTCTTTAAGCGTTTGTTCAGTTAAACATTTACGTGCAAGGTTAGTTTTAGATAGCTTCCCATTCCCTTCCAGCTTCACGGGATAAATAAGAAATCAGAAAGTAGCACCCCCTCCTCCTCATTGTGAGGAGAAACCCACAATTCTGCGATAAGGTGGTCGCGTCACCGACAAAAATCGCACGCTACAGTATGGACATAGTCAGGAGCATGCAAATCCGATCGTGGTCTGGTTATTACTCCTTTCCTTGTTAAAGAATTTTGGAAATATGCCAGGATCAGCGATGACGGAAACACTGTCTGGTCAGAAGTTTATCAACTTCCAATTTCTACCAGTACGTCCTCTATCGCAAAAGTCACAAACTGTGTCTCATTTGGAGTCACTATTGACGACTTTCAATATGATCTGGGTATGGTAGAGAAGTGTAGGATATTCTTTGATGACTCAGCTCCTTTTGAACCAAACAATCCTAAATACCTTCTTTCTTCTGCCAAAACTTGGTTTAGATTCTCTCTAACTAATCTTCGCCCTCGAGCAACAGCAAGGAGCACTCTGTCTCATGATGACATAATCTTTATTTTTCTTTTGACGCATCACTTTAAAATTGATCTTCCTAAAACCATCTTCAATCACTTGAAGCACTCTATTGAGGTTTCAAGAAAACAGATCCAATCCTGCATTCCACACGGAAGGATTATATCTGAAATAATGCTTAAAGAAGATTTTTGGGGAATGTTAAGCAGGATGGGACCAGAGCATGTAATAACTGAAACAAGATGTGCTAGAGTGGACAATGTTGAAGACTTTGATGATTAAAGTCTCAATTATGAGTGTCTAACGAGTTTTTGTTTTATAGTTAAGTCTAAGTTCTTGTGTTAGTAGTTTTATTTTGTTCTGTGCCTAATGTACTTTCCCAATCTAATGAATGAAATTTCCTTTAAATCCATTCTTGAATGACCTACATGTCTTAGAGTTTCATATTTAATCATGATTTAAAATGCTTAACGTGCTCTAACTTTTTGATAATGTCAAAAAGGGGGAGAAATAGAATATGATTTTGATATATGTTAGTTAAAAGAATGCAAAATATTAACTCTGATATAAATTGCGTTTACCACTAACGTTTGATGTTTGATGCTTAACCGAGGAACTCTAAACAAGTTCACTAGGCATTCTTAAGACAGGTTAAATTAAAAGAACTCTGTTAAAGTTCTTAGGAACTGTTTGTTCATATAATTGAAGTTGTACACTTCGTGAACATATGTTCAGAATTAGATTGACCCAGTACTGTTCAGAAGTTGAGAACTTTCTGAAAGTCAAAGTTATCGTGATTCTTGTTTTATGTTGTTCAGAAGTCGTAAGCTATCTGAAAATGTGATATTCATAACATAAGAATCTGAAGCAGAAGTCTTACTGAAAGTAGTCAAGACAAAGCCTACATTCAGAGATGCTTTTCAGAAGAACTGAGCAAATCAGAAGTTGGAGACTGTCTGAAGAACTGGATAGAAGATCCAAGAAGAAGAAGTTCTGATAAACCAAGAATTGGTATCGGACTCAGTCTACAATGATATCAATCAGAATCAAGGTGTGAACTGTTCTCAAATACCTTCATTGGTATCAAACTAGGCATACTATGGTATCAGGATAAGAATCAAGATTACGTTTATATCAGATTCAGAATCAATCTTAGATTTATCACAAAACTATCCTTCAATCAGATCAAGAATCAAGCTGTGATCCTTCATCGAGTTCTGATAGAAACATGGTTCTGAGATGAAGGCCTGTTGTTTATTAAAACTATGAAAAGTCATGATCTTAATTGGTGATCAAAATTGGTATATCTGAATCATGATTTTGAAGATCCCAATATCTGACTTATAGAAATCAAGGGGAGACTACCCATAAGATTCACATGTTAAAATCTATAATCTTCATCAAGTCTGAAACTCAGGGGGAGTTTCTTATAAGACAGTTTCTATTTCTGATAAATAGCGTGGCTAAGATATTAGAAGAGAACTGTTCTATCTCTGTGCTACATTGATTCTGCTGAAAAGTAGAAATTGCTTCAGAAGACTCTGAAGTTATAAGGCTCTGATACGATGTCTAAAGGAAACAAGATCTAAAAATTGTAAGACAAGAAGTTATGATGAACAATTCCAGATGCTGAAGACTTATGTCCTTTTAGATGATAGGGAAGTATTCCTTTTCTATTCTATGTTCTAAAAACTCAAAATTGTTATTCTGTGAGTCTTTGGATCAGATAAGATTCTAGACGTTCACAAATAAAATTCTAGAGTTAACACATTCAGGGGGAGCTGTTGTTCCAGACTCTGAATATGTTTAGTTTTGTGATTACCTTGTATAAAATGTTCTATCAAAATACATGGTTTTGTCATCATAAAAAAGGGGGAGATTGTAAGAACAAGAGTTGTCTCTGCAAGTCGTCTCTATGTTTTGATGATAACAATGAGTATTTGTTAAAGAACTATTTTATGTTCTAATGTTTGTTTATGTGCAGATCATAATTATTAAAGATATTAGATCAAACAAACATGTGCAAAGATGTGCGTAAAAGATTACATGCGAGTTACTATGTGTAACACAAGTCGCAAGAAGCAAGTTTGCTTCTGTATCTGGTAACAAGCAGAAAGATCCAAGGATGTTGATATTGCTGTTGCAATGCTCTTGTGGATTCTGTTCTGAAGGTCTTTCAGATTCTGAAGATAAGTAAAGCTCCTGAAGAAAGACTCACTACTACGAAAAACCCATTTAACAACCGTTGGGAATAACATATAATGACGCGGGCGAAGGCGTTGTTATGTAGATTGTCGTTGTAAGTTCGCTGTTTCTACAATGGTCTGGAAACTGTTGTTGAAAGGCAGGACGCGCGCCATATATCACAACGGTTATGATAATAAACCGTTACGATACATACACTTAGGTTCTGGGTTCGAAACCCATCAGCAGCGAAATTATATAAAACATAAATTACTTATGATATCGGTTACAATAAATAACCGTTGTTGTAAGTACCTTAAGTTTATTACATTAAATGTAGATTGCTTGTTTTCCAAACACCTCACTAAATAAATATACTTGGATTCAATTTGATGAAGATGTCTATAATCTGCAAATTAAACTGTTCTTGAAAACCAACTTAAACAAACCAATGTTGTTTTCTGATTGCATTCGTCTCATCGTGCATTTCATGCTCTTTTACATATATTATGGTTTATTGATCTGACTCCTTCGATATATCGCTATCTTCTATTATAGTTAAATTTCCATAAGATTAACAAGACATTGGATAATCTGCCTCATCTTTGATTTAACTGTAATGGAAGATGGCGATGCATCTAAGGAGCCAGATCATTATACCATATTCTATATATAAAAAATTGCAAGATAAATGATGAGAGGCATGCAATCAGAAAATAACATTGGTTTGTTTAAGTTGGTTTTCAAATACAACTTAATTTGCAGATTATAAGTATCTATGTCAAATTAACTGAATGTATTTTAAGTGAGGGTTAGTGAAACAAACAATCTACATAGAATATAATAAACTCAAACAACATTCTATACCAGATCCAGATATTATAAACTCATATAATACGCTTGCTACCACCAGCAAACTTTAAGTGAGGGTTAGTGAAGCAAACAATGTAAATAGAATATAATAAACTCAAACAACATTTTATACCTGGTCCAGAAATTATAAACTGATATAATACGCTTGCTTCCACCAGCATCATCACCCTGTATCATCCCCTTAACCTGAAAGGAAACAAAGAAAACTTCAAAAATGAGCATCCTCAGTTGAAAACAAACCCTAAAACCATAATCCAGTGAAGAGTAAAGAGAGGAACGGGAATAACGTACCTTTTAATGAAACTAATTGTGGAACAGGAATCAATTATGATGTTGAACTAGTTTGGGAAGCAATGAAAAAAAAATATAACGAGGAAGAAGCTTACACAAAAGCTTCATACTTCTTATATTTCTTTTCATTATTTTTAAAACTAGATAAAGTTTGCTTACAGTGTTGATTCTTCATTTACTAACATCTTGTTCGTGAAGCTATGAAGAAAAAGTACAAGGTGGATGACGTTTCAATCATAGCTTCATACTTCTTGTACTTTTTTCCATAGCTACCCAAACATTATGAAGTTTCCAAAGCATGGTCTTTGTTAAGGTAGTGAAAACGAATCTAAAAAAATAAGAACAATCAACAAAAATAAAAATCCACAAACGAGATAATGGGAAATATCTAACAATAGATGGAAGAAGAAGAACACCTTAATGTATAAAGCACAAGATTCATGGCTAATGGTGAAAACGAAGAGAAAAAATGGGTTCTAGGGTTTCACTTTGAAGGCAACAGCGTTACTGTCAATTAAGTGAAAGTTATTTCGCTTATATATGGATAAACTATTTCACAACCGTTAACAATAACAACCGTATAGATAGGTATTTATTTATTATAAATATATCACTACGGTTAACTAGAATAACCATTGTGATAACCATTTTATCTGTGAATTTTAAAATAAATAAAAATCGTATAGATAGGTATTTATTTATTATAAATATATCACTACGGTTAACCAGGAGAACCGTAGTGATAACCCTTTTATTTGTGAATTTTAAAATAAATAAAAAAGAAAAGGTGCGCCTTAACTTCTCACTTAATGCATCTGCAGTTTAAACATCAACAATGTAATTCACAATGCATCTACAGTTTAAACATCAACAATGTAATTCAAACCCTAATTCAACTATTACATTTCATAACAAAGTAAACATTAAACATAAAGGAGACAAGAAAACATAACATCTTGATATTTCCAGAAAATATATCTGATTTCAGTTTGTTCTTCAAATTCTTGTTTTTTTTTCTTTAAATCCTCATACATAACTTTCAGATAGCCCACAACTTCCAACTCTCACTTCATAATGCTCTCATCGTCATTTCCATCTCTTTCTCCCACGTCTTCATCCCATATGAACAAATTACATGTTTCATCGCTCCTCCAAAATGGACATCTCCAAAAAAGCCTTCCTTTATTTTGTCCCTTCTTGCATTGATACGAAACCATACGACCATCACAACCACAAAAATTTCCAGATCGAGATTTTACACTGGAAGAAGACGTAGAAACACCTTTGGATGATTTTGTCTTCAAATGTGATATTGCAACACCTTAAAGTATAACACTTTCTTATTGTTGTTGTCTTCTTCTTGACAATGGTGACGGCGTTGGTGTTAGGGTTGTTTCGTCTTGTTTCTTTTTTCAATGGATAAATTGATATATACTTGGTGTTTAAAATACATAACAGTTTGTAACAACGGTTTTAAGAAAAAGCCGTCATGATATCATTATTATTTTTTAGTTAAATATTAATAAAACTTAAAAAGGGAGCATTTACGTCAAAGGGATAAACTATTTGAGGGCGATGAGGTTCGAACCCATTATATCTAGATTGTATCACCACGGTTTTTATAACAACCGTTATTATACCCTTGAGATTTCTAATTAAAATAATGCGCGCGCATCCAGTACGCACTATAAGAACGGTGTATAGGATGCCGTTGTAAACCTGGCGTTGTTGTTTGGGCGTTTTGTAGTAGTGACTCTAAAGAACTAAGTGCTGAAGACTCTAATGACTTGAAGTTCTGAAGGCTAAAGGCTCTGAAGACTAAGTGGAGAAAGACTCTGAAGACTGAAGTGTACTGAAGATTAAGATTCAAATGATCAAGTGCTGAAGACTCTGAAGACACGTTCTGAGTGAACAAGGTTCTGAAGACTCTGAAGACTTGAAGCTATGAAGATAAAGGGTTTCAAGACAAGTGCTGAAGTTCTGAAGACAAGACTCGGAATGAGCAAGTACTGAAGACTGAAGACTTAAGATTCTGAAGACCCAACTAAAGTCTCTACTCATGCTTCAAATAAATACCATCAGAAGCCTCTGAAGATATAAAGACAAATGTTACCGTTAGCAATTACTGTACACCGTACTAAAAAGACCTATCCCATCACTTCTCAATAGTAAAAGAAGATATGGCAGTACAACTTTCATCATTGCATAACGAATCTTTTCAAATAGCCAACGGCTCTTTAACGACTTTATTTTTCACTTGGCTATATAAAGGAAAGAAGGAAGTGCTTCTAAAGTCGTGGGTCGTGTGCATCGAAGTCATTTTTCACGATCCAGATCACCATCGTCAAACACAGGTGTTGCTGTTAAAATGTAAACACGACCATTGTTGTTGAAACATAAAGAATCAACTATCAACACAACAACAATCAGGAAGTACAGAAGTTGATGAACTAAGACATTGTTGGAAAACAATCAAGTCATCAACCACTTTATTATTTAAGCTATATTGAAGATCTGAAGCAAGGAGTTGTTGCTCGAAGCTTGCTCAACGAAGAAGATGAAGAAGATCTACAAGATGTCATCAACTGTCAAATCAACATACATCTCTGTAGAATCTGAAGATAGCAAGGAGTTGTTGCTCATATCTTGCTAGAACACTCTTGTGTTCATATGTACTTAAACTTTGGAGTTTATAAGCTTATTTAGAAGCAATCAAAGTAATCTTCAGAATAACTAATTCTATGTGAATTAGGATTCCTCAAGTGATCAGTGTGATCGGAGACTTGAGAGGACAATGGCTAGGTGTCATTGTGGAAATCCTGAAATATGGTCAATGATAGTCATATCTCAAAGAGGGCCAATTGTGAGTCAGACTCTTGTGAGATCACTGATGGAACTCATTGAAATCCTAGAAGATTGGTCAGTAAACATTATATTCGTTAACTCGGATCACTGAACGTTTAGTTATGAAAATCCTGATAGGAGATCTTGCGATATTGGATTCTATTTAGTCAATGTTCGTTATATCCATTAACTTGGATCACTGAATGGTTCATTGTGGGTTAGTCACAGCTGTGGTTGTGTAGGCTGTTAGACACCGGCGTTAGCCCGTGCATCTGTAATCGGTTTTTGATTATAGTGGATTAAGTCATTGTGCTCAAGGCAAAATCACCTTGGAAGGGTGGACTGGACTAGCTTGAGAGTTGCTCAAGTGAACCAGGATATATCGTATGTTCTTTACTCTTGCTTATGCTTTGATTTATTATTTATGTTTCTGTATCGATTATCAGAACCTTGCAACTCAACTCTGATAAGCTTCCGCATTGCAAGTCTGAATCATGCATCACTAATTCAAATTCTCCTTGTTGCTTATGCTTCATGTATCACACAGTTTGAATGACACATCATAAGTCAGAGTCTCTCTACGCAACTCTGATATTCTCTTAACGCATTAACAATAAGAGGCGAAAAGCTTTTAAGAGTTAAAACACAATTCAAACCCCCATTTCTTGTGTCTTTCTCACACCTTCAAAATCTTCGTCTCGACAAAAATTAAAGAGACTTAAATACAAACATGCACAATTTTTGCCCCTAAGATTCCACAAAAATGCTTATGATATGATATGAATGCAAGACTCGGTGTTCTGTGGGGAATGAAACCACAAAAGACTAACTATTGAAAGAAAAGAACAAAGGGAATACCACGGGAGAATAAGTAACAAATCTCAAAGAGACACGACTAAGGAATACAAGATATTATGGAAATCTGTCAAGGTGACAAAGAGTATCCAGTAATACTTGAAAAGAGAGGGACAAATCCAAAGCAGAGATACAAACATCTAGGAAAGCATTAGACACTGAAAATAACACATTATGGAAAATAAATTAGAAACATCTAGAAAAACATTAGATGTGGTGTGAGACCAAGTCTGAGAGTAAAACAGAGATTTCCAAGAGAGCAATTGACTTTATTGTGGAATATTCAGGAGCATCCAGAAAGCAGAAGCAACTTTACCGGGGAAAGGGTTACATTCATCAGAGGTTTTGTCAGAAATGCATTGAATAAAACTCTGGAAAAGAACAGTATCAACCATCAAAGAACACTATGCCACAGAAGGGAAAAGACAACGTTTTTTTTTGTTTTTATCAGCACTTAAAAGCGCCGCCTAAGGTGGCGCTGCTATAGGTAAAGACAACGCTTTTGTTTTATGCAAAACCGCTGCCTTATGTAGGCCTTTAGCAGCGCTTTTTCTGGAAAAGTGCTTTCTAAATTAGGCCTTTAGCAGCGCTTTTTCTGGCCTTTTATGCTTTCTAAAGTGGGGCTTCTTGTGTACGTCTGAGTGTTGAGCTAATATAAAGTCTCAGAAAACAAAAAGGCAAAAAAATAACGCTTGGTACATAAAAGGGTAATTCCTTGCAAGAGGAAAAACAATATATTATATAAAATGCCTCAGATGAGCCAAAATGTTGTACAATACAATTAAAAAGAGACAATCAAAAACAACAAAATAACAACCACAAAACCACCATATAACGGTACAATCAAAACAACAAAAAAATACAACTTCCCCTCCAGAAGCTAATCGCTCTCTTTCCAGCCTCCTGAATGAAGAAAATTTAACCAGTCCTCATCAACATCTGTACCAAAATCACGTTTTGGAGCGCGGTCTTTTGTGAGGGATTTCATCTTTATCACAGATTTCTTCCCGGACAAGGTTGCTCCGATTGATGATGCAGCAGATATTGCAACATTTGGACCGTCCTTCTTCATTTTCTCGGTCACCTTCTTGGCCGCAGAGTTTTTTGAGGAAGTGCTCATGTTAAAGTATTGCGTAAGTCGTATACAAAAGAGAAAAATGGCTGTAAATATATAAAGAATAAGGCATGCGTCACCTTCAAGAAGTAGGACGTTGAAAGACGTGAAATCACCCTTGGAAAGACGCCACCGCCCCTCTACGACACTTCCTATGTCATTGAAACTTATTTTGTTAAAACTAATCTACAACAACAATTTCAAAATCAATACTAATCTACAATAATAATTTCAAAATCAAATTCAAACAACATTCAAACTAACCTATTTTTGCACGCCTTTTCTAGAGGAAAGGGGGGGGGGGGGGCGGTCAGTCAAACAACATTCAAACTAACCTATTTTTGCACTTATTTTCTAGAGGAAAGGGGGGTCAGTCAAACTACATTCAAATTAACACATTCAAACTAAAAACAAAACAAAAACAAAACAAGATGCTCAAGAACAAACCCTTAAGAGAAGACAATGAACAGTGCCGGTCGGAGAAGATGGAGATACGAACAGATGAACAGTGTCGGTCGGAGAAGACGGACAGAGGAACGTCGGTTGGAGAAGATGAACAATGCGGAGGGAGAAGTCGCGATAGAGGGGGAGACACAGCGGAGGGAGAAGTCGCACGAGAGAGGGATAAAGAAAAGAAATGATTAGGGATTCTGAAACAATGACAAGTTTTTTAATATATATTTATGAAATAATAACATAAGACAGCGCTTTTGTAAAGCGCTTTCTTATGTATTAGCTTTAGCAGCGCTTTTTCTATAAAAGCGCTTTCTTTTTAATTGCCTATAGCAGCGCTTTCAGAAAGCGCTTTCTAATGTGTGACCTACGTAAGGCCTTTAGCAGCGCTTTTTAACGGCACTTTCTAAAGTGTGCCTTTAGCAACGCTTTCCTGAAAGCGCTTTCTAAGGTGTCACATTTGTATGGCTTTTAACAGCGCTTTTAGGAAGCGCTATCTAAAGTAGGCCTTTAGGCAGCGCTTTTTTTCAGCGTGTTTTTTTTAAAACATATAGCAGTGCTTTTGATCACAAGCGTTGTCTATGTTGTGCTGCCAAAAAGAAATTTTGGCGTAGTAGACATAAACAGACAGATAGAGATGTTCAGGATAACATTGAATAAGCTCTGAGACAAATAGAGATGTTTAGGATAACATTGAATAAGCTCTACTAGGGAATCAACAGTCATCATCCATGAATGGAACTGGATGGAAAAGAGTCACAACATTCAGGAAAATATTGAATGAGATGAGTAGATTTTTGGAAAATAAATTAGGGAAATTCAAGCAAACATCAGAGGCATTCAGAATAGCATTGAATAAGCTCTAGAACAAAAACAAACATCAGAGGCATCCAGAAAAGCATTGAATATACTCCGGAAAACATCAGAGATATTCAGGAAAACATTGAATAAACTCCGAAACACATCTAGAAAAAGCATTGGATGAAGAATCGAAGCAGACTTAAAGACATTCAGCAACTGTTAACCGTAGTCAGAGATAAAAAACATCTAGAAGAGCATTAGATCAAGACAAATACTTTGAAACTATGTCCGAAACATTTAGAAGAACTTTAAATGTACGGGAAAAGGATTTGAAGACATATCTGGAAGAACATCAGATAAACAACATCATACCTGAAAGAACATCAGATAAGCAACATCATATCTGGAAGAACATCAGATAACACAAAGGAGTTCTGGAAAAACATCAGAAGCAAAGTCGTATCTGGAAGAACCTCAGATATGTATAAGGAGCTCTGGAAAAACATCAGAACATATGGCACATCTGGAAATTCATCAAACGGTGAAAGAAATGAATCTCTGGAAATGCATCAGAATTACGAAGGTTTATATATCTCGAAACTCATTGGGTAGTAAAACAAATTCTGGAAAGGCATCAAAATTACACGGAAATATTTGGAAAAATATCAAATAGGTTCTGAAAAAGCTTCAGAACAAAAGAATCAATCTGGGAAAACATCAGAGAGACAAACACGTGTGGTAAAACCTCAGATAGATTATGGAAAAGCATCATAATCAAAGGAAATATCTGGAAAAACATCAAATAAGTTCTGGAAAAACATCAGAACAAAAGACTCGATCTGGGAAAACATCAGAGAGACAAACACACGTGACACCCAAGATTGGCATTGGATGAAAGGAAACATAATATCCAGGAATGACACTAGATAAAAGTGAACAAAACGATACCCAAGTATGACATTGGATACAAAAGAGTGACAACATCCGAGAATAGCATTGGACGCAAAAGAGGAACAAACATATCCAGCAAAACAATCGGATAAGGAAAATCAAATATGGGGAAACGTCACATAAGACACAAAAGTATCTATTTGGTAGGTGCCAAGTAAGTTGGACTTTAACCACAAGGTAAGACATTGATAACAACACGACATATGGTGAATGCAGATGAGGATGAAGCCCTCTTGTTATGTATATGTATATGAATTCTACTAGGGTATATGATCAAATGCAAGTGCTGATGCAGATGTCGACGACATGGGTTGACTCTTTTGGGAAAAGACAAGACTGGAAGATTGATTCCTCAACACGGAGATCACTGCCATTCTGCTTGAGGACTAAAGATGATGTTGCTGAGCACATCTATGCCACCCTAGTAAACTGTATCAAGTTGGTGATCCTTGTAGGAAGGATGGAGAGCTGCTTGGGGATTCTTCAAGTAAATTGCCCCAAATTAGCTAACCGTTGTAGATAAACTGATTATTGCTTCAGTTTGTCTGATTCTGGAGATGACTGCTCTACTATGCGCTTGGAAAGCTTGCCCCAGTATGAGTCTTAAAAAATCTTTTGGATGAACCAATTCTGAGAAGGACTTGCACTGAACAACAAATCTTGAGCTGATTCTTCAACAGGATTTGGAAGGAACTTGCCCCTGATAGGATCACCAACCAAGTTTCTCAACTGTTTGAAAATTCCTTGAGAGGAAAGCCAGTTTGCAAACAAAAGTATTCATAAAAACATGGTAAACTTAATGCAAAAATCATGCAACTTTTGAAATCAAAACCATTTTTTGGAATGATGCAAAACATATGAGTCACTATTCAGAACACAGTGGTTCAAGACATCAAAGTGAAAAGTAAAGAAAAGGTATGATGCAAAAACAAATGATCTACAAAAATCTTTTTTAAAGTCAGTTTACGCAACCTTATTGTAGTATGCTTTCAAAATAACCCCGCTTCTGTTAGGTCTTTGAGGGCTGTAACGTTGCCTGGTTCACGGTTTATGAAACAAAGGATAAAGGCTCAAAGTTTATTTGCGCCCACCCAATCTTCGTGATGATCTTCAATCCTATACTTAGTTAACTTAGACTATGCACTCAGGTTCCCAAGAGATTGGAAATTTCACTGATGATAGTTATGACGATGGTTCAGAAGTCAAGGGACTTTGAAATGGCAGTCACTTCTTTCTTACAACATTTAATTGTTTTTTCCATTGAAGACTTTCTTGGTAAGGATTTAAAGATCTCCTCTTTTATTATCCCTAACTTTCGCCTGAACTGTTTCTTGTGAAAGCTTACAGTCAGGGGGATGCCCCAGTTTTTGCCTAAGTCTCCTTCATAGGTTTTGACTTATCGGGCTTTTTCCTTTGATTTTTTTTTAAAAGAAAAAGAGTGACTGTCTGGCTTAATGATTACGGTGAACCATCATTGGATTTTGACTTGAAATACATCTTCGACACTTGTTTGTTGTGTGCGAAGGAAAAATGTGAATGCAACCTTTATATGAAAGATATCTTACATGAATGCACAACCAAGTTAACTGAGAACTACCCATCCCAAGGTTAATATTGCGGGTTTTTGTATAGAAAGAAACTCCTACTTCTAGGCTCGAAGGGGTTGACAAGGGAATAACTTCCTTATTTCTCCAGTGTTCGGGGATTGAAACAATGCCTTACATCATCACCAAAGTTTGATTGAAAGCATACCAATAGCAATTATGGGTAATACATTTTCGTCATTCTCCCTCCAATCTTTGCATAATCAAATGAAAGTGGACAAGAGATATATTTTTATTTATTTTTTAAAGAGAAAGCATAAAGATGCAAATAATGGACAAAATGAATTGAATCAAAAAGTTGCAATGCTTATTTCATTAACAGGAATGTACAAACATAATTTGAAAGCAAACAGCAAATACAAATAAGGAAAATGAAAACAACAAGAAACATGGCCTAGTGACTAATCAAACACAAGGATGAGCTGTCCTTTCTTTGGGAAGTATCTGGGTTGAAGTTGACTGAAGCTTCACTTGTCATGCCCTGGCAGAGGATTGATATGGACTTTAGGATTGGTGTCATGAAAGGTAAGAATTCTGTCCATGATCAAATCACGCACCCTAGCCTTCAGTGCATAGAAATTTTCCAAATCATGGCCGGCGGCACCTTGATGGTTGTTAAGTGCTAAAATGTACTGATTTTTAGTGTGAATAATTGGCACTTATTGGCTTGATTCATTTGTTTTCCTTTAATAATCCTCCGTTTTTGTATATATTTTGTATAGTTTACCTTATAGTGTGTAATGTACGTTTTTGTGTACATATTGTTGAGTTTGACAGTTTTTCATCTGTTTTTATAGGTAATAATGCATGGTTGAAGTATGGACCCATTTGAGCCAAGAAGGATGCTTCAAAATGCAGTTTTGACCAACAAAATATTGTCACTCGCGCTTAGCATGTTTTTCAGTGCGGGTTCAGCGCATATTTGATGAAGAGACAGTAGCTAAGGATCCTTGACCGCACTTAGCGCGAGTAGGATCGCTCTTAGTGCATTTTAGGGCGGTTTAAGTGTATTTTAGGTGAGATCGCTCTTAGCGCGATCTAAGCGCGCTTAGCGCGGTTGTAATAAATATCATTCTTTCTAATTTTACTTTATCTCATTTTTGTAGGTGTTCAAGAAAGGATGTTTTTTCATTATCATATAGTGCATTGAATAAACTTTCCAACGCTTCCGACCGTGCGTCAATCGGAGTTACGATTCAAAAGTTATGAAGAAAACAAGAATTGTGATTTTGCTGATGGCGTTAAGCGCCCTTATAGCGCGCTTAGCGCGGTTCGCGTCATTCCATCCCCTATTTAAGTCACTTTTCAGCATTTTTAGGTTATGTTGTGGGGAACTTTAAACCCAACTTCATCAAAAACATTCTTTGTGTAGAATAGCTTAGAAAAACATTGAAGAATGCATAGCGATGATCCGGAGTTGGAATTGCGTCACTTTGCTGGACACGGCGAGAGATTCCTCTTCATCTTCCTTCTTCTCTATGTATTTTTCATTTGTTCGGGTTTGTATGTAAGTTTACTTTGATAGTATGTATATTTCTTGATCATGACTTTGTATACGAGCTATTTTATAAATCTTTATCAATGTTATGCTTGTTTTACTCGCTTTATGTTTGGATTTGAGTTGCGGCAGACATATCCTCTTCGAATCTGGATCTAGGATAAACATCTGTTAGGTTCTGAACTCTAGAGATAGATTTAGATCTAACATTCACCGTGGGTATCGATTCTTAATGCTCCGTGTTGTCGAGTTGCGTGAGACATCATCGATGAGACAATGCGGCTGTTCTCTCAACTTTGTGTTAGACGTAAACTTTGTTGTGAGCGATACATAGGGGTATTGATGAGGGATTTAGGTTATGTATAACTGATTGGTAGATTTGTGTATTGGATAGGTGAATGAGCGTCATTCTTGACGAGTTCTCTACCGTACTTTATTTACTTGTTCATATGTTTTGATTGTTTCAACAAGAAAATGTTATGGTAGTGTGAAAAGTTTAAAGAAAGTTGCATTGCTATGGTTTGTATTTATTTCTTTTCTAGAACATAATATGTTTATGAACCTTAGGCTCTGTACAACTTACATGCCATTCATGCTCTTGCAATTTTTGTTCATTTGTGAATCACTTTAGTTCATAGCCCATTATGAGAAACCTCCATTGTTTACTAAATGCTTGGATGACTGATAACTTTGTTAATTCGTTTGATTCATGCTTAATCTTTTGATTATTGGAATTTTGTGGAAGTATTAAAAATGATCAAGGCAATTGTTTATATTGAGCACAACCATATCCAAAAGTAACTTACCCGTGAGTAGTGAGTATTCGTTAACCCCTTTGAGCCTAAACCGTTTAGATCTCATTTTAGTGATGAACTTGGTTTATGTACATAATTTGAAAGTTTAATTCATCATTGAATTTTGTGGGATTCTAAAAAATTTCTTGAACCTTTGAAATTTTTTTAAAATGTCTTCCTTTCCATAAAAATCAAGGATCATTCACTTGAGGTTTGGTTGAATTCAAGTTGGGGAGACCAAAAAGAAAAGTGGTAGGTTGCTAAAAAAATTTTTGAAAATTTTCAAGCAAGCATTGAAAAAGTGTAAATATGAATGTGAAAAACAAAAGAAAAAGAACTCTTGTTTGAAAGAGAAAAAAAATAGTGAAAGAAATAATTGTGCAAAACGAAGTTTGAAAGTGTGAACAATTGAGAAAAGAAATTGGTGAATGAAGTTGTGATGTGTAAATACCATTTATAGTGAATGTTTCTTTTGCGTGGCAACTTCGATTCAATAACCTAAGAAATGACCCTTTGTTGTGAAACCTGGCCAAGGTATAACCTTTCAAGCCCTTAGTGGTCGTTTTGCTTCCATGATTTCATTTATGATTGTTAGATGAATGTATGAATTGAATTGTTATTAGCATTGTTTTCAAATGAGTGTAATTGTTCCGCGGTTGCAACCGTGTAAATTTCTTCATCCTTATTCTGAAGAGGAGTGTTAGGTGTGATTCATTATTGAACATTTGTATTGCTTTAGAATTTTTGACACGTGTTTTGTGCTTAGACTTTGTTTCATAAACGTGGTGTCGTTGTAGTTTAGTGGTAAGCATTGCTTTGCATGTACTTTTGATATTTGTACCATACGTTTGTTTTCCGTTTGTAAAAACTTGTTGAGCATGATTTCTTGATAATTGCTTTTGTTTCTTCGAGTTGATTGATTTTTTTGAGGACAAACAAGTTTAAGTTGGGGAGAGTTAATAAGTGCTAAAATGTACTGATTTTTAGTGTGAATAATTGACACTTATTGGCTTAATTCGTTTGTTTTCCTTTAATAATCCCCCGTTTTTGTATATATTTTGTATAGTTTACATTATAGTGTGTAATATACGTTTTTGTGTACATTTTGTTGAGTTTGACAGTTTTTCATCTGTTTTTATAGGTAATAATACATGGTTGAAGTATGGACTCATTTGAGCCAAGAAGGATGCTTCAAAATGCAGTTTTGACCAATAAAATACTTTAATGAAGAGACAGTAGTTAAGGATCCTTGACCGCGCTTAGCGCGAGCAGGATCACGCTTAGCGCTCTTTAAGGCGGTTTAAGTGTATTTTAGAAGAAATCGCGCTTAGTGCGATCTGAGCGCGCTTAGCGCGATTGTAATAAATATCATTCTTTATAATTTTATTTTATCTCATTTTTGTAGGTGTTCAAGAAAGGATATTTTTCCATTATCATATAGAGCATTGAATAAGCTTTTGAACGCTTCCGACTATGCGTCAAGCAGAGTTACGGTTCAAAAGTTATGAAGAAAATAAGAATTGTGATTTTGCTGATGGCACTAAGCGCCCTCATAGCGCGCTTAGCACGGTTCGCATCATTTCAACCCCTATTTAAGTCACTTTTCAGCATTTTTTAGGTTATGTTGTTGGGAACTTTTAACCCCAACTTCATTAAAAACATTCTTTGTGTAGAATAGCTTAGAAACAACATTGGAGGTTGCATAGCGATGATACGGAGTTGAAATTGCGTCACTTTGCTGGATACGACGATTGATTCCTCTTCATCTTCCTTCTTCTCTATGTATTTTTCATTTGTTGGGGTTTGTATGTAAGTTTACTTTGATAGTATGTATATTTATTGATCATGGCTTTGTATACGAGTTATTTTACAAATCTTTATCGGTGCTATCCTTGTTTTACTCGCTTTATGTTTGGATTTGTGTTGCGGTAGTAATATCCTCTTCGAATCTGGATCTAGGATAAACATCTGTTAGGTTCTGAACTCTAGAGATAGATTTAGATCTAACATTCACCGTGGGTATCGATTCTTAATGCTTCGTGTTGTCGAGTTGCGTGAGACATCATCGATGAGGCAATGCGGTTGTTCTCTCAACTTTGCGTTAGACATAAACTTTGTTGTGAGCGATACGTGGGGGTATTGATGAGTGATTTAGGTTGTGTACAACTAATTGGTATATTTGTGTATTAGATAGGTGAATGAACATCTTTCCTGACGAGTTCTCTACCGTACTTTATTTACTTGTTCACGTGTTTTCTTTTTACATTCTACTCCCATACCATTAAAACCAGGCTTAGAGACGTAGAGATTGTCGAACGACATTCTTTCCCTCACACTGATCCCTGTGGATATGACAAAACTGGGTACTTAATTATTTTTTGCTTGTCGTTATACCGCATCAACAATGGTATGCACAGTGGAGGTCAGATCTGAAACAAACTGGAAGAGGGTTTGGAGGAGGACACAGAGTCCTAGTAGTAATCCAGCCTTTCTGAACCATAATAGGGTACAATTCAATGAACGTCATGGGAATAGGATCAAAGTGAGTCCTATTGTAGTTATGGTTTTGTCCAACAGCCAGATGTTGAGGAGGTGGAACTGATCATGGAGCAGCAGTCACAGGAGTAACAGCAGCAACAACAGGGTGATTAGCATACTGAGGTCTAGGACGAGGTCTTCTCTCATCAGTCATGACAACATTGGTATGGTATTCTCTCTTCTTCTGGAATTTCCCATAGGATTTCTTCGCACCATTAGGAGATTCTGTAGCCTTAGACACTTTACCATTCTTGAGTCCTTCTTCGAGTCTTTGGCCAATGGTCACCAAATCTGTGAAGTTGGAGGAAACAAAATCGTCTTTTTCTAATAGAAGGGTGACAAGGTGTCCATGAACATTCCTGTGAGTTCCTTCTCGGCCAGAGGAGGTTCAACTTGAGAAGCTATTTCTCTCCAACGCTGAGCATACTCCTTGAAAGATTCACTCTCATTCTGAGACGTGTTCTGAAGTTGATGACGGTCAGGAGCCTTGTCGAGATTGTACTTGTACTGCTTCAAGAAGGCATTAGCAATATCCTAGAAGCATTGAATACCGTTATGTTCAAGGTTCATGTACCATTTGAGCGAAGCTCCACTCAAACTGTCCTGAAAGCAGTGAATGAGCAACTTTTGGTTGTATGTGTAAGTGTAGCACCCCAAAATTTGCTCTCCTTACTTTAGTACTAACTGACTTATGTTTCACTTCACATTTTGCATTATCATGTGTGCATATCATTGGTTCTTAGCATGGGGTCAAGGTGCCTGAGGCAAGTTCAAGAGGAGAAGATGTTCTTCAAAGGGTCAAGCAAGAGTCCTCATATTGTCCAAGAGAGCTCAAGTGGGCCACTCTCTCCTAACCAGTGCAGAAAATCAGGGTTCTTGAGATTCTTGGGTTTATTGCTCCAATGGATAAGCTTCTTGGGTTTTTATCATCACCAAATGGCATATCTTATCTTTGTTGGAGAGGATACACATCATATTCAGAGGAATTTGGATTTGGAGACTGTGATATTTCCTCCTAGACTGAGGGTACCAAAATTAGGGTTTGCTATAAAGTCAGTTTATTTCTGATATTTTGGGCAAGACTTGATTCCATGGTATTCCTTGGGTCCCTGAGTATCTAGGAATGGAAGACTGTCCATCAGTTTGGTTCAGGAGAAGTTCAATTGGCCAATGGATTGGGAATCAGGAGAATTGGATAAAAGTCAACAGTGAGAGGGGAAGTCAACTGTGAATTTTGAGGTTCTCTCCAAGGTTTTCAAGGTCTCACATCCTCATATGGCCTTCAAGGGTCAAGTTTCACACCATTTATCAAGAATCAAGGGTTGGTACAAAAGTTACTAAATATGGAAATGACCTATAATTTGAAAGTTTCCTTTTTGGGCAAGTTCTTACACTGCATTCAACTTGACTTTTCATCATCAAGAAAGCTTCAAATGAATTTTCCTAAAACATGAAAGTTGAAGATATTTTTCTCCCCTTTCCAAAAAGTACTAGATGGTCTCCATATCATTTGTGAAACTCAAGTTATGACCAAAAGAAGGCAAGGTGGTTTTTAGGGTTCCATTTTCACAACTTTTGCATTTTAGGACATAATGACCTATAATTGATTCCTTTGTTTCAAGCCACATTCTAACATCAAAGAACAATCCATAAGGATCATTTTTGGCCTTTGAATTAAGTAGATCCATGGTTTATTCATCACTTATTTTCCATTATGCAAAATTGCAAGATCTTTGAAAACTCATGAACCAAGACATCTCAAGGCCCAAATCAAATTCAAGTGTGATTAGCAATTGTTAAATAAGTGATCCATCATCAAGGGTTTGGATGTACATGCATGGAAGTGTCAAATGGGCCAAAACTCATTAACCAAGCAGTGATTAAGACCCAAATGATCATCAGTGGATTAACCCTAAGTATTTAAAGTTACTCATGCACTGGTTGGGGGAGAAGACATGTGATTTTGAGGAGAACAAAGGTTTCAACCCTAGTCTTATTTTCTTGGAATCTCATCATCCTCAAGAGTTTTTCACAATCCACTTTCACAATCTTCATCCCTGGGTTCCATAGAGCACGAAGCACTCACCATTCGCAGATAACAGCAAGGATACGGTCTGCACGACCTCAGGTTAGGGCATTTTTTCATGATCATAGAACTCTAGTTTTAAATGCGTATAATGATGTGTGAAATTCACCGATCAATATGATGTAGTTTTTTTTGTGTTTGGACGCGTATATTGATTGTATGATGAGTTTGAATTTTTTTGAACCGTGACCTTTTTCATTCGACTTGCATTGTATGTTGAGTATTTGGTAAAATGATGATGATATTTGAATTCCTCATGATTTTCTGGTCAGAATGATGTACTCATACTTGATTTCTGGGGATTTTGGGGGATGGTGGTCACCGGAGAAGACGACCGGAGCTAGGGCTCCGGCGTCTGGTTCTTTCTCCGGCCGGCTAGGGTTTGGGCGAGGAAGAGATAATCCTGACCGTCCGTTTGCGTGATCCAACGGTCCATGCATTGCCACGCGTTTTAATTTTTTTGTTTTTATTTTTGGTTTGCGTGTGTGTCCATCCATGATAATTATCGTGTTCCTTATACCTTAACCATCCATCATGTTTTGTTTGATTAATGCTGGTACGTCTGATGAATCTATTGGCTATAGTTTGGACAGCACATTAAAAAGGTCGCATGCTGCTCACGTGTGGTTCTATGGTATGCTGAGTGAGTATGTGTGTGCGTGTGTACGTTATTTATGGTGTGTATGCTGATCTGAGCCTCTTATCTTAATTACTTGTGTGAAACGCTAACTAATCCTGGACGTTGGTTTGATCCGTTGGCTTATAAGGCGCCAGCGCATTAATGATAGAGTATGATGTGCACGTGTTCCCTTTTTTATTTTTTTGATTAATTATTTGGACTGAGCTTCCTATTCACACCCCTCCCTTTCAGCCCACTTGCATTTTTAACGTGTTTTTATTGCTAAACACACCCCCATGCTTATTTCTCTATTTTTATTTTACATTTAATTAGATTATTTCATTTTTAATTTTTAAAAATAGGTAATTGCATCCTAAAAATCCCAAAAAATTCATGAATCATTTTTAGCATCTTATAAAATTTTCTCAAATTTTATTTTATCATTTTATTTTATTTTTAGCCTCTTGATTAATTATTTGAATGATTTCCTTTTGAATTGTTCTTATTATGCATACCCTAACTTGTCTATTTTATTTCTCATCATCCATAAAACCTTTTGAGTTAATTCTTTTTGCATTGTTTCATAAACATATTTAATTACATTAAAATATTTTTCTCTCATTTTTACAATCATTCCATATTGCATTTTAGTCCTTTCCTTTTGCACCTTGAATCATGTTTCTTGTCTGAACTTTGCATAATTGTTTGGATGACCTATCTTGTGAATTTTTGCATGAGTTTTTTATATGATACTTGTATCTGGTTGAACTTTGTTGATAATTAATTTGGTAATTTTAGAATATGTTTTACTAATTATGTGAGTGCTCTTTGTTTGAGGCTTTCCTGTATGCACATCTTTGAACATGTCTGATTATTTGTTTGAGAAGGCACTTGTGCCATTGTTTGAGATTGCTTCTTTGAGTTCTTAAACCATGCCTGAATTGTCATAGGTCACTTGATTACCATTATATGTCATTGCTTAGGTGTCATTGGTCTTATTATTACTTATGTTTGTTGTGTACTAACCTTTTATGCAGGGGCTGAGGTAAGTTATTTAAGGGTGTGGATAAGTATCCATGTCCACTCTCATTCTATCTTTCTCCCATCCTTTCCTTTCGGTAGGCTTAGGTTATTGTCAAACCTCCCCTTAGGGCCATCTTTGGATGATAATGTTAGGATAGATTTTTCCCCGTAGTCTTTTTCTTTTCTTTTGAGTCCCTCTTCTCATCTCAAAACATTTCTAAGATACTTAATAAGGTCAACTTGCCTTGCAAACGAGCCTTAAACATAGGAAATGAAGATTGAGGGGTCCCCCTTCTCTCTTCTAGAATGTTGAGCATACGTCTAATTGGGGACGACCATGCGACGCATTCGCTCCCGTGTCATAGACTTTGGTTCAAGTTGAGTTATGAACTAACTCAAGTCACTTCTGTCTTAAAAAATACAAACGAACTTCAAACCTTTTTATCCTGGGGGATTGTCAAGGTAAAGACTATTTTCAAAAAGGGCACGTTACTTTCCGTCTGAGTCACAAACAGGCATCGACCCTAAATGCCGGACGCGAGCTTAACGTCGCTCATAAAAAAACACAAAAAGAACTTGGTCCGAACTACGTTGACTCTGAATTCCCCATTGCACAAAGGGGGTACGTAGGCCTAGGACGACGACGTCCTACCGAGTCTGTCTTTGTCTTTCCCTTCCCCGTTTTAGTGCAGCCATAGATGTTAGGATAACTCACCCTTAGAATAGACAGCAAGCATGGATCCCATCGAGTACGATGGACGCGTGGGGTGCTAGCACCTTCCCCTCGCGTAACCGACTCCCGAACCCAGGCTATGGTTGCGATGACCATTCCTTTCCCTCTTCCTCAGGTATGTGTGGTGTTCCCTTTCCCTCTCTTGGGATAAATTTACACGGCTGGCGACTCTGTTTTCCGCGCCACTTTCGCGTTTGTACCTGGATGAAAATCCTGGGAGCGACAGCTGGCGACTCTGCTGGGGACTCTGGTTGACCTATGTTGGTCCATCCCTAAGCGAGTCAATCCTAGCGCTTGCTTGTCTTTGTTCTCTTTGGGTGTTTTTGTTTTTGTTTTGCTTTATTTGTTGCATTTTATTTTTACTGCATTTTTGCATTGCATATTATTATCATCTGCTGCACTGTTCTTCTGTTTGGTGGGTTGGGGGTTCCAAGAGATAAGCCCAATACCCAGGCTTAAGCGTACACGTAGGATTAGCGTGGCAAGTAGTGTGACTCGTGTGGCATTTGGCCAGACATAGTATACACGAAAACTGCACATCCATACGAGGTTTTCTTTGGTAATGTTCTATCCTGCGCATTGGTACAGATGATTGAATGTGACTTGGAAAATTGTCGACTCTGGCGGCCATTCCCGAGGACTCAGTAACGACACTCCTCCCGAGACGTGATAATGGCAGACCAGAAATGGAAAACCCATTACACATGTCGATCCGAGGACCCAATGCTGGGAACTTGCTATAGGGTTTCCTTTTGGGAAAGAATCAGTGGAAGCACTCCTCGATTGGCGATAGTACTGTACCCCGAGGGATGAATGTACTATTGCTTCTCGACCTCAGTGCCGAAACTGAGGACTTGCCATAGGATGTTTTCTTTTTTAGGGGAATCAGTTGAGGCCTCCTCGATTGGTGATGATGCCAAACCAGAAATGGTGAACGTATCATCATTTCTCGACCTGAGAGCCCGTGATATTGAGGATCCTCGGCTTTCTAGTACCCACATGTGAGAGGGCAGGGTGTTTACAGGTTTGCAGGTAACCTTGACCTTCAACATACCTGGTTTTTTGATTAGTAGATTTATCAGTGTGGTACTATGGTTACGTTGGTATTCTGGGTGTTTGGGCAGACCTTTGAGATTATACAGTGGTTCAGTGCAGCAGTTCTTCAGTCTGTGTGGCATCCTTGATCCCATGTGTGCATTTGCATCATCATTTTGCATCCTAACATGTTTATTCATTTGCAGGGTTGCATCCTAACTTTGATTCCGGTTTTTGAAGATTATTAAGGATGAGTACTGAGAAGAAAAAGAACATCATAATGTACAAGTTCCCATCACTTATTCTGGATCCTGTTCACGAGATTGTGTCTATGGCAGAACATGGGGTATTGGCAGACTTTAGAGGAGAATATGGAAGAATTCTGGATTTTGCTCGCAACATCACTGAATACGAGTATAGGGCTTTGTACACTCTGGTGCAATTCTATGACCCTCACCTGCGTTGTTTCCTATTCACTGATTATCTTTTAGCTCCGACATTGGAGGAATTTGCTCTCATTCTGGATGTTTTTATTAAAGAAGAGGCTCATTTTTATCCTTCCAAAGAACTTCCTGATTTGGGAAAGGTTTCCGAGGCTTTGCATTTGGATTTGTCTTTGTTGAAAAATAACGTTGCCAGTAAGGGAGGGTGTAAAGGCTTTCATGTGAAATTTTTTATAGAACAGGCTGCTGTGTATGCCAAGGCTAGATGTTGGTCAGTTTTCAACGCCATCTTGGCTATGTGTGTCTATGGAATGGTGTTGTTTCCAAGTATGAAGGATTTTGTGGACATGCACGCTGTCCGGATATTTACCATGAAGAATCTGGTACCTACTTTGCTTGGAGATTTGTATTATTCAGTGCATTACAAGAACGAGAAGAGGAGGGGAAGACCCCTTTATTTTTGTGCGCCAGTATTCTACAAATGGTTTGCTGATCGTCTTCCCAAATCTGGGTCATTTGTAGATACTCAAGGAACATTGGATTGGTCCAAAAGATTGATGGGCTTGAGGGAAGATAATCTAATTTGGGTTAACCGTGACTTGTTGGGCCAGGATATCATGATTAGTTGTGGAGGTCTCCCAAATGTGCCTCTAATAGGAAGGAAAGGGGGAATTAACTACAACCCTATTCTTGCTATTAGGCAATTCGGGTATGCCTTGAAAGAGCCACCAAGAGACAAGGAGGTCCAAGAATCTTTATATCTGAGTGGGGAAAACAATCCAGAACTGTTAAAAGAAGCTGCAAATACTTGGGGAGATCGTCATAAGAAGGGGAAGACTTATTTTGGGAAGAGCAACAATAGAACATTTCCTGCGTATGAAGATTGGATTCAGAAAAGGGTAGAGGAGGAGTTTTTGCCATTCTCCAAAGAACCACCATCTTACCACTTGCTGATTGAGCCTCCTACCACAGTTGAGATAGAGAAGCTTAACAAGTTGTGGGCTGAAAAAGAAAAGCTGTGAGAAGAAAACAGTGAGCTACAAAGAGAGATTTACCAATTGAAACATGAGCGGGGTGAAGCTGTTCATATCGCCAAGTTGAAGACAGAGCTTCTTGCTAAGGCAGAAAAGGAGCTAGCTGACAAGGTCGCAGCCAGACAAAGGATGAAACAAGCTTTAGATGGTATCAGTAAGGTTCTTGAGTCTAAGAAGGAGGAATTGGACAAGGCTTTGTTGAAAATTCACAGGTTCCATGCTCACCGAGAAACTGTAATGGCTGAGAATAAGAGAAAGGAAGACGATTATCTGGCTCAGATTGATCAACTGAAGTTGAAGCTCAAGAAGAAAGACTCTGAGATCCTATCAGGGGTATTCCAGAGACAAGCAGTCGAGGGTCGACTCAATGAAGCCATAGCCTCCATAGAGGAGTTAAAGATCCAAGCTGAAGTGAAGAGACCTAGACATGAGGGACCTAGCATGGATGGTGTTTCTGGAGAAGACGCTTGGGAGTTACATTGCCGATACTTGGAGGGGATCATGCATATGAGAGACGTTCTCATTCAAGAGCTAATTCAGAGACCGAAGCATCCCGACACCAAAAAGCTGTTCAAGGAAATTCAAGACTAGAGCAAAAAGCATAATGGATGGGGGGATTGACACTTGTGGACTTTGATTACATGCCGTAGTTTTCTATTTTTTTTTCATTGTTTGGACCACCGCCAGGCTTGTTGGTTGGGATCTATGATTATTGTGTTCAGACTTGTTATCTTGGATTTGTGATTGTTGACATTTGGTTTTCCTCTAGTTTTCTTAATATATGAGCAGAAGTTCCGTTCTATCTTGTTGTTAAACTGGAATCAAGGGGTGGATCGCCCTGCGAATATTCAAACATGTTCATTTGCATTTGCATATTCATAATCATTTTGCATAATCATTTTGCATCAAAGGTGTTTATCTCCGATATTCTTATCTTGTTTTAATCTCAGGATTGCAGATTAGCACATTCACCAGTATTCTACCAGACAAAATCAGAAGAGATTCATGGATCAGCTACAAAATGAGATGACTGAGATGCGGACTCGCATGAACCAATTCATGGAATTAATGCAAGGTGTTGCTCAAGGCCAAGAGCAGTTGAGGACTCTTGTTCAGCCGCTGATTGCGAGAATTGATGAAGAGGGTGTCCTTCATGGAGGAATTCATACTGGTGTTACTGGTAATAATGTTCAGAATGGCCCTCCGGACGGAGGTATTCCTGTTTCTGGTGTTGTGATCCCTCCGGGCGGGGCTGAAGATGTTGGGGGAGGTGGTATTGGTGCCGATGCAGTTCATGGCCGTCAGTATGATGATCTTCAGGAAGATGCATTCTCTGTGCCAGGTGGGGATGCTGGTCCCCAGATTGACAATGATCAGAGGTTCAGGTTAATTGAGGAACAACTGAGGGGTGTTGTAAATCAGGATGCTGTAGGTATGGATATAGAGGATTTGGGGCTGGTTCCAGGCGTTGTTATCCCGCACAAGTTTCAGACTCCTACTTTTGAAAAGTACAATGGTATGACTTACCCAAGGACTCACGTGAGGGCATACGCAAGTAAAATGGCTGCGCATGCAAAGAATGAGAAGCTGATGATGCATTGCTTTCAGGATAGCCTATCTGGGGCATCCCTGGAATGGTATATGCAACTAGAGAGGAAAGATGTTCGTAGTTGGAGAGAGTTGGCAGGGGCCTTTATCAAACACTATCAATACAACACTAACATGGCTCCGAACAGAACACAGCTGCAGAATTTGTCACAGAAGAACAACGAGAGTTTCAAGGAATACGCTCAGAGATGGCGAGAACTCGCAGCAAGGGTTCAGCCTCCCATGTTGGAGCGAGAAATGATAACTATGTTTATGGCCACCTTACAGGGTCATTAATATGAAAAGCTGGTACCGTGTATGACTGGAAAGTTTGCTGATTTGATCTTAGTAGGAGAGATGGTGGAAAGCGGAATTAAGGCGGGAAAAATATCAGGCAGTGATGGGTCCTCATCGGGAGGAAGTAAGAAGCCTTATGCTAGTGGTTACAAGAAAAGGGAGGGAGATACAAACTCTGTGTCATCATATCGTGGTAGAGAAGGACCTCATCAGAACTCCAATCAGCAGGTGGCTTCTGTAACCATCCCAGCAGCACCTCAGTAGCCAGCAGTGTCTCAACAACAAAATCAGGCCCCTCGCCGATCGCAGCCTCTGACTAGGCGGGATAGGCATTTTGACACTCCACCTCTTCCCTACTCTCAATTATTTCAGTACTTGTTAAAGCTACAGTTAATTCAGAAGAGAACATTGGCTCCACCTACTGGTAATCCACCTCCCGGCTATGACGCCAACGCCCACTGTGAGTTTCATTCTGGGGCACCCGGACATTATATTGAGAACTGTAAAGCTTTTAAGCATCAGGTTCAAGATTTGGTGGATTCCAAAGCCATCAATTTCTCCAATGATGTTCCAAATGTGAATCAGAACCCGATGCCGAATCACGGTGAGCCGAGGGTCAATGCTATTATTAAAGACTGTGAAGACTTGAGTTTGATTTAGATGTGAACGAAGTCCAAACTCCCTTGGGTGTGGTGAAGGAAAGACTGTTGAAGGGAGGGGTATTTCCCGGTTGTGATGAAGGGTGTGTAGGATGTGTGTCGCAGCCAGGCGGTTGTGATTTATTGAAAGCAGGTATTCAGAGAATGATCAGCGAAGGGATATTACAGTTTGACAGGGGTTGTAAGCAGAGTAAAGTTACTGACAGAAGGATTGATGTTGGCACAAAAACGATTCCATTCAAGATAATAACTATATCAGCGCCGATGAGACCAGCGTCGGTCATTATCAGTGTTCCTGGGCCAGTCCCGTATGAGAGTACCAAGGCCATCCCATGGAACTATGGGGCCGAGGTATTTGTTAATGGTAAGAAGCAGGAATTGGTAAAGATATCAGCTGTGAGTACAGAAGCTGACAATCTTGTTAAAGCAGGGGCTATCACTAGGAGTGGTCGAGTCTTTATTCCGTCTAAGGATCAAGTTGGCAGTTCAAAACAAGACAAAGGTAAACAGATGATGGATGAGTCTGTACAAAGGCAGGAAGCAAATAATTCTATGACAAAGCAGGTTGGGGATACTTTCTCAGAAGACGTAGAAGAGTTTATGAGGCTGATCAGGAAAAGTGATTACAAAATTATTGATCAACTTCACCAAACTCCATCGAAGATTTCCATTCTATCCTTACTATTGTGCTCTGAGGCACACCGAAATGCATTACTGAAGGTTCTGAACATGGCTTATGTACCGCAGGAAATATCTGTCAACCAGTTAGAAGGGGTTGTGGCTCATGTGAATGCTGGAAATGGTTTGGGTTTCACCGATTTAGATCTGACTCCGGCTGGGAGGAATCACAACAATGCTATGCATATTTTAGTGGAATTCCGTGGTTCCTTAATGTCGCATGTGTTATTTGACACTGGGTCGTCTTTGAATGTGTTACCGAAGAAGGATTTTATGAAATTGGATACTCGTGGGTTGGTTTGTACACCAAGTGACTTGGTGGTACGTGCTTTTGATGGCTCCAAGAGGTCAGTTTTTGGAGAGTTAGTTCTGCCAATCAAGGTGGGTCCTGAGATTTTCAACACCACCTTTTACATAATGGATATTCAGCCTGCCTATAGTTGTTTGTTGGGTCGCCCTTGGATCCATAGTGCTGGGGCAGTAACATCCACGCTGCATCAGAAGTTGAAGTATATGGCGGATGAACACGTTGTGACAGTTTGTGGTGAGGAAGAGATCATGGTGAGTCACCTATCAACCTTCAAGTATGTAGAGGTAGATGGTGAAGTACAGGAAACTTTGTGCCAAGCCTTTGAAGCTGTGAAAATTCCCGAAGAACCCCCAAAGGTAGTCTGTCAGCCTGAGGTGGTTGCCCAACCTGAAGTTGTCTGACAACCAGAGATTCCAATGTCCTCTTTCAAAGAGGCGCGCACTATAGTTGAAGCTGGTAGTTCTCAGAAGTGGGGCAGTGTCATTGATGTTCAAAGAAAGCAGGATACCCATGGACTAGGGTACAAGCCACCCCGACGAGCTCAAGAGCCTCCCAAGTATGCTAGTCCAATCCGGTTCACAAGTGCTGGGGTTTTCTTTAATCAGATTAATACTATTGAGGATGAAGGAGATAATGACTGCGACATGGATGAATGGATCCGTCCCTGCACCCCTGGTCAGAGTTTAGGCAACTGGTCTTCCGAGAAAGTCATCCAAGTGACGCGCCCGGAGTAATTTACTTTTGTTTTTTGTTATGTTAAATCCTACGTTCTGCCCAAGACGTAGTGATATTTATTTGTAGGGCTTGGATGTTTTATTTGCTACTTTTATCATCAATAAAGGACGTTTTTCATTCAAATATTTTGATCCCTGTTTTTCTGTTTTTTACTTTCTGCATTAACCCACATCAAAATGGCAATGTGTTTTCTTATTTGTTGGACTCATAATAAACATAAAACATCCATCATGTAGGTTCTCTTGTTCAGATTCCACCCCTCATGACTTAGCTATGGCTCGATATGACTTCGACAATCCCATCTATCAGGCCGAAGAAGAGACTGACGAAGACTGTGACTTACCAGAAGAATTAGCCAGGCTACTTAAACAAGAGGAAAGGGTTATTCTACCTTATCAGGAGGAAGTTGAGACTATTAACCTGGGAACCGAGGATGTTAAACGAGAAGTAAGGGTTGGGATTGCTCTAAAAGACACTGTTAAGGGAAGATTGGTTGAGTTGCTTCGAGAGTATATGGATATCTTCGCCTGGTCTTACCAAGACATGCCCGGGCTTGACACTGACATTATTTCACACCAATTGCCGCTTAAAGAGGGTTGCACTCCTGTCAAGCAGAAACTGAGAAAGACGAAACCAGATATGGCTGTCAAGATCAAGGAAGAGGTTCAGAAACAGTTGGACGCCAGATTTCTTGCTGTGACAAATTATCCTCCGTGGGTTGCTAATATCGTACCTGTACCTAAGAAGGATGGGAAGGTCAAGATGTGTGTTGATTACCGAGATTTGAATAGGGCGAGCCCGAAGGATGATTTCCCGCTCCCCCACATTGACGTGTTAGTAGACAATACTGCTCAATATTCTGTATTTTCCTTCATGGATGGCTTCTCTGGGTATAACCAAATCAAAATGGCCCCAGAGGACATGGAGAAGACTACGTTCATAACACCGTGGGGAACATTTTGCTACAAGGTAATGCCCTTTGGATTGAAGAATGCTGGGGCAACCTATCAGCGGGCAATGGTGACTCTCTTTCATGATATGATTCACAAGGAGATTGAAGTCTATGTTGATGACATGATTGCGAAGTCACAGACAGAGGAAGAACACCTAGTAAACCTCCAGAAGTTGTTTGAAAGGTTGAGGAAGTTTAGACTGAGATTGAATCCGAACAAGTGCACTTTCGGCGTGAGGTCTGGTAAATTGCTGGGGTTCATTGTTAGTGAAAGAGGTATCGAGGTTGATCCTGCCAAGATAAGAGCCATACAGGAGATGCCTGAGCCAAGAACAGAGAAAGAGGTTCGTGGTTTCTTGGGAAGGTTGAATTACATTGCTAGGTTCATCTCTCATCTGACAGCCACGTGTGAACCAATTTTCAAGTTGTTAAGAAAGGATCAAGAGGTCAGGTGGAATGAAAATTGTCGAGAGGCGTTTGAAAGGATAAAGACGTATTTGCAGGAACCTCCATTCCTTATGCCACCGGTGTCTGGGAGACCGTTGATTATGTACCTTACGGTTCTTGAGAATTCGATGGGTTGTGTGCTCGGTCAACACGACGAGACAGGTAAGAAGGAGCACGCCATTTACTACCTGAGTAAGAAGTTCACTGATTGCAAATCAAGATACTCTATGTTGGAAAAGACATGTTGTGCACTCGCTTGGGCAGCCAAGCGCCTGAGGCAGTATATGTTAAACCACACACCCTTGTTGATTTCGAAGATGGATCCGATTAAGTACGTATTTGAGAAGCAAGCACTTTCTGGAAGGATAGCCCGTTGGCAGATGGTTTTGACAGAATACGATATTCAGTATGTTTCCCAGAAGGCCATTAAGGGAAGTGTTCTATCAGAATATCTTGCTGAACAGCCGGTCGAGGATTATCAGCCAATGAAGTTTGAGTTTCCAGACGAGCATGTTATGTTCCTGAAAATGAAAGATTGTGAAGAGCCTCTTCCTGACGAAGGACCTGAGATTGGGTCTCAATGGAAGATGATTTTTGATGGGGCTGTCAACTTATATGGTAATAGAATTGGGGCAATCATTACAACCCCAAAGGGTTCTCATATACCTTTCACTGCCCGGTTAGCGTTCGTGTGTACCAACAACGAGGCCGAGTATGAAGCATGCATCATGGGGTTAGAAGAAGCAGTTGATTTGAGAATTAAGAACCTCGATGTCTATGGTGATTCCGCGTTGGTAGTTAATCAGATTACATGAGAATGGGAGACTCGTCAGGCGAATCTGGTACCTTATAACAACTATGCCAGAAGGTTGTTACCTTTCTTTGACAGGGTGGATTTTCATCATGTGCCCTGAGCTGAGAATTAGATGGCTGATGCGTTAGCGACGTTGGCATCCATGTATAAGGTGAACCGTTGGAATGAAACTCCTTCGATTAGAATCATGCGCCTGGATAAACCAGCTTTTGTGTTTGCAATTGAAGATGTGTTAGATGACAGACCGTGGTATCATGATATTATGGTTTTTTTGAAAAGACAAGAGTATCCAGAGGGTGCCTCCACCAAGGATAAGAAGACTCTGAGAAGGTTGGCAGGAAACTTCTTTCTGAACAAGGATGATGTGTTATATAAGAGGAACTTCGATATGGTCTTGCTACGTTGTGTTGATGAACATGAGGCAGGTTTGTTGATGGAGGAAGTTCACGAGGGTTCTTTCGGTACCCATTCCAGTGGACACACCATGGCTAGGAAGTTGTTAAGGGCAGGATATTATTGGATGACTATGGAGTCTGATTGTTTTAAGTACGCCCGAAAGTGCCATAAATGCCAGATTTATGCAGATAAGATGCATGTACCGCCCACGCCTCTAAACGTGTTATCGTCTCCTTGATCTTTTGCAATGTGGGGCATAGATATGATTGGAAAGATTGAGCCCACTGCTTCCAATGGGCATCGTTTCATTTTGGTTGCCATTGACTATTTCACAAAGTGGGTGGAGGCAGCCTCGTACGCCAATGTCACCAAGCAAGTGGTAGCCCGGTTCATAAAGAAGGATATCATCTGTCGTTATGGGGTCTCGGAGAGAATCATTACTGATAATGGCTCGAATTTGAACAATAAGATGATGAAGGAACTATGTCAGAGTTTTAAGATCGAGCATCATAATTCCTCTCCATATCGTCCGAAGATGAATGGGGCTGTTGAGGCAGCGAATAAGAATATCAAGAAGATTGTGCAGAAGATGGTGGTAACATATAAAGACTGGCACGAGATGCTACCTTATGCCCTACATGGTTACCGTACTTCGGTGCGTACGTCAACTGGGGCAACCCCTTTCTCATTGGTATATGGGATGGAAGCAGTTCTACCCTTAGAGGTTGAGATCCGGTCTTTGAGAGTTCTGGCAGATGTGAAGCTTGATGAGGCTGAGTGGGTGCGTTCCAGGTTGGATCAGTTGAACCTTATTGAAGAAAAGAGATTGGCAGCCATCGCACATGGTCGGTTGTATCAAAGCAGGATGAAGCACGCCTTTGACCAGAAAGTGCGTCCTCGGAGTTTTCAGACAGGTGAATTGGTTTTGAAAAGGATCCTTCCTCCTCAGACAGATCACAGGGGCAAGTGGACTCCAAACTACGAGGGGCCATATGTGGTAAGAAAGGTTTTCTCTGGCGGAGCCTTACTACTTTTAACTATGGATGGCGAAGATTTTACGTCCCCTGTGAATGCAGACGTAGTCAAAAAATACTTCGCATAAAAGAGACCCGCTGGACATAAAAAGAAAGTCCAGGCAAAAAGGGGCATCCCGGCGAACCATAAAAAGGAAAAGGTTCGGGCAAAAATTAGGGATAAAATGTAAAAAAGGAAACGTGTCAACCCACAAAGTTGAAAACCTGAAAAGGCGACTTTGGTAAAAATGGGCATCCCGATGGATTGAAAACCCGAAAAGGGCGATCCAGGCAAAAGTTAGGGATCTATAAGCGAAAGGTTATGGTCTGCGTTCGATCTGTGAGCACTTTCAATACCTGGAAATTCTGAAAGAAAGGAATCAGTACAGTTGGTCTCTTCAAAGGTCAAGATAGTTGTGGATAAGCAAGACATATGGGTCATAGCTGAGTCGAATCATGGTGGATATTTGTTCCCACATTGCCGACATGTGTATTTTCTTTTTGCTTTTGCGCAATTACCTCTTTTTAGGAATTGCTTCCAATTGTAAATGCCTATTTACAGGCCACTTTTCTCAATAAAATATTCATTTCACTCAAAGAGCTTTCCATTTTTTGTTTTACTTTTACTGTTTTGTTTGCAAAAAATGTCCGATATTTTTTATAAACATTGCATATAAAATTTCGAGCTTTGCGGAGCACAACGAAAAACAATAGAAATTACCTAGGCATTAATGGTGATAGTCATGTTGTGGCATATTCTATTTGTTGTTATTAGACTTGCAGTGCAACAAGATTGTATTTCCCCAGCAGTTTGCTCTCCCCAGCATTGAGATTGCACTTTCCTCAACAGAGCAGACTTTCCCCAGCAGGAGACTTGGGAAGCATCTTCTCTGGAGCAAGACGTTATTTCCCCGCAGAATCAGGGTGTTCGCTTCCCCCATCCAGTCAGGAAGCATGCTTTCACCGACAATGTCATATTCTAGTCCCCAGCAAGGTGGGAGTAAAGTCACTCTCCCCATCAGCAGGCTAAGTTCAGCAGTATCCCCAAGCAGGATGGTATTATGGACTGTTTTCCCCAAGCAGGATGGTATTATGGGTTGGCACCCCCCCAGCAGGTCCTAAGCCTATCTGTTATCGGCAATCCTAAGTAACAGACTTCCGGTTCCATTATTGGTGTTCATTCTCAACTCCCCCAGCAGAGGAGAAATCTCAGGTTTTGGATGTTACCTTCAGTGAAGGACAGGTGTAGCCCCCGATAGTTCTTTCAGGATTTCATCCCTAGCAGAAGTTGTTGATCCAAAGAGTCGATCAGTATGACCCTTCTCAGCAGAGTTCCTGGATTCAGAGGATAATTTATTTTTGTCATCCCCAGCTGAATTGGTCTTTTCTCTCCAGCATTTATTTTGCTGGAGGGACCCCTTTTGCATATCATAAGCATTTGCATTGCATCCTTAAATGCGTAGCATTTCCACTTCAGGTGGAGCATTACGGCAAAATTCAAACATTCGCATTCGAAGCATAAGCCAGGTTTGATGCTTTCCTTGCCAGTTCTCTTTCCCAGCAGAGATGGCATAACTCAGAAGATTTTGGAGGGATGCGTTCCTCATACCTGTCCTCCCCGGCAGAATCTTTTATTTAGACTTCTCCTTTCCCCAGCGGAGTCATCTTATCTGTGGATCGTGGGTCCGTTAGAAGTTTGCCTTTGTTTGGCCTTTCTCTTTTGTGAAATCCAGTTCTCGCCTGGTAGTCAGTTCCCGCTTGACATATTTTGTTTGCCAATTTCCCTTTCTCAGTAGGGGTGGTTTAAACCATAAGTTTTGTTTCACGTTATCCCCGATGAAGTCCACTTTATGTTGGGTATCCTTTGCGGATACAATTGAGGTTGTATTCGTTTTTGTGGGTGCGATTGAGGTCGTATTCGTATTTTCTTTGTGGATGGAGTGATTGAGGTCAGTCTTCCTTTGAGAATACAATTGAGGTTGTATTCATTTTTGTGGGTGCGATTGAGGCCGTATTCGTATTTTCTTTGTGGGTGGAGTGATTGAGGTCAGTCTTCCTTTGAGGATACAATTGAGGTTGTATTCATTTTGTGGGTGGAGTGATTGAGGTCAGTCTTCCTTTGAGGATACAATCGAGGTTGTATTCGTTTTGTGGGTGCGATTGAGGTCGTATTCATGTTTTCTTTGTGGGTAGAGTGATCGAGGTCAGTCTTCCTTTAAGGGTGCAATTGAGGTTGTATTCGTTTTGTGGGTGCGATTGAGGTCGTATTCATATTTTCCTTGTGGGTAGAGTGATTGAGGTCAGTCTTCCTTTGCGGGTGCAATTAAGGTTGTATTCGTGTTGTGGGTGCGATTGAGGTCGTATTCGTATTTTCCTTGTGGGTAGAGTGATTGAGGTCAGTCTTCCTTTACAGATACAATTGAGGTTGTATTTGTTTTGTGGGTGCGATTGAGGTCGTATTCATATTTTCCATGTGGGTAGAGTGATTGAGGCCAGTCTTCCTTTGCGGGTGCGATTGAGGTTGTATTCGTTTTGTGGGTGCGATTGAGGTTGTATTCGTATTTTCTTTGTGGGCGGAGTGATTGAGGTCAGTCTTCCTTTGCGGGTGCAATTGAGGTTGTATTCGTTTTGTGGGTGTGATTGAGGTCGTATTCATATTTTCTTTGTGGGTAGAGTGATGGAGGTCAATCTTCCTTTGCGGGTGCAATTGAGGTCCTATTCTTATTTTCTTTGTGGGTAGAGTGATTGAGGTCAATCTTCCTTTGCGGGTACAATTGAGGTTGTATTCGTTTTTGTGGGTGCAATCGAGGTTGTATTCATGTTTTCTTTGTGGGTAAAGTGACTGAGGTCAGTCTCCCTTTGCAGGCACGATTGAGGTCGTATTCGTCTTATTTTGGTGGGTATGGTTGAGGTCATACTCCTTATTTTTCAGCACGCTCCATTTCGTTATTCTTACCATTAGCAAATTTCTGGGGCTCTTTTGGTATTCAATCCTCGTGCATCCTGGAACGTCTGAAAGTCATTGCTATCCTACCTTCAGGACCAAGTTGATTGAATAGGGGCAGCTGTAGCACCCCAAAATTTTCTCTCCTTACTTTAGTACTAACTGACTTATGTTTCACTTCACATTCTGCATTATCATGTGTGCATATCATTGGTTCTTAGCATGGGGTCAAGGTTCTTGAGGCAAGTTCAAGAGGAGAAGATGTTCTTCAAAGGGTCAAGCAAGAGTCCTCATATTGTCCAAGAGAGCTCAAGTGGGTCACTCTCTCCTAACCAGTGCAGAAAATCAGGTTTCTTGAGATTCTTGGGTTTATTGCTCCAATGGGCAAGCCTCTTGGGTTTTTATCATCACCAAATGGCATATCTTATCTATGTTGGAGAGGATACACATCATATTAAGAGGAATTTGGATTTGGAGACTGTGATATTTCCTCCTAGATTGAGGGTACCAAAATTAGGGTTTGCTATAAAGTCAGTTTATTTCTGATTTTTTGGGCAAGACTTGATTCCATGGTATTCCTTGGGTCCCTGAGTATCTAGGAATGGAAGACTGTCCATTAGTTTGGTTCAGGAGAAGTTCAATTGCCCAATGGACTGGGAATCAGGAGAATTGGATAAAAGTCAACAGTGAGAGGGGAAGTCAACTGTGAATTTTGAGGTTCTCTCCAAGGTTTTCAAGGTCTCACATCCTCATATGGCCTTCAAGGGTCAAGTTTCACACCATTTATCAAGAATCAAGGGTTGGTACAAAAGTTACTAAATATGGAAATGACCTATAATTTGAAAGTTTCCTTTTTGGCCAAGTTCTTACACTGCATTCAACTTGACTTTTCATCATCAAGAAAGCTTCAAATGAATTTTACTCAAACATGAAAGTTGAAGATATTTTTCTCCCCTTTCCAAAAAGTACTATATGGTCTCCATATCATTTGTGAAACTCAAGTTATGACCAAAAGAAGGCAAGGTGGTTTTTAGGGTTCCATTTTCACAACTTTTGCATTTTGGGACATAATGACCTATAATTGATTCCTTTGTTTCAAGCCACATTCTAACATCAAAGAACAATCCATAAGGATCATTTTTGGCCTTTGAATCAAGTGGATCCATGGTTTATTCATCACTTATTTTCCATTATGCAAAATTGCAAGATCTTTGAAAACTCATGAACCAAGACATCTCAAGGCCCAAATCAAATTCAGGTGTGATTAGCAATTGTTAAATGAGTGATCCATCATCAAGGGTTTGGATGTACATGCATGGAAGAGGGTGTATTCCACATAATGCAAATTTGTCAAATGGGCCAAAACTCATTAACCAAGGAGTGATTAAGACCCAAATGATCATCAGTGGATTAACCCTAAGTATTTAAAGTTACTCATGCACTGGTTGGGGGAGAAGACACGTGATTTTGAGGAGAACAAAGGTTTCAACCCTAGTCTTATTTTCTTGGAATCTCATCATCCTCAAGAGTTTTTCACAATCCACTTTCACAATCTTCATCCCTGGGTTCCATAGAGCACGAAGCACTCACCATTCGCAGATAACAGCAAGGATACGGTCTGCACGACCTCAGGTTAGGGCGTTTTTTCATGATCATAGAACTCTATTTTTAAATGCGTATAATGATGTGCGACATTCACCGATCAATATGATGTAGTTTTTTTTTGTGTTTGGACGCGTATATTGATTGTATGATGAGTTTGAATTTTGTTGAACCGTGACCTTTTTCATTCGACTTGCATTGTATGTTGAGTATTTGGTAAAATGATGATGATATTTGAATTCCTCATGATTTTCTGGTCAGAATGATGTACTTATACTTGATTTCTGGGGATTTTGGGGGATGGTGGTCACCGGAGAAGACGACCGGAGCTAGGGCTCCGGCGTCTGGTTCTTTCTCCGACCGGCTAGGGTTTGGGCGAGGAAGAGATAATCCTGACCGTTCGTTTGCGTGATCCAACGGTCCATGCATTGCCATGCGTTTTAATTTTTTTGTTTTTATTTTTGGTTTGCGTGTGTGTCCATCCATGATAATTATCGTGTTCCTTATACCTTAACCATCCATCATGTTTTGTTTGATTAATGCTGGTACGTCTGATGAATCTATTGGCTATAGTTTGGACAGCACATTAAAAAGGTCACATGCTGCTCACGTGGGGTTCTATGGTATGCTGAGTGAGTATGTGTGTGCGTGTGTACATTATTTATGGTGTGTATGCTGATCTGAGCCTCTTATCTTAATTACTTGTGTGAAACGTTGACTAATCCTGGACGTTGGTTTGATCCGTTGGTTTATAAGGCGCCAGCGCATTAATGATATAGTATGATGTGCACGTGTTACCTTTTTTATTTTTCTGATTAATTATTTGGACTGGGCTTCCTATACACACCCCTCCCTTTCAGCCCACTAGCATTTTTAACGTGTTTTTATTGCTAAACACACCCCCCATGCTTATTTCTCTATTTTTATTTTACATTTAATTACATTATTTCATTTTTTATTTTTAAAAATAGGTAATTGCATCCTAAAAATCCTAAAAAATTCATGAATCATTTCTAGCATCTTATAAAATTTTCTCAAATTTTATTTTATCATTTTATTTTATTTTTAGCCTCTTGATTAATTATTTGAATGATTTCCTTTTGAATTGTTCTTATTATGCATACCCTAATTTGTCTATTTTATTTCTCATCATCCATAAAACCTTTTGAGTTCATTCTTTTTGCATTGTTTCATCAACATATTGAGTTGCATTAAAATATTTTTCTCTCATTTTTACAATCATTCCATATTGCATTTTAATCCTTTCCTTTTGCACCTTGAATCATGTTTCTTGTCTGAATTTTGCATAATTGTTTGGATGACCTGTCTTGTGAATTTTTGCATGAGTTTTTTATATGATACTTGTATCTGGTTGAACAATGTTGATAATTAATTTGGTAATTTTATAAGATGTTTTAATAATTATGTGAGTGCTCTTTGTTTGAGGCTTTCCTGTATGCACATCTTTGAACATGTCTGATTATTTGTTTGAGAAGGCACTTGTGCCATTGTTTGAGATTGCTTCTTTGAGTTCTTAAACCATGCTTGAATTGTCATAGGCCACTTGATTACCATTATATGTCATTGCTTGGGTTTCATTGGTCTTATTATTACTTATGTCTGTTGTGTACTAACCTTTTATGCAGGGGCTGAGGTAAGTTATTTAAGGGTGTGGATAAGTATCCATGTCCACTCTCATTCTATCTTTCTCCCATCCTTTCCTTTCTGTAGGCTTAGGTTGTTATCAAACCTCCCCTTAGGGCCATCTTTGCATGATAACGTTAGGATAGATTTTTCCCCGTAGTCTTTTTCTTTTCTTTTGAGTCCCTCTTCTCATCTCAAAACATTTCTAAGATACTTAATAAGGTCAACATGCCTTGCACACGAGCCTTAAACATAGGAAATAAAGATTGAGGGGTCCCCCTTCTCTCTTCTAGAATGTTGAGCATACGTCCCATAGGGGACGACCATGCGACGCATTCGCTCCCGTGTCATAGACTTTGGTTCAAGTTGAGTTATGAACTAACTCAAGTCACTTCTGTCTTAAAAAATACAAACGAACTTCAAACCTTTTTATCCTGCGGGATTGTCAAGGTAAAGGCTATTTTCAAAAAGGGTACGTTACTTTCCGTCTGAGTCGCAAACAGGCATCGACCCTAACTGTCGGACGCGAGCTTAACGTCGCTCATAAAAAAACACAAAAAGAACTTCGTCCGAACTATGTTGACTCTGAATACCCCATTACACAAAGGGGGTACGTAGGCCTAGGACGACGACGTCCTACCGAGTCTGTCTTTGTCTTTCCCTTCCCCGTTTTAGTGCAGCCATAGATGTTAGGATAACTCACCCTTAGAATAGACAACAAGCGTGGATCCCATTGAGTACGATGGACGTGTGGGGTGCTAGCACCTTCCCCTAGCGTAACCGACTCCCGAACCCAGGCTATGGTTGCGATGACCATTCCTTTCCCTCTTCCTCAGGTTTGTGCTGTGTTCCCTTTCCCTCTCTTGGGATAAATTTACACGGCTGACGACTCTGTTTTCCGCGCCACTTTCGCGTTTGTACCTGGATGAAAATCCTGGGAGTGACAGTAAGCAACCATCTTCCTGAAGTACATAACCAGATGAGCTCCTGGGGAGGAGTGACCCTTGTATTTCACAAACTCGAGACTTTTGAATTTGGTAGGCATAATAAGGTGAGAAACAAGGCACATGTTGTCCGCATCAATACTGAAGAAATCAACACCCTCCACGGCTCAGAGTCTCTTATCTATAGTTAAAAACTGTTCACGGACAACTTTAGGTACAACAAAATATTCACGGTCTTCACCTTGAGCACTAGCAGCATTGTACTCAAAGAGAGAATTCTCATAGGGAGCTCGGGCAGTCTGGGCAATAGTATGAACCCCGGGTCTGGGCCGGCAAAAACAGGAGCTTGAAACACTGGTTTGGCAGTTTGACCAATCATAGTAGTAGACACAAGAGATGGAAATTAGTTATAGGGTAAACCAAACTCTTGCCAAGTTGAAGGTGGCATATGAACAGGATGAGGATTAGCACTTGAAACTTCCTGGATAACAGTTCTTTGAGGTTGCTCCCCTTTGGCAATCAGGACTTAGAGCATCTCAGTAAGCTTAGTCATGCCTGACTTCAGATCATCGATCTCCATTCAGATCTTTGTGTTGTGTTGTTCTTGCTCTAACATTCTGCTTCTTAAATTAGCTCTAGTCCTGTATTGGTGACGAGGAATCAGCTTGACGACTAACAGATAACGCTGGAAGATAGAGACAACTGGACAAAATGGATGTATGCAATGAATCATACAAAGATGAAAATGATATAAAATGTAATGCAACACAAGATGTTGATCACAGGTAACAAGATCAAATGTTTAGGATCACGAGCATGGAGTCTGGGTGAAGAACCAACCACAGGGTATGTACTAGGGGTAAAACACTTGCACAAAGGGTTCTAACAAGGTTCCCAGAGTCATCGATCCATCTTTTGGATATTACTAACACACAAATTACTCGGGAATCAGTAATATTCTCAAGAGAACCTCGTTTGAGTGCAGCATCGCATATCAACTACTTCGAGTTTACACCCTTATAGTCATCGCACTACATCCTAGAAGGCCAAGTGGGGTAAATGGGTTTTAAAGGTCCTCAGCTTCTCGGGCTCTCAGGTCAAAAGTAGTAATGCTTTCACGACTACTCGTTCAGCAAATACTACCTTCAAAGGGGAATCCACTGAGCATGACTATATCATATGTTAATCATGCTCCAGATTACTCCGGGCATGTTAACTTTTGATTATGCCACTATCATATCTCATGGTGCACTCAAGTCCGGGTTAGGACTTATCTCACACACATAGATCAACCTGAAAAATAAAAAAACTAAGCAACAACAAATAATAATAGCAACACAAATATAACAAGTTAAGCTCAAACCACTAAACAATGATCCCCAGTGAAGTCGCCATTTTCTGTCGCGGTGAGAATCGGATACCAAAGCTATAGGATCAGCTTACCTCGCAAAAATAAGATATCACCACCGAACTTTTATTTTATCCAAGGGAAAGGAGAAAAGGTCGAACAAAAACCCTAAGTAAAATGAAAATCTAAAAGCAAGGCCTAAAGCTAAGCAAAGAGAGATCAAAGGTACGAGGATTGGTAATATTAAGGGAAGGTACTAACACCCTAAGCATCTGCAGTACTCTATAGGAACCTCTTGAAATATTTGTGTTTTGACTAAAATTGTTTACTAAAGTTAAGGATGGGCAAAGTAAAGAGAAAATGGCGAAAAAATAAAAAGGTAGAAAAGAAAAAGGTAGCTCACTAGGATCTCGCAATCCTATGCCTACGTATCCTTACTGGGAAGTTAGAGCAATCATAGTTCGGAACTACAATGTGAAAAAAGAAAAGGTGTAAAAAAGGAAAAGAGTGTAAAAAAGAAAAGTGTGCTCACTAAGGATTGGGACCTTGTGCCTACGTATTCTCAAAAGGAACTTGAGAAATCATAGCGTCTGTAGTTCGTGGAACTACGAGTTGTTAGGTTTTAAGAACCAAGAACAACAACACAGACAAGTTGTAGCATGCGATTTTTATCGGTGACGCGACCACCTTATCGCCATGGGTTCCTCCTCACCGCAATGGTAGGAGTTGGGGTGCTACTTTCTGATTTCTTATTTATCCTATGAAGCTGGAAAGGAAAGGGAAGCTATCTAAAATTAACCTTGCACGCAAATGTTTAACTGAACAAATGCTTAAGATATTGGGGAGTTCGGGGTCAGGTTATACAATGGGGAGTTGTCAATTACCCATCCTATATATGGTTATCCACAGGTTATTAGCAATTATACTTACTGCTTTCTACTTACTGGTGTTTGTCTGTTGTGGGTTGGGAAAGTTTCTCCTTTGGGAGTATTTTTTGAGAGAGAGAGAGAGAGAGAGAGAGAGAGAGAGTTTTTGTTTGGTATTGATAAGGTACTGGACCTAAGGTTTTGATTAGTGTGTGAAGGTACTGGACCTAAAGTTTTTGATTGGTGTGCTCGCTAAGATTTCGCAATCTTATGCCTATGTATTCTCGTTTAAATAAAATAGGGAAATCAGAGTAATCATAGTTCCTCCTATTTTATGGGAGGAAAAGATGTTTCGGTGTCTTGTTTGAAGCCCAAGATTGAAGCTAAATGAGTATTTGTGTCTTGTTCAAAGCCCAAGATTGAAGCTAAAGGTTTGACTGAGAGAGAATTTGTCATCTCTAAAGAGAGACATCTCGTCTGTTTATCACAGTTGTTGGGTAACTGATTATAAAAGAGAATTACTTTAACTGGGATATGTGAATCCAACAATGCCATAATTTCCTTTATGAGGGATTTGTCTTGAAAGAGAAAACTTTAACTCAGTGTTGAGCAATGCCATTTTTCCTTAGGAATCTTTCTTGCTAAGAGAGGGACAGTGGCGTGGATGTAAATAATCCAAAGGCTTGACACTTACAACAATTAGATGAAAGAGGAAGTTTACCAGGATAAGAGATGGACTACAGCTTGGATATTTGAATATATAAGTGTGCCACTTACAACAGTTATCTGGGATTAATGTTTGTTTTGAGTTTCTGTTTTGTTGTGTGATATACAGAGAAATGTGTTTCTGCAGAGAGTTTTTGATTTCCTCTGAGGGGATGGTGGTTTTGTATGTGTCTTGATCAAAGCGCAAGGTTGAAGCTAAGAGATTGATTGACTCCACTAGGGAAGTCCTTATACAAAGCCTAAGAGGAGTCTAGAAAAGACTAACTCAACAAGAGAGTGTTTATTTGTCTTGTACAAAGCCCAAGATTGAGGCTAAAAGAGAATTGACTCTTTCGGGGATATCATTATACAAAACCTAAGAGGAGGCTAAAGATTGACTTTTCCGGAGAAATATTTTGTTTGTCTTGTACAAAGCCCAAGATTGAGGCTAAAAGGGGAAACTGACTCTTCTGGTGAGAGTATGATTTGTCTTGTACAAGGCCCAAGATTGAGGCTGAAAGAGAGATTGTGTCTGCTTAGGGAAATTTTATATGTCTTGTACAAAGCCCAAGATTGAGGCTAAAAGATATTTGACTGACTCAGCTGAAGATATTTATGGGTGTCTTGTACAAGGCCCAAGATTGAGGCTGAAAGGATGACTGACTCAACAAGAGAGTTTTTTTGGAAGATTGACTCAATAAGAGAGTGTTGAAAAGGTTATTGACTCAACAAGAGAGTGCTTTAAAAGGTGATTGACTCAACAAGAGAGTACTTTAAAGGGTGATTGACTCAACAAGAGAGTTCTTTTGAAGGGTGATTGACTCAACAAGAGAGTGCTTTTGAAGCTGATTAACTCAACAAAAGAGTTCTTTTGAAGCTGAATCTGCTGAGGAAAATCATTATACAATGCCTAAGAGGAAGCTGGCTTCTCCTGAGGATTATTGAGATCCAGAGGCAGGTCCAAAATGGGGAATCAACTCTTGTTGAGGACTTACAAAAGAGTTGAGGTATCAGATGCCTTGAGGTTCTGATTCGGGATAGTGTTATCCTGATGATAGACTGACCCTAGCTGGGGGAATTTAGGATGAAAGACTGAGTTTTAGATTCTGTGAGGGTTTCAACTCTACTGAAGATTGATTAAATGATCAGGGTTTTTTCCTATGTTTGTAGGGAACTTGAGAATGTCTTTGAGATCCAAGAAGAGATTAGACTGTCCAAGTCTACTGGTATGGAAGAGTTTATCTTTGTATGATGCTCAAGAGAGAGGTTGTTGCTTTAAGGGATGAGAATCAACCCTTAAATTGGTCAGAGGTTTTGACTGTTTGGAAAGACTGCTCTAATAAAGGATGACTAAGTTCTGTCCTATACCTTTAAGAGATCTTCAGGGTCCTTGCATTAAGCCCAAGAGAAGGCATGAGAACTTCTAAGAAGCCGGAGGGTCCTTGTACAAAGCCCAAGAGGAGCCTAGGATGCTTTTAGGAAGCCTGTGGGTCCAAACCTAAGAAAGTTCAAGAAAAGTTTCACCGGGAATAATCTTTTCTTTAGTGAACAGTTCTAGGGTTTGAAGAAATTCAAGAGAGGATTCACCGGGAATTAATCCTCTCTGGGGAAGTGAATTTCTTTGACAATTTTCTAATAGTGACAGTCTGAGAAAAGTTTCACCGGGAATAATGCCTTTCTCTTTGTTCCATATTGTATAAGCCCAAGAGGAGGCAAGACTATATCTGGAATTCCTATGGGGAACTAGTTTTGACTGTTGAAAGAGTGACGACTGGCTTTATCTAATCCTAGACCTAATTGTCGGGGAAAACTCTAAGCAGATATATACAAGCATATATATACAGATATATATAGACAAGTATGTAAAAGAGGGTAAGAGGACTTACAGGTGAGTAAGCTTCCAGCACAAACAAATATATATATATATATATATATATATATATATATATATATATATATATATATATATATGTGCAAGTATGTAAAAGAAAAGTTGTTTAAAACTTACAGGTGAGCAAGCTTCCATTGTAACAGCTGTATGGCTAGTTGTTCAAGAAATTAAAGAAAGTTTTGATGACAACTATGAATTTGAACCTAAATCAAAAGGGAAAGTTGTTTTGAAAATATTATTGGGGCTTATACTCAAGGAGAGGCCCAGAAATAACAATGATCGCACCGTTGTTTTGAAAATTGTATCGGGACTTATACAATGACTGAGGCCCAAATTATTTATGTACAAAAGAGGATTGGGTCTTACACTCTATTAGGGGCCCAAAGTGTTTGAAAAAAGAAAAGAAATGAGACTTACAACACAAGGGTAGGCCCAGATGATTTTGTTTTGAAATGGCAATCGCACCGAGATTTCTGAAAACGTATCAGGACCTATACAATGACTGAGGCCCAAATGGTTTGTCTACAAAGGGATGGGACTTACACTCTATCAAGAGGCCCAAAGTGTATTTTTAAAAGAAAGATGGGACTTACAACACAAAGGGAGGCCTAGATAATTTTTGTTTTGAACTGGCGATCGCGCCGAGATTTTTGAAAACACAGTGGGACTTATACAATGACCGAGGCCCATAAAGGTTTTTATATTTACAAGGAATGAGTCTTACACTCAATTAGAGGCCCAAAGTGTTTAAAAATTTAAAATCGAGAGGAAACCCTAATTTTAAATTAAAATGTCATTTTTCAAAGGAAATTTAAATAATAAATGATAAAATATCAAATATATTCAAAAACAAATTGTATACTTTGAAAAATATTTTGAAAAATCATGTTTAATCACATGAAAGTTTGAAATTCAATAGGTTTTGAAAGATCAAAGTGGAATTTTCATTTAAAAATGTTTAAAACAAATAAAAATTAAATTAATTACAAAAATTCAAACTATATTAAATAAATAATATAAATTGGATTTTTTTTTTGTAAAATAAAATATTTAAACATTTTTGTGAATTTGAGAAAAAGAATCAATTCAAAAACACAAATATTCAGAGAGGAATTAATTTTTGAATCAATTAACAAAAATATCAAAATATTCAAAAATTCAAAAATTTGAAAAAGTGCGCCAAGAACACTAAGTTCTTGCCGGCGTGCCCTGTTTCTGCAGATTTGCGTTTTCTCACTTTTCTCCCTAATTTCTCAATGGTTTTGCACGATTCAAGTACCAATCTTGTTCGTTTTTGAACAAGGATCACAACCATATATTTTAATTGCATTTATATTAGGTATGGAGGAAGAAATCAATAGAAAACCTCAAGAACCCTAATTTCAGCATGAACACAATGAAATTCCATACACGATGGATTCATGGCAATTGATTGAGTGTTATTACTCTACATACATGCATAAACAAGATGGTAACTCAAAAATTCATTCATGATGCAAGGATCATAGAGTTTGAAGGGTTCAGGCCTACCTCTTGCAGCTGGTGATCGAGTTTGATGATGGAGGTGTTGCAACTAGGTTCCAATGATCTGGAATGCTTCCTTAGGTGCCAAGGAGTGTGTTTGAATACTTGGAGTGGATTGAAATGAGCTGGAACTAGTTGTGATACCTCAACTACAACTCTGTCAAAAACTTGAGCAATTGGCTGGTGATTTTGTGAATTTGATGTTCTAGATGTGATTTTGTGTTATGGATCACTCATATATGATGTTTATGATGTGTGTGTGTGATTGGTTTGGTTGGAATCACTCTCAATCTCAAAACCCGATAGTGACTTGAGTTAGAAGGCAAAATTGGAGTGAAGAAGAGATTTTGGGTAAAGCATCCGTTTGGGTGCTTTGGTGTACTCAAATTGATCACAAATGAGCTATATTTATAGTAGAGCAAGTTTGTTTTGGCTGCAATAGTGAATGGCAACTGCAGCATGTCTGTTGCACATTGTGATCAAATGGAATCTCAAGTCTCCTCTAGCCATTGACTTGAGGTTAGAGCACAGGCTAGGGGTTCTCTGATTCAGAGATAAGGCTTGACTGATCTTGGATAACATTGTCTTGATGAATGGCACCTCTATGCATCGTTTAAATGCTTGGAAACAAAATTGATCATTTGAAGAATCTTGAATTTTAGGAGTGTCATGCCTAAATATAGATCCATGGACTTATGAGGCTGGTGGATCAATGTTTGTCCCTTGGTTGTTCCCCCTTGAGGTGTGCAGATGGATAACCATGCTTGTTATGGCACAAATTGATCAATTCGAGCAACAATGCACAAATCTGCCTTGCAAAAATCAGTGAAAATTCCATTTTCAATGGATCATATCTCCTTGCTCAGGTTGAGTTATGAGAGGCTCTTGTACTTTTTAAAGAGCCCTCATATGGTACTATCCATGTATGATCATAGTTTGTCTTGAAACTATTTGGATTCCATTGAAATATCCTCATGAACATTGATGTTCAGGGCAGGTAACTTAGGAAGATTTTTACTGTGTTAAAAAATGTCATTTTCTTCATTTTTGTCATTTTGATCACTCCATAACTTAAAATCCATGAAGAATTGAAGTATGAGGTAGTTGAAGCTTTTGTAGAATGTAGGAAGACCTACAAATCAAGTTTTGGATCACCCAAAATGGCTTCTTGGATCACAAGTTATGATCCTTGGAAGTTGGTACCAAAATCATTCAAATTTAGTAACTAAGAAAAAATTTCAATTTTTTAAGATTACCCCTTTTACAAGTTATCTTGGTTTCTTGATCAATTCTTGTTCAAATGACATTTCAAGTCATATTTTATGAAAATATGATTCTTAAGGATCATTTTTGCCAAAAAAGTCATGTTTTGACTTTTGGCTCCGGAGCGGTTCGGCGCGTAAAACCCTAATTCCCGACTTTTGAGGAATGCATCCCCTGAGGGTCATTTATCTTTGAAAATGGATCCCTAGGGTTATTTTGAGCATATTGAGTCATGTTTTGAGGTCTTGGCTCATCCTTTTGTGAAAATCTCAGTCTGAAGGTCTCAGTCGTCCAAAACCCTAATTTGGTGACATCGGGTGTTTAGAGGCTCAAAATACTTAGAATGTCACAATTGTGTGCTTGATTTTTGATGTGAGGGTCCTCTTAATCCTTTGTGGATGTTTTAAGAGGTTAGACAAGTTGAAGATCATGTCATTCCTTGATTGATCTTTTGTCTAAATGTTTTGGGAGGGCTCAAAAACCCTGATTCTTGATTGTGGTGAAAGCTCAACCATCCTTGAGAAGATTGATGAGGCATGAAGGTACATCCATATTGTGGTAATGATCCTTACAATGATGGGATATCTTGGTGGTCAAAATTTGGGGTATGACACAAGTAAAGTACACAAACATACAAAGGACATGCACAATGACAATAAGTTAATATACAATCCCTTCCCTTGGATTAGGTCAACAAGGATCAAAGAAAGCAACATATACATGGAAAAAAAATCATGTAAATGGCATCAAATAAAGACACAGACATAGAATACACGTGGAAAAACATCATGGTAATCAGGCAATTAACAAAGCATACATGGAAAAGTATCATGCATAAACTGACAAAGATACGCAACAAAGCATCGTGAATGATCATCAACAAACAGGAAGTACACGACAAACCATCATGCAAAAACATCGAGAAATAATCAAGGAAAAACATCAGGATTAAATCATGGAAAATAAGCTCAAGATATGAAAGCAAAACAGTCCCTAGATAAAATCGGGGAATAATAGAATTATTCATTAATTTAAATATAAATATTTAATAAGATTAATTAATAACTTAATTAATCAATATTAAATAAAAATATTTAAATTAGTTAATAATCAAACAATTTTTTTTTACATTTTTAATATCATAGAATTTAATACAATATTAAAAACAAGATATTAAAACATTTTGAGTATTTTTAATATTATAAAATAAAAGTAACTAAAGCAAAAAGTTTTACACTTTTAAAAATTATTCAAGTTACTAACTAAACCAGCAAGAAGAATTTAAAATAAAATTTGGTTTTTTACATCATGCGAATTAATTAAAAAATATGGAACAAACAATTAACAACATAATTAGGATTTTTTTTAATATAACACTAATTTAAAAAAAAAAAAACTAAAAAAACCAAATTTTCAGTTTATTTACAAAAGTGGCTGGGTTTGAAAACCCACTAATAGGGTGGCGCCAAATGGGATAGCGCCTCAGTTAGAGGCCACAAGCCATCCCAGATGGCGCCTCAGTACAAAATAAAAACCTTATTTTTTTTTAATAAATTTTCCTGAGAGTCGCCATCCCAGATGGCGCCTCAGGCAAACTTTTTTTTTTTATTAATATTTTGTTAAATTAAAAAAAAAACTTTTTTTTAAATAATTTAAAAATTCTGAATTTAATATTTAATTAGTAATATTATTCAGCTGGATTACGGTAGCGCCGTAGGCGGCAACCCCCGACTATTAGGGACAGATGCTTTAAAATTTGTTACATGCAACGGGGCCATCGTCTGATACGCCAGGGCCATATCAACAAACGCAAAGACCAACCACACCTTAACAAACTCGTGGTGGTTGCCAGAGATGCCGTGCAAAAGCTGCTGTATGTGGAACCGGTGGTCGTTTAAATAGGCATGATCATTGAATTTTTTTGTCAAAATATTGTACCCACCATTATCTATAACATTGTGATCTATTTATGACTATTCTATTTTGATTTTGATTTTCAAATTAAATAAAACATTAAAAAAAATTTAAAAATGTTTTTTTTAATTTCCAAAAAAAAATAACACACCTTGAAGCATCTGTCCCCAATAGTCAGGGGGTTGTCGCCTACGACGCTACCGTAATCCAGCTGAATAATATTACTAATTAAATATTAAATTCAGAATTTTTAAATTATTTAAAAAAAAAGTTTTTTTAATTTAACAAAATATTTAAAAAAAAAAAAAAGGTTTGCCTGAGGCGCCATCTGGGATGACGAATCTCAAGAAAATTTATTAAAAAAAAATAAGATTTTTATTTTGTACTGAGGCGCCATCTGGGATGGCTTGTGGCCTCTAACTGAGGCGCCATCCCATTTGGCGCCACCCTATTAGTGGGTTTTCAAACCCAGCCACATTTGTAAATATACTGAAAACTTGGTTTTTTTGGTATTTTTTTTTAAAATTAGTGTTATATTAAAAAAAAATTCACATAATTACAATGATAATGAAAAATATTTTTGACATTTATAATATATATATATATATATATAAAATCAAATATAAATAAGTATAAAAAAAAGGTGGGTGTCATAAAATCTAAATCGGTGTTAGAAACAAACTTAATGGGCTGATAGAAAGAGTCCCAGAAAACAAATCCACTTAGCTGATATAAAAATTCTGATATAAATGAGTATAAAAAAAAGGTGGGTGTCAAATCAACTGGGTCACTCATTGTGGGACGAAGGGAGTAGTAAAAAAAAAGAAATTAAAACAAATATTACTAAGCTGTTGTTGTCAGTTTGCAGCAGGATTTTTCTTTAAAAAGTTGTGTTTATTAAAGGAGAACATGGAGAGACAAAATGAAAGAGGGTTAGTGTGAAAAGGTGATGCTGCAGGTTTGTTGTTTTTTGTGCGTGTGCATGGTTTCACAATTTATGAGCGGCCTTCATGGTGAGGGGCCACGCGGTATGTATTATGCAGGGTCTTCTTTTTTTTTTTTAATATGAAAGTGTAGTATGTAAAATGGTGGAAACGAAAACAAGCTTTCCTCCTACCTTGCCAAGTTTCGAACTGTGTTCCACAAGATTGAGGAAACAATTTCTAATCTAGTCACTTCACGCGAAACAGGCTTATGTGTGTGGAGAGTGAAGCTAGTCTGATGCATTGCTACATATGTACTTTTTCACAAAAAGTAAAACAAAACAGGACAATTTTCTTGGAACTTAATTTACAAGTATTTCTAAAAATAAATAAAAAAACAAAATTAAAAGTAATATAATAAATAAAATAAAATGATAAACATAATAAAAATAAAATAAACTAATTTACAATAAAATCTGAAATAAAGACTTGACTAATTAAAAACGATTATTAATTAAAAATTTGAATAAAAACCAGTTCAAAAACAAAAAATCGGATCAGTATTGAAATGCTCGAAAAAATAAAATAAATACATCAAAATGATCAGCGCGAAATAAACGTATTGGAAAAATAGAATTTTTGTTTAAAATAACATGTATTTTCAAAAAAAATTACCAAAAACACCAAATTTTGAAACAATTTACCAAAGTGACATATTATGGAAATCCCCCATCAGGGTGGCGCCATATGGGGTGACGCCTCAGTTAGAGTCAAGGAGCCAAATCATATGGCGCCTCAGGTGTCTACCAAACATAAATTTCGTTTTGAAAATCAACTGAGAGTCGCAATCCCAGATGGCGCCTCAGTTGAGATGTTTTTTTTTTTAAATTTTTAAATGTTTACTATTCATTCGCATGCCTCTAGAATGATGAATCTGCATACCTATACTCTGCGTCCACTATTTATTCGCATGCCTCTGCACCATTATTTTTGTTTCAGGCCACTGTTGACATGACAATACAACGCCTTAGGGAATACCATGACTCCATCGTATTAGACGAGGATTCCCTCCCCTTACACATAATACAAAAAACTAGATGTTATTTGTTGCTATTGTTCGATCGTTTTTTGTTTCCAAAAAGCACTGGAAACAGTGTAAATATTATGTATCTCCCGTTGTTGTTTAACATTAACAGTGTGCACAAATATAGTTGGGGTTCAGCTGTCCTGGCACATCTGTATAGTGCATTCTGCAAAAATTCCAAAAAAAACGCGTGTACATTTTATGGTTGTGCCTATCTCCTTTAGGAGTGGGGTTGGTCGAGAATGCCAACACTAGCTCCAATACACCGGAACCCCTTCACATTCCCCTACGCATTAAGGTAAGTCTATACACATCCCTGCGCCTATGGCCTATATTGATATGTTCAGGTGTAACTAATTCATTTTCTAACTACATTTTCAGGTGGACAGTTCCGAAAATGAGCTACGATAGAAACCCCATGAACGCCATAACAGTCTACCGCAACCTGCTAGACCACATTGGCCCTGACGACGTATATTTTCCTACAACTTTTGTAACATTTCTTCCATAGATATTTCTAACATTTTGTATACTTCTAAAACACCAAAGCGACCGAGTGAAACTGCAATTCGATATGCATCAGGATATGGGCATGCAGCTGGATTATGGAAGTGCTGTCGGCGGCAACACCCCCGACTATTGGGGACAGATGCTGCAGAATTTGTCTCATGCTCCGGGGCCATCGTCTGATGCGCCGGGGCCATCTCAACAAACACAGAGACCAGCCACGCCTCAACAACCTCGTGGTGCTAGACAGAGACGTCAAACAAGAGCCCCTGATTGTGGGACCGGTGTTCGTTTAAATAGGCACAATCATTAATTTTTTTGTATCTAACTATTGTACTATTGTACTAAATATTAAAAAAAAATTAATATAGTTTTTTTTTTTACTTTCCCATGTTAAAATAAAAAAAAAAAAAAGAAATACACTAAGGCGCCATCTAGGATGACGCCACCCTTTAAAAATTTGGAAAAAAAAAAATTAGGGCAACTCCTTGTACTGAGGCGCTATATGGTTTGGCTCCTCGCCTTTAACTAAGGCGCCATCCCATATGGCGCCACCCTTAAAGGGTTTTCAAAAACATGCCAGTTTCGTAAATATTTTGAAAATAGAGTTTTTTTGGTAATTTTTTTGAAAAAACAAGTTACATTAAAAAAAAATTCGGAAAAATACAACGTTTAGTCAGATTCCAAAATAAATTTTACCCTGTTAAATGGCTCAAATTGTCCAAAATGCGACTGAAAATTAAAAGAAAAATTAAAACGAGCACGTCAAGCTAAACCACGCGAAACGTAGATTAATATCACTGACATTTGCAGGCTCGATTTTAAAATTTTTTGTCCACTGATTTTATGCATAATTGACTTTTAGTTTGACCGACTCGGTTGTAAATCCAACAAGTTCATTCCAGTTGATAAATTTGGTATTATGCGAGATGAAATGCAAGATAGGCTATGCAGATGATGCCAAAAGATGTGGGATATTAGCGAAAAAATTAGAATATCACACTCCCAAGAGTCGATGCTTTTGTAGACCTCCTTTGGGATGTACGCACGATGACTTTGACAGGTTTGAGTCCCGTTTGTACGAATGGAGCCTACAAGTGAAAGGCTTGAGAGGGGTGTGGTCCCATGGGAAGAAACGATTCATGTGGAAAGTACCTTGAATCCGAATCCGTTTCGTATGTCAAAGTAGTTATAAGGATCCGTGACCCGTGTCGATAACGCTAGACGTAGGGTTGGCCGGGAAAAGATGCCTTGGTACAGTTTCTGATTAGTGATATTTAGAGTTGTTAAACTCAAGCGACATGTTTCCATATAGTGCAATTTTTGTGAATTCAAGTCTCCTCCCTTTTCCCTTGAGACTTGAAGTACTAGATGACTAGAACCTAGTAGAGCCGAGAGAATTCATAAGATAGGGAACCCACTGGGATAATTATCTCACCCCATATTGTTGATTATTTTTCAGGTAGTTCCGATTCGGTGAAGGGTAAAGACAAGATCGCTTGATTGTTCTTACTTATCTCACCTTTTGGATGGCTTTTCCATTGCGAAGACTCTTGTTTTGAGATCATTCTTTAATGATCTAGCTCTTAGTTATATTTTGAACATCTTGTATATATTATGCCACTTTTAGTTGTTTTGTTTTGGCATGTATTATGTAAAATGTGTTACTAGGAACTTGTATATTTCAGTACCAAATTTGCAACCATGTATGATATGAAAATTCTAGACATATATTATATATGGGTGTTACAATTTGTATTAGAGCAGGTTGTATCCTCGACCTAGCCATGAAATATTATAAGCATTTCTTTCTTCTTCATATGTGTGTTGTCATCATTGTCTTGGATATTATACCAATAGTATTGAGCCTGATCAACTTGATTCTATTTGTATGACGTTTAGGATCATGATTGACAGACGCAGAAGCCGCGGTAGACCCATAACTCAGACTTCCGACTCGAATCCCCTAGGTGGTAGTGAAAGTGTTCAGTGGCCTCAGTTTGTTCAACAGATGCAACAACAACAACAAAACCAATTCATGCAACAGATGATGTAGCAGTTGAATGAAGGTCTTCATCCTCCAATGACTCCACCAGAAGCTATAGATGGGAGTTTCTGGGATTTCCTCCGCATGAATCCTTCTAAATTACTTGGCGGGCTAGATCCTGTGAAGGCTCATGAATGGGTGTCTGGTATAGAGAGAATATTTCTAATAGTGCCTTGTAGTGAAGAGAACAAGGTGGTGTTTGCTTCCCACATGATGAGAGGTCATACTTTGAGATGGTGGGAAAGTGCTTCAACTTTGATGACTAACCAAGGAATCCCTAGAGTGTGGGAACATTTTAGGACTACCTTTCTAGACAAGTATTTCCCTAGATCCTTGAGGACCCAGAAATAGTTTGAATTTTAGCAGCTTAGACAGGGTAACATGTCAGTGGCTGCTTATACTGAAAAGTTTAAGGACATGGCTGCTTATTCTAGGCAGGCTATGTATGCACCGAATGAGAATTGGAAAATTGACCAGTTTCTATTTGGGTTAAGAGCTAAGATTTCTCATAGTGCATCTCAGAGGGAGTTTACCACTTATGTAGAGTTATTAAGACAATGTTATATGGTCAAAAAAAGTTTGAAAAGAGTTCAAGAAGAGAGGGATTTGGGTAGGATTTCTTAGAGGAACCAAGGGAGACCAAGTTATCAGTGTAGACCTAGACCACAACTTTTCAAAAGGAAAACAAATGCAGAATGCTAGACCTAACACTCCTCCCTCATGCTGTATATGTGCAAAGAATCATTTTGAAAGATGTGCTACCGGAAGTGTGAGGTGTTATCAATGCCAAGGAACACACCATATGGCTAGGGATTGTCCTCAGAATATGAATCAAATACAAGGGAAGAATATCGGTCGGGTTTATACTTTGGATGCGAAGAAGGCTAAAGGTAACAACGCCTTGATTGTCGGTACATGTTTCGTGAATGGACATCCCCGTTTTGTATTATTTGATTATGGAGCACCACACTCTTTTGTGTCAATACAATGCATGTAGCGACTTCGTTTGCAAGAGATTCCTTTGTCTCCTCCCATGATGGTTACTACAGCCATGGATGATGTTGTCGAGACACCATTAATTTGTAAAAATTGTTCGTTATCGGTGGATGGTAGAGTTTTTCAAATTGACCTTATCGGTTTGCTGCTTAAGAAAGTTGATGTAGTCTTAGGGATGGATTGGCTTTCTGTTAATTCGGTGTTTATAGGTTGTAAGGAGAAGTTAATCATCATTTCGTATAGTGAAGCTACTCCAAAGGATGTGTTAACTACTATTTTGGAAGGTATAATTGGTATGGTTAATTTCCTATTTGAGAAGGAGAAATTTGTTCTCTTAGTTCTCACCCTAGAGGCAAGTGACGATCTGAAGGTTTCCCAGTTTCCTATAGATTGTGAGTTTCCAGAAGTTTTCCTCGAGGATGTCATTTCTCTCCCTTCGGAGAGGGAAGTGGAATTCTCTATTGAACTGGTACCGGGAACGGATTTTATACTCGTTTCTCCGTATCAGATGGCACCACCGGAGTTAAGAGAATTAAAGGAACAATTGGAAAAGTTATTGGCTAAGCATTTCGTTTAACCTAGTGTATCACCATGGGGAGCCCCTGTACCGCTAGTAAAGAAGAAGGATGGTGATATGCGTTTGTGTATTGATTACCGCCAATTGAATAAAGTCGCCATCAAGAATAAGTACCCTCTACCTAAGATAGACGACATGTTAGATCAATTAAAAGGAGCCTGTGTATTCTCGAAGATTGATTTACGGTCGAGTTCTCATCAAATCAGTGTGAAGAATTTTGATGTGCCAAAGACTGTATTTAGGATCCGATACGGCCATTATGAATTTTTTGTGATGCCTTTCGGTGTGATGAATGCTCCAACTGCTTTCATGGATTACATGAATCGAATATTTCAACCCTACTTGGACCAATTCGTGGTGATATTTATTGATGACATTCTTATTTATTCTCGTACTCCACGAGAGCACGGAGAACTTCTAAGAATTATTCTATTGGTGTTGCTAGAGAAGAAACTCTTTGCCAAGTTAAGCAAGTGTGAGTTTTGGATGATGTAACACCCCATTTCTACCCGACGGATAATAGTAAAATCAGAGTTATAAAATTTCAACAAACAATAGGATGCTACACTTTCATCCTAAAAACAACTTCGATTAATTTCATATGAACAGATACATAACACTTTGATTGGATGAACCGATAACAACAAAATTCATATATATCTTCTTTTCAAAGCAAAACAACTTCAAGATACGAATATTCAACTTTGATTCACTTAACATTTTTGTTCGACTAAAACAACTTCAAAACAACATAATACTTAATAAATTCAACTTAAAAATTCAGCATAATAAAACATATTCAATAATAAACAACAAGCGTCCATCCCCCGAGTGTTACGTATCAGAGCAAGACCCTTTTGACTTGCCATAGAGCAACAAAAGACTTCATCAAGTTACTTCGAACTTCCACTGCAAATCTTGAGTACCTGCCCATTTCCCATGGTAGGGGAAATATCAGCAGAAGGGGTGAGATATCGAACAATATAAACAGAAGTATGATAATCAATACATTAGATTAAAATTATACAATTTCCCAACTTTACAACAACAACAAACAACAATCATCAGCAACTCAACCACAACTTTATCAGCCTAATACTACAACAACTTTATCAACATAATACAACATCAACTATATCAACATAATACGACCTCAACTTTATCAACATAATACAACATCAACTTTATCATCATAAGACAACATCAACTATATCAACATAAATAATGCAACACAAAATGCGACTAAACTATGCGTATGCATGTGGTACCAATGGAGCAAAACTCCCAACTTAGAAACTGCCAGGTTATCGAGGCATCAAGGCATAAGCCTTCAACTTAATATTTTGCCAATCCAGGCCAACGTGGTGAGCATTAGCTCCAACTTAAAAATTGTCAATCAAGACCAACTTAATAATGCTATGCTATGCATGCGACAACAACCACATCATCAACTTATTCAACACAACACAACAACGACAAAAATGCAACAACTGCAAACAACTTAATCAACATTGGTCACAAGACCCGCAACAGGAAAACAACTTAACAACGTTGGTCATAAGACATGCAACTCCAAAACAACTTAACAACGTTGGTCATAAGACCTACAACTTAATAATGTCCATAAATCGGGACAATTCAACACAATTCAACTTCACCTGCAAAACAACTTATTCGACATAATTTCAACAAAATAATCCAACCAAAAATACCTACCCGTATACACGACTTACTCCGACAATTTTCAACTAATACCGGACAACTAATCTTACCGCTTAATTCTACTTATTCGACTAATTCCATACATCAACCAACCAAAAATAACTACAACCACTTACGAATTATTTCTGCAAAATTTCAACTAATTTCGGTTAAACAATTATATCGGTTAAAACTACTAATATTACTATTCGGTACTATTTTCATCAACCTCTATTATTGCTACTAATTCCGATTGTTTCTATTTATTTGATTCCCTGATATCAAATCTCGAATGCTACTAAATCATGTTACTGTTATTAAATTCAACTTGATACAAAACCTGCTACTATTATTTCTAAGTCCCTACATTATTGTTATTCCTCTGCATTATTAATCAGTTAACATTGTTGAGGCATATTGCATGATAACACCTCAATCGCACACATTCACGACGGTAAAAATCATCACAACGATACAATTTCAATTTTTTGCTATAATTGAACCAGATACAGACCTCAAAACCATTTTTCCTAGAAAGAACATCTCGTTAGTTTTCCAACGCTTCGAACGGGGGTCAAAACCGACTTACGAATCAAAAGATATGAATTTTCCAAACTTTCCGAAACCAGAATTTTTCTGCATAACAGCCCTACGGGATTTTGCATTTTCGTCCGAAAATCCGACCGATTCAATTATTTTCTTCGAAACAAACACATACTCATTCATACCAAACATATAGTAGTGATTTGGAACCATCAAACGTGAATTCTACGACTTTCGATTTCAATCCGAATCTTAAACCCCCAAATCTCCAAAAATGCAAAAACTTTCAAAATCAATCAAATTCGATAAAACAAGCATACTCGATCACGACCTAACATTTCTCGACACAACTACACAATCTATTCTGACTTTCATCCGCGAAAACATCGGTTTCTATCGATTTAACCAAATTCCAACCTAAGTTTAACACTATAGAACAACAACCAAACAATCTAGCAAACATCAAATTCCACAAAAACAAAATCAATTCATCAATACACTTCAACACATTCAGTAGAAAATTATATAAATCCCAATCCCACGTATCAATTATCATATACCCGGTTATAAAATTCGAACCCCACCCTTACCTTGGATTGAAGGTTGCTCTAAATTTTCCGGTTGAAAACTTGCTCTAGCAGCCTCTACGAATTCTCTCTCAAAAACCCTTGTTCCTCTTTTCCTCTTCTCCATAACTTCCACGTTCTGCTCCTAATTTTCCTCTTTTTCTGCAACTCCCACTTACAGCCACTTTCTAACTCCTCTTTGTTTCTAAAAACCTAATATAATAATTCTATCATTTTATTTTCTTATTGGGCCTCACTACTACACCCGCACTATTACTACCATCTAACTAAGCTCAATATTTTCTTATACTTCTACTAAGTTAACACCATATTATTTTCTACGACTTAAATCATTTTTAATTAAATTATCCTACTAAAGCCAACACAACTTAAATAAATTAAATTAATTAATATTCTACGAAAATAAATATTATTTCTAATATTAATTTCTCCCGACTAAATCGACTAATTACCCGATTAATACTTATTAGCATCAACCAACATATTCAACATAGTCAACAAATATTCGGAAAAATACTCAATACTAATTAATTAAAATATTTAATTAAATACGGGCGTTACAACTCTCCCCCACTTAGAATATTTTCTTCCTCGAAAATTCACTCGATGCACCACACTCCAATTATGTTATCTCAGCTAACAAATCAACTTCCCTGCCCTAAGAAGGCAACCCCACATCTAACACCAAACAACAATACGTCACATCAACGACAACAACAACACGAAACAAGGCTCACGCGACGCACCCAACAACTAACTCAAGACACAAAGAATAACCAAGTTAAGAACACACCAGTTCACTACAACCAGAACACAACACAAACGTTACCATCGCCGAAGGTAACACTCCCCTAATTCTCATCATAGGAATTAGCTACTCGCACTCGAACCATCACCTTAGGTAACGAGGCAACAACAAGGATAAAAGTACAAGGCCCAAAGCACAACATCAACATAATCAAACTACCGACATCGTGGTTACCCACATAGGAACCAATTGTTCTACACCGCGCTTTCGCTGCGTACTCTGATTAATTGCAACCATCAAATCTACCAAGTTCACATCAACTTCCGACCATCAAAGCAGACATAAGAAAAGATTTTCGACTTAACTCATCGGGAATTCAAATCAAACAGGCTTCTAAACTTTGATGACTGACCACTTCGAACTTAGATCCGTAATTAATACCTCCGAAACACAACTACAACTGCAGCCAATTCCAAATCTTGAATAGAATAGCTACTTTCGAGAATTCCCAATTATCGTCAACATAAGCCACAACTTCACTACCTAGTACTAGCACATCATCAAAATTCATCTCAACGCATGACAACATTACCACAGCATAAGGATACAAGTGTCCAATTAATCTCAACGAGAAAAAAAATCGTCTTTCCAACAGTGCTTAACACCCAATAGCCATAGATTTAGCCTTAAAACCTACACTTAACATGGCATATTAACCAAACCAATCAAACAAACTAATTCATCAAGTCCTACTCATACTAGCACAATTCTTCATACAACTTCATCTGAATTAACACAACAAGGCAACCTCATCTTACAAATCATAATTCTCACCTTGCTAACTCAACATATAGCTTCACTTCTTTCAATACTTGTAACTCAATGCTCAAATACCCTACACGCCCTCCTTCTGATTACATAGCATATCAGAACATCCACAACAAACACCAGTTATAACATTATCTGAACAAGTATGGAAAATACAATTCATATTTCCTATATACACGTTAAGGCATACCAGCCACTGCCCTTCTCGATCCGACACCGTTGGTCAAATCATAGTCTTACATTACCATTTACTTCCTACTTTGATCATCTCTACAATTCTCCAAGTCTCATGTCAATCGAATTCTTGATCCACCACAAATCAAAACCCAAGTTATCCAGAACACAACTGCGAGTTTCCAAACTACTCACTGATCAACTCGCAACCTCATACTAACATCCTCATGTCCATCTCATTTCCCTATATAGGAATCCGCATCGACAACTCAAACAATTCATAAGCACTTGGCTCAACCCCAAACAATTCACTATGCATACTATTCTAGTTGGCAAGACACGTCTACTCCATCCACAAGATTCCGTCTACTATCAACAAGAGATTAAGGGTGATCAGTTCCTCAATTTGTCAATAGACAGCCGGCAACCATAATGGTGGCATAAATCATCATTATCCAACTAAAATAACGTCTTCTTCCTCGTGCTCAAAGTTATCTACGCATACTGCTCTACCATTTCTCTAAGGCTTACAAACGTTTTCTTAATTTTCCTATTTTCCACCTTGTCAATGATACAAAAAGTCCAAAATCCAGTACATATTCTCCTATACAAGTTAGTTGCACAACACAATCATTAAATATCCTTCTAATACCGGGAACGTTACCACATCAAGTACGATCCAAATCGGCCCACTTCAATCGAAACATTTATCTAAGTTCAAAACCTTTGTCAACCCTAACCAATCCTTCGTCTTTCTTTTTAATCTCATAACTTCAATGATCCATATAGTTTCACACTTGGATCTCATTCTAATCACAATCTCAACAATACCATATCATCATCTGGTTGGTGATATAACTTCCAAAAATTTCATACTCATGTCGATACATCTCGCCAACAACACACAATCCACTTTACTATTTAACATTCCTCAAATATTTCTATACTTTAATCATTCTCAACTATCATACGCCGCACTTCCATGTGCTTCTCCGATACTCTTCTTCTTATTACTAAACATTTCATACTTGACTTCATCTTACTATTTCCAGCAAGAATTGTCCAACTTCAAACACGATTATCTTCTTCAATACAGACCTCCCAGACACAAAATTATATTCCAAAATGAAGGGAATTTCATGTAGATTCCAGAACTTCAAGAATCGCTCAAATCTGAATTACGAGTAAAAAGTTATCCTCCTTGCAATGGGACTGGTCAAGAAATCCCGTATGCAGAATTTTCCAAAAGTCAGCACCAGACCCAAATATTCAAACGCGTTATGCTCCCTCTTCAAAAACATGCTGAAGACAAAACTTATATGCCAACTGTAGGGAATTTCGTAAACTTTCCGAAAAGTCCAGAATCGCTTTAATCGGAGTTACGAGTAGAAAGTTATGCCTCTTATACTGAAGGCTGTTCCATAAATACGAAAATAAAATCCGAAATTGGTGAACATGAGTTCTACCTCTTTCTCTTGCTTCCAAACTCTTCCAACTACCCTTGGTTTTCACCCAACTCTGAAAATCATCCAACTTCGCTCCAGATATACTCCACTTGCATATCACTATTCGTCACATTGCCCCCTCTTCTCCGAGAAGCAAACATCAATCATACTGACTCATCCTCCTTCAAATGTCTCAAATGGACCGACAGATAAATCATGAGTCCATACTTTCGACGATTCGCAACACATTTCTGACGACATTTGCACTCTTGCAATCAATATCACCTTGATTCAACTTCACATACTACAAACATCTCTGAGAAGTAAACTTCTCTCCCACTAGTTTCAAACCAACTCCTGCATACCATCGATTAGGAAAACAAACCAGTACCGACAGTGTTCCACACACTTGTCGCGTACTAAGGGATAAACGACATTAGACAACTTGGCCGGACAGACCGACATGCTTTGATACCACTAATGTAACACCCCATTCTACCCGACGGATAATAGTAAAATCAGAGTTATAAAATTTCAACAAACAATAGGATGCTACACTTTCATCTTAAAAACAACTTCGATTAATTTCATATGAACAGATACATAACACTTTGATTGGATGAACCGATAACAACAAAATTCATATATATCTTCTTTTCAAAGCAAAACAACTTCAAGATACGAATATTCAACTTTGATTCACTTAACATTTTTGTTCGACTAAAACAACTTTAAAACAAAATAATACTTAATAAATTCAAGTTAAAAATTCAGCAACATAAAACATATTCAATAATAAACAACAAGCGTCCATCCCCCGAGTGTTACGTATCAGAGCAAGACCCTTTTGACTTGCCATAGAGCAACAAAATACTTCATAAAGTTACTTCGAACTTCCACTGCGAATCTTGAGTAACTGCCCATTTCCCATGGTAGGGGAAATATCAGCAGAAGGGGTGAGATATCGAACAATATAAACAAAAGTATGATAATCAATACATTAGATTAAAATTATACAATTTCCCTACTTTACAACAACAACAAACAACAATCATCAACAACTCAACCACAACTTTATCAGCCTAATGCTACAACAACTTTATCAACATAATACAACATCAACTATATCAACATAATACGACCTCAACTTTATCAACATAATACAACATCAACTTTATCAACAGAAGACAACATCAACTATATCAACATAAATAATGCAACACAAAATGCGACTAAACTATGCGTATGCATGTGGTACCAATGGAGCAAAACTCCCAACTTAGAAACTGCCAGGTTATCGAGGCATCAAGGCATAAGCCTTCAACTTAATATTTTGCCAATCCAGGCCAACATGGTGAGCATTAGCTCCAACTTAATAATTGCCAATCCAGGCCAACTTAATAATGCTATGCTATGCATGCGACAACAACCACAACATCAACTTATTCAACACAACACAACAACAACAAAAATGCAACAACTGCAAACAACTTAATCAACATTGGTCACAAGACCCGCAACAGCAAAACAACTTAACAACGTTGGTCATAAGACCTGCAACTACAAAACAACTTAACAACGTTGGTCATAAGACCTACAACTTAATAATGTCCATAAATCGGGACAATTCAACACAATTCAACTTCACCTGCAAATCAACTTATTCGACATAATTTCAATAAAATAATCCAACCAAGAATACCTACCCGTATACACGACTTACTCCGACAATTTTCAACTAATACCGGATAACTAATCTTACCGCTTAATTCTACTTATTCGACTAATTCCATACATCAACCAACCAAAAATAACTACAACCACTTACGAATTATTTCTGCAAAATTTCAACTAATTTCGGTTAAACAATTATATCGGTTAAAACTACTAATATTACTATTCGGTACTATTTTCATCAACCTCTCTTATTGCTACTAATTCCCACTGTTTCTATTTATTTGATTTCCTGATATCAAATCTCGAATACTACTAAATCATGTTACTGTTATTAAATTCAACTATGATACAAAACCTGCTACTGTTATTTCTAAGTCCCCACATTATTGCTATTCCTCTGCATTATTAATCGGTTAACATTGTTGAGGCATATTGCACGATAACACCTCAATCGCACACATTCATGACGGTAAAAATCAACACAACGATACAGTTTCAATTTTCTGCTATAATTGAACCAGATACAGACCTCAAAACCATTTTTCCTAGAAAGAACATCTTGTTAGCTTTCCAACGCTTCGAACGGGGGTCAAAACCGACTTACGGATCAAAAGATATGAATTTTCCAAACTTTCCGAAATCAGAATTTTTCTGCATAACAGACCTACGGGATTTTGCATTTTCGTCCGAAAATCCGACCGATTCAATTATTTTCTTTGAAACAAACACATACTCATTCATACCAAACATATAGTAGTGATTTGGAACCATCAAACGTGAATTCTACGACTTTCGATTTCAATCCGAATCTTAAACCCCCAAATCTCCAAAAATGCAAAAACTTACAAAATCAACCAAATTCGATAAAACAAGCATACTCGATCACGACCTAACATTTCTCGACACAACTATGCAATCTATTCCGACTTTCGTCCGCGAAAACATCGATTTCTATCGATTTAACCAAATTCCAACCTAAGTTTAACACTATAGAACAACAGCCAAACAATTTAGCAAACATCAAATTCCACAAAAACAAAACCAATTCATCAATACACTTCAACACATTCAGTAGAAAATTATATAAATCCCAATCCCACGTATCAATTATCATATACCCGGTTATAAAATTCGAACCCCACCCTTACCTTGGATTGAAGGTTGCTCTAAATTTTCCAGTTGAAAACTTGCTCTAGCAGCCTCTACGAATTCTCTCTCAAAAACCCTTGTTCCTCTTTTCCTCTTCTCCATAACATCCACGTTCTGCTCCTATTTTTCCTCTTTTTCTGCAACTCCCACTTACAGCCACTTTCTAACTCCTCTTTGTTTCTAAAAACCTAATATAATTATTCTATTATTTTATTTTCTTATTGGGCCTCACTACTACACCCGCACTATTACTACCATCTAACTAAGCTCAATATTTTCTTATACTTCTACTAAGGTAACACCATATTATTTTCTACGACTTAAATCATTTTTAATTAAATTATCCTACTAAAGCCAACACAACTTAAATCAATTAAATTAATTAATATTCTATGAAAATAAATATTATTTCTAATATTAATTTCTCCCGACTAAATCGACTAATTACCCGATTAATACTTATTAGGATCAACCAACATATTCAACATAGTCAACAAATATTCGGAAAAATACTCAATACTATTTAATTAAAATATTTAATTAAATACGGGCGTTACAGATGACGGAAGTGAAATTTCTTGGTCATGTGATATCTCAGGGAGATGTAGCGATAGATCCATCGAAAGTTGAAGCGGTATTTAATCGGGAGAGACTGAAGAATACTTCTGAAGTCAGAATGTTCTTGGGTTTGGCAGGTTATTATAGAAGGTCCCTTAAAGGATTTTCTCATATGGCTTTAACAATGACTAGACTTACCCAGAAGGATATTCCTTACAGTTGTGATTCAAGTTGTGAACAAAGTTTTAGGAGTTTGAAGGAGAGATTGACGACTACTCCTGTTTTGATTATTCCTAATTTTAGTAAGCCGTATGAAGTATTTTATGATGCAACTAAGAAAGGATTAAGAGGACTGTTAATGCAAGGTGGTCAAGTCGTAGCTTATGCCTCTCTCCAGTTGAAGGTTCATGAAGAGAATTATCAAACTCATGATTTAGAGTTAGCGGCTGTTATTTTTACACTGAAGGTGTGGCGTCATTACTTGTATGGAGTGCGTTTCGAGATGTTTAGCAATCACAAGAGTTTAAAGTATTTGTTTGATCAAAAAGAGTTAAGCATTCGTCAAAAGAGGTGGATAGAGTATTTGAAGGATTTTGACTTTGAATTGAAGTATCATCCAGGTAAAGCGAATAAGGTGGCAGATGCGTTAAGTCGGAATGGTGTGATAATGGGAAATTTGAATGTGAGTTCCACTTTAAAGGAAGAAATACAACATGGACAAATGACGGATACGAAGTTACGAGGGATGTTGGATCAACCGGGTTTCATTCTTGCCACTGATGGAGTTGTTCATTTTAATTAAAGGATTTATGTTCCGGATGATGTAGAGTTAAAGAGGAACATTTTGGAGGAAGTTCATAAAGGTGCTTTTACCATACATCTCGGTTCCTCAAAGATGTATCAAGACTTGAAGAAAGACTATTGGTGGTCTGGGATAAAAAGGGATATTGCGGAGTATGTGTCAGAATGTGTGGTATGCCAACAAGTGAAAATTGAGCACCAAAGACCGGGTGATTTGTTGCAACCGTTAGATATTTCGATATGGAAATGGGATAGCATTTCAATAGATTTTGCAGTTGGGTTACCTCGTGCGCAAGGTGTTTATCATTATATATGGGTAATTATGGATTGGTTGACAAAGTCCTCACGTTTCCTAGCAGTAAAGACTACTTATAAGGCAAGTTATCTTGCACGGTTGTTTGTTGAGGAAATTGTTAGACTGCATGGTGTACCCTCTAGTATTATGTCCGATAGAGATCTGAAATTTACTTCAAGATTTTAGAGAGCTTTCCAACAAGCCATGGGATATAAGTTGTGCTTAAGTACGTCGAATCATCCTCAGAAGGATGGTCATACGGAAAGGACGATACAAACGTTAGGAGATATGTTGAGAGCTTGTGTGCTTAAAAGTGGAGTAAATTGGAAAGAGCTCTTGCCATTGATTGAATTTACATACAATAATAGTTACCACACAAGTATCAGAATGGCCCCTTACGAAGCTTTGTATGGAAGAAAATGTAGAACACCTTTGTGTTGTACAGAAGTGGGCGAAGAACGAATTCTAGGACCAGAAATTGTGCAAGAAACTACGAAAAAGATAAGAATGATACGCGAAAAGGTAAAAATGACACAAAACCGTCAAAAGAGTTATGCAGATAATCGAAGGAGGCCTTTAGAATTTGAAGAAGGTGATCACGTGTTTTTGAAGGTCACTCCAAGATTGAGGTTGAAAGGATCGTTTAAATCGCGGAAGTTATGAGATGCATGATGTTTTTCACATGTCTCAACTCTGGAAGTTCATTCATAATCCTCTTCAGCCAATTCTTCTAGATTTAGTGGAGATATAAGTATATTTGACTTTTGAACCTCAACCGAGTCGTATTATGTGAAGGGAAACTAAAGTGTTAAGTAACAAGGAAATTCTTCTTGTTAAGGTTCAGTGGGACGAGACACATCCGGGTGATGCTACTTGGGAACTTGAATTAGAGATGCGAGAAGCTTACCCTCACCTTTTTCACGTAATTTATAAATTCGAGGACAAATTTTTATTTAAGGGGGGAGGATGTAATACCCCATACTGTTCTAAAGTGCTCTAAGTAATATTAGTCGAGATCAGATGAGTTCATATATGCTCTGATAATCATCAGTTTGGATAATTAGAGTAAATAGTGAGCTCAGATTGATTTAATTAATATTATTCGACTCTGACCTTTTATTAATTGGTACAATTAAGACATTTTGATAACACTAATATGATACATTTTACCAATTAATACTCTTTTCTACCACACAAACATCTTTTGGTCTTACTAGTTTTGGATATCTCTAAGTATATTTTATTTTCATTTTCCTTTTCTTTCAAACTTTGTGGGAACAAGACTTAAAAGAAGAGAAAGAAAGTTGGTAAGAGAAAGAAGAGAAAGATGAGAAAGAGAAAGAAGGAAGAAAACCTAGAGGAAGAAGAAGCTCATAATTCTTCACCATTCATCATCTCATCTTCATCATTCCAACAAATTCATCTTCATCTTGAGGTGGGTTCTAGATAGATGCTCTATGTTAGGATTGTTAGATAGATTGATGAATATTGAGAGTGTGTTGTGTATTGATTCCATTGCCATGAAAATGCTATGTTTCTTGTTGTGTTCATGTTATTCATATTGAAAATAGTTGTTATATGTTGGGATTTTGTATGGCTTGAACTTGTATGGGAGTTAGGGGTAAAACACCCTTGTGTCTGTCTGGTTCTACAAGTGTTTATGCAGAAATCGATGCGCTCGCACAACGAGCTGTAAGTGATCTGCTGTTTTACTATGGTCGCACTGTGAACATCATGCGAACATTCAGCGAGCTCCTCGCCCAGCGGTCGCACAAAGACCATAGTGTCATTTTGATTCTGCCTGCCTCATGTTTATTTCACACAACGAACCGAAAGCGAACAACCTCGCTTTCCGGTCGCACAACGAGGATGACAGGGTTTTGAAAGATGTTTTGTTTCTTAAATGGATTGTTTTACATACTTGTTTAGCTATATCATGAGTCGCTTTGTATTGATTATTATGACTATTATGCATGTCTTTTATCCATAAATGATTGCTTGTGAATATGTGATAACATTCTTAAAATAATAAAGAATGGTGAGGAAACCTTAATGGAATTAATGAAATGAAGTAGTAAGATACTTAGGACAAAATGGATGACTTAGATGACAATGCTTGTGTATTTGATGCCTATGTGTGTATCTTGTACAAGTAGTTGTCTAGTGGTAATGTGAGACATTATATGGAACTTGTATTGGTTTTGTGTTGTTTTGAGGTTAACGTGAATGTGTTTGCCTTGTCATTGTCGAATACAATCACCCCTTGTGTATTTGATCATGTAGGCAAAAATAACCCTTGAGATATGATGTCCCAAGAGTCGATGCTTATGTAGAGCTCCTTTGGGATGTACACACTATGACTTTGACAAGTTTGTGTCCCATGTGTACGAGTGAAGCCTACGAGTGAAAGGCTTAAGATTGGGGTGGTCCCATGGGAAGCGACGCTTCATGTGGAAAGTAACTTGAATATGAATCCATTTCATATGTCAAAGTAGTTACAAGGATCTGTGACCCGTGTCGATAACTCTAGGCATAAGGTTGGGCGGGGAAAGATACCTTGGTACGATTTCTGATTAGTGATACTTTGAGTTGTCAAACTCAAGCGACATGTTGCCATATAGTGCAATTTTCGTGAATTCAAGTCTCCTCTCATTTCCCTTGAAACTTGAAGTACTAGTTGACTAGAACCTAGTAGAGTTGAGAGAATCCATAAGATAAGGAACCCACTAGGATTATTATCTCATTCCATGTTGTTCATTATTTTTTAGGTAGTTCCGATTCGGTGAAGGGTAAGGATAAGATAGCTTGATTGTTCTTAATTATCTCACCTTTTAGATGGCTTTTCTGTTGCGAAGACTCTTGTTTTGAGATCATTCTTTAGGGATCTAGTTCTTAGTTATATTTTGAACATCTTGTATATATTATGCCATTTTTAGTTGTTTTGTTTTGGCATGTATTATGTACAATGTGTTACTAGGAACTTGTATATTTCAGTACCAAATTTGCAACCATGTATGATATGAAAATTCTAGACATATAGTATATATGGGTGTTACATTAAGTTTAAATCGCAATTCTTGGTTCTTGACCCATGCATGAAAATGATCTCATAACTAGATGAATTAGTCATAATACATGATGCAGATGAATGGTTAAGGTGGAGAAAAATTCAGGGTATGACAACTTCCCCAATTTAAATAGCTTCATCAGATGGCATGAGAAATTGTAATCTTCATGTAACTCTGATAGAAGATATTTAAATACAAAAGGGCCGAATTTTTCCCCTAGATGTATTTGACATGCTATGCTAGGCTATTATATGCTATAGATATGCGAAGGACTCTTTTATTGGGGATATGAAACAGACTCTGTGGGGATTACTGAAATGGATTTCCAATGAGGTTTACTGGGGATTAAATGAAATGGGTGGAATGAAACTCGTTGGGGATACTTTGAAATATGGTTAGTTCAGGATTCTCATATAACTAACCAAAAGATAACCGACAAACTACGTAAGAGAACAAGAAGCAAGCTCTGGATTCTCATGGAGCAAATTAGGATTGTAGATTGTAAATTAAATGATCCTGGATTCTCATAAGACGACATGGTAGGTTACAGGTTCTTGTGTAACAATATGAAAAATTTCGAGTTCTCGCAGAGCAAAGAAATAGTTATGGCTTCTCAAGAACGACAAGTAGGTTACAAGTTCTCACGTAACAAAAGAAATGACTATGGATTCTCATAGAGTAAAGAAGAGGTTCTGGATTCTCAGAGAACGACACGGTAAGTTATGGGTTCTCACGTAACAAACTAGAATTGTTATGGCTTCTCACATAGTAAGGATGGATATGTTATGGTTTCTCACACAAAAAAGAAATGACTCTGGGTTTTCACAGACCAAAGAGAGGTTCTGGCTTCTCACAGAATAGAAAGTAGGTTACGGGTTCTCACATAACAAAAGATGGATACGTTGTGGTTTCTCACATAACCAAAGTGAAATGACTCTGGATTCTCACAGAGTAAAGAGAGGTTCTGGCTTCCCATAGAACATAAAGTAGGTTACAGGTTCTCACGTAACAAAAAATGGATAAGTTATGGCTTCTCACATAATAAAATAGACAACTCTAGGTTCTCACAAAGTAGTAATTTAAAGAAAAGTTATGCGTTCTCACAAAACGACGCAAAAGGGAGGTTATGGCTTCTCACATAACCACGTGAAAGAAAGGGTTACAGATTCTCATGTAACGACAAGCAAGGGTTCTGGATTCTCACATAATGAAAGTAATGTTACAGATTCTCACATAATAGTATAATGGGTTGTGGCTTCTCACTGAAAAGTTTGATAGTAATGTATAACAACACATCACGATAAAATAGTTATCTGGAAACACATCAGATAAAAGTACCCAATCTGGACAAACAACAAAAGGTAAGACTCATCTGGTAACACCTCTGAGAGACAAAAGGGATGATCTGGAAATAATTTGGATTGACCAAAGGCATTGAAACTTTAATCAAGTATCTATTTTGGTGGATGCAAACTAAGTTGGACTTTCAATCAACAGGGTCAGTTTGACAAAGTTGTTAGATATGCACATGAGCTATGCATGATTTATAATGCTTGAATGCATGCAAGACAAAGATTTTGGGTTAATGTGCCAAGCACAACAGATCTTTGGTGTGGATTTGGAATCTTCTGGATACCGCGACACAGGAACAACGCCGAACCATGAAGTAAATGGATGCTTCTGAGCATTCTTATCAAGTATATCAGTCTTTCATCAAATTGGCAATTTCTTTAGAAAACACATGGGTCAAGCCCCCTCACAAATATTCTTCTAGTGGTGTTCCAAAAGTGTTTTAAGACTTCACGGTCTCTTGAGAAAACATTAATTTCCTTTTAACTATTTCAATAGTCAAAGTATTTGTGTATCTCAATACGTTTATTATTCCTCAATTTCAAAATTATATCATAAAAAATAAATGACATTGTGTAAAAGGAATGAGGAAACACAAAAAATGAAAAGAAATTGTTAAATCAGACTTTTATTCATAAAATTATAGCACACGAAAGTGTCGCTCCATGTAGGATATTACAGAGGGAAATAAAAATGAAAATGGCAATGGGAACGATTTACATTGAATCACAATAAACACTATTTTCCCAATAACCAATAGTCCCTAAAACCTCGCTTCTAAAGAGAGCAACTAGATTGATCCTCCTCGCTTCTGGTTCTTATGCATCCATCAGTCTTGCTTGATATAGTATTTGCATTTTATAATCTCTTACTTTTTACTGGATTGCCCTTTCGGGTTTTTAATCCACCGGGATGCTCTTTTTTTGCCTAAGTCTCCCTTTCGAGTTTTCGACTTAACAAGCTGACACATTTTTTATATCCCTAATTTTTGTCTGGACTGCCCTTTCAGGTTTTTCAGTCCACCAGGATGCTCATTTTTGCCTAAGTTTCCCTTTAGGGTTTTCAACTTAGTGGGATGTCTTTTTTTTCTAGGCATAATACAATCTGACTGCATCAGAATTCCCTAGACATTGAAGCTCCTCGTCGTCCATTGTAGAAAGAATTATGGCTCTACCAGAGAAGAATTTTTTGACAACAAATGTGCCTTCGTAATTGGAGTCTATTTTCCACGTGAACATTTGTGTATAAGAAATATCTTCTTGAGCACGAGAACTCCTTCTCTGTATTCTTGAAAGCGGACTTTCTTATGAAACGCCTTCTTGAATCGCTTTTGATACAGCTGTTTGCGGCACAAGGCAATCATGCGCTTTTCCTCAATGAGGTTCAGCTGGTCAAATCTGTATTGAATCCATTCAACTTCTTCAATTTTGGTCTCCATCAAGATTCTCATCGATGGGATCTCTAGTTTGATTGGGAGAACTGCTTCTATACCATATACCAACGAGAAAGGGGTTACCCCTATGAAGTATGGAGGGACGTCTGGTATCCGTGCAATGCGAAGGGTAGCATCTCATGCTAATCCTGGTAGGTTATTACCATCTTCTACAGGATTTTCTTGATGTTTTATCCGCCGCATCAACCGAACCATTCATCTTTAGGCGATAAGGATAAGAATTATGGTGCTTAATCTAGAAGCTTTCACATAACTCTTTCATGATCTTATTATTCAGATTCATCCCATTACCTGTGATGGTCTTGCTTGGAATACCATAGTGACATATAATCTCCTTTTTTTAGGAAACTGGAGACCACTTGTTTGATCATGTTGGTGTAAGAAGCAGCTTCCGCCTATTTCGTTAAGTAATTGATAGCAACCAAGATGAAGCGATGATCATTAGAAGCTTTTGGCTCTATGGCTCCAATCATGTCAATGCCCCACATCAAAAATGGCCAAGGAGAGGTCAAAACATTCAAAGGAGTAAGCGGTACATGTATCTTATCAGCATAGATTTGACATTTGTGGCAAGTTCTAGGGTAACTAAAACAATCAGTTTCCATCGTCAACCAGTAATAGCCTGCCCTTAGAATCTTCTTTTCCATTACATGCCCATTGGCGTGTTTTTCAAAGGACCCTTCATGGATTTCTTTGTTCAACATATCTGCTTCGTGTCTATCTACACATTTGAGCAAGATCATGTCGTGATTTCTCTTGTACAACACACCATTGCATATAAAGAAATTGGATGCTAACTTTCTCAGAGCCTTTTTATTTTTAGTTGAAGCATTTGCTTGATACTCTTGTCTTTCTAAATAGCACATGATGTCATAAAACCATGGTTTTCCATCGAATTCTTCTTCGAATGATTGACATTAGGTGGGATCCGTTTTTCGTTCTACTACAACGAGAGGAGCGTCATTATGGAATCTAACTTGGTACATTGAGGGCGATATAGCCAAAGCATCTGCCACTTGGTTCTCTGCCATTGGAATGTGATGGAAAGTTATGTCATCAATATACTTTATCAATTCCTTAACGTAAGCACGATATTAAACCAATTTGGAGTCACGAGTTTCGTATTCTCCCTTTATTTGATAGATTACCAAACCAGATTCTCCATATACCTCAAGATTCTTGATTCAGAGGTTGATTGTGGCTTAAAGACCGAGGATACATACCCCATATTCTGCCGTATTGTTCATACAATCAAAGCATAATCTTGCTGTAAAATGGGTGAAACTACCATGTGAAGAGACTAAAATAGCTCCAATGGCATGTCTAGTGGATTTTGAAGCACCATCGAATGCAAGTTGCCAAATCGATCCAGGTTCAGGTCCTTCATCGGGACCTGAGACCTCACAGTCTTTTATGGCCATAATGTCTTCATCCGGGAAATCAAACTTTATGGATTGATAGTCTTCCAATGACTGATGTGCTAGATATTCTGCCAATGCACTCCCTTTTATATCCTTTTAGGTTACGTACTGTATTTCATACTCGGATAGTAGCATCTGCCAACGAGCCAGTCTTCCAGTCAAAGTAGGTTTCTAAAAAATGTACTTTATCAGATCCATTTTGGAAATCAATAAACTAGTATGACATATCATGTACTACCTCAAACGGCGGACGACCCATGCCAAAGCACAATAGGTTTGTTCTAAGAACGAATATCCTGTTTCGCAATCAGTAAACTTTTTGCTCAAGTAAAAAATAGCATGCTCCTTTCGGCCCGATTCATCTTGTTTCCCCAGTACGCAACTCATTGACTCTTCTAACACAGTCAGGTACAAAATGAGTGGTTTTTCGGGAATATGTGGAACCAAGATGGGAGGTTCTTGCAAATAGCATTGGATCTTCTCGAAGGTTTTTTAACAATCAGCATTCCAATCATCCACTTGATTCTTTCTTAGCAATTGGAACATAGGCTCGCACGTAGCGGTCATATGAAAGATAAAATCGGAGATGTAATTCAATCTTCTTATGAATCCTCTATCTTTTTTTCTGTACGCAGAGCAGACATCTCTTGAATAGCTCTGACTTATCAGGATCTACTTTAATTCCATGTTGACTGGCGATAAACCCAAGTAGTTTCTAAATCGAACACCGAATATGCATTTGGCAGGATTCAAACATAATTTGAACTTTCTCAGGAATTCAAACAGTCACTGCAAGTGATCTATATGGTCCTCTTCACTTTGTGACTTGACAATCATGTCATCAACATATACCTCAATTTCTTTGTGCATCATGTCGTGGAAGAGGGTGGCCAATACTCTCTAATTGGTTGCCCCAATGTTCTTTAAACCGAAAGGCATTACCTTATAAAAATATCTTCCCCATGGGGGTGACGAACGTGGTATTTTCCATATCTTCAGGCGCCATCTTGACTTGATTATAGCCTGAGAACCCATCAATAAAGGAAAAAATAGAAAATTTGGCAGTATTGTCCACTAGTGTATCAATATTTGGCAAAGGGAAATCGTGTTTTGGACTGGCTTTGTTCAAATCCATATAATCCACACACATCCTCACTTTACCATCCTTTTTGGGAACAAGTACAATGTTAGCTACCCGTTGAGGGTATTAGGACACTTCTAGAAATCTTGCGTCGAACTGTCTTTTAACTTCTTCTCGGTTTTTTATGGACATATCAGGCCTAGTTCTCAACTTTTGCTTCATAGGCAGGCATTCTGGACGGAGTGGTAGTCGGTGCTCAACAATGTTTGTGTCTATCCCATGCATGTCTTGATACAACCAGGAAAACACATCCACATTCTCAAGAAAAAGTTTGACCAATCTCTCCTATATGCTGATTTTGAGAGTATTCTTGATTTTCACCTATTTCTTTTCTTCTTCTGTGCCCAAGCTGGTGACCTCTATAGGCTCTTGATGCAATTTAATGGCTTTGTTATCGTGCTTAAGTAACCTTGCCAGTTCTTCAGGGAGATCACAATCGTCCTCACACTCCTCTTCAGCTTGGTTAACAGGGGTTTCAAAGTTATGAGGGATTGTAGCATTATTGAGTTCAACGGATTCATTGATTATTCTGCATGATTTTAATGTTGATTTTAGAAAATGGAAAAAATGTAAAAAATGCAAAAGGAAAAATATTTTTTTGTAGTTTTTAAAAAGGTTGTCATTTTCTTAAAACAAAATAAAATTAGAAAATGAATAACAAAATGCTTTTATTAATGATGATAATCATTTGACGCAAAAAGGACCCCTACATACGATCTTTAAGCCTTGGGCAAAGCAAAAGGATTTGAACAACAAATTACTTTGACAAAGGAAATACTTCAGGCAAATGAATGGATTCCCAATTGTCCATATCAGCAGTGCAACGGTACACCAGACAGGGTGTTGTTAAATCCTTCGCATTGTCTTCTAAAGCAACCACTTGCTTATTATGTATGAAATCAACACTATAGAACATCTCTTGGAAGCTTCGAACTTTAGTATTTGCAGAATCTTGAGCATCTTTATTCATTAGAGGCTTGTACCTTAATCCAAAGTGATCTCATTTCTCGGGAACGTTGATCACCTAGATCCAGCCTACATGACTTCCTTTCTCAAGCAACGCCTTAACACCTTTCAATGAAGCAAGTGATGAACCCACACTAGTGTCTTGGTCCTTCTCCTCGAAGAATACTGCATTGGCAATCTAAAGGGCTTGGAAAGAAGTTTACGATGCCCCATTCATCAGCTTCTACATAATGGAACAATGAAAGGTGACTAATCAACAAGTCTTCTTCATTGGACACTATGACTAATTTTCCTTTGACCACAAATTTCATCTTCTGGTGGAGGGTAAAATTAATTGCGCCCGCAGCATGGATCCAAGGCCTCCCCAACAAACAACTGTACGCTGGGTTAATGTCCATGACTTGGAAAGTTATTTGAAAGACATGTGGGACTATCATTATTGGTAGGTCCACCTCTCCAATCACAGTTCTTCGCGATCCATCAAAGGCCTTCACGATCATAACACTAGGTCTCGTCACGGCTTCTCTGCAAGAAAGCTTTGCCAATGTAGACTTTAGCATTACATTTAGCGATGACCCTGTGTCCACCAAGACTCGGGCTAACACATCGTCCAAACATTTCATAGAGATATGTAGTGCTCGATTATGATCTCTCCTCTCTTCAGGGAGTTCTCCATCATGGAAACTCAAGTTGTGGTAGGCTGTAATATTGGATACAATTCTACAGATTTGATCCAAAATGATACTCTACACCACATGCGCTTGGATAAGCACATTCAACAAGGCCTTTCTGTGTGCTTCTGTACTCATCAATAATGATAAGATAGAGATTGATAACACCGAAATTCCCATAGTTTTTAGCTCGATTCACATGCACGTTGTGTCGGTTTTATGCTTGTTTTATACTTTTATATGGTGTTACGCTATTATTTGTATGTTGCAGGTATGAGCTAGGATGAGGAAGGTACAAGAGAAAAAGGGAAAAAATGATCAAAGAGGAGAAAAGGCCCAAGAATTATCAGTCAAAGCCCATCAAAGGTGCAACATGGTCTCATGGCGTTCTCCATGGCCCGTGGCATTCTCCATGGGTACCAACGACCAAGTCTCCCTAATTTCACGCAGGTGGTGTTTACCACCACCTATGGTGTTCGCTGTAAAGCCCCAGACTGCTTTCATGATTACCGACTGAACCCACAAACCAACACGAGTCTTTTCAAAATGCTTTGTCCTCACGCACACACTTTTCGAGAAACTTCCCAGAAGGTCACCTATCCCAGAATTCCTACAAGTCAAGCACGCTTAACTATGGAGTTCCGATGGAACGGGCTACCAAAAAGAAGACGTATGTTTTTGGTATAGGTAGTACCAATTAATCCTTATAAGCTTTCCTTCAACCATGCAGTCTCATATCTGCACAACCTCAGGGTCCTTCTCATTCCAATGTGAATTCGGTTTTTCCCTAGAAGCTGCAGGGGTGTCTCATTGTTATACCCCGTGCACTGACAACCACTCCCTCTCCCTCAGGTGTTACATTCGCCATGCCTCTCTCCCCCAAGGAATCAGCAACTGCTCTTCCTAAATTCTCTCCAACTCATTCCACGACTTCCTCAACAGCCAGGCCACGAGATTCAATTAATTTTACACACATTCCACTATATAAGACTTTGTTTTTAGGAATTTTTTATCCAAGTTTTGCTAGTCATTTTGTTTAGGAAGATATTTTCACTTTAAAAGCACTAATCGTTCACACCGAAGGGTTAATGCAATTGAATGTTGAAGAGTTTGTATTGCTTGGATCGTTAATTTTTCCGTCATTAGTATACGAGAAGTTTTCCCTTTTATTCAAGTCTTTGCATTTACTTTCCGCATTGCTTTTATTCCCATAAGTCTTTATACGCATTTATTATTATTATTATCATGTTTGCATGCTTGTGTTGTTAAATCCGAATATAACTTACTTAATTATTATATCTATAATGTTTATGAGTTGTATGTCAAACTCTGATAACATGAGTTGTTTGTACATTATGTCTGGGTAAATCCATTTAGTCCGGTATGTGAGGACCGTCATTCAGACAGGATTTAGTAATGATTTGGCGTAACCTTTTATAAGTTGTTTTTCTGGTTTTGATTTTTAATTATAAATCTAAAAGGTTTTGCATGAAAGTGAAAACATTAAGGTTTCGAGTCAATACCGCGACGGTGTGAGGCTCGTGCCAAATAGTAAAAATTGGACATTAATTCTAAACACCGTGACAACTCTTTAAGATTAATTAGGATCTGTTGGTTTTGAAACAGTATCCCGCGACTTAAATGGGTGAACAACAACAAAACATTTATAGTCTCGGAATATAACACGAGTCAATAGCACGACAGCGTGAGATAAATGTTTTTAAACTGATTTTTTCTACTAAAAAGTAATTTAACACATAACTATGCTAATGAATTATTGAGTCCTTGAGCGCCACTGGAACCCACATTCCAGTTTCTCCTATTTGAAAGATTTCCTAAATTTTATTTTTCTCTCAATTCTAGTTTTAATTTCTCCTTAATTGAGTTATTCATAGCCTTAGATTTACATAGCACCAATAGATAACGATAAGATTGATTACTAGTCCCTGTGGGTTCGATATCTTTTAAAACTATGATCGACTCTGTGCACTTTTGGATTAGATACGCATAAAGTTTTTGGCACGAACCATGTCAATTCTAAGGTAGATGCCCTTACTCAAAAGATCGAGAGTTTGACCGTAACTCCAGCAGCTACCGTAGCTTCTGTGACACCTAACTGGGAGCTATGTGGAGCTCCTAGGTACAACACTCCCGAATGTCACTTATTAGCTGAAAATCCATCCGACCAATTGAATTATGTAACACCCTTATAAGCCCCATAATTATTCGCAAATGTTCTAATAGATGATAAGTACAAATCACCAACAAGGGTGTCACATCTTCATAAAAACATCATAATAAAATATCCTGCTCCGTAACACGGTGTAGCGAGCGATTTTGGACGCGGTTCTTAAGCGCTGGTCGCTCTCTGCGGTTTGAGCTTAAAACTATAGGTCGATTCATTTTTTATCCTATTGTGAGCTAAATAAGGAAGGGAAATAGATGTCTCCAATTAACCCTGCTTGCATACTGAGTTTAAACAGCGGTCTGTTAGGTTACGGATGCTATCAATGTGGGGGGGCTTTTGTACTGGTTATTTGTATTTTCGCCAATACGGTTTTCTTTCTTTCTAGGAATTTCTAGCGGGGAACAAGGATTAGGATGTTAGGACTGATGCTTTTGAATTACTGCTTTTGATTGATGGAGATATGGGATTTGGGTTTTTTGTTGATTGCGCTCACTAAGATCTTTTCTTTCGATCTTATGCCTACGTATTCCCGTTTACCGAAACAGGGAAATCAGAGCGTTCGTAGTTCCTCCTATTCTATGGGAGGAAATGGGTTTTTGGTGTCTTGTTCAAAGCCTAAGACGTGAAGCGAAAGGTGATTTGTATCTTGTTCAAAGCCCAAGATGTGAAGCTAAAGGTTTATTTGTGTCTTGTTCAAAGCCCAAGACGTGAAGCTGAAAGACCTCGACTTTAGAGAGAATTTGTCATCTCTAAAGAGGGGAGAAGGAGAATTACTTTAACTGGGATACGCGGATCCGAGCAATGCCATAATTTCCGAAGAAAGGGTTTTAACCTGAAGGAGAAGATTTTAACTCAGTGTAGAGCAATGCCATCTTTCCTTAGGAACTTCTCATGCTAAAAGAGGGACAGTGGCATGGATGTAGATGATCCAGAGGCTTGCCGCTTACAGCGATTAGATGAAGGGAAAGGAGTTGTTGATGTTTGTATACTGTGAACGAGGCACAGCTTTGGTGCTAAAAGGTTAATTGGATCAACCAGTGGTTTTCTTATACGAAGCCTAAGAGGAGGCTAATTTCTGCTAGGAAAATCATTATACAAAGCCTAAGAGGAGGCTATTTGGTGTCTCGTACAAAGCCCGAGAAAGAGGCTAAAAGGGTTCGACCCAGTGGGGCATATCGTTATATAAAGCCTAAGAGGAGGCTGTTTGTTTGGCTCAATATGAACCTTTTTGTATCTCGTACAAAGCCCGAGATGAAGGCGATTGTTTGTTTGGCTCAATGAGAACCTTTTTGTATCTTGTACAAAGCCCGAGATGGAGACGAAAGGGGGATTGACTCAACGAGGGAGTCGCTTATGTGTCTCGTACGAAGCCCGAGAGAGAGGCGAAAAGGTTGTTTGACTCCACCAGGGAGAATTTTGGTATCTCGTACGAAGCCCGAGATGGAGGCTATTGTAACTGTTTCAGTTGAGTGACAGATCCAATATACTGATTTTAAAATAGAAAATCAGTCCTTATATGAGTAACACTGTACCCAGGGGTTTGATTTGAGGATCAGGGATATTTCCTTTTCTTTGAGGAAACGGGAAATCCAAAGGGTATTGAGACTGTCCGAGTCTGCGGGTTTCCTTCCTATCTAAGGAAGGGTGCTTGAGAATGTCTTTGAGACTCAAGGAAGTTAGACTGTCCGTGTCTAGAGTTTTATCTTTTGTACTATGCTGTGAGAAACAGTAGTAGACTCTATGAAAGGACTGTTCTATGAAGATGACTAAGTTCTGTTCCTATACCTCTAGGAGGTCGTCGGGACAGTTTGTACGAAGCCCAAGATGAGGCTGGAAACTTTTAAGAAGCCGACGGGTCCTTGTACGAAGCCCAAGAGGAGGCTATCATTCCCGGAGGAAGAGATCATTATACGAAGCCTAAGAGGAGGCTGTGAATACTTCTAAGAAGCCGTAGTGTCCTTGAATAATGCCCAAGAGGAGGCCGATGCTTTTAAGAAGCCCGTGGGTCTATCATCTCCTTTCCATTAGGAGAGATAACTCTTTTAAAGATAAAAACCACTGGTAAACGTGTGAGGTTTACTATCCAGCGACTTTTAGCTTTTAAAGAGGGTTCCTTAGTTAAGGTCCAAGATTATGACCGTAGTGGGTACCCAAATCCCGAGACATTCGAGGCAAGCTATCCACAAGGAATAGATCAAGTCAGGAAAGTTCGAGAATTTGGAAGAAACTCAAAGATGCTATTCACGGAGAATACATTCATCTTGGGGAGTAGAGCTTCTTGACAATTCCTAAGGAGGACAGCCGAAGAGAAGACTGTATCTGGTGCTCCTATTGGGGATCTAGGCGTCTATTTTTACGAATAAGTGAGACGGCGTCACCTAGTTCTAGACGTAGTTGCCGGGGAAACTCGAAATATATATACTATTATTACACAGTAGATATGAGTTTATGAAAGGAGACTTACAGTGAAACAGCCCCACAATACAGTTTATATGTATATGAAAGCGGTAAATGAAAGCGATAACCACTTACTCGGTTGGAGTGCTTCCATGCTGTTTGGTTAGTTGTTCAACAAAGAAAGATTGAAAACAACAATATATTCAAAATCAAAGGAGAAAGTGCTTTGAAAAAGAAAGATTTGGGGCTTACAACTCGAGGAGAGGCCCAGGGTTTTATCAGTGAACGCACTGTTGAATTTGTACAGCGAGACTTATACAAGTGACTGGGGCCCAAAATGGTTTTCTGTACAAAGGGATGGGTCTTACACTCTCTCAAGAGGCCCAAAAAGGTTTAAAGAAAAGAGTGGGGCTTATAACACGAGGGTAGGCCCAAATGATTTTTCGTTAAAAATGGCGATCGCGCCGAGGTTTTCTTTTAAAGCAGAGGGACTTATACAATAAGTGAGGCCCAAAATGTTTTGGTTAAAAGGGGATTGGGTCTTACACTCTAATAGAGGCCCAAAGTGTTTTGAATGGGTCTTATAGCTCAAGGAGAGGCCCAGATGGTTTTTATTTTTAAACGGGCGATGATCGCGCCGTTTACTTGTACAGAGGGACTTATACAATGGATGAGGCCCGGAAAGTTTTTGTACAAGGGGGGATGGGTCTTACACTCTCTCAAGAGGCCCAAAAAGTTTTGAAAATGATTTGTGAGGGTTGAATTAATCCAAAACCCTAATTTGTTTTCAAAAATGTATTTAATTGAATAAAAATTCAATTAAAATGATCAAAATTGTTTAACATGTGAAAACAAATTTTGATCTTGGATTAATGCTTAAAAAATTAAGTATTGACCTACAAAATAATTAGAAAGCATTAAAAGTTACAAAATCAATGTAGAAAAAATATTTAAAATGCCAAAAACAATCAAAATATTAATTCTTTGCAAAAATATCAATTATATGAAATAAATAATATTTTTGGGATTTTTTGATAAAATAAAATATTTTAACATTTTTGTAAATTATTAAAAACAGAATCAACTCAAAATCATTAAAACTCGGAGAGAAATTAATTTTTGAATCAATTAAACAAAAATCACAAAATTCAAATATTTGAATTTCTAAAAATGGCGCCAAGAACAACACCAAGAACACGCGCGTTTTTCAGTTTGCCCAGATTTGCATTTTCTATCCAATCTCCATGAATACGTAATCATATCATGCAATCCACATATCATTATGCTCGTCTCAACCTCACGATCATGTCTATGTACTTTAATTTCATTTAAATTTAACATACAACAAGAAATCACGAAGAGACCTCAAGAACCCTAATTTCTGCATGAAGGCTAGGATTTTTGATACACGATTCAAACAATGCAATTAATTGAGGGAAAACATTCCATGCATGATTATGAACATATGGCCAAATTATTGCGCGAGGAAATATTCATAGATTGAGAGATGACCAAGTATGTGCTTACCTCCAAGTCGTGATAGCAAGTCCAAAGTGATTTTTGATTTAGAGGTGTTACAGATGAGTGGTGATGATCTGAACAGCTTCCCTACACCCTATGGATTGTGTTTGGATGGTTGGACTTGATTGAAATTGGCTGGATCATTTTGTGGCACCTCAGCTGCAACTTGTTTGAGAATTTGAGCAACCAGCTTGCTAAGAAAGGCATTTTTGCCAAGAAAAAGAGATTTTGAAGAAAGCATCTGTTAGATGGCTTTGGTGTACTCAAACTGACCACAATTGAGCTCTATTTATAGTAGAGCAAGTTTGTTTTGCAAGGAATAGTGCATGGCAGCTGGTAAGTAGGTTTGGCCAATGTTGGCAAATGAAAATCCAAGTCTCCTCTAGCCATTGACTAGAGGTTAGGGCACAGAGCTTTGGTCCCCTTGGTCTTGGATAAGTCTTGACTGATTTCAGATGAGAATGGCTCAGTCCATGCCACCTTGATGGTTCCATTTAATGCCTCATTCCAAATTTGAAGTCTTGTCCCCATTTTGGCCATTCTAGGTTCAACATGCTATTTCTTGTTCCATGGACTTCGGAGGCTTGGCTCAGTGATTGTCCCCTTTAGATTCAATCCTCTGGGGTGTCCAAGTGGATTGGAGCAATTGAATTTGGCTAATTTTGGCAAATCGACCAAAGTTGCAAATTCTGCCTTGCCTTGACAGATTTCAGCAAGGCAACTTGGCAATGTTGTATCTCATGGTGTAGGTTGAATTTGGCAATGTTCTTGGCCATTTTGGAAAGCTCTTACATGATACAACAACTGTTTGAACAAGTTTGGTTTAGATCTCTTTTGATTCCAAGTGAAAAATCCCCCTACATTTGGCAAAAAGTGAGGCAAAATCTGACTTAGTGAAAATTTCACTAAGTGTTGAAAAAAAGTGACATTTTCACTTTTCAGCCACTTTGATCACTCCATAACTCAAAATACTTAATGAATTGGAATGACTTGTAGTTGAAGTTTTTGTAGGTGATAATGAGGGCTACAAATCCATCTTTGGATGAGAAAAAATGGCCATGTGGTTTAGGAGTTATGATCCTCCAAAGTTGGTACCTTTGCCACTTTATTTTTAACTTAGAAAAATTTCTAAGTTTTATGGTTACCCCTTTTACAAGTTACCTCACTTTTCTTGATTTTTCTTGATGATTGATGATTCAAATCATACATTAACATCATTTTAGGGTTAAAAATCCATTTTGGTGAAAAATCTCAAAAAGTCAAAGTTGACTTTTGTGCATAGTTGACTTTTTATCAGATGAATTCCAAACTGTGCAATTCTTCATGAAATCATGTCCTTGACCTAAATCAAACTTGATGGACATGTTCCAAGGGTGTCATAGGGTACATTAAGGCATGGTCTAGGGTTTGGGAGCATGTCCTGGTCAAAAGTCAAAGTTACAGTTGACTTTTCCCTTAAAACCCTAATTGTGGTGCAGATGAAATTGAGACTTGTTGCTCAAACTTCTTGGATCAATCCATTGTTCCAAATGGATCAATATGGTATATTAGAGACCCTCAAATCATCTCTTGAGGTCTTGGCTCATGGTTTGTCCCAAAAGTCAACTTAGGGGTGAATTAGGTCAAGAAACCCTAATTCCTGATTTTTGATGAATGCATCCCCTGAGGCAAAATTGACTTGATGCATGGGTTCATGAGGTTCCATAAAGTATATTAGGTTATGTTTTGGATCATTGCCTTGTGTCCAGATGAAAATTTCCATCTGGAGGCTCTGGTCGACCAAAACCCTAATTTGGTGACACTGTCGATCTTGAGACTTGATCCACCTAGAAGGGAGCAGCCTTGTGCTTAATCCTTGAAGTGGGAGTCCTTTTGATCCACTGTGGATGTTTAAGAGATTAGACAAGTTGAAGATCATGTCATTTCTTGATTGATCATTTGTCTAAAGCTCAGAGACGGCTTGAAACCCTAATTTTGATTGTATTGGATGCTCACCCATCTTTGGGGAGACTGATGAAGCATAAAGGTACATCCATATTGTGATGATGATTTGCACAATGATGGGAAACTTAAGTGGTCAAAATTTGGGGTATTACAGATGCCCCTATTTAATCTTCTTGGACCTGAAGGTGTGAATGACGAAGGGATTCGGGCATTCGGGGTGCAAGAGGATTAAATATCGGAATATCCGAAATTTTGATCGCTATGAATGGCAGCTTGCGCATTCATCTTCTTTAGCTAAGCAATGATGCTTAGAATAGGTAAACTTCCCCTCGATCCTGGTCCTTAGCCAAGGAACTGGTCTCAGTTTCTGATTTAAACTTCCCCTCGACCCTGGTTTCTTACCAAGGAACTGGTCTCAGTTTCTTTTGAAATAAACCTCCCCTCGTTCTTGGTTTCCTACCAAGGAACTGGTCTTAGTTTATGATTTAAACTTCCCCTCGATCCTAATTTCTTACCAAGGAACTGGTCTCGGTTTCTTTTGGTCAATAAACTTTACTGACAAGGGACGCTATTCGTAGCGGTTTTCCCTCAAACTTCTCGCCGAATTTTCCTGGGGAGTTGCCATTTGACGGAAAAAGGTTTGATGTCAGACTTGCTGGAGAACCCAACGTCTGAGTTGTAGAGTTGCACAAACTTCTCTGTTGGAGACGCCATTTGTCGAATCTACTGGGGAAAGCGAGTCTCTTGAGAGACTGTTTTCATTTGGGATCTTTCATCATACTTTTCTCGGGATCTTCCCGGAGAAATGCCATATGATGGGGTCCAATTTTGAGGTGCCAATGACCTCCTCATCAGTGGTTTTTCGGAGCAAAACTGGCGTGCTGCCGAATCTCTGATCACGAGGCTTTCTCTGTGGATTTTCCTTAATCCGGGAAAGCAAGGATATCATCTTCAATGGCGAAGAGTGATGTTTATTGAAAGTTTTATCTGGCTTTTCAGAGGTTCAAGTTATCAAAGTGGTCAAGGACCAACTTCTTTCCAGAATTAAACTAGAAGCGAGGTTGTTCAGACACAGTATTTCCTGACGAGGCAAGAACTGACAACTCGATTGAGAGGACTTCTACCACTAGGGGACAAGACCGACTAGAGTGATAGTGATGCAATATGAAATGTAAATGCAAATAAAAAATGCATGAAGTACGTATGTATATGCTGACAAAACTGACGCGACATACAGACTAATGGATGAACACAATTGGATACTCGGCCATCGCGGGGCGAAGAAGTACCGTTGATTCAAAATAGCAATTCCACCTTGCTTAGGAGAGATAGTCCCGTTGGGAGCTATGTTGATCGGGCTTAGGAGATGAGAACTCGGCCGAGGCGTGTCAGACAAAACAAGGTCTCTGACACAGTTGATCCCTTCATTCAGGCATACTGGCTTAGAAGGAGTACTTTGATTCTGCACTTTGAAGTTCGCTTACTTCGGGAGAAGCGATCGATGTTCTTCTGATGTTTAACAGTCAAAAGAAATGCCATCTTTAATTTAAAAGCATAAAAAGTTTAACAAGTAAATTCATTTTTGTTTTATTTCAAGAATCGCTGATTAAGTTTAAACAACGTCGTTCTGTAAAGCTAAAACAAGTAACGAATTACAAACAAAAGCACGAGGGCTCAAATTTTATTAATAAGATGGAAATCAGCCAAACGCGTGATTCCAAAGAGTATTTACAAAGTTTGAAAATGGTAATTTACAGGGAAAAGGGCTACGTTGAAAAATAACGACCACTATCCTTCTACCAACTTTGAATTCGAGGCATCCTGAGCTTCCGTCGAAGATGACCTCTGACTGGAGATTTCCTCCGATGGATGATGCTGTAACTGCTGCTGAGGGACTTGCCTCTGTTGAACATAGCTACTTGCCATTATCCCTAATTTTTGCCTGGATTGTACTATGAGATTTCCAATCCATCGGGATGATTTTTTTTCATGTCTCTAACTTTTGCCTGGACCGCCCTTTCGGGTTTTCAATCCACCGAGACGTTTTTTTTTTTTTTTTTTTTTTTAAGTTTTAGGCGAAGTATTTCTTGACTACATCAACATTCGTGGGGTAGGAAAATTCCTCTCCGTCCATGGTTGCAAGTCTCAAGGCGCCGCCTGAGAAAGCTTTCGTGACCACATAGGGGCCATCATAATTTGGGGTCCATTTGCCCCGAGAATCAGTGAGAAATGATTGTATCTTTTTGAGCACAAGGTCTCCTTTCCTGAAGACACGAGGTTGGACCTTTTTGTCGAACGCCCTCTTCATTCTCTGTTGATATAACTGACCATGGCATAGTGCCGTGATTCGCTTCTCTTCGATCAGGTTCAGGTCGTCGTGTCGACTTTGACACCATTCAGCTTCAGTGAGCTTAGCTTCCATCAATACCCGGATTGATGGGATCTCTACTTCTATGGGGAGAACTGCTTCCATGCCATATACTAGAGAGAAAGGGGTAGCCCCTGTTGAAGTACGAACAGATGTGCGATAACCATGAAGCGCAAAGGGTATCATTTCGTGCCAATCTTTATAGGTTACAACCATCTTTTGAACAATCTTCTTGATGTTCTTGTTAGCCGCTTCTACCGCTCCGTTCATCTTGGGTCGGTAGGGAGATGAGTTATGGTGTTCAATCTTGAACTCTGCGCACAACTCTTTCATCATCTTATTGTTCAAGTTAGATCCATTATCAGTAATGATCTCGCTTGGAACACCATAACGGCAGATGATATTGTTTTTGATAAATCGGACCACCACTTGTCGGGTTACATTGGCGAATGACGCTGCTTCGACCCACTTGGTGAAGTAGTCAATGGCTACCAGGATGAACCGATGTCCGTTTAAAGCCTTGGGCTCAATCATACCAATCATATCGATTCCCCATATGGAAAATGGCCACGGGGAAGAAAGAACTTTGAGATGTGATGGCGGTACATGAATTTTGTCGGAGTATATCTGACACTTGTGACACCTCCTCATGTACTTGTAGCAGTCGGATTCCATGGTCAACCAATAATACCCGGCCCTGAGAATTTTTCTCGCCATTGTGTGTCCGTTGGCATGAGTGCCAAAGGATCCTTCATGAATTTCTTTCATGAGCACGTCTGCTTCTGGTCTGTCGACGCATCGGAGCAAGACCATGTCAAAATTCCTCTTATAAAGAGTGTCACCGCTCAGGAAAAAGTTTCCAGCCAATCTTCTGAGGGGTTTTCTGTCTTTCCTGGATGCCCCAGGTGGATATTGTTGTTTCTGAAGGAAGCATTTGATATCGTGATACCAAGGTTTGTCGTCTATGACTGCTTCAATCGTGAAGATGTAAGCGGGCCGTTCAAGGCGCATTATGTCGATCTTAGGTATGTCGTTCCATCGACCTACACTGATCATGGAAGAGAGAGTGGCTAATGCATCAGCCATGTGATTCTCATCACGAGGGATGTGATGAAAGTCGACTCTGTTGAAGAAGGGTAACAACCTCCTTGCATAGTCTTTGTAAGGAATCAATCCTGATTGGTATGTATTCCAATCTCCTTTTATCTGATTGATCACCAGGGCTGAGTCGCCGTATACGTCCAAGTTTTTGATCCTTAAATCAATCGCTTCTTCGAGACCCATAATACATGCTTCGTATTCGGCCTCGTTGTTCGTACATTTGAACGTAAGTCTGGCAGTGAAAGGAATGTGGGAACCCTGAGGGGTAACAATGATTGCCCCAATCCCGTTTCCATAATGATTGACTGCTCTGTCAAAGATAAGTCCCCACTGGGAACCTGGTTTTGGCCCTTCACTGGGTAGCGGTTCATCGCAATCTTTCATCTTTAGATACAGGACATCTTCGTCTGGGAAGTCAAACCCGATTGATTCTTGATCGTCAATCGGTTGATGAGCCAAATGATCAGCTAAAATACTCCCTTTAACGGCTTTCTGAGCGTGGTACTCTATGTCATATTCTGATAGCAACATCTGCCAACGGGCAATCCTTCCCGTTAGAGCAGGTTTTTCGAAAACGTACTTGATTGGATCCATTTCGGAGACCAACCAAGTAGTATGACGAATCATGTACTGGCGAAGACGTTTGGCTGCTCAAGCCAAAGCGCAACAAGTTTTCTCAAGCATTGTGTACCGAGTTTCGCAGTCGGTGAATTTCTTGCTTAGATAGTAAATGGCAGACTCTTTCCTTTTGGTTTCGTCTTGTTGGCCAAGTACACATCCCATTGAGTCCTCTAGGACTGTGAGGTAAATGATCAGTGGCCTTCCTTCCACTGGAGGTGATAGAATCGGAGGATTCAACAGATATTCCTTGATACTGTCGAAGGCGGGTTAGCAATCTTCTGACCAAACGCAATCCTGGTTCTTTTTGAGTAATTTGAAAATCGGCGCACACGTCGCGGTCATAAGGAATATGAATCTGGAGATGTAGTTCAAACGTCCCAAGAATCCTCTGACTTGTTTTTCAGTTTTCGGAGAAGGCATTTCTTGAATGGCCTTGACCTTGTCAGGATCAACCTCAATTCCTTTCTGGCTGACGATGAACCCTAGTAGCTTCCCTGAACGGACACCGAAGGTGCACTTGTTGGGATTCAAGCGGAGCTTGAATTTTCTTAGACGTTCAAACAATTTTGACAGATGTTCAACGTGCTCATCCTCTGTTCTTGATTTTGCAATCAAATCATCGACATATACCTCGATTTCTTTGTGTATCATGTCATGAAACAGAGTAGTCATGGCCCTTTGAGAGGTTGCCCCGGCATTCTTCAAACCGAACGACATTACCTTGTAACAAAAGGTACCCCATGGGGTAATGAACGAAGTTTTCTCCATGTCTTTCGGTGCCATTTTGATCTGGTTATAGCCCGAGAATCCATCCATGAAGGAGAATACTTTGAACTTTGCTGTGCTGTCAACCAGCATGTCAATGTGTGGTAAAGGAAAGTCATCCTTTGGACTTGCCTTGTTTAGATCTCTGTAATCAACACACATTCTGACCTTTCCATCCTTTTTGGGAACGGGTACGATGTTGGCTAACCATTGAGGATATTCAGATGTAGCGAGGAAACCCACGTCAATCTGTTTCTGTACCTCCTCTTTGATTTTGATGGCCATGTCCGGGTGAGTGCGCCTCAACCTTTGCTTTACTGGCGGACATTCCGATTTCAACGGTAAATGATGTTCCACGATGCTGGTATCCAACCCTGGCATATCCTGATAGGACCAAGCGAATACATCGGGGAATTCTTTGAGAAGCTTTATCAAACCCTCTCTGGCAGTTGGACTGAGCAGTGCTCCGATCCTGATTTCTTTTCTCTCTTTTTCTGAACCCAAGTTTACCGTTTCCAACGGTTCTTTGTGAGGTTCAATGGACCTTTCCTCTTGTCTGAGTAGTCGGGAGATCTCTTCTGGAATTTGGTCGTCATTTTCTTCTTCAGCGTCGAATACCGGGAACTCAAAGTTGGAAGAAGGCATCGGATCGTATGTTTCAACGGGGTATAAAACAAGCAATCTGCATGACGTGATGATTCGTGTTTAGAAGAGATAGAGAAAATGTAAGTGTGTGTAGTGTTTAGATTTTACTGCTTGTTTTTATTATTGAATGTTTTTTTAGGATTACCATTTTCTGAAAAAGCAAAAAGAGAAAACAGCAATTAATGCGGAAATTACAGAACGACGTTATTTTATTAATGAACAAGTTGAATCTTGAAACTACAGCCCTATAAAACAACACTCTGTCGCTTTGGGCAAAGCGAAGAGGGAAATTTACAGAAAACGAGCCCTATCAAAACATCTGTTTCACCTGGGCAGGGTGAAAGGTTTAAAGATGGCAATTACTTTGACTGGCGAACGACCTTCGGAACATCGACGACAACCCATTGGCGGCGAACCCCTCAGTGAATCACAAAGTCTGGTACCTTCTTTGATCTGTCTTCAGAAATGACGCTGATTTCTGGTGGAGCAGGATCATTGGAATCTGTCTCCCAAGCAGAATTGTCGTAGGAGGATTCCTCTGTTGCATTTTGCATAACATTGGTGCTCTCAGCTGTATCTCCCCATCCAGTTGACTGGATATCTTCGAGCCTGACATGAGAGCTTTCGGGAGCAGTGTACTTGACCATATAGTCGTATTTTCCACTTGGTTGTCCCAAAGTGTCCCAAACTTCTTTGGAACTGGAGGAGTCATTTCTCTCGATGACGTTGACCTCGGGAAAAGCATAATTGATGAATTCTAGTCCTGCAAACGTTGCGAATTCATCTTCATGTTGAATAGTTTCTGAATGACCTGAGTGTTGATCCCATGACATGGCGGGGACACAGGTATTCGGTTCAATGATGCTCAGCTGAGTTTCATTACTCGACTGACTTTCTTGCCCCAAGTTTCCTGGGTAAGGCTGCCACATCGGCAGGCCATCCATCGGGCCATAGTAATTATAGTCAAAATTGTCTTTCATCGGAGTGTCTTCCTCCAATGAATTTGGCAGAGCACGGCATCCTTCTGGATCACAATCCCCGTAGATCATTTCGACATCTGTTCTTGGTATAAATCTCGGACTTTCTGTAGGAAAGCAAAAAGGCATAGGCACCTCTTCCTGAGACATATAGCCGTCCTTGTTAAGATAGGACTTCCATTCTTCATCTGTGTCAGAGGGATCCTCCTCATTGATAGCATGAACTGTCTGAGACACTGGGCGAAGAAAACCTCCACTGTGGAAGAAGTTTTGAAGGGAATGAAGACTTTCATCGTTGGAAACTGTCTGGGTACAGGTTGCAGAAAAACCAAGACCCTTCTTTGTTTTATTGTCAATAGGAATAACAAGCTGTCCCCATCCTTTTGTATCGGTACTCTCGACCGCTTTGATAGCATCCTTGTATGAGGAAATCGACGTTCCTCCTTCGGATTGATTGTTCTTGCTCACCGATAGTGCTTGGAACTGAGTTCCAATAACCTCCTCGGGTTCCACACAAGTAGATGATGATAAGTTACTCACAAGCAAGGCTTGTTCCCCACAAACCGTGACAAGTTGATCATCCTTGACGAACTTTAGCTTTTGGTGGAGGGTTGAAGTAACCGCTCCAGCCTGATGTATCCAAGGTCTTCCTAATAAACAACTGTTTGTTGACCAGATGTCCATGACCTGGAAAGTGATTTGGAAAGTGTGAGGACCAATAGTTATGGGAAGATCAACTTCGCCGATAACTATTTTTCTGGATCCGTCGAATGCTTTGACGACGACCTCGCTGACTCTCATCGGAGGGCCCTTGAATGATAATTGCATCAAAGTGGCCTTCGACATAACATTCAGGGCTCACCCTGTGTCTACCAGTACGCTGGCTAAAGCATCGTCCTGGTAGTTAACTGTGATATTGAGCGCCAAGTTATGACGGCGACCTTCTTCAGGTAATTCCTCTTCACTAAATCCCAAATTATTGCAGGAAGTGATGTTAGAGACAATGCTACCGAACTGTCTGATTGTTACATCCTGTTCCACAAAGGCTTGCTCCAAAGTTTTCTGTAGAGCCTCTCTGTGTGCTTCTGAACTGAGTAACAGTGATAATACTGAAATCTTTGAAGGAGTCTGTAATAGTTGATCAACAATGTTGTATTCACTCCTTTGGATGAGCTTTAGCATCTCATCTTTGTCTTTTGAAAAGCCGGGATTGCTAGATTGACCGACTGGTGGATCAGGAATTTCTGCCTGAAGTTCCTTTTCTTTGTTGGATTCTCCAACCCCTCGATTGAAGATTCGACCGCTCCGTGTTACACGACTGATGTCTGCAATATTCACGACGGAGGGTAATGGAATTTCCTTTCCATTTTCAATTGTTGTTGCACCGTATTTGTAAGGAATTGCCTTAGCTGATTCATACGGTAGTGGCCCCGGTAGATAGATGACTATAGGAACCTTCTGATTTTTCTGACCATCATAAGTAATCTCGATCCGTTCCTGGTTGGGAATTTTGGATTCATCAAGTAGAGGGATGATGGCAAAAACATCCTCAATTTGATCGGCAAGGTAATTCGGCGACCCGTTGATGGGTCCAGAACCTGGATATGGACGAATTTCTCCACGGTCCACCTGACCCTGAAGTGCTGCTCTCACAAGGTAACACCCTTTGTTACTTTCCGAACAGGTGCTACAACGGTCATAATTGTGTGGTGGCACCTGGCCACGCCCACTTTGAATGCAATGTAACCTCACTAGGTTAGCTTCCACTGATCGGACATCCTGACTTTGACGACGAGTAGGATTCCCGTGATTGATACTAATCTGCTGAGTATCTTCGTCCATATAGATTGGCATCCACCAATGATTTAACAAGTGCTGAAGTGCCTCCTGGACAAGGGTATAACCTCGATCATTTTTGCAACCTGCTTTACAATTTTGATAGTCATGTGATACTAAGAATCCAAGTCAGACCTGCTCAGCATGTAACTCTACCAGGTTGGTATTCATTACGCGGATATCGAATATTTGAACCATATTGATCTGATAAGAGTTCCTATCATGGTAGTCTTGGATCCATCCAAGATCCATCTGACGCTGGAGGGCCTCTTGTATGAAAGAGAATCCCTGTTTGTTTACCGAGCAAATCAGACAGGAACTGTAATCGTACCGCGGCAGATTATGATACTGGCTTTGCCTTGAGTGCATCGCCACCAAGTTGACATTCATCGCACGGATGTCATGGTTTTGAATGACGTTGGAATTCGTGTAAACCATGTTAACTCCACGAACTCGGTGCTCTTGGATCCATCCAAGATCCATTTCTTCCTGTAGAGCTGCTTGCACTACAGAACATCCCTGGTTGTCTTTAGAGCAGATATCACACTGGTGATAATTATGAGGTGGCACATGGCCATATCCACTCTGTCTACAATGCATCTTGACCAGATTGGTCTTTAACAAGAGTACATCATGAATTTGATAGACATTGTTAGTCTCTTTCTCAATCAGATTGACTGCAGCTTTCTCATGTTGAGGCAGCGGGTTCGTGAGAACATTAGGATTCGTATCTTAGAAAGATAAGAGCCCGCTCCTAACAAGCTTTTGCACGTCGGATTTGAAATTGAGACAAGTCTCAATGTTATGCCCTGAACCTCCTTGATGATAAGGGCATGTTTGATCCATCTTAAACCAAAAAGGCGGATTTTTCGGAACTGAAAGGGGAGACTTAGTCTGAATGTGCCCCTTAGCCAGCAGTAACAGAAACAGCTCTGCGTATGTTACGGGTATAGGATCAAATCCTGGTGGCCGTGTTGTACGGTTGTTGTTATATGGAGGACGAGCCTGCTGAAGAGGCTGTTGTGTCCTTTGTTGGTCAGGTTGGCTCTGCGCAATCTGAGGTTGATACATAGGAACAGGCATGGGGCCGATAGCAGGAGTAACAGCTGCTACTGGCTGATAACGTCGCCTTTGCTTTTCGAGAGAGATATTCCCAATATCTTGCTCTTTTTTCTTAGGGAAAGCACTACCGTATTTTTTAGTACCGCTCGTTGATCCAGTGTTTTTTACCAAATGTCCTTCTCGGACGGCTTCCTCAAGACGTACACCCATGCCGACCATTTCGGTGAAATCACTGGGCGCACTGGCAACCATTCGGTCATAGTAAAATGAGCTTAAGGTCTTTAAGAAGATTTTTGTCATCTCTTTTTCCTCAAGAGGTGGACAAATTTGAGCGGCAATTTCACGCCACCTTTGAGCATACTCCTTAAAGGTTTCCTTGTCCTTTTGCGACATCGATCTGAGTTGATCTCTATCGGGTGCCATGTCCAAATTGTACTTGTATTGTTGGACGAAGGCAGTACCAAGATCTCTGAAAGTGTTGATTGTAGTACGGTTTAAACCCATGTACCATTTGAGTGCGGCACCGGTTAAACTATCCTGAAAGTAGTGAATCAGTAGGTCCTGATTCTCCATTTGTGCTGACATCCGCCGAGCGTACATCACCAGATGGCTCTGGGGGCAAGAGTTACCCTTGTATTTTTCAAAGTCGGGCACTTGGAACTTGTGCGGGACTTTCACATTGGGGACCAAGCAGAGGTCTGCGGCGTCCTTTCCAAATAGATCCTGACCGCGAATGGCTTGCAGCTCCTTCTGCATTTCCAAGAACTGCTCCTGGAATTCCTCCATTCTATCAAACATAGTTTCCTTCTTACCAGAAGGTGTCTGTGGAATCTGTCCTTCCGGGACAGTGTGCACCACAGGGGGTGGTACCGTGACTACGGCAGTAAGTCTTGGCGCCTCCCAAAGTTTGTAACCTTCAGGAGTCTTGAGTATGCCCCTGGCATCTTCGCTTTCCCGAAGTTTGTAACCTTCAGGCCCAGCGGCTTCTGTTGTGATTCCCTGATCTTCAGTGATCGGCGGAACATATCCTTCTGGGATATAGTTAACAGGCATGCCCCACGGACGATCTTTCGGCATCTGATACCTAGGATCATACTTTTCTATGATGGGCGTTGAGGTGATCTCTGAGATCGCAGTTCTTTGTAGCTGAGCTTCTGCCATGGCTTGCATGTCGTTACGAAGCTTTCTCATATCCTCTCTCAGAATGTCGATCTCTTCTTTCAACTCTCTATTTTCTTCCTCAAGATCATCCATCCTTTTCTGACGATTGGCCCGAGTATTATACGAATGAGACAGTTTGACTCTAGAATCGAGACACAAACGTAAGATTCGTAGGGAAGAAGAATACGCGATGTGAGAATGATGAATGCAATGATTATATTAATTGTTTTTTTTGGTTTAATCAAAATAAACTTCGACAATTAGATTGCAAATATCAAACAGTGGGGAAAACCCCTTTTTATTGAATTCCAAAGGATTACAGAAATGGAAATACAATAGATTACAAAGTGCAGAAACAGAAACCTAAACTAAAGGGTCCCGAGTCCTCTTCTTTGACCGGGGCGCTTGGGCCGTTGTCGGGTTGTCATTCCTTTGCCAGGTGAAAGGAGCGAGCAAATTCCTTTGGTCATCTTGATTCTCTACAGCATGCTGCTCCAAAATTTCAATTAGAGCATCTTTCTCTTTTAATAGTTGCTGTATTTGGATACACTCTACGTCGAGGGTGCGATACTTGTTCTTCCAAGATCTTCTTTCCTTTTGAACTTTGTTGAGAGTAACCTGAAGCCTTTCAGTTTCCGTCATGAAGTACATGACAGTTTCCCTTGGCGGAAGAATTCCGTAACGAGGATAAGGCATCTTTAGCTTGAGAGCTCTAGTTTGTACCCAATGGAGATAAGGTTCCACCGAGACACAGTTCGGTTTTCCCAGAGACTCTCGCCCTTTCTTATGAACATGTTTCCAAGCTTGCACTATTTCCATCTTTAGTGCTCTGTCACTTTCTCCTTCTTTGAATAAAAGACCTTCCAGATGAACATCCAGTGGGATGTGTCTCATCGGGTATCCAAATTGACGAAGAACTAATATCGGATGATAGTTGATTCCTCCTTTAGTTCCTAAGAGGGGTACGCTGGGGAAGTTTCCACAACAGTCAATGATTCTGATTCCCTCATAAATCCTATTACACCAATCTATATCAGAGTTGGTAAGGGACATGATCTTCTGCGACCAACGTAAGACACTCTTGCAATCCCAAAAAGCAGCAGACTTGGGCAAGTGAGAGATAAACCATTTGTAGAGCAAAGGTACACAACATGTGATCTCCCCTCCGCTATACAAATTTCCCAAGTGTACAGAATGATACGCATCTGCGACCAAAGTCGGCACAGGGTTTCCAATAAGAAAAACCTTAATAGCGTTGATATCGACGAAGTTATTGATGTTAGGAAACAAAAATAACCCGTAGGTGAGCAGGACAAAAATGCTTTCAAAAGCAGTCATGTTCCCTATACTAGCGAAGTACAGAGCTTTCTTTGTCAAGAACTGGGTTGGCAAACCTTGGATGCCACCCTTAGTGGTCATGTGAGTCCTGACCTCAGACTCGTCCAAATAAATTGCTATTGCAATAGTCTGATTCTTTGGAATTTCTTCCAGTCCAGAAAACGGAGCTCGATTAGTGATATGTAAATCAGTCAGATGAGAATACTCCTCCAGCGTTGGTGCAAGCTGGTAATCCGGGAATGTGAAACAATGATAAACCGGATCGTAGAACTGAATGAGCGCGTCCATGATTCCCTTAATCACATGGACTCTTAACAGTGGTAGCAAACCTCCGTGCTTGGCTCTGAAAGCCTCTGGGTTAACGATCATCCTTGCTAACCTTCTAAAATCCCCTAGTTTTGGAACCTTGAAGGTATACTGGTGAGTTCTCCTTCTACCGAAATCCATTAATGCAATCTTTTTCTCTGATATTTGCAATCACAGTCTTAGTTTATTTTGAAAGAACAGAGAGACTAGAAGAGAAGTTTTTTGAATGTTTTAATGTTTTATTGAATGAATGCATGAATGCAGCACACAAAAACATAGAAAAAAACATGGGGTCAGAGGGTCGTTGTCATGAAGTCAAGGCTCTACCCATCCCAAAGGTTTGTACTAGGGTGATCTTTGTACCTGTACTCATTATCATCAGCTCCTCCCAGGAAAGCAAGACAACAAGCGGATCGCCAGCGAGTTGTAATGCAATCTTAGAGTAAGTGCCATTCACCGAGAATAGATCACCAGCCTCAAATGAGGGTAGTATCGCGTAACAACTATTTCCGATAGTTTCCGCACTACAAAAAAGGTTGGCTTTTCTTAAGTGTATACTCAAACTCACCACATGCGGCATCACATGCATTCCCATTAGCAGAAAAATAAACACGTATAGCAATTAGGAAAAGCAGTATATATATTTGTCCTAATCATCCTAGACTTATAAAGCTATGATTCCTAAGTTCCTGACAGGAATGGGTTCCCCGGCGGAAGCCCCAATCGGTGGTTCCCTGCCTAAGAGATGGACCAGCATAGGTCAACCTTTCTCTTCGGTAGAGTTCCCATTTTCCGTAGAAAACGGGGATGATGCCCTAAGGCAGAAAAGGAGACTCCCCAGCAGAGTCGCCATTTTATAAGGAAAACAGAAAGAACGAAAAATAGGCCCCACGGTGGGCGCCACTTTTCTGTAGCGAGCGATTTTGAACGCGGTTCTTAAGCGCTGGTCGCTCTCTGCGGTTTGAGCTTAAAACTACAGGTCGATTCATTTTTTATCCTATTGTGAGCTGAATAAGGAAGGGAAATAGATGTCTCCAATTAACCCTGCTTGCATACTGAGTTTAAACAGCGGTCTGTTATGTTACAGATGCTATCAATGTGGGGGGCTTTTATACTGGTTATTTGTATTTTCGCCAATACGGTTTTTTTTCTTTCTAGGAATTTCTAGCGGGGAACAAGGATTAGGATGTTAGGACTGATGCTTTTGAATTACTGCTTTTGATTGATGGAGATATGGGATTTGGGTTTTTTGTTGATTGCGCTCGCTAAGATCTTTTCTTTCGATCTTATGCCTACGTATTCCCGTTTACCGAAACAGGGAAATCAGAGCGTTCGTAGTTCCTCCTATTCTATGGGAGGAAATGGGTTTTTGGTGTCTTGTTCAAAGCCTAAGACGTGAAGCGAAAGGTGATTTGTATCTTGTTCAAAGCCCAAGATGTGAAGCTAAAGGTTTATTTGTGTCTTGTTCAAAGCCCAAGACGTGAAGCTGAAAGACCTCGACTTTAGAGAGAATTTGTCATCTCTAAAGAGGGGAGAAGGAGAATTACTTTAACTGGGATACGCGGATCCGAGCAATGCCATAATTTCCGAAGAAAGGGTTTTAACCTGAAGGAGAAGATTTTAACTCAGTGTAGAGCAATGCCATCTTTCCTTAGGAACTTCTCATGCTAAAAGAGGGACAGTGGCATGGATGTAGATGATCCAGAGGCTTGCCGCTTACAGCGATTAGATGAAGGGAAAGGAGTTGTTGATGTTTGTATACTGTGAACGAGGCACAGCTTTGGTGCTAAAAGGTTAATTGGATCAACCAGTGGTTTTCTTATACGAAGCCTAAGAGGAGGCTAATTTCTGCTAGGAAAATCATTATACAAAGCCTAAGAGGAGGCTATTTGGTGTCTCGTACAAAGCCCGAGAAAGAGGCTAAAAGGGTTCGACCCAGTGGGGCATATCGTTATATAAAGCCTAAGAGGAGGCTGTTTGTTTGGCTCAATATGAACCTTTTTGTATCTCGTACAAAGCCCGAGATGGAGGCGATTGTTTGTTTGGCTCAATGAGAACCTTTTTGTATCTCGTACAAAGCCCGAGATGGAGGCGAAAGGGGGATTGACTCAACGAGGGAGTCGCTTATGTGTCTCGTACGAAGCCCGAGAGAGAGGCGAAAAGGTTGTTTGACTCCACCGGGGAGAATTTTGGTATCTCGTACGAAGCCCGAGATGGAGGCTATTGTAACTGTTTCAGTTGAGTGACAGATCCAATATACTGATTTTAAAATAGAAAATCAGTCCTTATATGAGTAACACTGTACCCAGGGGTTTGATTTGAGGATCAGGGATATTTCCTTTTCTTTGAGGAAACGGGAAATCCAAAGGGTATTGAGACTGTCCGAGTCTGCGGGTTTCCTTCCTATCTAACGAAGGGTGCTTGAGAATGTCTTTGAGACTCAAGGAAGTTAGACTGTCCGTGTCTAGAGTTTTATCTTTTGTACTATGCTGTGAGAAACAGTAGTAGACTCTATGAAAGGACTGTTCTATGAAGATGACTAAGTTCTGTTCCTATACCTCTAAGAGGTCGTCGGGACAGTTTGTACGAAGCCCAAGAGGAGGCTGGAAACTTTTAAGAAGCCGACGGGTCCTTGTACGAAGCCCAAGAGGAGGCTATCATTCCCGGAGGAAGAGATCATTATACGAAGCCTAAGAGGAGGCTGTGAATACTTCTAAGAAGCCGTAGTGTCCTTGAATAATGCCCAAGAGGAGGCCGATGCTTTTAAGAAGCCCGTGGGTCTATCATCTCCTTTCCATTAGGAGAGATAACTCTTTTAAAGATAAAAACCACTGGTAAACGTGCGAGGTTTACTATCCAGCGACTTTTAGCTTTTAAAGAGGGTTCCTTAGTTAAGGTCCAAGATTATGACCGTAGTGGGTACCCAAATCCCGAGACATTCGAGGCAAACTATCCACAAGGAATAGATCAAGTCAGGAAAGTTCGAGAATTTGGAAGAAACTCAAAGATGCCATTCACGGAGAATACATTCATCTTGGGGAGTAGAGCTTCTTGACAATTCCTAAGGAGGACAGCCGAAGAGAAGACTGTATCTGGTGCTCCTATTGGGGATCTAGGCGTCTATTTCTACGAATAAGTGAGACGGCGTCACCTAGTTCTAGACGTAGTTGCTGGGGAAACTCGAAATATCTATACTATTATTACACAGTAGATATGAGTTTATGAAAGGAGACTTACAGTGAAACAGCCCCACAATACAGTTTATATGTATATGAAAGCGGTAAATGAAAGCGATAACCACTTACTCGGTTGGAGTGCTTCCATGCTGTTTGGTTAGTTGTTCAACAAAGAAAGATTGAAAACAACAATATATTCAAAATCAAAGGAGAAAGTGCTTTGAAAAAGAAAGATTTGGGGCTTACAGCTCGAGGAGAGGCCCAGGGTTTTATCAGTGAGCGCACTGTTGAATTTGTACAGCGGGACTTATACAAGTGACTGGGGCCCAAAATGGTTTTTTGTACAAAGGGATGGGTCTTACACTCTCTCAAGAGGCCCAAAAAGGTTTAAAGAAAAGAGTGGGGCTTATAACACGAGGGTAGGCCCAAATGATTTTTCGTTAAAAATGGTGATCGCGCCGAGGTTTTCTTTTAACGCAGAGGGACTTATACAATAAGTGAGGCCCAAAATGTTTTGGTTAAAAGGGGATTGGGTCTTACACTCTAATAGAGGCCCAAAGTGTTTTGAATGGGTCTTATAGCTCAAGGAGAGGCCCAGATGGTTTTTATTTTTAAACGGGCGATGATCGCGCCGTTTACTTGTACAGAGGGACTTATACAATGGATGAGGCCCGAAAAGTTTTTGTACAAGGGGGGATGGGTCTTACACTCTCTCAAGAGGCCCAAAAAGTTTTGAAAATGATTTGTGAGGGTTGAATTAATCCAAAACCCTAATTTGTTTTCAAAAATGTATTTAATTGAATAAAAATTCAATTAAAATGATCAAAATTGTTTAAAATGTGAAAACAAATTGTGATCTTGGATTAATGCTTCAAAAATTAAGTATTGACCTACAAAATAATTAGAAAGCATTCAAAGTTACAAAATCAATGTAGAAAAAATATTTAAAATGCCAAAAACAATCAAAATATTAATTCTTTGCAAAAATATCAATTATATGAAATAAATAATATTTTTGGGATTTTTTGATAAAATAAAATATTTTAACATTTTTGTGAATTATTAAAAAAAGAATCAACTCAAAATCATTAAAACTCAGAGAGAAACTAATTTTTGAATCAATTAAACAAAAATCACAAAATTCAAATATTTGAATTTCTAAAAATGGCGCCAAGAACAACACCAAGAACACGCGCGTTTTTCAGTTTGCCCAGATTTGCATTTTCTATCCAATCTCCATGAATACGTAATCATATCATGCAATCCACATATCATTATGCTCGTCTCAACCTCACGATCATGTCTATGTACTTTAATTTCATTTAAATTAAACATACAACAAGAAATCACGAAGAGACCTCAAGAACCCTAATTTCTGCATGAAGGCTAGGATTTTTTATACACGATTCAAACAATGCAATTAATTGAGGGAAAACATTCCATGCATGATTATGAACATATGGCCAAATTATTGTGCGAGGAAATATGCATAGATTGAGAGATGACCAAGTATGTGCTTACCTCCAAGTCGTGACAGCAAGTCCAAAGTGATTTTTGATTTGGAGGTGTTACAGATGAGTGGTGATGATCTGAACAGCTTCCCTACACCCTATGGATTGTGTTTGGATGGTTGGACTTGATTGAAATTGGCTGGATCATTTTGTGGCACCTCAGCTGCAACTTGTTTGAGAATTTGAGCAACCAGCTTGCTAAGAAAGGCATTTTTGCCAAGAAAAAGAGATTTTGAAGAAAGCATCTGTTAGATGGCTTTGGTGTACTCAAACTGACCATAATTGAGCTCTATTTATAGTAGAGCAAGTTTGTTTTGCAAGGAATAGTGCATGGCAGCTGGTAAGTAGGTTTGGCTAATGTTGGCAAATGAAAATTCAAGTCTCCTCTAGCCATTGACTAGAGGTTAGGGCACAGAGCTTTGGTCCCCTTGGTCTTGGATAAGTCTTGACTGATTTCAGATGAGAATGGCTCAGTCCATGCCACCTTGATGGTTCCATTGAATGCCTCATTCCAAATTTGAAGTCTTGACCCCATTTTGGCCATTCTAGGTTCAACATGCTATTTCTTGTTCCATGGACTTTGGAGGCTTGGCTCAGTGATTGTCCCCTTTAGATTCAATCCTCTGAGGTGTCCAAGTGGATTGGAGCAATTGAATTTGGCTGATTTTAGCAAATCGACCAAAGTTGCAAATTCTGCCTTGCCTTGACAGATTTCAGCAAGGCAACTTGGCAATGTTGTATCTCATGGTGTAGGTTGAATTTGGCAATGTTCTTGGCCATTTTGGAAAGCTCTTACATGATACAACAACTGTTTGAACAAGTTTGGTTTAGATCTCCTTTGATTCCAAGTGAAAAATCCCCCTGCATTTGGCAAAAAGTGAGGCAAAATCTGACTTAGTGAAAATTTCACTAAGTGTTGAAAAAAAGTGACATTTTCACTTTTCAGCCACTTTGATCACTCCATAACTCAAAATCCTTAATGAATTGGAATGACTTGTAGTTGAAGTTTTTGTAGGTGATAATGAGGGCTACAAATCCATCTTTGGATGAGAAAAAATGGCCTTGTGGTTTAGGAGTTATGATCCTCCAAAGTTGGTACCTTTGCCACTTTATTTTTAACTTAGAAAAATTTCTAAGTTTTATGGTTACCCCTTTTACAAGTTACCTCACTTTTCTTGATTTTTCTTGATGAATGATGATTCAAATCATACATTAACAACATTTTAGGGTTAAAAATCCATTTTGGTGAAAAATCTCAAAAAGTCAAAGTTGACTTTTGTGCACAGTTGACTTTTTATCAGATGAATTCCAAACTGTGTAATTCTTCATGAAATCATGTCCTTGACCTAAATCAAACTTGATGGACATGTTCCAAGGGTGTCATAGGGTACATTAAGGCATGGTCTAGGGTTTGGGAGCATGTCCTGGTCAAAAGTCAAAGTTATAGTTGACTTTTCCCTTAAAACCCTAATTGTGGTGCAGACGAAATTGAGACTTGTTGCTCAAACTTCTTGGATCAATCCATTGTTCCAAATGGATCAATATGGTATATTAGAGACCCTCAAATCATCTCTTGAGGTCTTTGCTCATGGTTTGTCCCAAAAGTCAACTTAGGGGTGAATTAGGTCAAGAAACCCTAATTCCTGATTTTTGATGAATGCATCCCCTGAGGCAAAATTGACTTGATGCATGGGTTCATGAGGTTCCATGAAGTATATTAGGTTATGTTTTGGATCATTGCCTTGTGTCCAGATGAAAATTTCCATCTGGAGGCCCTGGTCGACCAAAACCCTAATTTGGTGACACTGTTGATCTTGAGACTTGATCCACCTAGAAGGGAGCAGCCTTGTGCTTAATCCTTGAAGTGGGAGTCCTTTTGATCCATTGTGGATGTTTAAGGGATTAGACAAGTTGAAGATCATGTCATTTCTTGATTGATCCTTTGTCTAAAGCTCAGAGAGGGCTTGAAACCCTAATTTTGATTGTATTGGATGCTCACCCATCTTTGGGGAGACTGATGAAGCATAAAGGTACATCCATATTGTGATGATGATTTGCACAATGATGGGAAACTTAAGTGGTCAAAATTTGGGGTATTACACACGGGTTTTCAAAAATTAAAACATCCACCCTTTTGGAAATATCATCATGAAACTTCAAACATCGAAGCAGAATTATTGTCTCAAAACACATTTATTAGATACTTAAAATAAAATATCATTGCACTTCATAATTCATAAGTCATGCTTAAAAAAACTTAGAACGAATAAAAGCATCTCAATACATCATGTCAACAAGGAACATATAGTTCGATTCAAACGATCCCAAAACTCCGATGTTACATATCAGAGGAAGACCCTATTTATTCGAAAATAAAGTAACTAAAAGACTCCATAAAGCTATCCATCAAGCTTCTACTTCTAATCATGATAACCTGTAAGTTACCCACGTATCGAGGCAACATTTCCAAGCAGAAAGGGTGATCACAATTCATTACAAAAGATATATGGAAAAGATATAGTAGTTACAAACAACATTATCATTAAATCCATACATCATCATTTACCAAGTATTATACTCACACCTTTATATCACAGTAACATATATACATCTCCGTCATAAAATCATCACATCAACATTTACCACCAAAACATCACTTAAGTCACAACATCATCAAACATTATTTAACACTCAATTATGCAATGTCACTTAGTATGTAATGCAACAACGTAGACTCATGCATGTGGTATAAATTCATCATGTTTGATGGACACTGGGCCATCACCCTCCAAAGATCCCCACTAATAGGATCGATTCTACACAAGAACCGGAGCAACGTCATACACTTTAATCCATACAATGGGATTGAAGCCACCATTGGACCGAAGTCTTAAAATCGTCACTGGACCTAAGTCCTAGAATGCTGTGAAGCATGATGCAAACGTGATAGTCGTCATCGTCACATTGCATCATCATTCATAAAATCGTCATAATACTTCACATAGCATGTATAAACATCAACATGTACACCATCATCATAAACGTCATAACATCATCATAAACATCATAGTACAACATCACAAACGCATCAAAATTATCATAATAGTTCCCAAAAACACCATCATATTCACCGATAAGATCAACATATTCCTAAGCACTAATTACTCAAGGTATCCACAAGTATTCAACAAGACGACATAACTCGATGAGTACTAAGTACCTATACATGCATAAAATAGTTGGATATCTGGTACGAAAATTAATTTTAAAATAAAGTACGTCTAACAAGATTTCCAATGATTCGAACCATGCGTCAATCGGACACTCACCGCTCGAGTTATGAATTTTTGAAATTTTAGAAATAATTCTGCCAGCTGCCCCTCGCCTGAGGCTCGCCCGGCAAAACAGTCTATTCGCCTGTGGCTCGCCCATACTTTCCCCCATACATTTTCCAGGGAACCTCTTTTCCACCCTTCCTTCGCCTCTCATCTCGCCCGACGAAGCTCGAGCGAATTTGTTTCGCCCGACGACGCAGAAGGCATGCTTGGCGAAAGCCTTGTGACTACAACTTTCTGTTGCATTTTCTGCATTAGAATATTCCCAAATCCCATACCATTTTAATACCCATTTATTCCAACACTCATATGATTCAACATATTTTCACAATACGACAATAATACATCACAATAGACATTACCTACACCAAATCATAGTATTTCAACATCATAAACCATCATAAATCATCACGATAGCATGTAACATATTTGCACACGCACATCACCAAATCATCATCATGAATCACATCATTTACGTCACAACAACATCATTAATAAATCACCACAATAAAACATCATAATCAACATCGTGTTTATCATCAAATAACACATCATAGCATAGCAAGATGTGATAAATCAATCTCATAAATAAATAGATACTAGAATCATGCATCAAAACACTAATATAATTCAATCATAATGTAGTTCATCACGTCAGCTTTCCAACGCTTTGCACGGCACGTCAAACGGACTCACGAAACTCAAGTTACGACACTTCGAAGATTTAGTCTGCTGCCCTCACTTGAAGCTCGCCCGGTGAATTTGGGGCGACTGCAGGCGAGACAGCACTGCTCAGCCTACCATTTTATGAGGTTGGAGGCCTTCCGGATCTCCGAATTAGATTCTGTAAAAAGTTCCATTTTCGTAATTCAAAATCCTACGATTGTATAACATTTATAAGAACATATAACACGTATTTAGGGGTCCTAATTATCATGTATTCACCATGGATTCATTCATTCATTCACTCAAATACATGGTTTTCACCAATTCCATCAATCTCCATCAAATTCATCTCACAAAACACAAACCTACCAACACTTTAATCTGATATCAATTACAATAAATGCGATTAAACCCCTTATCTTAGTTCTTAGCAATCGACCTCTTTAAAACTCTACGAGATGAATTCCTCTTCTCTTTTCTCTGTGCCCTAGCCGCTTCTCATTTTCTCCAAAAGTAACGATCATACAGAATGACCTCTAATTCTCTTATTTCATTATTCTTATATTACCCCTTGGACCCTAATATGACTTTCCCCATCTTACCCTCACTTATCCCATCATTAAAGACCACCTTACCCTTAATGTTTCTCCTCATTTTAATGTAAATAATAATCATAATATAAATAATATTATTCACATTATTTTATTATTATTAACACTAAAATAATTCTAATCAATCACTTATTTTTCACATACTCTTATTATTCCCTTAACTCGTCACTAACTCACAACACAAAATACAAACACACCATTCATCCATATATTTCATCAAAATTCACCGAAAATCACAATATTTATATTAAATCAATTAAATAAATATTCTAATTACTTTGGGGTGTTACAAATTATGCCCAAGGAAGCTCATACTCCAATACTTACAATCCTGGCTGGAGAAATCATCCTAACTTTCATATAAGAAAAACAATGTGTTGTTTGCTCCAAGCCCAGAACCTGCTACTCCTCTTGGTTATCAAAAAGCAGCACCTATTGCTCCTCAAGCACCGAATAAGTATAATCTTGAAATAATGATGGAAACCTTTCTTGCTTCCCAAACTCAACAAAACAAAGAGTTTATGAATCAAAACATTCACACTAATGAGCTGGTAAAATAACTGACAAGCAAGATAGACGCTTTAGCCACGCATAACAAGATGCTAGAGACACAAATCTCACAAGTGGCACAACAACAAGCTGCTACTACTACCCCAGTTGGCCTCTTTCCTGGACAACCACAACCGAACCCGAAGGGCCATGCCAACGCTATAATGCTGCAAAGTGGAACATAATTGGAAGACCCAGTAGATCCATGAACTAATAACCAGTCAATGCGTGAGGGAAATGAGGAAATAAAAAAATAACCAGCAGAGACAATTAGGTCAGACCCTAAGGATTAGGAGGACCAAGAGAAAGAGAAACCTCATGGTCGTCCACCTCCATATAAACCACCTATTCCATACCCTCAAAGACTAGTTAAATCTAAAATAGAGGGTCAATTCAAGAAGCTTAGAGCTTCTAAAGCAACTCCACATACCAATCCATTTCTCTGAAGAAATCACCCAAATGCCCTCCTACGCCAAGTTTCTTAAGGAAATCCTGTCAAACAAAAGGAAGCTCGACAACGATAGTACTGTGGCACTGACTGAAGAGTGTAGTGCTATCCTACAAAACAAAATGCCTCCGAAACTGAAAAATCCAAGGAGTTTCTCTATTCCCTGTTTTATAGGAAATTTCATCATTGATAAAGCATTGTGTGATTTAGGAGCTAATGTAAGCTTAATGCCCCTCTCAATTACTGAAAGACTAAACCTAGGAAGCATAAAACCAACAAAAATATCACTTCAACTAGCCAATTGCTCAATAAAATACCATGTAGGCATCATGGAAAATGTTCCGGTAAGAATTGGTCAACTATACATTGCTATAGATTTTGTAATGATGGATATTCTGGAAAACTCTAGTATCCCTATTCTTTTAGGAAGACCCTTTCTAGCCACTGCAGGAGCAATAATAGATGTCAATAGAGGAAAGCTAACTTTTGAAGTAGGTGAGGAGAATATTGAGTTTATCCTTTCAAAATTCATGAAACCATCTGCCATAGATGATACTTGTTGTGTTATAGACATTATCGATGAATGCGTGAGAGAACTAGAGATGGAAACACCTCAAGTTGCTGAAGTCCTAAAAATTCCAGCACCACCCATATTCGAAGATGATGAATGGCATGAACCATATAAGGACGACAGTCTAAGAGAATGCCTTGCACTCACTCTTGATCATATGCCTGGCCCAAAATAACCATATATAGAGCTTAAAGTGTTGCCCAAAAACCTAAGATATGAGTTTCTAGACAAAGAACTTGATCGCCCTGTGATAGTCAACACAGACTTAGTTCCAGAAGATACTGAGCGATTATTGGAAGTCTTAAGGAAATATCCCACAGCTATAAGGTATAACATCTCTGACTTAAAAGGAACTAGTCCCTCTCTTTGTATGCATTGAATTATGTTAGAAGAGGACTCGAAGACCTCTAGAGAACATCAGAGGAGAATTAATCCTATCCTGAGCGACGTAGTGAAAAGAGAAGTCCTAAAACTTGTAGAAACAATAATCATATATCCAATATCCGATAGTAAATGGGTCAGCCCAGTACACGTAGTTCCCAAGAAAGGAGAAGTCACAATAGTTAAAAATGAGAAAGGAGAATCTGTAGTAAAGCGCGTAGAAATAGGATGGAGAATGTGCATAGATTACCGTAAATTGAACAAAGCAACCCATAAGGACCATTTCCCTTTACCTTTAATTGACCAAATGCTGGAGTGCCTAGCTAGACACTCTCACCTCTATTACCTAGATGGGTACTCCATATTCTTCCAAATACCTATCCAACCTGAAGACTAAGAAAAAACTACTTTCACATGTCCCCATGGCACATTCGCCTACCGACGAATGCTGTTTGGACTATGCAATGCTCCCGCTACTTTCCAAAGATGCATGATAGCAATATTTTCATATTTTCTAGATAGCATCATGGAAGTCTTTATGGACGATTTCTCAGTATGCGGGCAAGGCTTCAAAAATTGTCTTACTAATCTAGAATTGGTCTTATAGTGGTGTGTGAAAGTCAACCTAGTGCTCAACTGGGAGAAGTGCCATTTTATGATTAGTGAAAGGATAGTCATTGGACATATAGTTTCTAATAGAGGAATTGAAGTGGATAAGGTTAAAATAGAAGTAATCGAAAAATCCAACCACCCAAGACTATTAGAGAAATTTGAAGTTTCTTAGGACATGCCGGTTTTTACCGACGTTTCATAAAAGATTTCTCTAAGATGGAAAAACCCCAAAATAATCTTTTAATAAAAGATATTGAGTTCATTTTTTATGAAAAATACTTAGAAGCATTCCAACTGCTTAAGCATGCTTTAATTTCTACACCTATAATGCGACCTCCTGATTAGAGTTTACCCTTTGAAATTATGTGCGATGCAAGTGATTATTCAAGTAGGACCCTACACTCAGATCAAATGAACTACGCCACAACCGAGAAAGAACTCCTAGATGTGGTCTTTGCAATTGACAAATTTCGTTCCTACTTAGAAGGAGTTAAACTCATTGTTTACACAGACCATGCATCTATTAGATATATGTTAAGTAAAAACGATGCTAAATCGAGGCTCCTTAGATGGATTTTATTGCAACAAGATTTCAACTTAGAAATAAAATACAAGAAAAGAACAGAGAATGTGATAGCAGACCATCTCTCTAGGTTAGAAGACGCTAAGTCCGAACCAGTACTTATAATGATGATTTCCCCTATGAAAGACTTATAGCACATTTAGGAGACAACAGACCCGATTATTCTCAATTAGATGAATCCTCGGAAGAGGATAACTCCGGTGATGAAGACATAGAGGACATGGGATTCATATGGGCACAAACGGCAGTTCCCTGGTATACTGACTTTGTCAACTATCTGGTAGCTGGAGTATTACCCTCTGTGTTAACCTATCAACAAAAGAATAAGTTTTTCCATGACTTGAAACAGTATTATTTGGACGAACCACTCCTATTCAAGAGGGGAGCCTATGGTATTTTCTGTGGTTGTGTTATTGAAGATGATGTTCAAAACATCATAACCCATTGTTATGTTGTCCCCTATGGAGGGCACGCTAGCATATCTAAGACTTGCGCAAGAATTCTTTAAGAAGGCCTTTATTGGGCATACTTATAGAGAGATGTCTACGACACAGTCGGATTAAGTCTAATTGTTTATGTGCTTCATAAAAATGAAAAATATAATTCTCAAAAAGGCAACCATACAACAAGTGACTTAATTGATTAGGAGTGTATTTAATCGATTAGGAAGTTGTAAAACTTGCTCAAATCGATTTACAAAGGGTCTTAATCGATTAGAAAATGTATACATGCCTCCTATATATTTAGGAACACCCTTTATAAATTCCATAAATATTTAATGGTTCCTCTAACGGTTTTAAGGAGTTTTACCAAATAATCGAATGTGTGCATTGCCTTAATAGTTTAAAAACTTCTCTAGTATCTTTTAGAAAACTATGATAACTCAAACTCGGACAAAGAAAACTTTCACACTTCCTTTCTTTCACGAATTTTGAAGCTTCAAGATCCCTTTCTTGATACATAAATAATTTAGCATTTCATATATGACTTAAATTCTTCTATCTTAAAAGACTTGATAAGACTTCTTGATAGACACCATCATTAGAGAGATTTCTTGTTTGAGATCATCAAAGATTCCAGCGAACGCTGATTGACATTAGGTGTTTCCTTTAAGAGATTGGCTTTGACATCTTAATCTCCTAACAATTTGATTATTCACTTCAAATGATGAATTCGCCTCATAGTGTTGTCATAATCAAAACCATATAGGTCAATTGACTACTGATGACATTATACATGTAAGAACATAGATCTAAAGGTGTTGCCCCTAGTGTGTTGAACTTTAATTTTAAGCTTTTCGTTGTGGAACATGTCACTGACATTGTCATTCCTACTGTTGCTGCTATTAATGAAACAAGTTTAGGAATCGATGAAGATATGTAGGATGCATCTCCTTTCTCTGGACTAATGAGAAGTCATATTCTTAAGACATTAATTTATTAAGCAAAGCCTTTGAAGGAGATTATTGATACGTCCACTTTCTAAGAAATGTGTTTGTGAAGAAATCATCAAGATGTTAAATCCTCAAACTATTTGAACTTCCTGGTCTCAGTCTGTTGTTCCTGATTTTGAAAAAGATGATGCACATGTGGATCTGATTGAAGATATGTCTAGTTGCGGAGAGAATGATAATGATGACGATGTAGATGAAACTTCCTCTGATAGTGACTTTACTACTCAATCTCTCTGAATTTGTTATAAGTTTTCTTGGTTTTTTTATTGGTATTCCGGATTGATTTATTTTGTTTGGATTTATTTGTTAATAATAACTTTACTATCCTAGAGAGTCATTCATATTTTAGAGAGATAGGGTATTCAGTTTGTAATTTTGATTTCTGTCACTCCATAAATAATTTTATCTTGCAAACACATGCGGAGAATGTTTGAGTGAAAGTGAGAGGATATCAATTTCAAAGGGATTCTGAGTTAAAATTCACAGATAGTATTAGAAAAAAGAAACTGTACTGAGAGAGTTTATATAAGACTGTTGTGTATTATTGCCTACTTGAATTAGAGATTTTTCTTTCAATTGGCGTTGCTTCAGAATGAGTTATAAAAATTTTGCTTTTTTATTATCTGTTTGTTTTAAATTGTAAATCTCTTTATTCATATCATATTGTCTCACATATTATTATTATTATTATTATTATTATTATTATTATTATTATTATCATTATTATTATTATTATTATTATTATTTTGAAATAAAAGATTATATTAATTTCAAAAAACAATCAAAGTACAAGGCGATCTCAAACGATCCAGCCCACGAAAATGACCAAAGCTACAAGAAGACCAAACAAACTACATCAAAAAATTAGCTATGTGGGTTCTATAATTAGGTCTCATCCAACATCTATGCACAATATTATCAATGATGTTTCTAGTAATGGTATTGCTATCTTTATTATTGTTAAAGATAACTTCATTGCGATGGTGCCACACTGCATAAGTAGTTTCAGCAGCTGCAATCTTTAACAAACCCGCCTTCAAGCCTTTCCCTTTAGTGTGTCTTATAAGCCACATCAACTCATCTTTACAAGTCAAAGGTGCATGATCTATTTCCATCCAATTTAGCACATCTCTCCATATTCCCTTAGTGATTTTACGCTCAAACATAAGGTGATCAAGGCTTTCATCTGACTCACAACAAAGGTCACAATGAACTTGTTGATGCATACCTATCTTCCTCAATCTGTCCTTAGTTGCTAACCTACTGTGGCATACAAGCCACTGGTTAAGAATAACGTTAGGTCTAGCATAATTATTCCTTATCAGTTGCTTCCAATCCACTCTACTTTGGTCATCAATAAGCTGCATATAGACCTCCTTCATCAAGAATTTCTTTTTCAATTTCATAGCATCATGTACCTGCTGAATCTGAGAAATACTAGTTTTTGGCTAATGATGCTTTTAAATATCCAAGAACTCGTATTAAGAGCGGGAGCTGTCAACACATCTGCACCCTTTAAGTAGTACACATGCACCCACTTAACCCAAAGTTTGTCCACCTTCATACAAATATTCCACAGACACTTCAACGAAGCAATAGAATTCCACATATCCAGATTAATAACATTGAGGTCTCCTTGGTGAATTGGACTACAAGTTTTCTTCCAAGCCATGTGAGACTTTATGCTAATCTCAGTTTTACCTGTCCAAATGAAGGATCTACAAATCAAGTCTATTTTATGGATAACAAACTTTGGCAATGGGAAACAATGCACCCAGTATTGAGCAATAGCAGTGGAAATACTATTCACCAATTGAATTCTACCAGCTGTGCTAAGAAGCTTGGTAGTCCAATGCTTGATGCGACCAACAATCCTGTCCACCATAGGGAGATAGTGGTTCAGGTTAAGTTTTTGCAGGATAGAGGAACTCCCAAATATCTTATTGGAAGCTGCCCCTCATAAAAACCAAACATCTTCTTAACCTCATCAATGAGATCAGCTTCCATGCCACCACAAAATAATTTGCACTTACTTGGATTCACACTAAGACAAGTGGACTCAGAGAAGTTATTAAAAGCATCCAAAATCATCTCAACAGATTTTTTATCACCTATACTAAAAAGAAGAACATCATCAATAAATGATAAGTGGGTAATTGCCAACTTTTCACATTTGCTATGATGATTGAAATTAGAGTTCTTTTGCATCTTGATCATGGTTCTGTTCATATACTCCAATAGAATAACAAAAAACAAGTGGGAAATAGGGTCCCCTTGCCTTAACCCTCTCCTAGCCTGCAGAATATCAGAAAATTCCCCATTTATATTGAACCTGTAGGTGACAGTAGTGATCACAACCATAATCCAGTTAATAAATTTCCTAGGTAAACCAATCTCAAGCAGGACACACTCAAGAGATTTCCAATCAACCATGTCATAGGACTTTTGTAAATCAATATGCATCATACATCCGGGGGTCCCCCCTTTCTAGAATAGCCCTTCATAAGCTCAAAAGCCAATAGAATATGATTATGTATGACTTGACCTGGTACAAAAGCTGCTTGGCTTTGATGAATGACATTCTGCATCACTTTTCCCAACCTGTATGTCAGAACTTTGGATAAAATTTTGTAGAAAGTAGTACAACCAGCTATAGGCTTATACTCTTTCACAGTTTTAGCATGTTCATTCTTCTTCTTCTTATTCTTCTTCTTCTTCTTATTATTATTATTATTATTATTATTATTATTATTATTATTATTATTATTATTATTATTATTATTATTATTGTTATTATTGTGTGAAAATCTTGTTTTCCGTCTGACAGAATTTCAAGAGAGATTCACCTACCCCTAAGTTACTAAAAAGCTGAGTCCATAAATTAATATCATAAATAAAATGTTTATCATTGTAATTAAGTCATAACTATGTTGTTAACTTTCACATGTTTAAATTCCATTGCCACGAATTCCAATATTCAAGAGATATCAACATCTAAAATATGAAGGAATTTTTTTAGGCGGTTTTGTATATTTCATATAAGCCAATTTTTTGGTTACTACTATTTGGTAAAAAAAAGTGGATAACTTTCTTGTACATAGGTCTAATGAAAAGCTTACAAACCTCAGACTAAGCCTGTCAAACTCAGAAGGAGCTTGTAAACCTCGTATTCTGGTGTTGCCAAAGAAATTTAAAAGGGCAACATATTTTAAATCTCTTTTACACAGTGTTAAGTAAGAGCTTACAAACCTCTGACTTATCCTATTTAGACTCAGAAGGAGCTGACAAACCTCGTATTCTAATATTGTCAAAGGAAGTTAAAATCTTGTTATTTTGGATTTCTTAAATATGGAACTAAGGGGGAGCTTACAAACCTCAAATTTGGAACTGTTTGACTCAGAGGGAGCTTGCAAACCTCAGACCCTGATGTTACTAAGAAAACTGATTTATTTTTTATTGAAAAATAGTTTTTGGTGTTAGAGTCAATAGAACTCAGTTGTGGACTATCAGACTCAGGGGGAGCTTACAAACAACATACCCTGTTGTTGCAGAGAAAATTAAATGCTCAACATTGTCCTTTAAATACTTGTGTTTGTCATCATAAAAAAGGGGGAGGTTGTTAGAACAAGATTTGTCATGACATATTCTCTTTTAGTTTTGATGATAAAAAAAGTATTGAAAGAGCAATGGTTTATTTGATGTGTGTTTTATTTATGCAGGTTCTTGTTCTTGTACATAAATAATCAGAATCTGTTTTACTTAAACACACTTGGGAGTTGCTTCATTGATAGCTTCTAGTGGCAGAGTCTGAAGAAAAATTGCTAGTGTGGCTTGGCGCAGACTCTGAGCTGAAGTCCTCAACATTCAGACGAGTTACTACACTTGGTAATTGTATATCAGCATCTGGTACCATTCAGAGTTGGTGATAAATATGTGGTTGTCCATACTGCAGAAAGCAAGCTGTATTGTTTTATCAGCTTGTCAGCTAGAGTCTACAAGATTGCAAGGCTCAAGAAAGGTTAACATGCTCTACGGATATCTTCTCTAAATGGCTCTATCAGTACAGAACCTCTTGAAGACTCAAAGGTTAAACGTGTTACACACTAGATTCAGAATTTGATATGCATCCATCTTCAATGTCTTTTGTACTATGGGGAAAAGGCAAAGACACTTGATCAAGTTACTTCCTTAACGGCTAGTTTCTGCAAAGGCTATAAATATGGTTGAGGATTCAAGTTTGAATCTTTACAAGGATTCTTCAGATGAAGGAGTAGCAAGATCAAGCAATTATCAACTCTAATGTAATATGCAGATTTTCTGTTGTAGGTTATAATTGTAAAATCCTTAAGATTTCTTACCATTGAATATCTTAGAAATCTTAAGAGCTTTAGGTCTTTGTTATGGTGATTTCCCGTACCTCTGATGGTTGTATCATGTACACCTTGTTCTCTATTCTGCCGAGCCTTAAGTAGTTTAGATCAAAGTCTCTTGCTATGTACTTGAGCAAAAGTCCTGTCTCATTGGGATTCAAGCAACAAGTCTTGATCCAATATGCATAAGCCACATAAGTATCATTACTTAAGTGCTTGAGCTCTGAAAGTATTATTTAGCTAGTCTGATTGAGCAAAGGAAAGTTTCCGTCTGAGAGGCGTGAGCAGGAAGTCTCAAGTGCTACTTGAGCAAGGAAGTCTCAGTCTTGATGACTAGAAGAGTAGGTGGCTCGGTCAGAGGATATGAGCAAAAAGTCTTTGACATGTGCTCTAAGTAAGGGTACGTCTCAACCAGAGGACCTTTGGAGCAGTTGGCTCGGTCAGATGGTGTGAGCAAGGAAAGTCTTAGACATGTGCTCTAAGCAAGAAAGTCTCTGACAGTTGGTGTGAGCAAGTGTAAAAGACTTATGCAGAAGCATAAGCAATTGTAATCATGAAGTGGTTATAATGAAAATCTCTAGTTAGGCAAGGGAACTAGATTACTCTCAGTTAAGGGAGGAACCAGGATAAATCTTTTGTGTCTTCTACTGTTATTTGTTTACATCTGTTATATCCGCTGCCAATGAATTAAAACAGAATCTGAATACCAATTTTGATTCTGAAACTCTAATCAGAAGCTAAATTAAAGAAAACGCTAAACACAATTCAACCCCAATTTCTTGTCTACTCTTCAAACCTTCAAATGCTAAGTCCAAACAAGAACCTATTAATGATGATTTATCCAATGAAAGACTTGTAGCACTTTTAGGAGACGACGAGCCCGATTGTTCTCAATTACATGAATCCTCAAAAGAGGATAACTCTAGTGATGAAGACATAGAGTACATGGGAACCATATGGGCACAAACCACAGTTCCCTGGTATGCTGACTTTGTCAACTATCTGGTAGCCGAAGCATTACCCTCTGTGTTAACCTATCAACAAAAGAAGAAGTGTTTCCATGACCTGAAACACTATTATTGGGACAAACTACTCCTATTCAAGAGGGGAGCCTATGGTATTTTCCGTCGTTGTGTCCCTGAAGACGAGGTTCAAAACATCATAACCCATTGTCATGCTGCGCCTTATGGAGGGCACGCTAGCACGTCTAAGAATTGCGCAAGAATTCTTCAAGAAGGCCTTTATTGGCCCCACTTATAGAGAGATGTCTACGTCACGGTCGCATTAAGTATAATTGTTCATGTGCTTCATAAAAATGGAAACCCTAATTCTCAAAAAGGAAACTAAACAACAACAAGTGCCTTAATTGATTAGGAATTTACTTAATCGATTAGGAAGTTGTAAACCTTGCTCAAATCTATTGGTAAAGGGTCTTAAGCGATTAGGAAATGTATACATGCCTCCTATATATTTAGGAACACCCTTTATAAATTCCATAAACATTTTAATGGTTCCTCTAACAGTTTTAAGGAGATTTACCAAATAGTCAAATGTGTGCATTGCCTTAATAGTTTAAAAGCTTCTCTAGTATCTTTTAGAAAACTATGATTATTTAAACACGGACAGAGAGAGATTTCACGCTTCCATTCTTTCACAAACTCTGAAGATTCAAGATCCCTTTCTTGATACATAAATGATTTAGCATTTCATATAGGACTTAAATTTTTCTATCTTAAAAGAATTGATAATGCTTCTTGATAGACACCATCATTAGAGAGATTTCTTGTTTGAGATCATCAAAGATTCCACCGAACGCCGATTGACATTAGGTGTTGTCTTTAAGAGATTGACTTTGACATCTTGATCTCCTAATAACTTGATTATCACTTCAAATGATGAATTCACCTCATAGTGTTGTCATAATCAAAACTATATATGTCAATTGACTTCTGAAGACATTATACATGCATGAACATAGATTTACAGGTGTTGCCCCTAGTGTATTAAACTTTAAATGTAAGCTTTTTTTTGTGGAACATGTCGCTGGCATTGTCATTCCTACTGTTGCTGCTATTAATGAAACAAGTTTGGGATTTGATGAAGATATGTAGGATGCATCTACTTTCTTTGGACTAATGAGAAGTCATATTCTTAAGACATTAATTTATTAAGCAAAGCCTTTGAAGAAGATTATTGCTACTTCCACTTTCTAGGAAAACTGTCTGTGAAGAAATCATCAAGATGTTAAATCCTCAAACTGTTTGAGCTTCCTCATCTCAGTCTGTTGTTCCTGATTTTGAAAAAGATGATGCACATGTTGATCTAATTGAAGATATGTCTTGTTGCAGAGAGAATGATAGTGATGACGACATAAATGAAACTTCCTCTGAGAGTGACTTTACTACTCAATCTCTGTGAATTTCCTGAAAGTTTTCTTGGTTTTTTATTGGTATTCAGGATTGATTTGTTTTGTTTGGATTTATTTGTTAATAATGACTTTACTATCCAAGAGAGTCATTCATATTTTAGAGAGATATGGTATTCGGTTTATAATTTTGATTTTTGTCACTCCCCAAGTAATTTGATCTTGCAAACACTTGGGGAGAATGTTTAAGTGACACTACTACAAAACGCGCAAACAACAACACCAGGTTTACAACTGATTCATTTACACCGTTGTAATGGGTTATAATGTTCGCGCATCAGTGAGTAGCTAGATTTATTACTACAGTTGTCTTATAACACCGTAGTAATATATGATTTGTAGCAAGCTTCGATCCCTAACAAATACATGTTTTCGATTTTTTAGACTACATTAAGCGTGTGTCACTTAAGTCTATTATTTAAAAATTAAATTGTAAATGATTTTAAAACGGTTAATAAACCAACCGTTGTAATAGGACTTTTAAAAAAATAGAAAATTTAAAATTATTTAACCAATATATTTAACCACGGTGTTACTAAACAACCGTTTTAAAATTTGAAAATTCCATGACGGTTGTAATTTCTAACCGTGATGAAAAGTGATATTTTTTAGTATATAAGCGAAAGTATCTATCGTTCATTACATAGCAGCCGTTTCTCTCAAAAGAAAACCCTAACATATTTCACTCTTCCCTCTCATAACATAACTTTAAACATACTTCAACCTTCAGATACGTCTTCAGATTCATCTTCACTAATCGCTTACTTGAGGTTCGTTCATTACACTCATGCTTCGATTTTGTTTACTTGTCTTGTTAAAAATGGGTTCTAATTTTTTCTTGAATGTTCTCATTTTTTCAGATCCATCATCACCACCTTAACAAATACAAGAAGTATACTTTCGCTATGTTACATATGGTTTATGTAGCTATGAAGAAAAATACAAGAAGTATGAAGTCATTGTGTTAAATTCATTAACCTTGTACTTTTTTTTCATAGCTTTATGAACTAGATGATATAGGAAAATGTCTCAGCAAATCCTTTCATAAAGTTTCACCGTATACTTTTTTTTCATTCTTTTCCATAAAGTTTTCATCAAATCTTTCCATTAAAATGTCTTAGCAGTCCGGTTGTAGCCATGGAAGCAGATCCTCAAATCGTTCAAGGTACGTATGCAAGTGTGGTCTCAACGCTTCATTGATGACGGCATGGACCGACTCGAACCCAGGCCGCCGTTTCTATGGTTGTGGGATGTATAAGATTCAAGGATACAAAAAATGCTCTCACTTTGCTTGGTTGGATGACGAGATGGATCCTAGAGCAAAACAAATAATTTCTTCACTAGTAAAGAACTTGAATGAGGAGAAGGGAAATGTTAACACCTACAAAGCCAAGTTGGACGAATTGATGTTGAAGGTGAAGATCCTGAAGAAACAGTTGAAGATTACTTGGATTTTTTTTATTTTTAGTGTTTATTGCATTTGTTGTAATCACGAATTAGGTTATAGTTGATTAGGTTTGTATGTTTACTGATGGTGTAATGGTTGATGTATTGGTTACATAAGATTCATGTGATGATGTTATGGTGTGTCATGAATATAATACAAGTAAACTTATTATAACTTTATCACAAATCTGTGTTGTATTTTCTGCTGTGATATGGTGAACAATAATATAGGTTAAAAATTAGTATAAATTATAAAAGCAGGATATAATTGTAAATTATGCAGAAAATTTTACAACGGTTATTTATCATAACCGTTATAATAACTCGCGCGTTGTCTAGTTAAAAATTAAAAATAAAACTAGGCAGCTGGGGGTCGAACCTAGGACCATCACTTTATCACAACAGTTTTTTGGATAAACCGTTGTGGTAGGGCGCGCGCTTTCTAGTTTATTACAACGGTTACATGACCGAAATTGTAAGTATCATATATACAACCACACTCTACATAACAACGTCTGGTCCTGCGTGGTTATATATATTTCTCAACCGTTGTTAAAGGTCTGTTCTGTAGTAGTGTGAAAGTGAGAGGATATCAACTTTAAAGGGATTCTGAGTTTAAATTCATAGATAGTATTAAAAAAAAGAAACTGAACTGAGAGAGTTTAGATAAGACTGTTGTGTATCATTGCCTACTTAAAATCGCAGATAATACCGCAGGTAATTGAAGTTTTCGCAGGAAAAGTCGCAGCAAATTGAAAATCCGCAGGTAAATTCGCAGGTAATTTCTCTTCAATTTTCAATTTTTATTATTAATTGTGTTTAATTCATATTTGAAATATTATAATTAATATCAAATATCAAAGTAACAATAATATAAAAATAAAAATCTAATTTGAATAAGCCAATGCAACACTAATCACATTCAAATTTTTAAAGCAACCAAACATTACTATAAAGTCAATAACAAGTACTTCTAGGTTTTCATTACTAAAAATGACACAATCAAGTTACTAATAATCACTTGTCCAACCAAATTAATAAGAAAAACAATGCAAATTTCAAACTAGTTAACAAGAAAAAACAATACAAATCAAAATTCACTACTAATGTGTTCACTAATGTCTTCATCTGATTTATCAACATCATCTTCACTTGGATTATCAGTTTCATTATTGGCTTGAGGTGGATGAGAAGAAGATGTAGCAAATCCTAAATGATTCATTAACAATGAAAGTTTATTGTTCGTTTCAATCATCTTTTTTTTTGTCGTTGCAATTGTTGCTTCATCTCCAATTTTTCTTGTTTTTGTCTTTGCAATGATGCATTGAGAGCATGGAATTGACTTCTCAAATCATCAACCTCTTGAGAGTTACTCGAAAGACTTGGTTGAGTTGATAATGGAACCAGAGTCTTGACAATGGTTTCAAGACCAAATACCCTCCCTTTCTTCTTTCCAAATGACTCCACCCATATATCCAAATCAGACGGCATTTTAACAGTATGTTGACTGTCAATATATCTAAAGTTTATAGGAACGAAAGAATGCTCATTTACTCTATAATTCCATAATTTGAAAGCATACTTTGATAAATCCAGACATAAGTCCCAATTTGACCCCATGCTTTTCAACAAAAGCATCCTTATAATCAGCACGGAGTTTCATTAAATTAGACCTATCATAAAACACAGAGCAATCAGTGAGAGAGTGAATAGTAATTCAATATAAGGCAATTATTACTAGTAAAGAAACAATAAATTTAGACTATTGTGTACCACAAGATAGTGCCCACAGTTTCCAATATTCATATTCAAAGTAAATAAGCATCACCAAATTATGCATAATAGTGAATATTTACACATGAAAAACCCCAAAGCTTGAGGCAATATTCAAGACTTCTGCTACAATTTGACAGTCAACGAAACTTACATATCAACTTCATTGAGGTTGTCAACATAGCATATGTGTTTTAGGAATCCTTCAACCATGTAGCAACCCGTTTCCGAATCCATGTCATAGGAACCTTTGATGGTGAAGAAAGATATTATAATAAAAAAGTTGCTAAGCAAAACTCAGCTAGTAGATATAACAATCACAAAACAAAAATGACTCACTCGTCTTTCTCTTTCCTTAGGAGGAAGTTATGGCTCAGATGGAGAGCTTTAGGAGTAAATGCTTTAGGCTTCTCTTTCGTAGTAGTTTCAACTTTACGAGCTTTCTTCTCCTCGGGTTCACTGGCTTTTGGAGTTGGCTTGGGAGCAGGTTTTACAGGTGCTGACTCAGACGGCGCAACGTGAGTAGCATCAGCAGACCTTGATATGATTGCTATCTTGTGACCTGGCTCAACAGACATGAACAAATTTAATTAAAATAAGAAAGAAAGAAAGAAAGAAAGAAAGAGTAATAACTTTTGACATCAAGGGTGGGAGTAAAAATGTCCTGGACTTAGTAAACATTACCTTCAGAATAACACCTGACTTGGGACTTGAAACGTCAATTGTCACCTAATATAGGAGTAGGAAAACAACGTTAATTATTCCTTAGGAAAAAAGAAAATTGGATTAACATATAACCATCCAAATCCTTCACACAAACATTTGAATTTTGTATCAACATCATATCTTATTTGTTTCAATTTGAACAATTGGTTCATCAACAGCAACCTTGTCACCAGGCCCTGCTCTCATACATCAAAACAATGCGAAGTCAATCACCAATGACCACTAAAAATAACAAGTAACAGTAAATAAAATGTATACAAGGAGTTGGTTATCATACTCTTCAGAAATAAAAAAAAAAACTTGGAGCTTAGTTCAAATCATACATGACTCTGAACCTTGGCGCTTTCTTTTACTTTAGTGGTTCTTCGGAATCAATTCAACTAATTTTTTACTTATTTAAAAAAGGGGAAAGTATTCCATTCTTTTACATGTCGCTCCACACAAATGAGCTGTCAATATAACCTACGACTTTGAGCTCGTTGTGCTGCCTAATTCGGACCCGAACACCACAGGTCATATAAACCAAGTGAAACTGTCTTTATTCCTTAGTTACTTGCAGGAAAACTTTGATTTCTTGGATCTAACTAATAATTAAGATTTTGTTTGGTTAACATTTTTCAGGGATGATCAAATATTACTCACTGCCCTTTTTTATAAGTATTACTTTTTATATTTTTGGCAAGTAGATAAAAGTTCAGATGAAATACTATTATTCCAAGTAAAACATCGCAGATATTGAAACCATTGACCCTGAGTTTTATACTTAGAAAATTGTGACAGTCTATCCACCAAAGTTATTGAGAACAAGAGTCTAAGTATGTTGAAGATTTAAGCTGGCATGTGCAATTACCTGGGTATAGTTTTAAATCCAGGTCTGCCATATTTATCATCAGGGGGAAAGTATGTTCCACCCATTAAAGCTTTCAATTCAGGTGAAAGAACACAAGTCAGGGGCTAACCTCCACCATATAAAGCCTGCACATGTGTCATGTTTACCTGAAGAGGAAAAAAAAGTAAGTTCATCTTGTTTGTTTACCAATGGAACCTCCCAATTTCAATTTCAATCTTTCAATGCTCAAATATATACTTAGTAATCTGAATTAGACTAACTGGTCTATAAATTACATGCATACCATGTAATAGAATATATAATGACTACAAAAACATGGTGGACTGCATTGAATATTTTTATGTGTTGAAAGAAATTTACAAGCTATTAACTACAAGAAGTTCCGGAGCCATGTATAATGAATGTTGTTCTTGAAAAACATAAAACAAATTTAGTTCCTAAGTATACAAGAAGCTACTCACAAGATACATTACTACAGTTCCGGAGTCCTGAAATGATCGATCAATTCCAGCTAGCAGTAGAATCTCAAACATAAATAAATTAACTGCAACAGAATTTTAACATATCGCACTCATATCAACCGACCTTCCTCTTTCGCTGTCTTAAAAAAAGCGGTTCTTCTATGACACATATCTGTTGCACTCACAAGAGTAATAAATGTTGTGAAGAATTTTGCAATTGCTAATGTCTCTTCTCCTTACTTTCCATCAAAAATCCTACGTGAGAACTATGTGAGGGAAGATTCTCTCTATGTACTTGATTTTAATGATGTCAAAACTATCATGATTAGAATATAGAGATTCAAGTGATAGACATCATATGAAATTCTCATTAAGTGGTCTAAGAGTGTTTGATCATGATTAGTAAATGGTCTAGGTTCATTAGATATGTTTTAACACTTTTAGGAAAGTCAAAAATGGATTTTTGCATGTTCCAAGGGTGTGAGTCGACTCACAACTCTGCATTGGTCGACCTAAACGTGTGTCATATGTTAGTATAATCATCGGGAGTGCTCGCGTCGACCTACCGGTCGACTCGCTCATTCTGCATTTGTGTTTGCCCAAAACTGGGAGCTATGAGTCGACTCATAACCTGCTTCGGTCGACGCATAACCTGCAGTTTTATGCAGTGAACGCGCGGCATTGTTCAGGTCGACTATACTATCTGTATAGGTCGACCGCTTGCTGAATGTGACCAGAATTTTATTGTGTTATTCATTTCAAAACTCTGTTATTTCTATTGTATTGTCTAGGATAGTATATATATCATTTTAGCTCATTTTTTACATAACAAGAAACCTGAAAATTTATGCCATTTCTCTTCATCTTCATCTTCAACATTGAGTGAACAAACAATTACACATAACAATCTTTGTTTGAGTTGTTCATTGTTTTAAGGTGATAACGTTCGGATTTTGGAAGCGCGTGATCTTCATTTCTGAGTTGAGATTTTTGGTAGGTGTTTCTTGAATAAAACCCTAGGTTTTCTCCTCCAAAAATCGGGAAGATTTCGGGGGTTTTTGCACAAACCGTTTCGTTCTACAGAGATTCAGCCGGGCGAAGGTAACCGACGATTGGAGCAATTGTTCGGTTTAGTAGCTGTAATCGAAGGATCGTAGAAGAGAGGTTTGGGTTCGAAGTTTGGTAGATTACAATTGATCGAGTGAAGGTAACTGAAGAACGGAGGTTTTGTTCGGTTTAGTAGCGTGGGACAATAATTGGATCAACCATATTCGAAGGACTTGATTCATCTTAAATCAAGGGAAGAGAAAATTTTGCATCAACGATTGAAGACGTTCGAAGGTTTGGATGTTTATAGTTTTCTCTTGTAATAAACAATTTGCAACAGCTACACACACACACACATATATATATATATATATATATATATATATATATATATATATATATATATTGAAATTATGGTATGACAGATCCCAGATGTCCTACAGGATGTCGAGACATCTGGTCTGTTATAGATAACATGGCAAGGTATAAACAATAACAGTACTAAAACTCATAAACAACACACAGAATTTGTTCACCCAATTCGGTCTAACAACCTACATCTGGGGGCATACCAAGCCAGGAAGGAAGTCCACTATTAGCAGTATCAATTCGTAGACCCTACTATCAACACACCCGTTGATGATCTACTCACTTAATCACTACCAAATGACCCTTCTACCTAAGTCCTCCCTAGGTAAGAGACTTCATCTCACTTCCAATCATCGCAATGATGTCTAGCAGTCAACACCTCAGCCACTGCATCAACAACTTGATTTCCAATAACTCTTAAATCACAGAAAATTAGAAGACACACTTCAATGACAATACCTAGACATGACACACATGACTAAGAACAATACTTAGAGTTGCTTAACAACTTCCTCCAAGAACAATACATCTCTTACCTACAGGCTTCGAGATACACACGATGACCATCCCACAAACCGAGTGGTTCACTTAGACAAACACAACCCTTATAATTTACATGATGGCTGGCTTCCTTTTTCTAGGTTACAATGCTTCTATTTATAACCTAAACCCAACTGGATTTGGGCTTCAAATCACTACATATCAGCTGCTACAAATCTGCAAAAGATTCTCCTACAAATTAGATCTTCAATCAAATCTTCCTAAAATATCTCCATATTTAAATACTCAATCTTCTCTTGATTTTATCTTGAATCTTTCAGACCTCTAAATCAGCTCCACAAAGGATACCATAATATTCCCAAAAACATTCCTTACATTGGGCTTGTGCATTATAAAATCACAGATTTGATTTAACAATAAAGCAGATTTATTATCCAAATCTCTTTGCCCTAAAATAGAAAAAAAATATACTCCACAAAATATGCTGAATTGATTGTATCAGATAAAATCTTCTTCAATAAATTCGCCTTCAATTTCTCTAACAAAATCTCCCAAGATATAGCCAAAAACAGCGCAGCTCTAGAAACACCACAGACTGATGTTCTGATGCTCTGTCAACTGATGTCAAGACATCATGTTTAACATCAGCACACAAAACTGCAACCCTAAATAACTTAACATGAACTGAATGTTAAGAACTCATGTTAAGACATCAGACAAATGACATCTTCAACAACAACATTGTTTTACCAAAATTGCAGCCAATACAAGAACTAACAATCTCCCCCTTTGGCTAATTTTGGCTAAAACAATATCAACACACATCAGGGATACCAGCAGCAGAAACAACACCACAAACAGCACCACAACCATATCTAACAAGCACACCACAATGCAGCTCCTCTCCAAAGAATTAAGGCTACTCTCCCCCTTTTTAGCCATAATTGGACAAACTCTGAACATAGCAGCAAGCACAAAAAAATTCCAAAGGAAAACTCTGAATCATCCAACCAATATACCCAGACCAGAACAGACTTTTCTACATCTCACAATAGCTGAGCAAACCTTCTTCTCTCCCCCTTTTTGGTCAAACATTGACAAGTATTGGGGTAAACTGTCATGTCTAAACTTCTGGTTCAATCCATTGACACACCAGGTCTTAACTGTCATGTCCACCATGAACTTCACCAGTAACACAATGTCACGACATCTTGTCTGACATAACACCCTCACCAGAGCCACAAACAACTGCACTACTTCAACAACAAAATTTCAACTCCCTCTATCTAAGATAACCTGTGCTCCTTTGCAAGATGACCACCTTAAATGAATGGAAAACATAAGACTCATCTTCATGTCCTCAAGAGCGTACCCTCTGTTCAACACACCTGCTGAACGTATTCACATAATGCTTGATCCTCAAACAACACTAGTACATTTAACAAGAACCACCACCAAATCACCCACAAGTTCTGAAGCACAAACACACTGCCTTCCACTACACTCTAAGTAAAGTCCTCTTACTTTGAATTAATAACACACACCAAGACAAGTGTGACATCTCCCATCAACCAAGACCCCTACAGAGTTCATCCAAAAATTACAGAGAAAAATACCTTCTCCCAGACACAGTAAGGAGTTCCACATATTTTCAACAGCAGCAAGAAAGCATGACAGACTATCATGCTCCCCCTAAATAGTTGCACAAGTTCAACAACAAAAATGTAACTACTCTTCCTAAGCAGTAGTACACACATGACATAAAGTCATGACATCTGATCTGACATCATAAACATCAAACAAAACACCACTTTACTCCCCCTGAGGCACACAAAGGAAACAAAAACACCAATCCTCAGTTCAAGCACATGAGCATCTTCATGCTCATACAGACCCCACGAATTCTCAGCTTACTTAAAAGCTTTACTGAGATCCAATTTCTTCAAGAGATACTTGCAGCAGAAGAAAGAACAACTCTTAAAACAAACTTTCTGATCAGATCACATCATCTGACACAATTCCTCTGCCATCACATTCACTAGTAGTTGTTGATGCTAGTGAAGTCTTCAAAATTAGTAGTCATGCTTTGCCAGACCATACTACTAAAAACAAGCTCAGAATCTCCACATTCTAATCTACATAGTCAGAAACACCTTTTCTGACAATAATGCTTGAGCATCCAACTCCACATGAAGTTACAATTAGGCTATTCGTGAGGAACATAAGAATTACCATCCTCCTTCAAACAAACTGTTAGATAAGGATCAAAGTCACATAGATCCCCCAACTCTCCAAAGGCAGTCATTCCCTATCATACTCTCCATCTTCAGACTTCCAATCAATCAATACCTGATCTACTTCAGTCTTCTCTACATTCTCCATCCAAGGCAGACCTTCTACTACATCATTCTCCCGTATAACTATGTAGATGTTCTTTAGGCATAATGTAGGCACCACGCTTCTGAACCAGAGCATAATCATCCTTCACCAAGGAAATCCAACCCAGATAATGTCCTAACACCAAGTTAGAACATCTGCCATACACCAAGACATCATCACCATGATTCTTGATATGCTCCACCAACTGGACTTACTATAGCATAGTAATCCAAAGAACTAGAGAAATTAACTCTCATCCACCTTCAAGAAGAATAATCTCCTTGAGTCTTCAACTCATCACCTTTCTGCCCAAGAGTAACTTGTTCCAAGACAATCCTCAATAATAACTAGCTGCCACACTCTGATTATCTTGATTATTCGAATCCACTTCTGAGATCAACCAAATGCCACAGTTTGATCACCTCATTCATGAATTCTCATATGAAAACAACCAAATGCCACATTTTGATCTTTTTCACGTTTGTCAGAACTCTCACAAAGATATCCTGATCCACCAAGGAAAATTGATCTTCAAGTCACATGTTCCAATTGCTCAAAAGAAAACACACTTAGACTCCCTAAGCCATGGTCATGTAACATCTCCTCCTTCATGCAGCTCCCGCAAACTGCCATGAGAACGATCTTTTTGAAACATCCTATTGTTCATTCCTGTAGATCACCCTATCATAAGCTGATGTGCCACATCACCAACTGAGACTTCTGATGTTAAGCTAGATGTCAGAACATTATGACATCCAACTGTTGAATTCAGCTCTTCCTTCTGCCACTCAGAAGAACCTCCTCCCTTTGCAGAACCAGATTTCCATGCTCTCATAGACTTGATTCAACAATCAAGTTTGAGTAGACAACCTCCATCCTGCTTAGAAACTCCAAAGACTTCAAATCTGCCATATCTGAATCTTCAGAAAATAAGTAGTCCAAGACTACCCCATAGCCATAAAAAATGCCACTTCTAAATACACTATAGAACACACAATCTCATCTTTATAATCCCAAGCTTCTTTTAACCACCATGATTGTTTCAATATCATGTAGGACATTAACACAGAGTTCCTTGAACCCAGGATGATCTCCAAGGATCACACCTTCAGCAGCTAATTCAGGTCGTCACACACCAACACACCACGAAGAGAAATAAACAGCCACATAGAGAAAGGTAAATTCACAACACTTCAGAAGTCATGCACTTTTACTTCAGAAGTCATGCACTTTTACATCAGACATACACATCCTAGATAAACGCTCATCTCCCGTCAGAGTATTCACTATCGGTTAGATGCACATCCTTATCACAAGCAGACAGATACTCAACTCCTGTCAAGGTATTCATCATATGTGATAAGGTAACCTTCTCACACAAGGTACGACATTTGGTCTGACATTCTTTTCCTGCACACTTGTGGCACTAGCTGATCCACACCACTGATCACTTCAGATTAGGTAAGTGGCTTGACCTGATACTCCACCATGAGTACAACTAACTTCCTTGGGTGAGAAAACAAAGAACTGAAATGATGTTACAACATCAGTTCCAACATCAGTCTAAATCACATTAACCATCTACTATGGCTTTGGAGACAACAACCACAGTAATCCACACACATCTCTTGCAAGGGACACAAGAGGATCAACCATCAGTAGCTGACCAACCTTCAAAACCAGATCATACGCACATGCAGGAACCTACATACTCTACATCTCAAGAATCTTCTTCTCAAACTTCTAATGTTCAGACCTCTTGTCTGACTTTGAGATGTTGGATGCCATCCTTCTGCACCTAAAGAGGAGATTCCCTCTAGCAGGTTTCTGGAGCAAAAACAATATTGACTGGTCATCACAAACAGATTGAAAAAAATATGCTTCTCCCAACACTTCAACCTACAAGGATGCTCTTCCATTATGTGAGGACACCACACAACTGACCTCCAGCTTAAGAAGAACCTTCTCATGCAAATACCAGGGAACCATAATCTTTTGGTCCCAAAAAAAACACCAACTCCTCTTTGCTCCAAACACAACTGCTCATCCTAGATGGTTTGGATGACATTCCAACAAGGAAGACAACAGTCAACCTGCTTTATGCAAGCCTGGAGTAGGTTCCAAATACATTTGCAGTGCCAAATCTTTATCCACAAGATTATGCACACTCTACTGGTTTGTTGTCACAACAACTGGTAGAACATCATTTAAGAACAACACCATGGGATCCTTCAATTTAGACCTGTGGATGGTCTGTCAGAGAAGAAAGCAAAAATAAATTGCATCCTTCTGATCTCTCATCAACAAACTTATTGAAAATTCCTTTATGAGTCGACTTGGGTCAAACCTCAAGTATCTTTGGTCACTTTAATAAGTCAATCAATATTATCCTCAAGTATCACAACACCACGTGATACACCTTCAGAGGAGAACAGAGTGTTGTAGCCTCAACACACAAAACCACCAGGAGTTTTCTAACAGATACATAAGCAGCGGAACACAGATAAAGAAAACCCCTCAACAACCTTCGGACAAAACTTAATAACCTTTGCATGACCACCATAATCCATGTGCAATAGGTTAACATAGGTTTGAAAATAAATCAAACCATACAGCAGCTCACCACCAAAGCTACACGTCTGATAACAGACAGGTCCAAAACACACCATGTCATGAACAGTCCATCCTCCACTTCTAGGGACTATTCAAACAACAATATGAACTTCTCCAAGTTCAAACAACTTTTCAGTAGGTACCACCTACCTTGACCATGACCAGAAAGTATCTTCCCTAAGATCTCACCCAGAAACAGAACAGGATGCCTGCTCTGATACCAATTGAAATTCTGGTATGACAGATCCCAGATGTCCTACAGGATGTCGAGACATCTGGTCTGTTACAGATAACATGGCAAGGTATAAACAATAACAGTACTAAAACTCATAAACAACACACAGAATTTGTTCACCCAATTCGGTCTAACAACCTACATCTGGGGGCATACCAAGCCAGGAAGGAAGTCCACTATTAGCAGTATCAATTCGTAGACCCTACTATCGACACACCCGTTGATGATCTACTCACATAATCACTACCCAATGACCCTTCTACCTAAGTCGTCCCTAGGTAAGAGACTCCATCTCACTTCCAATCATCACAATGATGTCTAGCAGTCAACACCTCAGCCACTGCATCAACAACTTGATTTCCAACAACTCTTCAATCACAGAAAATTAAAAGACACACTTCAATGACAATACCTAGACATGAAACACATGACTAAGAACAATACTTAGAGTTGCTTAACAGCTTCCTCCAAGAATAATACATCTCTTACCTACAGGCTTCGAGATATACACGATGACCATCCCACAGACCGAGTGGTTCACTTAGACAAACACATCCCTTATAATTTACGTGATGGCTGGCTTCCTTTTTCTAGGTTACAATGCTTCTATTTATAACCTAAACCCAACTGGATTTGGGCTTCAAATCACTACATATTACCTGCTACAAATCTGCAAAAGATTCTCCTACAAATTAGATCTTCAATCAAATCTTCCTAAAATATCTCCATATTTAAATACTCAATCTTCTCTTGATTTTATCTTGAATCTTCCAGACCTCTAAATCAGCTCCACAAAGGATACCATAATATTCCCAGAAACATTCCTTACATTGGGCTTGTGCATTATAAAATCACATATTTGATTTAACAATAAAGCAGATTTATTCTCCAAATCTCTTTGCCCTAAAATAGAAAAAAAATATACTCCACAAAATATGCTGAATTGATTGTATCAGATAAAATCTTCTTCAATAAATTCGCCTGCAATTTCTCTAACAAAATCTCCCAAGATATAGCCAAAAACAGCGCAGCTCTAGAAACACCACAAACTGATGTTCTGATGTTCTGTCAACTGATGTCAAGACATCATGTTTAACATCAGCACACAAAACTGCAACCCTAAATAACTTAACATGAACTGAATGGTAAGAACTCATGTTTAGACATCAGACAAATGACATCTTCAGCAACAACATTGTTTTACCAAAATTGAAGGCAATACAAGAACTAATATATATATATATATATATATATATATATATATATATATATCAATTCCAAAGCGAGGCCGATTGGGGAACTGCCTAATCAAATCTCGTTTGTTCTATCTTTCCCTTAACTCTTTTATAATTCAGTTTGATCGAATTTGTGAAGTCGCAATCTATCGAAATTTCTGTCGTAGTGTAATTTTGAGCTTAGAAACTATTTGTTAAATCGATAAAATTCCTTGAATTGCATCTTGGAGCAGCTCTATATTACATTCCATAGAAATTCTGCACTTAGTGTGTTTACGCACACTAGGTGTTTGATAATTTGTTTCAACGCAAAAATCGAAACATTGTTTTTAGTTGCTTATATTTTTTCCTCATTGGTTTGGATTAAAGATCAAGCAAGCAATATTTTGTTGACTGCATTTTTAAGTGTAGTAATCAAACTGAATTTTTCTCTTCCATACTCATTCTCGATATATTCGTGCATATTCGATCCTTTTAGTAGAAGGTTCGTTGTAGACGTTCTATCCAGTGGTAGCTTCCGTTAAACATTTTTTAAAACTAAATTTTCAAAACCATTTGCATGTAAAACTCAAGGGATCTATTCAACCCCCCCTTCTAGATCCATAGCCATCGTCTAACAAGTGGTATCACGAGCTCCGGTTAATTCTGGTGCTTCGGTAAAACTTCTTGGATCATGGCGAACGAACCTGAGGGGGCTTATAATAGAGCTCCAGTTTTTATAGATGAAAACTACAGCTACTGGAAGGATTGTATGCGCGTCCATATTAATTCCATAGATCGGAAGGTTTGGAACGTTATTTTAAACGGTCCCATGGAAATTACTATGACTAACGCGGAAGGCGTTGTCGTTCCTAAACCCGAAGCTCAATGGACTGAGGAGGACGAGAAAAAGTACAGCTATGATTGGAAGGCTCGTAATATGATCATCTCCTCCTTGGGAATTGATGAGTATTATCGAGTCTCCCATTGTGAAATGGCCAAAGCCATGTGGGATGCTTTACAAGTAGCCCACGAAGGCACTAATGATGTTAAGATGGCTCGTATTAATACACTAACGCAAGAGTTTGATTTGTTTTACATGAAGCAAGGGGAAACCATTGTAGATATGCAAAAACGATTTACTCACATTATCAACAAATTGCATGTTCTTGGTAAACCAATTCCAAATGAGGTTTCTACTAACAAAATTCTGAGGTGTCTTAACAGGGAATGGCAACCGAAGGTCACCGCTATCAAGGAGGCCAACGATCTTGCTACACTAGACCTCACAACACTCTTTGGTATACTCGATGAGCATGAGCAAGTGCTCATTAGCTTGGATAAACATGAAAAGAGTATCAAGAAAGAAACGGCAAAAGACACGGAGAAGAAGTCTATAGCTCTTAAGGCTTCTTGCTCAAAGTCCACACATCAAGAGCTAAGTGATGATGAAACCAATAATGACAAAGATGAAGAATCCGATGATGATATGGGCTTATTTGTGAATAGGTACAATAGATATGTTCGTAAGAACGATATTCAACACTCAGATAGAAATCTAGTCAAGTTTAGGAAGCAATCTAGAAGCGAAGGAAATAAAAATGGCAAGGTAAATGGGACGTGCTACAACTGCGGAAAATCCGGGTACTACAAGCCGGATTGTCCATATTTAAAGAAAGACAAAGATAAGGATAATGACAAGAGTCGCTCAAACAAAAAGTCCAACAAGTCTCGACGAGCATACATCGCTTGGGAAAGCGATAGTGAGTCGGAGAAAGATGATTCCTCAAGTGACGAAAGTGAATCCGTTAACTTTTGTCTTATGGCACGCCACAACAAAGCAAAAGAGGTAAAGCATTCTAAATATGATCATGTTAATACTATGTCACATTTAGAGTTACGAAAGGCTTTTGACATGTTACACTATGAGGCTAAGGAAGCATTTCAACGTTTAGCCTCAAATAAAAGGATTTTCACGTATTTGGAGAAGAAGGTTTTCGATTTCGAAAAGGAATTGGAAGCCCTCAAAAACTCTATAGTGGACACATCAAAAGCCAAGGTTAAAGAGGATCCCACCTCTTGGTTTAATTGGGGCTGTGACACTTGTCATATTTGGCAACGAGAGGTGAGAATCCTCAAGGCCAAATTGGACAAGGCTCTTAAGCCAAAAGTTACGTTTGCTATTGATCGATCACATTTTCGTGAGAGCATGAATAATCTGTATCAAAAGTATACCTATGTGATTCGAGATAGTGATAGCAAAATTAAATTCCAAATGAACCGTAATTGTCTTTACTGTTGTAAGCCTGGTCATACTATTGCGAAATGTCGCTTCAGAAGGTTTCTTGTTCCGAAAGGCATCTACCAATGGTTGCCCAAGTGCGGTCTTGGTTTCACTCACCTTAAAGAACCCAATGAGAATTGGGTACCTACTCTCCCTTGATTGTTTTTGTAGGTACAAAGTCTTGAGACCACCGAAAGAAGATGGGTTCTGGATAGTGGCTACTCGAGACACATGACCGGAGACATATCTCTTTTTATCGACTTTGCGGCGAAGAAAAAGGGGTTTGTCACCTACGGAGATAACAACAAGGGACAGATACTTGGTAAAGGTAGTATAGGTAACCCTTCATCTACTACTATCTCTGATGTACTTCTTGTGGAAGGCCTTAGACACAACCTTTTAAGCATTAGTCAACTATGTGACAAGAATTATAAAGTATCTTTTTCAAAGGATTGTTGCATAGTTGAAGATAGCGACAAAAAAAATGTGTTTAAGGGCTTGAGGGTGAACAACGTCTATATGCAAGACTTAAATGAGGTATCGTTGAATGGAGACAAGTGTCTAGTCGCTATGAATGAAGATTCATGGTTGTGGCATAGACGGTTGGCTCACATCAACTTTGATTTGCTTAACAAAATAGTCTCTAAAGACCTAGTCATCAGTTTGCCCAAAATTAAATTCACAAAGGATCACCTTTGTGATGCGTGTCAAATGGGGAAGCAAACAAGGATCTCATTCAAATCTAAAAACATCCTTTCAACTATGAGACCCCTTGAGCTCCTCCATATGGACCTCTTTGGACCATCTAGGGTTAAAAGTCTAGGTGGTAACTATTATGGGTTTGTTATAGTCGATGATTTTTCTAGGTTTTGCTGGACCATTTTCTTAGCAAATAAGAGTGATACCTTTTCGTCCTTTGAACGATTTGCTAAGTTATCTCAGTACAAGTTAAACACAAACATTGGGTCAATTAGAAGTGACCATGGGGATGAGTTTGAAAATAATTTATTTGAAGCATTTTGTGATTCCAATGGAATTGATCATAATTTTTCCGCACCACATACCCCTCAACAAAATGGGGTAGTGGAACGTAAAAATAGATTTTTGGAGGAACTTGGAAGGACTATGATCAATGATGGTGGATTACCAAAATACTTTTGGGCCGACGCCATAAGTACGACTTGTTATGTTTTGAATAGGGTGCTCATCCGGCCTATTCTAAATAAGACACCATATGAGCTTTTAAAAAGGCGTAAGCCAAACATCTCTCACCTTCATGTATTTGGTTGCAAATGCTTTGTGTTAAACAATGGGAAAGAGACTCTTGGTAAATTTGATGCCAAGGCCGACGAGGGTATTTTTCTTGGATACTCTCAGTCAAGTAAAGCGTATAGAATTTATAATAAGAGGTTACGTGTAGTTGAAGAGTTAGTTCATGTTACCTTTGACGAGTCTTATCCAAGAAATGTCGGAGAAGGTAGTTCTTTTCATGGTGCAGATGTACCTACTGAAGATATACTCAAGGACAATGATAAGGGAATTGATCAACCTGAAGCAGTGCGTATTGAGGAGGAAAAGGATCACCAACCAGTGAAAAGTGAGGATGATCATCATGCTGATAAAGATGAACTTCCTACAGCTTAGAAGTCTTCAAAAGACCATCCAATTGACAACATTCTCAGTGATATCTCTAAGGGAGTAACTACTCGCTCTAAACTTAGTAATTTTTGCTATTGCTCTACTTTTGTGTCACAAGTTGAACCTAAAAACTCTAAGGAGGCGTTACTCGATGAGCATTGGTTTCTATAAATGCAAGATGAACTTAATCAATTCAGGAGAAATGAGGTTTGGGACCTTGTCCCACCTCCGCGAGATCATCGAGTAATCGGCACCCGATGGGTGTTTAGGAATAAACTTGATGAAAATGAAGTAATAACGCGTAACAAAGCACGGCTTGTAGCGCAAGGCTATAACCAAGAGGAAGGAATCGACTATGAGGAAACTTATGCGCTGGTTGCCCGACTCGAGGCTATACGTCTTCTACTTGCCTATGCTTGCACAAAGAACTTCAAACTATTCCAAATGGATGTTAAAAGTGTGTTCCTTAACGGATACATAAATGAAGAGGTCTATGTAGCTCAACCTCCGGGTTTTGAATCCCACGAATATCCTGATCATGTCTATAAACTTAAACGAGCTTTGTACGGACTTAAACAAGCCCCTAGGGCTTGGTATAAACGTCTAAGAAAATTTCTACTTGATCAAGGGTATTCAAGAGGGAAGGTTGACACAACTCTCTTCATTAAACGTCAAGGAAAACACTTAATTTTGGTACAAATTTATGTTGACGATATTATTTTTGGGTCTACTAACATGACCTTGGTCAAGGAGTTTTCTAGTTTGATGCAGGGGGAGTTTGAAATGAGCATGATGGGGGAGCTCAACTATTTCCTCGGTTTGCAAATCAAACAACTCGAAGAGGGCACATTCGTGAGTCAAACGAAATATTGTCTTGAGCTTCTAAAACGTTTCGACATGCTAAATTGCAAAGCAATAGATACTCCAATGCCGACCAGTGCGAATCTTGATCGTGACGAGAATGGTAAAGACGTAGAGGTAAAAAGGTATAGAGGTATGATAGGATCCCTTCTTTATCTTACCACATCACATCCTGATATAATCTTTAGTGTATGCATGTGTGCGAGGTATCAGGCACATCCCAAGGAATTCCACCTAAAGGCAGTTAAGCGCATACTTCGATACCTCTCTGGTACTCCAAAGTATGGGTTGTGGTATTCCAAAGGTAGTGTTTGTTCCTTAGTTGGCTACTCCGATTCCGACTTTGTCGGGTGCAAGTTGGATAGGAAAAGTACTAGTGGCACGTGTCACCTTTTCGCAAATTCCTTGGTGAGTTGGCATAGCAAGAAACAGGTTTCCATTGCTTTGTCAACAGCCGAGGCGGAATACGTTGCCGCCGGTAGTTGTTGTGCTCAAGTCCTATGGCTTAAACAACAATTGCTTGATTTCAATTTAAAACTTGAGCGTATTCCAATTTTATGCGATAACACTAGTGCGATTAATCTAACTAAGAACCCTGTATTGCATTCACGCACCAAGCATATTGAAATACAGCATCATTTTCTTAGGGATCATGTAGAGAAAGGTGATGTGATTTTTGAGCACGTTGACACTAAAAATCAACTTGCTGATATTTTTACAAAACCATTAGCTACAGAGCCTTTCTTTCGCATCTGTAGGGAACTTGGCATTCTCGATATCTCGGATCGTGCTTAATAGTCTTTTAAGATAGTGATCTTCACACACACACATATATATATATATATATATACACACACACACATGCTTGTTTATTCTTTTAAGTAACAATGCGAAGAAATATTAAGCTATATGTGAGGGCTCTCATCGTCAACAGTGATCAAGGTAATATCATTCTGTTTCAAAGATTCTCTCTAATTAAACATACCATGTTGAGTGATTACATTGATGTTTGTTGTACATATTGAGCATACCTTATCCATTTAGATGTTTGATATTTTGTGTTGGCTTTCTATTTATTCAATATCATAGCTTAAATGTCACAAAAATTGATTTTTTTGTTTGGGTCAACTCACAAATGCTTCTGGTCGACTCATTCTTGGTGTATTGTTAACATGTATGGCCGGGAATGCTCAGGTCGACCCATAGGTCGATGCATAGCTCAAATTTTCAAAATTATCAGAAACACTACAGTGTGCGTCGACGCACACAGACCTATAGGTCGACCGGTCGCTAAAAAGCTGCGAAAACATCTCTTTGTCACTGTGCGTTTTTTTTAATTGTTTTTGATTTTCTATGTGGCATATGCATTGTTTCAACACATTATCACATAATCTCATCTCCTCCTATCCTCTAACTCATCGCTACGCAAACCCTAATCTCACTTTCCTACAAACAAAATTTGGGATTCACAAAAATTTGAAAAAATCCATCACTGTTCATCTTCTCCTACAATGGCTTCTCGAAGAACATCTCGAAAAAGAGTCACAAGAGAGTCTGCATCTCAAGCGGGTACTTCTCAACCTCCCTCAAATCAACTGGTAACACTTTCATCTCTTCTCTCTGATAAGTATGTTGATTTATATGAAGACAAGTTGAGCAAACAGTCTGTTGTTAAGCAATTCATTTGCTATCGCGGTACTGTTGAACGCATGCGCATAGAAGATATCTTAGAATTATTGGATTTTCAGAATTTCCATGGGTTTTTATCATGTGACACTAAGTACAATGAAGATTTGGTTCGAATCTTTTATTCTGTTTTAGTTGGAAAGTTCGAGGATTACATGTTTAACTGCAAACTAGGAGATAAGATTGTCGCTGTTGATCAAATTATTTGGAGAGATTTGTTCTGTATGTCAGTGACCAATGATCAACCTACTCAGTATATAACTGATACTGATCATGTTAAAGACTATGATTTTAAACAAGCACTGAACTCTATGTTGAAGAGATCATACTCGGATCAGGTTGTGGCTAGTAGTCTTTTTCCCAAAACTGTGACAACAGGGAAACTGACTCCTCCTGCAAGGATTTTACAGTGGATTGTTTCTCACATTCTTAGACCAACGATAGGAGGCTACTCTAGGATGGATCAACCTGAGGTTCAGTTGATGTATGTTTTGAAGAATAAAATCAAGATTAGCTGGCCCTATTATTTTGCAAGCAGAATGTATTCTCTTCGTGACTCCGGTAGGGGCATTGCGTTGTCCAATGCATCATTTATTCAAAAGGTACTCAACCATGCTAAAATAGTTGTTTCGGGTATTCCGTACAAATCTATCACTATCAATCAAGAATTTTGTCAGAAAACATTAACTATGATGGGTCATGTATGAGATGTCCAAGACAAGAGGTATAAGTAAGTGGTGAAAGAAAACACTGCGGTATTGGAAGAAGAATCTGAGGAAAGCAATGAGGAAGAAGAAGACGAGAACGACGAAGATGAGGAAGAAGGTGAGGACGAACAAATCGATTATGAAGAGGAACAAGGGGATAATGATCAACAACAATAAATGGATATTGGTGTTGAAGACAATAGTGCTTGGATGCCTAACTCGTCTGCTATGGTGTCGGAGGAAGCCCCTGAATGGAACCAATGGCAATATAAAGGTAGTTATATGCCTCAAGGGAAGCTGAAGTTGACCAAGGATGGGGTCAATGGCAATATAATGGATGGACCACTCTTGGTTCCAACTATATGCCAGCAACTCAAGGGTTTGACTATCAGGAGTCCTATTGTACTCCTCACTCACCTCCGTGTCCTCAACAAAACAATGAGGATATCCTTGAACTTATGAGGACTATGCAACTTGATCAACAGAGGTTTGCCACTGCTCAAGAGGAAAGGTTTCAATCCTTGCATGAAGAGTTTCAGAATCACACCACCAACTTTGACACCTTTGCTACTAATGTGATTGGTAAGTTCAACACTATGGCTGAGACTTCTACAACTCAACACCGTGCTCTCACCAACAACTTTAACATCCTGAATCAATCTGTGTTGGAGTTGACTGAACAGATGGATATGCAACCTCCACCACCTCATCATCTTCAACAGTTTCGCAGGCGGGGCCACTCATTTAGGGGGAGGAGGCCATGAGAATCATCCTTATATTTCGCATCATGTTTTTTCTTTTACTTTGTTTCTTGCACTGTTTTGGGTTTATGACTCCAATATGTTGATTTTAGCTATGTGTGTCTTATTTTCGTACTGCTTTATTGCTCCTTATGGCTGTTCCATGTAGTAACAATGCACTATTACTTTATTTTGTGCCTCTTAAGTGTTTTTACCTTATTTAGCTTTTCATTAACTTGCATTATATGTGAATATGTGTTAATGGTATCTGTTGCAATTATATTCAAAATGCAGCTCTCATTTTTTTTATTCTTAACACTTCATCCTTCTCTCTTTTTGATGTTGTCAAAGGGGGAGAAGAACAAGGACATAACAGGTATTGAGATGATCAAACAATAGTAGATGCATAAAGTCAGGGGGAGGAAATATGATCGTTTTGCCATCATAAAAAAGGGGGAGTATGTGAGGGAAGATTCTCTCTATGTACTTTATTTTAATGATGTCAAAACTATCATGATTAGAATATAGAGATTCAAGTGATAAACGTCATATGAAATGCTCATTAAGTGGTCTAAGAGTGTTTGATCATGATTAGTAAATGGTCTAGGTTCATCAGATATGTTTTAACGCTTTTAGGAAAGTCAAAAATGGATTTTTGCATGTTCCAAGGGTGTGAGTCGACTCACAACTCTGCATTGGTCGACCTAAACGTGTGTCATATGTTAGTATAATCAGCGGGAGTGCTCGCGTCGACCTACCGGTCGACTCACTCATTCTGCATTTGTGTTTGCCCAAAACTGGGTGCTATGAGTCGACTCATAACCTGCTTCGGTCGACGCATAACCTGCAGTTTTGCACAGTGAATCGCGGCATTGCTCAGGTCGACTATACTATCTGTATAGGCCGACCGCTCGCTGAATGTGACTAGAATTTTATTGTGTTATTCATTTCAAAACTCTGTTATTTCTATTGTATTGTCTAGGATAGTATATATATCAATTTTGCTCATTTTTTACAAAACAAGAAACGTGAAAATTTATGCCATTTCTCTTCATCTTCATCTTCAACATTGAGTGAACAAACAATTACACATAACAATCTTTATTTGAGTTGTTCATTGTTTCAAGGTGATAACGTTCAGATTTTGGAAGCGCGTGATCTTCATTTCTGAGTTGAGATTTTTGGTAGGTGTTTCTTGAATAAAACCCTAGGTTTTCTCCTCCAAAAACCGGGAAGATTTCGGGGGTTTTTGCACAAACCGTTTCGTTCTACAGAGATTCAGCCGGGCGAAGGTAACCGACGATTGGAGCAATTGTTCGGTTTAGTAGCTGTAATCGGAGGATCGTAGAAGAGGGGTTTGGGTTCGAAGTTTGGTAGATTGCAATTGATCGAGTGAAGGTAACCGAAGAACGGAGGTTTTGTTCGGTTTAGTAGCGTGGGACGATAATTGGATCAACCATATTCGAAGGACTTGATTCATCTTGAATCAAGGGAAGAGAAAATTCTGCATCAACGATCGAAGAGGTTCGAGGGCTTGGATGTTCATAGTTTTCTCTTGTAATAAAAAATTTGCAACAGCTACACACACACACACACACACACACATATATATATATATATATATATATATATATATATATATATATCTCAATTCCAATTGTGGAATTAGGCGCAGAGGTACCCAAAGCGAGGACGATTGGAGAACTGCCTAATCAAATCGCGTTTGTTCTCTCTTTCCCTTAACTCTTTTATAATTTAGTTTGTTCGAATTTGTGAAGTCGCAATCTATCGAAATTTCTGTCGCAGTGTAATTTTGAGCTGAGAAACTATTTGTTAAATCGATACAATTCCTTGAATTGCATCTTGGAGCAGCTCTAAATTACATTCCATATAAATTCTGCACTTAGTGTGTTTACGCACACTAGGTGTTTGATAATTTGTTTCAACGCAAAAATCGAACACGTTGTTTTTAGTTGCTTATCATTTTTCCTCATTGGTTTGGATTAAACATCAAGCAAGCAATATTTTGTTGACTGCGTTTTTAAGTGTAGTAATCAAACTGAATTTTTCTCTTCCATACTCATTCTCGATATATTCGTGCATATCCGATCCTTTTAGTAGAAGTTTCGTTGTAGACGTTCTATCCAGTGGTAGCTTCCATTAAACAATTTTTAAAACTAAATTTTCAAAACCATTTGCGTGTAAAACTCAAGGGATCTATTCAACCCCCCTTCTAGATCCATAGCCATCGTCTAACAAACTCTGTTGATTCACTATAGAAAATTAAGCAGACAAACCCCCGTCTGTTAGTAGGTTCTGGTTCAATTTATGCCACAAAAAACAATGTCAACTCGGCAAAAAGTGTTGTTAGTAAGCAATCTCAGAAACACTAGCCCAGTTTTCTCTAGTGTTCGAAACTTCCAAAGCTCCATGAGTAGGTCTTATGTGCAACTGATCCAAACCTCAGCCTATCTAGTTTTGTTGATTTATCACAGTCGATTCCAAAGTTTTCTCGACCAAATCATGTTGGGTTATACCAATCCATCGACGTCTACTTGAAGGAGCACCAAAGTTTGACAAAATCTAATGACATATATGACTTCTTCTCAACTTGCTGCTTCTCAAATAAGATGACAAAAAACCAGTATTGACAGTGTTAGAATTGTTTTAGGAATGCTTAAAGTCTCAGCAGAATTTGCAAAAGAACATTACTTTCAACCAGGAAAAAGTACAAAAATCTTTACCTGCTGGTTTTCTCAATGCAATAACGCGTGTTGACTATCTTGTTAGAGGGGAGGTGTGTTGTTCATAACGTCTGATAGAATAGCTGGAAATCGGCCCCGACTTTGTGCCGCATTACGATTTTTGAGCCTTTGCAAGCAAAACTTGGTTCTACGGGTGGATGCAGTGTAGAGCAATTTAACCATCACTATCCTTGGGTATCTAATTGTATTGGCAAGAAAAGTAAATGGGACTCCTTTGCTCTTGAAGTTTCAACAATGTCAGTTACTGGTGGAGTTTGTCTTACCAATGGACCCGCTTGCCTATTCCTCAGTTGGGTTATGGATTAATTATGTTGGTAAAAATCACACCGGTGCAACACTACTTCTTATTGTCGGTTCTTCAGAATCTGTGCCTGGACAGTTGTTCAAACTAGTCAGGTATTACACAAAATTACAACAAGCGAAATTGAAAATGTAATGCGGTATAGATACTTCAAAGAAGAACTGTTCTGATTCTGACAGCACCAAGGGCAGTGGAAATAGTCATGTTGTCATTAATGTTAACTGTCGTAGCACCTTTTCTTATTGTTGATATTTGTAACTATATATATAGTGTTAAGAGTATTTGTATATAGAATAGTCTCACATCGACTATATCATGTAATTAGTTGTAATCTATCTATATATAATAATGTCTCCGTAGTGCTTTTCAAAACACACAGTTTATTCATATGTCTCTTAGTCTCTTGTATTTCAACATGGTATCTAGAGTCTGCTGAGAGGCAATTATTTTTTTCGCCGTGCTTTACCCGGTTGACCCACTACCTTCCGGTGAGATTTTTTTTTTTTTTTTGAAAACCGTGTTGTCACTCCGGTTTGCCTCTCACTTTTCAAAATTCTCTGGTAACCACCCTGCCGCCGTTACTGTTCCGGCGACGTTTCGGAAAGCCGACCCCACCATCAGTTTTCAATATTCTCCGGTCATAACTGCATAGCCTCCGTCCCCCGCCGTCGCTACTATTTCCGGTGATCTTTCGGCAAACTTTTTCATAGGCAGAACCCTCCACACGCGTCACCTCCGTCTCCGCGCGTGGGCATCACGCACCGCCACCTGAACCGCACGTGACAGCACGTTCGGTGGCCGATCTCGTGATATTTTCTCTCTTTAGATACTCATGGCTACTCCTCAGAACTTTACGCCAAACTATGATGATTTCCTCAGGTGGTATCAGAATTATCAGAACTCAGATTCTACTGCTACGGTAGCACACACTGGTAATTCATCTGTTTGCCTCTCTCAATCATCTCCTCTTCGACCTTGGGTCCTTGATTCTGGTGCGTCTGATCATGTTACTGGTAATAAAAATCTTTTCTCTTCCTTCTCTACCTCTGGTTTGTTACCTACCATAACTTCTGCCAATGGTTCTCAAACCCGATCCGAAGGGATTGGTACGGTTCAAATTCTACCTTCTCTCTCTGTTACTTCTGTCCTCTATGTACCTAATTGTCCATTTAATTTACTTTCAGTCAGTCGTTTAACTCGTTCTCTTGATTGTAGGGTCACCTTCACTAACAATAATGTTACCCTGCAGGATCGGAGTTCGGGACGGACGATTTGCGTCGGATATGAGTCTCAAGGCCTTTATTACCTCTCATTGTCATCTCAGACATGCTCAGCCAAAGATTCTCCACTCACTATCCATGCTCAGTTAGGTCATCCCAGTATTTCCAAATTACATAAATTGGTGCCAAATTTGTCGAAGGTATCTAATTTACGTTGTGAGTCATGTCAGTTAGGGAAACACACTCGTAGTTAATTTCCCAATCAAGTCAACAAACGGGCTTCGTCCCCTTTTGTTTTAGTTCACACTGATGTTTGGGGTCCCTCGCGTACTGTCTCTACTCTTGAGTCTAGGTATTTTGTCACCTTTATTGATGATTTTTCACGTTGCACGTGGTTGTTTTTAATGAAGAATAGATCTGAATTATTTTCTATTTTTGAACAATTTTATCGAGAAATAAGAACTCAATTCGGTGTGTCTATCCGTACCTTAAGAAGTGACAATGCCCGTGAATATTTATCCCAACAATTTCAAAATTTTATGTCACACAATGGTATTCTCCATCAAACATCTTGCCCTCACACACCTCAACAAAACGGTGTAGCCGAACGCAAAAATCGGCATCTCGTAGAAACCACTCGGACCCTACTTCTCCATGGTAATGTTCCACTTCGGTTTTGGGGGGATGCTGTGCTAACGGCGTGTTACCTTATAAATCGCATGCCCTCATCTGTCCTTAATAATAAAATCCCTCATTCAATCCTTTTTCCCAATTCTCCACTTCACCCAATTCCTCCCCGAGTCTTCGGGTCCACATGTTTTGTACACAATCTCTCCCCTAGTCTTGATAAACTATCAGCTCGATCACTAAAGTGTGTCTTTCTTGGTTATCATCGATCCCAAAAAGGTTATCGTTGTTATTCACATACTCTACAACGATACCTCATATCGGCCGATGTTACCTTCTTCGAGTCTGTTCCATATTTCCAGTCCAGCCAAGCAACTCCGAAACCTCTTCAGGAAAGTATTCCCACACCTCTTCCGGAAGTCCCATCTGTCATTATCCCCCATCATTTTAGTGAACCTGACCCACTAGATACCCCTATGGTTGATCCCCCCACTCCTCGCCCACTTCAAACATATCAGCGTCGTCACCCAACGTCTGTCGTACCTGTCCCTAAAGTCGTATCTGTCCATGAAGTCGTACCTATCCCTGAGGTCGCTACGGGCTCTCCTCCGACGCTCTCTCCATCATCGGATCCGATCCTACAACCTGAGTATGATCTTCCGATTGCCCTTCGAAAAGGTATACGTCAAACACGAAATCCTTCTCCACATTATATTGATTTATGTTATCATCGTCTTTCCCCTTTGCAGTATACTTGTTTGTCTTCTGTTTCTATTCCTAAAACTCCAGGTGAAGCATTATCTCACCCTTCGTGGAGGCGATCAATGATTGATGAAATGTGTGCTCTTCAAAGCAGTAGTACCTGGGAACTGGTTCCTCTACCCCATGGGAAATCTTTAGTAGGTTGTCGCTGGCTTTATACAGTGAAGGTTGGTCCAGATGGTAAGATTGATCGATTTAAAGGTCGCTTGGTAGCCAAAGGATACACTCAGATTTTTGGGTTGGATTATAGTGATACCTTTTCGCCTGTAGCCAAGATGGCATCTGTTAGACTTCTTCTAGCCATTGCAGCCATTCGACATTGGTCTCTTCATCAACTTGATATCAAAAATGCATTCTTACATGGTGATCTTGAAGAGGAAGTATATACGGAGCAACCACCTGGGTTTGTTTCTCAGGGGGAGTTATCGAAAATGGTTTGTAGGCTACACAGGTCTCTTTATGGTCTTAAGCAATCTCCGAGAGCTTGGTTTGGCAGATTCAGCACTGTAGTACAGCAGTTAGGTATGATCCGTAGTGAAGCCGACCATTCTATTTTTTATCATCACTCACCCCAAGGGTGTATTTATCTTATTGTGTATGTTGATGACATTGTCATAACTGGTAGTGATCAGCAGGGAATACTCCAGTTGAAACAACATCTCTCGAAACAATTTCAGAAAAAAGATCTTGGTAAACTCCGCTATTTCTTTGGCATTGAAGTAGCCAAATCTAAAGATGGTTTGGTGATTTCTCAGCGGAAATATGCTATGGATATTTTGGAAGAAACAAGTTTGTTAAATGCTAAACCAGCGGATACTCCTATGGATCCAAGTGTTAAAATTCTACCCAATCAGGGGGAGCCTTTATCTGACTCAGGAAGGTATAGGAGATTGGTTGGAAAGTTGAATTATCTCACAGTCACTCGTCCGGACATTTCTTTTGTAGTCAGTGTGGTAAGCCAGTTCTTAAATTCCCCTTGTCAGGAACACATGTATACTGTTATCAGGATTTTGAGATACATCAAATGTGCTCCAGGAAAAGGTCTTGTGTATGAGGATAAAGGACATACCCAGATAGTTGGATACTCCGATGCTGATTGGGCAGGGTCACCCATTGATAGACGATCCACCTCTGGGTATTGTGTACTTGTTGGAGGAAACCTTATATCTTGGAAAAGTAAGAAACAAAATGTAGTTGCAAGATCAAGCGCCGAGGCAGAGTATAGGGCCGTGGCAATGACAACATGTGAACTTATTTGGTTAAAACAGTTGCTCAAGGAACTTCAAATTGAAGAAGCAAGACCAATGACACTTATTTGTGATAATCAAGCTGCATTGCACATTGCTTCAAATCCAGTCTTCCATGAGAGGACCAAACATATTGAGATAGATTGTCACTTTGTCAGAGAGAAGATCAAGTCAGGGGACATCGTCACAAGCTTTGTCAACTCTAATGATCAATTGGCAGATGTGTTTACAAAATCCCTACGAAGCCCTAGAACTAACTATATATGTAACAAGTTTGGTGCATTTGACTTATATGCTCAAGCTTGAGGGGGAGTGTTGATATTTGTAAATATATATATAGTGTTAAGAGTATTTGTATATAGAATAGTTCCACATCGACTATATCATGTAATTAGTTGTAATCTATCTATATATAATAATGTCTCCGTAGTGCTTTTCAAAACACACGGTTTATTCATATGTTTCTTAGTCTCTTGTATTTCAACACTTATAAACAGCTGCAAAGAAAATAAAAAAACCAGTGAAGTTACAAACTAGTGTTAGCTCCTTATCATCACAACTTCAAAACAAACAAAACTAATCCAACTCCAGACTAACCTAAACCAATTAACTTCTACACTCTTTCCATAACATTCCTAAACAGATTTTATTCTACAAAAGTAAAGGTACAAGAGGAGATTAGTACAGACAGCTATGGCAATGGAGAAATTCCTTATCCGTTCATAATTCTCCACAATTCTCATTCTCTGAAGCCCCATAAGCCGACTGTATGGATTGCCGTAAACAACCTCAACACTCATCCTGCTCAACATAGTGATAAACAATTGAGTTCATACATAAAAACTTCATTTCCATAAATATCTTAGAAGAAAGCAATTCTCCTAAGATGTCGGGAACACTTGCAATTTATAACACTTGTTATCATTTCCATAAAAAGTAATACCATGTGAACATTCTTTGTATTAAAGATGTCGGGAACACTTGCAATTTATAACACTTGTTTTGGTTTCCATCACCATGTCACATAATGAATCTTCCAACATGTTTCATTTATGACTTACTGTATTCCCCCAAATAAATGATAAAGTTGAGAATTTTGTATAATCTAGGTAGAGGCGTCATCCTATCCACCCACTACGGGTACGACTTTTTATACATGGGCATATCCAACTGTTTTAAATGTATCATTAGGTATTGGCATATATGTTGTTAGATTAATTTATCTATGTTGATAATTTCCCCATAGTTGATGTGTCTAATAGCCAACATGTTTTGATTTCCTTCTATTAGTTCAAAGTTTATCCTCTAACATAAATGTTGCTTAGACTTTTTCCTGATCACAAATGAATGCGCTGATTGAAGTTGTGACTAGACAAACTAAAATTTTCTATTGACATGGTTTTAGTATCCCACGAGGTGTCAAATTTGTTGCTGAACTTAAAAGTTAGACGAAGATTAGACTGAAAGCTCTAATAAAGGATTCCACTTTTCTTCGATTGATTACACCAACGAAAAAACTATGTCCCTATATTGGAAATTCCTTACTTATCTAAAGAGTTTTAAGTATGAAAGTTATAATTTTTTTAGAACTAAACTAAAAAAGACACATGAAAACATAAAATATAAAGAAATGATATGAAAATGAGAGTACAATAGATTGTTTGAATGATTGAGTGTGTGTCTAAAACGAAATGTACAATTGGTATTTATAAATAACAAGATAGAACATATAATCCTATTAGTCATGAACACGGCCTACAAAGACTACCTCTAACAACTGTTATTCGACTAAACTCGAGAATTACACCTACACAGACTAGCTTTAACCATTGTTTTTTTTTTGAAGCAGCCAAAAAGAAATGCATTATATTAAAAGCACAAGCAGTGTCAATTTACACCAGCCAAACCATAAACCACCGGATGATACAAACCAAAACCAATATAACAGACTGAGACCAGCACTAATAACAAAACACCAGAAAACAATTCACCTAAACTTCACTAGTAATGAATGTTAATGTCATAAAAACTTCATTTCCATAAATATCTTAGAAGAAAGCAATACTTACATCACTCCTGTTGGTTTAAGCCAGTGTTCACGAGCACATATAACAGAATCGAACATAGATTCTCGCAGGAGAAAGTAACCCATCCATTCAGATATGCTGACATCAACTGCAAGGTCATACAAACACCAACATTTTTTAAGGCACTCAAAAGGTACACCAACCAACATTTAACAAAGCATATAACAGCAACTGCAACCACATATAAGTGTCCTATTTGACTAAAACTAACCTTTCTCCGGCAAGGTAATATCCTCCATGGAGCCCTCAATGACTTCTACTACATTTTCAAGACTATTCGCTTTGACAAGTACCCAAGCGAGTTCGAACATCTTAGTAGCTTCCACTGCATACACCTTCTTAGTAGCCAGAATACCACTTCCAGCTCCCACAAGAAATCAACTCTTCTATTAGCCTGTAATTGGTGTGTAAACCTGAGAATATAACATGAACACCAACGCTAATGTACAACCTGCCAAGTATTAAAATTTAAAACTGCTAGCCCTAAAATTTCTGTACATACGTCCAGGCGTATCACATAATACAAATGCACCTGCAATTGCATTAATTCCATAACCTTGTACAAATTTCAGAACTATATAACCAATGACAGAAATGTTTGAAACTTACAGTTACTCATAAGGAAGTTTCAAAACAATCAAAAAGAGATAAGAGATTGAGCAACCTAAATAGAAGCTATCATTGCCGACAATATAGTTGTGTAGAATTTCAAATGACACCAAGTAACCGAAGGTGTTCCTTATGACGAAGTCAGCGTCTAGGCATTCAGAATTTTAATATCGAAATCCTGACTGGTTTAAGTCAGTCATTTCCTTGCTAAACTCAATAGCTCCCCATGCAAGAATTGTCACAGTGTAAGCCATTGGCAACCCAAACTTCAGATGATCACCTGCATCATAGTACACCCTCCCACCAACTCCACCTGCAGTAACAAACACAAGAATTTAATATAAACCGTTTTCATCTATTTCTATAACTTCTCAATGATAGCTTATGAAAACAGTTTAAGGTTACTTACTCCTTGCTGAATTCCATCCTTGAGACCAGAATCAGCGTGCCATTTGATTTGCTGATCTTGCATTGGTAACTTACTGGATCTTTGTGCTTCAAAGAACATCAAACTCTTGTCAAGAGCATCACCGTAGTTGAAGCCAGAAGGGACACTTCCACCTAAGCCAACAAGTACAGCTGTCATAACCATACACAAAGATATGTTTAAATTCTTCATGATGGTTGATAAATTTGCAGCTTGAATGAAACTCAGAAAATATGACTAGTATATATAAACACTATGATTTGCCTTATGCATCACCACACATTTTCTGACTAGTGAAATATAACTATTGTAACACGAAATGGGTGATGCAGGCCCTTAAATCAGAGCAAACGGCTTCTGAGCCCCAGACATGGATCCAAAGTGAAAAATTTACCAAAAATGTACTCTGAATCACATGACACTGAATTTCTTTTACAACAATGCATAGAAAGTAGAGAATTTCTTATCACACCACCCATGTTTCTTAGGCACCATCCGAATTTCTGTTTTTGCCTCTAATTTCCGGATGTGCACATCCGGAAGAATTCCTGATCTGCAAATCCGGTAAAAATCAAAAGAATTTCATAAAATCATTTACTTCTAAATATAATTAAATCCAATATAGTTAAAATCCAACATAATTAAACTTAATATAATTTTTTCAATATAATTAAATCCAATTTAATTAAATTCAATATAATTAAAATTAATATGATTAAAATTAATATGATTTTTTCAATATAATTAAATTCAATATAATTAAATTAATTTTAGAAGTAAATACCATATAATTTTAATTATAATTTAGAAGTAAATACCATATAATTTAGAAGTAAATACCATATAATTTTAAATACCAATATAATTAAATCCAATTTTAGAAGTAAATACCATATAATTTTAAATTCAATATAATTAAATTATTTTTTTTCAATATAAAAAATCATTTAAAATTAAATACCATATTAATCATATTAATTATATTGAAAAAAATTAATCATATTAAATATCATATTAATTTTAATTAATATAGATTTTAATTATATTGGATTTAATTATATTAAAAAAATGATATTAATTTTAATTATATTAGATTTTAATTATATTGGCTTTAATTATATTTAAAAGTAAATGATTTTATGGAATTCTTTTGATTTTTTTCGGATTTGCAAATCAGGAATTCTTCCGGATGTGCACATCCGGATGGGCATTCTTGTGTTGTGTGATTCTAATGAGAATCCGTTATAACGTCGTGTGCCCATATGGGGTGTGAGCGACGGTTTGGTTCCAGAGAGAATCCGCTATAACGTCGTGTGCCCGTGTGGGGTGTGAGCGATGATTATAGACGATCGTGTGCCCGTGTGGGGTGTGAGTGATGATTATAGACGATCGTGTGCCCGTGTGGGGTGTGAGCGATCGGATTGTGTGCCCGTGTGGGGTGTGAGTGATCCATAAACATTGTGTGCCCATGTGGGGTGTAAGCAATGGGTGAACATCGTATGCCCGACGGGGAGTTACATTGGTAACGAGCGATGGTTCCAATAAGTTACTGAGTGAACTTGAGATGATTGAGTCGGTACCCGCATTGCATTTGTATAGAGTCGTGAGTTGGTCTCTATGATTTGCATTTATCATCTTTATAATTGTGAATCGATGAATAAACATAAATATGTATGTTTATGTGGAATGATAAGAATTGTGAGAGTATGCATGATGAATATGCTTGGCTTGGTATATATATATATACATTGTGATGTATATGGGTGAATTGTGATGAATTGTGGTGAAAATGTGGAATATGTGTATTTTTATGCTAAGATATATAATTATATGCATTGTTATTATGATAATATTTCTCACCCTTCTGCTGTTTTATGATGCTCTATGAGGCATTGCAGAGTAGGTATGCTGGTGGTCTTTTGTGAAGCGTGTCTTCATTCTTTTGGTCGGTCGGCTCTGATATGTAGCACCGGGTAACTAGGATGTATATGATTCTTTTGTGATACATTGTACATGTATCTTGTTGATGAATGTTTATGTAAACATGAATTATGTTGGTGGATAATACTTGATGATGTATATATATGTTATATATTATTCAATGTTTAGATTTTTCGCTTTTATTCTAAATATTGAGATGTGGGTGTAAGGACTAAGTTCCTCTGTTGCAAAGTTACTCCACTGTTGCATATCAATTGTTGAGCAGGTGTTGAATGTTTTAATTTCATGTATAATGTGACATACCTCTTTTATACCATGTTTATAATTATACTCTGACGAAATTTTTAATATGTGCCTAAAATGATTATGTGATTATTTGGGGGTATAGAAAGGGGGTGTTACACTAGATAAAGGTAAATCTCTTTGAACTAAATGAATTACTAAGCCTTATCCATTCAGGCATGATTTTACGAAGCGACCTACTCCCGTAGTCTTGAAAATGTACATCGTAGGGACTTACATACCTAATCATACTCCATCCTTTAAAAAAAATGTACTTTTTCTAATTTTCACAACAATATAAAAATATTAAATAAATAAATTTTCTTTAAAAAATAACAAAAAATCCAATTAATATAGTAAAATTTTTAATATTTCAATTATTTTTTTTAATTTTGTTTTTTAAGAGTTAAAATATAATTAATTAAAAAAAAGGCTAAAATACAATTTTAGTCCCCCTGTTTATCAAAATTCACGGTTTTGGTCCCCCCATTTTGTTTTTTAACAGTTTTGGTCCCCCACTCCAATTTTGACCCAAAAAAGTGATGAACAGTACCTGGTCCGTACATGAACAGTGCATGTCCGTACATGAAGAGTACATGTCCGTACATGAACAGTACATGAATAGTGAGGGATGGGGGACCAAAACTGTTAAAAAATAAAATGGGGGGACCAAAACTGTGAATTTTGACAAACAGGGGGACCAAAACTGTATTTTAGCCTAAAAAAAACAACTAAAAGCTGCAGCAAATATTGCAGTAAAGTTCTCAGCAAAATCCGCAGCAAACTTCACACAGAGACATTTGAGGTTTCCATTAACCAATTCCTGCGAAATAAATCGCAGTCAAATCTGCAGGAACATAGATAAATTATTTTAAAATCGTAGGTAAGGTCTCAGGAATTCCTGCGAAATTTGCTGCAACTCCATTTTTTGCAAAAAATAATGTTTCACAATATAAGTGCGCAGGTAAAGTCGTAGGTATAGCTGCGGATAATTTTCCCCAAGAAAATCCGCAGGTAATTCATGTATTTCCAGTCTCACATATTATTATTATTTTTTTAAAATCTTGTTTTCCACCCGATAGAATTTCAAGAGAGATTCACCTACCCCTAAGTAACTAAAAAGGCCGAGTCCATAAATTTATATCATAAATAAAATGTTTATCATTGTAATTAAGTCATAACTATGTTGTTAACATCCACATGTTTAAATTCCATTGCCACAAATTTATGGTGTTAAGGCAGATTTAGAAGTGTTGTTTGGAAAAGGTGGCTATTATGGAAATGTATTCAGAATTATACCTCCCTTATGTTTCAGCAAAGACGATGCAGGTTAGTCTCTAATTCTCTCTTTTGTTAACATTTAGATGAATTAATACTAATAGCCTTAGTTTTATTACTTACAACTTTTTATTTTTATGTTTGCAGATTTCCTTGTGGATACCATGGACTACAGCTTATCTAGAATTTGATCTGTGAAAGCTTAAATAAATGCCAATAATGTTTTATGATGTTAACTTAACCTCTATTAGATTATCAACCTGGTACGTGTATATTTGTCTTTTTAAAAATATAGACAAATTTAATACGGATAAATATTAAAAATATAATAAAAATATGAATGCTTTGACTTCGACTTCGACACTATGAATTACATTTAACACACCACCTAATTCATTGTGTCTAAACTATCTACATTCATCATCGATCTTAGCTTCTTGAATACTTCGACCTGCACTCCCTTCGTCATGATATCTGCAATCTGATTCTCAGTTCTGCAGTGTTCCAAATTCATCTTCCTTTTTGCTACCTGCTCTCGAAGATAATGGAACCTCATTTCGATGTGCTTGCTTCTACCGTGAGCTATTGGATTCTTCGCCAAGTTGATAGCTGACATGCTGTCGATCTTCATGGTAATTGCTCCATGATTCTTCCCTGTAATCTCTTTGACCAAGTTCACCATCCAGGTTGCTTGACATGCACAAAGAGAAGTAGCTATATATTCTGCTTCGCATGATGACAATGCCACTACTGGCTCCTTTCTCGAACTCCAAGCAACTGGTGCACCACCTAACATAAACACATATCCAGCTGCGGATTTTCTATCTTCTGCATCACTACACCAGCTAGAGTCTGTGTATCCCACTAACTTGCATTCTTTCCCGTCGTCAGCTGTAGGAAATAAAATGCCATAGTCGAGAGTCCCTTTCAGATACCTCAGTATCCTCTTCGTCGCTGTTAGGTGTGATACCTTTGGCTTCTGCATGAATCTACTTACCATACCTACACTATATGCTAAGTCAGGCCTTGTGTGACAAAGGTATCTAAGTGACCCAATAAGTCTTCTATATTGGGTTGGGTCGACATCATCTTCGTCTGGATCCTTCGACAGTTGCAGTCTGGTCTCAGCTGGAGTCGAAGTTGAGTTGCAATCTTGCATCTCAAATCTCTTGAGTATTTCGCTTGCATATCTTCGTTGGTGCATCATCAAACCTCTACTAGTCTTGTAGAATTCGATGCCAAGGAAATATGAGAGATCTCCCAAGTCTGACATTTCAAACTCCTTGCTTAGATCATGTTTGAAATCTTCGATCTACTTCTTGCAACTTCCTGCTATTAATAAATCATCGACATAGAGACATAGTATAAGCAATTCGCCATTGCTTCTTCTTACATATACTCCATGCTCAGTTGTACACTTCATAAATTCCTTTTCCCTTAAGAAGTTGTCGATTTTCTTGTTCCAAGCTCTTGGAGCTTGCTTAAGTCCATACAGAGCTTTATGCATCATGAACACTTTTCCTTCTTCGCCTCGTTTCACATACCCAGCTGGTTGTGCGACATAAACTTCTTCCTCTAGGGGACCATTATGGAATGCACACTTCACGTCCATCTGACATGTGTGCCAATTATTCATATTTTCTAGACCAACAACCAACCTGATTGTTTCGATCCTAGCAACAGGTGCAAACACTTCATCGAAGTCGATTCCTTCCTTCTGAAGAAATCCTTTCGCCACAAGTCTCGCCTTGTGTCGAGTTACTTCTCCTCTAGGATTCACCTTTACCTTGTAAACCCACTTAACATCAATTGTCTTCTTACCTTGAGGCAATTCGACAAGTGACCAGGTGTTGTTGACTTCGATGAATTCTAACTCTTCATTCATTGCTTTTACCCACTTCGAATCTTTCAATGCCTCAGCTGCATTGAATGGTTCGACATCTGCGTAGAAAGCATAATGTACCAGCTCACCTTCTTCATCGACCACATCATCTGATGTAATTACACATTCTTGCAACCTTGCAGGCATGTGTCTTGTTCGTCGAGGTCTGCTTGAACCTGCTTCATCTGCAACTGGTTCCTGTCGAACTTCTCTTTCGACTTCAGTGGCTGGTTCTTCACAAGAGATTCTCACGCAATCCTTCCTGGCATTCTCAGTCCAATCCCATTCTTTAAGCTCATCTATATTCACATCCCTATTGATCACTACCTTCTTATTCACTGGGTCGAACAACTTGTAACCTCCAGTCGAATGATATCCTATCAAGATCATCTGATTCGACTTGTCATCAAGCTTCCTTCTCAATTGATCTGGCACATGTCTATGTGCTATAGATCCAAACACCTTTAAGTGACTGAGGCTTGGCTTGACACCAGACCAACATTCTTCTGGTGTAACTCCTTCAAGCTTCTTCATCAGACATCTGTTCAAAATATACGTTGCTGTCGAAACTGCTTCTCCCCATAATTCTTTGGGTAGATGCTTTCCATTCAACATACTTCTTACCATGTTCATGATGGTTCTGTTCTTGCGTTCTGCAATCCCATTCTGCTGTGGAGTGTAAGGTGGCACCACCTCATGTACAATCCCTTCTTTTCTACACAATGCATCGAACTCTTTCGACACATATTCTCCACCACTATCAGTTCTCAGAGTTTTCAACCTTCGACCACTCTATCTTTCAGCCATGGATTTGAATCTGAGAAACACCTCAAACACATCACTTTTCTTCTTGATGAGGTAGGTCCATAACTTTCGACTGAAATCATCTATAAACGTGACAAAATATCTGTTTCCACCAATTGAATCCACCTGGATTGGACCACATACATCAGAGTATATGACTTCAAGTATTGCCTTCGACTTCCTTCTTGCATCCTTGCTGAAGCTATTCTTGTGTTGTTTCGACTAAACACACTCTTCACAGACTTCACTTGGAATGTCGATTTCTGGTAATCTTGAAACCATATTTCTTCTCTTCAGTTCTCTGATGTCATTGAAGTTGAGATGGCATAGTTGAAAGTGCCATAACCACTCATCTCTGCTGGCTGCTGTTGCTAGACACTTGTGCTCCATCACATTGAGTTCAATCTTGAAGGTCCTATTATGAGACATTGGAGCCTTCAAGATCAACCTACCACCTGCGTCGAGAACTCTCATCATCTTGTCTTTGACAACTACCTTGTAGTTCTTTTTGACCAACTGCCCTATACTGAGCAAATTACTCTTCATACCTGGAATGTACAACACGTTGGAAATTGTTGACCTTTTGCCATCTTTTCTCATAATCAGAACATCACCAACACCTTCAGCTGCTAGAGTGTTGTCATTTGCAAACTTCACCGTGTTCTTCGATGAGGGCTTCATGTTGACAAACTAATCTTTCCTTCCAGTCATGTGTGATGAGCATCCTGAGTCCAAGTACCACTGATCTTGGAATCTCTCTTCATCTTTCGTTGTGACCATCAGCAACGTCTCTTCTTCTTCATGCTTCGCCAGATTTGCATCAGTTTCTTGATTTTTCTTCTTTTCTGGACAGTTACTAACATAATGGCCATACTTCTGACAATTGAAACATTGAATGTGACTTTTGTCTGGCTTTCGACCACCACCTCTTCCTCTACCTGCAGCACCACCTCTTTGGTTGCCTTGGTTCCAAGGTTTCTTCTGAGTCGAATTACTGCCTCCTCTATCTTTGTTGCCATTCACGTTTCCATTGCCTTTCCTTTCCTTTTCTGACTGCGCCTGCAAAGCCATATCACTCTTCGACTTTCCTGCAGCTCTCTCAGCCATCATTTGTTCATGAGACTCAAGTGTCCCTTGAAGCTCTTCCTTCGTCAATACTGACAAGTCTTTCGACTCTTCTATGGCTACTACCACGTGGTCGAACTTAGGAGCCAACGATCACAAAATCTTTGAGACTACTGCTTTCGTCGTCAGCGTTTCTCCACATACTTTGATTTGATTCACCAGTTTTGTAACTCTGGTGAAGAAATCTGTAATACTTTCATTGTCTTCCATCTGAAGCAACTCATAGGTTCTCTTGTGAGTTTGTAACCTCACCTCTTTCACCTTCTCTGCACCTCCAAATGACTTTTCAAGAATCTCCCATGCTTCCTTTGCTGATTCTGCATCGCTAACTTTTTCAAAGTTATCTGGATCAACACATTGATGGATTATAAATAACGCTTTATAATCTTTCTTCTTCAAATCTTTGAGTGCAGCCTTTTCTTGATCTGTCGCGTTTTTCCCAAGCGGTGTTACTCCTTCCTTCACAAGATCCCACAGATCTTGATAACAGAAAACCACCTTGATCTGCTTGCACCAATTCTCATAATTATCTTTCTTGAGCATTGGTAGGGTCGCCGAAAAGTGTCAATTTGAATGATTCATAGCCATCACGATTTTCCTCCTTGAATCGCAACCGGAGCTCTAGATACCAGATGTTGGAAATTCACCACACCCTATGATGATTTCGCTTTAATCTTGATCTCAAGATTGATCACCAACCCACAAACAATACGTAATGACAATGAAGAACAAAGGAAGAAGAAGAAGAAACAAGCTAACAACAAGAAAGAAAAGAGAGAGAAGAGAAATATTTGGAGAAAAGTGTTTCTACCCACGAACTGTGGGATTTCTTCTATTACTATTATTCACTTGCTAATCTGCAAACTGTGAATGCAATTGTGTTACAGTGTACAAGGGTAACTCCTTATTTATAGATTTAGATTTACAAAGGCACAAAACTCTAAAAGCCCAAAATATCAAATCTAATCTAAATCATATAAAATCTAATCTAATCAAAACAGAATCCAATCAAATCTAAAATGAATCTGTCGAAACTATTCGACGCCTGAATGCTTTGACTTCGACTTTGACTTCGACTTCGACACTATGAATTACATTTAACAAATTATTCCTTAGGAAAAAAGAAAATTGGATTAACATATAACCATCCAAATCCTTCACACAAACATTTGCATTTTGTATCAACATCATATCTTATCTGTTTCAATTTGAACAATTGGTTCATCAACAACAACCCTGTCACCAGACCCTGCTCTCATACAGCAAAACAATGCGAAGTCAATCACCAATAACCACTAAAAATAACAAGTAACAGTAAATAAAATGTATACAAGGAGTTGGTTATCATACTCTTCATGTTGAGAATCAAGTGTGAGGAAGAAGTTCCACATTTATTAGAAAAGGGAAGATTAAACACTATATAAGTGAGAGAACCCACACACCTATCATCTTAAGGTTTTAGGTGAGTATGTGGTGTGTCTCTCACAAAGGTGTGTCCCAAATAAGAAATGTTCCCTCGTTGACCCCCTCGATTGTTCCGCTAACACTTCAGAAATTAAAAAAAACTTGGAGCTTAGTTCAAATCATACATGACTCTGAACCTTGGCGCTTTCTTTTACTTTAGTGGTTCTTCGGAATCAATTCAACTAATTTTTTACTTATTTAAAAAAGGGGTCAATATTCCCATTTTTTTACATGTCGCTCCACACAAATGAGCTGTCAATATAACCTACGACTTTGAGCTCGTTGTGCTGCCTAATTCGGACCTGAACACCACAGGTCATACAAACCAACTGAAACTGTCTTTATTCCTTAGCTACTTGCAGGAAAACTTTGATTTCTTGGATCTAACTAATAATTAAGATTTTGTTTGGTTAACATTTTTCAGGGATGATCAAATATTACTCACTGCCCTTTTTTTATAAGTATTACTTTTTATATTTTTGGCAAGTTGATAAAAGTTCAGATGAGATACTATTATTCCAAGTAAAACATCGCAGATATTGAAACCATTGACCCTGAGTTTTATACTTAGAAAATTGTGACAGTCTATCCACCAAAGTTATTGAGAACAAGAGTCTAAGTATGTTGAAGATTTAAGCTGACATGTGCAATTACCTGGGTATAGTCTTAAATCCAGGTCTGCCATATTTATCATCAGGGGGAAAGTAAGTTCCACCCATTAAAACTTTCAATTCAGGTGAAAGAACACAAGTCAGGGGCTAACCTCCACTATATAAAGCCTGCACATGTGTCATGTATACCTGAAGAGGAAAAAAAAGTAAGTTCATCTTGTTTGTTTACCAATGGAACCTCCCAATTTCAATTTCAGTCTTTCAATGCTCAAATATATACTTAGTAATCTGAAGTAGACTAACTGGTCTATAAATTACATGCATATCATGTAATAGAAGATATAATGAATACAAAAACATGGTGGACTGCATTGAATATTTTTATGTGTTGAAAGAAATTTACAAGCTATTAACTACAAGAAGTTCCGGAGCCATGTATAATGAATGTTGTGCTTGAAAAACATAAAACAAATTCAGTTCCTAAGTATACAAGAAGCTACTCACAAGATACATTACTACAGTTCCGGAGTCCTGAAATGAACGATCAATTCCAGCTAGCAGCAGAATCTCACACATAAATAAATTAACTGCAACAGAATGGGTGGGGGTAGACCTCTAAAGGAGCTTTTTTATAGTTTGTATCAGGTGGGTAATTGTAAGGTCAGTACCGTGGCTGATGTAGGAGAATGGGTGGATGGTAATTGGAATTGGAAAGTTACAGATATGATTCCTGTGAACTGTCATACAGGTAGCAGAGATTTGGCTGCTATGATTCAGATTTTTGACTCTGTTTTTATGCAGGAAAATGTTAATGATAAGTGGAGATGGAGTTTGGACAGTAACATTGGTTTCTCGGTTAAGTCCTATTTTGACATGGCGGCATCTTACAATGATGTTGTTTCGATCGACGATAACTCAATTAAGTTGTTAGATTTTGTTTGGAAATCGGTTTGTCCGCTGAAAGTAAAAGTTTGTATGTGGAGATTGATTATTGACAGGTTGCCTACTCGGGCGAACTTGGTTAAAAGGGGTATTTTAAGTAACCCCCATGAATCTGTTTGTGTTTTTTGTTTCAGGTACCTTGAAGAAGCTGATCATGTTTTTTTCAAGTGCTATAGGTCTGTTATGGTGTGGAAGATGGTTTGCGATTGGATGGACATTGAGCGGATATCCGACCGCGAATGTTGTTCCCATGGTTTGGCTTGGAGTGTAAGATTAATAGGAAGATGTAAGGAGAAGTATATTCTTGCAATTTGGTCAATTTGTTGTTGGAATATTTGGAGTTATAGGAATAACATCTTATTTAGGGATGAAATTTGTAATGTAAAGTCGATATTTTACGCAATTGTAGCGACCTCTTGGACTTGGTTGATGTATGGTAAGAGGAATTCGAGGTACTGTAGTTTTTATGATTGGAACAAATCCCCTTTAGACTTTATGTAGTAGGCTTCCCGGTTGGGATTTTGTGGGATTGTCCTGTTATCTTGTATGGTGGTTAGAGATTTCCTTAATCTCTCTTTAATGAATTTGCTTATCGAAAAAAAAAAAACTGCAACAGAATTTTAACATATCGCACTCATATCAACTGGCCTTCCTCTTTCGCTGTCTTAAGAAAAGAGCGGTTCTTCTATGACACATATCTGTTGCACTCACAAGAGTAACAAATGCTGTGAAGAATTTTGCAGTTGCTAATGTCTCTTCTCCTTACTTTCCATCAAAAATCCTACGTGAGAACTCTGTTGATTCACTATAGAAAATTAAGCAGACAAACCCCGTCTGTTAGTAGGTTCTGGTTCAATTTATGCCACAAAAAACAATGTCAACTCGGCAGAAAGTGTTGTTAGCAAGCAATCTCAGAAACACTAGCCCAGTTTTCTCTAGTGTGCGAAACTGCCAAAGCTCCATGAGTAGGTCTTATGTGCAACTGATCCAAACCTCAGCCTATCTAGTGTTGTTGATTTATCACAGTCGATTCCAAAGTTTGCTCGACCAAAGCATGCTGGGTTATACCGAGCCATCGACGTCTACTTGAAGGAGCACCAAAGTTTGACAAAATCTAATGACATATATGACTTCTTCTCAACTTGCTGCTTCTCAAATAAGATGACAAAAAACCAGTATTGATAGTGTTAAAATTGTTTTAGGAATGCTTAAAGTCTCAGCAGAATTTGCAAAAGAACATTACTTTCAACCAGGAAAGAGTACAAAAATCTTTACCTGCTGGTTTTCTCAATGCAATAACGCGTGTTGACTATCTTGTTAGAGGGGAGGTGTGCTGTTCAGAACGTCTGACAGAATAGCTGGAATCGGCCTCGACTTTGTGCCGCATGTACGATTTTCGAGCCTCTGCAAGCAAAACTTGGTTCTACGGGTGGATGCAGTGTAGAGCAATTTGACCATCACTGTCCTTGGGTATCTAATTGTATTGGCTAGAAAAGTAAATGGGACTCCTTTGCTCTTGAAGTTTCAACAATGTCGGTTACTGGTGTAGTTTGTCTTACCAATGGACCCGCTTGCCTATTCCTCAGTTGGGTTATGGATTAATTATGTTGGTAAAAATCACACCGGTGCAACACTGCTTCTTATTGCCGGTTCTTCGGAATCTGTGCCTGGACAGTTGTTCAAACTAGTCAGGTATTACGCAAAATTACAACAAGCGAAATGGAAAATGTAACGCGGTATAGATACTTCAAAGAAGAACTGTTCTGATTCTGACAGCACCAAGGGCAGTGGAAATAGTCATGTTGTCATTAGTGTTAACTGTCGTAGCACCTTTTCTTATAAACAGCTGCAAAGAAAATAAAAAAATCAGTGAAGTTACAAACTAGTGTTAGCTCCTTATCATCACAACTTCAAAACAAACAAAACTAATCCAACTCCAGACTAACCTAAACCAATTAACTTCTACACTCTTTCCATAACATTCCTAAACAGATTTTATTCTACAAAAGTAAAGGTACAAGAGGAGATTAGTACAGACAACTATGGCAATGGAGAAATTCCTTATCCGTTCATAATTCTCCACAATTCTCATTCTCTGAAGCTCCATAAGCCGACTGTATGGATTGCCGTAAACAACCTCAACACTCATCCTGCTCAACATAGTGATAAACAATTGAGTTCATACATAAAAACTTCATTTCCATAAATATCTTAGAAGAAAGCAATTCTCCTAAGATGTCGGGAACACTAGCAATTTATAACACTTGTTATCATTTCCATAAAAAGTAATACCATGTGAACATTATTTGTATTAAAGATGTCGGGAACACTTGCAATTTATAACACTTGTTTTGGTTTCCATCACCATGTCACAAAATGAATCTTCCAACATGTTTCATTTATGACTTACTGTATTCCCCCAAATAAATGATAAAGTTGAGAATTTTGTATAATCTAGGTAGAGGCGTCATCCTATCCACCCACTACGGGTACGACTTTTTATACATGGGCATATCCAACTGTTTTAAATGTATCATTAGGTATTGGCATATATGTTGTTAGATTAATTTATCTATGTTGATAATTTCCCCATAGTTGATGTGTCTAATAGCCAACATGTTTTGATTTCCTTCTATTAGGTCAAAGTTTATCCTCTAACATAAGATGTGTTGTTCACCTATAAGATATTATAAGGTCATGTCAATAATATTGTCAGCTGACTTTGCATTACAGAGTGTATCTAGGTAACCTTGAGGTTATTGGGTAGTAAAAGTGACAAAATTGTCACCTAAATTAGCCTATTGAACTTAGTTGTGAATCATTGGTTTAATGGTGTCAATTGTATCCCCATGTCATGTATCCTCGTGTTGATATGTTGTATAATGAAGAGCTTTGTCATTACTAATGATTATTCAATTGTACCAACCGATGAATTGCCAACATTACTAGGATAAGCCACACCTGTTGTCATTCTTATATGCGGGGTGGATCATTTGGTCTTCGAGGTTCAAACCTCTTTAATGTTGATGTTGTTGGAGGTTTCATGTTGCTTAGGCTTTTTCCTGATCACAAATGAATGCGCTGATTGAAGTTGTGACTAGACAAACTAAAATTTTCTATTGACATGGTTTTAGTATCCCACGAGGTGTCAAATTTGTTGCTGAACTTAAAAGTTAGACGAAGATTAGACTGAAAGCTCTAATAAAGGATTCCACTTTTCTTCGATTGATTACACCAACGAAAAAACTATGTCCCTATATTGGAAATTCCTTACTTATCTAAAGAGTTTTAAGTATGAAAGTTATAATTTTTTTAGAACTAAACTAAAAAAGACACATGAAAACATAAAATATAAAGAAATGATATGAAAATGAGAGTACAATAGATTGTTTGAATGATTGAGTGTGTGTCTAAAACGAAATGTACAATTGGTATTTATAAATAACAAGATAGAACATATAATCCTATTAGTCATGAACACGGCCTACAAAGACTAACTCTAACAACTGTTATTCGACTAAACTCGAGAATTACACCTACACAGACTAGCTTTAACCATTGTTTTTTTTTTGAAGCAGCCAAAAAGAAATGCATTATATTAAAAGCACAAGCAGTGTCAATTTACACCAGCCAAACCATAAACCACCGGATGATACAAACCAAAACCAATATAACAGACTGAGACCAGCACTAATAACAAAACACCAGAAAACAATTCACCTAAACTTCACTAGTAATGAATGTTAATGTCATAAAAACTTCATTTCCATAAATATCTTAGAAGAAAGCAATACTTACATCACTCCTGTTGGTTTAAGCCAGTGGTCACGAGCACATATAACAGAATCGAACATAGATTCTCGCAGGAGAAAGTAACCCATCCATTCAGATATGCTGACATCAACTGCAAGGTCATACAAACACCAACATTTTTTAAGGCACTCAAAAGGTACACCAACCAACATTTAACAAAGCATATAACAGCAACTGCAACCACATATAAGTGTCCTATTTGACTAAAACTAACCTTTCTCCGGCAAGGTAATATCCTCCATGGAGCCCTCAATGACTTCTACTACATTTTCAAGACTATTCGCTTTGACAAGTACCCAAGCGAGTTCGAACATCTTAGTAGCTTCCACTGCATACACCTTCTTAGTAGCCAGAATACCACTTCCAGCTCCCACAAGAAATCAACTCTTCTATTAGCCTGTAATTGGTGTGTAAACCTGAGAATATAACATGAACACCAACGCTAATGTACAACCTGCCAAGTATTAAAATTTAAAACTGCTAGCCCTAAAATTTCTGTACATACGTCCAGGCGTATCACATAATACAAATGCACCTGCAATTGCATTAATTCCATAACCTTGTACAAATTTCAGAACTATATAACCAATGACAGAAATGTTTGAAACTTACAGTTACTCATAAGGAAGTTTCAAAACAATCAAAAAGAGATAAGAGATTGAGCAACCTAAATAGAAGCTATCATTGCCGACAATATAGTTGTGTAGAATTTCAAATGACACCAAGTAACCGAAGGTGTTCCTTATGACGAAGTCAGCGTCTAGGCATTCAGAATTTTAATATCGAAATCCTGACTGGTTTAAGTCAGTCATTTCCTTGCTAAACTCAATAGCTCCCCATGCAAGAATTGTCACAGTGTAAGCCATTGGCAACCCAAACTTCAGATGATCACCTGCATCATAGTACCCTCCCACCAACTCCACCTGTAGTAACAAACACAAGAATTTAATATAAACCGTTTTCATCTATTTCTATAACTTCTCAATGATAGCTTATGAAAACAGTTTAAGGTTACTTACTCCTTGCTGAATTCCATCCTTGAGACCAGAATCAGCGTGCCATTTGATTTGCTGATCTTGCATTGGTAACTTACTGGATCTTTGTGCTTCAAAGAACATCAAACTCTTGTCAAGAGCATCACCGTAGTTGAAGCCAGAAGGGACACTTCCACCTAAGCCAACAAGTACAGCTGTCATAACCATACACAAAGATATGTTTAAATTCTTCATGATGGTTGATAAATTTGCAGCTTGAATGAAACTCAGAAAATATGACTAGTATATATAAGCACTATGATTTGCCTTATGCATCACCACACATTTTCTGACTAGTGAAATATAACTATTGTAACACGAAATGGGTGATGCAGGCCCTTAAATCAGAGCAAACGGCTTCTGAGCCCCAGACATGGATCCAAAGTGAAAAATTTACCAAAAATGTACTATGTGAATCACATGACACTGAATTTCTTTTACAACAATGAATAGAAAGTAGAGAATTTCTTATCACACCACCCATGTTTCTTAGGCACCATCCGAATTTCTGTTTTTGTCTCTAATTTCCGGACGTGCACATCCGGACGCACCCTTTCTCTAAAATTTTTCAGTTTTTTCCGGATGGGCACATCCGGAAGAATTCCTGATCTGCAAATCCGGTAAAAATCAAAAGAATTTCATAAAATCATTTACTTCTAAATATAATTAAATCCAATATAGTTAAAATACAACATAATTAAACTTAATATAATTTTTTCAATATAATTAAATCCAATTTAATTAAATTCAATATAATTAAAATTAATATGATTAAAATTAATATGCTTTTTTCAATATAATTAAATTAAATATAATTAAATTAATTTTAGAAGTAAATACCATATAATTTTAATTATAATTTAGAAGTAAATACCATATAATTTAGAAGTAAATACCATATAATTTTAAATACCAATATAATTAAATCCAATTTTAGAAGTAAATACCATAAAATTTTAAATTCAATATAATTAAATTAATTTTTTCAATATAAAAAATCATTTAAAATTAAATACCATATTAATCATATTAATTATATTGAAAAAAATTAATCATATTAAATATCATATTAATTTTAATTAATATAGATTTTAATTATATTGGATTTAATTATATTGAAAAAATGATATTAATTTTAATTATATTAGATTTTAATTATATTGGATTTAATTATATTTATAAGTAAATGATTTTATGGAATTCTTTTGATTTTTTCCGGATTTGCAAATCAGGAATTCTTCCGGATGTGCACATCCGGAACATATCAGCGTTTTTTAAAAATTTGGTTCGTTTGGATGTGCAAATCCGGAATCTGGGGGCAAAAAATGAAATTTCACTTGGTGTCTAAGAAACTTGAGTGATATATTAAAAAATCCTCTGGAAAGTATTGTGTATCAGAAAATTTGTTTCCATGACTACCTATGTAAAACAATGAATAATAGTGGCATACATCTTTGGCTATAAAAACAAATTACTATTCCAAAATGCTTGGCTTTTTTGAAGCTTTTCATCAAACACTACATGTGCATTCTTACTCCAAGCTAAACTTGAAAAACGATAGCACCACAGAACAAAATCATGACGAAGATTCGAATCTGCAATTGAGAACGAAATCCATCAAAACTCATAAAATTTATGAAGCTCAAAATTGGAATCTAATGCAACCATAATATGATAATGAATGATCGGTTGCAGCGTTGATACAAAAATGGAAACTATGACGATGTAACGAGAAAGGAAAACGGTGGCGGCCATAGATTAGGTTCTGATTGAGTGACACCGATTGAGATGCAAAGAAAGTGAGAGACACGGTTGAGTTGGAGGGATTCCGATTGAGAGAAAGTGAGAGACAGAGATTGAGAGAAAGTGAGAAACTTAGGGTTTTTTTAGTTAAACTTCGTTGTTTGAATGGTGAATCATGAAAGCATGAAGTTGGTTGTTTGGAAACTTAGGGAATACAAGCTGCTTTGTGAAAAGATTAAAAAAAAGACATTCAAAAGATATTATAAGTTTAGCATATAAAAATAGAACAAATGAATTGATTGTTCTACTGGCAAAACCTATAGCTCATTATGGATAGATCGAGCTCAACACTCACCATTCGAAATTTTGCTTATCATTTTATGACTTTTTGATTCAAAAATTTAATACCTTTTATTAATTTTTGACATTTAACTTATAATTTTATGACTTTTTTATTAAAAAATTTAGTTCCTTTTATTAATTTTTTACATTTAACCTAAAATTTTATGATTTTTTTTTATTCAAAAAATTTATTTTTTTATTATTTTTGTTGACATTTAATCTATAATTTCATGACTTTTTTATTCAAAATATCTATACTTTTATTATTTTTTTGTTGACATTTAACCTATACTTTTATGACTTTTTTTATTGTCTAAATGACATCGTAGAGTTACACAAGTTTGTAACAATTATAAAACATAGCGTGAACATAACGCAGATGTCAACATAAATCTAACAAAAGATGAACAACTGCAACGAAAACATAAGCCAAAATTTCAAGGTCTTCAAAGTCGTCAAGCCTTTCATTTAGCTTAATCTTTTTGTGAACTACCTGAAATATGGAACTCTTATTACAACTATTCTCATACTCACAATACACAAGCGTATAATAGAACAAAACTCTTATTGCTTCCACATCATAAGAACATCGGCTCCTAACTATGCGGTCAATGGATATGCTAGACAAAGGTTAATCTCTTTGAACTAAATGAATTACTAAGCCTTATCCATTCAGACATGGTTTTACGAAGCGACCTGCTCCCGTAGTCTTGAAAATGTACATCGTAGGGACTTACATACCTAATCATACTCCACCCTTTAAAAAAAATTTACTTTTTCTAATTTTCACAACAATATAAAAATATTAAATAAATAAATTTTCTTTAAAAAATAACAAAAAATCCAATTAATATAGTAAAATTTTTAATATGTCAATTATTTTTTATAATTTTATTTTTTAAGAGTTAAAATATAACTAATTAAAAAAAACTACTAAAAGCTACATCAAATATTGCAGTAAAGTTCTCAGCAAAATCCGCAGCAAACTTCGCACAGAGACTTTTGAGGTTTCCATTAACCAATTCCTGCGAAATAAATCGCAGTCAAATCCGCAGGAACATAGATAAATTATTTTAAAATCGTAGGTAAGGTCTCAGGAATTCCTGCGAAATTTGCTGCAACTCAATTTTTGCAAAAAATAATGTTTCACAATATAAGTTCGCAGGTAAAGCCGTAGGTATAGCTGCGGATAATTTTCCCCAAGAAAATCCGCAGGTAATTCATGTATTTCCAGTCTCACATATTATTATTATTTTTTTAAAATCTTGTTTTCCACCCGATAGAATTTCAAGAGAGATTCACCTACCCCTAAGTAACTAAAAAGGCCGAGTCCATAAGTTTATATCATAAATAAAATGTTTATCATTGTAATTAAGTCATAACTATGTTGTTAACATCCACATGTTTAAATTCCATTGCCACAAATTTCTGGTGTTAAGGCAGATTTAGTAGTGTTGTTTGGAAAAGGTGGCTATTATGGAAATGTATTCAGAATTACACCTCCCTTATGTTTCAGCAAAGACGATGCAGGTTAGTCTCTAATTCTCTCTTTTGTTAACATTTAGATGAATTAATACTAATAGCCTTAGTTTTATTACTTACAACTTTTTATTTTTATGTTTGCAGATTTCCTTGTGGATACCATGGACTACAACTTATCTAGAATTTGATCTGTGAAAGCTTAAATAAATGTCAATAATGTTTTATGATGTTAACTTAACCTCTATTAGATTATCAACCTGGTACGTGTATATTTGTCTTTTTAAAATTATAGACAAATTTAATACGGATAAATATTAAAAATATAATTAAAATATTTGTCTTTTTAACTTGTGGATGCCATGACTGGATTGATAAATATTAAAAATATAATAAAAATATTTGTCTTTTTAACTTGTGGATGTCATGACTAGATTGATAAATATTTAAAAATATAGTAAAAATATTTGTTTTTCAAAAAAAAAATATAAAGTAAATTTAATACGGATAAATACAAAATAATTTTAAAGGTGTATACGAAAATGGAAACTACGACGATGTAACGAGAAAGGAAAACGGTGGCGGCCATAGATTAGGTTCTGATTGAGTGACACCGATTGAGATGCAAAGAAAGTGAGAGACACGGTTGAGTTGGAGGGATTCCGATTGAGAGAAAGTGAGAGACAGAGATTGAGAGAAAGTGAGAAACTTAGGGTTTTTTTAGTTAAACTTCGTTGTTTGAATGGTGAATCATGAAAGCATGAAGTTGGTTGTTTGGAAACTTAGGGAATACAAGCTGCTTTGTGAAAAGATTAAAAAAAAGACATTCAAAAGATATTATAAGTTTAGCATATAAAAATAGAACAAATGAATTGATTGTTCTACTGGCAAAACCTATAGCTCATTATGGATAGATCGAGCTCAACACTCACCATTCGAAATTTTGCTTATCATTTTATGACTTTTTGATTCAAAAATTTAATACCTTTTATTAATTTTTGACATTTAACTTATAATTTTATGACTTTTTTATTAAAAAATTTAGTTCCTTTTATTAATTTTTTACATTTAACCTAAAATTTTATGATTTTTTTTTTATTCAAAAAATTTATTTTTTTATTATTTTTGTTGACATTTAATCTATAATTTTATGACTTTTTTATTCAAAATATCTATACTTTTATTATTTTTTTGTTGACATTTAACCTATACTTTTATGACTTTTTTTATTGTCTAAATGACATCGTAGAGTTACACAAGTTTGTAACAATTATAAAACATAGTGTGAACATAACGCAGATGTCAACATAAATCTAACAAAAGAAGAACAACTGCAACGAAAACATAAGCCAAAATATCAAGGTCTTCAAAGTCGTCAAGCCTTTCATTTAGCTTAATCTTTTTGTGAACTACCTGAAATACGGAACTCTTATTACAACTATTCTCATACTCACAATACACAAGCGTATAATAGAACAAAACTCTTATTGCTTCCACATCATAAGAACATCGGCGCCTAACTATGCGGTCAATGGATATGCTAGACAAAGGTTAATCTCTTTGAACTAAATGAATTACTAAGCCTTATCCATTCAGACATGGTTTTACGAAGCGACCTGCTCCCGTAGTCTTGAAAATGTACATCGTAGGGACTTACATACCTAATCATACTCCACCCTTTAAAAAAAATTTACTTTTTCTAATTTTCACAACAATATAAAAATATTAAATAAATAAATTTTCTTTAAAAAATAACAAAAAATCCAATTAATATAGTAAAATTTTTAATATGTCAATTATTTTTTATAATTTTATTTTTTAAGAGTTAAAATATAACTAATTAAAAAAAACTACTAAAAGCTACATCAAATATTGCAGTAAAGTTCTCAGCAAAATCCGCAGCAAACTTCGCACAGAGACTTTTGAGGTTTCCATTAACCAATTCCTGCGAAATAAATCGCAGTCAAATCCGCAGGAACATAGATAAATTATTTTAAAATCGTAGGTAAGGTCTCAGGAATTCCTGCGAAATTTGCTGCAACTCAATTTTTGCAAAAAATAATGTTTCACAATATAAGTTCGCAGGTAAAGCCGTAGGTATAGCTGCGGATAATTTTCCCCAAGAAAATCCGCAGGTAATTCATGTATTTCCAGTCTCACATATTATTATTATTTTTTTAAAATCTTGTTTTCCACCCGATAGAATTTCAAGAGAGATTCACCTACCCCTAAGTAACTAAAAAGGCCGAGTCCATAAGTTTATTTCATAAATAAAATGTTTATCATTGTAATTAAGTCATAACTATGTTGTTAACATCCACATGTTTAAATTCCATTGCCACAAATTTCTGGTGTTAAGGCAGATTTAGTAGTGTTGTTTGGAAAAGGTGGCTATTATGGAAATGTATTCAGAATTACACCTCCCTTATGTTTCAGCAAAGACGATGCAGGTTAGTCTCTAATTCTCTCTTTTGTTAACATTTAGATGAATTAATACTAATAGCCTTAGTTTTATTACTTACAACTTTTTATTTTTATGTTTGCAGATTTCCTTGTGGATACCATGGACTACAACTTATCTAGAATTTGATCTGTGAAAGCTTAAATAAATGTCAATAATGTTTTATGATGTTAACTTAACCTCTATTAGATTATCAACCTGGTACGTGTATATTTGTCTTTTTAAAATTATAGACAAATTTAATACGGATAAATATTAAAAATATAATTAAAATATTTGTCTTTTTAACTTGTGGATGCCATGACTGGATTGATAAATATTAAAAATATAATAAAAATATTTGTCTTTTTAACTTGTGGATGTCATGACTAGATTGATAAATATTTAAAAATATAGTAAAAATATTTGTTTTTCAAAAAAAAAATATAAAGTAAATTTAATACGGATAAATACAAAATAATTTTAAAGGTGTATACGAAAATGGAAACTACGACGATGTAACGAGAAAGGAAAACGGTGGCGGCCATAGATTAGGTTCTGATTGAGTGACACCGATTGAGATGCAAAGAAAGTGAGAGACACGGTTGAGTTGGAGGGATTCCGATTGAGAGAAAGTGAGAGACAGAGATTGAGAGAAAGTGAGAAACTTAGGGTTTTTTTAGTTAAACTTCGTTGTTTGAATGGTGAATCATGAAAGCATGAAGTTGGTTGTTTGGAAACTTAGGGAATACAAGCTGCTTTGTGAAAAGATTAAAAAAAAGACATTCAAAAGATATTATAAGTTTAGCATATAAAAATAGAACAAATGAATTGATTGTTCTACTGGCAAAACCTATAGCTCATTATGGATAGATCGAGCTCAACACTCACCATTCGAAATTTTGCTTATCATTTTATGACTTTTTGATTCAAAAATTTAATACCTTTTATTATTTTTTGACATTTAACTTATAATTTTATGACTTTTTTATTAAAAAATTTAGTTCCTTTTATTAATTTTTTACATTTAACCTAAAATTTTATGATTTTTTTTTTATTCAAAAAATTTATTTTTTTATTATTTTTGTTGACATTTAATCTATAATTTTATGACTTTTTTATTCAAAATATCTATACTTTTATTATTTTTTTGTTGACATTTAACCTATACTTTTATGACTTTTTTTATTGTCTAAATGACATCGTAGAGTTACACAAGTTTGTAACAATTATAAAACATAGTGTGAACATAACGCAGATGTCAACATAAATCTAACAAAAGAAGAACAACTGCAACGAAAACATAAGCCAAAATATCAAGGTCTTCAAAGTCGTCAAGCCTTTCATTTAGCTTAATCTTTTTGTGAACTACCTGAAATATGGAACTCTTATTACAACTATTCTCATACTCACAATACACAAGCGTATAATAGAACAAAACTCTTATTGCTTCCACATCATAAGAACATCGGCTCCTAACTATGCGGTCAATGGATATGCTAGACAAAGGTTAATCTCTTTGAACTAAATGAATTACTAAGCCTTATCCATTCAGACATGGTTTTACGAAGCAACCTGCTCCCGTAGTCTTGAAAATGTACATCGTAGGGACTTACATACCTAATCATACTCCACCATTTAAAAAAAATTTACTTTTTCTAATTTTCACAACAATATAAAAATATTAAATAAATAAATTTTCTTTAAAAAATAACAAAAAATCCAATTAATATAGTAAAATTTTTAATATGTCAATTATTTTTTATAATTTTATTTTTTAAGAGTTAAAATATAATTAATTAAAAAAAACTACTAAAAGCTACATCAAATATTGCAGTAAAGTTCTCAGCAAAATCCGCAGCAAACTTCGCACAGAGACTTTTGAGGTTTCCATTAACCAATTCCTGCGAAATAAATCGCAGTCAAATCCGCAGGAACATAGATAAATTATTTTAAAATCGTAGGTAAGGTCTCAGGAATTCCTGCGAAATTTGCTGCAACTCAATTTTTGCAAAAAATAATGTTTCACAATATAAGTTCGCAGGTAAAGCCGTAGGTATAGCTGCGGATAATTTTCCCCAAGAAAATCCGCAGGTAATTCATGTATTTCCAGTGTCACATATTATTATTATTTTTTTAAAATCTTGTTTTCCACCCGATAGAATTTCAAGAGAGATTCACCTACCCCTAAGTAACTAAAAAGGCCGAGTCCATAAGTTTATATCATAAATAAAATGTTTATCATTGTAATTAAGTCATAACTATGTTGTTAACATCCACATGTTTAAATTCCATTGCCACAAATTTCTGGTGTTAAGGCAGATTTAGTAGTGTTGTTTGGAAAAGGTGGCTATTATGGAAATGTATTCAGAATTACACCTCCCTTGTGTTTCAGCAAAGACGATGCAGGTTAGTCTCTAATTCTCTCTTTTGTTAACATTTAGATGAATTAATACTAATAGCCTTAGTTTTATTACTTACAACTTTTTATTTTTATGTTTGCAGATTTCCTTGTGGATACCATGGACTACAACTTATCTAGAATTTGATCTGTGAAAGCTTAAATAAATGTCAATAATGTTTTATGATGTTAACTTAACCTCTATTAGATTATCAACCTGGTACGTGTATATTTGTCTTTTTAAAATTATAGACAAATTTAATACGGATAAATATTAAAAATATAATTAAAATATTTGTCTTTTTAACTTGTGGATGCCATGACTGGATTGATAAATATTAAAAATATAATAAAAATATTTGTCTTTTTAACTTGTGGATGTCATGACTAGATTGATAAATATTTAAAAATATAGTAAAAATATTTGTTTTTCAAAAAAAAAATATAAAGTAAATTTAATACGGATAAATACAAAATAATTTTAAAGGTGTATACGAAAATGGAAACTACGACGATGTAACGAGAAAGGAAAACGGTGGCGGCCATAGATTAGGTTCTGATTGAGTGACACCGATTGAGATGCAAAGAAAGTGAGAGACACGGTTGAGTTGGAGGGATTCCGATTGAGAGAAAGTGAGAGACAGAGATTGAGAGAAAGTGAGAAACTTAGGGTTTTTTTAGTTAAACTTCGTTGTTTGAATGGTGAATCATGAAAGCATGAAGTTGGTTGTTTGGAAACTTAGGGAATACAAGCTGCTTTGTGAAAAGATTAAAAAAAAGACATTCAAAAGATATTATAAGTTTAGCATATAAAAATAGAACAAATGAATTGATTGTTCTACTGGCAAAACCTATAGCTCATTATGGATAGATCGAGCTCAACACTCACCATTCGAAATTTTGCTTATCATTTTATGACTTTTTGATTCAAAAATTTAATACCTTTTATTAATTTTTGACATTTAACTTATAATTTTATGACTTTTTTATTAAAAAATTTAGTTCCTTTTATTAATTTTTTACATTTAACCTAAAATTTTATGATTTTTTTTTATTCAAAAAATTTATTTTTTTATTATTTTTGTTGACATTTAATCTATAATTTTATGACTTTTTTATTCAAAATATCTATACTTTTATTATTTTTTTGTTGACATTTAACCTATACTTTTATGACTTTTTTTATTGTCTAAATGACATCGTAGAGTTACACAAGTTTGTAACAATTATAAAACATAGTGTGAACATAACGCAGATGTCAACATAAATCTAACAAAAGAAGAACAACTGCAACGAAAACATAAGCCAAAATATCAAGGTCTTCAAAGTCGTCAAGCCTTTCATTTAGCTTAATCTTTTTGTGAACTACCTGAAATATGGAACTCTTATTACAACTATTCTCATACTCACAATACACAAGCGTATAATAGAACAAAACTCTTATTGCTTCCACATCATAAGAACATCGGCTCCTAACTATGCGGTCAATGGATATGCTAGACAAAGGTTAATCTCTTTGAACTAAATGAATTACTAAGCCTTATCCATTCAGACATGGTTTTACGAAGCGACCTGCTCCCGTAGTCTTGAAAATGTACATCGTAGGGACTTACATACCTAATCATACTCCACCATTTAAAAAAAATTTACTTTTTCTAATTTTCACAACAATATAAAAATATTAAATAAATAAATTTTCTTTAAAAAATAACAAAAAATCCAATTAATATAGTAAAATTTTTAATATGTCAATTATTTTTTATAATTTTATTTTTTAAGAGTTAAAATATAATTAATTAAAAAAAACTACTAAAAGCTACATCAAATATTGCAGTAAAGTTCTCAGCAAAATCCGCAGCAAACTTCGCACAGAGACTTTTGAGGTTTCCATTAACCAATTCCTGCGAAATAAATCGCAGTCAAATCCGCAGGAACATAGATAAATTATTTTAAAATCGTAGGTAAGGTCTCAGGAATTCCTGCGAAATTTGCTGCAACTCAATTTTTGCAAAAAATAATGTTTCACAATATAAGTTCGCAGGTAAAGCCGTAGGTATAGCTGCGGATAATTTTCCCCAAGAAAATCCGCAGGTAATTCATGTATTTCCAGTGTCACATATTATTATTATTTTTTTAAAATCTTGTTTTCCACCCGATAGAATTTCAAGAGAGATTCACCTACCCCTAAGTAACTAAAAAGGCCGAGTCCATAAGTTTATATCATAAATAAAATGTTTATCATTGTAATTAAGTCATAACTATGTTGTTAACATCCACATGTTTAAATTCCATTGCCACAAATTTCTGGTGTTAAGGCAGATTTAGTAGTGTTGTTTGGAAAAGGTGGCTATTATGGAAATGTATTCAGAATTACACCTCCCTTATGTTTCAGCAAAGACGATGCAGGTTAGTCTCTAATTCTCTCTTTTGTTAACATTTAGATGAATTAATACTAATAGCCTTAGTTTTATTACTTACAACTTTTTATTTTTATGTTTGCAGATTTCCTTGTGGATACCATGGACTACAACTTATCTAGAATTTGATCTGTGAAAGCTTAAATAAATGTCAATAATGTTTTATGATGTTAACTTAACCTCTATTAGATTATCAACCTGGTACGTGTATATTTGTCTTTTTAAAATTATAGACAAATTTAATACGGATAAATATTAAAAATATAATTAAAATATTTGTCTTTTTAACTTGTGGATGCCATGACTGGATTGATAAATATTAAAAATATAATAAAAATATTTGTCTTTTTAACTTGTGGATGTCATGACTAGATTGATAAATATTTAAAAATATAGTAAAAATATTTGTTTTTCAAAAAAAAAATATAAAGTAAATTTAATACGGATAAATACAAAATAATTTTAAAGGTGTATACGAAAATGGAAACTACGACGATGTAACGAGAAAGGAAAACGGTGGCGGCCATAGATTAGGTTCTGATTGAGTGACACCGATTGAGATGCAAAGAAAGTGAGAGACACGGTTGAGTTGGAGGGATTCCGATTGAGAGAAAGTGAGAGACAGAGATTGAGAGAAAGTGAGAAACTTAGGGTTTTTTTAGTTAAACTTCGTTGTTTGAATGGTGAATCATGAAAGCATGAAGTTGGTTGTTTGGAAACTTAGGGAATACAAGCTGCTTTGTGAAAAGATTAAAAAAAAGACATTCAAAAGATATTATAAGTTTAGCATATAAAAATAGAACAAATGAATTGATTGTTCTACTGGCAAAACCTATAGCTCATTATGGATAGATCGAGCTCAACACTCACCATTCGAAATTTTGCTTATCATTTTATGACTTTTTGATTCAAAAATTTAATACCTTTTATTAATTTTTGACATTTAACTTATAATTTTATGACTTTTTTATTAAAAAATTTAGTTCCTTTTATTAATTTTTTACATTTAACCTAAAATTTTATGATTTTTTTTTATTCAAAAAATTTATTTTTTTATTATTTTTGTTGACATTTAATCTATAATTTTATGACTTTTTTATTCAAAATATCTATACTTTTATTATTTTTTTGTTGACATTTAACCTATACTTTTATGACTTTTTTTATTGTCTAAATGACATCGTAGAGTTACACAAGTTTGTAACAATTATAAAACATAGTGTGAACATAACGCAGATGTCAACATAAATCTAACAAAAGAAGAACAACTGCAACGAAAACATAAGCCAAAATATCATGGTCTTCAAAGTCGTCAAGCCTTTCATTTAGCTTAATCTTTTTGTGAACTACCTGAAATATGGAACTCTTATTACAACTATTCTCATACTCACAATACACAAGCGTATAATAGAACAAAACTCTTATTGCTTCCACATCATAAGAACATCGGCTCCTAACTATGCGGTCAATGGATATGCTAGACAAAGGTTAATCTCTTTGAACTAAATGAATTACTAAGCCTTATCCATTCAGACATGGTTTTACGAAGCGACCTGCTCCCGTAGTCTTGAAAATGTACATCGTAGGGACTTACATACCTAATCATACTCCACCCTTTAAAAAAAATTTACTTTTTCTAATTTTCACAACAATATAAAAATATTAAATAAATAAATTTTCTTTAAAAAATAACAAAAAATCCAATTAATATAGTAAAATTTTTAATATGTCAATTATTTTTTATAATTTTATTTTTTAAGAGTTAAAATATAATTAATTAAAAAAAACTACTAAAAGCTACATCAAATATTGCAGTAAAGTTCTCAGCAAAATCCGCAGCAAACTTCGCACAGAGACTTTTGAGGTTTCCATTAACCAATTCCTGCGAAATAAATCGCAGTCAAATCCGCAGGAACATAGATAAATTATTTTAAAATCGTAGGTAAGGTCTCAGGAATTCCTGCGAAATTTGCTGCAACTCAATTTTTGCAAAAAATAATGTTTCACAATATAAGTTCGCAGGTAAAGCCGTAGGTATAGCTGCGGATAATTTTCCCCAAGAAAATCCGCAGGTAATTCATGTATTTCCAGTGTCACATATTATTATTATTTTTTTAAAATCTTGTTTTCCACCCGATAGAATTTCAAGAGAGATTCACCTACCCCTAAGTAACTAAAAAGGCCGAGTCCATAAGTTTATATCATAAATAAAATGTTTATCATTGTAATTAAGTCATAACTATGTTGTTAACATCCACATGTTTAAATTCCATTGCCACAAATTTCTGGTGTTAAGGCAGATTTAGTAGTGTTGTTTGGAAAAGGTGGCTATTATGGAAATGTATTCAGAATTACACCTCCCTTATGTTTCAGCAAAGACGATGCAGGTTAGTCTCTAATTCTCTCTTTTGTTAACATTTAGATGAATTAATACTAATAGCCTTAGTTTTATTACTTACAACTTTTTATTTTTATGTTTGCAGATTTCCTTGTGGATACCATGGAATACAACTTATCTAGAATTTGATCTGTGAAAGCTTAAATAAATGTCAATAATGTTTTATGATGTTAACTTAACCTCTATTAGATTATCAACCTGGTACGTGTATATTTGTCTTTTTAAAATTATAGACAAATTTAATACGGATAAATATTAAAAATATAATTAAAATATTTGTCTTTTTAACTTGTGGATGCCATGACTGGATTGATAAATATTAAAAATATAATAAAAATATTTGTCTTTTTAACTTGTGGATGTCATGACTAGATTGATAAATATTTAAAAATATAGTAAAAATATTTGTTTTTCAAAAAAAAAATATAAAGTAAATTTAATACGGATAAATACAAAATAATTTTAAAGGTGTATACGAAAATGGAAACTACGACGATGTAACGAGAAAGGAAAACGGTGGCGGCCATAGATTAGGTTCTGATTGAGTGACACCGATTGAGATGCAAAGAAAGTGAGAGACACGGTTGAGTTGGAGGGATTCCGATTGAGAGAAAGTGAGAGACAGAGATTGAGAGAAAGTGAGAAACTTAGGGTTTTTTTAGTTAAACTTCGTTGTTTGAATGGTGAATCATGAAAGCATGAAGTTGGTTGTTTGGAAACTTAGGGAATACAAGCTGCTTTGTGAAAAGATTAAAAAAAAGACATTCAAAAGATATTATAAGTTTAGCATATAAAAATAGAACAAATGAATTGATTGTTCTACTGGCAAAACCTATAGCTCATTATGGATAGATCGAGCTCAACACTCACCATTCGAAATTTTGCTTATCATTTTATGACTTTTTGATTCAAAAATTTAATACCTTTTATTAATTTTTGACATTTAACTTATAATTTTATGACTTTTTTCTTAAAAAATTTAGTTCCTTTTATTAATTTTTTACATTTAACCTAAAATTTTATGATTTTTTTTTATTCAAAAAATTTATTTTTTTATTATTTTTGTTGACATTTAATCTATAATTTTATGACTTTTTTATTCAAAATATCTATACTTTTATTATTTTTTTGTTGACATTTAACCTATACTTTTATGACTTTTTTTATTGTCTAAATGACATCGTAGAGTTACACAAGTTTGTAACAATTATAAAACATAGTGTGAACATAACGCAGATGTCAACATAAATCTAACAAAAGAAGAACAACTGCAACGAAAACATAAGCCAAAATATCATGGTCTTCAAAGTCGTCAAGCCTTTCATTTAGCTTAATCTTTTTGTGAACTACCTGAAATATGGAACTCTTATTACAACTATTCTCATACTCACAATACACAAGCGTATAATAGAACAAAACTCTTATTGCTTCCACATCATAAGAACATCGGCTCCTAACTATGCGGTCAATGGATATGCTAGACAAAGGTTAATCTCTTTGAACTAAATGAATTACTAAGCCTTATCCATTCAGACATGGTTTTACGAAGCAACCTGCTCCCGTAGTCTTGAAAATGTACATCGTAGGGACTTACATACCTAATCATACTCCACCCTTTAAAAAAAATTTACTTTTTCTAATTTTCACAACAATATAAAAATATTAAATAAATAAATTTTCTTTAAAAAATAACAAAAAATCCAATTAATATAGTAAAATTTTTAATATGTCAATTATTTTTTATAATTTTATTTTTTAAGAGTTAAAATATAATTAATTAAAAAAAACTACTAAAAGCTACATCAAATATTGCAGTAAAGTTCTCAGCAAAATCCGCAGCAAACTTCGCACAGAGACTTTTGAGGTTTCCATTAACCAATTCCTGCGAAATAAATCGCAGTCAAATCCGCAGGAACATAGATAAATTATTTTAAAATCGTAGGTAAGGTCTCAGGAATTCCTGCGAAATTTGCTGCAACTCAATTTTTGCAAAAAATAATGTTTCACAATATAAGTTCGCAGGTAAAGCCGTAGGTATAGCTGCGGATAATTTTCCCCAAGAAAATCCGCAGGTAATTCATGTATTTCCAGTGTCACATATTATTATTATTTTTTTAAAATCTTGTTTTCCACCCGATAGAATTTCAAGAGAGATTCACCTACCCCTAAGTAACTAAAAAGGCCGAGTCCATAAGTTTATATCATAAATAAAATGTTTATCATTGTAATTAAGTCATAACTATGTTGTTAACATCCACATGTTTAAATTCCATTGCCACAAATTTCTGGTGTTAAGGCAGATTTAGTAGTGTTGTTTGGAAAAGGTGGCTATTATGGAAATGTATTCAGAATTACACCTCCCTTATGTTTCAGCAAAGACGATGCAGGTTAGTCTCTAATTCTCTCTTTTGTTAACATTTAGATGAATTAATACTAATAGCCTTAGTTTTATTACTTACAACTTTTTATTTTTATGTTTGCAGATTTCCTTGTGGATACCATGGACTACAACTTATCTAGAATTTGATCTGTGAAAGCTTAAATAAATGTCAATAATGTTTTATGATGTTAACTTAACCTCTATTAGATTATCAACCTGGTACGTGTATATTTGTCTTTTTAAAATTATAGACAAATTTAATACGGATAAATATTAAAAATATAATTAAAATATTTGTCTTTTTAACTTGTGGATGCCATGACTGGATTGATAAATATTAAAAATATAATAAAAATATTTGTCTTTTTAACTTGTGGATGTCATGACTAGATTGATAAATATTTAAAAATATAGTAAAAATATTTGTTTTTCAAAAAAAAAATATAAAGTAAATTTAATACGGATAAATACAAAATAATTTTAAAGGTGTATACGAAAATGGAAACTACGACGATGTAACGAGAAAGGAAAACGGTGGCGGCCATAGATTAGGTTCTGATTGAGTGACACCGATTGAGATGCAAAGAAAGTGAGAGACACGGTTGAGTTGGAGGGATTCCGATTGAGAGAAAGTGAGAGACAGAGATTGAGAGAAAGTGAGAAACTTAGGGTTTTTTTAGTTAAACTTCGTTGTTTGAATGGTGAATCATGAAAGCATGAAGTTGGTTGTTTGGAAACTTAGGGAATACAAGCTGCTTTGTGAAAAGATAAAAAAAAAGACATTCAAAAGATATTATAAGTTTAGCATATAAAAATAGAACAAATGAATTGATTGTTCTACTGGCAAAACCTATAGCTCATTATGGATAGATCGAGCTCAACACTCACCATTCGAAATTTTGCTTATCATTTTATGACTTTTTGATTCAAAAATTTAATACCTTTTATTAATTTTTGACATTTAACTTATAATTTTATGACTTTTTTATTAAAAAATTTAGTTCCTTTTATTAATTTTTTACATTTAACCTAAAATTTTATGATTTTTTTTTATTCAAAAAATTTATTTTTTTATTATTTTTGTTGACATTTAATCTATAATTTTATGACTTTTTTATTCAAAATATCTATACTTTTATTATTTTTTTGTTGACATTTAACCTATACTTTTATGACTTTTTTTATTGTCTAAATGACATCGTAGAGTTACACAAGTTTGTAACAATTATAAAACATAGTGTGAACATAACGCAGATGTCAACATAAATCTAACAAAAGAAGAACAACTGCAACGAAAACATAAGCCAAAATATCAAGGTCTTCAAAGTCGTCAAGCCTTTCATTTAGCTTAATCTTTTTGTGAACTACCTGAAATATGGAACTCTTATTACAACTATTCTCATACTCACAATACACAAGCGTATAATAGAACAAAACTCTTATTGCTTCCACATCATAAGAACATCGGCTCCTAACTATGCGGTCAATGGATATGCTAGACAAAGGTTAATCTCTTTGAACTAAATGAATTACTAAGCCTTATCCATTCAGACATGGTTTTACGAAGCGACCTGCTCCCGTAGTCTTGAAAATGTACATCGTAGGGACTTACATACCTAATCATACTCCACCCTTTAAAAAAAATTTACTTTTTCTAATTTTCACAACAATATAAAAATATTAAATAAATAAATTTTCTTTAAAAAATAACAAAAAATCCAATTAATATAGTAAAATTTTTAATATGTCAATTATTTTTTATAATTTTATTTTTTAAGAGTTAAAATATAACTAATTAAAAAAAACTACTAAAAGCTACATCAAATATTGCAGTAAAGTTCTCAGCAAAATCCGCAGCAAACTTCGCACAGAGACTTTTGAGGTTTCCATTAACCAATTCCTGCGAAATAAATCGCAGTCAAATCCACAGGAACATAGATAAATTATTTTAAAATCGTAGGTAAGGTCTCAGGAATTCCTGCGAAATTTGCTGCAACTCAATTTTTGCAAAAAATAATGTTTCACAATATAAGTTCGCAGGTAAAGCCGTAGGTATAGCTGCGGATAATTTTCCCCAAGAAAATCCGCAGGTAATTCATGTATTTCCAGTCTCACATATTATTATTATTTTTTTAAAATCTTGTTTTCCACCCGATAGAATTTCAAGAGAGATTCACCTACCCCTAAGTAACTAAAAAGGCCGAGTCCATAAGTTTATATCATAAATAAAATGTTTATCATTGTAATTAAGTCATAACTATGTTGTTAACATCCACATGTTTAAATTCCATTGCCACAAATTTCTGGTGTTAAGGCAGATTTAGTAGTGTTGTTTGGAAAAGGTGGCTATTATGGAAATGTATTCAGAATTACACCTCCCTTATGTTTCAGCAAAGACGATGCAGGTTAGTCTCTAATTCTCTCTTTTGTTAACATTTAGATGAATTAATACTAATAGCCTTAGTTTTATTACTTACAACTTTTTATTTTTATGTTTGCAGATTTCCTTGTGGATACCATGGACTACAACTTATCTAGAATTTGATCTGTGAAAGCTTAAATAAATGTCAATAATGTTTTATGATGTTAACTTAACCTCTATTAGATTATCAACCTGGTACGTGTATATTTGTCTTTTTAAAATTATAGACAAATTTAATACGGATAAATATTAAAAATATAATTAAAATATTTGTCTTTTTAACTTGTGGATGCCATGACTGGATTGATAAATATTAAAAATATAATAAAAATATTTGTCTTTTTAACTTGTGGATGTCATGACTAGATTGATAAATATTTAAAAATATAGTAAAAATATTTGTTTTTCAAAAAAAAAATATAAAGTAAATTTAATACGGATAAATACAAAATAATTTTAAAGGTGTATACGAAAATGGAAACTACGACGATGTAACGAGAAAGGAAAACGGTGGCGGCCATAGATTAGGTTCTGATTGAGTGACACCGATTGAGATGCAAAGAAAGTGAGAGACACGGTTGAGTTGGAGGGATTCCGATTGAGAGAAAGTGAGAGACAGAGATTGAGAGAAAGTGAGAAACTTAGGGTTTTTTTAGTTAAACTTCGTTGTTTGAATGGTGAATCATGAAAGCATGAAGTTGGTTGTTTGGAAACTTAGGGAATACAAGCTGCTTTGTGAAAAGATTAAAAAAAAGACATTCAAAAGATATTATAAGTTTAGCATATAAAAATATAACAAATGAATTGATTGTTCTACTGGCAAAACCTATAGCTCATTATGGATAGATCGAGCTCAACACTCACCATTCGAAATTTTGCTTATCATTTTATGACTTTTTGATTCAAAAATTTAATACCTTTTATTAATTTTTGACATTTAACTTATAATTTTATGACTTTTTTATTAAAAAATTTAGTTCCTTTTATTAATTTTTTACATTTAACCTAAAATTTTATGATTTTTTTTTATTCAAAAAATTTATTTTTTTATTATTTTTGTTGACATTTAATCTATAATTTTATGACTTTTTTATTCAAAATATCTATACTTTTATTATTTTTTTGTTGACATTTAACCTATACTTTTATGACTTTTTTTATTGTCTAAATGACATCGTAGAGTTACACAAGTTTGTAACAATTATAAAACATAGTGTGAACATAACGCAGATGTCAACATAAATCTAACAAAAGAAGAACAACTGCAACGAAAACATAAGCCAAAATATCAAGGTCTTCAAAGTCGTCAAGCCTTTCATTTAGCTTAATCTTTTTGTGAACTACCTGAAATATGGAACTCTTATTACAACTATTCTCATACTCACAATACACAAGCGTATAATAGAACAAAACTCTTATTGCTTCCACATCATAAGAACATCGGCTCCTAACTATGCGGTCAATGGATATGCTAGACAAAGGTTAATCTCTTTGAACTAAATGAATTACTAAGCCTTATCCATTCAGACATGGTTTTACGAAGCGACCTGCTCCCGTAGTCTTGAAAATGTACATCGTAGGGACTTACATACCTAATCATACTCCACCCTTTAAAAAAAATTTACTTTTTCTAATTTTCACAACAATATAAAAATATTAAATAAATAAATTTTCTTTAAAAAATAACAAAAAATCCAATTAATATAGTAAAATTTTTAATATGTCAATTATTTTTTATAATTTTATTTTTTAAGAGTTAAAATATAACTAATTAAAAAAAACTACTAAAAGCTACATCAAATATTGCAGTAAAGTTCTCAGCAAAATCCGCAGCAAACTTCGCACAGAGACTTTTGAGGTTTCCATTAACCAATTCCTGCGAAATAAATCGCAGTCAAATCCACAGGAACATAGATAAATTATTTTAAAATCGTAGGTAAGGTCTCAGGAATTCCTGCGAAATTTGCTGCAACTCAATTTTTGCAAAAAATAATGTTTCACAATATAAGTTCGCAGGTAAAGCCGTAGGTATAGCTGCGGATAATTTTCCCCAAGAAAATCCGCAGGTAATTCATGTATTTCCAGTGTCACATATTATTATTATTTTTTTAAAATCTTGTTTTCCACCCGATAGAATTTCAAGAGAGATTCACCTACCCCTAAGTAACTAAAAAGGCCGAGTCCATAAGTTTATATCATAAATAAAATGTTTATCATTGTAATTAAGTCATAACTATGTTGTTAACATCCACATGTTTAAATTCCATTGCCACAAATTTCTGGTGTTAAGGCAGATTTAGTAGTGTTGTTTGGAAAAGGTGGCTATTATGGAAATGTATTCAGAATTACACCTCCCTTATGTTTCAGCAAAGACGATGCAGGTTAGTCTCTAATTCTCTCTTTTGTTAACATTTAGATGAATTAATACTAATAGCCTTAGTTTTATTACTTACAACTTTTTATTTTTATGTTTGCAGATTTCCTTGTGGATACCATGGACTACAACTTATCTAGAATTTGATCTGTGAAAGCTTAAATAAATGTCAATAATGTTTTATGATGTTAACTTAACCTCTATTAGATTATCAACCTGGTACGTGTATATTTGTCTTTTTAAAATTATAGACAAATTTAATACGGATAAATATTAAAAATATAATTAAAATATTTGTCTTTTTAACTTGTGGATGCCATGACTGGATTGATAAATATTAAAAATATAATAAAAATATTTGTCTTTTTAACTTGTGGATGTCATGACTAGATTGATAAATATTTAAAAATATAGTAAAAATATTTGTTTTTCAAAAAAAAAATATAAAGTAAATTTAATACGGATAAATACAAAATAATTTTAAAGGTGTATACGAAAATGGAAACTACGACGATGTAACGAGAAAGGAAAACGGTGGCGGCCATAGATTAGGTTCTGATTGAGTGACACCGATTGAGATGCAAAGAAAGTGAGAGACACGGTTGAGTTGGAGGGATTCCGATTGAGAGAAAGTGAGAGACAGAGATTGAGAGAAAGTGAGAAACTTAGGGTTTTTTTAGTTAAACTTCGTTGTTTGAATGGTGAATCATGAAAGCATGAAGTTGGTTGTTTGGAAACTTAGGGAATACAAGCTGCTTTGTGAAAAGATTAAAAAAAAGACATTCAAAAGATATTATAAGTTTAGCATATAAAAATAGAACAAATGAATTGATTGTTCTACTGGCAAAACCTATAGCTCATTATGGATAGATCGAGCTCAACACTCACCATTCGAAATTTTGCTTATCATTTTATGACTTTTTGATTCAAAAATTTAATACCTTTTATTAATTTTTGACATTTAACTTATAATTTTATGACTTTTTTCTTAAAAAATTTAGTTCCTTTTATTAATTTTTTACATTTAACCTAAAATTTTATGATTTTTTTTTATTCAAAAAATTTATTTTTTTATTATTTTTGTTGACATTTAATCTATAATTTTATGACTTTTTTATTCAAAATATCTATACTTTTATTATTTTTTTGTTGACATTTAACCTATACTTTTATGACTTTTTTTATTGTCTAAATGACATCGTAGAGTTACACAAGTTTGTAACAATTATAAAACATAGTGTGAACATAACGCAGATGTCAACATAAATCTAACAAAAGAAGAACAACTGCAACGAAAACATAAGCCAAAATATCATGGTCTTCAAAGTCGTCAAGCCTTTCATTTAGCTTAATCTTTTTGTGAACTACCTGAAATATGGAACTCTTATTACAACTATTCTCATACTCACAATACACAAGCGTATAATAGAACAAAACTCTTATTGCTTCCACATCATAAGAACATCGGCTCCTAACTATGCGGTCAATGGATATGCTAGACAAAGGTTAATCTCTTTGAACTAAATGAATTACTAAGCCTTATCCATTCAGACATGGTTTTACGAAGCAACCTGCTCCCGTAGTCTTGAAAATGTACATCGTAGGGACTTACATACCTAATCATACTCCACCCTTTAAAAAAAATTTACTTTTTCTAATTTTCACAACAATATAAAAATATTAAATAAATAAATTTTCTTTAAAAAATAACAAAAAATCCAATTAATATAGTAAAATTTTTAATATGTCAATTATTTTTTATAATTTTATTTTTTAAGAGTTAAAATATAATTAATTAAAAAAAACTACTAAAAGCTACATCAAATATTGCAGTAAAGTTCTCAGCAAAATCCGCAGCAAACTTCGCACAGAGACTTTTGAGGTTTCCATTAACCAATTCCTGCGAAATAAATCGCAGTCAAATCCGCAGGAACATAGATAAATTATTTTAAAATCGTAGGTAAGGTCTCAGGAATTCCTGCGAAATTTGCTGCAACTCAATTTTTGCAAAAAATAATGTTTCACAATATAAGTTCGCAGGTAAAGCCGTAGGTATAGCTGCGGATAATTTTCCCCAAGAAAATCCGCAGGTAATTCATGTATTTCCAGTGTCACATATTATTATTATTTTTTTAAAATCTTGTTTTCCACCCGATAGAATTTCAAGAGAGATTCACCTACCCCTAAGTAACTAAAAAGGCCGAGTCCATAAGTTTATATCATAAATAAAATGTTTATCATTGTAATTAAGTCATAACTATGTTGTTAACATCCACATGTTTAAATTCCATTGCCACAAATTTCTGGTGTTAAGGCAGATTTAGTAGTGTTGTTTGGAAAAGGTGGCTATTATGGAAATGTATTCAGAATTACACCTCCCTTATGTTTCAGCAAAGACGATGCAGGTTAGTCTCTAATTCTCTCTTTTGTTAACATTTAGATGAATTAATACTAATAGCCTTAGTTTTATTACTTACAACTTTTTATTTTTATGTTTGCAGATTTCCTTGTGGATACCATGGACTACAACTTATCTAGAATTTGATCTGTGAAAGCTTAAATAAATGTCAATAATGTTTTATGATGTTAACTTAACCTCTATTAGATTATCAACCTGGTACGTGTATATTTGTCTTTTTAAAATTATAGACAAATTTAATACGGATAAATATTAAAAATATAATTAAAATATTTGTCTTTTTAACTTGTGGATGCCATGACTGGATTGATAAATATTAAAAATATAATAAAAATATTTGTCTTTTTAACTTGTGGATGTCATGACTAGATTGATAAATATTTAAAAATATAGTAAAAATATTTGTTTTTCAAAAAAAAAATATAAAGTAAATTTAATACGGATAAATACAAAATAATTTTAAAGGTGTATACGAAAATGGAAACTACGACGATGTAACGAGAAAGGAAAACGGTGGCGGCCATAGATTAGGTTCTGATTGAGTGACACCGATTGAGATGCAAAGAAAGTGAGAGACACGGTTGAGTTGGAGGGATTCCGATTGAGAGAAAGTGAGAGACAGAGATTGAGAGAAAGTGAGAAACTTAGGGTTTTTTTAGTTAAACTTCGTTGTTTGAATGGTGAATCATGAAAGCATGAAGTTGGTTGTTTGGAAACTTAGGGAATACAAGCTGCTTTGTGAAAAGATTAAAAAAAAGACATTCAAAAGATATTATAAGTTTAGCATATAAAAATAGAACAAATGAATTGATTGTTCTACTGGCAAAACCTATAGCTCATTATGGATAGATCGAGCTCAACACTCACCATTCGAAATTTTGCTTATCATTTTATGACTTTTTGATTCAAAAATTTAATACCTTTTATTAATTTTTGACATTTAACTTATAATTTTATGACTTTTTTATTAAAAAATTTAGTTCCTTTTATTAATTTTTTACATTTAACCTAAAATTTTATGATTTTTTTTTATTCAAAAAATTTATTTTTTTATTATTTTTGTTGACATTTAATCTATAATTTTATGACTTTTTTATTCAAAATATCTATACTTTTATTATTTTTTTGTTGACATTTAACCTATACTTTTATGACTTTTTTTATTGTCTAAATGACATCGTAGAGTTACACAAGTTTGTAACAATTATAAAACATAGTGTGAACATAACGCAGATGTCAACATAAATCTAACAAAAGAAGAACAACTGCAACGAAAACATAAGCCAAAATATCAAGGTCTTCAAAGTCGTCAAGCCTTTCATTTAGCTTAATCTTTTTGTGAACTACCTGAAATATGGAACTCTTATTACAACTATTCTCATACTCACAATACACAAGCGTATAATAGAACAAAACTCTTATTGCTTCCACATCATAAGAACATCGGCTCCTAACTATGCGGTCAATGGATATGCTAGACAAAGGTTAATCTCTTTGAACTAAATGAATTACTAAGCCTTATCCATTCAGACATGGTTTTACGAAGCGACCTGCTCCCGTAGTCTTGAAAATGTACATCGTAGGGACTTACATACCTAATCATACTCCACCATTTAAAAAAAATTTACTTTTTCTAATTTTCACAACAATATAAAAATATTAAATAAATAAATTTTCTTTAAAAAATAACAAAAAATCCAATTAATATAGTAAAATTTTTAATATGTCAATTATTTTTTATAATTTTATTTTTTAAGAGTTAAAATATAATTAATTAAAAAAAACTACTAAAAGCTACATCAAATATTGCAGTAAAGTTCTCAGCAAAATCCGCAGCAAACTTCGCACAGAGACTTTTGAGGTTTCCATTAACCAATTCCTGCGAAATAAATCGCAGTCAAATCCGCAGGAACATAGATAAATTATTTTAAAATCGTAGGTAAGGTCTCAGGAATTCCTGCGAAATTTGCTGCAACTCAATTTTTGCAAAAAATAATGTTTCACAATATAAGTTCGCAGGTAAAGCCGTAGGTATAGCTGCGGATAATTTTCCCCAAGAAAATCCGCAGGTAATTCATGTATTTCCAGTGTCACATATTATTATTATTTTTTTAAAATCTTGTTTTCCACCCGATAGAATTTCAAGAGAGATTCACCTACCCCTAAGTAACTAAAAAGGCCGAGTCCATAAGTTTATATCATAAATAAAATGTTTATCATTGTAATTAAGTCATAACTATGTTGTTAACATCCACATGTTTAAATTCCATTGCCACAAATTTCTGGTGTTAAGGCAGATTTAGTAGTGTTGTTTGGAAAAGGTGGCTATTATGGAAATGTATTCAGAATTACACCTCCCTTATGTTTCAGCAAAGACGATGCAGGTTAGTCTCTAATTCTCTCTTTTGTTAACATTTAGATGAATTAATACTAATAGCCTTAGTTTTATTACTTACAACTTTTTATTTTTATGTTTGCAGATTTCCTTGTGGATACCATGGACTACAACTTATCTAGAATTTGATCTGTGAAAGCTTAAATAAATGTCAATAATGTTTTATGATGTTAACTTAACCTCTATTAGATTATCAACCTGGTACGTGTATATTTGTCTTTTTAAAATTATAGACAAATTTAATACGGATAAATATTAAAAATATAATTAAAATATTTGTCTTTTTAACTTGTGGATGCCATGACTGGATTGATAAATATTAAAAATATAATAAAAATATTTGTCTTTTTAACTTGTGGATGTCATGACTAGATTGATAAATATTTAAAAATATAGTAAAAATATTTGTTTTTCAAAAAAAAAATATAAAGTAAATTTAATACGGATAAATACAAAATAATTTTAAAGGTGTATACGAAAATGGAAACTACGACGATGTAACGAGAAAGGAAAACGGTGGCGGCCATAGATTAGGTTCTGATTGAGTGACACCGATTGAGATGCAAAGAAAGTGAGAGACACGGTTGAGTTGGAGGGATTCCGATTGAGAGAAAGTGAGAGACAGAGATTGAGAGAAAGTGAGAAACTTAGGGTTTTTTTAGTTAAACTTCGTTGTTTGAATGGTGAATCATGAAAGCATGAAGTTGGTTGTTTGGAAACTTAGGGAATACAAGCTGCTTTGTGAAAAGATTAAAAAAAAGACATTCAAAAGATATTATAAGTTTAGCATATAAAAATAGAACAAATGAATTGATTGTTCTACTGGCAAAACCTATAGCTCATTATGGATAGATCGAGCTCAACACTCACCATTCGAAATTTTGCTTATCATTTTATGACTTTTTGATTCAAAAATTTAATACCTTTTATTAATTTTTGACATTTAACTTATAATTTTATGACTTTTTTATTAAAAAATTTAGTTCCTTTTATTAATTTTTTACATTTAACCTAAAATTTTATGATTTTTTTTTATTCAAAAAATTTATTTTTTTATTATTTTTGTTGACATTTAATCTATAATTTTATGACTTTTTTATTCAAAATATCTATACTTTTATTATTTTTTTGTTGACATTTAACCTATACTTTTATGACTTTTTTTATTGTCTAAATGACATCGTAGAGTTACACAAGTTTGTAACAATTATAAAACATAGTGTGAACATAACGCAGATGTCAACATAAATCTAACAAAAGAAGAACAACTGCAACGAAAACATAAGCCAAAATATCAAGGTCTTCAAAGTCGTCAAGCCTTTCATTTAGCTTAATCTTTTTGTGAACTACCTGAAATATGGAACTCTTATTACAACTATTCTCATACTCACAATACACAAGCGTATAATAGAACAAAACTCTTATTGCTTCCACATCATAAGAACATCGGCTCCTAACTATGCGGTCAATGGATATGCTAGACAAAGGTTAATCTCTTTGAACTAAATGAATTACTAAGCCTTATCCATTCAGACATGGTTTTACGAAGCGACCTGCTCCCGTAGTCTTGAAAATGTACATCGTAGGGACTTACATACCTAATCATACTCCACCATTTAAAAAAAATTTACTTTTTCTAATTTTCACAACAATATAAAAATATTAAATAAATAAATTTTCTTTAAAAAATAACAAAAAATCCAATTAATATAGTAAAATTTTTAATATGTCAATTATTTTTTATAATTTTATTTTTTAAGAGTTAAAATATAATTAATTAAAAAAAACTACTAAAAGCTACATCAAATATTGCAGTAAAGTTCTCAGCAAAATCCGCAGCAAACTTCGCACAGAGACTTTTGAGGTTTCCATTAACCAATTCCTGCGAAATAAATCGCAGTCAAATCCGCAGGAACATAGATAAATTATTTTAAAATCGTAGGTAAGGTCTCAGGAATTCCTGCGAAATTTGCTGCAACTCAATTTTTGCAAAAAATAATGTTTCACAATATAAGTTCGCAGGTAAAGCCGTAGGTATAGCTGCGGATAATTTTCCCCAAGAAAATCCGCAGGTAATTCATGTATTTCCAGTGTCACATATTATTATTATTTTTTTAAAATCTTGTTTTCCACCCGATAGAATTTCAAGAGAGATTCACCTACCCCTAAGTAACTAAAAAGGCCGAGTCCATAAGTTTATATCATAAATAAAATGTTTATCATTGTAATTAAGTCATAACTATGTTGTTAACATCCACATGTTTAAATTCCATTGCCACAAATTTCTGGTGTTAAGGCAGATTTAGTAGTGTTGTTTGGAAAAGGTGGCTATTATGGAAATGTATTCAGAATTACACCTCCCTTATGTTTCAGCAAAGACGATGCAGGTTAGTCTCTAATTCTCTCTTTTGTTAACATTTAGATGAATTAATACTAATAGCCTTAGTTTTATTACTTACAACTTTTTATTTTTATGTTTGCAGATTTCCTTGTGGATACCATGGACTACAACTTATCTAGAATTTGATCTGTGAAAGCTTAAATAAATGTCAATAATGTTTTATGATGTTAACTTAACCTCTATTAGATTATCAACCTGGTACGTGTATATTTGTCTTTTTAAAATTATAGACAAATTTAATACGGATAAATATTAAAAATATAATTAAAATATTTGTCTTTTTAACTTGTGGATGCCATGACTGGATTGATAAATATTAAAAATATAATAAAAATATTTGTCTTTTTAACTTGTGGATGTCATGACTAGATTGATAAATATTTAAAAATATAGTAAAAATATTTGTTTTTCAAAAAAAAAATATAAAGTAAATTTAATACGGATAAATACAAAATAATTTTAAAGGTGTATACGAAAATGGAAACTACGACGATGTAACGAGAAAGGAAAACGGTGGCGGCCATAGATTAGGTTCTGATTGAGTGACACCGATTGAGATGCAAAGAAAGTGAGAGACACGGTTGAGTTGGAGGGATTCCGATTGAGAGAAAGTGAGAGACAGAGATTGAGAGAAAGTGAGAAACTTAGGGTTTTTTTAGTTAAACTTCGTTGTTTGAATGGTGAATCATGAAAGCATGAAGTTGGTTGTTTGGAAACTTAGGGAATACAAGCTGCTTTGTGAAAAGATTAAAAAAAAGACATTCAAAAGATATTATAAGTTTAGCATATAAAAATAGAACAAATGAATTGATTGTTCTACTGGCAAAACCTATAGCTCATTATGGATAGATCGAGCTCAACACTCACCATTCGAAATTTTGCTTATCATTTTATGACTTTTTGATTCAAAAATTTAATACCTTTTATTAATTTTTGACATTTAACTTATAATTTTATGACTTTTTTATTAAAAAATTTAGTTCCTTTTATTAATTTTTTACATTTAACCTAAAATTTTATGATTTTTTTTTATTCAAAAAATTTATTTTTTTATTATTTTTGTTGACATTTAATCTATAATTTTATGACTTTTTTATTCAAAATATCTATACTTTTATTATTTTTTTGTTGACATTTAACCTATACTTTTATGACTTTTTTTATTGTCTAAATGACATCGTAGAGTTACACAAGTTTGTAACAATTATAAAACATAGTGTGAACATAACGCAGATGTCAACATAAATCTAACAAAAGAAGAACAACTGCAACGAAAACATAAGCCAAAATATCAAGGTCTTCAAAGTCGTCAAGCCTTTCATTTAGCTTAATCTTTTTGTGAACTACCTGAAATATGGAACTCTTATTACAACTATTCTCATACTCACAATACACAAGCGTATAATAGAACAAAACTCTTATTGCTTCCACATCATAAGAACATCGGCTCCTAACTATGCGGTCAATGGATATGCTAGACAAAGGTTAATCTCTTTGAACTAAATGAATTACTAAGCCTTATCCATTCAGACATGGTTTTACGAAGCGACCTGCTCCCGTAGTCTTGAAAATGTACATCGTAGGGACTTACATACCTAATCATACTCCACCATTTAAAAAAATTTTACTTTTTCTAATTTTCACAACAATATAAAAATATTAAATAAATAAATTTTCTTTAAAAAATAACAAAAAATCCAATTAATATAGTAAAATTTTTAATATGTCAATTATTTTTTATAATTTTATTTTTTAAGAGTTAAAATATAATTAATTAAAAAAAACTACTAAAAGCTACATCAAATATTGCAGTAAAGTTCTCAGCAAAATCCGCAGCAAACTTCGCACAGAGACTTTTGAGGTTTCCATTAACCAATTCCTGCGAAATAAATCGCAGTCAAATCCGCAGGAACATAGATAAATTATTTTAAAATCGTAGGTAAGGTCTCAGGAATTCCTGCGAAATTTGCTGCAACTCAATTTTTGCAAAAAATAATGTTTCACAATATAAGTTCGCAGGTAAAGCCGTAGGTATAGCTGCGGATAATTTTCCCCAAGAAAATCCGCAGGTAATTCATGTATTTCCAGTGTCACATATTATTATTATTTTTTTAAAATCTTGTTTTCCACCCGATAGAATTTCAAGAGAGATTCACCTACCCCTAAGTAACTAAAAAGGCCGAGTCCATAAGTTTATATCATAAATAAAATGTTTATCATTGTAATTAAGTCATAACTATGTTGTTAACATCCACATGTTTAAATTCCATTGCCACAAATTTCTGGTGTTAAGGCAGATTTAGTAGTGTTGTTTGGAAAAGGTGGCTATTATGGAAATGTATTCAGAATTACACCTCCCTTATGTTTCAGCAAAGACGATGCAGGTTAGTCTCTAATTCTCTCTTTTGTTAATATTTAGATGAATTAATACTAATAGCCTTAGTTTTATTACTTACAACTTTTTATTTTTATGTTTGCAGATTTCCTTGTGGATACCATGGACTACAACTTATCTAGAATTTGATCTGTGAAAGCTTAAATAAATGTCAATAATGTTTTATGATGTTAACTTAACCTCTATTAGATTATCAACCTGGTACGTGTATATTTGTCTTTTTAAAATTATAGACAAATTTAATACGGATAAATATTAAAAATATAATTAAAATATTTGTCTTTTTAACTTGTGGATGCCATGACTGGATTGATAAATATTAAAAATATAATAAAAATATTTGTCTTTTTAACTTGTGGATGTCATGACTAGATTGATAAATATTTAAAAATATAGTAAAAATATTTGTTTTTCAAAAAAAAAATATAAAGTAAATTTAATACGGATAAATACAAAATAATTTTAAAGGTGTATACGAAAATGGAAACTACGACGATGTAACGAGAAAGGAAAACGGTGGCGGCCATAGATTAGGTTCTGATTGAGTGACACCGATTGAGATGCAAAGAAAGTGAGAGTGTAAGGACCATATAATAATACATGCATCAAATCATATATTATACATGAGTTTCACTTTTGGTACTGAAACATAATAAGTTCCTAGTTAACACATTATATATATAAATGCCTCTAATACAAAAGAACTAAAAGTCTAAGGCATTACATATACAAGATGTTCCAAAATGATAAAAACTAAGAACTAGATCAAAACAATGATCTCAAAACATAACGCCATAGCGGAAGCCATGCCATCACAAAACCACGATCCGTAAGGAAAGTCAAATAACCTTGTCCTTACCCTTCGCCGAACCTGCAAAACCTGTGATGTAAACAACAACAGTGGGGTGAGATACATCAAATCTCAGTGAGTTCCCTATCTTAAAGTCCTCTCGGCTTTACAAGGTTCTAACAAAGTCCTAACTCATGTCCAAGGGGAAAGGGGAAAGACCATGAGTACACACACACAAGTAACCGCCACGGTGAGCCTGTAAACTCACACTAGTACCGAAGTACCTCTTGAGCCTGTAAACTCAAGGATTCACAAAGTACCGAAGTACGTTCTGAGTCCGTACACTCAAGAACTCACATATCAATAACCAATACCAAGGTATCCCCTTTTCCCGTACCCTTCTACGTCTAGAAGGCGATCCGAGTCATGGATCCTTGTAGCTACTTGGCATACGATTGGATTCGGGATCACCGGTCCGTACACCGTGATCCGTCACTTCTCACGGCCCGTACACCGTCACAAGTCTCTTTACCCGTAGGCTCCAACCGTACTTAACACGGGACTCAAACCTGCCAAGTAGTTGTGTATAACGTTCAGAGGAGGTGCTCGAGTCTCATGAACTACACCGCACAACTGTGGTTATTGATAAACAGAAATGCACACGCCTCGGCCTTTCATGCACGAGCGTTGCCACACATAAGACTCCACATTCCAACACTGTTTTGGTAATAATCCTCACCCTGCCTAGTCCATATTTTAACATGCATATATTGTCAATAATAATTACACACAATTAACAGGTAAAAGTCGATAAAACGACACAATTTCAGAAATCCCGACTTAATTAAATCGGCCGACGATCTTAAAACCATTTTAATAAGAAAGTACATTTTATTATCTTTCCAACGATATCAAAATTGTTCCAATCCGAGTTACGTACAAAAAGTTACGGTATTGCAAACAATCGATCGGAAAATAAATCACAACAGCAGGATTCTGTAACTCTCCTGGCCGTACGCGTATTGGCATTCCCCGTACGCGTATTGCCCAAATGCTCGCCCAGCCATACGCGTATTGCCCCAAGCGATACGCGTATTGCCCAAAATCTCCGGCCATCCATACGCGTATTGCCCTTGCCGTACGCGTAATGACAAGCCCCATACGCGTATCACCTCGACCAATACGCGTATGAGCAGAGGAAAATTCTGCAGAATTTTCTGCAGAATTTTTCTGCTACGGGATCAACCCATTTCAACCCAAAAATCCATTTTGATCAAACACCAAGCAATAAAACATGTTATAATACAACAACCAGTATAGCATATAATCACACATTGAGTTTTAACAGTTAGATTCAAGATTTTATACCAAAAAGATTCAATTTCCATAATTTCAACCTAACTCTAAACTCAACAAAACTCTACTCTAAAGAGTCTAACTAGAACCCACCTGGATTACTAGACGAGGAGGTTGATACTGAGACGAGTAAACGAAGAACAGATGAATTGATGATGATTCTTGAGCTTTTGGAAAATTTCTCTTCTTCCTCTTTCTTTTCCTTTCCTTCCTTCCCTTCTATCTTTCTCTTTTAGCTTTTGTTTGGTTTTCAAGGAAAATGAAAAGAAAATAGATAGTATAGAAACTATCATTTTTAGTAACACTACTAAATGTCCAAAATTAGCTCAAATACATCGAATTATAAAAACTCAACGTTAAATACTATTAATTTAATCGACTCTGAGTTCGTCAGTTTACTCCAATTATTTTATCAAATAATTACTCAGAGTATTCCGGAACCCAGTTGATCATAATAATATTAACTCGAGCGTTTATAAATTTACGGGGTATTACATCCTCCCCCCCTTAAATAGAAATTCGTCCTCGAATTTAGAATATTACCTGAACAGATGTGGATAAGAATCTCGCATTTCCGATTCTAGCTCCCAAGTAGCATCGCCCGGATGCGTCATATCCCATTGCACCTTAACAAGTGGAATATCTTTGTTCCTTAACACTTTTGTTTCCCTTCCAACAATACAACTCGGTTGTGGTTTAAAAGTCAAATCCGCTTCAATTTCCACTGATTCGGGTAGAATTGGCTGAAGAGGATCAGGAATAAACTTACGGAGCTGAGATACGTGAAAAACGTCATGCATCTCGGATAGAGAGGGTGGTAAGGCTAATCGATAAGCAACTTCACCAATCCTTTCTAAAATCTGATACGGTCCCACGTATCTCGGACTTAACTTACGCGACTTAAACGGTCCTTTCAATCTCAATCTCGGAGTAACTTTCAAAAATACATGGTCACCCTCCTCAAATTCCAAAGGTCTCCTACGATTGTCCGCATAACTCTTTTGACGATCTTGTGCTTGTTTAACCTTCTCGCGGATCATTCGAATCTTTTCCGTAGTCTCTTGAATAATCTCGGGTCCCAAAATTCTATCTTCGCCAATTTCAGCCCAACACAAAGGTGTTCTACACTTCCTCCCATACAATGCTTCATACGGAGCCATACCGATGCTCGCATTATAACTATTGTTATAGGAAAACTCAATTAACGACAAAAGTTCTTTCCAATTCCCTCTACTCTCTAACACACAAGCTCTTAACATATCCTCCATCGTTTGTATTGTTCGTTCAGTCTGACCATCCGTTTGAGGATGATTCGACGTGCTCAAACACAAATTCGTACCCATCGCTTGTTGGAACACTTTCCAAAATCTCGAAGTAAACTTCGGATCTCTATCGGACACAATACTAGAAGGAATACCATGTATTCTCACAATCTCAGCAATAAACAACCTTGCAAGATGACTTGCCTTATAAGTAGTCTTTACGGCTAAGAAGTGTGCAGATTTCGTTAGTCGATCTACAATCACCCAAATAGAATCATACCCACCTTGGGTACGGGGTAAACCCACTGCAAAATCCATAGAAATACTATCCCACTTCCAAACTGGAATATCCAAAGGTTGTAACAAACCGCCCGGTCTTTGGTGTTCAATCTTCACCTGTTGGCACACCGCACATTCTGACACATATCCCGCTATATCCTTTTTCATCCCAGGCCACCAATAATCCTTCTTTAAATCCTGATACATCTTTGAAGAACCAGGATGTATCGTAAAAGTACCTTTATGAGCTTCGTCTAAGATCTTCCTTTTCAATGCCTCATCCCTTGGAACACAAATCCTTTGATTAAACAGAACAATCCCATCTGTCGCTCGTATAAAACCCGGCTGAAGTAACAATTCTTGTAACTCTTCCTCTAACAATTGTGCCTGTTGAATCTCAACTCTCAAGGTAGAATTGACATTCAAATTTCCCATAATCACACCATTCGGAGTCCACACAAACTGGAGATTAAGATCTCTAAACTTTTCCAACAATGAATACTCTAAAATCATCAATTCCACACTATGAACCATTTTCCGACTTAAAGCATCCGCTACTTTATTCGCCTTTCCTGGATGATATTTCAATTCTAAGTCATAATCCTTTAAGTACTCCATCCACCTTCTTTGTCGCATATTCAACTCCTTTTGATCAAACAAATACTTCAAACTTTTGTGGTCACTGAACATTTCAAAGCGTACACCATATAAATAATGACGCCACACCTTCAGTGCAAAAACCACTGCAGCTAGTTCCAAATCATGAGTTGGATAATTCTTCTCATGAACTTTTAACTGTCGAGAAGCATAAGCTACCACTTGACCACCTTGCATCAGAACACCCCCTAATCCCCTCTTAGAAGCATCACAGAATACTTCATAAGAGTTGTTAGGATCAGGAATAATTAATACTGGAGCACTCGTCAAACTTTCCTTCAAATGCATAAAACTTTGTTCGCAACCTGAATCCCATTCAAAAGTAACATCCTTCCGAGTAAGTTTCGTCATTGGTAAGGCCAATTGAGAAAAGCCCTTGATAAACCTTCTATAGTAACCGGCCAATCCCAAGAAACTTCTAACTTCTGAAACATTTCTCGGTCTCTCCCAACTAATCACTGCTTCTACTTTCGATGGATCCACTGCCACACCACCTCGAGATATAACATGTCCAAGAAAATTAACTTCCGACATCCAAAACTCACACTTGCTCAACTTAGCAAACAATTGCTTCTCTTGCAAGACCGATAAGACAATCCTCAGATGTTCTCCGTGCTCTTGTGGAGTACGAGAATAAATAAGAATGTCGTCAATAAAGATTACCACAAATTGGTCCAAGTAAGCCTGAAATATTCGATTCATGTAATCCATGAAAACAGCTGGAGCATTAGTCACACCGAAAGGCATCACTAAGAATTCGTAATGACCGTAACGTGTCCTAAATGCAGTCTTTGGCACATCGGAACTCTTCACTCGAATCTGATGATAACCCGACCGTAAATCGATCTTCGAGAACACACAGGCTCCTTTTAATTGATCTAACAAGTCGTCTATCCTTGGTAAGGGATACTTGTTCTTAATGGTAACTTTATTCAACTTACGATAATCAATGCACAACCGCATTCCCCCATCTTTCTTCTTTACCAGTAACACTGGAGCTCCCCACGGTGAAACACTAGGCCTAACGAAATGCTTGGACATCAAGTCCTCCAATTGGTCCTTTAATTCTCTTAATTCAAGCGGTGCCATCCGATACGGAGAAACGGATATAGGAGCCGTTCCCGGTATCAGGTCAATAGAGAACTCAACTTCTCTCTCCGGAGGAAGAGAAGAAACATCCTCAGGAAACACTTCAGGAAATTCACACACTATTGGAATACTCAGAACTTGCTGTTCACTACCTCCTTCCTTAGTAAGAACCATTAAAACAGATTTCTCTTTCTCAAACAAGAAATTTACCATTCCCACCGTACCTTCTAAAATCGTTGATAATACATCTTTCGGAGTAGCCTCAGCAGATGGAATAATAATTAGCTTCTCCTCACAACCGATAAAAACCGAATTAGCTGAAAGCCAGTCCATTCCCAGAACAACATCCACTTTCTTGAGCGGCAGACAAATAAGATCAATCTGAAAGACTCTTTCATTCACCGACAACACACAATTTTTACACATCAGTGGTGTTTCAACCATTTCATCCATGGCAGTAGTAACCACCATAGGAGGAAACAAAGGAATAGTTTGCAACCCAAGTCGCTTCACACATCTCAAAGACACGAAAGAATGTGTAGCCCCACAGTCAAATAAAACAAAACAAGGTTGACCATTAACAAAACACGTACCCGCAATCAAGGAATTATCACCCTTTGCTTTCCTTGCATCCAGAGTATATACTCGACCCGTAGTCTTCCCTTGTGTCTGATTCCTACTCTGAGGACAATCTCTCGCTACATGACCCATCTTGTTACACTGATAACACCGTATCCCATCCGAATAACACCTACCAAAATGACTCCTCCCACAAGTGCGACATACCGGAGGTACACTAGTTCTAGAGCCCTGTACTTGCTTCCCTTTGGAAGACTGTTGCCTGTGCCTAAACTGTTGATTCGACCTTCCACGGTCACCTTGAGTTACCCTGTTCGAATCCACCTCCATTTGTATCTTTTTCAAGCTATTTTTCGCCACATAACATTGTCTTAACATTTCAGCATAAGTAGCAAATTCCCGTTGAGACACGCTGTGTGAAATCTCAGCCCTTAACCCAAACAGAAACTGATCTATCTTCCACCTCTCATCAGGAGCATACATGGCCTGTCTAGAATAGTCAGCCATGATCTCAAATTGTTCCGCATAAGAAGCCACTGATAAATTTCCCTGTCTCAACTGTTGGAACTCAAACTCCTTTTGAGACCTTAAAGAACTCGGAAAATATTTCTCCATAAAGGTTACCTTAAACTGTTCCCACACTTTCGGCACTTCCTGAGTTGTCATCAAGGCTGAAGCGCTCTCCCACCACCTCATGGCAGGACCCTTCAACCAGTGAGAAGCAAAGACCACCTTATTCTCCTCACTGCAATGAACTATCAGAAAAATCCGTTCCATTTCTGTTATCCATTCGTGTGCCTTCACCGGATCTAGCCCTCCTTGAAACTCCGGAGGATTCATACGAACAAATTCCCTGTAGGTTCCTCCCGTAACTTCCGGAACAACCACTGGAGGATGCAGACCATCAGCCATTTGTTGCATCATTCCTTGCATGAACTGATTCTGCTGTTGCTGCATCTGTTGCATAAATTGGTACAACGGGGCATTCCCTTCCTCACCTTGTGGAACTGTCCCAGCTGGAGTAGTCCTTGGTCTTCCACGGTTGTTTCTGCGTCTATCAGCCATGTTCCTGAATTCCATATCAATAGGATTAAGTTGATCAGACTCAATACCATAAATATAACAGACAAGACCCATGGCGACCCGCCGCATATGAAACGGAAAGAAACACTTATTCTATTTCATGGCTAGGTCGAGGATACAACCAGGCTCTGATACCAACTGTAAGGACCATATAATAATACATGCATCAAATCATATATTATACATGAGTTTCACTTTTGGTACTGAAACATAATAAGTTCCTAGTTAACACATTATATATATAAATGCCTCTAATACAAAAGAACTAAAAGTCTAAGGCATTACATATACAAGATGTTCCAAAATGATAAAAACTAAGAACTAGATCAAAACAATGATCTCAAAACATAACGCCATAGCGGAAGCCATGCCATCACAAAACCACGATCCGTAAGGAAAGTCAAATAACCTTGTCCTTACCCTTCGCCGAACCTGCAGAACCTGTGATGTAAACAACAACAGTGGGGTGAGATACATCAAATCTCAGTGAGTTCCCTATCTTAAAGTCCTCTCGGCTTTACAAGGTTCTAACAAAGTCCTAACTCATGTCCAAGGGGAAAGGGGAAAGACCATGAGTACACACACACAAGTAACCGCCACGGTGAGCCTGTAAACTCACACTAGTACCGAAGTACCTCTTGAGCCTGTAAACTCAAGGATTCACAAAGTACCGAAGTACGTTCTGAGTCCGTACACTCAAGAACTCACATATCAATAACCAATACCAAGGTATCCCCTTTTCCCGTACCCTTCTACGTCTAGAAGGCGATCCGAGTCATGGATCCTTGTAGCTACTTGGCATACGATTGGATTCGGGATCACCGGTCCGTACACCGTGATCCGTCACTTCTCACGGCCCGTACACCGTCACAAGTCTCTTTACCCGTAGGCTCCAACCGTACTTAACACGGGACTCAAACCTGCCAAGTAGTTGTGTATAACGTTCAGAGGAGGTGCTCGAGTCTCATGAACTACACCGCACAACTGTGGTTATTGATAAACAGAAATGCACACGCCTCGGCCTTTCATGCACGAGCGTTGCCACACATAAGACTCCACATTCCAACACTGTTTTGGTAATAATCCTCACCCTGCCTAGTCCATATTTTAACATGCATATATTGTCAATAATAATTACACACAATTAACAGGTAAAAGTCGATAAAACGACACAATTTCAGAAATCCCGACTTAATTAAATCGGCCGACGATCTTAAAACCATTTTAATAAGAAAGTACATTTTATTATCTTTCCAACGATATCAAAATTGTTCCAATCCGAGTTACGTACAAAAAGTTACGGTATTGCAAACAATCGATCGGAAAATAAATCACAACAGCAGGATTCTGTAACTCTCCTGGCCGTACGCGTATTGGCATTCCCCGTACTTGTATTGCCCAAATGCTCGCCCAGCCATACGCGTATTGCCCCAAGCGATACGCGTATTGCCCAAAATCTCCGGCCATCCATACGCGTATTGCCCTTGCCGTACGCGTAATGACAAGCCCCATACGCGTATCACCTCGACCAATACGCGTATGAGCAGAGGAAAATTCTGCAGAATTTTCTGCAGAATTTTTCTGCTACGGGATCAACCCATTTCAACCCAAAAATCCATTTTGATCAAACACCAAGCAATAAAACATGTTATAATACAACAACCAGTATAGCATATAATCACACATTGAGTTTTAACAGTTAGATTCAAGATTTTATACCAAAAAGATTCAATTTCCATAATTTCAACCTAACTCTAAACTCAACAAAACTCTACTCTAAAGAGTCTAACTAGAACCCACCTGGATTACTAGACGAGGAGGTTGATACTGAGACGAGTAAACGAAGAACAGATGAATTGATGATGATTCTTGAGCTTTTGGAAAATTTCTCTTCTTCCTCTTTCTTTTCCTTTCCTTCCTTCCCTTCTATCTTTCTCTTTTAGCTTTTGTTTGGTTTTCAAGGAAAATGAAAAGAAAATAGATAGTATAGAAACTATCATTTTTAGTAACACTACTAAATGTCCAAAATTAGCTCAAATACATCGAATTATAAAAACTCAACGTTAAATACTATTAATTTAATCGACTCTGAGTTCGTCAGTTTACTCCAATTATTTTATCAAATAATTACTCAGAGTATTCCGGAACCCAGTTGATCATAATAATATTAACTCGAGCGTTTATAAATTTACGGGGTATTACAGAGAGACACGGTTGAGTTGGAGGGATTCCGATTGAGAGAAAGTGAGAGACAGAGATTGAGAGAAAGTGAGAAACTTAGGGTTTTTTTAGTTAAACTTCGTTGTTTGAATGGTGAATCATGAAAGCATGAAGTTGGTTGTTTGGAAACTTAGGGAATACAAGCTGCTTTGTGAAAAGATTAAAAAAAAGACATTCAAAAGATATTATAAGTTTAGCATATAAAAATAGAACAAATGAATTGATTGTTCTACTGGCAAAACCTATAGCTCATTATGGATAGATCGAGCTCAACACTCACCATTCGAAATTTTGCTTATCATTTTATGACTTTTTGATTCAAAAATTTAATACCTTTTATTAATTTTTGACATTTAACTTATAATTTTATGACTTTTTTATTAAAAAATTTAGTTCCTTTTATTAATTTTTTACATTTAACCTAAAATTTTATGATTTTTTTTTATTCAAAAAATTTATTTTTTTATTATTTTTGTTGACATTTAATCTATAATTTTATGACTTTTTTATTCAAAATATCTATACTTTTATTATTTTTTTGTTGACATTTAACCTATACTTTTATGACTTTTTTTATTGTCTAAATGACATCGTAGAGTTACACAAGTTTGTAACAATTATAAAACATAGTGTGAACATAACGCAGATGTCAACATAAATCTAACAAAAGAAGAACAACTGCAACGAAAACATAAGCCAAAATATCAAGGTCTTCAAAGTCGTCAAGCCTTTCATTTAGCTTAATCTTTTTGTGAACTACCTGAAATATGGAACTCTTATTACAACTATTCTCATACTCACAATACACAAGCGTATAATAGAACAAAACTCTTATTGCTTCCACATCATAAGAACATCGACTCCTAACTATGCGGTCAATGGATATGCTAGACAAAGGTTAATCTCTTTGAACTAAATGAATTACTAAGCCTTATCCATTCAGACATGGTTTTACGAAGCGACCTGCTCCCGTAGTCTTGAAAATGTACATCGTAGGGACTTACATACCTAATCATACTCCACCATTTAAAAAAAATTTACTTTTTCTAATTTTCACAACAATATAAAAATATTAAATAAATAAATTTTCTTTAAAAAATAACAAAAAATCCAATTAATATAGTAAAATTTTTAATATGTCAATTATTTTTTATAATTTTATTTTTTAAGAGTTAAAATATAATTAATTAAAAAAAACTACTAAAAGCTACATCAAATATTGCAGTAAAGTTCTCAGCAAAATCCGCAGCAAACTTCGCACAGAGACTTTTGAGGTTTCCATTAACCAATTCCTGCGAAATAAATCGCAGTCAAATCCGCAGGAACATAGATAAATTATTTTAAAATCGTAGGTAAGGTCTCAGGAATTCCTGCGAAATTTGCTGCAACTCAATTTTTGCAAAAAATAATGTTTCACAATATAAGTTCGCAGGTAAAGCCGTAGGTATAGCTGCGGATAATTTTCCCCAAGAAAATCCGCAGGTAATTCATGTATTTCCAGTGTCACATATTATTATTATTTTTTTAAAATCTTGTTTTCCACCCGATAGAATTTCAAGAGAGATTCACCTACCCCTAAGTAACTAAAAAGGCCGAGTCCATAAGTTTATATCATAAATAAAATGTTTATCATTGTAATTAAGTCATAACTATGTTGTTAACATCCACATGTTTAAATTCCATTGCCACAAATTTCTGGTGTTAAGGCAGATTTAGTAGTGTTGTTTGGAAAAGGTGGCTATTATGGAAATGTATTCAGAATTACACCTCCCTTATGTTTCAGCAAAGACGATGCAGGTTAGTCTCTAATTCTCTCTTTTGTTAACATTTAGATGAATTAATACTAATAGCCTTAGTTTTATTACTTACAACTTTTTATTTTTATGTTTGCAGATTTCCTTGTGGATACCATGGACTACAACTTATCTAGAATTTGATCTGTGAAAGCTTAAATAAATGTCAATAATGTTTTATGATGTTAACTTAACCTCTATTAGATTATCAACCTGGTACGTGTATATTTGTCTTTTTAAAATTATAGACAAATTTAATACGGATAAATATTAAAAATATAATTAAAATATTTGTCTTTTTAACTTGTGGATGCCATGACTGGATTGATAAATATTAAAAATATAATAAAAATATTTGTCTTTTTAACTTGTGGATGTCATGACTAGATTGATAAATATTTAAAAATATAGTAAAAATATTTGTTTTTCAAAAAAAAAATATAAAGTAAATTTAATACGGATAAATACAAAATAATTTTAAAGGTGTATACGAAAATGGAAACTACGACGATGTAACGAGAAAGGAAAACGGTGGCGGCCATAGATTAGGTTCTGATTGAGTGACACCGATTGAGATGCAAAGAAAGTGAGAGACACGGTTGAGTTGGAGGGATTCCGATTGAGAGAAAGTGAGAGACAGAGATTGAGAGAAAGTGAGAAACTTAGGGTTTTTTTAGTTAAACTTCGTTGTTTGAATGGTGAATCATGAAAGCATGAAGTTGGTTGTTTGGAAACTTAGGGAATACAAGCTGCTTTGTGAAAAGATTAAAAAAAAGACATTCAAAAGATATTATAAGTTTAGCATATAAAAATAGAACAAATGAATTGATTGTTCTACTGGCAAAACCTATAGCTCATTATGGATAGATCGAGCTCAACACTCACCATTCGAAATTTTGCTTATCATTTTATGACTTTTTGATTCAAAAATTTAATACCTTTTATTAATTTTTGACATTTAACTTATAATTTTATGACTTTTTTATTAAAAAATTTAGTTCCTTTTATTAATTTTTTACATTTAACCTAAAATTTTATGATTTTTTTTTATTCAAAAAATTTATTTTTTTATTATTTTTGTTGACATTTAATCTATAATTTTATGACTTTTTTATTCAAAATATCTATACTTTTATTATTTTTTTGTTGACATTTAACCTATACTTTTATGACTTTTTTTATTGTCTAAATGACATCGTAGAGTTACACAAGTTTGTAACAATTATAAAACATAGTGTGAACATAACGCAGATGTCAACATAAATCTAACAAAAGAAGAACAACTGCAACGAAAACATAAGCCAAAATATCAAGGTCTTCAAAGTCGTCAAGCCTTTCATTTAGCTTAATCTTTTTGTGAACTACCTGAAATATGGAACTCTTATTACAACTATTCTCATACTCACAATACACAAGCGTATAATAGAACAAAACTCTTATTGCTTCCACATCATAAGAACATCGGCTCCTAACTATGCGGTCAATGGATATGCTAGACAAAGGTTAATCTCTTTGAACTAAATGAATTACTAAGCCTTATCCATTCAGACATGGTTTTACGAAGCGACCTGCTCCCGTAGTCTTGAAAATGTACATCGTAGGGACTTACATACCTAATCATACTCCACCATTTAAAAAAATTTTACTTTTTCTAATTTTCACAACAATATAAAAATATTAAATAAATAAATTTTCTTTAAAAAATAACAAAAAATCCAATTAATATAGTAAAATTTTTAATATGTCAATTATTTTTTATAATTTTATTTTTTAAGAGTTAAAATATAATTAATTAAAAAAAACTACTAAAAGCTACATCAAATATTGCAGTAAAGTTCTCAGCAAAATCCGCAGCAAACTTCGCACAGAGACTTTTGAGGTTTCCATTAACCAATTCCTGCGAAATAAATCGCAGTCAAATCCGCAGGAACATAGATAAATTATTTTAAAATCGTAGGTAAGGTCTCAGGAATTCCTGCGAAATTTGCTGCAACTCAATTTTTGCAAAAAATAATGTTTCACAATATAAGTTCGCAGGTAAAGCCGTAGGTATAGCTGCGGATAATTTTCCCCAAGAAAATCCGCAGGTAATTCATGTATTTCCAGTCTCACATATTATTATTATTTTTTTAAAATCTTGTTTTCCACCCGATAGAATTTCAAGAGAGATTCACCTACCCCTAAGTAACTAAAAAGGCCGAGTCCATAAGTTTATATCATAAATAAAATGTTTATCATTGTAATTAAGTCATAACTATGTTGTTAACATCCACATGTTTAAATTCCATTGCCACAAATTTCTGGTGTTAAGGCAGATTTAGTAGTGTTGTTTGGAAAAGGTGGCTATTATGGAAATGTATTCAGAATTACACCTCCCTTATGTTTCAGCAAAGACGATGCAGGTTAGTCTCTAATTCTCTCTTTTGTTAACATTTAGATGAATTAATACTAATAGCCTTAGTTTTATTACTTACAACTTTTTATTTTTATGTTTGCAGATTTCCTTGTGGATACCATGGACTACAACTTATCTAGAATTTGATCTGTGAAAGCTTAAATAAATGTCAATAATGTTTTATGATGTTAACTTAACCTCTATTAGATTATCAACCTGGTACGTGTATATTTGTCTTTTTAAAATTATAGACAAATTTAATACGGATAAATATTAAAAATATAATTAAAATATTTGTCTTTTTAACTTGTGGATGCCATGACTGGATTGATAAATATTAAAAATATAATAAAAATATTTGTCTTTTTAACTTGTGGATGTCATGACTAGATTGATAAATATTTAAAAATATAGTAAAAATATTTGTTTTTCAAAAAAAAAATATAAAGTAAATTTAATACGGATAAATACAAAATAATTTTAAAGGTGTATACGAAAATGGAAACTACGACGATGTAACGAGAAAGGAAAACGGTGGCGGCCATAGATTAGGTTCTGATTGAGTGACACCGATTGAGATGCAAAGAAAGTGAGAGACACGGTTGAGTTGGAGGGATTCCGATTGAGAGAAAGTGAGAGACAGAGATTGAGAGAAAGTGAGAAACTTAGGGTTTTTTTAGTTAAACTTCGTTGTTTGAATGGTGAATCATGAAAGCATGAAGTTGGTTGTTTGGAAACTTAGGGAATACAAGCTGCTTTGTGAAAAGATTAAAAAAAAGACATTCAAAAGATATTATAAGTTTAGCATATAAAAATAGAACAAATGAATTGATTGTTCTACTGGCAAAACCTATAGCTCATTATGGATAGATCGAGCTCAACACTCACCATTCGAAATTTTGCTTATCATTCTATGACTTTTTGATTCAAAAATTTAATACCTTTTATTAATTTTTGACATTTAACTTATAATTTTATGACTTTTTTATTAAAAATTTAGTTCCTTTTATTAATTTTTTACATTTAACCTAAAATTTTATGATTTTTTTTTATTCAAAAAATTTATTTTTTTATTATTTTTGTTGACATTTAATCTATAATTTTATGACTTTTTTATTCAAAATATCTATACTTTTATTATTTTTTTGTTGACATTTAACCTATACTTTTATGACTTTTTTTATTGTCTAAATGACATCGTAGAGTTACACAAGTTTGTAACAATTATAAAACATAGTGTGAACATAACGCAGATGTCAACATAAATCTAACAAAAGAAGAACAACTGCAACGAAAACATAAGCCAAAATATCATGGTCTTCAAAGTCGTCAAGCCTTTCATTTAGCTTAATCTTTTTGTGAACTACCTGAAATATGGAACTCTTATTACAACTATTCTCATACTCACAATACACAAGCGTATAATAGAACAAAACTCTTATTGCTTCCACATCATAAGAACATCGGCTCCTAACTATGCGGTCAATGGATATGCTAGACAAAGGTTAATCTCTTTGAACTAAATGAATTACTAAGCCTTATCCATTCAGACATGGTTTTACGAAGCGACCTGCTCCCGTAGTCTTGAAAATGTACATCGTAGGGACTTACATACCTAATCATACTCCACCCTTTAAAAAAAATTTACTTTTTCTAATTTTCACAACAATATAAAAATATTAAATAAATAAATTTTCTTTAAAAAATAACAAAAAATCCAATTAATATAGTAAAATTTTTAATATGTCAATTATTTTTTATAATTTTATTTTTTAAGAGTTAAAATATAATTAATTAAAAAAAACTACTAAAAGCTACATCAAATATTGCAGTAAAGTTCTCAGCAAAATCCGCAGCAAACTTCGCACAGAGACTTTTGAGGTTTCCATTAACCAATTCCTGCGAAATAAATCGCAGTCAAATCCGCAGGAACATAGATAAATTATTTTAAAATCGTAGGTAAGGTCTCAGGAATTCCTGCGAAATTTGCTGCAACTCAATTTTTGCAAAAAATAATGTTTCACAATATAAGTTCGCAGGTAAAGCCGTAGGTATAGCTGCGGATAATTTTCCCCAAGAAAATCCGCAGGTAATTCATGTATTTCCAGTCTCACATATTATTATTATTTTTTTAAAATCTTGTTTTCCACCCGATAGAATTTCAAGAGAGATTCACCTACCCCTAAGTAACTAAAAAGGTCGAGTCCATAAGTTTATATCATAAATAAAATGTTTATCATTGTAATTAAGTCATAACTATGTTGTTAACATCCACATGTTTAAATTCCATTGCCACAAATTTCTGGTGTTAAGGCAGATTTAGTAGTGTTGTTTGGAAAAGGTGGCTATTATGGAAATGTATTCAGAATTACACCTCCCTTATGTTTTAGCAAAGACGATGCAGGTTAGTCTCTAATTCTCTCTTTTGTTAACATTTAGATGAATTAATACTAATAGCCTTAGTTTTATTACTTACAACTTTTTATTTTTATGTTTGCAGATTTCCTTGTGGATACCATGGACTACAACTTATCTAGAATTTGATCTGTGAAAGCTTAAATAAATGTCAATAATGTTTTATGATGTTAACTTAACCTCTATTAGATTATCAACCTGGTACGTGTATATTTGTCTTTTTAAAATTATAGACGAATTTAATACGGATAAATATTAAAAATATAATAAAAATATTTGTCTTTTTAACTTGTGGATGCCATGACTGGATTGATAAATATTAAAAATATAATAAAAATATTTGTCTTTTTAACTTGTGGATGTCATGACTAGATTGATAAATATTTAAAAATATAGTAAAAATATTTGTTTTTCAAAAAAAAAATATAAAGTAAATTTAATACGGATAAATACAAAATAATTTTAAAGGTGTATACGAAAATGGAAACTACGACGATGTAACGGGAAAGGAAAACGGTGGCGGCCATAGATTAGGTTCTGATTGAGTGACACCGATTGAGATGCAAAGAAAGTGAGAGACACGGTTGAGTTGGAGGGATTCCGATTGAGAGAAAGTGAGAGACAGAGATTGAGAGAAAGTGAGAATCTTAGGGTTTTTTTAGTTAAACTTCGTTGTTTGAATGGTGAATCATGAAAGCATGAAGTTGGTTGTTTGGAAACTTAGGGAATACAAGCTGCTTTGTGAAAAGATTAAAAAAAAGACATTCAAAAGATATTATAAGTTTAGCATATAAAAATAGAACAAATGAATTGATTGTTCTACTGGCAAAACCTATAGCTCATTATGGATAGATCGAGCTCAACACTCACCATTCGAAATTTTGCTTATCATTTTATGACTTTTTGATTCAAAAATTTAATACCTTTTATTAATTTTTGACATTTAACTTATAATTTTATGACTTTTTTATTAAAAAATATAGTTCCTTTTATTAATTTTTTACATTTAACCTAAAATTTTATGATTTTTTTTTATTCAAAAAATTTATATTTTTTATTATTTTTGTTGACATTTAATCTATAATTTTATGACTTTTTTATTCAAAATATCTATACTTTTATTATTTTTTTGTTGACATTTAACCTATACTTTTATGACTTTTTTTATTGTCTAAATGACATCGTAGAGTTACACAAGTTTGTAACAATTATAAAACATAGTGTGAACATAACGCAGATGTCAACATAAATCTAACAAAAGATGAACAACTGCAGCGAAAACATAAGCCAAAATATCAAGGTCATCAAAGTCGTCAAGCCTTTCATTTAGCTTAATCTTTTTGTGAACTACCTGAAATATGGAACTCTTATTACAACTATTCTCATACTCACAATACACAAGCGTATAATAGAACAAAACTCTTATTGCTTCCACATCATAAGAACATCGGCTCCTAACTATGCGGTCAATGGATATGCTAGACAAAGGTTAATCTCTTTGAACTAAATGAATTACTAAGCCTTATCCATTCAGACATGGTTTTACGAAGCGACCTGCTCCTGTAGTCTTGAAAATGTACATCGTAGGGACTTACATACCTAATCATACTCCACCCTTTAAAAAAAATTTACTTTTTCTAATTTTCACAACAATATAAAAATATTAAATAAATAAATTTTCTTTAAAAAATAACAAAAAATCCAATTAATATAGTAAAATTTTTAATATGTCAATTATTTTTTATAGTTTTATTTTTTAAGAGTTAAAATATAATTAATTAAAAAAAACTACTAAAAGCTGCATCAAATATTGCAGTAAAGTTCTCAGCAAAATCCGCAGCAAACTTCGCACAGAGACTTTTGAGGTTTCCATTAACCAATTCCTGCGAAATAAATCGCAGTCAAATCCGCAGGAACATAGATAAATTATTTTAAAATCGTAGGTAAGGTCTCAGGAATTCCTGCGAAATTTGCTGCAACTCAATTTTTTGCAAAAAATAATGTTTCACAATATAAGTTCGCAGGTAAAGCCGTAGGTATAGCTGCGGATAATTTTCCCCAAGAAAATCCGCAGGTAATTCATGTATTTCTAGTCTCACATATTATTATTATTTTTTTAAAATCTTGTTTTCCACCCGATAGAATTTCAAGAGAGATTCACCTACCCCTAAGTAACTAAAAAGGCCGAGTCCATAAGTTTATATCATAAATAAAATGTTTATCATTGTAATTAAGTCATAACTATGTTGTTAACATCCACATGTTTAAATTCCATTGCCACAAATTTCTGGTGTTAAGGCAGATTTAGTAGTTTTGTTTGAAAAAGGTGGCTATTATGGAAATGTATTCAGAATTACACCTCCCTGATGTTTCAGCAAAGACGATGCAGGTTAGTCTCTAATTCTCTCTTTTGTTAACATTTAGATGAATTAATACTAATAGCCTTAGTTTTATTACTTACAACTTTTTATTTTTATGTTTGCAGATTTCCTTGTGGATACCATGGACTACAACTTATCTAGAATTTGATATGTGAAAGCTTAAATAAATGTCAATAATGTTTTATGATGTTAACTTAACCTCTATTAGATTATCAACCTGGTACGTGTATATTTGTCTTTTTAAAATTATAGACAAATTTAATACGGATAAATATTAAAAATATAATTAAAATATTTGTCTTTTTAACTTGTGGATGCCATGACTGGATTGATAAATATTAAAAATATAATAAAAATATTTGTCTTTTTAACTTGTGGATGTCATGACTAGATTGATAAATATTTAAAAATATAGTAAAAATATTTGTTTTTCAAAAAAAAAATATAAAGTAAATTTAATACGGATAAATACAAAATAATTTTAAAGGTGTATACGAAAATGGAAACTACGACGATGTAACGAGAAAGGAAAACGGTGGCGGCCATAGATTAGGTTCTGATTGAGTGACACCGATTGAGATGCAAAGAAAGTGAGAGACACGGTTGAGTTGGAGGGATTCCGATTGAGAGAAAGTGAGAGACAGAGATTGAGAGAAAGTGAGAAACTTAGGGTTTTTTTAGTTAAACTTCGTTGTTTGAATGGTGAATCATGAAAGCATGAAGTTGGTTGTTTGGAAACTTAGGGAATACAAGCTGCTTTGTGAAAAGATTAAAAAAAAGACATTCAAAAGATATTATAAGTTTAGCATATAAAAATAGAACAAATGAATTGATTGTTCTACTGGCAAAACCTATAGCTCATTATGGATAGATCGAGCTCAACACTCACCATTCGAAATTTTGCTTATCATTCTATGACTTTTTGATTCAAAAATTTAATACCTTTTATTAATTTTTGACATTTAACTTATAATTTTATGACTTTTTTATTAAAAATTTAGTTCCTTTTATTAATTTTTTACATTTAACCTAAAATTTTATGATTTTTTTTTATTCAAAAAATTTATTTTTTTATTATTTTTGTTGACATTTAATCTATAATTTTATGACTTTTTTATTCAAAATATCTATACTTTTATTATTTTTTTGTTGACATTTAACCTATACTTTTATGACTTTTTTTATTGTCTAAATGACATCGTAGAGTTACACAAGTTTGTAACAATTATAAAACATAGTGTGAACATAACGCAGATGTCAACATAAATCTAACAAAAGAAGAACAACTGCAACGAAAACATAAGCCAAAATATCATGGTCTTCAAAGTCGTCAAGCCTTTCATTTAGCTTAATCTTTTTGTGAACTACCTGAAATATGGAACTCTTATTACAACTATTCTCATACTCACAATACACAAGCGTATAATAGAACAAAACTCTTATTGCTTCCACATCATAAGAACATCGGCTCCTAACTATGCGGTCAATGGATATGCTAGACAAAGGTTAATCTCTTTGAACTAAATGAATTACTAAGCCTTATCCATTCAGACATGGTTTTACGAAGCGACCTGCTCCCGTAGTCTTGAAAATGTACATCGTAGGGACTTACATACCTAATCATACTCCACCCTTTAAAAAAAATTTACTTTTTCTAATTTTCACAACAATATAAAAATATTAAATAAATAAATTTTCTTTAAAAAATAACAAAAAATCCAATTAATATAGTAAAATTTTTAATATGTCAATTATTTTTTATAATTTTATTTTTTAAGAGTTAAAATATAATTAATTAAAAAAAACTACTAAAAGCTACATCAAATATTGCAGTAAAGTTCTCAGCAAAATCCGCAGCAAACTTCGCACAGAGACTTTTGAGGTTTCCATTAACCAATTCCTGCGAAATAAATCGCAGTCAAATCCGCAGGAACATAGATAAATTATTTTAAAATCGTAGGTAAGGTCTCAGGAATTCCTGCGAAATTTGCTGCAACTCAATTTTTGCAAAAAATAATGTTTCACAATATAAGTTCGCAGGTAAAGCCGTAGGTATAGCTGCAGATAATTTTTCCCAAGAAAATCCGCAGGTAATTCATGTATTTCCAGTCTCACATATTATTATTATTTTTTTAAAATCTTGTTTTCCACCCGATAGAATTTCAAGAGAGATTCACCTACCCCTAAGTAACTAAAAAGGTCGAGTCCATAAGTTTATATCATAAATAAAATGTTTATCATTGTAATTAAGTCATAACTATGTTGTTAACATCCACATGTTTAAATTCCATTGCCACAAATTTCTGGTGTTAAGGCAGATTTAGTAGTGTTGTTTGGAAAAGGTGGCTATTATGGAAATGTATTCAGAATTACACCTCCCTTATGTTTTAGCAAAGACGATGCAGGTTAGTCTCTAATTCTCTCTTTTGTTAACATTTAGATGAATTAATACTAATAGCCTTAGTTTTATTACTTACAACTTTTTATTTTTATGTTTGCAGATTTCCTTGTGGATACCATGGACTACAACTTATCTAGAATTTGATCTGTGAAAGCTTAAATAAATGTCAATAATGTTTTATGATGTTAACTTAACCTCTATTAGATTATCAACCTGGTACGTGTATATTTGTCTTTTTAAAATTATAGACGAATTTAATACGGATAAATATTAAAAATATAATAAAAATATTTGTCTTTTTAACTTGTGGATGCCATGACTGGATTGATAAATATTAAAAATATAATAAAAATATTTGTCTTTTTAACTTGTGGATGTCATGACTAGATTGATAAATATTTAAAAATATAGTAAAAATATTTGTTTTTCAAAAAAAAAATATAAAGTAAATTTAATACGGATAAATACAAAATAATTTTAAAGGTGTATACGAAAATGGAAACTACGACGATGTAACGGGAAAGGAAAACGGTGGCGGCCATAGATTAGGTTCTGATTGAGTGACACCGATTGAGATGCAAAGAAAGTGAGAGACACGGTTGAGTTGGAGGGATTCCGATTGAGAGAAAGTGAGAGACAGAGATTGAGAGAAAGTGAGAAACTTAGGGTTTTTTTAGTTAAACTTCGTTGTTTGAATGGTGAATCATGAAAGCATGAAGTTGGTTGTTTGGAAACTTAGGGAATACAAGCTGCTTTGTGAAAAGATTAAAAAAAAGACATTCAAAAGATATTATAAGTTTAGCATATAAAAATAGAACAAATGAATTGATTGTTCTACTGGCAAAACCTATAGCTCATTATGGATAGATCGAGCTCAACACTCACCATTCGAAATTTTGCTTATCATTTTATGACTTTTTGATTCAAAAATTTAATACCTTTTATTAATTTTTGACATTTAACTTATAATTTTATGACTTTTTTATTAAAAAATATAGTTCCTTTTATTAATTTTTTACATTTAACCTAAAATTTTATGATTTTTTTTTATTCAAAAAATTTATATTTTTTATTATTTTTGTTGACATTTAATCTATAATTTTATGACTTTTTTATTCAAAATATCTATACTTTTATTATTTTTTTGTTGACATTTAACCTATACTTTTATGACTTTTTTTATTGTCTAAATGACATCGTAGAGTTACACAAGTTTGTAACAATTATAAAACATAGTGTGAACATAACGCAGATGTCAACATAAATCTAACAAAAGATGAACAACTGCAGCGAAAACATAAGCCAAAATATCAAGGTCATCAAAGTCGTCAAGCCTTTCATTTAGCTTAATCTTTTTGTGAACTACCTGAAATATGGAACTCTTATTACAACTATTCTCATACTCACAATACACAAGCGTATAATAGAACAAAACTCTTATTGCTTCCACATCATAAGAACATCGGCTCCTAACTATGCGGTCAATGGATATGCTAGACAAAGGTTAATCTCTTTGAACTAAATGAATTACTAAGCCTTATCCATTCAGACATGGTTTTACGAAGCGACCTGCTCCTGTAGTCTTGAAAATGTACATCGTAGGGACTTACATACCTAATCATACTCCACCCTTTAAAAAAAATTTACTTTTTCTAATTTTCACAACAATATAAAAATATTAAATAAATAAATTTTCTTTAAAAAATAACAAAAAATCCAATTAATATAGTAAAATTTTTAATATGTCAATTATTTTTTATAGTTTTATTTTTTAAGAGTTAAAATATAATTAATTAAAAAAAACTACTAAAAGCTGCATCAAATATTGCAGTAAAGTTCTCAGCAAAATCCGCAGCAAACTTCGCACAGAGACTTTTGAGGTTTCCATTAACCAATTCCTGCGAAATAAATCGCAGTCAAATCCGCAGGAACATAGATAAATTATTTTAAAATCGTAGGTAAGGTCTCAGGAATTCCTGCGAAATTTGCTGCAACTCAATTTTTTGCAAAAAATAATGTTTCACAATATAAGTTCGCAGGTAAAGCCGTAGGTATAGCTGCGGATAATTTTCCCCAAGAAAATCCGCAGGTAATTCATGTATTTCTAGTCTCACATATTATTATTATTTTTTTAAAATCTTGTTTTCCACCCGATAGAATTTCAAGAGAGATTCACCTACCCCTAAGTAACTAAAAAGGCCGAGTCCATAAGTTTATATCATAAATAAAATGTTTATCATTGTAATTAAGTCATAACTATGTTGTTAACATCCACATGTTTAAATTCCATTGCCACAAATTTCTGGTGTTAAGGCAGATTTAGTAGTTTTGTTTGAAAAAGGTGGCTATTATGGAAATGTATTCAGAATTACACCTCCCTGATGTTTCAGCAAAGACGATGCAGGTTAGTCTCTAATTCTCTCTTTTGTTAACATTTAGATGAATTAATACTAATAGCCTTAGTTTTATTACTTACAACTTTTTATTTTTATGTTTGCAGATTTCCTTGTGGATACCATGGACTACAACTTATCTAGAATTTGATATGTGAAAGCTTAAATAAATGTCAATAATGTTTTATGATGTTAACTTAACCTCTATTAGATTATCAACCTGGTACGTGTATATTTGTCTTTTTAAAATTATAGACAAATTTAATACGGATAAATATTAAAAATATAATAAAAATATTTGTCTTTTTAACTTTTGGATGCCATGACTGGATTGATAAATATTAAAAATATAATAAAAATATTTGTCTTTTTAACTTGTGGATGTCATGACTAGATTGATAAATATTTAAAAATATAGTAAAAATATTTGTTTTTCAAAAAAAAAAATATAAAGTAAATTTAATACGGATAAATACAAAATAATTTTAAAGGTGTATACGAAAATGGAAACTACGACGATGTAACGAGAAAGGAAAACGGTGGCGGCCATAGATTAGGTTCTGATTGAGTGACACCGATTGAGATGCAAAGAAAGTGAGAGACACGGTTGAGTTGGAGGGATTCCGATTGAGAGAAAGTGAGAGACAGAGATTGAGAGAAAGTGAGAAACTTAGGGTTTTTTTAGTTAAACTTCGTTGTTTGAATGGTGAATCATGAAAGCATGAAGTTGGTTGTTTGGAAACTTAGGGAATACAAGCTGCTTTGTGAAAAGATTAAAAAAAAGACATTCAAAAGATATTATAAGTTTAGCATATAAAAATAGAACAAATGAATTGATTGTTCTACTGGCAAAACCTATAGCTCATTATGGATAGATCGAGCTCAACACTCACCATTCGAAATTTTGCTTATCATTTTATGACTTTTTGATTCAAAAATTTAATACCTTTTATTAATTTTTGACATTTAACTTATAATTTTATGACTTTTTTATTAAAAAATTTAGTTCCTTTTATTAATTTTTTACATTTAACCTAAAATTTTATGATTTTTTTTTAATTCAAAAAATTTATTTTTTTATTATTTTTGTTGACATTTAATCTATAATTTTATGACTTTTTTATTCAAAATATCTATACTTTTATTATTTTTTTGTTGACATTTAACCTATACTTTTATGACTTTTTTTATTGTCTAAATGACATCGTAGAGTTACACAAGTTTGTAACAATTATAAAACATAGTGTGAACATAACGCAGATGTCAACATAAATCTAACAAAAGAAGAACAACTGCAACGAAAACATAAGCCAAAATATCAAGGTCTTCAAAGTCGTCAAGCCTTTCATTTAGCTTAATCTTTTTGTGAACTACCTGAAATATGGAACTCTTATTACAACTATTCTCATACTCACAATACACAAGCGTATAATAGAACAAAACTCTTATTGCTTCCACATCATAAGAACATCGGCTCCTAACTATGCGGTCAATGGATATGCTAGACAAAGGTTAATCTCTTTGAACTAAATGAATTACTAAGCCTTATCCATTCAGACATGGTTTTACGAAGCGACCTGCTCCCGTAGTCTTGAAAATGTACATCGTAGGGACTTACATACCTAATCATACTCCACCATTTAAAAAAAATTTACTTTTTCTAATTTTCACAACAATATAAAAATATTAAATAAATAAATTTTCTTTAAAAAATAACAAAAAATCCAATTAATATAGTAAAATTTTTAATATGTCAATTATTTTTTATAATTTTATTTTTTAAGAGTTAAAATATAATTAATTAAAAAAAACTACTAAAAGCTACATCAAATATTGCAGTAAAGTTCTCAGCAAAATCCGCAGCAAACTTCGCACAGAGACTTTTGAGGTTTCCATTAACCAATTCCTGCGAAATAAATCGCAGTCAAATCCGCAGGAACATAGATAAATTATTTTAAAATCGTAGGTAAGGTCTCAGGAATTCCTGCGAAATTTGCTGCAACTCAATTTTTGCAAAAAATAATGTTTCACAATATAAGTTCGCAGGTAAAGCCGTAGGTATAGCTGCGGATAATTTTCCCCAAGAAAATCCGCAGGTAATTCATGTATTTCCAGTGTCACATATTATTATTATTTTTTTAAAATCTTGTTTTCCACCCGATAGAATTTCAAGAGAGATTCACCTACCCCTAAGTAACTAAAAAGGCCGAGTCCATAAGTTTATATCATAAATAAAATGTTTATCATTGTAATTAAGTCATAACTATGTTGTTGACATCCACATGTTTAAATTCCATTGCCACAAATTTCTGGTGTTAAGGCAGATTTAGTAGTGTTGTTTGGAAAAGGTGGCTATTATGGAAATGTATTCAGAATTACACCTCCCTTATGTTTCAGCAAAGACGATGCAGGTTAGTCTCTAATTCTCTCTTTTGTTAACATTTAGATGAATTAATACTAATAGCCTTAGTTTTATTACTTACAACTTTTTATTTTTATGTTTGCAGATTTCCTTGTGGATACCATGGACTACAACTTATCTAGAATTTGATCTGTGAAAGCTTAAATAAATGTCAATAATGTTTTATGATGTTAACTTAACCTCTATTAGATTATCAACCTGGTACGTGTATATTTGTCTTTTTAAAATTATAGACAAATTTAATACGGATAAATATTAAAAATATAATTAAAATATTTGTCTTTTTAACTTGTGGATGCCATGACTGGATTGATAAATATTAAAAATATAATAAAAATATTTGTCTTTTTAACTTGTGGATGTCATGACTAGATTGATAAATATTTAAAAATATAGTAAAAATATTTGTTTTTCAAAAAAAAAATATAAAGTAAATTTAATACGGATAAATACAAAATAATTTTAAAGGTGTATACGAAAATGGAAACTACGACGATGTAACGAGAAAGGAAAACGGTGGCGGCCATAGATTAGGTTCTGATTGAGTGACACCGATTGAGATGCAAAGAAAGTGAGAGACACGGTTGAGTTGGAGGGATTCCGATTGAGAGAAAGTGAGAGACAGAGATTGAGAGAAAGTGAGAAACTTAGGGTTTTTTTAGTTAAACTTCGTTGTTTGAATGGTGAATCATGAAAGCATGAAGTTGGTTGTTTGGAAACTTAGGGAATACAAGCTGCTTTGTGAAAAGATTAAAAAAAAGACATTCAAAAGATATTATAAGTTTAGCATATAAAAATAGAACAAATGAATTGATTGTTCTACTAGCAAAACCTATAGCTCATTATGGATAGATCGAGCTCAACACTCACCATTCGAAATTTTGCTTATCATTTTATGACTTTTTGATTCAAAAATTTAATACCTTTTATTAATTTTTGACATTTAACTTATAATTTTATGACTTTTTTATTAAAAATTTAGTTCCTTTTATTAATTTTTTACATTTAACCTAAAATTTTATGATTTTTTTTTATTCAAAAAATTTATTTTTTTATTATTTTTGTTGACATTTAATCTATAATTTTATGACTTTTTTATTCAAAATATCTATACTTTTATTAGTTTTTTGTTGACATTTAACCTATACTTTTATGACTTTTTTTATTGTCTAAATGACATCGTAGAGTTACACAAGTTTGTAACAATTATAAAACATAGTGTGAACATAACGCAGATGTCAACATAAATCTAACAAAAGAAGAACAACTGCAACGAAAACATAAGCCAAAATATCATGGTCTTCAAAGTCGTCAAGCCTTTCATTTAGCTTAATCTTTTTGTGAACTACCTGAAATATGGAACTCTTATTACAACTATTCTCATACTCACAATACACAAGCGTATAATAGAACAAAACTCTTATTGCTTCCACATCATAAGAACATCGGCTCCTAACTATGCGGTCAATGGATATGCTAGACAAAGGTTAATCTCTTTGAACTAAATGAATTACTAAGCCTTATCCATTCAGACATGGTTTTACGAAGTGTAATACCCCGTAAATTTATAAACGCTCGAGTTAATATTATTATGATCAACTGGGTTCCCGGAGTACTCTGAGTAATTATTTGATAAAATAATTAGAGTAAACTGACGAACTCAGAGTTGATTAAATTAATAGTATTTAACGTTGAGTTTTTATAATTTGATGTATTTGAGCTAATTTTGGACATTTAGTAGTGTTACTAAAAATGATAGTTTCTATACTATCTATTTTCTTTTCATTTTTTCCTTGAAAACCAAACAAAGCTAAAGAGAAAGATAGAAAGAAGGAAAAACAAAGGAAAAGGAGGAGAAAGGAAAAGTGGAAGAAGGAAAGGAGAGAAAATTTCCAAAAGCTCAAGAATCATCATCAATTCATCTGTTCTTCATCAATTCGTCTCAATTTCAACCTCCTCGTCTAGTAATCCAGGTGGGTTCTAGTTAGACTCTTTAGAGTAGGATTATTTTGAGTTTAGAGTTAGATTAGAAATTGTGAAAATTGAATCTTTTTGCACAAAATTCGTGAATCTAACTGCTAAATGCAATGCTTGATTATATGTTATACTGGTTGTGATGTTATAACATGTTTTGATGCATTTTGATTGATGAAAATGGGATTTGGGGTTGATTTTGGATCAACCCGTAGCAGAGAAATTCTGCAGGAACTTCTGCATTTTTCCTCTGCCCATACGCGTATGGAGCATGTCAATACGCGTATGGAGCTGGTCAATACGCGTACGGCAAGGGCAATACGCGTATGGATGGCCGGAGATTTTGGGCAATACGCGTATCGCTTGGGGCAATACGCGTATGGCCGGGCGAGCATTTGGGCAATACGCGTAAGGGGAGTACCAATACGCGTACGGCCAGGAGAGTTACAGAATCCTGCTGTTGTGATTTATTTTCCCGATCGATTGTTTCCAATGCCGTAACTTTTTATCCGTAACTCGGAATGGAACAATTTTGGTATCGTTGGAAAGGTAATAAAATGTACTTTCTTATTACATTGGTTTTAAGATTGACGGCCGATTTAATTATATCGGAATGGTTGGAATTGTGTCGTTTTGTTGATTTTGGTGTGTAATGGTTGTTGAAAATGTAAGCATGATTAAAATATGGAATAAGTAGAGTGAGGACAATTACCCTAAGCAGTGTCGGAAAAATATAAATGATTGAACACTAGTATGGAACATGTGTGTTAACCGTTTGGTTGTGATAAGGCGTAATGGCCTTGTGATTGTTGAATACAATCACGACTGTGTGTGATCACGTAATCGTAACCGGTTATTATGTGTTTTGCGAGTGCGTTTCATGGGTCTCGAGCTCCTCTGAAACATGTGCACCACTACTTGGCAGGTTTGATTCCCGCATTTCATTTTAGTACGAATGGCGCCCATGGAGCGTAGGCTTGTGACGGTTAATGGCCCGTGAGAAGTGACGGTTCATAACGGTTAATGGCCCGTAGAACCCGAATCCATTCGTATGTCAAGTAGGTTGCAAGGATCCATGACTCGGGTCGTCTTCTAGACGTAGAAGCGGACGGGAAAAGGGGATGCCTTGGTGTGGTTACGGATTAGTGATATTGTGAGTTGATGAACTCATAACATGTGTCCATATAGTGTGTGTGTACTCATGGTCTTTCCCCTTTCCCCTTGGACATGAGTTAGGACTTTGTTAGAACCTTGTAAAGCCGAGAGGACTTTAAGATAGGGAACTCACTGAGATTTGATGTATCTCACCCCACTGTTGTTGTTTACATCACAGGTTCTGCAGGTTTGGCGAAGGGTAAGGACAAGGTTATTTGACTTTCCTTACGGATCGTGATTTTGTGATGGCATGGCTTCCGCTATGGCGTTATGTTTTGAGATCATTGTATTGATCTAGTTCTTAGTTTTTATCATTTTGGAACATCTTGTATATGTAATGCCTTAGACTTTTAGTTCTTTTGTATTAGGGGCATTTATATATATAATGTGTTAACTAGGAACTTATTATGTTTCAGTACCAAAAGTGAAACTCATGTATAATATATGATTTGATGCATGTATTTTTATATGGTCTTTACAGTTGGTATCAGAGCAGGTCGTATCCTCGACCTAGCCATGAAATAGAATGAGTGTTTCTTTCCGTTTCACATGCGGCGTGTCGCCATGGGTCTTGTCTGTTATATTTATGGTATTGAGTCTGATCAACTTAATCCTATTGATATGGAATTCAGGAACATGGCTGATAGACGCAGAAACAACCGTGGAAGACCAAGGACTACTCCAACTGGGACAGTTCCACAAGGTGATGAAGGGAATGCCCCGTTGTACCAATTTATGCAACAGATGCAGCAACAGCAGAATCAGTTCATGCAAGGGATGATGCAACAAATGGCTGATGGTCTGCATCCTCCAGTGGTTGTTCCGGAAGTTGCAGGAGGAACCTACAGGGAATTTATTCGTATGAATCCTCCGGAGTTTCAAGGAGGGCTAGATCCGGTGAAGGCACACGAGTGGATAACAGGTATGGAAAGGATTTTTCTGATAGTTCATTGCAGTGAGGAGAATAAAGTGGTCTTTGCTTCTCACTGGTTGAAGGGTCCTGCCATGAGGTGGTGGGAGAGCGCTTCAGCCTTGATGACAACTCAGGAAGTGCCGAAAGTGTGGGAACAGTTTAAGGTAATCTTTATGGAGAAATATTTTCCGAGTTCTTTAAGGTCTCAAAAGGAGTTTGAGTTCCAACAGTTGAGACAGGGAAATTTGTCAGTGGCTTCTTATGCGGAACAATTTGAGATCATGGCTGATTATTCTAGACAGGCCATGTATGCCCCTGATGAGAGGTGGAAGATAGATCAGTTTCTGTTTGGATTAAGGGCTGAGATTTCACACAGCGTGTCTCAACGGGAATTTGCTACTTATGCTGAAATGTTAAGACAAGGTTATGTGGCGGAAAATAGCTTGAAAAAGATACAAATGGAGGTGGATTCGAACAGGGTAACTCAAGGTGACCGTGGAAGGTCGAGTCAACAGTTTAGGCAAAGGCAACAGTCTTCCAAAGGGAAGCAAGTACAGGGCTCTAGAACTAGTGTACCTCCGGTGTGTCGTACTTGCGGTCGGAATCATTACGGCCGATGTGGTATTGAGAGTGTGAGGTGTTACCAGTGTCAGAAGGTGGGCCATTTGGCGAGGGATTGTCCTCAGGGTAGAAATCAGACACAAGGGAAGACTACTGGCCGAGTGTATACCATGGATGCAAGGAAAGCAAAGGGTGATAATTCCTTGATTGCGGGTACGTGTTTTGTTAATGGTCAACCTTGTTTTGTTTTATTTGACTGTGGGGCTACACATTCTTTCGTGTCTTTGAGATGTGTGAAGCGACTAGGGTTGCAAACTATTCCTTTGTTTCCTCCTATGGTGGTTACTACTGCCATGGATGAGATGGTTGAAACACCACTGATGTGTGAAAATTGTGTGTTGTCGGTGAACGAAAGAGTCTTCCAGATTGATCTTATTTGTCTGCCGCTTAAGAAAGTGGATGTTGTTCTGGGAATGGATTGGCTTTCTGCTAATTCGGTGTTTATTGGGTGCGAAGAAAAGTTAATTATTATTCCATCTGCTGAGGCTACTCCGAAAGATGTATTATCAACGATTTTAGAAGGTACGGTGGGAATGGTAAATTTCTTGTTTGAGAAAGAGAAATCTGTTTTATTGGTTCTTACTAAGGAGGGAGGTAGTGAACAGCAAGTTCTGAGTATTCCAATAGTGTGTGAATTTCCTGAAGTGTTTCCTGAGGATGTTTCTTCTCTTCCTCCGGAGAGAGAAGTTGAGTTCTCTATTGACCTGATACCGGGAACGGCTCCTATATCTGTTTCTCCGTATCGGATGGCACCGCTTGAATTAAGAGAATTAAAGGACCAATTGGAGGACTTGATGTCCAAGCATTTCGTTAGGCCTAGTGTTTCATCGTGGGGAGCTCCAGTGTTACTGGTAAAGAAGAAAGATGGGGGAATGCGTTTGTGCATTGATTATCGTAAGTTGAATAAAGTTACCATTAAGAATAAGTATCCCTTACCAAGGATAGACGACTTGTTAGATCAATTGAAAGGAGCATGTGTGTTCTCGAAGATTGATTTACGGTCGGGTTATCATCAGATTCGAGTGAAGAGTTCCGATGTGCCAAAAACTGCATTTAGGACACGTTACGGTCATTACGAATTCTTAGTGATGCCTTTCGGTGTGACTAATGCTCCAGCTGTTTTCATGGATTACATGAATCGAATATTTCAGACTTACTTGGACCAATTTGTGGTAATCTTTATTGACGACATTCTTATTTATTCTCGTACTCCACAAGAGCACGGAGAACATCTGAGGATTGTCTTATCGGTCTTGCAAGAGAAGCAATTGTTTGCTAAGTTGAGCAAGTGTGAGTTTTGGATGTCGGAAGTTAATTTTCTTGGACATGTTATATCTGGAGGTGGTGTGGCAGTGGATCCATCGAAAGTGGAAGCAGTGATTAGTTGGGAGAGACCGAGAAATGTTTCAGAAGTCAGAAGTTTCTTGGGATTGGCCGGTTACTATAGAAGGTTTATCAAGGGCTTTTCTCAATTGGCCTTACCAATGACGAAACTTACTCGGAAGGATGTTACGTTTGAATGGGATTCAGGTTGCGAACAAAGTTTTATGCATTTGAAGGAAAGTTTGACGAGTGCTCCAGTATTAATTATTCCTGATCCTAACAACTCTTATGAAGTATTCTGTGATGCTTCTAAGAGGGGATTAGGGGGTGTTCTGATGCAAGGTGGTCAAGTGGTAGCTTATGCTTCTCGACAGTTAAAAGTTCATGAGAAGAATTATCCGACTCATGATTTGGAACTAGCTGCAGTGGTTTTTGCACTGAAGGTGTGGCGTCATTATTTATATGGTGTACATTTTGAAATGTTCAGTGACCACAAAAGTTTGAAGTATTTGTTTGATCAAAAGGAGTTGAATATGCGACAAAGAAGGTGGATGGAGTACTTAAAGGATTATGACTTAGAATTGAAGTATCATCCAGGAAAGGCGAATAAAGTAGCGGATGCCTTAAGTCGGAAAATGGTTCATAGTGCAGAATTGATGATTTTGGAGTATTCATTATTGGAAAAGTTTAGAGATCTTAATCTCCAGTTTGCGTGGACTCCGAATGGTGTAATTATGGGAAATTTGAATGTCAATTCTACTTTGAGAGTTGAGATTCAACAGGCACAATTGTTAGAAGAAGAGTTACAAGAATTGTTACTTCAACCAGGTTTTACACGAGCGACAGATGGGATTGTTCTGTTTAATCAAAGGATTTGTGTTCCGAGAGATGAGGCATTGAAAAGGAAGATCTTAGACGAAGCTCATAAAGGTACTTTTACGATACATCCTGGTTCTTCGAAGATGTATCAGGATTTAAAGAAGGATTATTGGTGGTCTGGGATGAAAAAGGATATAGCGGGATATGTGTCAGAATGTGCGGTGTGCCAACAGGTGAAGATTGAACACCAAAGACCGGGCGGTTTGTTACAACCTTTGGATATTCCAGTTTGGAAGTGGGATAGTATTTCTATGGATTTTGCAGTGGGTTTACCCCGTACCCAAGGTGGGTATGATTCTATTTGGGTGATTGTAGATCGACTAACGAAATCTGCACACTTCTTAGCCGTAAAGACTACTTATAAGGCAAGTCATCTTGCAAGGTTGTTTATTGCTGAGATTGTGAGATTGCATGGTATTCCTTCTAGTATTGTGTCCGATAGAGATCCGAAGTTTACTTCGAGATTTTGGAAAGTGTTCCAACAAGCGATGGGTACGAATTTGAGTTTGAGCACGTCGAATCATCCTCAAACGGATGGTCAGACTGAACGAACAATACAAACGATGGAGGATATGTTAAGAGCTTGTGTGTTAGAGAGTAGAGGGAATTGGAAGGAACTTTTGCCGTTAATTGAGTTTTCCTATAACAATAGTTATCATGCGAGCATCGGTATGGCTCCGTATGAAGCATTGTATGGGAGGAAGTGTAGGACACCTTTGTGTTGGGCTGAAATTGGCGAAGATAGAATTTTGGGACCCGAGATTATTCAAGAGACTACGGAAAAGATTCGAATGATCCGCGAGAAGGTTAAACAAGCACAAGATCGTCAAAAGAGTTATGCGGACAATCGTAGGAGACCTTTGGAATTTGAGGAAGGCGACCATGTATTTCTGAAAGTTACTCCGAGATTGAGATTGAAAGGACTGTTTAAGTCACGTAAGTTAAGTCCGAGATACGTGGGACCGTATCAGATTTTAGAAAGGATTGGTGAAGTTGCTTATAGATTAGCCTTACCACCCTCTCTATCGGAGATGCATGACGTTTTTCACGTATCTCAGCTCCGTAAGTTTATTCCTGATCCTCTTCAGCCGATTTTACCGGAATCAGTGGAAATAGAAGCAGATTTGACTTTTGAACCACAACCGAGTTGTATTGTGGGAAGGGAAACAAAAGTGTTAAGGAACAAAGACATTCCACTTGTTAAGGTGCAATGGGATATGACGCATCCGGGCGATGCTACTTGGGAACTAGAATCGGAAATGCGAGAATCTTATCCACATCTGTTCAGGTAATCTTCTAAATTCGAGGACGAATTTCTATTTAAGGGGGGGAGGATGTAATACCCCGTAAATTTATAAACGCTCGAGTTAATATTATTATGATCAACTGGGTTCCCGGAGTACTCTGAGTAATTATTTGATAAAATAATTAGAGTAAACTGACGAACTCAGAGTTGATTAAATTAATAGTATTTAACGTTGAGTTTTTATAATTTGATGTATTTGAGCTAATTTTGGACATTTAGTAGTGTTACTAAAAATGATAGTTTCTATACTATCTATTTTCTTTTCATTTTTTCCTTGAAAACCAAACAAAGCTAAAGAGAAAGATAGAAAGAAGGAAAAACAAAGGAAAAGGAGGAGAAAGGAAAAGTGGAAGAAGGAAAGGAGAGAAAATTTCCAAAAGCTCAAGAATCATCATCAATTCATCTGTTCTTCATCAATTCGTCTCAATTTCAACCTCCTCGTCTAGTAATCCAGGTGGGTTCTAGTTAGACTCTTTAGAGTAGGATTATTTTGAGTTTAGAGTTAGATTAGAAATTGTGAAAATTGAATCTTTTTGCACAAAATTCGTGAATCTAACTGCTAAATGCAATGCTTGATTATATGTTATACTGGTTGTGATGTTATAACATGTTTTGATGCATTTTGATTGATGAAAATGGGATTTGGGGTTGATTTTGGATCAACCCGTAGCAGAGAAATTCTGCAGGAACTTCTGCATTTTTCCTCTGCCCATACGCGTATGGAGCATGTCAATACGCGTATGGAGCTGGTCAATACGCGTACGGCAAGGGCAATACGCGTATGGATGGCCGGAGATTTTGGGCAATACGCGTATCGCTTGGGGCAATACGCGTATGGCCGGGCGAGCATTTGGGCAATACGCGTAAGGGGAGTACCAATACGCGTACGGCCAGGAGAGTTACAGAATCCTGCTGTTGTGATTTATTTTCCCGATCGATTGTTTCCAATGCCGTAACTTTTTATCCGTAACTCGGAATGGAACAATTTTGGTATCGTTGGAAAGGTAATAAAATGTACTTTCTTATTACATTGGTTTTAAGATTGACGGCCGATTTAATTATATCGGAATGGTTGGAATTGTGTCGTTTTGTTGATTTTGGTGTGTAATGGTTGTTGAAAATGTAAGCATGATTAAAATATGGAATAAGTAGAGTGAGGACAATTACCCTAAGCAGTGTCGGAAAAATATAAATGATTGAACACTAGTATGGAACATGTGTGTTAACCGTTTGGTTGTGATAAGGCGTAATGGCCTTGTGATTGTTGAATACAATCACGACTGTGTGTGATCACGTAATCGTAACCGGTTATTATGTGTTTTGCGAGTGCGTTTCATGGGTCTCGAGCTCCTCTGAAACATGTGCACCACTACTTGGCAGGTTTGATTCCCGCATTTCATTTTAGTACGAATGGCGCCCATGGAGCGTAGGCTTGTGACGGTTAATGGCCCGTGAGAAGTGACGGTTCATAACGGTTAATGGCCCGTAGAACCCGAATCCATTCGTATGTCAAGTAGGTTGCAAGGATCCATGACTCGGGTCGTCTTCTAGACGTAGAAGCGGACGGGAAAAGGGGATGCCTTGGTGTGGTTACGGATTAGTGATATTGTGAGTTGATGAACTCATAACATGTGTCCATATAGTGTGTGTGTACTCATGGTCTTTCCCCTTTCCCCTTGGACATGAGTTAGGACTTTGTTAGAACCTTGTAAAGCCGAGAGGACTTTAAGATAGGGAACTCACTGAGATTTGATGTATCTCACCCCACTGTTGTTGTTTACATCACAGGTTCTGCAGGTTTGGCGAAGGGTAAGGACAAGGTTATTTGACTTTCCTTACGGATCGTGATTTTGTGATGGCATGGCTTCCGCTATGGCGTTATGTTTTGAGATCATTGTATTGATCTAGTTCTTAGTTTTTATCATTTTGGAACATCTTGTATATGTAATGCCTTAGACTTTTAGTTCTTTTGTATTAGGGGCATTTATATATATAATGTGTTAACTAGGAACTTATTATGTTTCAGTACCAAAAGTGAAACTCATGTATAATATATGATTTGATGCATGTATTTTTATATGGTCTTTACACGAAGCGACCTGCTCCCGTAGTCTTGAAAATGTACATCGTAGGGACTTACATACCTAATCATACTCCACCCTTTAAAAAAAATTTACTTTTTCTAATTTTCACAACAATATAAAAATATTAAATAAATAAATTTTCTTTAAAAAATAACAAAAAATCCAATTAATATAGTAAAATTTTTAATATGTCAATTATTTTTTATAATTTTATTTTTTAAGAGTTAAAATATAATTAATTAAAAAAAACTACTAAAAGCTACATCAAATATTGCAGTAAAGTTCTCAGCAAAATCCGCAGCAAACTTCGCACAGAGACTTTTGAGGTTTCCATTAACCAATTCCTGCGAAATAAATCGCAGTCAAATCCGCAGGAACATAGATAAATTATTTTAAAATCGTAGGTAAGGTCTCAGGAATTCCTGCGAAATTTGCTGCAACTCAATTTTTGCAAAAAATAATGTTTCACAATATAAGTTCGCAGGTAAAGCCGTAGGTATAGCTGCGGATAATTTTCCCCAAGAAAATCCGCAGGTAATTCATGTATTTCCAGTGTCACATATTATTATTATTTTTTTAAAATCTTGTTTTCCACCCGATAGAATTTCAAGAGAGATTCACCTACCCCTAAGTAACTAAAAAGGCCGAGTCCATAAGTTTATATCATAAATAAAATGTTTATCATTGTAATTAAGTCATAACTATGTTGTTAACATCCACATGTTTAAATTCCATTGCCACAAATTTCTGGTGTTAAGGCAGATTTAGTAGTGTTGTTTGGAAAAGGTGGCTATTATGGAAATGTATTCAGAATTACACCTCCCTTATGTTTTAGCAAAGACGATGCAGGTTAGTCTCTAATTCTCTCTTTTGTTAACATTTAGATGAATTAATACTAATAGCCTTAGTTTTATTACTTACAACTTTTTATTTTTATGTTTGCAGATTTCCTTGTGGATACCATGGACTACAACTTATCTAGAATTTGATCTGTGAAAGCTTAAATAAATGTCAATAATGTTTTATGATGTTAACTTAACCTCTATTAGATTATCAACCTGGTACGTGTATATTTGTCTTTTTAAAATTATAGACGAATTTAATACGGATAAATATTAAAAATATAATAAAAATATTTGTCTTTTTAACTTGTGGATGCCATGACTGGATTGATAAATATTAAAAATATAATAAAAATATTTGTCTTTTTAACTTGTGGATGTCATGACTAGATTGATAAATATTTAAAAATATAGTAAAAATATTTGTTTTTCAAAAAAAAAATATAAAGTAAATTTAATACGGATAAATACAAGATAATTTTAAAGGTGTATACGAAAATGGAAACTACGACGATGTAACGGGAAAGGAAAACGGTGGCGGCCATAGATTAGGTTCTGATTGAGTGACACCGATTGAGATGCAAAGAAAGTGAGAGACACGGTTGAGTTGGAGGGATTCCGATTGAGAGAAAGTGAGAGACAGAGATTGAGAGAAAGTGAGAAACTTAGGGTTTTTTTAGTTAAACTTCGTTGTTTGAATGGTGAATCATGAAAGCATGAAGTTGGTTGTTTGGAAACTTAGGGAATACAAGCTGCTTTGTGAAAAGATTAAAAAAAAGACATTCAAAAGATATTATAAGTTTAGCATATAAAAATAGA